>CM020043.1:9799481-11164481 GCA_009769605.1 Bucorvus abyssinicus | reverse complement strand
CTGATTTCTAGATGTAACAAGAATTTTTGAATTATTAGACAGAGTTCAGATTAGTGGCAATACACTGATCACTAATAGTTATTTTAGTGGACTGTGAACAGTACATTCAAGTGGTCAAAATCAAGTGCTGCTTCGCTGCCTGTTTGCAATGAACAACACACATGTGCTTCTCCAGCTTCTGCACTCATTACAGTAGAGCCCCGAGCAGAATGATCCTCCCCTGGCCTTCCCGGGGCACATACAGATACGTGTGTAGCAGACCACCATATCTGCTCTACTCAGATTAGATCTGGGATGAAATTACGCAGCAGAAGGCAAAAACCAACAAGAGATACCTGATTTTTTTAAAAAATAAAAAAATAAACATATATCAGAGAAAGGCTCTGGAATGGCAAGAAAGACATACTACTGCACCACAGAATTTTACATTGTGCTTTGACACAGAACTTTCTGTTTTTCAAGCACACTATATTTTTTGGACCATTCTCTTTTTCTTATCTTCAAAAACAAAACTGTAGAGCAAACTTTCATGTAAACTAAAAGTAGATTCAGATTTATAAAAATGGCCTTTCTTTATTACCCATTTTGCGTACAACCTGCACTAAGCCTGAGTAGCAAGGAAGTCAGTACATAACACCTAATGTAAGTATAACAAATACATCCACAAAACACTATAGGTGCTTATGCAGACTGAAAAGAACTTTTTTTTTTGGTCCTGATACAGTGACTCCCTCCATCTTTTTTGAGCACTACCCAGATACTTAGTTTCTCTCCTTTTCAGAGTGATGTGCTCAGAATGCATGATATAAAAGACGGCTACATTACACAACACAAAAAGCCTGTACTGAGAATGTCACTCAATGCTAAGGAAAGCCGAGGAACTGCTAGTAGGGCCCAAAGCTTTAATACCATCTCATTTCAGCAGCATATCTATATTAGATTTTTTTATACAGAGTGGCCACTCTGTGAGACTTCATTCTTAATTTAGACTGTGTCAGCAGGGCACAAGGGCTGGCTGCTCCTGGGACCCTGGTGCTGCTGGGCAGGACCTTGCCAGCCAGGTCCCATCCCACCACCCCATCCACAGAGCATGACAGGCTGGGGAACTGGCCAGGACATGGGCCTCTGGGTGGACCTAGCTCAGCAGAAGCCATGGCCAGTTAGGGCAGGTCTGTGGGGAGCTGGAGACCAGCATCCAATGGTGTCTCACTGGGGCAGGGACCAAGAGCCCCATGTTGGGCTAAAATGGGGACCTGGGCCATGGGCAGGGTGGGGGGAAGCCCCGGCGGGTGGTCAGGGCCAGTAAGGCCTATTAATGCCCTCAAGGCACTGACATACTCATTGCTTTCAGTTCCTGTACATGAACAGATAATTGAGTGGGGTTAGAAGACAGAGTATCCTTTGATATTTTAGTGGAGCTGTAAGTTCACGTGCAACCATTATAACTCAAGGTAGAGTGCAAGGCCAATCCATTAATTTGCATACATGTTTAGTTTAAATTGACATTTTCATTTTATCACACTAAGAAAAAAATTAGCAAGCAAGACATTTTGGATTAAAATATTTTGATTAGTTAACTTATTTTTAAAACCAGCTTCCTCCCTTGCAATTTTTCTTGGATGCATTTGAGATTGTCATTATTAGTGGGATATTGACATAATTAAACATTACTTTCAACTTATGTCAGAATGGATACAAGAAGTAACTGGCAAATAATTCATGATAGAAGTAATTTTGTGTGTTAGAATGGATTTGCTGCTTAATTTTCTTCAAGCTCATGTTTGCCTAGAGATAGTGAACACTTAACATGTAATTTAGCCTCCCCTTCTTACAAGAAGGCATGTAGCCTTGAAACCATGAGGGTTTATTTTCTCATCTCTTTCCATCTGCGTGATGTTCTTCAAGAGTTTTCTTTCAAGTCAGCAAGGTTGGCCCACCTAGATTAGCTTGTATGGTGAGATACTGTGCACTACAATGCCATTAACCTCTTGTTTTTCTTTGATTTTTTGATCTCAGTATTTCACAAAAGTAATTGAGGTCTAATCCAAATCAATTACAGCCTGTTGAAAAATTATTAGGTTTGACATGACAGATACCGGTGGACACTCAATAAAAGCTTTGGGCCTGACTTTGGGAAACTATTGCCCATTTTTCCAGATTGCATTGTTAGACTGCTCTGTGAAACTGCCCTCTGTCAGGCATCCCCTGTCTGCCTGACCTACTTGTCCTTCCGTTTGACCATCTTCACCTAACATCAAAACTCATGTTTCGCAACTGAAGCTCTCCCTTACATTTCCTTTCGAGAAAACAGTTGCCCTCCAAACATCTATTCATATATAGAACAATTTATATTTCATCGCTGCTCCTGAGCTCGTCAACACTTCTAAAGCACCACTGCCTTCTCACCACTGCAGAGCGTAAGGTTTGAGTCCGCTAAAGTACTCTCCTCTAAGGCTTTTGCTCTTCTTCAAGAGACTTTTGAAGCACAGTAGCAAAGGTGGCAACCTGTAAACACTGACCAAGTGGGGTACACTGAAGTAGGATATATTGGAAGAAACGGAGGAGCAAATCTGTCCACAGCACCTCGCTTGTAAACTCATGTTTTACAGGTTATGACATTTTCATTTTTAAATATTAGATCAAGAAGATGCAATTATTTTCTCTAGCTCTGAAGCATTCCCTATCCTACACACACACACATGCATGCACCCTCTGCCTCCCAGTAACAGTCAAAATTATAAAAGGCAGCCTGCAATGCCTGGAAAAGTCAGGGCAGAGTTTTTGTATTATTAAATCTATATTGAACTTTGTTAGAAGTTCTTCTGCATAGAAGAATTGCAAAAAGCAGTAACAATAGTTTTCAGAGGAATAGTTTAACTTGCAAGAAGAAACTTTAATTAACTTCTTTCTCTGACCAACAATGCCATCTAGCAAGCCTTCAGAAACAACTCTGTACGCACAGTGTTCTTCCTTTTAATAACTGATGAGGAAGTTAAAAATTACTTATATTAACTATCTACAGAAGTTTCATTTTCAGAATGCCTCATTTCTGAAATGAGTTTCTGACATGACCACACACACATAAACAGGACAAGTGCTCCAGCTTTTCCAATCATGTCTCTACTAATTTTCATTAGCTCAATTCAGACTGTCTCCTCAGTTCATCAGTTTAGTTTGGAACAAATTAAGACATTATCTCTATCTCAGTAGCTACAGGATAATTCATTAGATTCACTCTTGGGCCTGGATTCAGCAAAGCAGTTTAGCTGTTGGGAATCAAAAAATCTATGTAAAAGATTCAAAGCCAGTAAAATCTACAGGATTTAAGTATATGTTTAAAAAAAGTATGTGTATGAAGTTTATCTTTACTGAATGGAGGCTTTTTTAAAGTGAGGATCTTATTTCAGAATAATGTATCAATAAGGTCTTACATGACACAGTAAGAAAAAATATATTCTGTACATGTATTCAGATAGCTGAGGACAATATACAGCTCACCAATTGGAAAGGCAGTTTCTGTTAATCACTGCCATCCTATTTATAGGATATAAATTACGACAAAGGAGATGTTGGGTCTTTAGAGAGATAAGGACATCAACTGCCTACAGGAAAAGGCCTGTCCTTGACTTTCTAAGGATATCATGGCAACAGCAAGTTATGTGTATGTTCTTCTCAAAGACATTAACTGGATTTGTTCTAAAACATATATAAATATAAGGCAAAAGGCTTATCCTTTGACTCCAGCTACCCACATTCTAAGACATCTTGACTGACTAGCACAACACAATGTCTGGAGAATTCTTCTTACGGGGACTGCAGTGATCTGACTTAAGGAAAAGTAGTCATGACATAAGGATGATGGAAACAGGAGAGGAAAAAACCTACAAAAATCTGTATCAAAAGATCTTCAGGCTCTGTAGTGGAGATGGAAGTTATGCTGTCTGCTGGATGCTTTACTTTTTATACTCTTCATATGGAAGTTGCCAAGATGCTAGGCAAAACTATGAGTAAGGTAAAATAAAGAACATAAACTCCCTGAGCTGATAATCATAGTGGCTCTCTATGACCCAGTCTGCCGGAAGGATTCCTGCTTCTTTCAGTCCCTACGAAGTACAGCACAAAGTTGTGGTATTCAGGTCTGTCGGGCAAGACTATAAAGTACTCCAGAATATCTCAGAGAAATATGTTGTGGTATCATCGTGGCATTACTAGTACAAATCTTAATAGTGAAAAAATAAGGTACATACTTAGTTAAGCAGCAAAGATGAAGCTGAACTTAGTTGCCACAGGATTTTTTTTTTTTTTTTTTTAATTAGAACTTTTCTTGGCTGGCTGACCTAAGGGCTTGCTTTCCCCCTTGTAAGGGTTTTTTGCTTTGATTCTTTTATGAGATTATACTTTTCACTGTATTAGTCATGCAAGAATCTCTCACGTCCAGCATTTTCATCAGTGTGCTAAGCAACAAACGCTGCGCCACAGACATCAGACTAGCATCCCATCAGACTAGCTTCTCTACATACTCTTCGTACTGTTGCGTAGGCTTAAAGGCTAATAGCTGGCCTGGGACTTGATATGAAAATTATATTGTCTACCCAAAGCAGTATAAAATCCAGAGTGAATTACAGGCAAAGTCTTCAGCTTTCTCCTATTCCTTCATTGGAGTGAAACTAAACATCAGAATTGTTTTTTAATATTCTTTCCTAGAAAGTGAAATCAGGCTTACTTTCGCACTCCTAGGTCTAAAAGGTTCTTTACTTATTTTCTTATATTTTTAAAGAAAACTATGAATAAAAGAAATAGAGACAATGAAATGCAAAAAAAATTGAATCCTGCTGAGAAAATAATACAATTTGCAAATTAACTCAAAACAGGAAATATAGCCTGACATTGATGTCTTGAAAGAATAAGTGTAAAAGGTAGGCCATTCCTATTTTCCACCAACTTTACTTACGTACATCTCTGTAGATATAGTTTGATTGAGGCATTAATAAATACCTATTTTATTTAGAGTACATTTCTTTGATTTAAGATGTCATGAAAATATAATTTTCCAGTCATATCTTCTCTACTCATCTTAAAATGTGTAAGGAGAAAGCAGCTGGCACTCTTCTAGTCACGTGTGAATTCAATTAAAATCAAACATTTCTAAAGACTTTTTCTAGCTATACATCTCTCATAGATAGAATTCAAAATAATTCTATGAAGAAATGATAAAAAATATAGAGCTAACTTCAGGAATTCACCATGTTAGATACTTTAGATTTACTATCATTCTCAAACAGATTAGAGTCATAAATTTGTTTAGTATGGTATTTGTGTCCTGGACATGTACTTGAACTGAATTAATATCTTAGCTCACTGAAATCTGAATCCAGACTTCTCAGCACAAATGAACAATTTAATAAATGTATACTGCAAAAGCAGATAGAACTTCTTAAAGTATTTTTAATTAATTTGGACTTAATACATATACCCAGTATACTTAAATGATCCTTATCTTAAAATCCTTGCAAAATTCAAACCCCCATATTATCGAATATTAGAATGATGTACAGTAATATTTGTCTTGCATTACAGAAGTATGGTTCCATTAATTCCAGGAAAGATCATGAAATAATTAGGAAGATTTTTTATTTTTTAATTTAAAATACAATTAATACTCCTAAGCTGGGGGCAGGGGGGAATAGATAATTTAATTAAATACTGATAATCAATCCTTTCTGGGCTACAGAAGCTCAAATGATATCATCTCTTTTTCTGAAAGCTGCTATTTTTCTGTTTTGTTTGTTTCTCATTTGCTAAAGGAGGTAGTGTGCAAAGTTACTATTGCCTGAGCTGTACAGCTCTGATACAGCAAAAAGAATTTATAAAATCTCCAAAATCACTAGTGCCTTGAAAACCTCCTTCAACAGTTAGCAACTTCAAAAGAAATAAGCAAGGGCATCATTGCCTGTAAGTGCTCCCATTAACAGTAAGACGATGAGATGCATAGAAATACACTGAGCACCTCACAATCCATAATTAGTGTTATTTTTGCAACATGCTAGAAAAGTTAAAAAGTAGTATCTCTCATTTTATAGATAGGAAACTGAGGAACCTGGTATAACTGAGACATGTGCTTTAATTAGAGTGGCACAGGCACTGCGTGATAGCAGGCCTATCACAGCTTCTCTGCTCCAGAAATGCAAAAGACTAGTGTCAGAAGAAATGGGCACAAACTTTACAGTACTCACAATTTATTAGCTAGTCACCACATGGAGCACTGGAGTTGAACACAGAATGACTTTGCTTCCGTTGACAATATCTAAGAATACCAAGATACACAATTAAAACAACAGATGCCTGATAGGCTTCTTTGTAGTCAAGGGAGACCTGCTTGATTCACCAGTGCTATCTTATCCCTGAAATTTGTCATTGATTCATGAAAAATAATCTCTCAGTCAAAACTTGCCAGAATGACAAATTGCCCAAATTGCCAAAAGGTGGCTTTGCTCAATAATTTCTTCAAATGGCTTATGAAATTCTGTTCCCCTCAGAACTGCAGCATGAGAGAGAACTCAACAGCTATGAATCTCAGCCCCTCGAGCTGGGGAAGTACTCTTAAATGCTGGAAGTTCTTCTTCCTCACAATGGCAAGGATAAGTGAAATCTCTGCTTCCTATTCCCCAGGTTATAGGTTTCAAATTCCAGCTGACCACTGGGAAAATTTCAGAGATCAAGTATTCCTGCTGGAATGCTAAGTGCAGGTGTTAGCCAAGAGAGAATTTCTTCTGGATGTGCTGACATCACTTTAGTATATAGGACTTCTTGCAGCATCACCTTCTCAAACAGCACTTTGATCCTCCCACAGTGACTCAGTGACACAGCTTGTTGCAGCAGGTCTGCTTCCAAGTATGAGCCATCAAGAGACACTAAACAGGATGAGCCATATCAGCGATCTTGATATTGTCACAACCTCTATTAGCTTTACAGCTACCATGAAACACTGATCTTTAGAATGGAAAAGATGGTAGTTGATGAAGTCAAGCCAGGGTTAAAAGCAAGTTATTACTGACAAAGGGCCCATAATAGCAGCATTTTTTCTTCTCTGACAGTATCTCTCTCCAATAACAGCATAAGAAAAGGACTTATTTCTGAATGAATGTACATATTTTTTTCCTTGCTTGAGCTGAGAACTAAAGCGAAGATGCCTCTCTTGAGTAAGGACTTGGATCAAGTGACCTCTAGAAATCCCTTCCAACAGAACACTTTTCTACAACTCTGTGACTGCAATTTCTTCTGTCCTGCGTGTCTCCCTGCTAACTCATGAAGCTACATACAGTGACTACATAGGTTCTGGGCGGGTCTGAGCTACTACCCTGAGCAGGTAGCTCAGAGACAAACACAAACTTGTCAGGTGCTGTTTTGAGGTATTTTCACTCACTTTCTATGTAATCCACCACCCTTCATTTTTGGATGACCAACACAGAAGGAAAAAATGTGGGAAAGGGGAAAAGTTATTGCACAAAGCTAAGTGGGCAAGATACATATATTCCACAACAGCTGTATTTCCCTTCCCTATAAAACCTAAAACATAGCTTTGAATTTGTGGGATGGGATAACTTTTTTCAGTCAAGAATGAAGTATTAGGTCACAAGAGATAGGTCTATGAAAGTACCAGTTCACTGCTCAGCCAAAAAAAATGCAAATCAAACTCCAGAAATCATGTAATACAATCCTCTATTCACTACATCTTTTATAAAAGAGCTGGCTTTCCTTTTAAAAAAAAGACAGATGCTTTGTAACTGAAGACGGGGTTTGCTTATTTTCTGCTATCTTTCTGAAACCCTGATGCCATTGACACAGGAAAGGGTTGCAAATCATCCTGTCAACGAAACAGGTGGGTAAGTTTACTGACGGAAGTGTCTCTGCACAAGGCCCAGGAAGTAACTGCTTCTGGTGGACACTGCCCCATTACCACAGTGACTTCAAACACATCACACCTGAGTTTATGCAAGCCTGAGAGTGACAAACAACTTTGCCCTGCGCAACCCATGTTTTTTTCTGTGAACCTCTCTATGGGAATCTTTCTGCAGACCAAAAGGAAAGGCACAGAGCTCTGTTGCAGCTTGTCAACAATGCACACAAACCACTACAAAACATAAAAATGAAAAAAGGTATTCCAGTGCCTCAAGCTGTACCTCATCACTTAAATGTGTTTCATCTCCAAGGACTTAGTGCTAGAAACTAGAACAACATTTTCACTCGAGAACTTCCGTGGTCTAGCAACAAATGTAGAGACTTGAACCTTCTATGCAGATGGATGTCTGGTTTTTTAGATATGGTTCAGAACGAGAATTCTGCTTAACTTAAATTTGCATAACTGTAGGTCCCCAAAGGTATATTTTTATCTTTAGTTCTTGTTATGGGTAGGGAAAATTGTTATTATTACTTCACATTATCTCTCTTTCCTTGGAACAGGATAACGTAGATCTTGGTGACCTGATGTTTTCACTCTGCTACCTTCCAACAGCTGGTAGACTAACTATTACAATAATAAAGGCAAGAAATTTAAAGGCAATGGATATCACAGGAGCATCAGGTAGGAATTAATATAATGCTCAATGTGGATTTCTGTCCCATTTCCCTCCTGAGACAAAGAATTCAGCACTATCAAATTCCAGAATAATTTTTGAGAAGAGTTTTCTTACTCTGCGAGCTCTTGAGTTACCTGAGTACAGGAGTTTCTAAGAAATAATATATTTTAGTTTGCTAGGTTGCAACCAACAGTTTAAAATAATCTGCTCTTTAAAAGACTGCAAGATTACTACTTCTAAAGCCACGGTGATTCAGAATAGCACAAGTTGGCCAAACTGCATTCATAACACTGGGAATTTGTTTGTACAGCAGACCATTTGTTATGGCTATGGCACAGAGGCAGACTGACCCTCTCTGACAGGCTCCAAGAGCCACTGAGCCAATTCTGCTGTTGTTGGCATATGGACAACACAGCGATCCTCCCAGACTCCTTCAAGCAACCGCTTCAAAATTTGGTGAAGGCAAGAAACTAATTTAAATAAGAGTTCATAGATGAATTTTAAATACTAGCAGGGAGTTGTAGGGCTCACAGAAAGAAGCTACAATAAAACAGCTTTTTTAACTACATTCAGTAGTTTAAAAATAATTATAATTCTCTTGAGAAATATAAGCCACTAATTGTTACACTTTGAATTATATATAACCATATAAATCCCACTGTGCAAAATATTGTCATCTTCTGTCAGTCCTACAAATCTGTACAAGTAATTAGGCTGTTATAAATAGGCCGATGCACAGGCTGTTGTATAAAACAGTCACGTATAATACGGTTCAGTAGATATTTTAATGCCCTTTGAAAAGTCAGTACACAACAAGGAGCTTCTTGAACCTAAATTGTTCATTATAAGCAGTCAATCAGGTAAAGCTTTCAAAGCTCCACTGCCTCCCAGGCATTCCACGGTAATAAAGCAGCTCAAATTCAAGTCAGGTCCAGGTGACTAATTCTGCAAGCAGGTATGGGCATACAAAAAGGCTGCTCCCTTCAATTTCCATTTATGTTTGCTTAAAACCAACAAAAGAAAACCAACATTGTTCTTATGATTCACACAGATCCCTACGTGAAGGTTTCTTTAATGTGTGAAGGAAGGCGACTAAAGAAAAGAAAAACTTCCACCAAGAGGAATACACTTAATCCCGTTTACAATGAAGCCATAGTCTTTGACGTCCCTCCAGAAAACATTGACCAAATTAACTTGTCGATAGCTGTTATGGATTATGACCGGTGAGATACCTGTAGCTGTAAAATAACATAATCTATTGGCTTATAAAATCTTGCAGAGCAGTAGATTTGCATCAAGAAACAAAGTTATCATTTTTATCAAATAAATGGGAAATTAATGTCATGTTGAGTTTGGTAGAAGAGTAAAATTTCTTCTATCATCAGGCAGAATTTCCTCTAAATTTTAAAATACAGATTTGCCTCCATAACTGACAAACTAAGCTGCATATGTTTACCAGAACTGAAATAACTGAACATCCAATCAGACAGTCCACACATTGATGTTCTGTTTGTGCACATTTATGCTAACACCTTAGACACATGCCTCCGTTTCCAAAATTGTGGCTTATTTGCAACTAATGACAGATCATGGGTTAAGACTTTTTGCATTCTTCATGCAAAAATAAGAAATATGCACACAGACACATACTGTATGCTAAAATGGGGAGAAAATTAAATTATTCTGATTAGTGGGAAATGCAAAGAGTAAACCTATGCATTTTAGAGTTCATTATATTTTTCAGGAAAGAATTAATTCTAAAAATATGTGACAACGTGTCTCATGAAATATGTAAATGGTATGGTTCTAAAGGTAAAATTTTCAGACAAAAATATTATGGAACTTTTTCACAGTGTAGGTCACAATGAGGTCATTGGAGTATGTCAAGTAGGGAACGATGCAGAAAGTCTAGGTCGCGACCACTGGAACGAAATGCTCTCATACCCTCGAAAACCCATTGCTCACTGGCATCCTCTTGCAGAGGTAAGATTTTTATTTCTTGCTTCCCTATTACTATAATGGTGAATATTCTCCCATATGGCATTACAAGTTGGATAAAATTTTACGAACAAAATCAAGATCCACATGCATGCACTAAATCCTAGAAAAGGGCCCAGAAACACTGATATTAAAAGTCAAACATAACACGCAAGTTAAGTCTGCTCCTTTCAATTTTAGGGAGACAGAAAGTAATTAATGTCTTTAAACATTATACACTGGATTAAGGGTTTGGTTTTGTTTTTTTTAAATAAGATCTTGGGCAACTTTCCCTGATAATTGATACACAGAAATGGACTTTGTTTACAGAACAACCAACACCTATTTTTTTATATATATAACATCTAATTTAACTTCTCTTGTAAGAATATCATCCATGCCACTAGCACATCTCAAGGGATGCCTAACTGCACTGAAAAAAAAAGTGTTTAAGTGTCTCTGGAGATCTGAGGCTCTGATAAGAAGCGACACAATCAGAAAAGCTTTTCAAGGTTCCTATGGTTTTTTGTTTTGTTCTGTTTTTGTCTTTAGGGCCCTATTCAGCAGAAATGTTATGCAGGTCTTCTGCGCTTGGATGGCTGCCGAAGAGGCTTCCTCACCCTTTTAACCTATTCAGCAGAAATTTGGCATTCCTGTTGAACTCTTTCTTAGCCATATCCTCAGGGGCTATTCCACAGAGTCCAGTGGGGTAAAGATGTCCTTTTAATCCCTCTGTCTAATCCTCTCCCCAATACAGGAAATATTCATGAGACACAAAAATTCATCAAAGGTCTAACGCAATTACTTCCTGAGAGTTACCATCACTTAGTTGTATTTTTGCAATCACTGGCTAAAGTCAGGCAGTAACCCTGGTCAAAAGAAACTACTATGTTTACGAACAGCCACAATGTTACCCCCAACACTGACAGGCAGGAAAGATGATTCATATGGTATCAAGGCACGAACGATGCCGTAAGCACCTAATAATATACAGAGGCAGGCAGTGTGCATCCTCTCCGAGGACACTTTATGCATCAGAGTGCAGCCATGTTACTAGAAAGCAACTGAGGACTTTACCTGCTTGGTTGTAAGCACTAACCCTGGGCGGGTCCATAAATAACTGTCGGGCAATACGAAGATGCTACAAAATGGCAAAAATAACAACAGTCTTGCCCTGCGTCCATAAGCAATTATGTTTACTGGTGCCTGGGGACCAGAGTAGCCCAGTTTTGGCAGGGAGACCTTTGAGAGCTCGCAGGGACTGTTGTAGTGGGAATGCACCGTGCCGCTTCAGAGCATGGGGGCTGCCAACATGCAAGTATGCTGTAAAAGAAAATGAAGCAAAGTGTGGGAGCTCTGCCTGTATGTTTGTGCCTTCAGTGACAAGCTGGCTACTGGCTGAAATGCCACGCTTGAAATGCCTGCCTGGGCATTTGGGAGCTGGGTTTAGAAAACACATCACCAAGCTCTCGGCAGTAGCCAAGCATTGATAGGAATGGCTTGACAAAGCATGTGAGGAGTAGTGTAATGGTTACTATTTCCTAGAATACGAGAAGTGTCTCTTAGCAGTTGTCTGCATCCTTATATCCAACCTGTCTTCCCTCTTTGATAAATTTTATTGCAGCCAGAGCTCACAATTAGGTTTTGACAGCTCTTCCCTTTTTACAGGCATCCTGTTCTTTTCATATATGCCTGGCTAACTTCTTTAGATTTCATTACTGTGGATTGCTTTTCATGTCACTGAGCTAAACGGAGACTTATTTTTTTCCTTCCCAGGAATCAAGTGGGGGAGGGTGTCCAGCGCATCCAGGCTGTGCAGAGAAATACATACACAGCATATCATTTTGGTTCCTGAATCAGGATTAGACTCAGCGAGAGCATCTGGAACCTCTGTGGCCACAGTCATAGGACCCTGAATATTTGCTGAATAGGACCCTCAGTCTTCTACTGTGTGAAGAGCTATTGGTTTCAAGTAGCGTAATGTTATCCACTTGTAGCATTAATTCTCCAGCTGGCATTATTGCTACTGATAGGTTATTGTACGGTCTTAAGCATTACCCAAATTCAAGTAAAAATTTCTGTTCGTTAGAATAACCCAGGTTTTACATGCAACATGACAGCAATGAAAACCAACAAATATGGGAAGCAGCAACAAATACGGTTCTTGTATTTACAAAAAACGTGCAGTATTGTGAATGGATAGCTTTCTAAATAATTTTTTTCAAGAATGATTGCCATCGGATATTTATTTTTTGATGACAAGTTGCATCCTCAGTCTCAGTTGGTGCCTACTTTCACCTGACATGAAAACAAATTAATATGGTTATTTGCAGAAATCCACCAAATCTGAAAAACTGAAAAAAAGTTCTGTTGGGTGAGAACAAGATACATATGGTATTTGTAATAACAGTATGTTCTCTTAAAAAGAAGATAACCATCTGTATAACATGGAGGCTGTTAGTTCTCAACCTTTGTGTATGATTTCCCAGTCAATGTTTCTTAGTTGTGTCCACGATGCTGCAAAAAGTTGGAAGCATATCACAGGCAGCTATGCTCTATCGTACACACAAGCACACATGTGTGCGTTCATGTGCACACACTCACATAGTCATTTTAAATTGCTGCTCAAATATATAATGCCTGTGAAGCCTTTCTTTATTATTTGTAGTGGAATTAACGGGGTTATTTTACATGATGGTATATTGTAAATGCTGGCAAATTCTCACCATTAAAAAAAAATTAAAATCAAAACACTCAGCTCTTTCACATGATATCTATGCCCTCAACAAGAGCCACCAGGAGACATTTTTGCCACGTATTTAGTTATGCATGGAGTTCTCACTGAACATTTCTAGAGAGAATTTGATTCAAGTTTTTACATGGTTATTTTTATTTAAAAAATGCAAATGAAAAGGATGGGTATTTTATACAATCTAGATGACTGCTACATACTTACAGGTAGGGAGCCCTGGTCTTTATGTATAGTTCAGATAAGTTTATGGGTACACATATTGCTTCATGTCTTCATTGTGTTGAATGCTCACCAAGCATTTTGGTTTCGCAGTTTTGCTGACACAAACATGCACACACAGATTGAAGAAAATATTTGGAATTTTGATATGAAATCTGAAAAATTAGTTTTATAACCTATCAATGAGGATCTTCCAGAAAATCAGAATTGCTAGTGGGTAAAGCACAGCTTGGCACTTGCAGGAAATCTTGGCTTTGTTGTAAATGTGTGCTGCAGCTATAAAGCAGAAGTCCTGCAAGTACGGTGGTTTTCAAAAATCTCATGCCATGCTACGGAGAATACAGCTACCACATACAAGGATACCCCTGGCAACCTAAACAACTCTTCAAAACCTGCCCAAGCAAAATTTCAAATGGGTAACTGGGCATTTCCAGAAGAAGGAAAAATACAGATATAAAGTTGCCCTGGCAAAACTATTTCACTACACTTCCAACTGAAGCAGGCCAGCAATACGATCCAATGTTCATATCTGTTCATGCATGATCCTCACATCAGGCAAAATCCTGCACTCTTTACACAGGCTCATCTCCCAGGAGATCATCTCTCGTCTCTCAACATGGGCAGATGGGTATGATTTCCTGGACGAATCCTTATACATGTATCCTTGCCTGGAATGCAGAGTAGGCAGCTGCACGCACTCCCACTTCTGTAAAAAGGAGAACACCTCTGCAGCAAGCTCATTTTGTGTCCATGGAAGAGTGCAGAAGCCTTTCTAAGATATGTCTTTAGCAACTCAAAGAGGCATCAACTGAAAAGTAGTTATCATTATAATTACCAGGGTTTTGTTTATTTTATTACCAAACTCAGTTTAATTAATGCCCAAGGATCTGGCATCAATAGAATGATTTTGAACACAGTTCTATTAAAAATAAATAAATTAATGTGTTCTGTGAGCATTTAAAGTGAAATCCAGCACACCTCAAAGGCTTAGGGATGAGGAAGAAAATCTAATTTTTTATTAAATTCTCCTAATTCTTGCTGACTCGTGACTTGCGAACTGTTACTCAAGCTGTGGCATTACTATGTGCTTTTTACAAAATCTGCCTTATCACAGTATTGCATATATGGAATGATAGCTTTTTTCTATATTTGGTTACTTCACTCTTCACCTTTATTTTCCACTTAACCCATGCTACTCCCTAGACATGAAATATTTTCATGTTATGGTTCTGGTGGGCCAGTAAATTGTTGCTGTCTTTTGACTATAGCACAATAATATAACAGCACAGTGGAAGGAACAGAGGATATACTGCTACAAAAACACTTGGAAACCCAGAGGGAGCTATGATCCCAATACTGCTCAGTCTTTTTTTTTTTTTTCCTGAACTATGATTCTTGGAGGTAAATTAGTAGAAAGCTCACAAGAATAATTTCAAAGCTGCAATCCTCATTTGTTTTATTTCCTGTAAATGCATAATTATGCTGAATGACAAGTATAGTAATTCTAAAATAGAAAAGGAAATCCCTTAGAAATATATCTCAGTAAGATTTTAATCCTACTTCACTCACTAACAATGTGCTATTAATCTGTTACTTTTAGTTCTCCATAACAAGCCACCATTTCAGATGGGAAACCCTTCCAAGCTACTGACATTGAGGCAGAGTATAATGGGCAGTTGTGTGATATTCCCAAGCCAAAACACCTACAGCACAACCCCTCTGCAGTTCAGTGCTCAAATAATTTTTTATCTGTTTCCACTGAAATAACAAGACATTAAAACCATTTCTATTCTCTTTTGTTTCATTTCTTCCTGTAAATAATCCTGCCAGCGAACAAACACGCATGCATCTCAATCCAGAACAGAAAGCAAACATGTAGCATAAAATACGCAGGGCTCAAACTGTTCCTGCCAGTCACTTTGGTTTTCTACCCCAGCAGATCCACTGAACACCAAAGCAGTATATATGAAAAACTTGTTACATAGAGGTCCAACTTTAGCACCAGTAGTGGAACTGCTCATTGAATCCAAAGTGAGACTACAGCAACGGGCAATGCAAAAGAATGAAAAATAGGGCGTTATTTTAGTCCACCCTTCTTGGCTTGAGGGGATAGTTGTTGGGGGTTTTCTGGGTTGCTTTTGGTCTCCGTTGTTCTGGTTCGGTTTCACTTATGTGTTTTTAAACACCAAACACGGTATGTAGCTCTATCAACATGAGCACCCAAGGTCAGAGGTAAAAGACATATTTAGATGTTTATCACTTGGCAACATTTGAGCACTGAGAGGACATATTTGCCATCAAAAAAAAACCAGCCTCAAACTCTCTTTTAGTTTAAAAATAACAAACAATAAAGGTGAAGGGAGGAAGAGGAGTGGAAATTCAGTTGTAAAATCTGTTTGACCCAGTTAGAAATCTGTCTGAAATTACTGTTAATGCATTTTGTTTGAACAGCAAGAAATGAAAAAAGACCAGGTGACTCAATCTGAAGTGTCCTCAATTAAATGCTTTCTTCCCTTTAGAACAGTGCATTGTCAAATGATTACATCTCAGTATCAAGTGAGAAAGCAATGGCCTCTTATCTAAAAGGAAAAAGGCATGTAGAGAAAGTAATCCACGATGCTGTAGAATTTAATAGGAGCCCTCTGTGCTGGGAAAAAAAGGCAGCAGGACAGACTTCATAATAGCATCACCTTGAATCTTGCTTTAATTAGTGCAGGCCCTTGCTTGCAGCCATAGTTCTGTTCTGAAGTGACAGCCTTACAGTATGTGAACCAAGCTGTGCAAGGTTTGAATTATCCTGTAAGGGCGTTGCACACTCAAGGCTGAATAGTTTCAAGAGCTGCATTTTCAGATGATTTCTAATACAGTGGGTTGGGCAAGGAACTACAGCTGGAAGCTCTCCAGGGTCCTGCAGTTCTCTGAAAGGCCCTCCATCTCCTTGAAGGTCCGTCAAGTACACTAATCCAGATGGCAGTAGTGGACACTATCCCGGAAAGGTATCATCAGGACATACCTCAGCTGCTGACCGAACACACATGGCACGGAGGGGAAGATGACACAAGGACTTGTAAGCATCTGGGCTGTTCGACTGTTTGTTTTGTCTGGGTTTTTTAGTTCTCCTTTTGCTCAAAGGTAGACATTGTAAAACTGGAATGTTTTATTCAGTTGCATGCTGGCCAGCTATCTTTTTTAATATCCATTGCAAAGGTGTGTGAAGCGAGGTGTGTTGTTTTGGTATACTTTTGTTTTTAATAACACATTAACATTGTACTATACTTTATTATTTCTTGTTCAATAAATAGTCCTGGTATCTCTATGTTTCATGTCTAATTTTGGAGAGTAGAGCCATACCTGTATCAAGGCTCTCTCAATTAGGTGGACATTTTGTTTGTTTAGTAGAAATAATGCATGATTCCTTTCGCAGTGATGATTTGAGGGACAAAAAATTTCTTAATTTTATAATATGTATTACAATCTTCTAAACAAAGTAAAAATGTACTGTGATTTATTTATATAAATCTAGTCTGAACAAATAAGTTTTGATCTTATTAAAACTCTGTAAGAAATTGTGCAATTGTAATTTATTACTATTTTGTATTCAATATATTAAAGTTCAATTCATTATTCAGAAAGCCACCGAACACTTCGGATATGTTTTAACTCAATTTTTCTCCACAGATGTTGTGTTTTGAAAAAATAAATGAGACCAGAGAGACACAGCCATTAACATGACACGTTGTAGCACTCCCACATAATTTGGAGGTTTGGATACTGAAACCTCTTCTTGTTTCTTCCCATGGCCACAATCATTATTACAGAAAAATTTTTAAAGATATCAAACATGAATCTCATATATACTTAATATTAAGAAGAAAATTAAGAAGCTACAGAAGTGCTTCTACCAAGTGCCAATGTGTTAAATTACCAACAGTGGTATTTAGCATGGCAGGCTAGCAAAATTAGCGGTCCTCCTGTCAGCTAGCTCAGGGAAAGTCCCAGGGTCCCCTGGCAGAACCCACAAACAAATGGAAAAGTGAGCACAGATATAACTGGTGTGACCACACAAACTGCACTGAAAAAGGCAATACTCTTGTAATTTTTGCTTGTCTTTTTTTCACACCAACTGAAATGACATATCCATCAGCAAGGGTTCTACATGTGCATAATATTTAAATGAGTAAGAGTTTCTCTGTCTCTTTAGGGATAAGCTCAGTCTCGTCTCATTTGGAAGATCTAGTCCACTTGCACATATTGCATTAATAAAGGACCACTGACATACAAAACGTGGCACAGAAACAATAATTTCATGCAACTAAGAAAGAATTCAATATAGTTCTCTTCTTAGGACTGTTGGTGTCACAGACGCACGGAAAACAAATGAGAACTGGCCCACAGTGTTGAAGTTGATATTATCCTTAACAATGGTAACACCTTTAGGCCCTTTATAGAATCCTGGTTTCCTGCATTATGTACAGGCAGCTGTAACACCAGCCAGCTGGTGTGCCAGGATAACAAGAGAGATGGAAAATTAATGAAGGACACTTGTATAGGCATTTTGTCCCTAGTACTGAATGTAGTGTTAATTATCCGTCTCTGTCACACAAGCCACTATAAACTATACTATAGCAGAGGAGGTGTTATGAACTTCAGAATTGTTTTTAATGTCTTTCAAAAATACTGTTTTGCTATTTGTTAAAAAGCAAGCAAAACCCTTTTCCTCTGTCAAAACAGGCCCACACATCTCTTCTTTCAAGACACTTTTCCAGCAGCATCATCTTTCAAGTCGTTATATGTAGCCTACAGATCTGAAACAAAACTCCATTAAGACAGGGACAGCTGAAAGACTGCAACAGCTTGTTAAAGAACTGGAAGCGAGAAGCCAAAGGTTGAGAATCCTCCCTGAAAAAGCCTAATCAGTAGCAAGTAAGACATCCCCAATAATGTTAAAACTGAGAAGCCTAGTGATTCTGCAGCTAATATCCAGTGAGTTGAAAACTAAGGGAGATACCTTGTTAATAATAAGCTTTACCAGCAGCTGACTATGACTTTCCGCAGGAAGAATGCCTAGTGAGCACATGCAACAAAGTCAAAAAGTGACTGCAGGGAGAGAAGTGCGAGTACAGAGTGATGTCTCTGAAGAGCTGAAGACACAGACTATTACAGGAAGAAATAAGTAACTCAGAAGGCAGCAGAAATGCAGAACAGGGCTGAATCTCTGCATCTAAAGACACTATCAGGTTGGCAAACTCTGTGACTCCAAAAGTAACCTTTCCAGGGAAGGAAATCACATAGTGTTTTGTACCACAAACTAATTCCATTCACGTCTGACCATATTGTCACTGAATAAAGTGGTACTACACATCGAAGGTAGCAGAAACCTACTGTACTCCCGGGGTGATAATTATACTCTGTTCAGTACCACACATTTCCAGCAACAGTTATTTGGAACAAAAATTTTACTACTATGAATGGTGTTCTTGCTATTGGTAGCAGGAGCTAAGGTTTTCTATCCTATCTTCCCAAATCAATTCATTTCTTGTGACTTTATCCAGTTGTTTGTAAATGCCCCAAGACTTCTTCACTTTCTACACTACTTGAAAAGTTAAAATGGATTGAAATGAAAAGAGGATTTCTCAGTATGACATTGAAGCTGAATCTCACCTCTGAGAGAAAGGACAGGAAGCTATTCCTCCTATTCTTAATCTACTTGAAATTAAAATTAATTGTTCCAAACACGGCCAAATAATAGGTTGAGCTCACTCAAAAAAAAATAAAATCTTTTCTTTCATTGGGAGCATCTTTAGGTTTGGGTGTGGGGCTCTGTTGAAGTCACTTTTTCATTTCCTCCAGTTTGTCTGAGAACTGGAGCGCCATTCTCTCCCACCCCCTTTTCTGCTATCACTCTGCTAAGGCAGAGCAGCACATTTCAGCTAAACCTTTGAAAGTTCTGGAGCTTTTCAGACAAGGTCTAAGATGCTTTGCCTTGGAAATTCTATTCCAAGTAGACATAACATCTAAGTTGCATCTAGATATACACCTAACAGAGTTTCATTTTGTCTACTGTTTTTACTTTTATTTTTCATTTCTGATAACTGTTCTGCTCCTGTTCTTTCATCGAAAGCTTTCTCATTATCTTTCCCTCAGTGATTTTTACTAGACACAGCTTCAAACATTCTCATTCTTCATATAAGAAAACTTTCCTGAACAATTTTATTTCTCCTGCAGTTTTACCGGTGAGACCAGGTTCAACAGATAAGGCTGGAAAGGGGCTGTTTCAGCCTTCACTCACATTTTGCCTGCTATTACCTCACAGCAATGACATTTTCATTAGAAAGGTTGTGTATTTTGTCTTCAGGTAACAGACCAAATGTAGTACATGAGTGCTGCTACAGAATGTCAGAACATGGTAGAATAAATTGCCAGACTGCAATTTAATGAGATCGTAATAGCCAGGCCCAAAACACTTTTGATGAATGCTGCAAAATCCAAGGTGACAGCAAATCACAAAATCAATAGCTACTTGTATTGACAAATGTTTGATGTCTTTAGGAACAGGTACACGTGAAGCTTGAAAAAGTACATTAATAAAATGTTTCAGGCCATAACATAGCCTGAAATGTCACAGCATTCTGACACTTATCCAAAGTAATGTTCAGGAACACAGAGAGCAAATGGGCAGGCAAGTGAACGGGTTTAGGAAAGGTGATACCCCTAGGATTCAGGTGAACTGACATAATACGTACACTATCCACTTGCCCAAATAACAAAAATAAATGAGAAATACCTTCTGGAAATTTAAGCAAACTTAATGTTACTGTCCTTAAAAGAAAGGTCCTCTAAAATAAGGAGATTTGGATTTACTGCTCTATATTAATTTCCTTTCCCCTTTTCAACAGCCTGCACCTTCTGTGAACTGTTTCAAAGAGGGTAATAACACGAGACAAAGCAAAAACCTCGAAATCTCTATATCATTATTTGTTTGGGATGCTTCAGTAAAAAGCACATTTCAGGGGGTAAGAGGAGTCAGCAGTTCTTCAATGTGTGAGGAATGCAAAACATCCTGCATTTAGTATTAATGATTGCTAGCGACTCACAGAAGTAAAAGAATCAGTTTATTTTCTGTTCTGCTGTTAAGATGCCACAACATATCCTTTTAGGTATTTTTTTCTGAATAATTTCTTGAAACATACATGGAAACAGCATATGTACAATACGCATGTTCACAAGCTATACAAAGAGAACACCTCATACGTATATCAGAGAAATATTCGGGTACATAGTAAGCCATGGAAAACAGAACCAGGGGAATCCCAAGTCAGGAAGGCTGAGTCTATTTTGCGCTGGACAAAACTGCAGCTCCTGTATAATACGAGAAACATCAAAACAGCTTACGGCCACCACTGCCCTTCTCTCCTAAATAGATTTCCCCCAGGATTACAGATACGGTATCAGACCTTTTGCTCACATCTCCTGTCATTTAGTACTTTGTTTTACAAAGAGAAACAGATCACTATAAAGAAAAAAGCGTCTTGGTAGTTTCTACCTACACCATTCAGGGCAGAAGATGACAATTGAGCAAGATAGAGGAGTGGAAGAAAATATTCCTATCTCCTTAGTGGCCGGCATGTTGAATCAGCTTTTCCTCAATTCTTTCCCATGTAAAGTAAGCCAATAGAAGAAAAGAAATTTAAAGCCAATCCCACATGAGCTGACTCTTATGATCAGTCTCAACAGCACAGAAACAATTTGCCTTTTTAAGTTCATAACAAATTTCTATAGCACATTCTGAGAGAATTCTCCTACATGGCTCTCCAGAACACAGATTTCACTTTACGTATCCTGTACTCAAAGCAATAGGTATAAAATGAGCTGTTGTAAAAGAAAGATGGAAGTACCTTGGTATATCATCTTTGGTTTATATGTGGAGTGCAGGAGCACGAAGAAAATAATATTAACACATTAATTCAGGTTCCAATGCAAAAACTAAGGGTGTAGGTTTGCAATAATAAGCATCCTAGAGCAGACAAAATACAAGGCATGATGAATCATGAAATCTGCAACATAAATGACTTGCTTAGCATTGTATAGGAATATATATGGGAAAAGCAGACACGGAGCACCCAAGTTACTGACTTCAGCCAGGAGACCCTCCCTTCTCTTTGTAGTATTCGCAGCCTGCTACAGCACAGCCGTCCTGCTGCCTCAGCAAATGAGGCAGCACTCTAATAGACACCTGATTCCCACACATCCCGCATGATTCCAGAGAATGCAGTCTGCTTTGAACATGGCAGGAGCATGGGGAGCAGAGGTAGAGTATGACATTATCTTGTTCCTAAACAGCATTATGCCTCTTATCCAGACTCTCCTAACATACTGTTACAGGAATGGCTTTCACAGTGTGTTAACACGCTTCAATTTTCATCAGGAAACAATTCTCCCTGACACTTTCAAGCCCCCAAATACCAACACACAGTGATTATTATGTAACACAGGCTGCAAATGAAATATGAGTTTTTTGACCCAGAAGATTCAACACAAAACTTAAAAAAAAATTCCACAAAACCATTGTCATGCTTCACAACAATGAACCCAGATAGAGATTATTATAATAATATATAGTACTCTTATAGCAACTCATGTATCTATGCATGATGCCACATTATCTTAAGTGACTTTAATTCATCTTTCTGCCCTAAGTGCTCCAATGGTGGTTTTGTGTTTGTTTTGAATTTCAAAATAAGGACCATGGGTGTGCTGCAGACTGTGCCGAAAATAGCATTTGGTTTGTAATTACTGTCTGAGACCTAAATTAAAAAACTCTTGCTCCATGAAGAGATATAATTATTGAAAAGATCATGTATGCATAGTTTGTCCGCATGCTCAATCATCAATTAAATCATTACCATCTAATCCTGCTCAGGTATGCGTATCTTCCATTAGAAGAGTATTTCTCCTACACACAGAATTTATTCAAAATCTTTCCTACTAATCATGTCTTGCTAGCAAAATGTATTTCAAAGGATCGGCCATTTTTCTTTATCTTCTCAGCAAGAAATAGTGTTGCCCTTGTTCCTTCCTACTGCATCAGAAAAGGTCCCCCAGAATAACACCTTTATAGGATGAATTTTGCATGGCTCATTCATACAAATGTAAATATTCATAAAAATTCATTTGAATGTATTTGAAGCTCTAAGCCTTAAACATAACCATGGAAATGAAGATCAATGAGAGATCATTTCCAAGCAGCACAGCTGTTAGTCTGTTTCTAGTATTTCCTATCACTGAAACTGAATGTTAAATATAAGTCTCTAAGCTCAGCTCCAGATCCAAGCCTATCGATGTAAGTTCTTGGGTATTTATACTGAGGTCAAACCCAGTGCTGCCTCACAGGCGTAAGCTGCTGTTCACAGCTTCAACTGGAATCCCATTAGATGGTTTTGCTTCTGTCAGGATGATGAAGTGGACAGGGTGCCAGCAATACAACAAGAACACAGGCTTTTATTCTTTCATTCATGATGCTGGTTTCCACAAGTCTATAAGTCATTATCCCATGTCTCAAATTCCCTTGCTGTAAAACAGGGATAAATACTTTCACCTGTGAAATATCACTCTGTGTAGGTGCAAGGGCTCCAGCAGTTCAGTGGCAGTTTATAATTAATCAAGAAAATGTTATTTTTGTTTTATTAAATCTAAATTGCTCCTGAATTACTACTTCAGAGAAAACAGAGGTAGATTTTTAATAACCCACCATTATGTGTTCCAAATTGTAAATAACCACCATTAAATTGCAAAAAAAAATTTGAAAAGGGAATATTTACAAAACATAATAAGCATTACTTAAGAAATTATAAACTTAAAAATTTTTTATAGGTGTGATCATCCAAATTACTGGCAATTTCAAAGGACAGTGAGGCAAACGTGATGATACCACCCATTTTTCTGAGGTTTGCAGGGAAGAAATGGAGTCAAACAGAGTGGCTGAATAAGTGAAAAAAATTTAAAAAAAAATTAAAAAAATCAGTCAAGGTTCTGTCTCTGTACTAGGAGTCAAATCTGTGTTCTGGCCCATGATCTGGTCCAAGGCTGTTTCTGTATTTTGTTCATTGTCTTCTCCATATTAGTGGTTAACAGGTCTTCAGCCATTGATTCCCCACATATAATTTTGGCAAGTCACATAAAACCTTGGTATCTCATAGATATCATGCTTTTGCAAATCTCACAATAAGTATCTTCATAGAGCAAAAATATTCAAAACTGCAGCTTTGGACTTAGGCACCTAAATTCCATCCAAATGCCTACTTCATGCCTTTAAATCCATTCTGATCATTAGTGACACAAAACATCACAATTTTTTCATCAGTGTTACATGTTCACTGTTTTTCCTTAAAATCGAGGTAGAACCAAGACACCAAACAAGTATCTCACCTTCTCGGAAACTAAGTGAAAGCTATCTAAAGAAATGAGTGTTCAGAAATCAGAGAGTAAATTAGCCCAGCCATATTAGTTACTTCTGGACTTCAAGTGATTTTCATATATCTTCATGTGATCTATGATTTTTGAATTTGTGACTGCTTAAAACGTTGGCTTTTCTGTTTGCATTTTGGCTTTTCTGCTTTTTTAAGTATCTAGTGGGCATGGAGCTCTTGTAGCAGATTCCATGGTGCTCTCAGGCTCTAACTTTGTCACAGTCTTCACTTTGCAATGGCAAGTCAAGTCCTTTGAAGTGGCAGAATTAGAGCTCTTCTTTCATACTTAGTTTTTGAAGAACTATCTGCTGAGAAACTGAAAAACCACAAAGTGCTCCTGAGTCCGTCTAAATTCTGAAGGAAGCCTTCCATTTTCTTTGCTAGAAGGCCTTTAGTCTCGACTAACATGGAGTCTCTGTTTTTCAAACAACTGGTGCTGCTTACTAATTACAGTGAACAGTCCCTGTTACAGACTTAACATTCTGTTTCAGAGCACTGAGCTTGAATGATACAGTCCTTCATTTTGCATATAATCTAACAGATGACAGCATTAGTGCAGTCCCTCGGCAACTCATTAAAACATTTTAGTCCAAGTTTTAGTGCACTTTTCATGAAAACAATGACTGCGTGTTTCTATCATAAAAAGAAAAATCACAAGTGTTTTAAATAGGCTCCCACTTCTTGAAAGAATAATCTATTGTACCTTCAATTAATTCAAGCAAAAGCAGCTTTCTTGCACTCACTAACACTACTGGGAATATTGCCATTGACTAAAGTGAGGAAAAAGAAAACCTATTTTAATGTATGCTTCAGTTTATAAAATACTAGATCAACAAGTTGCTTAACATTTATTTTTATACATAAAATACAAGGACCTGAACACATAGGGCAGACAGAGCTGGGACATTAACAAAAGACTGCAGTGCTTCTTTTTGTTCAGTATTAAAAAACTAAATCCTTGTTTAAAGTTATTAACAACTTGGTAGTATGCAAGCCATTCTTTTTTGAGGGATATGTTGCACTCATGGATGTCAGAAAAGTCGAATGACTAGATAGTAGCAAAGGAAAGTGTTAATAGTCTCTGTCAGATCCATCATGAACCACAGGCAATTCCTGCCACCTCACATTTTTAACCATTCAACATCTATATTCTGTTGCCTCAGCCCATCAGAGACTGAAATGACAGTGTTCAACAAAAAATTAATAACTTTCCCAAGGGCTTATCATTCTTGAGTTAGCAAATGTGACTTACCATGCAACCCAATGAAAACAGCTCGGTTACTATTAAGCAGTCATTCTACAATTAACTCACGTTTTCAGACGAGTTACACTGCAATTGTATGAAAAACCTTCTGTATTATACTGCATTATACTGAACTCCTGTTCGTTTATCCTATTAATGACACACTAAATGGAAACATTTTGCCCATATCCTGCCAAGCCAGTCCATGAAGGAGTAGTAATTAATACTGCCAATGATTATTCTTACTAGTCTTGTTCCCATGTTATAAAACCCCTTATCTTTGTGACCTTTCTGTATCAGAAGCCCCCAGGTAAGGAGGCTGTGTATTTTCTCAATTAGAATTCCTTTGAGAGCAAAATTTAGTTTTTACTGATTCAGTGTGCTTCCATTTTTGGTGCCCAGCTAGGAATATACTTAGTTGAAGAGATAAATATAATTTGCAGCAAGGGCTTAGCATAAGTCCCTTTGTGACACAAGAACATAGACATTCAAGGTTACTCATCACTTCTGAAAATTTTGTCCCATCTAAGTGAAATAAATTCAGGGACGTGATTTTAAACAGCTCCTGTGGGTCAAGCCATTTTATATCTATCTGTCTATATTATGCATAAACAGTATTTATTTAATATATTTCCCAGTTATTCAAGAGATTATCTAAGTATTGAGCTTCTGCAACACTTACCATAATAAATACACTCCCAGCTTTAAGCCTTGTTTATTCTTATAAGGCCTCGCTATTAAGGAATTCTATTTTGTTCCAGTGTGCTTTCTCCTTACATCAAATTCAGAATGGTCTTCCTTCTTATCTTTTCTGTATTACTGACAGTCTTTCTAACTTTGAACAACATTATCAGAATAGTTATGGATGTGCTGCTGAAACTCCAGGGATTCAACAGATACCACATTACTCAGAGGTTCCTGCCCACAATTTGGAATAAATGTCTGTATTTGAAGAAAGAAAATATCATCTAAATCATGCCTGTGATTCTTCATCATATGGAGAAAAATTTTACTTCAAATAATGAACCAGAAAGCAAAGCAGCAAGAGAGCTGGAAAGAAAAAAAAAAAGACAACAGCAAATGAGATGGAGAGGAGAACATGATGGCAAAAATGAGACAGGACTAGAATTAAAAGCAATGATGTAGAAAAAATTCTGTCAACTTTAATGGGTTGTCAAAGGAGATCTCCAAAGGCTCCAAAACAAATTAAACAAAAAAGCAGAGCCACATAAATATATGGACATGAAAATGGAGCAAAGAATTTCGTCTGTTATTTCAGGATGCCAAAATCAAACTACTCTACCTAATAAACTAAAAATGGTGTTTATGAAATGCTGCTTTAGTTTATCACATCTGCAGCCTGTATCAGTTCTAAAGACGAACCTGCATCAAAATCTCTCCAGTCTGTTTCTCCTGGAAAATTTTCTTGGCTTCCATGGTCTCTGATGCTAAGAAACTATAATAATGTTACACTTCCATCTTTCTTGATACAGTAAAGTTAATTACTCCATTTAACTGCACTACATACAGTAAACGTGCATGCATGTAAGTATATGTGCAGCTTCTCCCCATGCTGGTGAGCAGAAGGAATATGTTTTCTTAATATTATCAGGTGCAGTCAATGTATCTACAATACCAAAGAAGAACATTTCAGAAAAAGTGAAAAGTGCAAATTATGCATTGAGGAATCTGCTGTGGTCCTTAAATCCCACCCTACATCAGGATGTTGTGGCACCATCAGCTGGGTCTTCTGACAGTTCATTACATCCTCAGGCATATCAGCAGGAAAATGCTTGTTTCTTTACCCAAGAGGAGAATGCTTATTTCTCTGATAATCACATCTGCTTTTATGTGCCTCTATAGTACAGAATAACCAACCCCAGCTAGATATAAATTAGCAGATAATTTTTTTCATTATTTACAAGCATACCAGTTATTTCTATTATCTTTCTAGAGAACTTTAGATTTAAAAGATAAGATCAGGTAAAAGACAAGATCAGACAAGTTCATATAGGAATTAATGAATGTACTAAATGACTGAAGCAATGCTAAAAATCTTTCAATATTATCCCTGTATATATGTGTATTTGTACTCACACACACACTGTACCATACTCAATATTGGGAAAAAGATGTATTAGAGAAGCTCTTTTTCCACAGTAATTGTCACCCATGAAAAGCGCTAAAAATACAGCCTTAAAAAGCAATCTGTTTCTGTGAGTCCTGTGTTTCCTTTCCTCCCTCTTCCCCACACTTTTTTTTAATTAAGGTCTTTTTATGGAAACTAGATTTTTTTCTCTTATGAGTTAATCTATTCCTACTGCTCCTTCTTCAGTTGCAATCCCTGTATTACATGGGATTTCGTGAATTGCATGGGGTAGCAACAGCAGAACTGAAGGTCCAGCAGTTGTTCTGTTTCCAAGAGAACATCCAGATGTTACCACATAACTACATTTCTTCCATAAACTTTGTCTTATACTTAACATTAACAAGTCTCTTTATTTTAAGGTTATTAGTCAATTAATGATGGTCTTATGAATTACCTCATTATTTTACTACATGCACAAAAGGAATGGAAAACTAATAAAATTATGAAGACATTATACTGTTTTCTGTATTTTCGTTTCCATCTTTCTCAACTCTACTACAATTACTGCCCCAAAGTTTAGTGCTGTACTGATAAACAGGGTCAATATAGCACTAGTCAATAAAATGAGGCAGATACTGCATGCAAGATCTACTATTTTCATGTATGTGCCAGCAAAACTTTCTGATTTTTACTTGTATTCAAGCTCTGTTAAAAAAAAAAACCCACAACCTATGTTAGACATTACTGACATATTGCTTGTTTGTTTGGTTTTTTATACTGACTTTGAGTCTTTTAACATTTAAAGACACCTTAGGGTATAGGGAAGTTATACAAAGACCTCCAGATCATGAATATTACCAAATGAGCGCTAATTAGCTGTTTGTTTCTAATCCACATAAGTCTTTGCTTCGGAAAAAAGAAGTTTATATTCTTATTTTGGATCATTTTAATTTATTCAGTATCTCTAACCCAAATCCCATCATTTTATATTTAGATTATTAGTCAGTGATCATTGCTGCTTGCATATTTATGTTTTAATTAGTATCTAAATTAATTTGAAAAATCCTACATGATATAAATATAACTTAAGAAAGAGGAATTTCCACTGACTATTCAACTTCTATTCATTTCAAATTAAGCCTAGAGGGCTCAACACAATGTAAGAGCCATGCTCAAAATGCTTACTGAAGTCAGCGTTTGTGTTTGAGACTGGACTTGCGTCAAAGAAGTTAAAATTGCTATTAGGAGAGGATTATCCATTCTTGAATGCTTTTAAATTTGTTTTATACAGTTTCATTATTTCTTTCTTTTTGGAAATACGCCGTATAATAAGGGACAACTCCAGCATTTCTACAGATGTAGAGTCCACTAGAATTCTAAATATCTAAAATGGATTTTTCTATTAATTCTTAGGGCTTCTTTTGGAGGGCCAAAAGCTCCTAAAGCAGACCATGCTGGTTTTTTTTTATAAAAACAAAAGCTAAATCCTTAGCTCTGAATGCTCCTGATCAAAAGAAAGACTTTAGAGATGGAGATGTCAAATATAAGAAATGCAATTTGTAATAGATAAGGCATATGAACAAGTCACTATTAGGTTAAATAGATCATCTGAGTGTCAAGCAGGAAGTGTTTATTTTATATTTATAACATTCCTAGAACATTAGAGCTCATCTCTTTGGTGATACGAAATGTAAACTTTAAGTAACCATGGCTATTGCTACAGGTTTTAGAAAAAGCACTGCCGTTATGAATGGTATGGTTTCACTCTATAGCATGTTGTTGTTTATTACAGCTATTAGAAAAACAAATCAAAAAAGACTACAATAAACATGTTTTCAGCCAATACTCTTCTCTCCTGCCAGCTGTTTAACAACTAGTTTGTGTCCGATTTCACAGGAATGTACACATTTATAACTGTGCTATATGTGCAATTAAAAAACACAAGCAAGTTGTTTAGCTGTTTTAATGGAAGTATTGTAATCAAGTGGCATTCAGGCGTATACAATGCCCGTCTAATTCTGCTTCCCACTATATTTCTCTACAATTAGCACAGGAGAAATTTCATATTAGTACAAGCTAGAATATAGACCGGCAGTTTGCTATTATCAAGCTGCTACTGATAAACGAATTATTACTATTACACAGTTGGGGGAAGGATGTTGTTTGTATATTTTCCACAAAAACAAATTATAAATGCTTTAGAGATGTGATCATTACTGGATGATTATGTTGAGCCAACAATTCACACTCTCTAAGCTGCATGGGAACTGCTTCCTCTGTATTAGTTATCTGAAGTGTGTTATTTTTGGTCAAGGTCACACAGCAGTTCTGCTGTTCCCTGATTTATTAAAGATTGATTCAAACAATAGGAAATGTTTTTAAAAATATTCCTCACTAATGCATCTAAACACTACTATAACAGTAGCAGCAGGATTAGTCATCACCATACTGGTCTCATATTTCTCAGGGTGAGGTGAAGGCGGCAGTATGAGACACTGAGAGGACAGACTTCAATTCGGATAAAGCATCCAAATAAAGTGCTTACATTTAAGCACGTCATTAAGTGGACTTTTACTTGCACAAACTGTAAATTCAAGTCTTTGAAGGAAAAAAAATCTTAGTAAATATTAAAATAATTCAAAAAAAATCAAACAGAAAAAACCTGAAAAAACTATAGCTCATTAAGTAGTACCATAAAACTGCAGAAATAGGTTATTGATTATTGAATTCAGTTGAGTCCTGCTATGAGCTCCAGAACCACTACAAGAGTAGGAGTCACTCTCAGTTATCCCTCTTCGTTCAGTTCACAGTCCCTTCCAGAAGACCACACACAGAAGATATAACCCTTCCCAATCACTTTAAGCTCACATAATATGAGCTATGTTGGTACAAATTTTAGCCATAACGTAAAAGAACAGGTAGTAACAGCTGGCCAAAATCTCTTCAACCACATCTTTGTCAAATATGAAGAAATACAGTTAGGTAGTCCTCACAAAAATACTGTGTTGACAAAACTGAGCAGGAAACCAGAACTCAAATTGCTAAGCAGCTCTCTAGAATGACCACAACTACAAAAGCTCTGCAGGTGACTGAAATGGCCACAGAGTCTTGGTATCGTTAGTGTAAACGGACACGAATGGGCAAGAACTGACAATGGCAAAATAGCTCCAGAAAGCAAGTTGGTTAGTGTTCAGTAAGAGCAAAAACCTTTGAGCTATGATTCGTCTCTTTTCAAAAGTGCAGATGTTGCAGTGTTTTGCAAAACTAAATCATTAGTATCTCCTGTAGATGCAGGAACTGAGTTACAGAGGTGAAATGAGTTGTCCGCAGTCATTTAGCAAGTTTGTTTGGAAGGCAAATGTACTCTAGGTGTTCATCTCCTGATTGTGCCAGCCTGAACATCGCAGAGAGCTTTCACAGGCTCCTATTCACTCTCAGTAACTTGGGTTTCCTTCTCAATTTCCATTGATTCATTATATTCAGGCTCAGAATTATAGTGTTATGAAATAAACAGGTAACAATCATATGACATGGATTGAAAAATCAAACTCAATCTGGTTGGTCATGCTCAGATTTGGTATTGATGTCAATGATCTCTGCTAAATTAACATGGAAATTGCACACAAAGGAAGGGCAGTTAAAATCTGCTGAATTGCCACTACAGTAATGTAACAAAAATTTTCTTTGCTCTCAGATAAGTACTATGCAGTGCAAAAATAAAATATAATGATCATTTGATTATAAAAACCCAGCTAAGATCAGAAATCACAGCTGTAATATCTGCACTAAGGGAAATTCTGCAAAAGGAAAAGCTGCTATTATAAACTTCATCAGTATTATGTTTTCCTTATACCAGAAAATATGTGAAGTATGAAGCATAAACACTTTTCTAAATAAAAAAGTAAAGAACAGTTGCCATGGAGACATCATGAGTTGTCTTGGGGCTTGAAGAAACACAATTAGCCTACAGGATGGCTTTCAAACACTTCAGTTTGAACCTTTTGGATTTTTAGCAATGTAGTAATCTGCTGAAATAATTATTTGTGCTCTTGGCATTTTTTTGCCCAATATATATTACTGTGTCATCAAAAGTAATGATTATGGAGGAATAGCCTTCATTCTGATATTTTAAATTGAATTTATAGAAGGAAAATCTTCAGCTTTGACTTTTTAACACTAGATTAAAGAATACAACTAGTTAGGACAGAAACCTTCTTGTTTCTCTTCAAACCTTCCTGATTTTGCAACCATGCAAATTAATTTTTCTTTTACATAGACTGCTCCTAGCAAAAAGAAAGAAAGTATTCCACACTGACCTAAATATTACCTGAAAAATCGCTGCTTGCTGATTTTCAGTCTGTAAATCACAATCCTTGTTCAACAGAATTCAACAAAGGGCCACAAAAGAACACAAATCCTGTAAAAGCATCTGTAAAATCCATGTGCTAAAGACTATTCTTGGGAAAAGTTTGCAATTTTCACATTTATAAAATGTAGTAACTTTGTTTAAAATACAGATTGGACTAGATGATCTCAAGAGGTCCTTTCCAACCTCAATGACTGTGTGATTCTAGGACGCACAGTGTAAATGATCTGGTTGGGATTTCTGATGCCATGTCACCTGCACCCAAATTCAGTAAGTACACAAGCACACACATATATAAGAGGAAGCAAATAACAGAAAGTAAGTTTAAACCAGTATATTTAACAAGCCACATTGTCAGACTAACCTTGAAAGTCAGGGATGTGCTTTTCTCAGATCTCACACCTGTAAATCTACCTTAAAACCCATTTACTCACCTACTAAAATTCTGTGCAATTTTTAACATTCAAATATAATTCTCCCATCCATCCATCATCTTGTTTATGCCACATCTTTTGTTAAATTCCTGTCCCTTACTCTGGCCACTGTAAGGTGTGTAAAAGGACTGTAATTCTCAAAGCTCAAAATCTGGCTGAAGAGGTCTATTTCAGCACAAGAGCTGAGAATATTTCTGAGGGTGCACAAAGGGACTCTCACCTTGCAGGATCTTCACACATGAAGATGATATATAATAATAGTAGATGAAGTTACTATAAATATAGTAATGCTAATTCTAGGACTGCTGAAGAAAATTACCTTGTATCACAAGCTGAGTAATGTCCTAAACTCACCAGGACACTGTTCACGAACTGAACTGTCAGGCACCTCATATTTGAAACTGAGTGAGCTGGCAATGACAAGCTGCCCTGGTCACATTCCCTCACAGCTCTGCCAAGGCCCATGTCATTCATAATTCACTGCTTTAGAAGTGTCTATGTTTAGCCCATATCCAGGGCTAAACTATAGCAGTTGCTCTATCACCCCATGACCCCACTCCAGCTGAGAAGGGGGTTTGGGAAAACAAAAGGAGACCCTTGGGCTGAAATGAAAACAGATTTAAGAAAAGCAAAACCAATATTAATACCAATGCCAATATAAAGTATACAAAGTTACACTCAACCCAGTGAAGTACACAATAAAAGAGAATGCAATTTCTCAGAAGCAGAATGGTAAGTGAGCCCCTCCAGGGAGAGAGAGAAACAGGAGGAGGAGGAGGAACAGGAAGAGCCCTCCTCCTCAGCAAACTTCTCCCTTTATACTGACTGTGATGTTTATAGCCTGGGATGCACCAGTAGCCCACTCAGGTCAGCTGCCCTGGCTTTTGCCACTCCCCGCTTAAGCTCCCAGCTGACTCAAAAAGTGCTAACAGCCTGCAGACCATGGCTGGCCTAGGATTCTATCCCCATGAAACAGCTCAAGAAGAAAGGTATTTTGCAAACACAGGACCCTTGGTCTGCACATCATCAGTAAGGCTCAATAGCAGCAGCTTTGTAGAGCAAAAGCTACTGCTGAGGACCTGACACCTACTACAGTCAATTGAGTTTTCTTCTTCATAACGTCTTACACATATATGCATGGTTTAGATTCCCTTTGCACCTAGATAACATCAGCATGTAAAAGTAACTTATCACATTCCTGTCATAAAGTGCTATGAAGTGTAGAATTATGTTCAAATGTACTCCTACCTATTTTCCGTTTTCACAGCCAAAGGAGAGCATTAGCTGATTCAGAGACAACCTATAAAAAACCAAAACAAACCAGCAATTAATTTAAAGAGTCTGATCAACAAAACTAGCTGTAAAAAATGTAAGCTACAAGATAAATGTACGATTGGCAAAGCATTGATATGATTTGTGAAAGCAGCACTATACTGAATATAAGTGAAAAATATGGATTGTATATATTAACAAAAGTCAAAGCAGACAAATATAAACAGCAGTAATACTCCTGTGTAGAAAGACTGATAGAATAGCACACTCTGCTATTTTATTTTATTAAGCATTATGTTCATTTAAAGCACCTTGTAAAAAACCTTTCTCATTTTTACAGAAAGCCATTGGAAAAATACACAAATAAAGAGATTGAAAAATGGTTTTCATTTCAATACAATAATTATCTTAGACTACCTCTGTATCTTCATTATAGGAAAGCAAGCAGGAATAAGCACTATGATCTTAGGTGAATCTCACATGATTTTAAATGGCCTTTCAATATGGCAACTCTGCTTCCGCTGTTATCACCCAGATGTTCTCTGTATGCTGATTTCAGCCTTCCACAGCTTCAAACAGATTTCATATACACACTGAGATCATGGCAAGATCATATTTTCCCACAAATGTCCTTCGTAGTGAAAAGTAAGGCATCAAAAAGGACCACTCTAAATGGATTTGAATTAAAACATTTACTGCTTTTATTTAAACTTTCAGCAAAAAACCCAGTATTTTTTCTTGGCTATTATCCCAAGCCAGCCCTTATTAGAAAAGAGTAATCAACAATTTGTGGAGAAGAGTATAATTCCAGATGATAAACACTCTGTTTCTGATTTGACAGTAATCTCCTCATGATTATACAGACTGAAGCCGAATTCTGTAGCCTTCAGGGTATCTATGCATCTTTCCTTCATTAAGGGGTTGCATGGAAGTAGTTCTAAACTTTTTAGCCTATATCTCTGTGCTGAGGTGAGGATCTAATGATGCATTATTATTAGCAAGGTCATTTGGAAAGAATATATGGTCCAAGCAGAAACCTCAAGAGATCAATCACTCAGACTAAAAGCTGTTATGTGCTTTTAACACTTCAGATGAAATGAGCTATTCCTGACTGTTAGATCTACCTAAAATCTTTGTATTTCTAATAATTTACACCTTCCTTTTATCATCTAAACCTATTTCCTCAAAGGAAGCCAATTAGCTTCAATACATACTCACATATCATTTAATATAAATAAAAGAAACAAATTTCTTGGTAGGTTTTCAATGTAATGGTGACTCCATCTCATTTTGCCCCTCCTTTCCTTTAAAACCAGCTGGTAGGTCATATCGGAGACTAATGCTCTGATCTGAATAATTTTGATTATGAGAAATATGGGTAAACTTGCCATTTGTGCACTGGAATAATGTCATATTACAAAATGTTTTGAGATGCTGTGCAGGAAAACAGTACCAATTTTACAATTATTACTTTTAAAATGCAAATATAATCTCATATCATCATTAGTAACGGCACTACACAATTGTTTGTTTAACAGTGAAAATTATTTAAAAATAACTAACAATTACATAGGTATTACAAATAACACAGGTGAGAAACAAAATCTGGTGCATTTATTGAAACAAGCACATAAGATGAATCATTGAGACTCAGGGAGTCCAATGTTATCTCTAGCTCTTTCACATTCACCCCGGAAAAACAATGGGAATTTGCATGTTCTGTGGTAATGTATCACATCAGTGAGAAAATCCTGTTCAGAAAGCTTTAATCCTTCTCCCTGAATGACATAATAATATTGAATGACAAATAATACTGCTAAACTATCATCTGGAAAATAGCTCACTGGTATTCACACTTCTTTATAAGTTTATCCTAACAGACTGCGAGCTGAGAAGTGCTTGCATGTCGCTCTTCTGAATAGTTCTTCACATACTTACTGTCTCTTCATACAACGATGAATTTGTAACAGATTTAGTTGATCCCAGGTTCCAGGTACTTTCTGAAGAAAACATACACCATCACACAGCTAGCTACCTTCAAAAGAACCCAACAGTGTCTGCCAGAGACCAGTGCTTTGCCATGCATAAATTACTTCTGTGAAAATTAAAGAGCTGCTCAATGAATAAATTTATAGGAATGTTTGGAAACAATTGCGACTCTACACTCAAAAAATTGATCCGACTTCTGTGAAACAACTGTGACCGTCTCCAGCTTCTCTTTTTTTTTTTTTTTTCTTTTTTGCTCATTCATTTGTCTTGGGTTTTCTTAAATACGGTAGCAGGGCAGCTTCTTGGGAAACTACATTACAATAACTCAAATTTACTGTTTAAGCCTTGTGGATTTGACTGTGAAACTCAGAAATAATATTAAATAGCCATATGGTAAAATCCTTTTGAAGCATTGCAAAGGTATAAGCGAAAATTGAGAAAAATTCACAACAGGATAGTACTGTTTGTTTGGATTTTTTTCCTGAAATGTGTATTGGTATTGTACTGGTAATCATTAGAACTCTTCTGAACATGGACCCAATATTCTAAACAATGAATAATCTCAGCCATTATATCTAAGATTGATTAGCTCCAATGTTTTTCACAATAGTGCTTTCCATACAAGAATTACAATTCTAGTACATATTTTTATATATTTTATTGAAATACTCTTCTTTGAATAAACTGTATTGGAGAAAGTTGCAGTCTAAGCTACCTCATTTCTTTTATGTGATGTCAAGGTACTTTATTTCAATACTGTATTGGCACTTTCTTTTGATAAATTAAAAAGCCTTGACTATTTTGTTCCTGTTTGCATTTTTATATAAAATATTATAATATATTCAGAAGCTTTACTCACAGCAATAAAGCTATATGGTAATTACTCTGCTATATTCTTAACAATATTATAATATATGGTACAAAACACTGAATAAATATTTGTGCCAGGGAGGACCAAGAAAGTAAAGAGGGCTTTGTGCTTTTCCAGCATGTATGTTGACTTTTCACTGATGGTAACTGTAGTTATTATGCAGTATTAAATGAAGTAACAAGGACGCAGTGAGTTGTAGCCATAAAACTATAGTTTTTCCAGTTCACAGACAGATAGATAGAAATATGCACTCTGATGAATCATTATGGATTTGAGCTACAGCTTCCTTTACTGTTACAAGCATGAACCTTCCTTTTGTAGCTAGTTCAGATGGACTGCAAGCAGCCACAGTACATCACAAGTTTTGCTGTGTGAGGCAAACACGTCTGAGTTAAACATCTCCAGAGAGCTTTCAAACCTGGCTGAGAACAACAGGATTCTCTCAGCTTAAAGAAATCCTCAGAGGATGCAAAACCAGCAGGGCAGATTTCATGTCAGTCATTTCTCACCCTTCTAGTACAGTAAGAATTTAAGAGCAGGGTAAAGTGGAGCCAGGAACACAGGAAACACTGACAGTTCTCCCTAAGCCAATACTAAAGGATATCTTTAACTCCAGCTCATGTTAACCAGGTGATTCTGGTTAAGACAGTTTTAATGTTCAAAAAAAAGTCCTGGGTTCTACTTAGAAAGTGTAACACATAATCTCAAAGCCTACTTCCTTTTCTTCAAGATGCTATTTAAATTGTCTCAAGCTTTGCCCCAGATTAAGTACTTACATGTGATTAGACCTTTAAATCTCTGCACAAATTTGTTTGTCCTTAATACTTTCCTTGCAAGTCATATTGCTATTCTCTCAGGGTGATTGCGCAATGTTCTTGAAATGCGTGCCTTAGAGAATAATTTCACTCAATGTCAGACTGGTGGGGGTTGGAAGGGACCTCTGGAGATCATCCAGTCCAAACCCCACTGCTAAAGCAGGTTCACCTAGAGCAGGTTGCACAGGATCACATCTAAGCAGGTTTTGACTATCTCCAGGGGACTATCGCCACAACCTCTCTGGGCAGCCCGTGCCAGTGTTCTGTCACCCTCAAAGTAAAGAAGTTTTTCCTCATGTTCAGGTGGAACTTTCTATGTTTCAGTTTATTCCTCTTGCCCCTTGTCCTTGTCTTTTAGCAAAATAATTAATCATTACTGCTTTTGAAGCAGAAGCATTCTTCTTTCCTGCCAGGGTCATCTTACAGCATGGTTCTAGGAGAACACAAACATATACAGCCCCATTTTTCTAGCACAGAGTCTGTCAGATTAATAGATTTCTCCTGATATTAGGCCGTTTTATAAGTGGGCAGGGAAGCCAGACAACTTTCCCACAGTCATAGAGAGAGTCCATCATATGATGGGGATTTCAACAAGCATTGCAATGTCTTGGGTGGGACAATCCTTTCACTTCATCTGTTCCCTAGCCCTAGGAAGGAATACTCAAGACATGGATGTCTACACTGAGAGGTTCTCCTCATGCCTTTGCAGAACTCTCCTTCAACCTCATATCAAAGATTAAGGAGTCTAATGAGACTGTCAAGCTACTAATCAAAATCCCTGGGCATTGCCTTCTGTTCCAAATTGTACAGTTCAAACCCATGTTTATGAAATACCTGAGTCTCTCTCCTGAAAATGGATTTCCTCACTCAGTTAAAAAATGAGGTAAAGTAATCCATTTTTTCTTAAATCAAAGATGATTTTAAGTCTAAAACATGTAACCTTCATCAAATACCTTTTGTATCCCAAAAAAGATGAACAAGATAATAAGAAGTGGCCTAAAGGAACCAGCCAAAGAATGAATGATAAATGTATCACTTCCCTCAAAAATGTTGCAAAATTCATTAGTATCTACAGCTCTATCACAGAGCAAAATTATTCCCCACAGCATTTTTTCCCCTCCCCATCAGGAGGCATCAATTGCATTTTAAGTGCCTCGTGTAATGGATACTCCATCATTTTCCATAAGAAGTTGCTCCACAGTCTAACAACTGAAGATTCAGGAAACATATCCAAGTTCAGAACGCTCTTTACTTGGTGCCTGTTCATATAACCTAGTAATTATGCTTTTTCTGAAGTTTAATCCTCAAATGAACTTATCTGGCCTCCGTCCCATGAGAGGGCTGGAAGAAACCTTTAAAAGATGACAGGAGGTGACAAACAACATATCTCTTTTCACAGAGAAATACTGTATGAATTATTAATCTGACCCAGAAAAGATCATAATCAAAGACTAGCAGGGACCCCTTGAGCACTGTTAGTGCATAATTCCACCTTCTGAATCTTGAAAGCTTAGGAGCAGAGCGATAAAGAAGTGTGTACATCACTGAAAGGAATTTTAAAGGACTATTGTAACAGCTACTATAGTGTTACTTATATATAAGGATGTGTTTTCAATTATTCCTCTATTAGCATTTTTTTTAAAACCACAGAGGGAGACACTTACAATCACATAAAATACTATTAAACAATTCCACCATTTTTAAGAGTAGAGGACTCAAAGAAAGTGTACCAGCAGAATTTAAAATTTATTTCTTCATTACAGAACCATTTATTTCAAATCATTTCTTCTTAGACATCAATAGGATCTCAGCTTTATTCAGTGCTGAATGTCATTAGCATTGTGGACATCCTCAGACAGGGAAACTGTTGAGTCACGGCTCTGAGTGAGCGAAAAACTAAAGAAAATAGGTGACTAAAGATTTTAGCTCAAGCATATTCAGCAGCTGTAGTAAAGTTGCCCCTACATTTGTCTGCTATAAAAACATGGCAGAACCTGCTAATAGAGGATAATGAAAAATGTAGAAAGTTCTACTGACCTCATGTACAAGTAAGTAAAAGAGAGTGGAATCAGGACATTAAGATTCCAGATCTTACAGTGCCTGATATTTTCAGCACATGTATTAAATGAATTATTTCATCAGCTGCCTAAATGCAGGACATACTATCTACAGCATCTTGGATAGATAGAAACAAACAAAACAAAAACTTCTTTACTTATTTTCCCCAGGTTACCATTATTAGACTTGACCTATTTCAGTATACAGTCGGGGTTGATGGTTCATTTGCTCAAAGCATGCACAAGCTGCCAGTTGCCTGCTCATCCAAACATGAATGTCTGGTATCACATAAAACATTTTGGAAACTGAAGCCAACGAAAAGTGTTTACACTGCATCTCATCTGAGAAAGTCACCTAAGGCCAACCTCTTATCCCAGCAGGCCTGAAATCCACAAAATACTCTAAAGGTTTAATGAAATGTGAAACCTTTGTTGGTTTCTCCTGCCCCATGGGATACACGCACAGCATAATGCTTACAGATCCCCAGGCTAGCTCAGTCCAAGATACATTATTACTTATGCAACAGATAGAAGATTAATTATTTATAGTACATTTTTAGTCAGGCACATACTCTATCTTTAAAATAAGCTTCCCATTTAATTAACTACTCACTATTTTCAATCCCAAGCTTCCTCATAACCAGACTTGGAAAAGTAAATTTTGTTCTGTACGTTTGACAACAAAAAGCAGAGGTACGTATGAACAAGCCTGAAGTCCTCGTTGTTCAGAGAACAGAAAAACTTATGAGTCTTTAAGTAAATAAAACACAAATTACTAGAGAAGACTTCAGAGCAGCCAGCAGTTTTAAGTCAGCCAAAACTTTGCATGTCATTCAGAATGTTCCCCATATTACTTACGGTTTTGTTTCAAAACATATCAGAGGGTGTACTTAGATAATTTTTATTACAGTAGTTTCTGACCACTTCACAACCCTTTATGGTTCTCATTTTCCAAGGAAGTGGTTTCACAGAGGGGAAGAAGCTTGAAAGCCCAGAAACTTAAAAGACTGCAAGTACCTAATAATCTTCTTAGAAGCAGTTTTCCCACAGTAATTCAGACCTGCAGCATTAAAAATCTGCAGCACACCAAGGGTGCAGCATACATTTGATCATGGATCTCATCTTCTTGTCCTAATCACTTTTTCTTTAATGGCACCAGAAACCTTTAGAATACATGAACAGATGTGGATGGGTTTTGATTTTTGAGTATTTTTAATTGACTTTCTCCAGGTTGTCATCAATGGTTTTTTGTTTTAATTGCTCAGGAATGCTCTACACCAACACAAGGACTGATCCTGCATGGTGCTAACTTGTGGTCCTAATCCCACTCATCACAAAAGTGCAAGCAGAACTTCATACAAACTGCTGAAGCTAAGCACATGTGTTACAAAGCGTTTTGCTCAGCTGGCACAAAAATATTTACCATCTTACAAGATTGAGCCTCTACATTTAAAATTTCTGTACGGATATTCGTGATGCAGAGGTCTCTGTCTGATGAGAAGAGGTAACAAACCTAGATAGATACCAACCTGAACATTCCTGGCACACAGCTCTTGTGCACAAGACCCTTCCCAGACCTTGCACAGTCTCCTCTGTCTGATAAACACTGCTGTTTACTAGATTTTTTTTTAAATGCTGCAAATTGCTTTTGGAGTTCCAGTCCCAGATACTGATTTCCAAAATACAAAGCTTCTGAAAGAGTTTAGTGTAGAACTAACTGCCAACCATGTTACGAGACCTTTTTCCTCCCAAGATCTTTCTGACATGAAAGGAATTTATTTTTAAAGGAATCTGCAGCAGATTATGCAGTCAGAGACAAGATAGCAACAAATGCAAATTAAACATTCAGAGGACTATTATTTGCAGAGCTTTTGAGTTCTAATATAACTTTCAATTAACACATTTAGACAGGGGCAATAAACACCAAGCCAAAAAGCACTGCTGTTGATTTCAACAGGTTCAAATAGCAGTTGTAAAGTTGAATATCTCAGCATCCTTGTAGCCTCCAAAATAATGAGAGGCCATAAGAACTCCAGTAGTTACAGAAAACATTCTATAAATTTGGAATCAAAATCACCTGGGCCCTTACAGCTGAGAATACATCTAATATAAATTCCCATTGAGTACAAGAGGTATTCCAGACAAGGCGAGGGAATTGGCTATGTTGGCTTCATAACCCAACTGTAAACGCTGCTGGAACCCATTTTATCATTTCAGCTATCAAACAATGTTACTTTACCCTGATCCACAAACTGTCTACATAACTCAGGCTCACTTCAGCTACTTCTGCAACTCTGGCAGAGTTCAGACCAGCTCTGGGAGAGGTCTGCAATCACAGCTACCTCTGGCATGTGTTGAACAAGAATCTTGATATTCTCTGAAGATGCGCAAGCTCAAACTCGCAAGAGGCCTTCTGTCATGCCCTTCCCAATCAAGGCTGTCAGCTTCCATCTGATCTCAAGAAGTCCTTTAAAAGCCACTAGTTGCTAGCTTTTCTGAAAAATACTCCAAAATCACATCGAACCCCAGCCCTTGTTTCCTGCACCCAATTCGAAATTCAATTTCCCTTAGCTTTGCCCAGATGGACACCTGCAGAAGTATAGGTGTCCCTAAGCTTTTTCTCCCACAGCTTTTGGAAGAGAAGGGTTACACCCCCTTACTATCACTTTTTATGTTAATCTAATAGATTTAAGAGCAGCTCTTCTAATAGCAATCTGCTACCAATCTCTTCTAGGGCATCTAAGAGACCCACTGAACAGTATCATAATCTAATAAATCTGTTTTCTGCAACACACAGCCAAACACACATAGAGACAAAACTGCTCTTCACTTTTCTTCAGTCATCCACAAAACCAACCTTACCAGTTTTTAAGTGTTTGCAGCAGAACACCTGCTCTTGCAGTCCCTTCCCCAGAAGACATTATGGCCATTACAGTTTGCCAACAATGCCAGCCTCCTCACTGGTCATGTTTTGCACGGGCTCCTGCCTAGCCACCATGAAGTTTACAGTGACTGACATAAGATTTGCCAACATAGACCTTTTTCTTGTGAGATGATGTGAAAACAAAGACAATGAAACATGAAGCATAGCAAAGATGCACAGTTAGAGATGCGGGTGAATGTTGGGTAAGTCAGCTGGAAGGCAAAAAGCCCACGGGAAGAAGCTCATTTCTCAATTTTTGCTCTTAATCTCCATGTTCTTTAGTCTTCTCCTTATATCACCAGAAGACAGAGAACAGTTGTGCAGGGAAGGACAACAAATTTAACAGTGAGATCATGGTATGAGAACCCCTTGGCCTTTAACCTATTTATTAGTCCCCCTAAATCTGTGAATTTCTAAAGAACAAACATCTGACATTATTTTTTGATCATGTATCTCAAGAATGCCACTATCATTTTATTCTTTCCTGTAACTCAGTCCCACTGAAAGACACTACCCTGACTGACATGAATCTAGATACATTCAAACTGCATGCATTGGTCAGAACTTCTGCTACCAGCACTCATGCACGCATTTCTTTCTCCATGGTCCTCAGTGAGACTTAGGGTTCTCTAATGTCCTTTGATGGATGGGCAGAAGGAAGGAAGGAAGAGAACTCTGGCATTTCTAACAGAAAACAGGCAGATGCATGCAGGCACTGGCACAAAGTCTTCTGATGAATCAACATCCTGACTGGGGAAGCAATAAAGATATACTCTTCTTTGATAAAGAAGCTGCTAAACTGTGCCGTCTGGAGCCGGTCCAGGCTGTTAACGGTGCAATTAACACGTAAGGCTTCTATACAACTGCACAACATGTTACCTTTGAATGTGAGAACAATCATACTATTTCCCAAAAATTATTGAATGTAGCACACAGAACTTTCTCAGCAACTGCCCAATTAGTCTGGAACTTGCTACCAGAAAAAAATCAAGACACTGCTGAATCTCATAATGTTAGCAATAAACCCTTCCAAAGTTAAACGTACAAAGAGAGCAAATGAGAAGGCAAGATTATAAGAAAAACCTTTTTTTAAAAAAAAAAAAAAGGGAAATCAAGTATGCTCAGTCCTTGCTGAGCTTCAAAAATGAGCCCTTCAGAGCTCCCCGTATTTGTTTTAAACAATAGAAAATTAGTTGGCTACAACATTGCACTAACATAAATACTGTCTTAAGTGACTCACATATACATAATAATATATATTTGCAATTGCCATAAATTGGAAGAAAAAAAGCTGACGCAGGACATGCACACGATAGCCGAGTTTGTATTGTATGAAATAAGGTAATATCTGTGTAGTCTTGTCTGCCACCTGTTCTCTCTCAAGCAGCAGTGTACCCCTTTATTTTCTAATTTATGCAAAAACAACGCTATCGTTTTCCTTCAAAACTCTCGTTCAAACTTTCTTTTACTGCAATGTCTAGAACAGGATGGCTAAGCTTTGGCCTGTTTTGATCAGTGTTTACCAAACCACTCAGAGACACTCTCTCATGACTGCTTCCTGCCTGTTCAGCTGAGTTTTTGACTGCTTTATCCCAGAAGCTCCTCAAAAGCAAGGCCTATAATATTGTACCATTTATAGAGTACCACGTACATTATTTCATGACTGCAATTGCAAAACACTGATGGATGGGGAAAAAAAAGTAACATCACAACTGGCTGGTTTTTAATTTGCCAGACTTTAGCCATAAGAGTATGGTGAATTTAGTGCTTATTTTCTGGGCACTAGAGATTTATACTCATTTTCTACAAGCATTCAGTTTTTAACTAAAGACACAAAACTGGGCTAGAGCTTGGCCACAAGACTGATTTATTGCAGGTGCTCAGTTAATTGCAGTAATGGACTGTGAGAGACAATAGATAGCTTGGAATGTCTTTTACCGCTAGAGGCTAAAAGCAATGTACATTATCTCTTACAGTTGGTCAACGGACATATAACTTCATTGAGCATGTCAGTTCTTAATTTTGATGTTACAGAGAAAATTTTAAGAATATAGAGGAAAATTTAAGGGGAGACATATATTTTCCCTGACACTTTTTTTTCTTTATCTTGCCATCCACTCTGGCTGTATGTTACAGGTCAGTCCAGGAGTACATTGTTCAACTAGGATGTCTATGTCTGTTGGATTGGCACAGAGTACAGCATGTCCCCGTGTCACCTTCACAAAGATAAGAGACACTCAGTCACAAACTACTAAATACTGTATCAAGGTATATTTAAGCATTGAATGCATTTGAGAGGAATCACAGTGAAGATTCTAGCACAATGGGAAATACTTAAAAACTTAGTTCAACTTACAGAACGGTAAAAGGTCAGAAGTTTATCAGAACTGAAACTAATCATCAGCTGCTGGAAAGGACATGGCTGAGAACCATTAAAAATTTGCCTGGTACCAGAAAAGGGCAAAATCCTATCGTGTTAGCAAACTTTGGTTGACTGGACAACCTTACTAACAAAACAGAGGGGTTTGTCTGCTTAAAGAGTAGCTTTTGAGTTAAAAAAAGAACAGATTTTCTCTCCAGATCTTTGAGAAAACGTACTTCTGGTCAGGCTGGAAATACCATATGGAACAAACACTCTCAAGAGACTTCATAAATTCTGTTTCCAAACTCAAATTGCCCCTGGGAATGCAAGGCACATGGAAATAAATATATTGGAAAAATAAACTCAAAATTTTCATATATTGAGCATTCATATCTTGCTTCATTTTTTGTGTTATAGCTTGAGCTTTCACTTGCTATTTCTGTCTTCAATATATTATTTGGTAATATAAAACTACAAGTTAATGTTTATTCCCTGTTAAGAAGTTCCCTTACCTCTATATTTCTTCCTCATAATAACTTCAGATTTGAGGCAGCAATACCAGAAACAGGTAACTATTGAGTAGGTAACTAGCATCAGGAAGAGAGAAATTCTGAATGAACAAAGATACTAGCTTTGCAAATGACCTGGAAGACAGGCTCTTCTCAAGTCAGTGTCCCTTCTATACAAACAAGTGTCCTTTACTCCATGCACTATACTGTTACTGGGGCATTTGAAACTTCTGGAAGGGTGATGATGGTCAATTTTATTGAAACTAATTGATTGCAGAGTAGCACAGTCTTAAGAACATGCCCTCAAATTACCCTCATTATTCCTTGGTGTTCATTCCAATTGTTACCTCCTAGAGGAGTCATTTGACTTGAACGTGGACTCAATTCTAAGCAAATGTTGATGCCAGTGATTTTATGATCAACAGGAACAAAAATATTAATCTGCAATGTTGAAAAACTCTGCTGATCTTATCCTAGAGTTTTGAAGAAACTGTGACCGCTGGAGGTATTGAGCGGATCTAACTCAAAAAAGCTTCATGGAAGCCTGAGGCTCTAAGTTATTTTAATGGTCCAGGTTCAGACCAGGGAGAATTCTGAGGTTGTGGCAGTCATCATGAAAAGATCAGTAGCACAAATAAAGTGTGAAGAGTCCAAAAGCACAACGATGAGCCTTCAGTGTTTATAAAGTGCATGAAGTCCTGCCCTGGAGAAACCAAAATAGCACTGTTCATCTGTAGCTTACAAAGAAAGATGAAATCACTAATTAGAAGAGAATTGCAGAGCATATGTGAAGTAATAACTTGAAAAAGAATAGCCAATATGGATTTCAAAAGGAAAATTTTCATCCACAAAGATGGTTATAAAAGGTTATGGAGCTGATTATGGCATCTTATTCAAACTGTTTGATATTCAAAAGGCATTTGATGACACACCTCCTGCTGAAAAGCACAGAAAAAAAAAATTGGGTCACATAGAATGAAATATCCTATGGTGAGCAGTAATTGCATTCATCTTTTATTTATATATGGAAACCTCATAAAACTTGCCCTACTCCAGGGCCATACGAACACTCTCCAGACTAAGCTGTATCAAGGACTCTGTTCGACTCCCTGGAGATGAAGGTTCTGCCGCATTCTAGGATCTGGCTCACTAAAAATCCTAAAATTCTAAGAGCTAAGGGATTTGCCATTCTTTGTTATAAAAACTTAAATTAGTGGAGTTTCACCTTACCTTATCCATCTGCACCCTTCTGTCAACTCTTGCCTGACAGAAAGAAGCATTTTTTGGGCAGGGATACACTTTTTATTCTGACTTCACAAAAGTAGAGTCACATTTCAGAACCTGGAAGTCTGTACATTCTTGTGTACGTACTGATGACTTATCATCAATAACCAACAGGTACCCATTAAAATGGCTGTATCCTTGTGCCCTACCTAAGCAATAATGGCATGATTCCACTAATTTTAATGTCATTCCCCCTCCCAGACATTGGGTTAACCAATGGTTAATCTATTTCTGTCACATTCATCAGTTTTTTCAGTAGTCCAGCTTCTGCTGCTTCCCTGCAATGTGTCTATTATTTCATCAGACCATTAATATCTTTCTGAATTTGCCATTTTACTAAGGATCAATGTTACAGAAAATCATAGAAAAATTTCATTCTTTTGCCATTACTCCTTACAGCAAATTATGAACAGGAAAGATTGTTTCTTTTTTTATATGCCTAGTTACAGCACTCACATATTGTAGCTATATGCAAATATACACTTTAATTTGCAGAGTTAATCAGCACCTGTAACCACAAATGTCTTTCCCTGTGAGTTCTGGACAATATGCAATTTTTGTTAGCCACAAAACAGAGAGTTAAAGAGTATATGGATATCTCAGGAACACATATATCCTAGCACAGAAGACTTGAGCAATTCTGTGTTAAAACATTTATCATCATAATACTCTGGTGAAATAGAAAAGCTATTATTGGTTCGTACAAGTAAGAAAGTTTTAGAATAAATATATTAAAACCTATTATGTAAATCCATTAACTAAACCTGTTTGCTTTTCTCAGGTTAATGTATTTTTTCACAGATAGTTTAATTAGAGGAAAAACAGGTAAATTGTGTTTCAAAAAGCCTAATCCAAAATATGATCTCTGGTGACAGAATATCAAGAGTGACTTCAAAGTTTCCCTATCTCAGGAAGCTTCTTGTAGACACTAAATGGGATCTCAGGATTTTCACTTACCGCTCTGTGTAAATAAAACTACATGAATGGACACAAACCAATATTTTTTTTTTTAATAAACTTTCTCACTTGTCTAAGTAAATTCACCTACACAGAAATTAATTGGACAGAGAGGATTTACTTTTCTTCCAGGGAAGTTTCCTGTTAACTAGGAAGCTAGCTTACTAAACCACTCTAAAAGCTCCTCCAGGCAGCCATCCTGAAAAGAAAAAGAATTAAAAGAAATTGTTTTGATTTTTCCTTCTACTAGTTATATTGCCACTGGGACCCTAATGACACTCTTGCTTTCACATTATTTTATTCTCTAGAAGTCCACTTCCTTGTTCTTTTCTGAAGAAAAATCAGTGTTTATGTATTTTCCTGAAAGATCTCAGCAAAAAGAAAGAGGTGCTGTAACATCTACAAGTAAATAGCAAACCCACACACACCCCCTTTTTTTTTTTAATGGTAATGTTTGGTTTATGACAATCTAACAATGGAAGAAAGATAGTTTGTGGGAAGAGGTAATACCTTTTATTAGACCAATTAAGACAGTTAAGAGAGTCAGACTGCCAAAGACGGATGAGCATTGCATGATAGCTTGTTTGTTTCCATATGTATCAGCTACTGTAACACTTCCCCCACAAGATTTCCACCTCAGTTAAAGGTTTCATTAACAGTGATGATTTCATGAGGTTGGCACTGGATTGTTCTACCCATTGCCAAGGAACCTTCTCTAGGCAATAAGGAAAGCTCCTGGCCCATGGAGCAACCATTTAAATATATATGTCTGTTTCATTTCTATGGAAACATATCTCTTGCAGCTTTCCCAAGGTAATAGTCAAGTTAGCCTCTCAGTCATGGTCTTTTATTTTCATATCTTCCCCTTATCCACCATAAGATATTTTACTCTCATGCCCATCTTTTTTTGAAACTATGCTACAGCCACTATTTGCCCTTTAGTTCTGATAGGTATTTGTTTAACCTTGATAGAGTTAGCACATTTCTTTTTGGTTGACAGCCACAGTTCATCACATAAAATCCACACAATACAGTTGCTGACCTTTTATCTGACTCAGTCTGTCAAAACCACATCCATTTTGCTACTTTAGTTGTCAAAGATCTTCTATGACATTGAAACTTTTTACCCCTTTTTTTATAACTGCAGGCTCTCCATTTTCAATATCTAAGTGCTCTAGATCTTTTTGATTAGTGAACTTTTTCTCTGACTCCTACATAGGCATATTCTCTGGAAGGAACTCCAGACAATGCCTACCCAGACAGTCAGGCCAGTTTCAGGCAGTCACTTGACATACCCACCAAAATGCGCTCCAGTAACCAAGGAAACAAGCACACCCATTTGTGTGTTAACTGTTAGTCTGAAAATTTACAGTATGTCATTAATTTTCCTGACTGCTATAGTTGATAATGTGTCAAAATAGATCTTACTTATTTCCATAGCTAAGAGTTACTTTCCTTAAATACATTCTTCAAATCATCTGATCTTCTATTTCAAAGTACTTTATTTCCTGTGTGACTGACCACAGGGGGCTTCTAATAACCTTATCCGTCCAGGCCCTTCAGACAACATACTGAGGAACAGGAGTTCTAATTAGAGCCATTTTGAAAAACTTGCAAATAAAGAAATAACTAATAGAACTGTCCTTGTTCCCTTCAGCACCAGATGAAGGTTGCTATCATGCTCCTATCAACCTGAAAAACCTTTCACTTTGGCCTGTGGCCATCATGAGAAAACATGCGGTGTCCTCCTGCATTACTGAGGCTGAAACGTTCAAGTAACTACTGACATGAGTCACTTTTAATTACCAGTACATATGGGGAAATTCCCACAGGCTCTCTAGCAGCCATGAACACTCTTCCCCTTTGCAGGACTGCCAAGAAGCTGCAGCAGTGGATACATGCCTCCCTTCTCTTGAAGTTAACATTTGTATAACATGGCAATGTGTTAACAGATTCTCATCATACAAAACTTTTGTTCCTATTGTCAGGTAGCAGAGGAATCCAAGAAAGACTTGTCCTTCAAGACCGTGATCTTTGTTAGGTACTGCTCTGTTACTGTCTGACTTTTACCTTCTTCATAATCTTACACAGTTTTAAGTTTTTTAGTGACACAGGAACATTTCCTTCATCAGAACGTGTACAATGTCCCCAAGAAAGGGCCTTCAACCTATGGATCCTAGATGTTGTTGCATTAAACATCAAAAATAATTAGCATAATCATTGATATAGCTCTCCCTAGCTGTATATTGTTTCCATACTCCCCCAAAATGAATAATTAAAGCAGGAGCCAGGTTTCACCTTCAAAATTCAAAGCATTTTTCTTCTATTTCAGCAGAGCAAAGGATAGCTTCCTTGTCTCACTCAACAGCAGCTCATTACAAAGGCCTTGTGACTATATATATATATATATATATATATATATATGAAAAACCAAAAATCTTAATTTCACCATGACTTTCTAACACACAATCCATCCTATCAGCAGTGGACGTGAGTGCAAAAATGGGTATCTTGAATAGTTCACATTTCCCCTGCAATACTCACAGGTTCTTTCTCTGAAGTATATAAGGAAGTGTTTCAGAACTCCTTGAATAAAATCTTCCAACTTGGTTTGATTAATTAGCATAGTCAGAACCCTCTTACAAGACTAGTATTATATCTTAATTAATTGCCTAATGTTTCTTTTGCCTTGGGAAATTTGATTAATGGTTTTCAAATGAAACATCTGGTCACACACAGAAGCAATCACTCACTCCTCTAATGGGGTATACAGATTGTAAAGGCACCAGGATTGGTGCAGATAATGTACATGTAGCACACTTTGCTGCTGCTGTGTCTGCTCCAGCACACAGTATCCATTTTAGGTGATTTTTGGCCAAATGCCTTTCTGTGCTTGATGAACAGCACTCAATCCCATTCATGCTTTCATATGCAAATTAATGCAACTCCCAATTTGAATTGGACAAAATATTCATACATTCAATTTTGTACAGACTGCCTTTTCAGAGCCTGTACTAACTACTCCCTCAGACAACCACAAGAAACAAACAAAACCCCATATTCTTCAAGCTTGATCCTACCCATCTCTCAAGGATTTTCTGAATCTAACATCCTGATTTTTTACTCTTCAGCAAGCCATGCCAATTCTATTATTTTTGTATATAGAAAAAATACAGAGTTGTCAGAAGTCAGTAAGAAAAAAAACCAAAAAAAAACCACTCTGCACCATTATATGAGGTCCTAGCACTTCTGCACAGGACGATTTGGATGATCCTCCCACCCAACCATCTCCTAGCGTGTGCACATACCTGCTCATACAGGTGCACCCATGAGTTAACCCATTTTATAGCTTCAGCTGTAAAAGAGCCATTTCTGGCCAGTGCATGTCCAAGGTAAGTAGTAGGTTACTCAGCTCAGCGTGAAAACCACACAGAAAATTCCTCTGCAATATTCCATAGTATCTGATAGAATAGCTCTGAGATTGTACATTGCAAGTGTCCAGAAAGGGTTAGTACAGCTTACAAGGGGAACATCTTGCTCAAGACAGCTTCTAGAACACTTTCAGTCTCTCAAAAGCAGTTTCCATCACTGAACTGCAGCTCTAATTCTTGTAACTTTGAAACACTTCAAGAAGCGCTCAGTCTTTCTGCCAAGGAATTATACTACTAGAAATCTAAGAATATAAAATTGTAAAATTGTGGTTTATTATTTGAACTCCTGGCATCTTTGACAAAGTGTCTTAAATTAGGGATTCAGTTTTTATATTCTAGACTTAAAATGAAATTTGAAAGTCAGATCTTGTGTTCTAACTTTCAAGTTAAAAAACAAGGTGATTTGTGTCCTCAGAGATTTTTAATAAATACCTCAGTCACTAGAATTTGCTCCAAATATCTCCAGATGTTTGTGAAAAGTAACAGGATTTTCAAACTCAGAAAGATGAATTAAAACAAAAATATAATTTCTTCCTCCATGTGTGTTATTGCATATTGTTCACAATTAATGTTCATAAAATATTTTGAGATCCTTGGCTATAAACAGACACATGGTGCACTTATGTGCAATCTATTGTGGTTATTAAATACCATGTGAGATTCTGAGAAAACAACATGTTCTGATATTAACTAGTTTTAACCACATTGCTACACATCCACCTTCTGAAGGAATGGGTTATAGTAGCGTATACCACAGTGAAAAGAATAGAAGCAAGAGATCAGTACTTCACTTAACAGCATCAATATACTCCTAGCTTTTCCAGGCCAGACAGTGAAAAGAAGCATCATTCACTTAGTGGGTGGCTACGTATGCCACCCTGGAACAAATCTTTAACGATTTATAGTGATGTAAAGTAAAATACTTTTTCAGACAGATTTGAGAGAGCTATTCTGGATACAGGAAGGCACCTTCATCTTTTGAGACTGCAAATCTGAAAAAGTAAACAAACGATAAACTCATACTTTGGAATCAAGACAAAATGAAGAGTACAAGGTACTGCCTAAAGTAATGGTTGTTAAGCTATTCAGAGTGCTTTCAACTGACAATATCCGTTTTTTATCCTCCTGACTTGAAGAAGTCAAATGACAAAACACCCATTTGAGGTAGTCAGTGACTAATCATGTCTGAAACACTCAGGACAGAAAATTCCAGTGTTTATTTCTGTCTAAATTGGTTTGAAGGACATCTGAGAGATAAAAGATCATCAAGGTCTATCCCATGATGGGTATTCTACTCCGATTTGTCTATGGCATTCTCTGAAGGAAGAAAGAAAAAACAGATTGGAGATTTGTGGTAAAACTTCAAAAACAAGGAAAGAAAGTGGCTATTCTTCCTGTCTCAATAGCAGGAGAACATTTGTTTAGTACTCTAAATTCATGTGTGGAACCACTTTGACACAGTAGGCTGGTCCAACTGGCAGCCAAAAGAACCCATAGGGCAGCCCAACTTGGCTCATCAAATCCATCTCAAAGGAGGCAAGGTAGCAGATGAGGTTGAACACAAAGGATGTGTAGTGGCAGCCCATGAACAAGCACTCAGACCCAGAAAGCCATGGTGCAGCCCGTGCCTAGAAACCAGAACAAGGTCTAGTTCCACAATTAGAAAAGCTAGGCAGATGAACCGACGTTGCACAAAAACAAAGCCATAATAAAGAAAAGCGATTAGGCATTCAGCCCTGAGAAAGCAAACACAATCTTTTCTCTATTGTTCAGTTGTTTCAGGGCTATGTCTGCTAATTCCTACATCATATATACTCCCTCCTTGATAATACATTTCTAAAAAAATATTGAAATATAGTGCAAAAAATTATTGCATTCCAATAAATCTGAAAAACTTTTCTGTCAAAGTCCATCACTATTTGGTTATTATATCACTGATTCCATACTGAGCTGTTAAATACACTCAAATTAGCATGATATAAAAATCTTGGACAAGACTTGGTATCCCTCACTTCAGCCAGTAATGAATTAATATTATAAATATTGTTATATATGAAAAGCAAACAATTAAACTCCATTCTCTTTTTGTCTTCAGGGACATTATAGGTGGAATTCAATGTTGTTTCACTATAAAGGCTATTAGTAAAACAATAAATTCTACATAATATAAAAATGGAGCTACTGAATGCCTTTTGAATTTCCTGCTGTTAGTTATTGTCAAAACATCATATAATACAGCCTTCACTGAACAGTAGCAGAATGTAGCTTTTAACTGAAGTTGTTGAGACTGTGTTTAGCAAAGGGTGAGTAGTAAATTATTCCGCTTATTTATTATTCAGATTAAGCATTCCAGAAACATTTCCTATTCTATTAATTAATAATTTGAAAACTACTCAAAGTAGAAAGCTGAGACAGCTTTTTAGAATTTGATTGTTTCATGTGCAGAATGCAAATTTAAATTGCAAAATTGCACATTTATTTGCTAAGAAATAAAAAAGTAGCCTTCCTACTCATCACTTCACGTGCAGTGCTACTCCTACTGTGTCCTGGCTGCCAACTCTTAATGGGAGCCAGACTAAAAATAATCTAAATACTAATATGTAGTTTATTACCTAATGTATTAAATTCTCTTTACCTTCTTTTACAATTCTCCACAACCCATCAATATATGTACAAAAGCTGGCGAATTAACTAACATCGTAGCTACAACACCCTAAGGATATAAGCCAGGCAAGATTTATTGGGAGTCATAACACCTTTATTATGTCAAGTGATACAGCTTGAAAAAAACAAGCAAGCTTTCAAACACATGAAGCTTACTTCTAAGGTAATTTGTGTCCACATACATATATGTGCACAGAGGCCAAGCAGATGGAATGAAAAAGACACAGAGCACAGACCTATGCCCAAATTTAGTCTTTTTTATGCCAATTTTACTGCAAAACTCACATCTTTCAGAAATTTCTGAAATGGCAGTGCTACATCAGATGTGTTATAATCAGTTCTGGGAGATCTGAGATTCTTTAGCCCCCATAGGCAGTGCTGAGAATTAAAAGCCACAATCTGTCCAGCTCCTTCTGTTTGCCAGTTGTAATTAAATAGACCGTCACAATTTATATTTTCTCCACAATATTTTGCATACAATTAAGGTTCTTTTAAAACTAATTTATCAAAACACGTTTGCTTTCTATTTATAGTAAGGCAGGGCTTCCTCTTGTTTAATTTAGTACTCAAGAGGTCATGCTGAAGACTGATATTTGAGATTACAATGGACTACTTGTTTGAAAATTATAATCTGGCAGACGTTCCTGACATTAAGACAGATGCACCAGAAGTACACCCTGCTCACTGTTTTCTGACAGTATAAAAGGTACTTTAACTTATAAATAAAAGATTTAACCATGCTTGCAATTGCAAAATTTATGACTGCTCCTGCAAATGTGTGTGGTCCAGTGGAATTCAACTCCCTGAACCAATCTTTTACAAACACACAATAAACTTCCTTCAGGCAAGACAGCTGATTTTTTATTTATGAGTATATAGTTAATATTACAAACAGTTATGAAAGAGAAGAAAAAGGAAATCAGAACATGTGAAGCATCAGGACATTCCAAAATAGGTAAGCATAAATTTCAAAAAGAGTCTTTTAAAATTCAATTAAAAGATCATTCTGTATTGGATAATATTCAGAAAATTTGCTGCATTAGGATAAAAAAAGATACTTTTACAATGCCAATACATTGGCATAATGATAGAGTTCACAGTCATCAACACTCTTTCCCATACCATTTCTAGATGCGTCATTCTCACAAGCACGTTACGTGAATACTAAAGTGAATGGTGGAAACCTTGGCAAGTTTCCACAAGTTGCCTAATGTGGTCCTCAAGATACTAAAGGACTGGAGAAAGCTGCAGAAAGGCATCACTTCAGGCAAAGATGTCCTGCCTAAACCACACCACCTAAAAATGTCAAACTCAAGACAAACGGGGGGGGGGGTGTGGGGGGTGTGGAGGGAAGGAAAAGAGCACCAGATCTAGGGATAATTACCACTTATTTCAACAGTCTAAGCAGGAATGAAGTTGGAGAGGAATAAATCTCAACTTAATAGGACACTAGTCCTGAAAAACTAGGGGTGGGATAGAATTCATGTAAATAAAAACAAATTCAGCCACCATTTCTATAGACTTCTGGGGAATACTTTAGCCTCTTAGGAATATTTCCTAACTTTAGACAGTTCCTTACTTAAAAATACAACTCCATGCAATGGTTGTTTACCCTAAGGATCTAAACCCAGCACAAATTATATGCACACCATTAGACACTATACCACTCTGTGACTTTTCTCCACATGCATGTGAGCTGTTCAGAGATCAATCACTATGTACATATATTTAGGATATAGAACCATATTTTCTGAATAACTAATCACCAATTAACTCTTGTTATCTGTTATGCTATGCTTAAAACAGTAGAATTCCATTCTTATTTCATGCTTGACTGTAACCTCGACTACGAGGTTGCAGAACTTGCCCCTGCTCCGAATGCTACTCCAATTAAATCCCATCTGATACTATCAAAAGAAGCATTACAGCAGCCAACCATCATCCATATGTCACTATCTGGGGGAAAAAAAAAAAAAAAAAAAAGGTAATTTACAGCTATTCTACAGTACTAAGGATACTACTGTAGAGAAAAGAAGTATATCACACTAATCAGGTAGTTGTGGGAAAACTGTGTTTCTCATTGAGCATAAATTGGCAACTGCTGCCTGAAGGAATCACCCTAGGTGTTTTGGAGTGAATTAAAATTCTTCTCTGAGAACCAGTCTGAGCAGAAGTCCTGCTGGGCAAACTGATTTTTCTATTTTACATTTTGCCTACACTCAGTTAGATTGTAGGGGATTTGAAATTTCTCATGGGATGGTGATCATTGCAAAAAGGCAATTGAGATAGCATAGCTTGTGAAGCATTTCAGCGGGAAGAGTAAAGGCAAACATTCTATCACTAGAGTTGTAAAATCTTTGCATGGCTTTTGAAGTTTATTAGCCTCATTGTAGACAGAAACACTAGATAATTAGGTAGGTAAAAAGGACTCAAGTGTACAATTGCATTCCCAGTAACTACTTTGGAAACAAGTCCCATAATAGCACTCAGTGGTCTGTGGCATCTTTCATCCAAAGTGTATTTCACCTATCATGTTTATGACTGAAATGCAGTAACTGTGAAAAACAACTGCTTAATAATTTCAAGCAACCACGGTAACATTTAGAGAAAGAAAGGAAAATGGGTTTCAGCTCATTTCAGTCAATGGCAACTTCAGGAAGAAAGAAATAATTATGAGTTCACTTTTACCAGACCATCCAGCTGGAGCCACTCTCCACATTACAGAGCATATAGTTGGATCTGTAATTACCATTAACTAGTCAACTAGTTTTATCCTAGAGCTCTCTCTTTTGATGTCATACCACCCCCCAATAGCTGTCATACCAACTCAGGACAGTTTACAGGTGTGCGTATCCCCATTTAAAAATAACTGGGGTAATCCACCCAGACTTATTTAGTCTGGATTTGAGTCCAGGCTTGTAAACAGCCCACTTTGGCAGCTATGTTTAGCGCACTGATGGCTTTGCAACAGTTTGCTCCAGAAAGAGTCAGCAAGACGAACACAACGGAAGTTCAAGTTTCTATGCAGTGAAAGAGTTTGAAAAGGCAGGGCTTCTAGCTCCTGCCTCTAGATGCTATCATAAACTGTTCCTGTTTCCATTTCAAAGTCACACAGGTTAGCTCAATCTGTGTATTGCTTCAGTCTCTTTGACTGTACACTTGAGCAGAACAGAAGAGAAACAACGAAATCCATTAGCAGTAGCAATGGAGAGGCCGTGATACTAGTGGTTCAGTATTAACTCTCTCCTGAAACAAGTACTCGCTCATCCTAAACTGAAAAGTTGCTGAAGGTCAGGACCATTGCTGAGCCAAAGGTTACATCTCACAACTGGGTCTCACATGCAGCATAAACAATCACCAACAACTTGATGACCCTTGGCTGCGTATGCAAAAACTTGCTGTAATCCTGTTTAACTGCTGACAATCTCTGGATCATATTCCTGTTTTTCTACGCCTGGCAGAATTGTCTGCATTGTTACAAAATACAGAGGGCACAGGTTTGACCATCTGGCCACAGATGACAAACTGAGACATTTTCCAGTGGCAGCATCTGGTTTCTCTACAAAACACATTGCGTTTGCAGCTTTGGGCCTGTTACATAGCAGGGCTACAGATGCATTATCTAGGCTGACAGATCTTGCACTGCTTTCTTTTGACTCATCCTTAACTCTCTAGTGTTTTCTTTGTAAGACTATGTATAAGCTTATTTGCTTGGTAAAGTTTCAATAAGGAGCTAAAGCTTATACTATATATTTCTCCATACATGCTGTATCACATTCATCCACCTGATAATAGTTTTGGCTCAACTATATAGAGATGGTTTGGGGAATGCCTGGCACTAGAAGAGACCTCATTAGTTTCCAACAGGTTTGTAAAGCAGCAATTCCCATACAAACATAATTTCCTAGTTGGACCAAGTTGTCTCCTATCTGTATAATAGGTATAGATACTTTAGACACATGGAGAAAGGAAAACTGGGGCCAAACATGATTCAGTTGTTTTGAAAAGGAAAGCTATTTGCAAAACTGTTATTACAAGAAATTAAAAAATAAAGAAGAAAGAAAAAATAACTAATTAGTGAGAAAAGCCAGCTAAAGATGATGATTCCTCCTCCCTGCATGAAACAGACGAGCAGGAGGCAGGAAAAAGCAGTCTGAGATCCTAATGTATAATTAACAGGTCATGGCACATCCTCAGCTGTATAACAACTTTGACGCTTAGGAGCTAAGAATAATACATGTAAAATATTGCAGTACACGAGGATATCATTCAAGACAGATTACAAAGCATTCCATACTTTAATACCTGGCACATGTCTAACATAGACAAAAGTTATAGTGTTTCCTTAAGAGGGAGTTCTAGCAAAAGAAAACACGATGCCCAGAATGAAAGACTGAAGTCTCTTCCTGTAAAGTCTTTGCAGAAACATGCCATAGGATTTTTCATACATCTTATGCCATTTCATTTAGTGTCACATCAGTAAATGACAGATGTACTTAAGAGTTTGAGCACTCGTAACAAAGACCAGGAAGAAAGTCACAAAAAAAGCAGCTAGTGACCAAGTCTAATTTGTCATATAATTATACCACGTCAGGCAGTAACATCTTTTAAAACAGTCTTTCAGGTAGACATACATAAATAATTTTGTCAGAGGATCTAAAAGAATATGTGTGACACCCAGTCATGTATTAACACTAGCACAGCCCACAGGAAGATACACAAACTCTCTGCCTAACTCTGCCATGGCAACACAGTGTGTAAGGATGACTGCAGTGATCGCTTAGCCCAGACTAAAGTCAAAATTAACCCAGCTGTGTTCATGGGCCCAGTGCAATGACAGTTCTACAGATATTGTACAATCTTCCTGTCAGAGGTAGAAGTGCACAGAGCAGTGAGTTTGTGGTAGAGCATCTGGATGCAATACTCACATATCATGTGCAGGAAAGGGAATATCTTGCTATTATACCAGCAGGCCTAAAAGATGCAGTAGTGTGCTCGCTCCCAAGTGTCAGGAATAAATGTATCCCATTGGAGGACTACACTGATTCAAGTGCAGAAAAGATAACCCTTATGTACAGATGCTTCTTGTGCTCTATGGCAGAAAACCACAGCAGGAATTTTATGTTTGAACATATGGACGAGTTAGTCATGCCCTATCTACTCAGAGAAACAAACAGCGCCAGGCTGGATAGCTTGCAGGGCAAAACAGCCTCCCTCCCGCTCCCAACCCAGTAAAAGGCCATGATAGTGGCACTGAATTTCTATTTTAATCAGTTAATAGAAACAGTTTCTGGCCAACTGAGGGCTAGAGATATGGAAAATTTTACCACGTATTATGTATTACTGAATGGATTTGGTCCTTTTTGACCTTCCTCTTAAGACAAGTGTTTTTTCCTAAGAAAAGATTCTATGGGTTGCATATTTTTATGACAAGACTGAATTGTCTTCAGCAGTAACTCACATTTCAAACTATACAAATTCAGTGTGCACTGACCCCTGACAGGTCAAAGGGAACACATCAAATCCACTTGATATAAGATTGCAGAATGTTATATACTGTGCACCAATATACATGACCTTTTTTGACCTGGATGGAGTTAATAAATTTTTGTGATACCACAAAGCTTGAGGAATGGGTTCAGTATAACAATGATAGCACTGTTAAATAGGCTGTCTGCTAAAGACTTAAAGAAATGCTTATCTGTTATTCATGACCACTCACATGGTTATGTCCTTTTCAATCGGCATAGTATATGTGCTTTATTACTCACCATGAACTGGCACTAGTACCACCTCTTCTTGATACACTGACTTTCAAAGGTGATAGCTCTAAAGTTAGAGAGAATAAAGCTCACAAAATCAACTTCTTGCATATGTGTCATGCTCAGAGTTCACTTTCTGTTGGTTTGGAAGATACTATTTCTAATCTGGAGACTTTTGTGAATGTCTTATTTTTTAATTCACTTTCAGAGATTGGGTGCAGCATAATACGAAGCCTATATTAAATGAAAATAAGAGAGTGTCTAGACCAGATAGGACTTTGAAAGATAGCAATTTCAAAAGCTGTACAGCTGACTGCTCAGCAGGTCAAATTCCTCTCCTGACCTGGAGCTTGTCTGTCAGATTCATGTGTCTCAGATCCCCCAGCTTTGACCATAATTACTAACAGTTTGTTTTGCTTAGACTCTCTGGCATGCATCAGGGATAATTTTGAGATCATAAATAAGTTCACAGAAAGAAATATTAGAAATAAAAAAGGTTGAAGTGTTGAAATTTGTTTTTCATACCAGATTAGAGAGATAGAAACCTATACCTGTGGATCTCTATTTAAAGTCAGAGTGTGACTCTTTGGCTCAATTCCTGAATGCAATTCTTAACATTTAATTCATCCAGACAAGTATGCTTGAAGAGTGTAAAAATTTAACCAACTTCTCCAGAAGTAGAAATCTCAAAACTCCCTCAGTAGAAATCTGAGAGCACAGCAGGCCTCATTAATCTTACCTTAAGACCAGGATTCAGCTGATAACAAGCAGATACAAATAGCAAGAAAGATAATCACAGATACTTTCTGCTTCAACCATATTCTGACTTTTTTTTTTTAGTTTATAAAAAAAATACCCTCTTTTTTTAGGCATGATTCTTGACTTTGGGCTTTGCCCCACTTCCTTTACAGGACTCCTTTTTATTGGTAATGTGAAAAAAAAAAAAAAAAACCACACAACAAATTTCAACCATCCTCATCAACTTCTGCGTGGCCCCTTCAGGGCTTTTTCTGTCCTAGTTCCCCCAGTTCATAGACATTTTCCTATCTTTTAGGTTTTGGGTAGATTTAATTAGACACTTGCTCACACAACTCCATTCTACTCAGCTCAAGTTTCTAGTACTGTAGCTATCACCATAATCTCTGAACATGTCATCAGCTATCACTTGGAAATTTAATGTAGGGTCAGAGTTTTAAACAATGTAACTGAAGAGTCCTAAACTCACTGCTGCAGCATCAGAGCACATCACCCTGTCACAAACTCTATTCATATCTGCTACTGAACTGCAGAGGTACACATTATTCATCATCAGTAAACATTTTCTCCATCAGTTAGTGACATCTAGTCATCTCAATGTGAATGTTACTTGGTAAGTTCTAACAACTTTCCCAGGTATATACAGATCCCTCCTCTCTGTAACATTGCAGGTACTCAGGTTATGAATCCATCTCGTCAGTGCAACAAGTGAAACAATGATGAAATGCTATAACGCTATAACATTTGGGTGTCTACCATCCCCTCAAAAAAAATCAAAACATATCACTGCAGGTATTTAAATTTTTTTTAAAAGACCTTTTCAGGTTTTCACCCTGGTAAGCTATAACATAATATTTAATGAAGATGCATCATACATCACACATAAAACATCTGTTTCAAAAATAAATATACCAAAAAACCACAACTGGTACTGTCAACTGAACTGAGCTAGGCAATTGTCATAAACATTTCCTGTAAATACTCTGAACTTAAACCATTTTGACTGTTATACTCCTGTAAATAGGTTTAACGAACATTAACAGTCAAGCAAAACAACTTTTAATGGGAATATTCATGAGCGCATTTCGCACTGTAAAACAAGCCAAAAGCAGTAAAAATTTTAATATTAGTTTATATTGAATTGTACCATTCAAAGTTTGTTTCGTTTCAGGGTTATACGAATTTCAGCTTCAAGGCACAGGGAATTGTCTTTGATCAACAGAGCGTGTAATTGAGTTTTACAACAAACAAACAGACCATTCACATTATTACATGTAGTTGATTTTTACATCAGACTATTTCATGATCTGTGTCCAGATGAAGTTCTGTGGATTATTTCAATATTTAAAGGGGGCTTATAAAAAGACAGGCACAGACTTTTTAGCAAGGCCTGTTGTGATAGGACAAGGGGCAATGATTTTAAACTAAGAGGGTAGATTCAGACTACATATGAGAAAGAATTTTTTTTAATGAGGGGGCTTGTGAAACTCTGGAATAGGTTTCCCAAAGAAGCTGCAGATGCCTCATTCCTGAAAACATCCAGTTCAGGTTGAATGTGGCTCTGAGCAACCTGAACTAATTGAAGATGTCCCTGCTCACTGCAGGGGGGAATTGGACTTTGAAGGTCCCTTCCAACCCAAACCATTCTATGACATAACTAGCTCCAGCTGTAAATCAGTATAAATAAAATGGAGATTCATTTTGCCTTTGTGATTTCATTTTTAGAGCCAGATCTCCTGAGATGATTAGTTTTTCCTGCAGGTACTGGGCATCCCAAGCTCCTGCTGATTCCAGGAAGCACTGGCTCTCACCATTTTGGAAGGTGCAGACCCCTAACGCCTGAGACCTTGTTGCTGCAGTAGCAGATTGCTAAAGCCTACTAGCACCAGGCTTACTAATAGCTTTCCATCCGTGTGTCTCTCTCGTTTTGGAACATCTGAGACATACTTCCTCCTATATGTTTTATCTCAGAATCTGGAAATGGTGTTTCAGGGGTTCGCCCTTCAGTTCTACGGACTTGAGAGCCGCCTAGTGGAAGTTTCTGAATGCCCAAATTCAGCGAAGTCTTTTCATCACAGCGTATTATTACACTCCTGTCCTTAAAGCTGAACATCACATGAGGACTTCAATCCGATTTATATGTTTGTCATTTTTTACAGAAATGTGAATCACTCTAAGATACAAAACTGAAAGTGTTTTTAAAAAAAGGCCGAACTGGAATTGATTTCCCACTATGATAGAAATCTCTTCTAACCTCACATCTCACAGCATTAGACAACCTCATCAGGTAGTAGCCAGTACTAACAAGGAACTTAATTCTGTACACCCTAGTCTGAACAAAATTAGAAAATACACAAGACAACAATGATACACTATATGTTATTAACATAAAATTGGGTGTATACATATATATGTATATAAAATAAATCACAACAATTCACCAACACCAAAATCTACCAAATTAGGCAACCATAAACTAAACAAAATTGCAATCACAAAATCCCATTATTTCAGATGATTCTCTCTCTTTCTCTTGTTTTACTTATAACAAATTTGATTTATGATTGTGAGATGCACACAGGCACTGATGTATCACTGATGCACCAGGCTGAGTAGCAGTTATTCTAACGTACGTGCATATAAAGTCAGTAATGTAGAAAGCTGTAAATAGGACTTTGTCTGTGATGGGTTTTTTTCATCTATCCATTACTGTTTTACATGTAGAAGTTAACTAAAGATTAAAAACATAATCAACCCTGTTTTAAGCCAGTCTGAAGTTCAGGAATAAAATCTGATGTATACATATATGTGTATTATTTAGATCTAAGCAACAGGAGTGTAGGCTTCCCACCTTTTCCAGGGCTATAACAACACAGGGTGCAGCATGAGGAGAGGACCTGTTCCTCAGTAAAAGCCAAGGAAGAAGGGTGAGGAAGCTTGGGACTCAGGGATGTTCCAAAGCTCAGAAAGAAAAATGTCAGGATGGGTTTTCAGAGCACACTGGGAGTCTATTAATAGAGTCACAGGCATGGACAGACCCAGCGACAAACATGCATCCTGTGAGGAACTCAGGCATGCCTACAAGAAGCCACAGTGGGACTGGAGGCAAGTCAAAACCTTAACAAGATCTGGAACAGGAAGCTATGGCAGCAATATGGAAGAGTTGGAGATCTGCAACAGATCAGAGACACTCATCTCAGGCACGGCAAGTAAGTGCCTTAAAGAGCAATCTCAAGGTCTCCATGGCTGAGGCCCTATCTCATGACAGCTAAGACTTCTCCAGCACATGTGTGATGGAGAAATGTGTTTCTGTGAAGAAGTAAACTTACAGTTTACACACATTCCCCTTGACCGTAACAGGGTTTGCAGGTGCCACAAATCGCTGCAAAGAGTCTAACTTCTTGTGGCACTGCTCTAGCTTTACGAAATGAAATGGCAAAAAGAAACCAACTGAAAAAAAAAAAAGTCCCAATAAAATAGAGCTTGCAATGGTATAGCAGTGAAATAATATCTTAATGAAATGTCTCCGCCGCCACCCCCCCCAACCAATTTAGTATCCACTCTAAACTAATTTCAACATCGCTTTTAAAACAAAGAAAACTCCATCTAAAATCAAAACTACAAACACAGATGAAGAGCTGAAAATGCCTATTTTTCATTCGGAAATTTCAAACAGCTGCCAAAACAGAGACACCAAATGGTAAAAACGTGGAAAAAGTGCAGTGAAGCAGCAGCATTTACAAGAAAAGATTACCATCTTACCCAGAGAGAGAAGGACAAGAACAGTGAAGAACAGTGAAAGGACATAAGCACTTACATCAACATACTTGTTCCCTTTTAGAGGTTTGTCTGTCAAATCAAGATAGTAATAGCAAACCTATTCCTGGAGTATTTCACAAGATAAAAGTGTTCCTTGAAATAAGAACAACCTTCCTGCTCTGGTAGTGTGTAACACCCTGTGCACTGAGACCAATGCCTTCCCAGGCATGCCAAGAATCCTCCTTTAAATAGCTGTCATAAACATATATATGTACTTATTACATCGGCAGTTAATATGTAGCTGGAAAAAAACCCATGTATATATCTAGGCAGAACAGAACTGGACAATATATAACTAAAGAAAAAAATTAACAGAACCACAAAGCTCAGTTCTTAACCAGATGCTATAGCACGCCCTGCCAGAATACTGCATCTGACATGGACCATCACTGCCATTTAACACAAGATTATGGTTTAATAAATGTGGGAATATCTCATTAAGAAAAACCCTTGGAAGCTTCTAGTCTTTCAGCTGCTGGTAACTCTAAGAAATGATGGAGCAACACCATAAAATCCAGTCTCTTATACAATATGCTTAGGTTTATACAGGATGTTCAGCAGTTCAAGATATTTTGCTTTGTAGATAATTTGTCTCTGTTTAAGACAAAGGAAAGAATTGATTTTTAAAAATGCTTTCTTGATAGTAAGGTTGTAATATTTTGCTTAGGATATTTTATTTGCTAAGGTGGTCTGGATTCAAAAGAAGTAAGGTTGCTCTGAAAGCGATCAATGGCATTATTAATTTAGTGAAGTCTGAAGAATTGTCTGTAATTCCCAAAAATTCAGGCACAACCTATAATACCCCTTTCTAAGGAAAAACTTTCTGTAAGGGGTTCTGCTATGACTGATGCTCTGACATACTCCAATCATATTCTCCAAAGAGGCTACCGCCTTATTTTGGATGGCAACCTAGACTACAGACTGCAATACAAAAGAGCATTAAAACTTAAGCTGCTACTTCATATTACCCTATGATTGCAAGTCCTTTAAGTCAAGCATGTACCAAACTGCAGGCAAACCATGACAGATTTTGATTTACACAGATATCATTTCTCCCCCCACTAAGTGAAGAAATTAACCTATTGAATCCCATAGTCTTCATCTCCTGACCATTACCTTAGAGTATTGCGATAAACATACTAAACTCAGAGAATAACTCTGAAGGATTCCAGGTTCACCTATAGGAGGTCAGAAGAGGGATTGTTTTTCTATGTTCTTCCCCAGTGTTGAAACTGACTATTTTGTGGAAGAGAAGACAGCGCACTTAGTCAAGATGTTCCACAGCACATAAACAAGGAAGACTATACGCTTCCTAGGGTGTCTGTTCTCGGTGCATAATCCTCCACAGACCCAAGTAGGCAAGCCTGCCATCCTCCCCAGCAGGAGTTCTGGAGCAAAGTGAAATGACACTGGAATGGAGAACCAAGTATTAGCCTCTCTGCTCATCACTGACTTTGCCTGTAAATAGTAATTGGCAAATTGTTTACGCCTCTTAGGATAAACCAATATTAAAAGAAAAACACATATCTGTGCACTTTTGTGACGTTTGCCTGTAAAGCATACAACCACTCCTTGCAACAATCAAGCAAATGGAGGTAAAAATCTGCCTGCTGTGAGATATTTTCATGAATTCACAAGTCACATGCTTACACAAGCAGCATGTGTATGACAAGGCAGTTATAAAGAAAAGGAAAGCTGTGTAAGTGCAAGGGAAAAAAATGTAGAGAAAGAGAAAAAAAGTGAAGTGGAGGAGAATTCTGAGAAAGAAGCAGAGACACACAATTTGGCTTCAGATACAAAGGGAGCTTTCTAACATCCTAACATACAGTTTCCTAGCAAATACCATGTTAGAATAGCCCAGTATATTTCCAGACAACGCATTTAGTCACGGATATTATGAAAAAGAATAAATAAAAAGTGCCTCATATGCAATAGATTGTAATGTAAGTTAATTATAATTAATTTTTAAGTCATCCTAAGTAGAGTTATTATTCTGAAAGAAGAAAACTATCAGGTACTCCATTAAATTGACACAGAACTCTGTTAAGGATACTGATTTTAGCTGGAAAAGTACTGGCAAGAAAAGGAAAAAAAATTCTTTTTAATAATTTTAACTACGGTTTTCAGTCCTACTGTAAATAGGCTGAACACTGGAAATGAAAACAAATGCTTTAGATTGTTTTACAGTAACAGCTGAGGTTGTTGAAATAGCTACAGACATTATGCATCAGAACTTCCCAGCAAAGAATGACCAGTGCTCCACTGACTTTGAATCTATGCTGACTTAGACCAAGTACATGCTGCACAGTGTTGATCACACAGGAAAGTAGATGGGAGGAGAAAGGAGGGAAAATAAATTATTTATGTTTGTATTTAATAAAATTTGGCCTACAGGCCTTATGTGACTCACTACTGAACATCTGGGATTGATCACAGGATCACAAACTGGAAAGCAGTCATCTGGCTTCTAGAAATAAACACATTCGGCTCCTCTTCCACAACATCATTTTTCTAATGATAAACTGCAACAGCCATTTTAAGTCTTTTTAATACTTACAGCCACAGTATTTTTAACTTTTTGGTAATTTTTATTATTACTTTTTCACACTGAGGCATCAGACAACTGTTAAATTTCATTTAATCCTGGACTGGCAGTCCCAAACACTACCCTCGACACATGCACACATGCACAATTAATTCACTATTATTTTGCTTCAAAATTTTATGAAACAATGGTAGTCTTGCAACTCCGATTTTTATTAGTTCTATTCTTCACAAGCATCATGGGAGCAGCACAATATGTGATGCAAGATGCGGCACTGATTAACTACATTGACCAGCGTATCCTATCTGTAGAGGTATGTGCTAACTGTCCTTCTGTAATACTGCCTAACTGCAAAGAGGTTTGAAAGTGTACGAATGTCCTTCTGTGTGTGTGAACATGGAACAGTTTGTATGATAAAACAGTATCAGGAAGAAAAATTTCCAGCTTTTTCAAATAAGTAAAATTGTAGCTAAACCTCTACCTATAACAATTCCTAATTACTACATTATTATTTATTGCAGGGTATATCATAGTTACATTTTTATTCTGTTATCATTTGTATTTTATTACGTCAGTGAAATTACACAATAGGTAAATACTTATAGCACTGTCAACAGTCTATTGTAGGGAAAAGTATAGTCATACTGTAACTAGAAGAGCTGTCAAGTATTAACAAGGAGACAGAAGTTTATCAGATACTTTTCCTATGTACAGATGAATCCACCTGGAAGAGTAGTTAAGACACATTCATATAAACTAGCAGAGTATCTGCACTTTGACTAGGAGTTTATTTAATCCCCTTACAGCTGAGCAACTGAAATAGGTATTTGCTTTCAATTATATAAAATTACCTGCTTCTTTTTCTGCAGTAAAATACTACCAGTACTGCAAAACATCTTCTCATTATTGGCATGCTGTAATCATTCATAGTTTATCTTAAATCATTAACAAGTCCTTGGCTCCTGACTTGCATTGGCAGACTTTTAGAGAAGCTTTAACTTAACTGATCTCACATTCCCTTTTTGCACAAAGCTCTCACTGTCCTTAACGTCACAACACAGAAAAAAATGAAGGATTAGCCTGGCAATCTGTTCCCATTGTGTAGACTGAGATTTACACTTTCTTTGCCACTGTAGGAATAACTTTGCATGGTAAATCCCATTCATTCGGCACCCATTAAAAACGATGCAAGTCCACCTATGGCATGTGGTACAAGGGGCACCAAAGAACAGGAAAAAGGGTGAGGCAGATATGGAACAGAACACTTGAAAACATTTAAAATAAAGTTTCTGTGGAAAGTAATTAAAAGCTTCCTGGTGACTTATGTTCATTTGTACCACCACCAATGTTACATGGAACACATGCGTACCACACTAATCATTCAGTAAACTCAGACATCCCCTAGTCAAACACCACCTTAAAAGCAAACACCTGAAATCTGTGCATAGAGCACACCAAATCAGAACACCCAGTCTATCAGTTAGATCTACTACAATTGTGTGTTTGGGCTTAATATTGGCTCGACTTCCTCATCTTCCCAAGAGGCAGCTGACCTTCTATTTCCAGGCCACCTATGATCTTTACAGAGGTGGCTGCATTACAGAGAAATCACTTTCCTCACTTTTAAAAATGCTGATAATTTGAACCTAGGTATAAAGAAACTTTTCTTTTTTAAATACAGCCAACAATTTGACTACAAAAAACCCCACAATAGGTTCTCAAACATCAAGATATCAGGATTCTCCATTTTAAATAGATGAAAAGTAGCCACACTAGATACTGTCTTGGTCAGAAGAGGTGTATGGATATGAAAGGTTCACATTTGCAGATTTTCTGCAGAAAACTTTTTGAGAGTGCTTCACCACTGGTTCTACAAAAGGAGTTCTGAAAAATTTCTGGAAAGCAAGTAATCAGAAATGATGTGCCTTTAAGTATCCCTGTTTTTTTCCACCAGAGCACTTTTTCCTCTTTAGGCAGAAAAACAAAGCATCTAGTTGTCAGCTACCATATCAAGAAAAAAAAATGTGTACTTTTCCCCAGAACAGTGAATGCTAGTGCCAGTCTAGTACTTCCTGTCATGTAGTTACACAGCAACAGAGCATTGGTTTGAAATAGATGGGGGGGCAGGGGGACCCTGAGGAGAGACTAGCACAGTTTTTAAAGTAATCACGAATGAGGTTGTAATCTATACAGAATATACACCTATATCCATGTATTTTCTTCCTGTGTTCCAACTCAAGAAAAGGCTGGAAAAATGCAACCAAGACATACTGGATTATGTGGAAGAATTCCGAGACTTTTCAAAGATGGTACAGTCACGCCTGGCAGGACTGAACAATTATAAGGCTGAGGTTAAAAGTGAAGTAGAGAATTTGCTAAGAAGAATTGAACGAGCACAAAGGGACATTGACTATCTTGGATCTGTCACAAATTCTAATATATGTATAGAAGTACATGAAGACCTGGTGAAACAGCAGCTGCTTGAAGAAGCAGAGGAAAAAAAGAAACTCAAACTCACGCTTAATGCAAGTAAGAACAGTTTACTTTCCAGATGTGAACGAGCAAGTCCCCTAGCCAATGCATGCATGCTGATACAGGGATAACAGATTTTCACAAGTTCTGTGAATACCACAGATAATTGCATGGGGGTTTGGCTGTGTAAATACTAGACTTTAAAATCAAATCCAAAAACCAAACTGCAAAAAAAGGTATGGGAAAGAGAGGGAAGAGAGTACAATTCAATCATTATTTTGCAGATACTCTGCAGCCTGTCAAAGTCATTCTTTGAAAGCTGCTTTTTATTACAAAGTAATGTGAAAAGCCTCTGAAAGGATGCTTTTGCAAAGTCCCAGAAAAAATGCCAGAATACTCATTTCTGAGTATTGCAGCTATACCAAGGAGTTAACAGCGGTGTTTGTTTTTTGGAGTGGGCAGGGGTCAAAATCTCAACTCAAAAGTGAACTCAAGAGTTAATAAAATGACTTAATTCATTTCCACAATTTGCATCTGTTTTACTGTCTTCCTGGTACTCTTCCTCTCCCTCTCTCCTCCATATCATCAAGAGAGAACACTGTCTTAGCTGCCAGCAAAACTTAGTTCTGATTTGAAAATTAGGTGTATAGGTACCTAGTATGAGGGATATACACACAATCTTTTTTTTTTTTAAACATTTGATTTATCATTACAAGTATCGTAAGGAAGTTGAGTTATAGACATAAATTCCTTACTGTAGACATATCTGAAGTAGTGCATTTCCATTTCATTCACATATGCCATTTTCTAAAAAGGCAGATGAAAGATCATTAGCATCATCAATTATACAATTCCACTAACTTCAACAGAATTATACTGATTTAATTTTACAAATAAATTTACAATTTGTTCCTTGAACTTTTCCAGCAAAAGAGTATTAAGGCAAATGGTAACAGAAGCAAGCACCTATTCTAATCCCACACCACTGAGTGCTCCAAATATCAGATTTCTTTTTTCCATATATAATTTTTTGAAAACTAGGCATTTTTGAGAGGCAGAAAAGTTTTGGGATTTTTAAACTAATTGTGGTAAGGACATTGAAAATTATCTGAGAGTTTCAGAGAAGAAAAAATTACTTTCCATTTTCCCTTCATGGAAATTACTACTTTTAATTTTATTGCAGCAGTTCAGAGCAACTACTTTTGTTAATACTAGTCAGATGCTTGTCCCATTGAAGTTGATGACTAAACTAGTCTCTGTGTAGATTCTACAGCACTTAGAAAAAGTAGCAAGACCCTCAACTCTAGCAAATAGCAGCTCTGCTTCTATGCTATCATGTATTAACCAGAAGTTTTGATTATTTTTGGTGAGTTGCTCCAAAACTCTAGGAAAAAAAAAAAAAGAAGGGGGGGGTTGCGGTTTAAATCTGATTTTGTTGCTGAGTTTGGTTAAAGTTCGCACAGACCTGAAAATAGTAATCAAGCAGAAGCACTGTATTTACATGCAGCAGTTGATACCTCATCCTGCTTTGGGAAATAGGAAATTACTTTCTGCACATTTTGGGATATGATAAGAAACAGTGGGCTTTGAAAGTATCATTGTGAAGAACATAGAAAAATTTTGGTAAACTTCTTGCTCACTGTGAATGTCTCCGTTTCTCAGTCTTCCTCCAGGCTATTATGAAAGCCAAGATTTTAAAATCTTCTATGAATAGAGTCTCACTTCTTGATAGATTTCAGACAGCAATCTGGTTATTTCTCCTGCAGAAGAAGATGTTGCTAAGGCTGGCTATGTATTTTGATGCAACAGCTTTAAGTTTTTAGAATCTACCTAACTAATAAACATTAGTTTTGGGAAAGCTATTGTGGCTTGCTCAAGGAAGGTACATCCAGAGTGAGGGCTTCCAGGAAAAAAAAAAATCCATGCTGCAGCAGCAATACCCAAATGCTTTGGTTAGAGGGTATCAGTACACACAAGTGACATAAAGGTTGCTTTCTACAGGCAGCTGGAATCTTGCCCCTGACTTCAATGGGTTCATATCAGGCCAAATACAGAGGCTGGTTTTGCTTGCTTCATTTCATCTACTGCCAGAACTTCCTGCCTTAGGGCTTTGTTTGTTTACTAAAATTGCTGCACTTCACAAAAGACAATTCTTTGAACTTCAAATAGTGTCTCTTGTAATTTTTGAGTGCCTTTGGTAAACAAGCTTTTTAATATACTTTGCAGTAGAGTTTTTCCTGGAAATAATGGTATTTTAATTAAAGATCTTAGCATCTAAATGCCATAGTCTTCACAAGTTTGGTGCTTTCGGGACTTACACATCGGTGCAAAGTGCATACAAAATGTAATGAAGCCAAAAATATGACTCCTTCTCTACTGGTGCCAATTTTATCCCTACAGCGAGGCAGACAACTATGTAATTTCACCAGCCATGCTTCTAGCATAAGAATTGATAACACAGACATCACATCAGTTCATTTAAAGACCATCTTAATGTATAGGGATCCCTGATTTTGTGGTCTGTATATTTGTTCTAGTTCCTTTGTGCTGCAGGTATTGGGAAGGGAAATGGGAACAAAACTCAGCGTTTGGCTTTCTGTTATGATTATCAATTTTTGTCTTTATAATATGAATGCAAAAAGAGAGGCTAACAGAGGATAAGAGAACATCTGAAACAAAAATACTATACACATGCTATATTAGAAAAATGGATATTAATTTGTATGCCTTCAATATGAAAAAATTTGATTATCTTACTGTGTTGATCTAAAGCAGAAGTCACTTTCCTGAAGTAAAAATTGTAGCCCTATGAAAGAACTGACAAGAATAATCATAGTATCGTTAACTGTGCTCTTGGTCTTCTCTCAGGTACACAAATAGAATGCCTTTTAGATAACACTGTCTAACAGAGCAGAAAACATCACCCTATGTGTAGCTGGAGATATCCAGTTTACTTAGCAGGAGATGCTGAATATGTCATATAAAATTAGCTTCAACAGTACTTACAATGCTGACACCTTTACTGATATATTGACCCTGACCTTATAGTTGAATTAAAAGAAAACTAAGTAAATCAAAGAAAGGAAACCAGGAAATTCACAGATATTCTGATGTTTTAATTTTTAATTTTTTCTTTTTTTTGCCTTTGCAGGTTGTGACCACATGCTTGCAGGTATTAAGTCCCTAAAGATAGTTAAGAAGGCTGGAGACAAGCATGGCTCTTGGATGAAAGATCCTGGCAAAAAGCATGCAAAGATTTATGTATTAAATGGTTCTGTAAATAACGTTATTTTGGAATTTGCAAATATCATGACATTCATGGAAAGCAATCATACACTAAAAGGTCATAGAGTCACCTTGCCATTTCCCTGGGAAGGAACTGGTCACATCATATACCAGGGTTTCCTGTTCTATCACAGATATGGCTCCTTAAATGAGATAATTAAATTCAATATCCAGAAAAAAAATACAACTGACCGAATGCTACTGCCAGGGGCTGGAAGGATTCCTGCCTATCAGCTTTCTCCATCTACAAAAATAGATCTTGCCATTGATGAGCAAGGGCTCTGGGCAATCCATGCAGAACCAGAGACTGGAGGAAACATTGTAATTACTAAAATCAACCACATAACCATGGCAGTAGAGCACACTTGGGACACATCATGCAATAGCAAGGATGCTGAAGCAGCTTTCATGGTATGCAACACACTCTATGTTGTCTACAACCTTCCTAGTGGAGGCACCTCTCGCATACAATGTGTTTATGACATTCTGGATGCTGTAAATACTTATGAAATCCCAGTATTGCATTTTCCAAGGCGTCAGGGTAGCCATTCCACTATACATTACAATCCTAAAGAAAAGCAGCTCTTTGCTTGGGGTGATGGATCCCAGATCATTTACAAGCTTCACACAAAGCAAAAAGTTTAGAATCTTTAGCAACTTTTCAAACACACTTAAGAGCTAGCTGTCCTGTGTCTCCACGGTCATTAAAGTGTACTAACGTTATATTAGTGCCATCTGTTAACATTTTCATCTATTTTACATAAATTTAGGCTTACATACCCCAGTGATTTTAAATTAATGTCTAATTAAGAATATGTAAAGAGACCATTAATAGAATTACATGATGACTAAATTCCACACAGGTACAACCCCCTCCATACGCACACAAATTAAAGACTAAGGTTAATTAAAAGAAAAAAAATCCATCTCTGACATGTTCTCTTCCTACCAAAACTGTATTCTGCTTCAGCACCATGGAAATCAAATCAGAAGTCCTTCCTGTCCAATACACATTATCTGACAATATTCACTACTCTGAAGCTCACTATAGGAAGCCTTCATGTAAGTGCTATAAAAATCATGTTTCCAAAGAAATTATCTATTTTACTATATCACAAAGGATAAGAGTATACATCCTCACAAACATGGTTTATTTTTAAACACATAGTTCTTGCACATTACATCAAGGCTATTCCTAATTGTTGAACTTCCAGACTATTCCATTAAATTTCCGCATTTTTGTTATCCATATAGTTGTATAGTCCACTTTTGACCAAGCTGCAGCTAAGTACTCCCTTTCATTAGCTTCAATTTGCCACCTCTCAATTTTCTTTCAGCATTATCACTGCTTGTGTTTCAGAAGGAATGTTTCTAGATAATCTGTTCTGTATCATTCACTATTTTGAAATGTTTTACAGATCACTTTTTGTTTCCTTTGCTATTAGTCATCTTTCAGCATCTAGTTCTGAGGCATGTACAATAATTCAGATCACTTCCATTGCTCATAGCAGAATCTTTCTCATCCTATTCTCTGACTCCAGTAAAATACCTGCACAGAAAAGGTGGCTCTGATGAGCACAACAGCGCAAGTGAGGGCATGCCACTGGTCAGTCCTGGGTTTGTGAGTTACAGATAAACTCCAGAAAAATAAAAAAATACAAATACTTTTTTGTTTCAAAAATAATATTAAAAACCCCCAAACAACCCCTAGATTTTTACTTGTGAAACACAGGTAGTGGATGTAATTTTGGGATTTTAATGACAGCTGCAGTTCTCTTTAATAACAACAATGGCAAAAACAACAAAAAACAGTGCTTGAAAAGCAATCTACAACTGTTTCTACAGAAAGCTCGTTTTGTTCTTTACTCTGAAAGAGCTGTTGTTCTGTTTAAAAACAGCTTCAACAAAACAGCCAAACATTAGAGAATGATTCTGAAAAGGAGGTCCGGAATACAGCTAAGGGCACATGGACTGCTAAGCTGCAGCAGTGCTACTCTGCTTTTAGCAAAAGAAACATCATTCTAAGCAGCCTTAATGACTATAGCATCACTTCTTTGTTACAGAAGCCATAGCAAGCACAGTTAAAGACATCCTCAGACTGAAAGTAAGGTGGGCTGGCACTGATTTCCTGTCTGACCAGGGGTCAAAGACAGATTCAACTATTTAGCCTTTTATTCCTCACCTGTAAAATTACAAACATGGAAATACAAAATGATATTAGCCACCTTTGGAACACTTTGAGATCTTTTACTGCAAAAGGATGTGTAATTTTCTTTACTTAAATAAAGGCTTTTGATGTAAATATGGATTGAGTCTGTTCTTTATAAAATGCATTCCGAGAACATGCTTTGCACCACACTTAAACAACGGAGAAAGCCTACGTTACTGTTCTGTATATAGATTTCAGTGATCAATCCTCCCAAGTTCAGGCAGTATCCTCTCTGAACCTTGCTGCCCTGGAAATCCAAGTTTCATCATGAATTAAAGATACTGCCTAGTTTTTATAAAAGGAGAAAGTTTCATGTGGATGAGCTTCACTAGAATATTTCATATTGTACAAAATGCAAAAGAAATGAAAACTATAAAACAGAACAAAGTTCTCACAAATCTCAAGATCAAGAATCAGTTACAAGGATTTCTATGCCTTCTAGCTTCAAAAGTGTATATGAACAAACAAACGATTTGAAGAGATGGAATTTCCAGCTGTTAATCCCAATACTGGTTTGTTGGCCAACCATTTACATACAATCATAAGAGAACAAGGACAGAAGGGGGCGTCATTGAATAAGCCTGTCTCAACCAATCTTTAAAGCCGTTGATGACAGGGACTCCACAACTTCCCCAGGGAATTTACTCCATCAATTCACCAGCCAGATGCTGTAACATTTTTCCCAAAGCACAACTTCGGTTTTCGTTGCTGCAATGTTGTAATGCAACTCCATTGATTTTTGTCCTCACCAGCATAAGAACATAAGAGTAACCTCATTTAATCAGCCGCCAGTTCTCCAATCCAATAGTCAATGTCCAAGAGGTGCCAAGAAAGAATACATATGGAAGAGCATAAGAACAGTGCAAACACGTATCCATTCCTTTAGTGATTAATGCCAGAAGCACCATCTTTGTGACCAGTATTACCAAAGACTTGCTGGTCTGCTGCCTATATCCAACTAATGACAGTCTGAAAGTTGCAGGTTTTGGAAGCAGCTGTAGAAATACCCATTTTAGAAAGTGCTGGGACTGTGTCTGCCCATAAAGAATACATCTTTGCTCCCGACTTGTTTACTTAAACTTCTAGAAGTAGAAAATGTAGGTGCTACATGAATGTTTCTGTCCCCATAAAATGAAAAAGCAGTTTAGTTAGGGTTGTTTTTTCACTCGCAGAGTAAATATCATCTAATTTACCTTTTTGTTTTTCTTAAATAAACCAATGATATACAGCACAATTTGAGTATGTTATGGTCTAGATTTCCTTTAAATTATGTGGGGTTTAAAAAGTGGAAAATATAAAAATTGACAGAAATGTCTTAATCTTGAGAACTAATATTTAACCAGGGTTTTGGTGTTTTGTTTTTTTTTTTTTTTTTAATAATGCCTATAATACATGATGGTTTTTTTTACATGAGAACATCCTGACCTGTTTTGGGTAGGCAGGTGTCTCATTTTTGTTTAGAACTATATGGAGTATTAAATAAATCTGCAATAATGTGCTTTTACCAAGTAATTCTTTTTAAGAAACTCTTTGGTATTCTGGAGTAAATGTATTTATTTACTGGTATGTGCAATGACTGATTTTTGTATGTTCACATAATTTACATTGTGTATGTCATAGTGGTTCCACTGTTTCTCAATACAGAACATTGTACAGAAATATTAAATTTGTTTGAAACAACTATGTCTTTCTCTGCCCAAGCTCAGAAATACCTACACAGAGTATAGAGATTATTTAACATAAAGAGTTCCCAGTGCTGCCTAAAGTGTATTTTTACCTTTAATGCTAATATGAATTCATTAAAAAACCCCATAGCCATAGAAACTTACACTGTCGGTCCTGACTTTAGCAGATCTGTAGCCATTTATAGCCTGTAAGTTTTCTCAAACTGTGAGCTCAAAGGCTTGAAATTGATACACACTGTAGAAATACTCCTCTTACCTATTACTGATGAAGAGGACAGTGGGATTCCTAATGAATACCAGCTGAGCAGAAGCCCAGTTGTTTGCTGCCTTAGGTTCCTACCATCCAACTATTATGTCCAATTCCCGCTACCTCAGTGCTGTTTCTGTGAGCTAAACCAGCTCTTTCCAAATTTGGCTGCTGTTAAGGACTGAATTTTTGGTCTACTCATTTCTACCACAATTAGTCTGGAAAATGGTCAGAAGAACCTGGGATGTAGTTCAGTAAGGACGAGAGCAAAGAACTACACTGAGGCAGGAATGATCAACTGCACAATTATATAAAAACCACAAGCTTCAAATATGTAAAAAGCTATTGGAAAGCAGAAGAGAAGCATCTGTCCTCCATATCTCTGATAGAACTGATTCAAACTGTGGTCAGGTTACACATCAGAAAATTCTCTGACTACAAGGCTAGTGAAGCTTGGCACAGGCCTTTTTATCTTAGAAACTTTCAGTGACAGGAGACGTGCAATTTTCTCTAACTGGAACAACACAGGTTTGGGTAATCTTGCATTTTGACAAGTGGTTGATCACAGCAGTAGTTACCAGCAGAGAAGAAGAATGGTCTCTGGGCACTATATAAGCCATCCTGGGAAGATAACCAAGAAAAATGAGCATATCAACAGGTTTCTATTTGCTCTGTAAGAATCTGGGACCGTCCTGAAAACTGGTGAAGCTCCAAAGCTGAGAAAAATCTCTTGATTAGACCAACCTTTCTGTATTTGTACATAGGTTACTCAGTCTGTGAGATCTGATGTTGCATTCATTTGCTTTGAAATACGTGATTGGTATAAAAACCATTGCAGAGTGCATCATTTCATAACTCTTACCTGGTTCTCTTATCCAGTGTTTGTGATACATGAGGTTAGAAACAGTATTTTTATTAGTATGTGCAAGTAAAAATAATTTAAATGGAGGATTTTTACACCAGATTGTTCTGTGACTTCAGAGTTAATCATAATTTTCTTAATTAGCTGGAAAAGGAAAGAATCCAACATATGAACACTAATTGCTAATGCAATGAGTTAGATCATAAACTTCTAACATGTTATCTAAATACTATTTGATAAATAAGTCTCTTCAGAGTATTTTTGGGACCAGCACTGATCTTACATTTTGTACTTTTTTTTCTAGTATCTTGTAATGCCTGAAATTATCTGCAACCATTAATAAACATCCAGGAAGAATTAAGAATTTCTGTGGGTTTTTAAATATAGTTTTATCAGAGTATTTAAACAACACATATGACCAATTGCTTTTTCTTTTAAAGGCCCAATCTAATACTGCTTGCACTATCACTGTCCATTTACTTCCAATGCAGATTAGAAGATAAAGAATCAATGTAATTTCCTGTGTACATACTCCATTTGAAATTGATACTGTGCCATGTGGATGGACGGCCCTCCCTGTAAGCTTTATGCTCACACAGTATTTTTGCAAAAGCAATTTTAATGTGTCTGCAAGATGCATGCTGAATTAATGCCAGCTTTCCAGTGCCACAGGTGCAGTTGGTAAAAACAACTTTGACAGAAAAGGTTTTCTTTAGAATAGGTGCAAAACCCAATTTAAAGCCTCAGCTCTTCTCTATATTGAACCATCTGAAATCAGGTATTTCAGTCTCAGGAGCAATCCGCTCTGAAGTGTGTGCAGAGCTCATATCACTGTGGAAAATGCTGTTTCCTACCAGGACCTCAAAAAAAAAAAAATTCTATTTCAGTAATTATTTTAGTAGAAGCAATTTTGCTGAAAGCTACCAATTGTTTGTTTTCTCCACCACTTTGGAAGCTAGTGACTACATCCATAAAAATGCATTCCCTATTCAATTGTTTGGCCACAAAATGCAAACAAAAACTTGCAGGATTAATGACAGCAGTAAGTCAAAACGTATTGCTCTAAGTTTACAAGACTTCCATGTAGACAAACTGAAACAGCCTCCAGACTATGCAACCTTTTCTTTTCATGGCATTAGTATCACAAGAACATGTTCCCATCCTTGTTGCACGTTTGATACAACTACCATCCTATTCAGTTTTGTCAACAAATAATGTCTTAATAAATTTCAAATAAATATAATTTATTCCCCAACTTACTAGTACCATAACTTTCATGATACATACTTGAAACACATTTTTTTCCTGCCAAATTTGTACTGAAAATGATGTTTTGTTTTACTAACCAATCTATATACAGGATGTACACTTTTTCTATCTATGCAATTTAAAATATGTTGACAATGGTCATATACTTGCATGTTTATGTTTTGACATGTATAAGTGCACATACATAAACAGGAAAAAACAAGGGAACAGAACTGTACCAATATAAAATAATTCATATATGCCATTGTAGTTTTCCAGGTGAAATCAGAACCATAAAACCATGCATCTTAAGCTTATTTCATAACCTGAGCAAAGCACCTTCTTTTTTCTTGAAGCGCAAAAGAGATCTAAGTTTTTTTAAACTAAAATATTTGAATTCTCCCCACCTACAAGCACCCAGGTACTCCTGCAATAAAAACCTCCATAGGTTTATCAGACATAGCACAGCTCTGAAATCCAGGTGGCACAATTCAGTTGCAGTTGATTTTACTAGCTATGATTTTAGTGACTCCCTATTACAGAGCTATAAGGCAAGGAAGGTGTTTCAACACTGTAAGTACTAGTATTCATAAAAATCACATTTTTATTTCACCCTTGTTTGTGTCTATGCTAAAAAGAATTCATTCAACTGTTTAGTGAGGAACTACAACACCACATGACTGAGTATCCAAGAAAAACAGTAAGGAAAGTTCATAAACAAAATCTGAATACTTTTTAAAAAAGGAATGCAGTATGTTCACAGAAATAGTATCCTGATGTCTGACAATGCACAAACAAGGCAAAGGAGAAGCTAAATTCATATAGCTATTAATTTCATTACTTCAGGGCCACAAATATTTCATCTATGTACACTTGTATTGAGTAATGTCATCATTTTAGGTTCTCTATGAACAATGAACTAGGCTTTATGACCAAACAATATAACTGTGTTTTTTAATGGAGCCTAAAAGAAGTAAATTTTTTCTCTAAATATATTAGCTAAAAAGCACACAACAGATCTTAACAGCAGGGGAAAAAAATCATCTGCAATAGCAAAAAGTGAAACATTTCTCAGGCTGAACCTGTGAGTCACAACTCAGGTCTGGATGCAGAAAGCCACCGTCTTAAACTACAGCTATGACAAGAATGCAGTCATTATCATACCAACAAGATTTTTGAAATTGAGGTACTTCTTTTGGTTTAACATAAATTCCTATTTAGGAAAAAAACTAAGGATTATGATGGTTTTAAATATGCAAAGAAATCAAGTTCCAAGAGCAGAGCACTTCTGTTACAACAAATGGCAGAGTCATAATAAAGATGACTGACCATAATTATTTCCTGATCAGAGAGGACTTTTGGGGAGACAGAAACTCTTTAACTATTTATTAACATAACAAGTCAAAGGCAGTTCACATTAAGAAGCTGCAGAGAATAATATGTCATAACACAGAGTACATATCTTAGCTAGGTTTGAATGTGTATAATAAAATTAAACTGCAAATAACCTAAAGAGGCTTGCTAACTGCCCAAGTGTCACAACCCACAATGCTCATGAATAACTTTTTCCATGGGAAGTTCTGTTTTTAATTAAAAATTATAATAAAGCACAGAAGAAATTGTTTTAGCTTTTAAACGGAGATAAGCTTATTTAGAGGCTTATATAGCTGCAATCAGTGCAAAATCACAAAGGATTTAGAGGTCATTTGCAGTGAAACACAGGTTTTCTCAGAATCAACTCAAACTCCTGCAGCTGTGCCACCATGATCAAGCTGAAACAACCCTTCTGAGAGGGCTTATGCTGGTATTCAACTTCATTCCCCACCAGCTCCACTCCCCATGTGGTATAAAGGTGCATGAAGGCTGTACAGCTACTACCTCGGAATGGTACAAGGGGAGGGGTGGGCAGGAAGTGCATGATTCATAAATAACATCTCTCTGATTTCCTAACTGGAAGTGCATATACAGGCAGCTCACAGTGAAGAATTTGGTTATCTCCAAACACAGAGATATACCCTGAGACTTCAGCCTGTGGTAAGGTCCCTGTGTCCATACAGGGACCATGAAGTACAGCAGACATATATCTTGATTGGAGCGAAGAGGGTAAAATGGTTTGTTTTGTCCATACGAAAGAAAAGAGAATTTTAAAGTGGCTGACTTATCATTCCCCAGTAATACTTTCAAATTTAGATAAAATCTGCCATGAATTCAAATATTCCTCATTTTATATTGACCTTCTTATTAATTAGCTTTAAAATTATAGGCAATACATTGGAAAATTAATTAACATGGCTGTAGTCAAGTTTTATGTCATGAGACTTTAGATCCCTATACTAGTTAATTTAAAAAAAATGAAAACATATCAGCAGACACTTTTCAAGTTACTTCTAAAAATGTAATGGAAGTATACTGACCAGGATGTGGGCAGTCATCTACAAATTAGGCTTACAGCTCAAAGCCAGGGAAGAGAAAGAAGATACATCAGCCTAAAAAAAAACCTGAGTGAAGAATTGCTGAAAACCTGTAGTCTGGCAGATAGGCCAGCACCAGGGACAACTCACTCATTGCCGGGTTGGCCCGAAACAGGCCTTAGGTGCTGGATTAAGTTTCAGAAAAAAATCAAAGTTATTCTCTGCAGGTAGAGAGAGGAACAAAGGGAACGGGGAAATGGCTGAAAGTCAGACTACAGGAAGAGTCAAGAAGGGGTCTTTGACAGGTAACCTGTATTGTGCAGAAACAGGCTCCATGTCCCCAGGGAACCTGTACACCTAGGAGTTGCTGTTGCATATGTCAATCAGGGTCAATTACTCATCATTCTCAAGTGGTGCATGTGTATATCTTATCAGCTACTAGAGCCAAGATAATCATTAAAGATAGGGCCCTGCAGCATTTTTCTGTTGTTAGCTTGGTTTTGGGGTGGGATGTTGAGAGGTTTTTTTGGAACAGATTTTAGTGTCCGCTTGCAGGCTGACTCTTAAGATAATTTTAAGATGTATCAGAAAAGACTCAGTTATATTTGACTGATACATTGCCCACTCTTGTCTAATCTTCACAGAATGTACCCTTCATCCTCTATGGAGTCACATCAGAAAACAACAAAAGAAAGCTGATCAGTAAACAAAACAAGAGCTCAGGCATGTGACTGAGTTCCTGCTTATCAGCTGAGTCACACGAACTGACCTTGCCTGCTCTGGCTAACGTAGAGGTTAGATGAAGGGGCTTTCGCTAATCTTCATTCCCTGAGAATTGCAACAAGTCACACACCACAGCTCACTTCTGCAGCTAAGCAAACACAAAGTATTTTGTTTATCATCAGACTAACTGAATCATAATAGCAAACAGCACCGGCTGGAGCTGCCTAAGGTCTGCCTCTAAAACAAAGGTGAAAGCATGACTTATTGCATCTGTATGTGTGATGATGAGAAAAAGAACTGTGAGATAGCAAACTTGACAATCAAAGACCAAAGCAATTAGGAGGATTATCTGGGAGAAACAGCAGACAGAGACCCTTGTCTCCTGGCTCAAAACCTCTAGATAAGACCAACTCGGAATCTCCTGTATTTGAAGGTAGAGGATTTTGTGTGCATTTTTAAAGAAAAAAAAAAAAGTGTTACCAAAAAAATACATATTGCTTGAATCAAACCTAAAGTCTGTCTAGAAGCTTTCACAAAAAGATAACAGAACAACAGGTATCTTTTTAGTCAAGAAACAGCTTAATAATATCTTATTCAAGATACTTTCTAGCACATATTTTCTCCACCATTTCTTCATGCCACACATTGAGACAAATGCCAAATCCCCCAACACTGTGCGTTCAGTCTGACTGAAACAAGTCCCACGACTCAAAATTGCCTCAGTAAAGGAGATGAAATAACAGCTTATACAGCCCTGTATTCTCTATACATAAGCATGCAGTAACTTACACTATAAGCTCTATTTTCTAAACTGCAATAAGGTGGCCTTTGCCTGACAGTTTGAGCAAATGCAGATGTTTTAAACAGCTGTGTCTACCCAAAAAAAGAGTGCAGCTGCCCTCCATTAGCTTTTCATTCACTATGAAAATGGCTTGCCAACTCAAAAAATTATAAAATGCCTCAACACTCCTTACCTGGGAGCCAAGAACATTCATTCCAAAAACCCTCAAGATCACTCGTGCCTGATTTAAAAGCTGAACACTAGATGGAGTTATGTCCTTGCAGCACCACTAGCTAAAGTAGATGTTACAGCTGTCTCATGTATAATTCCAATCAGTTACATGCAAGCAGCCAGATCAATGGCTTGTTTAAATGTCTTTAAAAATGGTGAACAAAAGTAGCAGTATGATCCTGACAGCCTTTCTTAAGAACTGCATGTGTCCATGAAAGCTTCTAGAATAGAAACAGAGGACTGGGGGGGGGGGGGGGGGGAAACAAACCCCAAACAAGTATAGTACACTCTGACAATACTATCTATGTATTAAGGATTTTTTTTTAAAAGTGCATTTCATCTCTCTTAGTAAGAGGTATCTGAAAAAAACACTTTTATATTGTGTACTGCTACAGAACAGTTGATGCTCTGAACAATCAGAGAGACAAAATAGTAAGCTGATTTAGTATCAAGTAGCTGTAGCTGTCCTGCAAGATTCCAATAAGATTAAGTGTAATTTTATGTAGAGAAAAAAAATATATTCATTTAAAGGCTCATCTTGCATATTTCACATTAAGTCCATCACATAAGGACAGGGGAAAAACCCCACAACCGTATCTTACCCATTTAAAAAAAGTATACCACATATGTTGAAAAAAAAGTTTTAAAAGATAAGAGAAAGTTGTGCACCTTACCAGAGGAAATTGGTAATGTGACTGTTCACAAATCTCTGTTAAAGGTAAGACGGGCTACACTTTCTAATGAGAGATAATGGATCAGCTGTATGAAGTCAAAGGGGAAGGATCCCCCAACACATTACTTCCTGTCTACAGCTGACTTAACTAAATTTACATGCAAGGAAATCTCTGAGCATTGAAATAGAACATTTTTTTCCACAAACAAAAGATTACACAGTACTTGCAGCTTTCACAGTCCTGCATCACAATGCTTATTCCTTGTTTTAATGCTGGTGTTTCATAGCCTGCACAGTCTGAGTACTGTGATTTGGGGAAAACAGTGAAATCACCCTGTGACAAACCTTTGCTGCAGCCTTCTTGGAGTAAAGCTTTTGATAATGAAGGACATGAGGTCTTAGGTATCTCTTGGGACAAATCTTGAGTAAATTGATAACAAAAAATCAGAATGGTTGCAACTGAACTTACACTACACTAGTTGCAGCTAATTTACTCTCCTTTATAAACGGTAAAACTAAAGCTTTATTAAAAAACTTTTCAGCAAATAAAACAGCAATTGATAACATACTGCAAACTGATGTATCAAAACATGAATGTTTTTTCCTTCCTTATAGTCATGAGCTTCTGTCTAGGGAGCAGAGCCATTTAGAGCCTTCATCTAAGTGTTTGGTTTTGTTCTTACCCTTCAGTAACTATGAACCACTTTGCCACTTCTCTGTGCAATCCAGTAACAGACCAAACAGAAAATCATATGAAAGAACCACTAACATGCATAACCCTAAGCACCATTCAGGCATGCTTGCAGGATCAGGAACATGGCCTGAACAAAAATACAGGGCCTCTCACCATTGTCATCGTGACCCATGATGTGACTGTGACACTGAGGAAGAGGAACTCCGAGTTTTGCTCAGTAACTTTTAACAAAATAAAAATATATCCTGGTCCTTATATCTAGTTGAGATAAACTGTTACAGAGCAACATCTGGAATTTCACAGACAACTTTCCACTGATTTTTGAGGTCAAAGAAATTAAGATGGTCAGTAAAGCAGTGTCCAGCAGTGTTCTCTTTTTGGTGTTCCTAACTTGTTTTTTTCATAGGTCTTTTCAAGAAGAATGGTTCTGCTCTCCCTGAATAAGCTTCATTGTTATATGAGAGGCAAAGTCTTAACACAATGCCAGCTTTGTGACAGTAATGTGTCTGCACTACTGCAGAAAAGAAACAAACCACTCTTAGTGAAGAGGGGACTTCTGGAATGGTAACTAGCCAACAGGCCAGGACAGCAAAGGGAGTGCCTCTGCCACCCACTATCCTGAGAAAGATAGACGCAGAATTAATCAGTTAAAATGATGTTAAACAGGATAGACAGAACAAACAAGCTAAAGGTACCCCAAAATTAGGATTTTTTTTTTTTTTCTGGTGGTACAATAATATTATAGTAGCATCGTCACTCCATATATCAAACTATACAGAAGCAGAACAGTCAAATGTTTACACGTGAATACTACAGCAGGAGCAGGACAGCAGTTTGTATTCCATGCTTAGCCTGTGCTGCTCACCCTCTCTCTGCTACTGCCTGTGCTTCCCAAGGGAGTGGCAGTAATTGCACAGCCTCTCTGTTCCAGGACCTCTGCTTTCACAGCACTAGGGCAAGGCCATGCTCGCCTTCCCATGCACTGGCTGACACTGCTTTCCCCAACAAAGCACTGGAGTACAGCATGTGCCTGCAGGGTCTTGACTACTCCAGGTCAGAAATACACAAGAAAGGAGGTAACAACCCTACATGGCCATAAAGGAGTAAATGAGGTCCCAGGTGCTGCTTCCATCATGTGGAAAGTCACCCAGACAACTGTCCTAGACCACTAGCAAGGCTAGTTGGGGAAAAGGAGGGGAAACCAGGCTGGTGTTGAAAAAGACTCCCAGCTTTGCCCAGACTGTTCTAAATTCCACTGACCATTTCCCAAATAGTTTCATGACACCACAACAAGCAATGCTATAGCAGTAATTTTTGCAATCAGTATTACGAAAGATGCAAATGTTATCAACCATTATAACTTTGACCACTCCTCTACATGACCTATTTAAGATGACTACTCAAAGCTGAGAGGAAAGACAAGAAAAATTCAAAAGCAAGCCAAATTAACACACAGCCTGTGGATTCTTGCCAGTTTTAATTATTCTTTAGCATGTTCAGAGATGTTTCAAAGGCATTCTACTTCACTTCCTATTTTCTCCCTCTCCCACACTGGGCATGTTTGCTCTGTAAGTGAGATCCAATTCTTCAGCTCGAATATCTGGTATGTGATTCATAGTCTCATGCATAAGTTTAAAAGAAAACTTAAATCATACATAACTCTTCACAAGGTCAGAGAGCGCATCAGTTGGTAACATAGAAGAAAATGTTTCAGCATTCCAAATACAGTATGAGCTTACGCTAGGCAAAAGGAAATTCTAAAATTGAGGACAATTATTGTAAGTAATAGAATTACATTAAAACATCATGAATATTAAACACGCTTAGACTACTTAAATGGAAGTCAACATCATCACAGAAGGAAGACAGCAAACTGTGGTGGTTGAAATGCAACCACTCCACAAGCAGTGAAAAGTGTGTGTTTTAATTACCTTGTCGATGTTACCATACTCCAAACTCTTTATCTCACTTTGTCCTAAATGCTTGCTGTTGTTTAGCCAACTGCCTAGAAAACTGACAAAATCAGAGGTACTCAGCACAGGCAGCTGTGAAAGAGCTGTGTCAGTATTGCACCTGTGAGGTGACCTCTGGGTAAAACCAACACAGCAGAAACCCTGGTCAGATTTTGGACCCGCAAGGCACACAAAGTGACCAGTAAACTCCCCGTAACCAAAACTTGCAGTACTTAGTGTATTTAGAGTTTCCAGGATTATTTCTACAGACAGAAGAAAAACCTACATCTTTTTAAGTGTAAGTCTGTGTCTTACACGTTTGCTTCCTTGCGGACTTCCTGTACTAGAGATTTTTGCAAATATAAACATAGCTTTAGAGAATGTTTTTAAAACAGGAGTCAACAGAAATACATTTATACCAATATAAATATATAAAGACACTTATACCAACATAAATGGGCTATGCTATTATTTTGCTAATAGAATCAAAATAGTTAAGAAGTGTTTTAGCTATAAAAATACCCAATTCTTAAATCTTTGTAGAATGACAGTATTGCTTTTCTCAGTTAAGAAACAATGTTTTTGTTAACCTAGAACATTCCTGGTATGTAGGAATATGCACCAAAAATATGCCTACTAGGATTATTAAACCAACATAGTTTTAATCAATTGTTCTACTTCCAGTAATAACAATAGAAAGAATAAAACTGAGAAACTGGGGGCTAGTGAAGGGAGGGGCAAGTTGTCCAAACCTGTCCCTTCACACTGAAACTGGTTACCAAAGGGCTGAAAATACTCAGTTTCCATCTCCCCAGTGAGGCGATGGGAAAGGTGTCTGCGGAGCCAAGGTCTAGAAGGCCTGGCCAGCCAGACCTCACCAGCTCCTGCAGGGCACATCGTAGCTGCAGAAACCGAGGTACTGCGAGGCGGGGGAGCCCGTGAGGCAGCAGCCAGGAACCCACCAGAACCCTTGGAACAGGATGGGCCTCCACTGTCCGTCCGTCAGGGACCCGCTCCGAAGGCAGGAGCCTTGGCGCAGCCTTGGTTTTGCAGGGACATGAGGGGCTGCTGGCGGTGTCAGGTATTTTTATGCCGCTACAGGTGCACGCGCCTACGCTGAGGGGCTGCTGCACGAGCCCTGACGGTGCTGTGGGAAAATGGCGGGTACGCACCTGCCTGCAGCCTCACCGCTCCCTGCCCGGGCTCCGCGGGCGCAGCTGTGACCTACTGCGGCTGTCCTGAGGAGCCCCGTGAGCTGCTATGGAGCCCACCGCGAGGTGAGGAGGCGTCGGGGAGGTTCCGGGGCGGGTCTGGCCCCGCGGGACCGAGTTAACGGCTGAGGCCGCCGCGGCTCCTTCACACCTGTCCGCGCGGGGGCGGCGGGGGAAGTACCGCCGCGCGCCCACCCCACCCCACCCCGCCTCGCAGCTCCCCGTCACGTGGGGTTAGCCACCGCCGGTCTCGCCTCCGCAGCTACTGGCCGGGGGCCGGGCGCCGCGTGAGGGGCGAGAGCGGCGGCGCGGAGCCGGGCGGAGCTGCCGCCGCGCAGGTGGGTCCGGGCGGGCGGCGTGGGAGGGTGCTCGGCGGAAGGGTCCGGCCTCAGCGGGGAAGGTTTGCGGCGCTGCCCGGGCGTTTCGGTGTGCCCGTGGCGCGGGCTCGGCGGTGAGGTGGCGGAGCGCTGGGCTGAGTTGTCCCGAGGCGCCGCGGCGGTTCGGTCGAGGGCACCGTCGGGCAGGAGGCAGGTCGGCGGGCACGGAGGCTCCTGCGGGTTCTGGGTGCTTCGGCCGTTCTTTACAAGGGAATCCCTCACGCATCCTGCTGCGGAGGGGACTGCGGTGCCTGTTGCTTCTCCTGTCCTAAGGCTTTGCGCTTGCTGTGGGAGTTAAGGACTCCACGCTGCTGGGAAGACTTTTAAATAGACGCGGCTCCTGTAAGTTAAATATTTATTCTCATAGTGAGCAGAGCTTTGAAACTTGAGTTCAACGAGCAGTTCAGTAAATAACCCGTTTTGTTGACGTGGAAGAGTCGATTCCGAACCCTGCTGTCAGTAACGATGCCAGTTGCAGCCAGGCTCTCTGAAGGGGAACCGAAGGCCCCCTCGGCCTCTAACTGAAAATTAGTTCAGCAAAGAGCTACGTGGGGAAGTACGATAGTTAAAAGGATGTTCAGAAGAACAGCTGGGAAGTGAAACTGGCTATTATGGGCTGTTTTACCAGTACAGAGGTAAGGGAGGTAAGAATATGAGGAGATGTCAAGCGATCACCAGTTTCATCGTTCAGGACTCACGTTATCGTGCTACTGTGATAAAAACACCTCCTCCTTAACACGTGCAAGAAGGATAACGAATCACACCCCTTTGTGTGTGATCATTTGTTCAGTTTTGCATGGGGCAAAATAAGATGTTAAGTATTAATTTGGTGGGTCAGTAACTGCGCATTTGACTGTATATAGGTGTATAGGTGAGGTGCGATATGTGCTTTTGAAGGTTTGCAGGTACAATGTGTTGTATTTACATAGTCATAAAGACCTTCTACAGTTTGAGATTTTTAATTGCAGGGTTTTGGCAGGAGGAGGAGCAGTGAAGGGCACTTTTCTGTGGGATTTTAATGATTTTTAAACAGGAATACATGAACGTATGTGCATGAAGGGCTTTATTCTGAAACACATATGAAAATGTGGAAGGAGTAGGTGGGAGAGCAAAGAAGGCTGAATTTCAGCTTTCCAGGTTTATTGATTTACTCTGCTTGTGTTTCTGACTCTGACTTGGATCTGCTGTATGAACATAGCAAAAACCCAAAAAATTTTTGTGCTTCCTTGTGGAAGAAATGGAGATTTCTCCTAATGGAGAAATACTTGGAGTATAACTCAGTATACCAAGAGAGTGAAAGGGCAAATTGGTTCAAACTTGAGCAAATATGGGTTGTTTTTAGATGATATGGATTTACTCTTCATTTGCTGATAGTTGCAGTGGCAGCAATTGTAAAGGCCTCTTGAACCTAAAGGAATATTAGAGCAAAGAGAGAACTCAAAAGAACCTTAGGCTTGTCTTCGGGGCAAGTGTAGCTTGGTACCAGAACATGAGGAAAAAATAATTAAAAAAAAATTATAACGTAATTCGTAATATGAAAAATAATTTTAAGACTTAAGGTGAGAGATAGCTCAAAACTGATCTTGCCACTCACTGCTGATGTTGGTATCTGTTGTAAACACACATGATTATGCCTGTAACTGTTTTGAACTCATGTTAGCATCACTTTTGAAAACTTAAATGCTTTATTTACCTAAGCCAGGTAATACTCAAGCATCTTGGCAAAACACATTGCAGTTTATCTATCGCACATCTGGGACTCTGCCCTGTGGAAAGAGCCAAATTAAAGGGAGAGGGCAGAAGCTGATTAATGTGTGTGGCTGAAGCATGGTAGGAATTGGGCTAGGAACATTGCTTTAATCTCCTGTCCCAGGAAGTTGAGGAATTAGAGGAATGGTGGCAGAGGGCACTGCTGCTTTCATCTTTATTTCGTTCCAGCAACCCCATCCATATGAGGACTATGCTAGGAGCAGGAAGGAAAGGAGGGAAGGAATAAATAGAGATGGGTTAGTAAACACCATCCTGCAGTAGGAGTAATCCTGCTGTATCTGATCTCACTTCATCTTTGTTAACATGGTACCAGCAGTGGGGAGCAGTGATCAGGGAGTTGTGTGCGTGTAAAGAACGCAAGAATACATTGGTATAGGTATAGTCTAGAGAAGCGCTTTCTGGGTTCTTGAATCTTCTTACGCTGTCTCTGTGACTCGACACTGTGCAGGCTCTAAGGCAGTATAATGTGACTTAATGTGTGGCAGAGTGTGTTTGAGTGGAGGATGGGAAGAGAACAGATGGAAAAGAGTAACTGAAGACCTTAAGAATATCCCTTCCCTGATCACTTTGATAGGGTCAGCAAACAAGGGGGAGAGGCAGAGAGAGAGTGTGGTATGAGTGTGAAACATGGGAAAATGAAGGGCGGAAAAAAAAAAGGAAAAGATTGTGATCAACCTTTTTTTCTTTTCCCCCATGTGCAGCTCTGCTTCTTACCTAACTTGTTTCCTGTCTGCGTCTTTTTGGTCTCTCTCTTCAAAACAAACAAACTCCCACAAAAACCTATAAAGCACTTATCCCTAGACACTGCTTTCACTCTTATTAGACTATTCAGAGACAGACCAAAAACTTAGTTCACTTTCCCCACAGCTAGGGATTTGTTTGAGCCTTTCAGTTCACACAGATGAGGGCCTTGACCTGGTAAGATTAGCAAAGGGTTGTGTTCATACAGGTAATGCAGAGCCTTAGTGGGGCTTTGCTAGTTAGTATAAAATCCACCTTCCCTCTCCTCCAAAAAAAGGTATTTACAGGAGTAGCATGAAACCATCATCTTGCTTTAGATGGCCATAGTATGATTCAGAGGATTTAGTGGATCTCAAAGCAGAGAAATGATGCATAAGGAAATGTGTTTTGTGAGAATGATCACTCAGTATAGATGCAAACATGTTATCATTCAATGTACGGTACCGAGCAAGGTGTTTCTGTGTTTTCCAGAAATACCTAATAGCGTAGAAATCGTAATGCAACGGAAGGCAACATTGTTTAGGGCAGCAGAGGAGAGCTTTCAGAAGTCCCTTTCCTGTTAGAGACGTTGCATCATTCAAATTTTCGGAGATGTTTATCATCTCAGTTTGCCGCATCATCATCAGAGTTCAGTGAATTCTACTTCTTAAGGTATAATCTTGAAATTCTCATAAGCTATTGAATAAAGTTTAGACAGCAAATGGCAGCCCTTGGAGGCACTCTTGATCAGTTACCAGAGTTCGGTAGATGTGTATGAAATCATTTCCTTTCCATAACTTGATCCCTTGAAAACTGGGAAGTTTAAGCTGTGAACAATTCTAAATTCTCTAGATTTTCACCAGTTTGCTCTTGTGTATTCTGTGCTATCAACTCACCTGTTACTTTGAAGAGCTGAAGATTGAGGCTCCCACCTCTCGACAATCTGTTCTTTAACTTTGTCTAAGCACCAGCTCGTGAGTTCATAACATGTCTCTGATAAACTGTGACAGCTTGAATTTCTTCCTGCCACCCCTTTACAGTATTTTGTAATTCTTCTGCTTTTAAATAGATGCACGTTAAGCAAAAAATAAAGGTACTTTTTTGTAGCTAGATGCCTCTGCCTATATGTGTTAATGCAATGGTTTTATTTCAAGTCTCTTCTAACAGTAGTTACCTCTTTTGTTTTCCTGCATCTTCATGTGTTTAATTGCTATAAAATCATTTCCCAATAGCTCTTTGCTTTTGTTTGGCAATTCATTGATGCAGAGAACAAAGAAGTTAAATTATGAAGACAATTCCTTTCTGAAAGAAACATAACAAGTAACTCCTTATGGCACTGTTGCCAGTCTAGGTTAGTTTGTGCATTTTATGTTTATACTGTGCATCTGCTAATTTGCAATGTAGTGGTTTAAAGGACTGCAAGCATGACCTGGATTTTAAATTCTAATTTAATAACCTGTAAAGCAAGATTGTTATGAATATTGTGTAGCCTACTAATATTTCTAGAAGAACTGTAACCCAAAGCTGCTGAGGGGAAAGCTGTATATTTTCATACTGATCAAAGAGGAAAAATCTGTTATTTTCACATGCATAAGACAGGACAGTATTTGTCTGCCAGATGATCAACAAACTAATGGGAAGCCGTTAGAGTTTTTCTCAACTCTGTGTATGTGATATATAAAATATATTCTTACATTTATTTCATAGCCTCATAAAAATGTATGTTCATCTGTTTAGCTGAATTTTCCAGGTAAAACCTGAAGTAACTGAAGATAAAAGCTGAGAATTGAATGCAGGTTAAAACAGAGTGCTTTGTGGTTTAGCGAGGGGAAAAGGTAAGAAACCCGATGGTGATAAGATAGTATGTTGCAGACAGCATGCCTAGAATGGTAAATGATGGATTTGACTTCCAAAAAGTTGCAATGACAGAGTGTGAACTTCTGGCTGTATGAGTGGTCTTTAGTGTATCACCCAAGAACATGGTGATAAGTTGATGATGGTTTCCTGAAGCAGATGTGGTTTTGGAGAATACAGATCGACAGGCCTGATTCTCCTTCAGCAAAATCTTTAATTAGGCCGTAGAGGTGAAATGAGACTGTACTCTCAAAGTCAAGACATGCTGGGTGGAAGAAAAAGACAGGTCCGAAGCCTGGCTCTGTTTCAAGTGTTGCTTATCAAAAGCTGACTGGGAGTCTTGTTTTCATTAGAGCAACAATGTTATGTGTATGAATATTCATAGAGGATGATTCCCTTGTTGGCTGTGTTTTCGCACTGTTTGAGATATATGTAAACCACTGAATTCTAATCCAGATTTCAAGCACTGTCAGGACGGGCACTGCTGTTTTACTTCATCTTCTTCTGAAAACAAGTCTGGTTGGTCTCCACATTCAGACGTGACAGCTGGGGATGCCTTCTTGTTTCTGTCTGTACTCTTCATTCAAAGAAGTATTACTGCTTATTAGTACTGCTTATAATTTTGTTTCCATTTTGCGCTATTTTCAACCCAAAGTTTATATCATTAGCGTTAGTTTGACAGTGGAAAATATGGTGTTTCTTGAATATAGTGTATTTTTTATATATATATATATATAGTGTATTATATATATATTCCACTACAACACAGTGCAGATGGTAGCATCTGCTTTAATAACACATAATCAGAACATCTTAATCTAATGACATTGCAGTAAGGTTTATGAATGTGTTTGTGATGATGAGAAATTAGTACCTGTAATCCGGTCAGATCCTGAATGGGAATATTTCTAGAGAAAAAACTTTCTCTAGCAAAAACCTTGGGGAGGTAAATCCACTATTTTAAATAGATAGGAAACCACAAAGTTTTTGCATTTCCCCTGGATGGTATTGCTGTGTGCAATATTAGACAGGGCATGTACTACGATCTTGCATAAGACTTCTTCGTCTTTTACTTAAAATGTGCTGTCATTCTATAGTTCATAATGAAATTTCTGTTAAATCATCTTTGTCCTCTACATTCAGTGCCTGGGTGACATTCCAGTCAATGTTAACCAACATACTATTAAAAACAAGCTCTTACAATTGAAATAGGTGATATGAAGAGGTGCCTTCCAACCTCAGCTATACTTTGACTCAATTATTCTGTGTAACGCTCCTGTATGCTTCATAAAACTGTTCTCATTAGGTTTATGTGCAGTCCTCACAATGCAGTTAATGTAAGCTCTTACCTGAAATTAGGATTAATTCCATTCCTTTCTTTCATGTGGATAAACTCTTTTTTGAAGTTTTTATGCCCAACCTAAGGTATGAAGTTGTACTTTGGTTTATTCATGATTGTAACCTCTCTATATGCTCTGCAGAGAGGCGACAAGTGAAAAATCGCATAAGCATGGGTCTTCTTCCAATGGCCTTACCATCACTCCCTAAACAGTTCCACTGGCAGATTTATGGTCACCCAGCAGACCAGGAGAAAAAACAGCAAAACAAGTCACTGGATCTTGAAATGTGTCCAGGACATGCATTAACTTCAGAGACTGTAGGAAAGGTGGCAATAGCTTCAATTCAGATACTCAGACATGGACCCCAGCTCCCCTTGTTAACTGTGCATTAAGTGTACTTACTACTAAAAAAACGCAAAGAGCAAAACAAAAATACCACCTCTAGCTGAACTTCAGATGCTTTTATGCAAGTGCTATGTAAGCGTATATAAGCAAGGCGGTTTTTGTAAGCTCACTTGTAATATATACTTTAGTAATGGTTTCAAGAAGGGAAGAAGAATGAACCTTAAAATTCGGACCAGAAACACAGACTGGTTGAAAAATATCATTGAAAACAGGATATGTAATTCTCTTAAGGAATGTGTTCATTGCATCTGAAAAAAATCATAGTTAAGTGAATAGTTTTCTTTTCTTGAAAGTAGTCTCCTGCAATGAAAAGTATTTTACTGTTAGTACAGATTATATTTAACCCAAAAATCTCAGTCATAAACTTTATAAATTATTAGTTAAATATTTCTTGAATTAAAATGTTTTCCAATGTAGGAAGCTGAATGTATGCAAAGTAGTAATTTTACCTGAAACTGAAAAGAGCAATTTATGGTCTGATCTGGCAAATGACACATGTACGAAAGGAAAATCATATTAGAACCTTTTGTTACTAAAAGAGAGTCATTATAACAACCTTTTGTGCAAGAAAAAGATCTGTTCTGGCCTGCTTTGCAGAAAGTACCGTAGTGTTGTGAAAAATACTTAATAGTCCACAATAGTTACGCACCTGTACTTTGTGCAGTGCGTGCAGCGTTTCATAATAGTTGTAGATTAGGCTAGGGATTAGAAAAGTGTTGCAAGAATTGTGGTCCAAATCTGTTCTGCTTTGATTGAATTCTCCATTTTAATTAGGAAATTTGGTAGCATCTTCAGTTTTGTTTGTAGGTTGTGAAGCCCAGTGGGTTCTTATTTCACGTAAACCACTTGCAAAAGCACAGACTGTAGAAGACTGTTTGGTGTTGCTAACATGGGGAGAGGAGTTCGCATTCAGAGTAAGTGATTTGGTGCAAAGGGAATTCACACTGTAGAATGAGTTTACTTTAGATTCATCTGTCTTTTGTAGTTTTTTATTTAATCAAAACTTCTGGTTATCCAGGGAGTAACTGTGAAGAATGGCACTACAGCTCCTTGCTTCCTTTTTTAACCCAGATTTGGGTACTTTGAAGCAGAGGTTCCGGATTAGTTGAAACTGTTTTACTCTGTAGTCTAACCCAAACCTCAGCTTTTTACCTTAGAAATGTTGCGGATGAAAATTGTCTCTCTTGGTTGCAGGAAGTCCGTTCTCTAGCTTGTTAATTCTCCTCTTTGTTCTGAGGTTCTGTTGCAGAAAAACATATCTCAGGTATCTGTGTCCACTGGTGCCAGTTCCTCTAGCAATCTTAACCTGCTTTAGCATCTGTCCATTTTAAGGAACGGTTGGTGCTCTCCCATCTTCTAATCCTCCAAAGCGAGTTATTTCTGTAGAGATTCATTGCTTTTACTCTGCGTGGAAACATTTGCATACTTATATCATCATGTATTTCTTTCGTGGCATAGTTCTAAAGGTCAGAAATACCCTGTAACTGGAATGCTACGTGTAGCCTTGGTCATCGCATCTCAACAATGGTACAATGAAACAAGAAAAAGTATATAGTGAAGCAGTAAGTGTGTTGAAAAGTATGTATTGGGTTTACTCTGAGGAGAGATTTGCCGGAGCCCGACTCTTCAGTTAAACAGGCACATTGTATGGGAGAAAGGGAAATAGGACTGGAAAGAGGCTGTGTGATAGAGGCATGAAAAAGTGAGCAGTGATTAACCACTGGCTTGGTTTTTTTTTTCCTGTGATGTCAGAACATTCACTGAAAAATTATACAAAATGAATTTGAAATGAAATCAGATAAATCTACAGGGAATAGGTCCTTCAACATCTATGAAACATAATGGTTCCTATCCAGTCTGTGTGTCATAAAGTCTTATGCTTGTTGCTTATAGGGAAAGATAGAGCAGGAGACTGATCACTGTGCACTGTGATAGAGACAGATCACTGGCCCAGACAGACTTTTAGTGTGAATGAGCATGACTGTTCTTATGGCATTATAAGAGTTCCAAAAATACATGGCTGTTTTCTGCCTCTGAATTATGAATTTGATGCATCCCTGTCTTGATTACACCACAGACAATAATAAATAGAAGTCGAGGCACTAGGACCAAGGACCATATGGGTTCTAAAAACTAAGCCAGTTGGCTGAGGAGTGTTTGCTCTTTGTTGGAAAATTAGCTGATTTTTAAAATGATCCTCTGTATACATCAAGTTACTGAAGAAAATGGACACTGTGAACAGATGTGAAAATTGGACCTCCTGACATTTCTTTGAGGTATCAGATCTCTGGCCCTATGTTAGCACTGCCCTCTTTCAGTGAAACGTGTGTTTTCAAACTAATACTCCAAATGGTACCTGCATAAATTAATGCAAAATCTCTGTTTCACAGTGCCTATATGGACTTCTGTATCCCTCATGGGATTTATACACGCGTACTTAATAGATTAGTACAGTAAGTTATTAGTAGCACTTGCTCTGCTGAGTTGGTTCTGTAACAGCTTGATGGGCAAGAGGAGTGATTTCCATTTACAAAACTCACTGAAATGCAGAAAGGCAAACAAAAATTGAACACAAGGATTTTACATAAGGGACTGGCCTGATGCAGTAGGTTGTCCTGGCCAGGCTGAGAAGAAGCCTGTGTTTCAGAGAGATTTGAAAAAGCCCAAGAACTATTCATGAATCATTAGAAATGTTTTTCCTAATTCTCAAGTTTAAAAGAATTTTTTTTCCCAGTCGTCTAAATTTTTAGGATTCTTATAGAGGATAACTTTGAATACCTTTGTTAATTGTATATACCTAATCTCTCTCAATTTCTGTCAAGGTCTTGTCTTCTGTTTTACTCTAGGGCAAAGAATACATTTGTGCATGAATTCTGTGTTTATTATTATCATTTCTCACTTTTCAATTTACTGGAGCATGAATTTACTTCCACAGGTTCATTCATTATATGATTTCTTAGCTTAAGTTTTTCAACTCTTGAGTATTTTTGTTGGGCTTTGGTTTGGTGAGGGGGGGGGAAGGGGGCATGGAATGCGGTTTCAAAGACATTGGATCTGGAGTTAAGTAACTTAGAAGACCTAGTTGAAATGTTGACATTCATGGAAAAAAATTTGAAGCTCTGACCTTGAGGCCAGTGAATACCTGAGATTAGAAGGGAAAGAAATAAACAGTTTATTTTAAATGTCAGAATTTTGGGGATCTAACTGGTTTTAATTGTAATACTTACATAACTAGATGAGAACCATAGGTTTTGTTTTGTTTTTTATTTTAACTAGATAGTAATTGAAACTATTCGATTACAAATGCACTAAAATAGGGGTTTTTTTTCACTTAATGCAATAATAAATAATGAATGAATTTAAGCTTTTATGAACAGGGCTTAAAACAACATTGAAGGAATGAAGGGCTTTCTACAGTTGATAGAGCTGCTATAGAGAGGAGCTGAAGAAACCTCGCTTTGCACATGCCATTCTGTCAGTGTCAGCTTTTATATGTAAGGATGAGACTTTGTCCAAACATGAGTCAGGGAATTTGGTTATGGTACCAACAGCAACTGTAACTTAATATCCATGAGTCCTGTGGAGGAGTTACTATAAGGTGATTTGTGTTCTTAAAGCATCATAAAGTATCAGTCAGATAATTTAGCTTATTTTTAAGGGTGCTTTCTTTTTTCCTCCCCTGTCCTTTCCCCCCAAATTGAAGTTCAGACTCATATTAGCAAACTGAATGAGTTTATTTTTGATGTTCGATTTGACTTTGCTACTTCATAATGCAGTAAATTTAACTACATTCAGTTCCCTTGATATTTTAAATCAAATTATTTAGTATAATATCTTTAAAAGCAGCATAGTTCTTACTGCTTGTCACTCTAACTTTTATCATCAGCAGACAAATGTGGTGGTTTTACAGTGCCAGCGTAATACCCAGCTCCTTCCATAAGTCAGTTTAGCTTACTTAGTTAATGAGCTTAGTTCACTCATTTTTGTCATGGAGGTATTGTACTAGTACTCTGCTTCACCTAAGGATGTCCCTTCATATAAGGACTCCCAGCAATATGTTGATTAGAGACTTTAGTAGTTTTTCTACTGTCTCAGGTCTTTGTTCACGTTTGGCTAATCTAAATTTTTCTCTAGAGCTTTAGTGTGGACCCTTTACACCTAGCTGAAAATATTTTTTTTTTTAATTCCCTCTACAGTCTTGTATGTTTGTATTTATTTATTACATAAAGGAATGTAATCAATGAAGGAACAGTTCTATTTGCCCTTCTGCATATTCCAGTGAAACATATCAAGGGGAAATAGAGCAAGTAGTGTCTGTGTTAACAAATAAATAGAATTTAAGCTATAATTAGATTAATAGGATTGCTGGCTAGATAGTCCTGGAGGATGCTATATAAGCGGTGGTTTTTAGATGGTCATTCTAGTGATCATCAGAAGTTCTTCTGTTCCCAGCAGCTGTGGATGTTTATTAAGGACTAAGGATTAACTTAATTACAGTGGTATGCCAGGTTCCTAAAGGCCAGGATCAAATATGTATTTATAACTTTTGTATTTGATGGTGTCATGAGAACTACTGAGCCAGGCTGGAGAGCTGAATCAGCAGTTGTGTTCCTGTGGGATGACTGGATACCATACAGTATGTGACTGGGGGAGAAGCAAGGTGGGAAATGGCTGGGGTGGAAATTGTTCATTCCAGCTCAGGAGTCGTCTTGCAGTGGTGAAAAACACAGAGTGCTTCTGAAGCTTACCCAAGCCACTTGGTATTTCATTATAGCATTAAGTACAAAGCAATGTGATAACATGAATTTGAATATTTAAACAGTTTACAAACATGTATTTATTCATCCCAGAAAAAAAGTGGTTGTAGTTAATTATTAACTGTGTCTGCTAAATGTAAGAGGAATTTGTAGGCCACTCAAAGCATTGATATCACGGCAACATCTGGATTTCAAGAGTTTTTTGTCAAAAACCATACACCTCTCCATATGTGATAAAGATGGCAACCTCATTATTAAGAGCAACCTTGGAAAAACACCTGACCTACAAGTTCCCTTAATGTTCACATTGCGATCTGTGGACAGCTGCTGGTTCAAGGCAGCCATGGAAGATTCAAATTTAATTAAGGCTTTTCATAATTCTGAAGAGCATCTTGCTCATAGTGAATACATCTGTTAAATATTGTGTTCTTTTTGGACACAGTAAGCTATAGTTTTACATATAGAAAGTAGGTTACGAAATTTGCAAGGGATATTGGCTTCTAAGCACAATAGTTCTACCAGAAATTTTTCATTTTATTTGAAATGCAAATCTCAGATTGGGACTTACAGGGTAAAGCTAGCTAAGCAAAATACATTTAGGGCGTTCAGACCAGTTTGTTCTGTCTGCACTTCCTGGAAGATCTTATTACTTAGGTAATTATAACAGACAGGGTTGCAGTATCTTTTTCTGTGGGCTGGGCTCTAAATTAGTATGAGTGCGTGGCTTAGAAGGTATGGTAATAATGTAGACTTATATCTGCTTAACAATAAAACTTTGGCTATTAATAGTGAGGCATATTTACTGATTGGGCAAAAAAATAAATTATTTTCTTCTTAGGGACCTGTAAAGGTGAGTAGATTGGTTCTTGTACTTTTCCGGTATATAAGCTAATCTAATAAATCCTGAAGGTTAGAATTTGCTGACATTAAAGTTTGTACTGTAATGTTAGAGGTAGTTTTTGTTCAGTCCTTACCAAAGCTGAAAAAACTTAATTTTCAAAATATATGTATATTTTTATATAGGTAGATAAGTCGTGGTGTTCTGCATCTGTTGATGTCATTCAGGAATGAAAACTGTAAAAGGAATTGCAATTAAAATACCAGCAAACGGATGGATCCTGTTTGAGGCACTTGGCATGCTTTGGGATTGATACAGCTGTCTTGTTATTTAATAATAATAATAAAGAGTCCACCATTGCAGATATTTCTATAGAACTCGATTGTAACAGAAGTTGTAACTGAAAGCATATGAGATCTAACAAGCTATTTTCATAGCTTTGCTCAGAACAGTCAAACTCTAAGAAGGGAGTGTCTGGGAAAGTAAGACTTGCCTGAAGCACAAGCAACAGGTCTGTCTAGAAAAAGATGTCAAGCAAGTAATATTACATTATTGCTCTGGAGCAAAGACCATCGCTTTTATTAATAAATCTTTGTTTGATCAGCAGGTTTTACTCTAACTTAATGCAGTTAAGCAGCAAACACACTGTGGATACAGGTGAGAAAACAGGCAGTCTGTGGAGGCTGAGAGGAGAGAGAAGACTTAGTTCTGGTGGCATTTTTTAGCAGAACTTTCTGGTTTATGCCAAGGTCTTGATTGAAAGTTTTTCTATAAGTAAAATTTCAAGTTTTTAGTGTAGTGTATCAGCATTTTCTGTACCTCTTCCACTACAAATAGTCAAATACTAAATTTGATGTTTAGAAGAAATGGTTGTCCCGCACTTCTTGTTAATAACAGCTGTGTGTTGCTCTAGCTGCTTTAGACACACAGAGCAGTAACTTAGAGCACAAACCGAGCCCACAGTACAATTTAGCAATAGAAACTCAATGCTATTTTTTAAGATTTTTCACTCTTTTTCTTACTTCTAATTTTGAGCCAGTCTGCTGTCCTGATTTCCCAACACAGCTGGTGGTCAGAGATTTCCAGGGAAGTGGCTGGTCGCCACATCCGCCAAAGGGGCAAGGTAGCCTTAGGTGTCTCTTTGGCAGCTGCTTACTGTGGGTGGATTTCCTTTCACTGAGGTCATTATTACTGATGTTGTGGCTCCTTTGAACTAGGGGAAATACTGCAAGGAAGGAGGCTTATTGCAGTTGAGAATCAAGTCTCTCTAAAGTATTTAGTGAATCTACTAAGCTACTGACAGGTAAATGTGAGGACAGAAGATGGAAATCTACCAAAACCAACAAAATGAAGCAACAGAATCACAGGGAGTGTCTGTAAAGTTCACGTGTGTAAGCATTCTGAAATTTTGTCAACTGACTTAATGGCCTTCCAGATTATTCTGAGCATAATTTGAGCTATTTCCAATACCATTAAATGAAACATTTGGGTCAGATGCATTTTGGTGAAATGCAGTTACATTTAGCATTGTTCATATTTAGATTATTATTTCAACAAAAATAGAGAGACCAAAACAATTAATTTACACTAGCCTTTGCCTTGAGTGACACTGAAGATTTTTCGTCTGTTTTGCAATAAGACATTCTCGTATTGCTTTTCAGGTCAATTTGATCGGAAGTTAAATATTGGCTTACCCCTTGCGACAAACTATAAATGGCAGAGCTCAAATTAGAACATAGCAATGTCTCACTCTCATTCCTGCATCTGTCCCTCTAGATAGTGGTGGTGTACACATTCACTAGAATGGACATAGGACATACCTTACTGCTAACAGAGAGGTTGTTAATAAATTAGCTTTGTGTGTATTTCACCAAAACCACGAAGAAAAGCCCATGTCTTAGCTTGCAAGAGAAGCAAGTAATTTTGACTTGTTAGTAAAAAGTTTCCATTCCTCTGGACTTATTACTGAGATTTAATATTTCTTATGATGCCGTAATTTGGACTCAGCCTTAAGTGTACTTTTACGGTTTGTTGTTTTTTTTTTTTTTTTCTGATGGTTCCTCTGAAACAGAAAATGGATAAGCTTTTATTTTAAAGCTGACTTTATCCTCTGGCTGCTGATTCTACATTCTAGTGTTTAGGCAGGCTCCAACTCAGAGAGTAAATGTGAGTGGTTTAGCTACCAGTCATGCATGGTGGCCAGTGTCTGAACTGTCTCTGAGCGAACACAGTACAAAAGTATTTTCATCAGTGTGAATTGCCATTAGAGATTATTATAATATTTATTTAAATTAAAAATAATTGAATTCTTAGCATAGGGAATTGCATGACAAATACAGATTAGTGAAACTTCAGTGGCATTGGAATTATCAGCCCCTTAAACATATGACCATGGCCTATACGCTTATCGTAACCTGCATCATTTGAAGGATATCTCTAGCCATTGTAAGACAGGTGTCCTTTGTGGTGCTTAGAAGGCTGTCTAAATTGAACAGTTTTGAATCACAGATTTAAAAACTTGCTGTATCAGAAGATTGAATGTCAAAAGACTGAATTACACACTTCATAGAAGAGAAATCAAAATTGTATGACCCTTTAAAGGCTTTGTCAGTATTGTGAGTTGTATGTTAGAGCACTGCAAAAATTATGCAGAAGTACCATCCCTGTTCGTGACTCTGTGGGAACTGGTTTAATAGTTCAGCAACAAAGTGATGTGCAAAAGGCCTTATTTCTGAGAGAATTTTCTCTCAGGCAGCGAAATGAACAGCGTAAATTCTTTTCCCTTTTGAAATGTCATCTGTCGACAGTAGTGACTGTTACTTTACTAAGAGTCCAGCAACACCAACTCACCAGTACAGACTAATTTTGGAATGTTTTGTTTGTTATGCTTAATGTCAGATGGTAACATGGATGTCTTTAACTCTGTTTTAAAGAGGCAGCGGTAACTTCAGAAACGTCATACTTGGGGCATTTTGGTTATTGGAACAGAACAAACTGTATTTTCAGTGTCATGAATGAAGTGGTAGAAAGATTGAATGGGGATATAGAAAGGAGGAGTAGAAATGATTTCAGAATTGTCTTTAGTCTTAAGGCAACAATCAAAAAGCAGAACCCCTGCAGAGTTCCGCTTATAGGCTAAGCATGTTTTTCACCATGTGTTCCTTCCTTCATTGAAACCTAATCCATCCTCTTTTTTCCTCACAGTGCGCAGTCGAAATGCACTGAACTTTGAGTCTAGGAAACCACTATTAAGGATGAGGGGTAGGGAAATCTCGGGCTTCCAGTATTTGAGATTGATTGGTTTTGTTTCTATCTGTATTTCCTTGTTTTAGTGAAATCTCAAAATAAGAAAATAAAATAGGAATCAACAATGAATGAAAACCTCAGAAATCCTAAATTATCTGTCAAGAATAGGAACAGTTTTGTTAGTTTTCATGTTACTAGGCTTTATTTTTGCTAGTGTGGACTTTCGCTTGTGTGACTTAACTTACAATGTAACAGTGACTTTTTCTATCAGGTCTGGTTTAGCGTAATACACATGGTTTCATCTGTCTTTTCAGAAGAAAGAGTAAAGATCTGAAGAAATCACGGATGATGGCTTCTGACGCTAGTCATATGCTGGAAGCAGCTTTGGAGCAGATGGATGACATCATTGCAGGTATAATAATGCTTTATTTTATACGAAACTATTTTGAGATTTAACCATGTTTGTCTTTTTCCCTCCTGAAATTTTCCTATTAGATTTTTGAATTTTCAGTTCCTGTTCTCAATTTGTCAAGTTCTCTGTGACATGCAGATTTCTCTGGTTCAACAATTATATGAAGAGAATTTAAAGTAAAATAAAGGAAGAAACCCCACAATTCTACTTCAGACGTGAATATTGAAGTGAAATTTACTTTGCTCTAACACTATATGGTAACTTAAAAACATCCTAATCCCTGTGGCAATGTTCCATATTGTATGTGTTAGTTTTTTATCTCAGTGTGTCTTTGAAAAATATTTTCACCAAGGCTTCCAGTTAGCTGGATAGTATATAACTGTATTTTACACACATATAGATATACATAAATATGTGTATATATAAAAGATACATAATTTTCTTTATTTATCATGTATATATTAAAATAGTTTAGCTATTCATTATGTTCACAGCCTAATGAGTTAGAGGAGTCAAGCTATGAATTTCTTTTTACACAGCTGTCCACTAGAAAGGCATATGATGCAAGACAGAATTTGCTGTCTTTTGGTGTTCTCGTATAGGGCAATTTAAAAAATTTTCTCACGATATTACAGCATCCAAGAAGAGAAGTTGACTTCTGTGGTTAGGGCTCTGTAGCCTTGGGGTTTGTGCTCACAGACTATTCAGTATGAGCTTCTGAAAGAAGTATCTGGGTAGGGCCATGATCTCACTTGCGCACCATGGGAAAGCATTCACTAAAGCTTTACAAATTTAAATAGTGACACACGTGCTGTGCCTTCCTTTTTTTTTTTGCTTTTCTTTTTTTTCCCCCCTAATGATGATGGTGACATGAGCCTCTTGTTGCTGTAGTTGTGCCTCTTCCTGCTCTTCTAGTAAAGCTTTGTATCCAGAGACTATTATGGAGCTTCAAGTATTACCATCAGACTAGCCATGATTAGGCAGGTAAGTCATAATCCAGGATTTTTAGATTAAAGAATCTGTAGGTTTTTGTTTTCTCATCCACATGGGAGTCTTCATTCTTAAAGTGGAAGCTTTGTCAGACTGCTAAGATACACAGAAGTGTCAATGTGAGTATGTGATAGATGTAAGTCCACAAATAACTTTTCACAGCAGTGGAACATCTTCCAGGCAAATAGGAAAATATAGATATTTATTTCCTTCTCCCTTCTTTTTCCGAATGCAAAAACCTTATTTAAACAAGAGTCTAACCAACAGAAGTTAATTGGGATTTTATTTTTTCACCTCTTGCAAAACATAAATGATAGTCAGGGAAGCATTTGACTTCCCTCAGATATATAAAGAGAGAACAAGAAAATCAAGTCCCAAAGCATAATTCATGAACTAGGAAACTAAAATAATTTCTTAGCCATTGCAAAGGTTATGTTCCTGGCTATAGCTATAAAAGAGCTAAAGTAATATAGAAGTCCATGTCTCTTTAATTATTCTATGGAACCTGTGCTCATAAATCACCTGCATACATCTGGAAATTTTAACTCACTCTCTCTCTTCTGTGATGATTTATACATAGTCCAGGACACACTGTTGATATAATGGATGAATGGATGATTCCATTCTTCAGAAAAATCAAGAGAAAGAAAAATAGACATATTCTATTTAAATGGATTTTCAGATTAGACATTCTACTTTTTTCCAGGAGTTGTCAGAACTTTGTGGTATAGTTTCATTTGAAGGAATGGGTTAGAAAACTTGCCATGATTTTGAGGATTTTCAGGTTTGTCATTCTATAAGATTTCGTCTGCTTGAATCTTTTGTTAACAGATCGTGCTTTTGACATACCTCAAATTGTTCAGTATCTCCTCTTAGGAGCAATAAACCCATGTATTCAACAAGCAGGTCTATTGCTGTGCTTATCTGAGCAGTGCTATGTTTTTTTTAGAAAAAAACCTCAGTTTTACTTGAAGATGCCATTTCATATCCCCTTCAAAAAAGTTTTGCAGGCTTACAGGCTGTATGGTTTTTCCACTGAGAGTGCATTGCTACTCAGTAGCATTTCCATGAATGGAAGCTCTGAAAAAGTGTTGTGAGGTTAGTTCTGGGTAAGAAAATAGATGTTTAGTGTTGGGTATTTTTTCCATGGCCTTATAATATATAACATAACTGATTAAATGGCAATACATGACTGCCTAAGAAAATCACATATGTATTCTAGTTTCATGCTAGAAGAACAATTGAGGTTGGAAGCCAAGTTTTCTTTTTTTTATATTATCTTTTTCCTTTTCGCCACTCCTTTTTCAGATTGTTTGTGCCCATAGTATTTTAGGGTTTAATCTTGATAAATAAGGAATAGAATTAAGTTGTTCCAGGCTTCCAAACATCGTTTTTACCCCCTGGCTTAGTTGTCATGATGGTGGAGACAGTGATACAGAGGAGCTAAGCAAATGATGAAAGAAATATTCTGTGTGAAGCAGCATATTGCACAGCTGTTTGTAGTGGTGTTGGTGGCCAAGCTGTAAAACAAAAAGATTCAGATATGCCTCTGGTATGTAGTTTGTTTCCACAGTGCATGGATATGTCATGAGCAAATTGGCAGCCTCTTCAAGAGAGTTGACTTTACGGCTTCACATTACTTACATTTCTAGTCTAACGTCAGCTGATATCCAGAATAATATGGACAACAGGCTTATATAAAGAAATCTAATAAGGAAAAGAACCAAGATATTTCCCAGACAATGCATCTGTCAATGTTAATTGAATACTTCCCGTGCGATTTCAGAATTTTGCTTTCTTCCTTCACTTATTTTTAGTTATAACATAAAGTAAAAGCTCAGTTGGGTGGGAAGGTTGTTTATTCATCATTTTCCACTACTAGAAATAGACAAGACAGTTTGAGTTAAGTCTGTTCTGGTCATTCTCCTGTAGTTAATGGTCTGTGTGTTCCAGAACTGTTTCTTGGATATTCTGGTATGATTCAATGATCAAATATATCTGCTGGAGCCTGTACTTGGATAGAATTATTATCGCAATTTGTCTCAAATTGAGGAACATAATAATTATTCAAGTTTGGTTCTCTCTAATTCAATCCAGTAAGCTTCTGTGTGCAATTTGGGCAGAGGCTGGAAAACAGAGTGTTATCTTGTCCTGTATAGTGAGATAGCAAATAAGGCAGGAAACTAACTCCTTCAGAACTGGAGAACTGTCATGAAACAGACCAGGACAGAGAGTCTTCTAACTGCAGATTTGAATAGATCATATTAGGCAAATATTGGACGAATCACCTGTGCAAATGTAGCTGATCTTAGAGGAGACTGGAAACAGCAAAAGAATGTTAAGAGCTTGTGCTATTTCAGTTCACTCTATTCAGATTTCGTGGATATCCCTGGGCAGCGCTGGATTCAAAGACTAAGGCTAAATTTCACGACTGTTGGAAACTTAAGTAGCTGATGAAAAAGATGTTTCCTTAGGAATGAGGCCTGAGTGTGTACTAGAAGAGCTATGCTGTTTTCTTGACCTCAGAAACCTTTGCTTTAGGCACAAAATGAGCATTAATTGCTATTTTAGAGAAGTGAGAAGTCCAGTGAGGTGTAACTTGCATTGGTTAGTTTTTGAAGCTTGAGTACTTCTGTATATATACACGCAAAACCAGCATTCTCTCTGTTTAGTGAGAAAAACAGTCCTGATTTCTTTTATCAGCTGCAGTTACTATTAAACTATTAGATTGTGGTCTTGTTCTTTAAGGTAGAACTGGGCATGCAAATACATATCACAGTATTTACAGATTTGCAGTCCTACTTTTCGCCTGCTAGTTTTAAAAGTCATGCACCTTACTCCAAATGTTAGCATAGTTCATACATGGTTCTGATTAATCCAAATAAAAAGTCTCACCATAGACTGTGCATCCCAGAACAATACAGAATGTACTAATGTTTAGAGTACATGAGGGTAGGATTGTGAGGCAAGATTAACAAATTCAATTTCATTGGGCTTGATCAAATTTGACAGATAGGTCAGTGTTCCCAAGTCTTTTATGCTTCAGTACATCTGTACTGATAACCCTCCCTCATAGCTCTATAAATTAGGCATGCTAAATGATTAGCCTTATTTGGCTAAAATAGCAAAAAGGGCTAATGTGATTGTCAATGAACAGGACTTACCCATTAGCTAGGATGACTTGCACTCCGGAGACTTTGTCTAAAGAAAGCACCCATATGTCAGATCCATCTATGCATTCTTTATTTGAGGTGCATGACTTTGGCATTGCTTCCTTCTGAGGTTTGACAAAGTCATAAGTTTCCCTTTTATTCAGTTTGTACCCATTTATTAAAATGTGTTTCTTTGTAGGACAATAGATTTGGATTATTTTTTCTTTGCAATATATTCTAATGAATTAAAATAATTTTTATTTTACTTTTACATCAGACTACGCTCTCTGTCAACAGTCTGAAAATCCATTATTTCCTTTTATGAATAATGACCATAATTTTAAGATCTAAAAACTCTTGTCACAATATTACAGTCCACTGCAGCTCCAGTGTCTCTTCAAATTCACCAAGTAATCAGTGTAATTACTGAGTTTCCTTTTAACCAGAGCTCCTGTAATTATTGCTTACTGAGAAATAATGAGACTGTTACGTGTGTTATCACATGGGTATGTACTGATGTTTCAGTATTAGTACTGAAAGGTTAAAAAATATAAATAATAAAAAAGTTTGTCCACAAAGTATGTATGTTTAAATTCCCTTCTTTTGAGGTGGCAGAATGCTTGTCTTCAGTTCATTGCTTTGGCTGTGTGCTACAAACCCAACCACTTCCCACACCCTTGCTGAAAACAGGGCCTTTAGAGGAAATTATACCTGAGATGAACAAGATTTTAATTCAAGTTTAATATATTTTCCTCATGGGAACTATTTGCCAGAACTTGAAGGAGGACCTGTTTGTGTGGCTTTTTGTTGGGTTTTTTTTCTTCTTTCTTCTTTTATTGTTCTACCCCATCTTAATTTTACTATGACAACAGTGGAGTTCAAGTTCCAGAGCTATGCTATGTTCCTGGATGTGTTAGATGACTAAGTCACCTCTAGCTAAGTGATTAGAACTTCCATTAAAAATGCAGGAGTGGACAATTACTGACACTCTTATTTGAACCCCTTTGGATGAATTTTAGGTTTTGTGGAATAAGGTTTTCCCTGAGTTCCAACATAAATAATAGCAAATCAAACTATTTCCTAATGACCTCATCCGTTACCCATGAATAGTCGTCTCTATCATCACAGGATTCATTCAGAGTGGAAGGACTAGTCTCGCAGCACTGAGTGAAGAAGATGGACAACGCTGTTCTGCTTCATAAGGGATTGAAATTGTCCAGACCAGGCAGAGAGCACTTAATCCTATTTTTTGTGGTGTGTATTGGGAGCTAAAAGCCTTTTGTGATTGTGTAGAATGACTAGAGAATAGCCTTTTCTTTTCAGTTTGTATACTTCCAGATGGCTTTATATTTTTATCACTTATGTCCTAATCAAGGTTTACAGTATTTTCAGACGTAAAATTTAGTTTCTATCATAAAGGTGTATAGTTTTTATAATTTTAATACAGAGATCTTAGTAGGATTTTGTTTTAGAGCACTGAACTGTCACAGACTGTAGTTGAACTAATGATGAGAGAAATAGAATAATTTAAATAATGAGCAATTTCTTTCGTTGCAGATCAGAGTAAGTGAACAGCAACAGCTGCAGTGATTTTCTTGTTTTCTTTATTTTCTAAATAAATTGTAATTGTGTTAATAGGCTGTGCTTCAGTTATGATTAGTGTATTTCCTTTTTACTTTCTGTTCATTTTCAATCAATTTAGAGTTTTTTCTGAACAAAAAACCACAATATATCTACAGCACTTCTTTACCTTGTTACTGCTCAGCATTAATTAAGGTGAGCATTTATGAAGTTGTGCTATACTAAATAGTGGCTTTTTGAAACCTTTAGCTAGAGCATGTTTATGCATAGATCTTACAGCAATAGAGATACAAAGAACGACATTAAATAATAATTTACTTGAAATTAGGTCTTTGATAGACAAATATCTAACTTTCTGTCATAACAGTTCCAGAAAATTCTGTATCACTGATACTGTGAGGGGGGAAAAAAGATTAAAATGGTGACCTTTAGCTATCCTGAATATTAAATGGGAGAGTAGAAAAACTTATATTTAGGGTTTATAATTGTAGTTGAACATTTATCTTCTATTTTATAACACTTCTTATAGCTTGTTAGGTGCTGACATTTAGCTTCAGATACTCGACATTGGAAAAGCCAATTAGTTAATTCTTTCGACGTCAACAATAGCACATTTATAACAATTTTAAAATAAGGTGATCACTGTCTTTCTATTTATTAAATCCATAATTTTTCACGTTAGGTATCTGTGGTCTTTATTTTAGGTTTGTCACCAACATCTAAGACATGACCTCACAAACTGTGGGCACTCTTGAATAACCATTACAGCCGTTTGATATTGTATTTTGTAGGGGCTTCACACATGTTATAGCCTTAAAGCTAAGACCTTGCATAACTGTTCAGGTGCAGTTTTAGTTTTTAAAAGCATGTGAAAATCATAGCAACTTGTGTATTGATTGCGCATGTGTAGCATTGTCTACTCCATTCCTTACTCAGGGTTGCCAGAGCAACCTGAAGTTTGGAATTTCCTCAATTTTGAGTGCTTAACCTTGCAAGAGGTCATTATAGCTGCTTGGGCTAGTGTCCCAAAACACACTTCCCATTCTCTCGCTATCCTAAGCATATTTTCTCACAGATGGTGGAGGTCTGAGACACAAGATAGAGAGTGGAGATGCTCTGAATTTTGCTCATAGTACTGATGGATTCCCTCTGCAAACAGGACAGTACTGTGGAATCTTATGGAGCTGAAAGCGTTGAGATCTTGTGTCCTTTTAAAACACTTAATGAACTTCTACAAAAATAGATGTTTAAAATTGTTTTGTATAAGACAAAATTGTCCCTTGAAGGTCTGAGTCACACAGTGATTTACAGATCAAGTTGGTCTTTGACTTCCCTTGCTTGTGTTCCTGCCCTTCCAGCAAAAAACCCAGAAGTTTCCTTGAAAATAAGAGGTAAAACTAATTCAAAATGGAGAAATCTTTGCAATTGAAATAGGCTACTTCAAATTCTTTATGTCTGACTATAAACAGTTCTGTCAGTATAAAACAACAAAAATACAGTCATGACCTAGACCCTTGCATTAACTTACCAAAATGGAGTACTACATTGTGTTTTTGCAAAATAAAATCCATATATCGTAAGTATTAGTACTGAGTTTTGAAAAAGGGTGGAAAAGAAACAGAAATGGAAATAGCTGCAGATACAACATGTAGCAAAGAAAGGGATTTAAACCATGATGGCCGTAACCCCACAGGACTGAAAATGTGAGACACAACGGTTCTTTTGTGGTTTATATGATGTAATGTGTTTTTCAGTACATGAGTCACTCAGCTGTTTAACAGGCTAGTGAACATATTTCTAAGATTTAAATTTAAATGAATTTTATCAAACAAGGGATTTAAATTCAAAATCATAGCTTCTCAACTTCCTACTTTAAGGCAATGAAATTTATATGAAAGAATCTTTTTAAAAATCAGTGTAATTTTTATAAAACAAGATGCCTTTATTTCCTCTACAAACTGAATGCCCTTATCTTCCCTATGCTTTCAGAGATTCATTTTTTTTCATGAAACAGTATTCATGTTACCAGTAGCTCACTCCTGCTTTCTGCGAATAATCAGGGATTTTATACTGAAAAGATGTATTTATTGTCTCACAACACTTTTAATTAGAATACTGGTTTCAGTGGTCCTAAATACACATTTTTTTCTGTGTAAATAAAAAAAAAAAGAGAGAGAGATAAAATTGGTGCAAGTATTTGTTCTTCCTTGTCTTTAATAAAATGTGTTGATCCTGTTTTTCCTGTGCAGTGGAGACTTGGCCTCAGATCTCCATCATAGCTACATAATCCGTCTTCCTTTTTTCAGCAGCTGTAAGACCGCTTAGCTTGTGTTTCTGGATAGCAGAGATCTTTTTGTTGTAGTTGTGAATACAGTACCTCATGTGCTGCCCATCACAGCTTAGAGTCTATAAGCATGTAAAAGAAAAAAGGTTGAGTAATTACATAGATAATTTGCATAAGAAATTATAGACAGTTCTTGAATGTTGTCTCAAGGATTCCACATGTGGCTGTAAATAAAGCTCAGTTGAATATCATTGGAGCTGCATGAAACTTTCATCTGAATGTGGTCATTAACGTTTCCAAGCTTGGAACTTTTTTCCTAGGGCTTCCTGCTAATCCAGCTTAACAGTTACTGTTCCCTGTAGTTAAAGATCTAAAAGCAGAGATTTGAGGAGAAGCTACTGTGAGCTATGATTCAAAAGACACCATTTGTGATGTATTTTGCATTACAGTATTAGAAGAAAGGATTGTGTGAGCTACCTCTTCACTCCTTTGACGGAAGGCTTAGGAACGAGGAGGCTGAACTATGTCCCATCCACTCTTTTACTGCTAGTTTCCATAAATTCATGTTTTCAAGGCTATCTTCATGAGAAAAAGAGACTTGTACTTCAAAGAAAATTCCATTTTGTAGTCTTGAAGGCGAGAGGAAGAACTTGGACAAACCTATATGCTCACTGAGTAAAAACTCAGGTAAAAAAGAAAAAGTTCTCTAGCAGTGTAATAATTGACTGAAAGGCCAGAGAAAATGTTTGTTTATAATTTTATTCTAACCACTGTTGGTCAGATATCAAAACTCTTACCCTTGAGTATTTCAGCTTTATAGAAAGTCATCCTTACCCCAGCGTAGAAGTAGTTTTTGAGTTTTGTTGTGGGGCTTTTTTGTTTTTTTGCTGTTTTCTGGACTAAAGGATTCAGCAGTTTCAGGAAAATCTCTTTTCAGCCACTGATGGTTGAGGTTTGTATTGCCAGCATTTTTTTTTTTTTATAAAATTCAACCACTTCTAGAGCAGAAAGACTGAGATAATATGGATGAAAGTAGGAGTTAAGATGCAGGGAAAAATGAGAGATCAGAAACACTATTTACTGCTAAGCGTGATGAAAGTTGGGTGGTGGATGAACGTATACGATATAAGCTGAAGAGAATGGATTTTCAATCTGGCAATGCTTTCTGCTTCTTTCTTTACTTCTACTTAGTAACTTATTTTTACAATCCACCAGTAGTGCTGTTTTTTGAATAGGTTATGTATTTGCCCAAAAGGAACGTTTCTTTCAAGCCATTTAGCTAATTGCAAGGAACTTTGAACTAAAAATATGTTTGCGTGGTCAGGGTGTAGGAAATATGTAACTTAAAAGTTGGTGTTTTTTATTGCTTTTGTTATTCTTTATACCATACATAGACTGTGGGGCAACATTTAAACTCCTTCATCCACTGTCTCTATGTAGAAGCCAGAACTGAGCAGTTTGGAATGTCTTAGTTCGAATACTTTTCTTTCTCTTTCTTTCCTACTCCTCAAAGGTAGACATTTATGATGATTAATTGTTTTCCAGTGGTACACTAGGAAACCCTAGCATTGGGTTTTATATAAACAAAATAGACAAAAGTTTCCCCTGTGTCCTGTTTACCCCTGGAAAAAATGAGGCACCAAAGTACTGTGACTTGCTCAAGTCTGTGTGAAATTAATCTTTTTGCAAGAGTTCAAAACTGCATTCATTTTTCCTGAGTATCTATAAAATTCTTACAGCCTTCAGCTGTCTATAATAAAGCTATACTCAAATTAATTCCTGTTAATGGTAGAGCATACTGGTAACACAGTGTTCTGCTTGCACTATGGCATCTCTTTTATTGCATCAGTCTGTAAGAAGATCCAAATTCTTACTGTCTGGTGCTAAAAGTTAGTGCTTTGCAGTGTGGTGATTTAAAGGTTTAAACTAATGCAAAGAAATATAATTATTTTTCCTGCACACTTTTACTTCTGTTTTTCTGAGTGTGTTCTTTTCCTTCTCATAAGCAATATATATCCTACTTAATATGAAACTACATGGAAAACAAATAAGAAGCAGGCCTGTGGTTCATTTGAATCTAAGCAGAACAGGAAACTTTCAGAATTAAAAAGCTGAGCTGAAATCTGCATTTCTGCATTTCTTTACCTAGTATAAAGTGCATTAGTTGTGTTCAGAGGAATTGTTCGTATTCTGTTCCAGTCAGGAGGATAAAAGGTACTACAGCAGCAGCCCACAGCAAACCAGTTTTAAAATGATTTCATGAAGGAGGAGGAGGGCATGTGTGTATTTGATGGGGAGGTCTGAAGGGTCATGCTCTCTTAGTGAGACACTGTGATCTGTGGGTAGCTCCTGTTCCAGAGGAGGGGAGTTACTCACGGCTTTGTAACTTTTGTTCAATACTCTGGCCCCTATCTAGCAAAGCAAAGCACTTTTAAGCCCTTGCTTAATATTTGTGATCCCAGTGATTTGAAACTAGTGGAATTCTGATTGCTGAAAGTCTAAATATGTATCTTGAATATGTGTGTATGTATATTTAATCAGATTCTTCAGTGGATGATAACCTCAGTTGAAAGATTTAAAATTATGAATGAAATCAAGCCTTTCAATCGCTACTTCCTTCGTTTAACTTCAGTTGGTATTAATCAAAGAGCTGTTTTTTCTTTCAAGGTTTAATGGAACTAATGCATAAAAGAATTGACAGACAGTTCACTTGTAAGATCATTACATCTTTATTCATGTAAGCAAATACTGTGCTGTTTACAGACAGAAAATTTTGAAGTATCCTTATTGTCTTCTGCAGTTTAAAATCCTGTGCTATTTATGATCAAAATTAATCCCCAGTCATAAGTATGGCGTAAATCATAGGATATAATAGCTTTTTCTGGTGTTAGGTAGTTCAGGGAGCACGAGTTTGCCGTAAGGATGTCTTTGGTGCATCTCATTTTGTTAGCACTGAATATAAAAATATTTCCTTCTTCTGTCTTTTTTTATTTGTTATTTCATGCAAACTTAAATGGAGGAAAACTTGAGGCAGGAAAGGGAACAGTAAGAAAAAACCCTGACAGTTCTTAAATTTACATTATCTCAATCACTAAGTGTCAAGCTGATGTTCTTTCCCGGGAAAAACACCTTCCCACTTTCCCAGTGTCCCTACACAGGACAGTACTGTCCTCAGAAACGCCCCCTTAGATTGCAACTATGGAAACTCCACGTGTGCCTTACGCACCCAGTTCTTGAGAGGTCTGAGAAATTATGACCTTCCACTGCTGTGTAAAATGTCAGACTTTGAGAATGCTTAGAATTCTGCCAGTCTGAACAGTCAGTTGAGCTTGGGATAACTGAGGCATGCCTATGGAGTATGCCCAGTCCCAGGAAATCACATAACATGTAAGTCCGAGCTGGCCCTGCCTGTGCTCCAGCACTTGAGAATTTTTACTTTTGTAGAACAGAGTTTCTTAAGGGTGACAGTTCTTTCACTTGGCAAGATGGAAGAGCACGTGTATATGTTTTTTCCTAGTATTTTGATAAAGGCAAATCCAGTAAAAGCATGCCAAAATGTGTGAATTTCACTGTCATTGCATTTTCCTACAGAATTTAAAATTATTTTCTGTGGAAGGTAGATGTTACCAGTAGTGTTGTAGCCATGATCATCTAAGGATAAAGGCAAGATGTGATACGTAGTAAAGGCATTTAAACTGGTGTGGGAAGATGTCACCAATACTGCCCTCAAGAAAGTTACAGTGGTACATAGGAATGGCTGTATATTTGGCTGTATAAACTAATTACCTAGTATAATTAACTGAACTCCTGAACAATTGTTTTAAATCTTCATTTAGCTTAAAGATAATGGCTTTTATTTCACACTTGCAGTGTTGGTTGTGGGCCTGAAAGTTTGTGTGGTTTTGTTTGGATTGGGTGGATTTTTGTTTGTTTCTCTCTTGTCTGTATATAAAAAGTATTCATATAAACAACATGAAGAATAGTGTAGCAGAATGCTCCATTAAGTTTTCCCCACTCCATATCTATTTTAATTTGTTAGTTCATTGAAGGGGTAGCTATGGAAGTTGATTATCAAATAATTTTGGATCCTGTGGGCTTTTCTGGTGTGAAAAATACTGGTTAAGCAAAAAGACAGAAAAATTTAGCATCAAGTTTTCAGGGGAAAAAAAAAGAGTGAGAAAACTAATTTAAAAGTCCTGACATCACAATAACCAAGGAAGCCACAGCTTTAGAAGTGGCATTGATGCTACATAAGAAGACAATGACAGATTTCAGTTTGTTTGCCTATCTCTTTTGGAAAGTAAGAAGTGAGCCACTCTGGCTGAATGGAAAGATTTAAGAGGTTGTATGATCCAAATGGGTTTTATACAATTTGGAAATCTGCTGGTTTTAGTTGCTTTAGTTGCCTTAGAAGGTACATAAACAGAAAAAACTATACTGGCATAAGTAGCTGAGAGTATAGAAATACACAAGAAAAAATACATTTTAGTGGTTAGAATACTCAAATCCAGCAAAACAGTTAGTTGATCCTCTCCTCAAAAGGAAATAATTCAGGAAGACAGTTGCTTTATGAGATGAAGTTGTCTTGTGTAGCTATCTTTGTAGCACCGGATATTGAAGAAACTTTATCTTAAACGTGGTCTTAGCCAGAAATTAAGATGAGATCTCACACCTGATGTATTAAAATAAACTCATAAGCTGCGGAAGTCAACAAGACCAAATGGAATATTCTGAGTTTGAAAAGAGGTTAAGACTATATGAAGTACTCCAGTAGTGAAAATAAGAGTGCTGCTGTAGAAAGAATGTAATCCCTACTACTGAGCATTGCAAAACTAAAAATTTCTAGGGAAGGTTTTGCATTGTCTAAACCAGTCAAACAAGAAACCACATCCGTGATATGGTAGAATTCAAACCACACAATTTCTTGCAAAGATCATTGATATGATAGAATTCTTTGTGTTATTTAAGCAGTGGCTGAAGAAAATGTTATTTAGAATTTTTCTAGAAGCTTTGCATAAAGTTAAGCATTCACAAAATGAGAGACAAAATACTGTCTTAGGTCAAAAGCTGATTGAGATGGAAAACAATATTAGGGTTAAATGATCGGTTAGTATTTTGGTGAAAAGCTAATCTAGGTGCAGAAGGCACTTCAGTGCACTAGAACCTAGAGCATCAGTGTATTTCATGAGTCTTATTTTGATATTAGTTGTATATCAGGCTATCTGTAAAATGAACCACTGGGTTCAAACAGAGTTTGTAATGTCCGAATCGTGGTAGATAAATAACCATAGCAGGCCCACTAACATTAGTTAATGCAAAGTAATGTGTGTTCAAGAAGAAAATTTATATTACTTGTACTTCTGGGTTTCAAATTAGATATATCTGCTCAGGGAAAGAGAAACTAACAATCTTCAAAAGCTCTGTGAAGATTTCTATTCCTTTCAATACTAAGATGTGAATGATGTTAAACACGGGAGTAAAGCAAAGAGATGTTTGGGGTATGGAGATTGTTGTAGTGGCCTTGTATAGATCAATGATAAAGTCTTCTAAGGAATCCTATATGCTATGTGGATCCAACATATTCCTGTAAAGTATGTTACAAAAGGAAAGGTTTGAGAGGACTACAATACCAATGATCAAAAACCTGAAAAAAATCTCCCATGAAGTCAAATAACAGGGGAAAATGCTTATGCCAGACAGACGTGAAGAAATGAGTACAATCTGTGATGTACATCAGACAATGAATTGTAAATAAAAACTGTAAAAAGTAGAGCAAATAGAAGTTTTCCATCTGACTAGTTCTAAAAGAAAGAAAGAGGTATTAAATCAATGCCTGAAATTCAGATCTGAGAGAAGATAGCTCATTTTAGTGTGCCATCTCACTGAAAGACAGCATATTGAAAGAAAAAGATTTGGAGATACCAGAATTTGTATTATTTATATTTCTTCCATCAAGTGAGGTATGTTTGTTACTATGCTTCTTGTTCTTGAGAAGATAATATTGGTGGTGGAGGGCTGGCACAAGGGAGGTGGTGTAATTTAGAAAGCTTTTTGTAATCTAGAGAGCTAGCAAAGTTTCATTAGCCATCTTTATTGCCAGCTTTTTGGGGGTTGCTCTCTGTGGGAGGGATTTTTCTAGTTCTGGTAACATGATCTATTTTTATCCAAGTTTCTTGTAAAAGGACTTCATCAATCTTTCTTACATTGCCTAAGACTGCTTTGTGTGGGGACTTCTAACTATGTAGCTGAGAAATTAGTGACATCTCATGGTAACCATGGAAAATTACAGGTGATTTGTGGTAAGGTTTTGGCATTTTTAATTTAGAGGACATTTCAAATGTTTTCTAGGTCAAAATTCTTTTTTAATATGCTTGAACATATCGCTGACATTTAATTCTCCAGTTTTCGCTATTTATCTAGAGGCTAACTCAAGTATTTCTACACTTGAAAAACTGATACTTGTCAGTTAGCATCTGAAGTCCACATGTTGTAGTGTGTAATACCTGTATATTCATCACTGAGAAAACAATTTTGTAACATTATTTTCTTACCTGTATTTTCTTGTTTTAGGTACAAAGTCAGCTGCAGATTATGCTAATGGTGGTTACGATATTGTGTCACCTGCTCCATCAGTATACTTGGGCACATTTCAAATTTTGCATCTCCTGGAAGATCTAAAAATGGCATTGGAAATGCTAGAGGATCCTCAAGAGAAGGAAGCGCTGCGAAATCAAATTCCAGGGGCCACAGCACTGTGTATACGGGAGTGGTTTGAAGAGAACCTGGTGAGTAGTTATTTATAGCTTTTTTCATTTGGTTTGCAAACAGCATTGGTTCAAGTATTTTGATACTGCAATTAATTTTATTATAACTGAAATGTGCGTGCTTAGAGAACTGCAGGGGATGGTGAGCAATCATAGAAAGCTGAAGATATTGCCACTTCATGTGATGATTACTAAAGCAATGCAGATACAGGAGTATAAGGAGTTAGTAAAAGATCGTATTTTGTCCTTGGTGAGAGAAAAGATAGTAAAAATTAACTACTGAAAAGGTTACCCTTCCTGTGGGTTTTTTTTTTTTTCCGGTTGTTTGGTTGGTTTTGTTCGTCCTTTCCTGGAGATAACAAAAAATTTAACTAGTTATAAAACTTTTCATTTTTAAACCACCAGTTTGGAATATGATGGCATTGTGTGTTGAAGGGACGAATTCAAACTGGATGATTCTCTTATCCTTTTCCTCACTACATTTCTTTTACCTTAACTATTGGTATTACGAATCTCCAAAGTATCTTGTACACCAGGCAGTGGTGCTGGTAAACGCAGGAAAGCTCTAGCTTCTGAATGTGAGACATTCATATTGGGATAGATGGGGAATAAACATTTCATTATATTGGAAAAGATTGAGGCTTACCAGGTCAGGAGCAGGTCATTTCTAAGCACGCACACAACTTCCATGGACTTCAAATTTGGAGAGCTTTCTCCACTGGCAAGCAGCAGTTTCACTTGGAAATTGAGAATAAATCTGATAAAATTCAGCTCAGTTCAGTGAAATGGAATTTGTATTTCATGGTTATGTCACATACTGAAAATTCCTTAATTCCAGCCCAGAGCTGTGAAACATCATATTTGACATCTGAGAAAGGATAGTCAAGGTATTAAGCTATAGAGAACGAGAACTCTGTAGCTCAATGTATCCATTCACATTGGAAGCCTCGAAGTTTGGTAATCATTAGTTTATGAAATATTGGAGTGTCATAAAAACCCCTGCTCAATTCCTACGTTTTAAACACATCAAGATTAAAGTGGTTTACTGATTTATTAAAGACATCATTACCTAGAAATTAGGGAGCTGTATGTTTAGGATCAACAATACAACAGATAAACTAGAAAACTAGATACTTAAGAAGTGTTAAGGAACACCTACAAATTTCTAAATGCAGTTCTATATCTAATGCCAAAAAGTTAAAATCACACAGACATGGACTCATACACATTCACAGTTACACATACATGTTTCCTCTCACAGCTGGTGTTGGTTACAAGCATGAACAGCCTCTTCTGTGGGTGGGGGTTCCCTTATGTACAGACATCTCCTAATGGATGTGTAGCAATAGTTGAATTGTAAAAAACTTGGGAGTGGGTGGTGAACTGATGCTTTAGAGGGGTTTTTAAGAGCTTTTATAGGTCGTATTGGAGGGGGGTTTGTTTTGTGGATGATTAATTCCACATCTGTTTATTTTGGGGGTCCATGTACCTTCCTTTGAAGCCAGAGGACTACTCTAGCATGTAGTGATGAATAAGCCACTGGTTTTAGAGAGTACAGCTGCTTTGTTTCTAACATTATACAGCAGCAAGTGAGGTCAAAAATATTCCCAGCTTATCCTGACTAGGAATGCATTAGAAACTAAGGATACAAAAAGCAACCTGATGTTTACTTTAAAAGCAGATAATCATGCTCCTTTCAAGAAAAGAGTATGTGGGGTTTTATATGGTTCTTCTTCACTTAAATGCATGCTTGAAAATTGTATTAAAAATCACTGCAGCTGCCATCCTTAATCAAAAATCAAACTGTGCTTTATGGAAATAATTTGAGTTTGTGTTTTGCTGCTGCCCTATAATGGCTTTTATGGGGAAACTGCGGAAAGGGGAGTCAGAAAGATGGCTCAAGGCTATTTAACAGCATTTAACAACTAGCATTTTGGTTTAGCCAGAAGTACGGAATACAAGTCCCAATTATTTTGGCAGTCATCATAACCAAACGCAGCCCTGAAAGCTCTCTGGGGCAGAGTATGGCTATCCCTGCTAGTTCTATTTGGGCCACACAGGAGTGTTTGGGATTGCAGGTTAGAGGACAGAAAGTGACCGAACCTTCTTAGTATTGGAGTATCATCTAGAAACTAGAGCTCAATTGTACTAGATTGGGAAAAAGAACTTCTGCATTGCCCCTTGGCCTTGTAATTCAAGTAGCTTTGCAGCTTTGGTAATTGCTACTTTGTGTGCTGAACTACACCTAGTGTTTAAATAAATAAAGATTGTGGACTTTATGCTTTTGGTCAGCTTTGAGGCACATTGGTTTATTACTGATCAGTCAGAAAGCTTCTTGATGATTATAGATACTATAGGTGGTCTCACTGGAGTTTTACCTTCCTTCAATTCCATAGTACCAAACCATGGAAGTTATCAGACCTGAAATATCACCAGGTTGCATTTCTGTGGTGTGTTCAATATTTTTTTTTTTAAATAATTTTTTTAAAACTATTGTAATTGTTATATTCTTTGGACTGTTTACTATAGGTGTAAATACCAAAGATGTGAGAAAATTTAGATATGCCTAGAGCGTGAAAACTTTAGACATTGTGTTTCATACCTGATACTACCTTGCTTACTCCTCTTTTGAAAGCATCTGCTTCATTCCTTTTTTTGTGAAACCATTGGTGGTGATTTGATGTTTCGGTGATTTGGTGGAGTTGGATTTTGTACTTATCCTTTACAGTCCTCTAAGGAAGAGGCTTGCTATTGTTGAACTAAAGGTGTGCTTTTTGAAAAGGCTCCTGTTTGTGTTTCTGGGGTCTGTGAACGAGTTTACAGTATAACTGGACACAATAACTGTGCTGCCACTGCTTTGAGATAGATGAAATAGGTTCGACAAAATAGTGCTGAATTTGGAAAGGTTATTACTATATATCATAGAATGAGGACTTAATAATTGCTGAAACTGCACGAATCTTTTGATGAAGCTAAAACGGAATAGAGCATTGTAACAGTATTAAAATTTTTTTGCCTTGAAGTGAATGTCTGGAATGTTTTATGTGTTTTACGGTTGTAAATTCTTTGGTCTTTAAAACGGAATAAAAAGGCCTGGGTATTATCACGGAGAGTTCATATGAAACAATTTTGTGTATACTTTCAAGTGCTTCTTGTTAAATTTTTTATTATTGCTAGTGACCACATGACATATCACAAAGCGGGTAGTAATTTCAGCATTAAAAATTAACCGCTGCAGTAACAACTGACTGTGTTTGACTCGGTGAGCTATGAGAGATTGTATTTAGTTACAGTTTCATTTCATAACTCTAAATGAACTTCTACACTGTTAATTCCCTTTTGTTTGTTCCATGCATGTTTATGGAACCCTTTTCTGAGTAAAGAGGAATCCTGGTGTTTTTACAGTAGTCCTAAAATGATTTTAAGCATGAGTTAGAGCCTCATTTCCAGGATTACAAAACATGATCTTCCTTCCAGTGGCACATTTATATTTAAAGCAAGCCACTTCACCATGTAGCTTGATATATTAACCCTTAAAATGCTGATTCTTGAAAACTCATTAGTATTTTCCTGGTTATGTTTTGTTGTTGGAAGCCTAACTCTGAACATCTTTCTAAATGTTCTAAATTTGAAGAAACGGAAAGGGGAGAAGAGCAGAAGAAATAGTAGAGGAATGTGTGGTAGAGGCAATTTGTTAAAATAATGTGATTTGCCTTATGATTTATGCTGTGCTTTCTCTCATTTCATGCTCCGCGGTCAAACCAGACCTTATAGTGGAAATTGGATAAAATTCTTAGAGTCTTGATTGCCATTTGGTCATCAGTAACATTCAGAAGAGATTGTGTTCACTTTGTATTAAAGTCAAGGAATTTTTTTCCCCAGTGTCTTCACAGGAACTTGAATTAAAACAGTAAACCCAGTTCAGAATTCTGACTTCGTGGAGTTTGTGACATTTTAAAATTACTTCAAAGTTTTGTTGAAGTGCTCTGCTGAAACATAATTGCTGGTTTCTTTATTTCACTTTTGTCTAAGATTCATTTTACAGAGTTATCTGTCCAGAACAGAGAAGGAAAATGACTGCAATACAGGGTGCTTTGATATACTTGAAAACATGCTTTTATAAAAGTATCAATAGAATTCTTCAGCAACAGCTGAGTGGGAAGAGAATATATTCTAAGCAATGATGGTTAAAGCCAGTATATTTATCTGCTGGTAGCTTTGACTGTTGGACTCAACTGTTGAGAGTCACGACGGAGCTATATATAGCTGAATCTTCCCATTGCCAAGTGTTATTAACACATGTTAAATTGAAAATGGACCAGCAGAGCCTGCTTGGGACAGTGTAGAGAAGCCGTCATTCTCTAAGCATTCATGTTTATTTTTGCCAACTTGAAACATTAGATGGGTATGTTTTCAGAGCAGTAGTCAGAGTCAAAAGTTGCATGACTCCAGGTTGATGATGCAAGGAAGCCCTGAACTGGAAGATCTGCCCCTCTCAGAGTTCCCCCGGCATGTTAGCGCGATTCACAGTACACAAGAAACGTGAGAGCAGTGTCCTTTGTATGTGCATTCATAAATATGTCCGTCCTCTTTACGAATACTGGGAAGTGCCCTGGAGCTAGTGGAAAGGGGCGTACACAGATTGCATGGAGTTTTTCTAAACCAGGCCTGATTGGTTTTTAATGTTCTAGGGTTGCCTTGTCTGAGAGTCAACCCTGTCATTTCTGACTGTGACCGCTCACTGTAGTAGCTGTCAGCAGAGGTAGGAAAGTCTTCTCTGCACAAGGATCTATTAGAAGCTTAAAATAGAGTTGCAGTGAGTATGGCCGATTTAGATCTCTTTCTTAAAATGGCATGGTGAGGTGAGGTTTTTGCCATTGTCTTTCACCCTTGTAATGGTCAGTAATGCTTACGGACCATGCCCACCTTTAAACTACAATAACCAGAAGTGATTAAACAGAATTGTGTTATGGCCTTAGCCTTAGGATATTTATGGAAGAAAGGTGGTATTCCTGTTGTAACAGCAGAGCCTGTGGTTTTGTATGTTCAGTTTTCCAAGATTTCACAGTAGTCCATTGACATATTGTGAAGTTTAGCCCTTGGGGGCAATCCTCATCTGCGTGGGCTATCCACACCTTGATACTGTCAGAGGAAGTACAGGACTACTCTATAGGAACATGCGCTTGTATAGAGAAATTGCATCTTAGCCTTCAAAAGCTTTAATATGGTTTATTCAGATCCATTTATGTGAGACTCTTTCAGCTGTTGGCTTCAGTGCCTTTGCACTAAGTGGCTGAATATCACATTAGTTCATCTTTCCTTTTGTGTCTCATGTTATGCATGGTGTCCCTTTTTCACTTCATATTAGGTTCTGTCACTAGAATTTCCAGCTGCATTGCTTTAACTGCTTTAAATATGATACGCTTTATTAGTTTAGCAAACATTAATGTATAAATGTAAGTGCTATGAAGTATCTGGGTTTTTAAGTGTAGCTACAGGAAACATTGGAAAACGTTTTCCATAAAGTAATTAACAGAGGCATTGGTAAGAGAGAATTACTTCATTAAACAACTCTGTGAACAGATGAGGTATAAAGATAATGGTCATCTAAAGAGGCTGGGGGCAAAATTTTGTTTTTAAAGGTCTTGTGTTGATTTGAAGGTATTGCTTGAATGTTAGCAAAAGGGCATAAGTTTGAAGTATTTCTGTTTATAACCTTTGTTTGGATTTCACAGTATTTGGGTAGGTTGACCTATCTCATTTGCTAAATGTAGTCGGTTATGACAAACATAGCAATAATATAATTCACAACAAAATTATTTCATACTCTTTTGGACAAGTATACTAATAATAGTGGTAAACGGACCTGTAGTTAAAATGCAACTAAATATATTCTCAGGTTTTGTGATCTTTAAAAATGGAAACAAATTACACTTATTTTAGACATACTATACAACATGTTGGCATCCTACTTTTCTTCATAAGTACATAAATATGTGCTTTATTTTCCTGAAATGGTGAAAAGTTTAAGATAATGAATATTTGTATATTCCTGATCAGAAGTAAGGACTTCTAAATGTTTATTTGCAGCTTATTCTATTTTGAGGTATTTTTATAATTTTTTCCTTTCTGAAATCTTAAAGAAAAAATCTGATGTGTGTTATAATGAGGAGAGGCAGCATTTTACCTGGCAATGTCATTGATGTATGTGCAAATATTTGGCAAACACCCTGTTTCAAATGTTTCCTATACAGATTTACTGCATATTTAATAATTTCAGTAGCACTTGGAAATCTTTAAGATTGAAAACTAAATCTGAATTATTGTAATATGTTGTGTACTAGAATACAAATATATTTTTTAGTTTTTTTACGTATCAGTATATTCTTTTCTTGCCTGTAGCAACTTGGAGAGGGGGGCGTTCACAGTGATTTTGTTGTTCTGTTAAGTAGAAAACATTTTTTTTAGTTTTTATACAAAAATGTACTCAAATTTCTTACAATCTACATTTTCTTCTAAATAAGTTTCATGCAAAAAGTTACAGCTCTTCTAGAACTTGTGCTGGAAAAAGTATTTCAGCACATGGCAAGGAATGTTTGAAACTGCCAAGAAATGTCTGTGGATGAATTAATAAACAGTAAGTTCATCTCAGTATTGGTACTACATTCTTTATGCAAGCCAAGGGAAGAGAGCTAGTTATTACTTGAGCAACAACAAGAGGGGCCATGGTAGTGCTAGAGATATGTGATACCATGCAGCCTGCAGACGGGAATGACTCCAGCACCTGTCAGCACCTGTTTGAAGTATTACCTCCCCCCTGCCCCAAATATGCAATAAGGATGAGGGTTAACCATGGTGGCTTGGAACTAATGACCATCTAAGTCTGCTTATTTCTGAAATATAGGTTTTAATCAAACAATGAAGCCATTAGGAGTGAGTGCATTTTATGCTGGGAAAGGATTATTTGTTCATATATCTACACAACATTATTTCTAGTCTGGTTCCCAGGATACTTGTTTATTTCTTGTTTAAGTATCACAAGTAAAGCAAATGTGCTCATGCACAGAATGCAGTTATTTTTTTCCCCCCTTTGTTCCAAGTATGTATTCTTTCTCTGTCACTTAAGCATTATCAGTTAGTTATGTTTAAGACAAATTATTTTGCTGGAAATGCTTCATCTAGATTTCTGAAGCCACTCTTCACCATGTAAAAACGACGTCTTCCTCCACTGTCTTTTGGACAACTGGCCTAAACTTCTTTTTACAGAAGTATTCCTGTGCAGGCATATTCTCATGTTCTCTCTCTCTTTATTCACTCTGAAGCTCTTGCAGTTTTCTGCAGTATGAGAATGACAGGTGTGCCAACTGGCATGCTAATGAAATATTGCCCTTTTACAGTCTGGTCCTAATCCCTTTGTTGCCCAAGCAGCCCAAACACTAGGATTGGAAAGAGCACAGAGTAATGGACATAGGAGAAGTTGATACTAATTCTAGGGAATGAGTAAATCTCTTTGCGTGTCTATACGAAGCTGGACTCCCCTGATGAGGCTGGGAAAATGTGTTGTTGGTCATTTCAGTTCTTGGCCTGAAACACCAAGCATATGTTCTTCTAGTGTTTTCAGAGGCTGATGGGTTTTGAAACCAAAATGATCTAAAAATTATTAATGAAAAGGAAGAGAGGTGCTGTGCTTGGACCTAATGGGACTGAACCTAATGGGGGCTGAAGAACTTGTGCTCTGCTTCCTACTCCCATGCCCTTGAACCTCCTGGGCAATGCAGTGCCAATACAGGAATGCTACTGACAGCTTCATTTGTGCTGCTCTAGAAGATCACCAAAAAACCTGTTTTACAACAGATTTAACTGACTAAAAAGCAAAATTGCTAAAATAACAGTAATAAATGTTATAGCATAGGGCCTCAACTGGGTGGGAGAAAGAGGGACCCTGGTGGAAAAGCACTGTGCTTCCTCAGCTCCAGTGTGGGTGGGAGAAGAGGGAACACACCAGACAGTCAGATTGCCCTTCCCTCACGCTTCTAAGAGGATTTGTGGGTGTTTTCTTGCCTCTTCACAGGTCTGGAATGTCAGGACATGAGAAGTGCAACGGATTGTTTAAAGCATTCTGTTCCTTTCAGTTTCAAAGCTGTTACAGCCTGTCTGTTTACTGTTTGAACATATTAAAATCTGGTTTGAAATTTTGACATTCTGACTAATAAAGTAATGAGTTGCTTCACTGAGGGTTTGTTACGGGTTATGTACCAGCAGATGTTCCTGTAGCGAGCACCTTTGGTGCTCTGCAAATGGGTTTAGTTCTATGAACAGTGGCAGTAGGTAGCGTTTTTCCATGGAAATACAGAATTGGCAAAGAAATCATAACGGAGTTTTCATACAACTTATGGAGTATATAAACTTTGTTAATTTAAAACATTTTAGTGCTCTACGTTGCATTTATATTGCCCTGATGTGTGTTTTCATTTATTTTTGGAGACAACACTGGAGAAAAACATTTTGGAGGGGGAAGGGAGGAAAAGCTAGATCATTCTCTCTTCATGGGGGAACACTTGAGGGTGGTGGTATTGCAGTGGTAGTGGGGGATTTTTATTTGTTTGGTTTTTAACTTTCCGTTAAACTACAAATTAGTGCTCTAGTGAAGAACTACACACAGACATTTCCTAAAATACAAAAAACAACAACAACAAAAATACAGTGGTAACCCGATGAAGCAGTCCTAGGATTGCAAAATACTTTCCTTATTTTCACACTGCCCAGAGAAGCTAACCTGCTTTTCCAGCGACACGGAGAAGTATTCTAAGCAAATCTGGGCCAATTGATTTGCATTCGGTTGGTGTCGGAAACTTTTTTTCAGGCCAAAGCTCAAGCAGGACGTAAAGTTCAGCATGCAGGTGACAGGCTAAAAGTGAGCATGTGACTGTCTGGAATGTATGTTGTCAACATTCGTGGCTGATAAGATGCAAAAAAAATCAGCCGTGTTTACCTTTTAATCAGGAAGAATGACTGTAACAGAAGTGAGGCCTTTGCGTGAAGTCCAGGACAAAATGACAAGGCAGAAATAAGGTATGTTTGTAATTTTAAATACTTTTGAGAGGAGAAATAGATCCTCACCTAGCTGCAGGCACTACAGTGAGGCGCTAATAAGGAGAGAAATGTAGTTTTCCTGTAGTTTTCTTTAATTGAAAATGTTGTTTGAAAAATAAGATCATTAAGAGAGAATGTGTCATGGAATGTTTTGAGGTATGTTTCACCCTTCCCTAAGTAAGCTGGAAATGAGATTCTTTGAGCCAATGTCTTGAAATGGATGAAGTGTGGAACTTGAGGCTCCGTAGTGGTGGTGCTATGGGATATGCAATATTTTGAGATAAAGTTTGATGTATTTGTTGTTCTCCGTAATTAGATAACTAGTTTTCTGGGGGGAAAAAAATGCCTTAAGCTGTAGGGAGTTGGTGTTTAATCTCCACAGAACTCCTATTCAGTCTTCAGGTTGTCAGCCAGGACAGAGGCTGTCATGCATAGAGAAGTGCCCTATATTAAGTGCATCTTAATTTTTTTTAATGGACCATTGACAGTGTGCTAAAGCTTTTGCCAAATAGTGTGAGCTATTCAAGAAATAGCTACCTTCATCAAGCATTGTAGAATAAGTATGTTCTATGTACAGAGCAACGCAGGTCGTCTTTAGATCTGTCTCGTGTCATGGTTTACCTTTGGAAACTGACAGTTCTTGTCACATCTACTGGTGATTTTAGGTATCATAGCACTTTCAGAAGACTTGTAACACAAGCTTTCTAAAAGCCATTTGTATTTTTCTTGTAACTTGACTTGAATTAACAACTAAATATATTTGTAAATAAATTCTTCATGTAAATAAATACTTAATGTAAATAAATACATGAAGAAAGCTGGAAGTCTAGGTTTATCTCTTTCCTTCTATTTTATGGAAGATTTTAAAAAGAGGTCCGTAAGGTCAAAAGGATCAAGAATGGTTGAAATAATAAAAGCCCACATCCCTTGCAAAAACTCCTTCATGTCTCTGTCACTTCCACAGTCTGGAATGTGGGTAGATGCCAAAGTATGGCAGGTCCCTGAAGGAACTTCCTTTCAGGGCATTATACTACTTCAGACTTTGAGTTCTTTGTATATGTCATCAGTATGATGGGCAACTTTGACACTGGCTCTTCCAAGTTGCTGTTTTACTTCACCTGAAATGCAGGCATGAGTTTGGCTGTAGAAACTGAAGAAAACGGGGAGATAAGTAAATGTTCTGAGATCATCACAAAAACTCCATGAAGACAGCTTTGTTTTGGTCTTAATAGGCATTGCCCAAGCAGTGGTCCTTGTGTGTGTAACAATCACTTGTCTAGTTTAAGGGCCAAAGCCACTTTTAGCTAGTGGGAGATACAACATTGGAAGCTGGAGTTTACTGGGAAAAATCAGAATTTAATCATAACTACTGTGTGGAGGCACTAGAGGACACCACAGTAACAAGCAACACTTTTAAACTTCCCTTCTTGCCAGAGCATTGCTTTGCATATGCATTTATCTTGGTGCTGCAAGTTTGAAAAATTGCCATGCTATGAGACTTCAGCCTCAGCAGGAACAGACAAAAATCTCAGAAGGGTATCATCATCTTCTGTTAAGATGGAAAATTGCCTCTTTGGCAATAGCAGTATTTATGGGATAATTAACTTATCCCATTCAGGGATAGTCCTTGAATTCCTCCACTTTTATAATGTCTTTTGAGAGGACAGGCAAGTAATTCAAAAAGCAGAACTTATTTTTAGGTTTAGTCTGAGCCTGAAATAAATTGAGAAGGCTGAGTAGTGTTACGATAAACAGGGAGTAAAAGGAGACAGGAAATAGGGGGTCTTTGGTAATGAGTTCCAGCCCCTCTTCAAAGAGAAAGCTAGAGAAAGCATTACTTGAAAATAGTTTCTCAGTGACAGCTTAATTTTTAGCTTGTTATTCAGCATTAAAAGGGAACAGTTTCTGCAGATTTATACTATTCTTGAAAGGTCTTTTTTAAAGGATCATTTACCAAGTTCTATTTTTGATGTTTTTAGAGTAGCATTGTTCTTGTTGCTAACTGATCTGCTGCTTAAAAAAACCAGATGTTTGGGGGAGAGTCTGAAGTTTATACAGTCGTGTGTTATATATACAGCTGTGAGAAGCATTTGGATAAGACTGTGGGACTGAGGCAGACGATTTAGCTTAAGATGTGAACGCACATTCAAGATTTTAGAAGTTGAGGATTGAAAAGGGAAGAAGGCACAGCTATATCCTCGTGCTCGCTCCCAAAAGTTTCTTTTAACCCTGGGAATGTGACTGCTGAGATGGGCCCAAAGCATGGATGGTGAGGTTGATATTTACAAGCACTTCACGTGGCTAAAGAGGGTAAGTGATTTGCTGGGCTTTGTTTTCTCCTTGTAAATGTGCGGTAGCAAAGCTTAGTCAGAATTCTCGGCTTTGGGAAAGGAAACCTAATGAGTGCCTCAGACATAAAATGTTCTAAGTTTCTTCATGAGAAATGAATTAAAGGCGTTTTTTCGTGTAGGAGGAGGAAGCGGCTGAGGCTGAGGGGAGAGAATCAACTGTCTTTGTCTTTAAAAACGAAACTCTGGGATCAAACTTTGAACAAATGGCAATAGATTCTAGCAAGTGCTCGTGCTTTCCTGAGATTGTAGTGCAGCAAAGCAAATCCTGCGTGGGAATGTATGGCAAGAAGGGAAGATACGTTGTTTACTGTGTTGTGCTTTAAAATGAAAAATTATTTGCCCTGTTTTTTCACTTAATTCTTCATTGCAGTAACTGTATGAGACCTTTCAGGATGCCTTTGTTTGGGGTAAAAATGGTGGTATGTTTTTCCTGTGCAAGTTACTCTGATAAAATTGATTTTTAAAAAGACCATGCTATTAAAATCCTGATTTTGTGATGAGCTTTCTGAATGTGAATTAACTGCTATGAGATTGTTTTTGTCTTCCTGCAAAAGAAAGAAGGGAGTTTGTGCAGTGGTCTTGACACCTTGGAAAAATCACTTCAGTTTTGTCTGCTTTTAGATTTTTAGGTTTTACGTATTTATTTTCCAGTGTTTGAAAAATCCATGAATGGGCTGTGAATAGACCCCTCACAGTAGACTGTTTTTTAAAATTACAATATTAATTTAATTCTGCGTCATGTAAGCAGCACATCCTCCATTATACTTTAAAAATCTGTTTTAACATTTGTGTACTTTTCTTGCAAATTTTATGCATGCCATTTATGTCAGTGCTTCTTTATGGCACTGGATTAAAAACCCCCATGTGTACCTATGCACATGCACTCCATTTTTTTTTTACTAGCTGTATAAACATAAAATGTAGGTAAATACTTATGTGAAATGTGATTAGGAACTTTAATTTGAGTGGTTTCTTGAATGAATATAAAATATTCATTATATAATGACAGCTTTTAATAAAAGCTTGAGAATCTCGACATTAATTTGCAAAATTGAATACTTTTACATTTCTGGTGTGTGAATGGGGTGTGAGTGGGATAGTGAAAGGAGAAGAGGACAGGAAATAGCAGTTGGTAGCATTACGCTATTCGTTTAACCTGTGCTCTGTGCACTTAAAGCTAAGTAACTCTTTAGTAATTTTTGAGATCACATTAATTTGTTATTCAAATGAGATTTTGAATACTGTATGTCTGCCACCCCTGCTTCATGGTTTAAATTTAATTTCTAAAAAGATAGGTTTGCTAACCAAAGGCAAAGGTGTGCCATTACCAGGTTGGGTGACGTTCAGGGTACACTGAGGACAATAACATCATGAGAAAGGGCTCAAGAAATAGCTTTAGTGAAGAAAGTCTCACACTGAAGTGTTCACAGATTTGAATGGGTTAACACAGGGTGTCTTTAGGATGGTTTTCAAGTACTGTGTTCAGAAAGGACACCGTGTTCAAACGTAGCACAGGCTTTTACAGAAATTAATAATGCTATTGCTGTTGTAGCATGTCAATCTTCCATGCAGGGCACGTAAAGGAGAATATCAATAGCGCTGCTTTTCCTTGCAACCTCTTTATGGGGGTGAGCACATGTGGGGGAAGGGAAGAGAACTGAAAACGATCTTGCACTGCCTGGGAGAACTTAAGCAGTCTGCTCCCAAATTCCTTTGACAAGTGATTTTAAAAACAAGAAAAGTTGAAACAGTCTTAAGATGTTTATTTAATTCTCACGTTCAAGAACCTTGGTGTCGCACGTCTGGCACTGCTGTGATAACATAGAAAGATTTCAGGCCTTGCACTCATAAACCGTTGCTTTTTGGCTGATAATGAAAGTATGAGTACCCTCCGGAGTAACAAATGGCACTTCACAGAGAATAACTGCAACAGACTTCCATAACCCCTCGGTGAAATATGCCAAAGCTGGCTCAGATTTCACCATTAGCAGAAATGACTTCAGAGACCAGGGTCGGTTTTGATGTTTCAGTGGTTGGCTAAGCTAGATTTGGGTGGTATCTGCGGCTTGGACTGAGTTAGGGCAGCAAACAAATACAAAAATCATGAGATCTAGGCAGGCAAAATGACAGATACAAGTAGTATTTTCAGATGCTTAGAACAGAGGACATGGTTTTAAGCGGTAGTCTTGTAACGTAATATATAGTGGCATCACGTAACAGCAGCAGGGATAAATCATTATTTAGATAAAACTGAAATAAGGTGTCACCACACTTCAGCTCTTTCCAATAGACTTTCTTGATGTTAAAATGACCTGTGAAAATGCTGTGCCAAGAATGGCCATAGGTGTGGACAGAGTGGGCAGCAAAATGTCAGAGCAAATGGACAGAGCCAAAAAACCATTTAGCCTTGTCTCAGCTGTTTATGAGGCACAGTTAATATCTTTTCCTTTGTTTACTGTTTTTTTCTGCATTTTACTTTTTTCTGCCTTTTGCCAGTAATAAAAAGTACGAGTCTGCAGTAGCATTTCTCACAGAGAAAGAACTTCCTCTGATATTATCTTACCTAATATCAGAAAGAGAAAGCTCTGCAATTGGTACAGCTATACTGTACTTCGTGGCATGTGATAACTTTGGCAATTTCAGAACTGTCCCGGTTAGCTTACTCTGGCTGAGGAGCTGAATATCTGCCCTAGGCACATGCTACTGCCCTGGTTTCATGAGGTGTTATAAGTGTTGGTAACAATGCAGATATTCGAGGATACCTTGTTAGTAAGACACAAAGCCCAGTTAAGGAGGTCACAGGAATTATTAAGGGAGGCATGTCTCTCAGTAGCCTGTTTCTAGAAGGATGTGGAAAGGTTCTTGTGTATGTGCAGTGCACTTCTATCATTATAGCTAAGGCAGCAGCATAGTTCTTACAAAGGAGTTGGTGGGCAGTTTGTGGGAAGCATTTTGCAGGTAACTGATGCTGGGTTCTTTTACAAGGCCTAAGCATAAGTCTGTGACTGCTAAAAGTTTCTGTTGCAAGCAAAGGAACCTGAGACATCCCCCACTACCTGAAGCCGGAAGTGTCTCACCTTCAGCAGACCTTCTTTGGTTCTCCCAAGGGATTTGGGTTTGAGGGTTCTCATACATTTTCATCTGTTGTCCTGTTGCTTTATTCTTAGCTTTTCTTCAGATTATTAACAAGCATCACAAACATAAATGCTGGTATTTACTACAAACAGTTTTATGGGCTCTCTAAGGACGTTGTAAATTAACTGAGCTATTTGAACCGCAGTGGATGGAGTGTAGCAAAATGGAAGGTCTCTTGGCTTTGGAAAACTATGTACAGTGGTGAGAGTCTTATGAAGGCATCAGTCTTTCAAAATGTGAAAGGGAGCCATCTGATGGCTCTTGTAGCTGGCTTTAGACTTACCTTTTGAACTGTATGCAGCACAGAGCTGAAGACTGACCTGAAATAAGTATACATTATTCTTATGCTTTTCTTTCCTTTCTTCCAGATGCTATTCATAACCTGTACTAGCAAGGGGTAGAGCAATCAAACCCACGCTGTAGCCATGAAGCTCATGATATTGAAGGTGTATCTTATGACCTCTGTAAGGGTATCTTTCTTTAAGTAATATCACTGTGTGGAGGAGAAAATAGGTATTAGGAAAAATTATCCAATAAAATATAAATATTTGGTCAAAATTGTTTTGGTTTAAGGACTACAGAAATTTACCTAGCTCTGTCTTTACTTAATTTTAGATTATATGCAGATAGCTTTTTCAAAATGACTGCCACTCTCCCTTAACCAACAAGGAACAATGGTAAATAGAAAATCCTGCTGTTGATTTATTAATTGCCTTCAGATGAAAGGCAAGAATTACAGATCTAGAAATCATGTTCCAGCTTTCTCCTCCTCCTCAAGTACACTGAGTGCATGTACGTGTATTCAGTTGGGTGTGTATCTGAGGTAGCGCTAACATGCCAAGAGATTAAATTTGTATTACACCCATAGTCAGATGCCAAAATAAAGATGTTTACTGTGTAGGCTACTCAGTCATCGCTACACAATAGCAACTGCTGTGACTCATAACATCAATTCTGCTGACCCAAAAAAGTACTAAAGAAATGGAAAGTCCATACTCTTCTAAATATTATCAACTCCAGATAGCCTGGAAAAAGAGTCTGTGATGTACATTTTTCTTGTATTGTGTGCCGCTAGTAGTTTGCAAGAAAACTGACTGGTTGAACTCTGCTGGCTAGACTCCTTGTTTTCAGCTTCTAAATGGCAACAGAAAACAACACATCAACTGTGTCCCTAATCTTCCACATTAATGCAAGTATTATAGTTGCCAGAGGCATCTTATTCAATTATCAGTGGAACTGAAGATGATTCACGTGACTGAATAAGAAGAGAGGAGGGTTATGGCATAATCTGTCTTCTAAAAGAGGTGGGTGACTTCTTGAGAAAGCTTGAAAATCACCCCACTGACTGACTGCCAGATTTCTTTTCCCAACTCCTTCCCCCTCCACAGCCCAATATGAGATCCATTTTATTAGAGACAAATTTCTGTGTAATAGCTTGCCGATCAACTTCATAAGTCCATATTTTTTGTTTTAAAATTAGCTGTGTTGGAGATTCTTTGAAATGATTGTCTGAAACAACACACGTGAGGAGAACATAAACTGGCCTGTACTGAATTTTAGTATCTTGCACGTGTGCTTGCTTTAAGGGGCTTACTTTTACAGCCTGTCAAGATTCAGCTAGAAGTTGTGTTACAGAAGCTTCTGAACAGAACATCTGTACAATGGTGGTTGTTCTGTTCTGACAATAAGCTGCATTCTGAATTGTTTCCCACTAAAATAACATGCAAGAAAACATAACATTCCATGCTTACCGGGCTCTGAGAAGGTTGTTGGAAGTGAAGATGGCTAACAGAGTTGATCAAACATTTCTTCCCTTTCTTGCCATATCCTTTTATATTTTTGCTGATTATCCCCATTTTAAATTAAAGCTGTAGAATCATTCTCTGAAATATGATTTTTGTGTGTGTGTGTGTTCTATATTCTGGAGGAATATTTAAGCCTTTTTCTTGGAAAAAGACTCTGCGATGACTGGATTGTGTAAGTGATACTTAGACAGGTTTTCAACAGCTGCCAGTATTATGTCCAGGTTAGAGTAAAGAGCATAGTCCAGAGAGATTTGGAAACTAAAGATGAAGAAGAAGCTGAAGCAGGAGATGGAATGCAAAAGCTTTTTTTTTTTTCCTTTCTTTTTCTAGAACCAGGAGAAACAGTTGATTTGAAATTGTTATAGGAGATGTGTTAATATCTGATGCAATCTGATGGCCATTAAACTATACCCAGAATCTCTATTGAGACTATAATACAAGTGTTTCAAGAAATCGCTTTGCAGCTCCCTTAAAGTATTTATGGTATACACTTGACAGTTCATCTACAGTGCTGCTACCATCAGTGTAGTTTCAACCTCCTTGCCTTAGCATATCTTTCTTTATACTTTGTTATCATGTGTTATCATAAACTTCTTTATATGTTTTATGCAATTTCTCTCATTCTTTCATCATAAGAAATGTAATTAACATATTAAGCTTATAATTTGTGGAGCCCAGGTAATGTTTTGTGGTCTTTAAGGCTATATCTTCTGAAATAACATCTTTGTGGAAAATCTTGGAGATTCAGCTTTTTGGTCATGTGGTTACACAAGTCTAGTGTTTATTGTTTGTGAGCTCTTACACCAACTCGAGTCATCTGTAGTCTTATGACTTTAGTGTTATTCAGTTGCTGCTGATACATGTGATGTCTAACTGTACGTGCCCAGTTTCCCCTCAGTACTGACTTTCACAACTGCAGAATGCACTCCAACCATCCACAGATGGCCTCGGTTCATATTACGTTGTTTTATCTTGTCTTTATGCATGGCCAAGTCTTAGACAACTGCTGGGTGTCAATCAGCCACCTTTATTTAGCAGGTCATTTTCTGTCTGCTGTACTTATCTGAGCACTCCCTGGCTGACCTGTTGGCAGGGTTGATGTTTTTTATTTCCCCTTTTTGTTCATATGGGTGTGATTCACTAGGTTTTACATGGGCATTTGAGTATTGGACTTCCAGCAGAGCTGGGAGATAAACTGCTGAGCACTTTCAGTGCTCTAAGCAAACAGCTCCATTCCATGGTTACACAATGTTTTAGTGTGCAGGATGAAGCTAAGGGACTCTTCTAAACTTTAAAAAATAAATCTGCAGGGGGTTTTTGTTTGTTTGTTTTAATAGTGGTATTTCTCTCTGCAGTATTAAAATTCACAGGAAATGGGGCATAATAGTTAGGAACAGGCCATGTTTTAAAAGGTCTTGCTCCTTAGAGCCATTTAAAAATCCCCAAGTGATTCTGTAGCTAGAGTAGTTCCTGATTACAATCTGATAATTTAAATAATTTGTTAATTGCTAACAAAAAGTTATACTTTTCTTCCAGTAACTTCTAGGAATAGTGTAATATATAAGGCAATTTTTACCATTTAAAAATAAACACCAAAATTCCTTGACTTTGGCGAAAGACTGTTGAGTCCAGGTATTTCAAATTAAATGTTTTTTGTCTCGATAAGATTGTATTTCCCAATGAAATAATAATTTCCTAAAAAATATAGTATCTATTCCTATACTGTTCTTGATTGTCAGAAATGAAAAAATATCCAAAATTCAGCAGAAAAAAAAGGTCCATTCAAAAGGTTAAGTGCATATGAAATCAACACTTTTGGTCTGTAGACACATTTTGCATGTTTTTTATATCAACCACTCAATATATACCATTTTTTATTAACTATTGCTTGAAATTTTAATATTAACAGTAAAAATTCTCATACCACTTTTTTCCCTTCAGTCACAGGTGAATCATCATTCATCTAATAATGAAACTTATCAAGAAAGATTGGCACGATTAGAAGGTGATAAAGAGTCGCTCATACTGCAGGTATGTCTTAAAGAGAATCTTGTCTGCGCAGCCAATATTCAGTGAATAAAACCTGAATTGTCAGACTATTTTCTGTTAAACAAATGTTAGCAGGTCATCAATCAGGAATTAATTTATAATTTGCATAACCCATTTGCTTGATTTCATAGTGGGGTAAATTGGTAAAGAAGAGGGGAGTAACAGCAGTAAGAGAGAGAAGAATGACAAAGGAATAAAAACAACTTAAAAATAATGCTATGGAGTCCCAAGGCAATGCTGTGGTAGTGGTTCTTGTTCTAGGTTTGCTAGGTTGTACCAGTTGAGTTTTTCTAGGTTCTGTGTGCCATCATTTTTATGAACTGGAAGACTGGCAGGTAGATAGAACTGATATTTTTCCTTCTTGTGTACTGTACCAAAGTTGGTTTACATCATCAAAAAGCTTAAGTAGGAGGTAAGGGGTGGGAGTGGGCAGAAAATTTGACAGTAAAATGTGTGCCTAAGCTCTTCCAGGTTTCCCATTTCTCAGTTCAACAAGCCTTTTTCAAACACATCTATTGTCCCATGTAAGTTTTCCTCCTGGAAAAAACAGATGATGTACAAATTAAAAAAAAAAAAAAGAATCTGAAACAAAACAAAAAAAAAATACCCCACCTTAATTATTTTTTTCTGAATATTTTCACTATTGCTAAACTGTACACTACATGCTTTAGCTGAAGCAGGAGACTCTTTAAATGGTCTTTGCACACCCTTTCTCTTTACACTTGCAAAAGCAATTTAAAGCAATTATATAAATATATATTTATATCAAACAAAACTTAACTATGCTGGGTAGGTGTTCTCCCTGCTTTCAGTTACTGGTTTCTGTAAGCATGTTTTATCCTGTTCACACTTGGGTTAATTTACTGAGCAGAAGTCTCGCTGCTGTTGTTAAATAAACAATACATGGCTTGTGAGACATAAGCTTAGGCTTGGTTGCAATTTTTCATTGCTGTTAAACTAAAATTGCTATTACCAAATTTAGGGGTGAAAAAAAAGTCCTGAATGAAAACCAAACTTATTATTGGAATTTAAGTCTGTGCTGCAAATTCCCTTTTTTCTGAGAGGGAATCGGGTCACAACATCAGACAACATCACAACTGATATTTACTAAAACACTACTAATCAAGTGGTTATTAACTGTAACATCTTATTCTATTAATAATAGCAAACAAGTTTTCACTTTTCACACAGCTCGCTCACACACATGAGCAACTTGTAATTGGAGCAATGATCCGGAGGCCAAACCCAGCTGTTTACTCTGAAGTAGAGGGTTGTACTGATGTACCTGTAGCTTTGAACCTGAAGACCTCCGTTGTTTCATCACCTGTGTGTATAGTCCTGTAATGTCTATCTGCACACAGCAGCCACTGTCACCTTCGATGTGGTTCATGCTTACAGCCGGTGGTTGATGGTCATGTGTGCTGGTGGGCTTGTACGGATTTGGCAGAATCTTGGTGTTCAAAGTTTATCAGCTTTTTAGATATAACGGGACCACTAGTTTCCAGCATTTCTTAGTTCCTGAAGTCGTTTCCAGGCTACTGCTCAGTATGTACTTTTTCTGTCTTTGTCCTACTGATTTTTAGTAACTATTTCTTCATCCACACAAATAGGTACCCATAGAATGCAGCCAGCCAAACTTGCAAAGCAAGGGTTTTTTTATTACATTATTTGGAGACCTGTAGTAAAATCAGGTGTAGAAATTGTCTCTCTTGCCTTTTGCTCCCATCACACACACATCAAATCAAGAGGCTTAGTCAGTATTTATGCATTTTCCTATCCAACTGCACAGTATTGCAATAGAACTCCAAAAAAACCCAGGCAAATAAGATGGATGAAAACCTCATTCTGGTAGATAGACAACAACAACAAAAAGATGGAGTGCCAAGATGTAGCTGGAGTTAGAACCTGGTTTACACCACTTCTATGTATTCTGTCTAGGAATGCGAGGAACACGGACACATCCCATGCTGAGGTTACACTGGCCTCGAGGGAGATTGCTGGTACAAAGCGGGCTCCTGGGTGTGACCCTTGGCAGGAAGGGTGAGAAAGTGATGAAATCAGGGCACCTCTATTCTATAGCTCATTTTGAATTGTGCCAGTGACTGCGGTCCGTAGCTTTAATCTGTAGGGAATATGAGGCTGGGAGCACTCCAGTCTTGCATCAGACTTGCTGCAGAAGAAGCAGTATGAGGCACCTTGTAGTGGGCACAGGCGGTGTCTGCTGCCTCTGTCCACCAAGTCTGAGTCAAACAATGCACCTTGAAACCTGCTTCCACTGTTCAGTCTGTAGTGGAGGTTGTAAATGCTGCAGCATCTGGGGTACCTTCTTACAGCTCAGTGCCTGTGTATAGGAGCTAACGTACCACTTTAGGTGTTTGTTTGGTTTGGTTTTTTTTTTTTTTCACAAAGATGTTTTAAACCCTTATACCACTTGATTTTTAGCTAATTGTTCCATGTGCCTCACTTCTATAAATATGTACAGAAAATATATTCTCCACAGGCTGACTCTTTTGGGTGCTGCACTGCTAAGGCAAGGTGGACTTGCCAGCATAGCCTACACTGGGATTGTGTTCTGTGTACAGCCTACTGATTCCCTGGAAAGTCTGGCAGATGTGATCCTGAACAGAGGGGAAAATATGAGCTCAAAGTGGCTAATGTGCCCCTCAGCCAAACTACTGGAACATCCAACACATGATTCTAAAGCTGCGAAGGTTTTACTGCATTCTTCTGCCGTTTTCCTTACAGATTACAGCGCTAGCTGGAACCCAAGCTGACCCTTTAAGTAGAGCTTGTTTTCTTTCTCTGGAACCTGCATCAGGCTGAAGGAAAGGATTTGGTTTGTTTCTTCTTGCTTTCTGACATCACAGGGGCTTTTTTGTGTGTGCCATTGCTCATTTAATGGGAGAAGGACAAACAAGTAGACGAGTAACAGACTTCCTTGAGGGGAGTTCTCCCCCTGCCCCGGTTTGGATGAGTCCTCTGCCATCTGCCTCCACCCACTCCTTCCTATCATCTCTCATCCTGAATTCATCTGTACTCTACCCGACAGCCAACAACTTTAAAGGCAAAAAATTAAAATAGTGCTCTATTTTCTTTTGCTGTGTTCCTTTCCCAGGCATGCTTGCAGGTAAAACAAATACAGATCACTCAGTCACTCCCTCTGCAGCTTCCCTGAAGTGAACTCAATTGTTTGTTGATTGGGTTTTAGAAATGCTGTGTAGTGTGTTTATCTTAAAGGTTTCCTTTCCACATACTGTACCTCCCTTTTTTTTTTTAATTTTAGTTTAAATAAAGGTGTTACAGAGTTGGATGTGAGAGCATAGATGAGTTTTTAACACATTCAAAATGGAGTTTAAACATCAAAGATTGCTTTGTTGTGTGATATAACATTTTTCTAATATAATCAAGGCTTTTATATGCATTATAGTAAAAATAAGTATACAGTGTATATGTTGCTTAAGATAGGAATTAACACTGGGGGTTTTTCCACATGTTTCTAATGTTACCCTGAGTGTAGTCTTTTTCATCTGTGCAAGCTTCGAGTTAGGCTGCTGGGCTTTTCTTATTACACACTTGCTGACCTGTACCACCATTCCCACAGCTCTTTACCAGTATTGCTCACTGTTTCTTTTCCTGGGATTCATTGTCTGTACCTCACTTCTTTTACTTTCATGTTTTGGCTTGCAAAGCCTGGGAATTTTTCTTGGAGTAGAACTTTGCCGCTGCTAAAACATGCCTTTTACTCATTGCATTCTTTATAACTTCAGAAGGCTTTATTGGTAGGTAAGCTGTTTTTCTGTTCTTGTAAGAAGTAAAGTAATTGGTTAGTTTCCAAAGGAACAGTTTTATGGTTTATCCGTTCTAGGGAGTGAAATGCCAACAGAAACTGAAATGGCAATACATGCTCCAAAACCACATAAAATATTTTCACTATCCTATGTTCTTGTTTGGTGCTTTCTAATTTTTTCAGACTTTGGCATGAACTGACTCAGGCTACCTATAAGTAGTCTTCCATCTCTTCTAGAAATGCTCTTTCTTTTTTATATTAAAAAAAAGTAATCGGGGTGGGGAGGAGAGGGAGGCCTGAGGGCGGGGTTGAAGCAAAATATAGGTAAGTCTGAAAAATTGTCTGTCTTGATAGAGCAGGTTGCTGCAGTGCAGAAGAATAAACCATTGAGTACTTTAAAAAAGAACTTGCTGTTAAAATGTGCATTTGTATGTTAATTTTGTAAGGTAATTGAAACTTATTTACAGTCAGTTCAGTAGCATTGTGCTTCTCTTCTCAAATTACAGGTGAGTGTTCTTACGGACCAGGTGGAAGCTCAAGGAGAGAAAATCCGGGACTTAGAAATCTGTCTTGAGGGGCATCAGTTGAAACTGAATGCTACAGAAGAAATGCTTCAGCAGGTAAAAATCTGAGTTGGAAAGCTTCTTGCATAATATTCTCCAACAGAGAGGTGAACGTACGTGGTCGGCTTGTCTGCATGTGTGAGTGCCCTTGGCAACAAGTTAAAATGGGAAAAAAGCCTCTTTAGTTGTTCTCTTGCTGCCTTGCACATTTCTTTTTTTTCAATGTTTCTTTGTTTTCCTGTTGCAGAAACATTTTACTGGCTGGTTGCACAATACTGTATGTGGCAGCATGTAAAATGAAACGACTGTGTCTTATTTGTGCTGTGTTGATTAACTAAATTTGGTCCTGGTTGAGTAACTGGTTAGACAGGTTAAATGTATCTAATATATGTAGGAGTTACAGAATTAAGACATTTTATTTAAGTATCTTCTGGTTTTGTACGGCTTTGAAGCTGAACTGCTAGTAAGTTGAAAACAATTACTGTATCAAGTTTGGTTCTGCAACCATTTTTGCTTAGTTTAGGAACTTTCCCCTTATTTTTGAAAGAAAATTAGTATATAAAGACATATTTTTCAATCAACTATTTCAGGCTGTGCCATGTAACTTCTGGGTTCAGAACTTCTCAGCCAGCAGTTGCCAGTGTCCTGTAAAAGTGCTCATGATGAGCAAAGAGATGAAAAATACTAGTGCTATCATCGAGTTTTTCCAGTCAAAATTACTTAGTGGGTCTTGCAAGACGGTATTTGTTTATTTTTACAGTAAACTAACTTATTTCTAATAAGGAAAAAAATCATTAGCTCTGTGTGCCTATATAAATGTTCTTGATTTTCAGAAAGACTTCTATTATCTTCCCGAGGTGCACATAAATTCAATTTTATTTCATGGTTCTGCTTGCTCATTTACAATATATTGAACTCCACTGATTTTTACCTTCATGAACCTGAGTTGACTGCTTCTTCTAAATGGAAAATGGAACAATAAAGATAATTGTCCTAGATTGAAAAATCTTTAATGTAAAATAGTAGAACTAAGCTAATTGCAGTATGGATAAGTATATTGTTTATTTACCTGGGAAGCCTTGAGTCCAGGATAAGCCCTGCCTTTTTAGTTTTGGGAACTATAAGAAAAGTGACTTTTAATTAATTCTGTGCCCAAAATGCTACCATAAAAACAAAACTCCTACTCTTTAAGATCATTTAATGATGATACTTGCTAGTTCCACAACAGAAGGGGTATGTAATGCTACCCTGCAAAATAGTTTTTGCTGAATCTACGCTAGCAGAGACTTGTCCACTTTGTCAGGGTGGGGTTACTGGCTAAAATCCTTCTGGCTTATGATTTATGCACAGTTGTTTTGAACCCTGCTACAAAGTGAGCATGGAAACGCTTCTGAAACAGCAGCTAAAATAAACTTTATATGGGTTACATAAAATGGGTGTTCAGCATTTAGGGTGGACATCTTCAATGTGGAATAGTAGCAACAGATACTGCTGCTGCTTTGCAGAAAATCGTGATTCTTCATCACTCTAAGGTGATGGTGCGATATACCTTAGTCAAAATGCGAACTTTCAAGAACGCATTGAGCCAACCTAAAGGTTAATGCTACAAAAAGGCAGCCTCATTTTCCTTTCATCCTTCCCCCTGTTCCTGACCACATGCTTCAGCTTACTCTCACACTCATCAGACTTTTTCCTCAGTGACTGAGAGACAACTACCTTGGGGTTCAGAAAGAAAGAGTTGTTTTTTCTGCTGGATTAGTGAGTTGAAACAGCTCATAGAAACAGTCAAGACATGGCATAAGGACAATGGTAAGATGTGCACTTGACTTAAGTGTTTTATGAAATCACAGCCAAAGAAAATACAGCTCGGCAGCATACGAGAAACAAGAGAATCCTGTGTAACATGAGAGATGCCCCGGTGTGCACAGTTACAGATAATGCGTGTATGTTTTAATGAGATTTGATGCTTACAGTGTCAAACTCAACATTTTGCTTTTGTAAGGATACTTGTTCTGCTATAGACTCTAATCAAGAACAACCTTTCTAGAATTATCCTATGAAAGTAATTTATGCTGTGACAGTCCATTTCCAGTATATCAGCTGCTTTAAAATGTAAAATTACAGCCAATTTCAAGGAACAATGATGTGCAAGTATCTTGTTCTAAGTTAGTTTGTGGCATTTCTATGTACTTCCTTCCACTTTTAGGAAAGAAATATTTAAGAGAAGAGAGGGTCTTGAACATCGGCTGTATTAGCCTTGGGGGAACCTCCTATCAACTTGCTGTCAACTGTTCTTTCATTTGTACTGTGTACAAACACAGAATAGAACTGGAAAGCAAAAGTAATTTTTGCTCTGTAAAGTAGCCTAAATTGACCCATAACAGAAGGTATGAGCCCTGCGTAATGTAAACACGTTGGTGCTGTGGAATCTATGCTGTCAATCTTGACAGCTGTGTTTTGAAAAGTGAATTTTCTGCACTTAGAGATTTCACCTCCACAGTTCTTTTAAGTGCATGTGTTATGGTAATAATTGTGAGTAAGAATAGTTAGTAACCTCTTTGCTACTCCAGTGCTGCATTTGATTTATTTAACAGATCTAGTTCCCATTGAAGCTCTCTGGCATGAAGTATAACAGTGTACACATTTGCCAAACAACATGCTGGTCTGTGTGGCAGTGTCTTTCCTGTGCCTGACCTGTACCAAATCCTAGATGTGGTTTGACTATGTGTTTCCACCTTCCAAATTATTTCTGACATGATTGCAAGAAGCAATCCAGGGGACTTTTGTCAGATGGCTGCATTGTGTAAGCATAATTGTGTCTTCTTGTCAAGTAAATTCTCTTGCAAAGTACAGCGCGCTTGGCTTTAGCATTCTTTCTGTCTTAATACACAGGGAAACTGAAATGCTTGAATGCAAACAGGAGTGGATTTCTGTTTCTCATGTCGGTTTATGGCCAACTTCTGCCTGGGTGCAGGGATCAGGGGCAAGAGTGCCAGACAGTGCCCGTCGTGAGGCACAGTGGAGAATCTGTTAAAACCAGTGGATTAAACAAATGCAGGGAGGAGCTGTATGAGAGTAGGAGCTTGAATCCAACACAGTTTAGTGTGTACCTGGTTTAGTTTTGCAGTTGTCTTATACTCCGGGAGCCAGAATCCTGTCTTGGTTGCAGGGTATAAATCTGGCATGTTATCTGTTTGCTTCTCTGGAACTTTGCTGGCTGGCAAGGATCATTCCTTTGACTTTCAATTGCCTGAGTTATCTGATCATAGATGATTTCAGCACTTGTTTATAGCATGCAGTATCTTCTTGCCAGCAGCTAGCTTAGTGTTTCAGATACTGAAGTGTGCTCTGTGCTGCTCTGGTAGTGAGGCGTGAGGTTTTCAGAGTGTGCTGTCAAGTTGTGCAGCTTATCTATGCAGGTGAGCCCTACACTGCTTTGTTATTTTACAGTTAATGTAGGCACAAATCTGCTCATCGGGCGTACGCAAAGGGCAATTCAAACTTGGCGGTGCAATGGGAAGTTCTGTCCTTTCTGTTGCTTAACAATATAATGGGCAAATGATGAATTGGAGGGCTATAATTCACTCTCTGCTACTGACTTGCACCATTTCATGGTGATTACACATGTACATTGCTCTCAGCTGTGTTTTCGGTTAAGCAAATATCTTATTTCTACCACAGCTGACACACAGCACTTGAAGTGCAGTCCGCATGAGTGCTGGTTCGTGCTGTGTTTTGCGTCTCAGGTAGGTAGCTTGGTTGGTCGCTCTCTCTCAACTATTTTAATAAGGGTGAAAAGTATGAAAATTTTTGAATGTTGTATTTTGTACAGTCCACAAGTGCAAAATGGGCTCTTTGGGGTCCCCCCCCCCCCTAAAATCTTACTTAGGGTTTCTCAGTGTATGGCATGATTGTTTCTTCTGTTTTGAGTAGTGGTAAATATCCTGGAGTTTTCTGTGCTTGCAGCTGACAGCCTAGAAAATGTAGTGTCCTCCTTCTAAGCTATTTTCTGTCATGTTAAATTTTATAAGCCGCTTTATAAGAATTATGTCTTTCTAAGACAAAATGTGAAAGTGAGTTGTAGAACATGTGCTTCAGTTTCTTTTGGAATATTGAAAAACAGGATTATATCTATAAAAAGTATACAGTGTGAATTTTAAAGATACAGTTGTGTTTGGAAACAGTTTGCTGTTTATTGATTTGTCTGGTACATGCATATCATAGCTTCTGCATGATTCATCTTTGTAATTATTCTACTCTAAAATAGCTTTTTTCCTTAATTTCTAAAGTTAAAAGTTGAGTTTCAGAAAAAGAAGTTTGAGAAATTAAGTTATAGTACATTTTAAAATTAAAACTGAGTATCTTGTTTATAAATAAGATTCCACAGGATATGTTCTATTTCTGTTCTGTACTTCAGCTCTTTAGGATCCTCCTAAAACTGCTACAGCCCAAATTACCATTTTGCCTGTCTTACATGATCTTTTTTTGCTTTAAAACCAATAACATAAATTTGTATATTTTTTTTCTTACAATTGCATATTTATTCTGGCTGAATTCATGTTGCATCATACCACTTGAAATACACTGTAATTTCTCTGTAACAAAATGGGTCACATTCTTACTGAGCTGTTCACTGTGAGCATCTGCTTGAAGATGAAAATAATTGCTTCCAGATGTTACCATTTCAAGAGGGGACATTTACTTTAAAGGGCACTTTCTTTCAAAGCAAAAGTTAGACTCTCTAGATGCAAGAGAAGTTGTCAGCTGTTTTAAATCAGTGCAGCTCCATTGAAAACAAACTAGGGCTAGTTAGCTCTTTTGTCTATTTTAAGGCAAGAGGTTGATGCCAGTTTATACTAGCTGAGAATATGATTCTCCAGCTTCAGAGCAAACTGTAAAATTTTGTTTGAGTTGATAAAAAAAAAAAAAATCAGCTGCCTTCATGCTCACTTACACAGGTAGTGCCTTAGTGTTCCTAGTGTGCCTAGTAGTTCCTAGTGTTCCTAGGGAGCTACTGAACTCAGAATGAGAGGAGTCAGGTATTACTCTCCACTGCATAACTAAGTACACTTTTGTAGACTTGGCAGTCTACAAAAAAAGTAAGGAGTGATGCCAGATGATGCGCTCAAAGGATAGATCTTTTGTTAAAAACCTCTAGAGGGGTGCCATGTCTCCTTGCCTTACTCAGAAACCTTCCTGTCGTATCATGGAATGCCATGCCAGTGTCAAAAAAAAAAAAAAAAAAAAAAAATCTAAATGTTATTTCAGTTTAACAGTGAATATCTGTCCATGGGGCCAAAGTCACCTCATCCCGCTAGCCTTTTTGGTATTCATATTCTCATTCATAGCGATGTCTGAGCCTGCAGAAGTCCGCTGTGTGAACAGCTGTACAGAGCCTCTTCCAGTCTGGACTAGAATGTGGCTCTGGAACTTGTGCATATTAATGGTTTTTTCTGGAAAATAGAGGGGTTATTTGTAATTATACTTGTCATTCGTAATCACCTTTGTAGAAAGCAGCTACTGCTGGGATTTTGTTAGGTTGGTACCTCTTAAGAGTTTCTCAGTAAAAAAGTAAGTGCACTATCTTTTCCTTATTAGTGCTTGATTTATTTCATTGGGAGAAAAAAAAACCCAAACCAAACCATGAGGCTATATTTCTATTTATTTTCCCATCCATACACAAATATCAATGTCAGCAGGAATGGGCATCGTACTGGGAATAGTGGGTGCCTTAGATAATTGCTGTTGCAATGCAGATGCAAGTTCAGTACTATTTTTATTTTGGGCAGCATTCCCCACCAGACTAAAACAATTTACATATAGAGCAGATTTGGCTTCCAAGTAAACTTTAACTTGTAATTTTTAAAATGACCTTTGTGGCTTCCTTGGCTCCAAGCCATGGTCTACAACATATTGTACAGTTTGGGGAAGACGAAGAGATGAGAAAAGGGTGATGGACAGGGCACTTCCTGATCGCTCCTCAGTGTAGACCACGAATAACTCTGGCAACTTCAGTTAAGTCACTTCCATGTAATTCAAAGTGGAATCTGCTGTGATTCTTCAGTGTGTTGCAGATTATCAAAACACTAAGGTGAGTTATAAGTTACCATAAAATTTTTAACCATTCAGAAACCTACATTCTTTTGCAAAAAATTAATGAGACACTTGGAAAGGTAGGTATTGATTTTTCAGTAAGGTTTAAACTCCTGAATGGATTTTTTTTTTTTTTCCCTCTTTGAAAATGGAGACCAACAGAAGCATTTTGTGTATGTGTTACACTGTTAAATTTTGGCTGAGAGTGTGAATTTTGAACGATTTCCAGTCACAGTGATATCACTATGCCTTTCTCTGCGATCTGCAAAACAAAATCTGGGCGCACAAGCAAAAGCCATGGCCACATGTTTCTCTTTTACACTGTTACTCGGTTTGGACATTGCTCTGTAGATTCCGGTTAGGACATGCCACTTTTCATTCACTGCTGTTCCTTCTGCAGTGAGTAGCCTTCAAAAGTTAACAGGTACTACATGGTGTAAACTTTCAAGTACTATTAGCATGACTGCAGAAACGTTGCTTGTCTTGGTTAGGGTGCTCATTCTGTAGTATGTACTGTATTGAATAACACATACTAAGTTCTAAAATGTTTAATTTTAATACTGATACACAGCTTTTTCTGATGAGTATTTTAGGAAATAACCAACTGTTTTGTAATGTGTCATGTGATTTTATGTAGGTCTGTGTTTGTTCAACCTTTGTATAGGTTTCTAATTCCACGTCATGCCCAGGGATTAACTCTGCCACACATTTTCTTGAAATAAGGAGGGGACACAGTGGCTTAGTGATTAACATGGGAGAATGTTTAGGTGAAAATAGCTGCAGAACTTGAGAAACACACTGTTCAAACAGTGCAAAGTATACATGATGTGGAGAGAGAGAGAGAAAGTTGCTTTCATGTGAATTTGTCAGTCATGCCGGGTTCTTTTAGTTACTTTTTCTGCCTGCAGTAAATGTTTCCATCAAATCTATCTTGCTGCATTTTTTTGTATTGTAAAGCACTAGCAAGTGTGACTTTTGAAGAGAATCATTTTGCTTTTGTGTTGAAAGCATTAAACACTGAGGTAGAGATTTTTCTGAGTCTGTCAATAAGTCACATACTGTTCTGTCAGTGTGCAAATAAATAACTGGAGAAAATGTTCTACTTTGCTTTCAGGAGTTGCTGAGTCGAACATCACTAGAGACTCAGAAATTAGATCTAATGGCTGAAGTTTCAGACCTGAAGATTAAGCTGGTTGGTATGGAAAAGGAACAGAGTGAATATGAAGAGAAACAGAACAAAGCTGAGGTGAGTTTCTTTCATTAGCTTGTTTTCTGGTTTTTTCTATCGTGTGTCTATGATATGCTGGCATACACCTGAGCTTTCGAGCTGAAATCAGCATGCAGTAGGATTTTCTGCCCTTACAGCACAGTCCGTATCATTGATCCTGTGTATTCAGTGAGGAATATGATTATGCATTTTTGGGATGTGGTTTCTTTTCCCCTCTCTCATTATACTTTAGAGGTTGTGTTTGGCTTTAATCAAGGCAAAAAATCCCTTCCAGAAGCATACACTACAATTGGTTTCACTTAACCCTTTCCCTTCCAGAGGAGCTGGACTGGCATGGCCATACAAGGCCTACCAGAGCTCTTCTATTTCCTGCTGTGTATGGTGGAGAGGACTCACTAGTATCACAGTCAGCTCAGTAGTATCAGGGGTGCTACAAACACTTTGATGATATTAATGCATTCATGGCACTTGGGAGGGAAAGACAAGGGGCAGGGCATTTTCCTCAAATGTGCCTTTCTCCTTGTGGTTACATAATAAATAGTGCAAAAAACGTCATGCATTGGAGACAATTTTAATCCTTATTCCCCTTCAGACGTGGAGAGTTCTGGACATCAAAGAAACTTTGGGTTTCACCATATTGGTTAAGAGAGAGAGTATGAAATGGGGCATCATATGAACATTGTCCCTTTCATGGTAGTGAGCAGCAGGTGGGAGCCGGGAAGGAAAGAGATTTCGGAAGAGAGTAATTCATACGAATTGCCATGTGTTGCCCTACTCAGTGGTCCTGTAAGGGGACCAGCTAGCAAGAGAGGACTTCCTGGCAAAGGAGGATTACTAGGTCCAAGATTTATACATTGCCGACTGAAAAAAGACTTTCTGTTCCACGTTGACTCTAGGAAAATCTGAAATCTGGGCGGTGTTAGAAAACTGTTTGTTCTCCATAACGTTGCTAGTGGAATATTTGATAACTATGCGTAAGTAATTTACCTTCGGTGACATAATATGTTTGGGGTGTGTTTGTTTTTTGACTTATCCTCTGAAGTTTTCTTTAGAGATTAAAAGATAGCTTAAAGAGACCAATTTTGGCGGAGGTTGCAAGCCAGAGAGGCACCAGCTGCTGCTTTTACCATCTGTGGCCTTCTCATGCTCTTTCACCCACAATTGTCAGTGTCTTGTGTACGGAAGGCAGTCCCATCCCACCTGAAAATCTAAACAGGTCTGTGCAGCGCCTGATTGTTAGAGGTGGCAGCCGGCTCCCAGCAGCCACTGTGCTGAGAGGCCTTCAGCACTTCCCATTACGTGTTGAATGCCAGGACAAGGCTCTTAAATTATTGCAGGACACGCACAGTCACCCTGGCCCCTGGAAAGCAACAAAGCGTCTGAGTGCATTTGCATTGACCATGACTCTTAAGGACCCAGTAGGTCTGCGCCTGTGCTGACGGTGAGGCTATGACATGTGAAATTCCTCTGCCACTGAAACAAGGTGTGTGGCCTCCTTGGATGGAAAAGTTGAGTTTCATTGGCCTGGAAGCACTTGTTGTATTCCTAAGTGATAGGAGACGTTCCTGCTGAGATGGAAAAGGATTCTAATCTGATGGAAAGAATGAGAGTCATTGTGTTAAGTATGCGCTGAATTATTAACTACCCCAAGATGCGATTGGATTTCTGGCCTGTTGAAAGTTGCAAACCTGTGTATACAAAGCAAGGAAAATGGGTGTTGTAAGGTAAGCTGTGGGAAATGAATGGCATTTTCAGTTTGCTTGTTGAGCTCTTGTATAAAATTATTTCAGATTGTCCTGAATAAGCATTAATCCAATTTGTCAAGGTAAACAGGGGTTGCTTTCAACCAAATCGGATGCTTACTTGAATTCTAATGCTTTAACCCTATTTCAGTTCCTCTTACTGTAAATTATACTAATTTTTCAATACAAGCACAACTGCAAACATCGGAATGAAATTTAGTAATATATTTAATGTATACTGTTAGACTACCGCTGCTGCTTAAGTTTGGTAATAGTCTGGGTGTCTTCCTGAACTCCTTGCCTCCACTGCCTGACTACATCTTTCTAGTGCATAAACCCCTCTTACACAGGCAAACAGTCTACCTTTAGTTTGGTCTTGTTTATGCATACACGGTTGTGTTGTGGTAACTAACGTAACTGCTCCAGAGTGAGACGGTTCTCCAAACTGACAGGGACTGAATGAAATTAATCTTGCTGTAACTGTATCTCGGAATGCTGTGGCTGCTGCAACATGCTCGTACAGTGTATAACACTTCAAATGAAATTGCAGTTAGTATTTTTATGTAAGGGGAACAAAGCTATGGGTGACAGAGCCTTTCTTATAGACTGCAGCTGGCCAGTTGCTGCTTTCTAGACAGATTAGGATTGATAGAGGTGAGCAGAACAGTGATTTGATGGATTTGCTACTATCGAGGTAATAGTCTTCAGTTTTCATGTGTTGCGTGTGTTATAGAGGCATCCAGTAGTTAAACCGTTTTAAGCAGCTTGTTAATTATACTTCATGGCTGACCCAGCCATTTCTAAATATAATAACGGGTTTTAATAAGTTTAAAATTAATTATTGCAGAATAATTCAGGTAAAACATGTTAGCTCTGTACTCTAATTTTTTGTCAGCTTATTTCACAGCAGCTGTTTCCAGTCGCTTAGAATGTATCTATAGAATTATTTACCTGGTTGAGTTGGGGGAAGACAAAGCGAATTAAGATATCCGTCTAAATATGAGCAAGTTTTAATGTGTCAGATTCGTTTCACTTTATCCTGTGCAGCTGTGGCTTAGTTTTGGTTTTAGTCAGCAGCAAAGAGTTTATCAAGCATCTCTAACCTCCTCTCAAAGGTATTAATTTCACACTGAACACCCACCACTTGTCTCTGGCTCTTCAAAAGCATATGCTAAATTTAAAGTGCGTTTTATTTACATACATACATATATATATATAACATGGGAGCCAGGAGAATAGCTGCTTGTAAATGGACCATCTCACTCCTGGCTTTATTTTATCATTTTAATTCTTTTTTTTCTGGAATAATGTTATGCCTTTGCCGCAGTGATGCTGGGAAGGTTTCTGAAATCCCACCTGAGGGAGTTTATAGCTTTTCTCTTACCTGAGAAGCCTTAGAAATTTTGGAAGTATGCAAGGTAGCAAGGTATGAGCGAGCAGTTATCAAGTGATTAATGACAGCCCAGCTGCCTGCTCTACCTGATCACTGACAAAAGAGACCTTTTATCGCTATCAGGAGACTGCAGAAGAAATTGTCCATTCCAGCTTGCTTAACAGCCATTCTTATGTCCTACTTTGTCTTCTTTAGCGTGGGATAAGTTTTACAGGTTTTGCTTTTTTGTACTGAGTAGCTGAAGTTTGCTATAAGCTGTTGGGAAGTGTTTTGTGGTTCTTGTGTGGACAGTTCTGAATTAAATATCTAGTGCATAGTTACTTGCAATTTCAAAGACACTTGAGTGAGCCACTGACTCCCACTGGGGAGTTTTGGTGTGTCATCTCACCTGAATCAAATTCAAGATACAATATGTTAGTGTTAATAAATTTTCATGGCTGTGAAAGAATCTCAAAAATGAGAAGCCTTTTGTACCTTGAAACTAGAAACAACTGTAAAGGCATATATTGCATGTGGAGTTCATCTGTTTCTCCTCCATAGACCTCTTAGCCTTCACTGAGAGAAGAATTTCTGCCATTTCTGTACTGTCAAGTTTGCCCTGAGGGAAGACTGACAAGGCAGCAGTAAAAGTGTTTCTGAACTCTCCCATGTTGCCACAGCTGGAGCAGCTGTCCGTTTGGGCTCAAAAGTCTGTGCGTCTTGTTTGAGCAATGGTTCTTCAGAACCTCACATGGGTTAACAGTGGTTTTGGTTGCAAGTGAGTGTAGGCAAAACCCTTGATGCTTCCAAGACACCAAGGGAGAGGGATGTGTGTCCTGATGATTCCAGTTTCCAGTTGGTACTGCTCAGTGAGGTATCTGATTGTGGAGATGATGATAAAAAAGAAACAAAATCAAAGTATGGAAGATTGAGGGGTGGTGGGTAGTATCTGAATGGTACATACAGCCAGTACTACAGGTACTGGTTCTGTTTTGCAGAAGAGGGTGAGTTAGCTGGGGGGTGCTCTCACCAGATCCTCCTGTGTTGCTGCAAAGTGGCTAATGTAGCCACTGAACATACCAAGGACATGTTTTCACCCAGGGGAGCTTTTCTTAACCTGTGTAGCCCAACATGTCAGCCTATAAAAGAGTGGACAATGCCAAGTTGGTATGCTGGGGCCCAGTATTCTTCCTAAATTTTTAAACTGTTTATGGAACTAATCCTCATTTATGTGCATTAAAGGTTTTTTGGGTGAAAGAAGGTGAGATCAGACATTGTGATCCTGATGGAGAATATGTATAAAGTGAAATATATGTAACTGCTCTTCTGAATTTCATCTTAACTACACTGCCCTAGAAAAGTACTTAATTGATGTGGAACTCTTTTCTCTAACTGCTACACACACTTCTGAAAGGAAATCTTTGTAAATGTTTGAAGTTGACTGTGGGTATTGATGCCGTTTGAGATTGGTTGTGTTAAATACATACCTGGAATAGTGGCCTGTCTTTGCAGTAGCTGTTCCCTGTCTTTGAGCTTATTGGTTCACCAGAGAGTTGAGATTACAGGAGGACTGTTGTGCACTGTAATGAGGAAAATAAAAATATGCCATGTCATCTGTTGTTCCCTCCACTAAAATCGTTCTCACTTCTTTGGGAGATGGATTAATCTCATCTCATTTATTCCACTTGAGCAGATTGAGAAATCACAAATCATGTGTTGTTAGTGTACGTGAAAACTAAGAGCAAAGCACTCCAAACTTGTAATAGCTGAGAAAATACCCAGCACTGTTTGCTACTGAGTTAGGGAATTTAAGCAAAATGTTATATAGGTTTTAATACATGTCTTTGGTTTGCTTTCTTTAGCTGGATTTTTTTGGGTGTATCACTGATACTCACAAATCCAAAAAACTGGCAGGCAAATCAGTGCACTTAAAAGTAATTACTTTTTCTTCTGTGGCATCCTTTGATTTCTCCTATGTATGTTGCTTAACTCTTTCTCCACCTCAAGATCCTGCCTAGCTAGCAAGCTGGGTAATGAGTTATTTTTCTGACCCATGCTAGACCTGGAAACTGGAATTACTTTACTAGTAAAATTTGTCTATAAATTGTGGTGGTTTATGGCCTCAGCTGAGCACTTAGCAACTTCTTCCTAGTGGATGATTTGGCTGCAAGTGAATGTCATCAAGTCCTATTTGAGCAAAAGAATGCCCCTGAGCCAGCGTATTAAAATATGTTTCACTTTTTCCTGATATCTGACTTCATGTGACTGTATAAGTTTTCAAAAATGAAAGGCCAAATTCTGATCTTCACATTAGAATCAAAATAATGAATTAGTCTGGAATATAAATTCTGTTCTATTTAAACTGTATTTTGAGCATTATTCCTGATTTATACCCATTCACATATACTTGATCAGAAGGGAAACACATCATCTGTCTTTTTTTAGTTTGTCTTTGATGTGCTTCATGTATTTGTGCTGCAACTGTAGAAATACCTTCTTTGCATCATTTGCTTTCTTACCTGTCCTTTTTTTTTTCTTTTTTGTCTTTTTTTCCTTTCCTCTCATGTTTTCAGTCAGTAGTGAACCTCATCAGTGAGCTACAGGAGCAGATGTGTAGACTGCAGCTGGAAATTAACAGTAGAATCCAAGAAAGGAAGTCTCAAGATAGGAAACCAGACTTGACACCTAATGGTCCTCAATCTGGCCCAAGATCAGTGGTAGAGACTCTCAGCCAGAAGAGTTGTTCTCGGTGTGATGTACGAGAAGTGTACACCTTAGCAGACACCTGTGTATTGCCTCCTCTCTTGCAGAATCTAAATTCCACTAACCAGAGCTATGTTGTGAATTATTGGCATTAATCTTTGTGGCTTTCATTAACAAAGAGTGAGGTGGTCATAAAAATGACCAAAAAAACCCACCCTGCCCCAGGCACCCCACCCTCGCTTACTGGGACAAATTTGGTCACCGTTGATGTCTGTCTACTAAAGCACAGATATCTGTAAGACCCAAACACCTCTTTCAGGTTCGTTATGATTTTCATTTTACCTGTAGATCTGTAGTGCTGGTGTGGGGTGTTTTTGGTTTTTGGGTTTGTTTTTTTTTTCCTTCGTTGAGATTTGTCGGTTTGATATGCAGCATGCTAGCATGGTTTGCTAGTTTGCTGATTGTCCTCGAGGTGATGTATGTCACCCTAGCCATGCGTGGTGGTGCACTCTAACCACTCCTCTGAACACAGATTATTAATTTCTGAATATCTTAAAAGCTTGATGCAGGTATAAAATACAGTTTCAGATAATACTATCTGGCCTGTATCCTTTCTTTTTCTATGATAATGTTAAAGTGAATAATAAAAATAACCTGCTTGTACCCTTAGAATAGCATATCCAACACAATTTTTTGACCTCTGGCTTCAGCAGTTCCCAGAAGAGCATTTTTGAATTTACAGTACAGATATTCCATGTATTTGATCAAAACTGTGTCATATGTCAAAACAAAAGCTACTCTGCATAAACTGTGTTCTTGGCAAGTAGCTTAAACACCTCTTTGGGAAGAGGATTGTCACTTTAATGAAAGTTAGTAAACTTGTAGCACTGTGTGTTTCTGCTTACTTTCTGAGCTGGCTGAAAAACGAAAAACCCAAAAGAAAACAACAACAACAAAAAAACCCCAATAGTTAATGTTACATGAGACAGCAGCAGTGGATTGTTTGGATCATTTTCACTCGGAGACACATGACTTCACCAGGCGCAGCTATCTTCCTTAATATGAGTGAGAAATTTGTTCATAATTTCAAGTGGAGAGTTTGAGAAAGTATTGCTCATCTCTCAATTCAGAATGGTTTTCTGCCACCTTAGTCTAGGTCACAGTTTTTAATGTGGTGGTTCATGTTCATTACTGTGTGGTCCATGCATGATCTTTAATTCAGGACTATGAAAAATTAATATCTGCCAGAGAAATCTTACTTTTAACTCCTTTTACTAGCTGGTGTTCTTCCTTTGCAGGGTTTATTACAGGAACTTAGACACCTCAAAATTAAAGTGGAAGAACTGGAAAATGAAAGGAATCAATACGAGTGGAAATTAAAAGCAACTAAAGTAAGAATACTTGGCATTTACTAATGACAGACCTATTTCAGCTGGAAGGGGGATATGCTCCACTTCCCATCAATATTTACTTTTCTTACAATTGACCTGTGTCAGGGCCTACTATAAAGTCAAGTTTTCTTCAACCACCTTTGGAATAAGTATTTTGGGTTAAAGTTTTTATGAGTGTTTTTTTTTGCCTTTTGCTCCCTCCCTGCAGTTTCCAGTCTTCTACTTTTTTTGTCGTTCTTATTTGCCTTACAAAAGACCTGTTCTGAGGAAAGGCCTCTTTGAAGATTTTCTGCCTTTTATTCGTGTAATAAATGTGGTGACAAGCCTCTATGGAATATGCTTTCCAGACTGAAGAGACATGCAAAGTTGGCTGGGTGTTCACTTACTATGGAATTTATTTTAATAGACGCTGAGCCCAAAATACACCATTAGATCATCTGCTTTGACTTCATGTATATCAAAGCGCATAGCTGCCTTACCCTTCTGTTAACCTTAAATCCTGGAAAGCTGTTGGATCGTAATCTGGAGAAACTTGACATTTGACACATTTAATAATTTTCCTCAGTAATTAATTTTTCTAGTTGCACATTCTCATTGTTTAACAGTTGCACTTTTTTCTAGTTTGAATTTTTAGCCCTTTTCCACAGAATTCAAAAGCACCTTCTTATTTTTCCCTGTTGAGATACACTTTTGTGCTGTAATCACATCTCCTTCCATTTGTGTAGTACTATAATCACTGTTCATACCAATGACTAACTTTTTGAGTTGTGGTTGGATCTTGGGAAACCTATTAAACTAAGATTTCATTTTAATACTTGATAGTTTCATCCCAAAATGACAGCTACTATTTGTATTAGCATTTCTTTTTTTTTTTTTTGAGAATTCTTGAATGAGTATTGGAATGTTGCTATTGTGTCTTTTTTCCTATTAAGATACAGCTCTTGTATCCATGAAAACGTTTTCTCTGACATGGTAAATGTGAACAGTCATTGGGAAAATATTTTCTCAAGCAGTGTGTGGCCAGCTGCCAAGACAGATAGCAATTATGGAAAGCGTAGGAGCAGAATGAAAGTAAGAAAGAATTGTAAAACCCATTGAGTGAGAGAAGATGCAAGACTAGGAAGGAAGAAAAGTACAGGGAAAGAGAGAGGAAGCAGAAAAATAATAGTAGAGATGAAAGGAAAAGAGGGCATTTAAAAGAGCCATGAGATCAAATACACCCGGGGAGGCAAATCCAAGTCTGGTGTTAAGAGCTCTGCAGCTTTTGTCTTCCGGTTGCTCCAGCTTCTTAGATGAGAAATTGGAGTATTTCTCTGTCTGGATATAAAAAGCATATTAGTCACTGGGGAAGTGTAGGAGCCCTTCAGAGAGACAACAAGGCAGATTCTTCTTTTCCATATGGAATTGCAGGCAGAGCAGTGATCTGCTGCTGCCATCCAGCTGCTTGCTTCCTGGTGAAAATAAGCCTGTGTAGTAAAGTACTCCATGTTTTTCCCTGTTTGGATAATGTTGTTTGGTGTATTGCATTTTTTCCTGCTTTATTTTACTATTTTGAGTAATGAAACTGGTCACATTAGTGATTTTTTTTTATTATTATTATTTATTCCTTATTTTCCTTTTTTTAAACTGCAAGGAGTATGCTTTTGCTGATGGAAATGCAGTGTTGGTACATAGAGGCTTTCAGGCTGCTGAAGAAAATCTTAAAGAAGCTATCGAATTAGTAAATCATGCTGTTGCCAGTTTTTCTCAAAAATACAAAAAACGGATGAGAGTCACTGTATTTCAAACTGGACAATCGCATAATTCTTATCTCTCTGTATTGTTGAGGTCTTTAATGTGTGATACTCTCAATCTAGTGGCAGCAAAAATTGCACTAAGTGTAAATGAACCACTGATATTTCATTGCATATACACGGATGTTTTCCAAGCCATGCTTTTCTTTGAGCCTATTTGCTGTAGTGTTTGATGTGAGGAAGAACAGTTGTTGATCCAGCTGAGAAGGCGGCTCAGCGTTAATAGATTCTCAGTTATATTAATAGGTAGTAATTAAGATAAAAACCCAGTATCTTTTTTAAAATGCTTTGTTAACTTTTAGTGTTCTTCATGCAAAACTCAGGAGTTGTCCTGTAACAGTCATTATTTTATGAGCAGCATTGAGAGCTTTCCCAACATGAATCCTTGAAAATTTTACCTTTCTGTAAGTCTCTTCTCCAAGAACTAATTGCATTGGAAAAAGTGAGATTCTGTAAAAGGACTAGGACAGTAACCCAATGAAATGTGTACAGTTGTTATAGTCTTTCTGAAATGTCCTGAACTGGGAACAGGACGTCAGTCAAAGTGTTATGCTTAGAAGTCTTCTAGTTCATGGAAAGAATCAGAGAATCGGTGTTGATGTTATTCTGAATTTGTTGTACTCTCTTTCAGGCTGAGATAGCCCAGCTTCAAGAGCAGTTAGCTCTCAAAGATGCAGAAATAGAACGCTTACAAAGTCAGCTATCTAGGACCTCATCACATAGTGAAGTGGCAGAAAGAGGTAAGAGGAGGGGGAATAAATTAAAAATCCAAAACTTTAACTTCTCGTTGGTAGCAGCTTGACTTGGTCTTTCAAAGGAATATTCCAAGGAGATACAAGAATGGTCTTAGAGAAGTTATTTCGGGAGGAAAAATGGTGCAAACTTATTTTGTCTTCTGGTTGAGTAGAGGCCTTTAATGTATAAAATTCTGTCCCAGTCTAGAGGCAGCACAAATTGCACTAAGTACCCTAAGGGCACTGAAACTTTTTCTACTGGAATTTTATTTATGATTTGAAACTGTCGTTTTTGTTCAGTGGAAATATATTTTTGTATATACCTTCAAAATTTCTTTGAAAAATCTTTACAGTTTCCATTTTTTAAGGAAAAAATAAGCACAGTAGTAGCTAAGCATAATGTTTAAAGGACCAAATATTGTAAAATATAGTCATCGATTCACATCTCCTTTCTTCAGGACTATATCTCATTTAGGCTCCCTCTCCCATGAAAGTTTGGACCAGATGGTCCTTCAAGGTCCCTTCCAGCCTGGGCTGTTCTATGATTCTGTGATACTGCAGGTTTCTGTTTTAAATGTGCACTGTTGGTACAGGTCAATGGCAAATAAACCAGTTTGTTTAGCTTTTGGTCCCAACCAGTCATGTCACAGTTCTCTGCAATATTGACTTTCTGAAGCTTCTGTCGATTGCTGGGCTATGAGCGATATAATATTAGTGACATTTTTTTCTTCTATAATACGGACATTTATCCACGCAGGAGTGTTTGTGTGTAGTTTGCCGCAGTGCATCAGCTTAGCTGCACTAACCGCTTTTGTGGGTGTTAACTAACGCTTCCACAGAGTGCCCTTGTTGAGATGTGACTTTTCAGGTGCTGTGCTACCTCTTTCTCAGGGCTCACTAAGAATCTCCATACAGGAATTAATGCAGATGTGTCTTTTCTAGAAGACTTTATATTTTGACTGTTGTTTATTCCACAGAGTGACTTAACATGTATGTGGTGCTGATATCACTCAGCTGCAGAGCTTGTGCATGTAGAGAACTGCATGTCTAACTAGAAAATTTGTTTGTCTAACAGCAGTGTTTTGTGGAGGAACACTTCTACTAAAAGAATTCTGTATTTTCTATGAGATTCCCAAATAATTTATGATACTTCAAAGGAAAGATAGTGGTATGACAATAAATCAAGACCTCAACAACTTTCAAGTAGTGTGTCTGTTCCTATTCATGCTGAAGATGGGTGAAACTGTCCTTGATTCCAGTGGGAGAATTATCAAACCCTGTACAGATTCTTTAGGCTACATTTAAGGAAACCACTTAGACTGTATTTGAATGGAAACAGTATGCAGCAGGAATAATTGTTCTGAAAAAAAATTGCAGATTTATCAGAGTTTTAGGTGGTATTCTCAAATAAAATTGAAAAATAATGTCAATGTACTTGTAGCATGCTAGAATGCATATTCTACTTAAACTGCAAAATTTATCTAATATGTGCTTTTTCTACATACTTTATTTGACTCTCACCATTTACCACCGTAGAGGAAGTTTATAGGAGAAGGCTAAAAGAAAAACGTAAGCCTTTAATTCACTTTTGGCTTTATCTCACTGCTCCTTTCACACAAATTATAACTCAGATGCACTCTGCAGCAGTAATTCAATGTTTGTTTAGAACTGGCTGTCTAATTGTAATATACATGAGACATTGCTTTCATTGCTTGTAGCGAGCAGACAGCTACTTGCCCTGTTTAGTAAGATTTCACTTCAGAAAAACAAGTCAGATGTTCACAAATCAAGATGGACTTCAAAGGAACATTGTCAAGGTTAACAGAGGCAAAATTTAACCTTTGTCTCTTTTTATTTGTACATATGTAAACCCCATACAATATCTGGAACGATGGTTTTAACCAAAAGCCTCCTTCCATGGAGGGGGGAAGGATTTGGTTTTGGTTTGGTTTTTTTAATCAATGCAGTAAATAAATAAAGTGTCTGATTAAAAATGTTTCCATACTTGATGATGTAATAAATACTGTAAATAAATTTTACTTTAATGTGCTTAGAAATACCTCGACACCAGTTCTTTTTGAAGTCTTAAGATTTATAAAGAGAAATTAGTATGACTGTGATTCTTAGTGGCTTATTAAAAATCTTCCGATTGCTTGCCCACTGCCTGCTGTCTTTAGTTTGTGATTTGGCTGTGTCTGTGCATGTCTTGTGTTACTAAGTGATCATTTTTGCAAGAGAAATTTTTCCAAGGTTCATTTACATGTTTTAAAAGTTAATCATTACAAGGTGTGTATTTTTCGTAATCACTACAAGAAAAACTAATTACAGTTTTTGCCAATAATTTAGATACGATGTTGTATGTTCAACATCTAGTTGTAAATATTTTTTTTTTTAAGATGCTCTTTAGCAGTATTGATTTTCTTTATTCTCTCTCACTTCATGCCTGCCACATCTGCTTTTCATAGTCTTTTGAGAAACAAGTGGGACTGTTTTAATGTCATAGCATGAATTCCTTGAATGGCAGTTACAAGAGAGAAACTATTTCAGGTTGTGCCTCCATCATCTACCCTTGATTTAGTATAGGTTGGGACTGAGGACTTGCTAGGAATAGCATGTAGAGAAGGAAGGAAAGACTTGGTTCAGCAGTTAGGATGACATGATTAACAACCTCGTAAATGTTCAGAGAGTGTGTTTTAATTAATTTGACTATAACATTCCTGACTAGCCTCTATCTTGTAATGCTTTTTAATTGTGTGTGAGGCAATTCTGATATTAGCTCTTGATGTAGATTTTAACATAGTTATTCATAATGAAACGTTTCACAGGAAAAAATTTTACAAATTTTCCTTGTATCAAACTATGTTTTATTATTTTTCATTTCTAAGTTTCATGAATGTCTTTGAACTACTTCTCATAAGCTAGGGAATATTTTTCTCAGATGCAATATAATTAATTTTCAATCAAACTTAAAACTCTTGCCTTAAATATCCAACAGCAAACACACTCTCCTCTTTTCGAAAACAAGCTTCAATGTTTCTTTTTTAATTACTTGACTTTTAGAGTATAAAATAGTATTATGTAGCCTTTTATAAGCAAAACCAGCACATTTGTATTGTGCGATGCTTCTAATAGTTCAGCTTTTGAAAAGCTCTAAGTTAAATGTAGTTGATTAGTGCGTTTGCCATGCCACTGCTGTGGTTTTGGTTACTCATAAGAACATAAGGAGACTACCACAAAACATATTGTTTACACTAAATCTAGCAAGTGTATTTTCCTTATAACATTTTAAAAACATTTTTAGATCAAGAAGTTCAACGATTGAAGATAGGAATGGAATCATTATTGGCTGCAAATGAAGAAAAGGTAAGAAAATAATCCTCATTCTACGTAAGAATGAAATGATGGTTTGAATCTCTGAAACGTTCTCAATAACCCGCTTTCTGTAAGCGTGGTGTTGTCCTGATTTTTGGATTATCCCATGAGATTGTGACGGAAGGTTGATTTTTAAAAAGAAAGTGTGGCTTACCTTGATAACGTGGCTGCCAAACTTGGGAAGCTCATTGGATTCCAGAGGGGAATAGAAAGCAAAGGCTGCAGTAACCAGAATGTCCTGGTTTTTCTGCTATTGAATAAATACTAAGATTTCATCATCTCTGGCAGCTCTTCATCTCCCAACCTGATCTGAAGTGTGTTGATATCCCCAGTGTAGGTTGTGATATTAAAACAAAGTCAAAGCAGCCTTTGAATAAGACTCACTTTTTAGGAGAAAGGGACCAGGATTTAAAGAAAGAGTTCTAAAGGAGAGGAGTGAAATTAAACCCATTTAAATGGTAAATACGGGTTTTGTCTCTTATCACCTGTATGCTGTCTGTCTGTCAATCGGACAGTTCAAGTGCAGGGTTTCGGGCTCAGTCTTGGAAGATGTTGAATCTCCACCTTCAGATGCCATTGAATTACTACATAAATTGTTCCTTATTTTTGGTGGGGGTGGGGTTGAGGGACGTTAATTCTTGAGGAAATTGTAATTCCTGTTTTCTGATGATAAACAAGGCCGTAGGATTTTCCTTTATGGTGACACACTCATTTATGATCAAATAGACAATAATACACATCCCGGAAAACTTCCTTTAGTGAGTGGGGAATCTGGGCAGGACAGTGTTAATTCTGGAGAACATTAAGGTGACTCATAACAACATTTTGTTCTTAAATCAAAAAGCCAAAATTTACATCTGGAAAATAAAAGACCTGGCATTGTCTCTTGCCAAAATTATTCCAAGTCTGTATAAGAGTTTTGCATTTGGAGGGAACACAAAGTGTGGTTGCTTATGCCCTAATATCTGGATATACTCCCAGGGAAAGGAGGGTTATTTCCTTGGAAAAGTTTAAACTCGTGGGCTGATGGTCGACCCACAGCTTCTTGAATGTTTAATGTAGGACTGTTACTGTCAATAATATTGCAAAATAAAATATTCTTCCTGAGGGAAAATATCTCTAAATAGCCCTTGGATAACTCTAAATATTCCTTGTGTCACTTAAAACAGAAAGTGCTCAACTAAGGTGCTAGTAAGTGGTGCGCAGATTTCTTTTGTAAAGCGCTGGCTGGGTTAGTTCTTTGCTACTGCTTCTACCCGTAGTTGGGATGGCTGGGTGTCTGCTGAAGGCCTCTCTGCCTTGCGCGCACTTGCCGAGGCCTGAAGGGAGGGTCAGCATCATCTACCATTAGTAATGGGGTAACGCTCTGATCTCTGAGCAGCTACTCCTTCAACTCAGTTGGTATCCGCTGTGACAGGGCTGTAGCATATGTGTACTGGAGCAGGTTTGAACTGAAACCGCTCTGGCGCTGACCTAGCTCTGGCAGTGCAGCAGCTCAGTATCAGCTAATCACTTAAATACTTGCCAGCTTCCCTGCAAGGTTTGGGTTTTTTTCCAGTGCTCCCTTCTCTGTTTCTGTGGCTTTCTTGACACCAGCTTGTGAACACGAATTCTTTTAGGTTTGTGTTCAGTGCTCTGTAGTCACATCAGTGGGCAACGTTATCACAAAGGAATGGTTTAGCATTGGGGTCGAAGAAACAGGACAAACCTAAGAGTGCAAATTGCAGGATCACACACTTAGTGACCTATAGCAAGAATTTGTTATGATCAGGGACACTATCATATATAGAAATGAGAGAAATGACAGATCCAGTCCAATAATGATTACTACCCATTGCTATATCATGTCTGTGCAAAAGGCAAGTGCCCTCCCCAAATATGTGAATCAAGATGCTTTCCGTACGTAATAGGGAAGCGTCAGGTATTGCAGAAAGAGTGGAGTCGGATAATGCATCAGACTTCCATGAGACCTCATTTCTTTGGGTCTGTACAGGTCTGACTGCCTGAGTTCAAAAGGGTGTGTTCAAAACTGGAGTAAGTGTAGATGTTGGAATGCAGAACGTATCCTACAAGAGAGGATTAAAGAACATGACTAGATTGCGAAACTACACAAAACATAAACATGATTTACTTTACGATTACAGGTAGGATGCTAGCAAAAACCAAACACTGCCTACTCAGGCAATTGAGGTTCGACTCCAGAATATTCCCTTGACTCTTAAAAGTGAAAGTAGAGTTTTGTCAAACTCCTCTGGTTTCCCTATATCCATAATTTCACACTGTCCAGCAAATATTATGTACAACAGCAAATAAAATCCAAGAAATGTTCCTTACAAGGCATGTGAAAGACTCGATCCTGCTTTCTGGGAAATCAGGCCAAAATCACAGAAATGAATGTGTAATACAGTGTTTCTGCAGGTTACAAATGCAGCATTTAAAATATGATTTTATTTAATGCTTCTCACAGGACCGCCGAATAGAGGAGTTAACGCTATTGCTAAGCCAGTACAGGAGAGTCAAAGAGATAATGATCGCGGCTCATGGTAAAATGTCTTCTGAATAATTTCCTGCTAACGGGTCTTTTAAAAACTGCATGCACTACAACTGCCTTTTTTTTTTATTTCTAGAGGTGTGTTTTAAAGGTTCCCCATGAAGGGTAATCTCTGTTGATAGAATCAATGGGTTGAAATCTGTCTCTGATAACTGTTTCAAATAAGTATTCGACAGAAACACTTATAAGCATTTTTAATTTCTGCTTAAGGCAAGGTACCAATCACGTTGATAAAAGTTGACTAACTCTTCACCATAGGTAGCACATACATTTCAAAAACCCAAAATCTGTTTTGGATTAGAGTAGGGCAGCTGCTTGAAACCGCCACTGAGAGTTGAGTAAAACATGAAGGAGCTGTCCTGAACTCAGCTACAGTAGCTCTTTTGTCCTGACTGAAGGGCTGTGTACCAGCAACCATGGCATAAGTTTCACGTTGTATCCTGAAGGGCCGGTGGTCAGTAGCAGGTTTATTGGCAGTCTTTGTGCCTGAACACCATGATAACCAAGCTCATGTTTAGTGAGTTTTCAAGTGATCTCTATTCTAATAGTGCCAAGGCTTAACCATGAATTTTGGTGTTTTTTCATAACTGCCTAGAGCTGCTGCACCTATAGCACTTAAATTAGGAGTTGTTAATGTGCTTAAATTAAGGTCAGGCTAAATTTCTCCATCATGGTATAGCAGCCCTTCCAAATCCTGTTTGCAGTCCTATGCATAGGAGACCTCCAGAAAAAATTTCTTATCCAAAATACTCTGAAAGTTTGCTGAGCACTGAATATTTAGACCCTTATTTAGTATTGTAGCTTTGACAATTTAGGAATTAAAATCCTACTAAATAATTAATTTGGAGTATTTCAGTATTTGATTAGATCTGGGATATCCAGAAAAACCTGGAGTGTCTTTACCACGTTCAACCTCAGACTGAGCATGGGGCACTGCATGATGACACAGATGATGTCAAACATGCATACACCTGTAAAGCCGCAGACACACTGGAAGGAAATGGTACCAACATGAACTCGCCTCAGAACACTGAACTATGAATTGGAGTGGTTCGGGAGCTGCCTCGTAAGCAGCTCAGCTACTCAGGGCAGAGCACAGCATGTGACTGGAAGTGGTAAATTTGTTGCTCTAATACAAATCAACTGGCTTATAAGTCAGAGCCTGAAGGAGGGTTGTGGAGTGGAGAGGCGGGTAAACTACACACATCAGATAAAGACTGAAGAGGGGTTTAGAAACTGAAGTATTTAGACTGTCTGGTATGGTCCTAAATGGTTTCTTTTGTTTGTTTGGTTGGTTTTTTGGCCAGTTTCTCTCCCTTTCTACTTCTCATCTTTAATGCTTGCAGGGTCTTCTGTCTCTAGTGGCAGTGAAGAGGAATTTGAGACAACTTTAAGGAAGTGGAACCTTTTGAATAATCCTCAAGGAGAATTATTTAAAACAGAGGTACTTAGTAAAGATGTTTATAGAAGCAAGTTCTGCTGTACATATGGTTTGTTTGTATTGGTTTCTCTGTAGTACCTAAAGTAATGTAGATGGGGATTTGGCCCCAGCTGAAGTTTTGTACTTCTTGCTATGGGCATGGTAGATTCAGAATCAGGCACTAGAGTCAAACGTTTATGTTTTGCATAGGCCTCTTCAGGAGAATTGTCACCAGCCGTACTCTCTCCAGTGCTGCACAAAGCTATGGAAATCAGGCAAGACCTTTGTTTCTTGTTTTTTGTGCAGATTGTCCTAAGTCTGTATTATTCAATCTCTTTAACTGTTGGCATCTTGTCTTGCCCATTCTTGGCTTTGCAAGAGTTTTTGAGTAGTTGTGAAAGCAGTGTTTGCCCTGGGAGTTTGCAATACTTGTATAAGGTTTGAATTACAGAAATAAATTAGGACTTTTATAATCAAAAGGTACATGTATTGCAGTACTTAAACCAGTGTATTTTATTCTGATTTAAAGTGGAAGCATTCCAGTATCTTCAACTAATTTAACATCTCCACAAGAAGAATCATTGGAAATCATAAATAGGTAAGAATGAGTAATGTTAATTGAATTCTATAACATACAGCCAGGATTGGTTTTTTATAATTCTGCGTTTTTCCATTTTTAAAATCCCTCCCTCAGTGGTGCACACTGTTCACAGATAGTTATTACTGTCTACTTTTGCTTGTGAAGAGCTTCTCTAAAGTCATCTATAGATAGAAGGTTTAAAACTGCACATTCTTGCCTTTGTTTACCAAAGGATGTCTTGTTGCTGTTTCAGTCTTCATCTATTGCAGTTCCCAATACTATGAGTTTTAGGCTAAAAGTATAACAAGAAATCAATCCCCAATTCTGAATCATCTGTTACATGTAGGCATTACGTGATATATGCAGCTGTTGTATGATACAGATGTGACACAAACATACTATGTTGTATTAACTGTTGCTTTTTGCCTGTCATTATTCAAGGGTTCCACAGAAAAAAAAGTCAAGTAGTTTAGAAGACTTGCAGAGTGAGTCCCTGGAAAAGGTTGGTTTATTTGTCATCACAATTTCTGCTGTTTAATACCACGACTAAAAGATCAGGGTCAAGTACAAATATTCTTTTTGTTTTACATATAGTAACCGTAACCACCACTGACGTCTGCAGGGGGAAAAAGCCCTAATGATAAAAACAGCACAGGTTCTTTTTTTACCCTCTTGCCAAGCTTAGAATAAACAAACTATTTGACACACTCACAGGTACCCATCCTTAAATTCAGCTTTTCACCTGAAAGAGAAGAAAAAATATTTAAAAGAAATATAACAAATAATGTTAATGACGAGGCATTTTGTTGAACCACAGTTTTATTTTGTTTATAGGTAAGTGTTTTTAAAATAATTTTGACTTCCAAATCACTAAAACTGTTAAGGCAGCAAATCCTGAAAGTAGTCAAAGATTGGGACTGGGTATTTCCACACAGGATTCCTTTTTGAGTGTTTGCATGTACCTATGAGTGTGGCTCCCTAACTTAGATTTCTGGTATGAATGGCATTCCTGCTGAGGGTAGTGATGCTGCCTTCGTTCAAACAGCAGGAGCACTGTTATTAATGCAAAGGCTTAATTCCATTCCAGAGTAAAGAATTACTGCTTTACAAGGACTCATTACTTTATGGTCTAGAGGCTTGCTTTGTCATTATGTGCAGTGAAATTTTTCTGCACTTGTAATTATGCTTTGTGAGACTGTTATTGGCACTTCTTACACTCAGATGAGACTTAATACTGGATTACCCACACCCAGTAATGCCATTTAAAATGGGTACTAGTAATACGATTGTTCTGGTTCTTCAAATTTTCTTCATTTTTTCTAAAATCTCTGAAGATGACAGTGACCAAATGGAATGTTTGACAACTGTGTTGCACTCATTTGATTGCAATCATAGATGTGACAAATCAGTTCAGAATTAACATTTCATTCCACGTGGAGTTTATGAAGGTCTATTTTCTTTTCATAACTTTTAAATTATTTTCCTGTCTTAAATTCAAGAACTTAATTTGTCTCTGTGATTTGATGTGACAAGGCTGTAGCTACACATTTAGGCTGTAAATCTGCTCTCTCTGTTAAATCAGAGTCCAGGGGGAACAAGAAACTACCAAGGATATGAGAACAGCCCCACGTTCAGCAAGGCATTTAACCTGCATGCCCTGGTTTAGGCATTCCAATTACATCCAGCAGTAATAACAATAACATAAAACATGCTGGTGTCTCTGACCTGGCTATGCTGCTCTTATCACTTCATTTCTGTCACAGCCCTTTATGGTTTCAGCTGGATACATACAGTCTCGTGTGTGTTCTTTTTTTATGTCCTTCTCATACTGTTTTAAGTGTCAAACAACTGTTGTTCTCAGCTTAATGTAAGTTTAAAGGGACCACACAGAAGCCTGAAAATAGAAAAATTCCTTTGATCACAACAACCTAAACAGGGCCCAAATTTTGTAGAGTGGTTTGAACAAACACATTTAGTATTTTGTATTGTTGAATTGAAATGAAGAGATAAAAGACCGTGTAGTATATTGTCAATGCATTAAGTAGTATCGCTGTAGCTATAAGACAGTTGATGTTCTGTGTATGTATGTTAATACTAACATTTGTCTGTTGCTTTTTTCCATAAAACTTTGAAATTACCCTCCCTGCAACTCCGTAGTATGTAGACGGAAAACCAGTACAGCCTGTTGTAGAACAAGAGGTATATTGACTGTAAACTCTCTTCACATTTATCTGTTGTGATGTGCTGCAATTGTATGACTGTGAATTCATTTTATATTCATTTTCTTTGTAAAATGTTTGCATAGTTCCAGTACTGACAAACTCTGAGAACAGGGTTAATGATCTGAGAGGGAAGTATTTTCCTCTTTCTTTCTTCTTTCTTCTTTTTTTTTTTTTTTAATCTAAAAGCTTTCTGTGAGGTTGGATGCTGAAGTCAGTTTCAGAAGATACAGTGCTAATGTAATAAGCAATTTCTCTGCTCATAATTTTTGGTACAAGTCAGGATGTACTCTGTAACTGCCAGATCAGGAAGGAGCAGGGGTTGAGGAACTGAGTAATCTGGGCTGCAGTTACAAGGATCCCTCTAGGCCTTGATATAAGAACAGATAAACCTGTGACTATCTCATACAATAATTTCTGTATCATCCTGTCACAGTTTTAAGTGTTTTAAAACAATTTTGTTAGAATGGGGTTACTAAATAGGAGCATACTGTGTGTTTCTGTATACTAAATATGTTCTGCGTATTTTCAGTACAAAGTTTCCCTACATAACCTCCTTTCTGACAGTGAAACATTTACCAGCATGAGCTTATTCCAAAACACACCCTGAATGCACACCACTCCCAATAATGTCAATTGGAGTTGCGGGTTTGTTGCTTCTCTGGAAAAGCCTCTCTATTCCTGTGAGTTTTGACAGTTGTGGGATACACGTTTTTGTCCAGGCTGATGGCTCCTTCACCTTTTCATTTGGATTCAGAATTGAAGAAGTCTCAATGTGCCATTTCCAAAACTAGACAAGTACCTTAGTGAAACACATACTTTGGCTGGAAAAGTATCTTGATAGGCTCAAAACTTCCAGATTTATATGCAAGTTCTAATCTAGTCTTGTGAAGGAGCAAGATCCCCAAGTAGCTGGTCACTGAAAAACTGAATGCAAGGAAAATTAAGAGACACTCTATTTTTAGCAAAGCCTGCATACCAGTTCCCCTTCCATGCAACTGAGACTGAGGACCACCTCTTGTGAGCTCTGCTGCTGGAGGAAGGTCCTTCCAGCATGAGTAATCTCACTGATGCTAGTGACACTGTGTATGTGTACCAGAGCTGCAGGCAAGCATACGTTAGACTCTTATTTTAGCCTGATGTGGACAAAACTGGTAGAGTCAGCAGCTGTTCAGACTAGCCCCAAAATACAGTTCAGTCTATGCTGGTTTTTTTCCCCAGCACGTATCGGAAGTCTACCTTGTGCTTAGATTCTAGAATAGAACTGGCAGTTATATATGTTTGGCAACTATATATTTAGCTGTAATTACTTTTTTAAAACCTTACATTTATAATGTTACCTATACAAAGAGATCTCAGTTCTTCCAAAAGTTGTATTTTTGTACCCTAACTTCGTTGCTCCTTCTTTTACTATTATTAATGGTGGTATGCAAATGTGTTTGACAAAATTTTAGTTATACAAATACTTTTGGCTTAAATCCCAGTGAGATACAATTGTGAGGCAGAAACAGTGCAGTGAAAAATAGGGGGAAAAGTTGACAGAGCAAGGAATGGGCTCAGAAGTAATTAAATGCATTTCTGTCACTACCAAAGGTGACCTTGGAAAGACCAAGTAATTATATAGTGCCAGGGTCCTAGAGGAAAGGGAGACAGCTAGAAACATACTTACGACAGAACCAGGTAATATTCAACATATAATTTAATGTAATACAGAGTCTGACTGAAGTGGGCTGGACAGATGAAGGCTGTGTCTGAGCTCAAAAACTTTGATCAGCTGACTACAGGATTGAAATTGAACTCTCTGTAAGAAGGAACACGGAGGGAGTGGTGTCATTTTGAGCCATGAACTTCAAATACTTTTTCTTAACTTTTAAAATACCGTATACTGGATTGCAAATGCAATGAGTGATTTGATTTTCTATTTATTTTATTTTTCCTGCTTTAAAAAAAACAGAGTAAGCCGCTTGTGAAAGGCAGCAAGTATCAAACCTTGCCAGGAAAGCTGCCTCGACCCTTACAGAATGGAGAGCAGGGAGTGTATAATTCGCCAGATGGGTGCGGCACAAACGACAGCGAGGACAACAGCATCCTGGGCCTAAGTATGTACCCGTGCTTCTCCCAGAGGGTGATGTAGGAGGGAAAAAAACAAACTGTTAGAGGGATTGGGAGGTAATGTGGTATATAATCTGCTGTGCCAGAACAATGGACTATCATGTTTACATGATTCAGTTAGGGAAAGTTCTACTTTTTTTTAACAATGTACCAAAAATATTCCACATTACTCTCCAGTGAGCTAAAGGATGGCCTTAAGTTAGTGTTCTTTTCTGCTGCACTTGATGATACAATTTGCTGACATCGTTAATAGCTGTAAGCAATGAAGAGACGTTGGTGTGGAGATTGTGGGGAGAGCATTCTTAAAGAAGTCAGTCAGTCACCAAATCTGCAACTAAAAATTGGAACTCTCAGATGCAAATATGTTGACGATCTGAAGAAGCAGTATTTTTTTCCAGACACGCTTCCAGTGCTCCCCTGAGCTCACTGATCTGTTTTCTTAAACAAGCAAACAAACAAATGCACAGCCAAATACATCATCAATACTTTTAAAAATGTACACTAGATTGGTGTATTAAATAATACAAACCAACCTGTCTCTTGCCATCCCACTGCATTTTTTAGTGCGTGAAACGTTACACTATAACTAGCGCTAATGTGCACATCTCGGGCAAAAATCCTAGTACCAGCGCTGTTGGTTGCTGCAGCTTGTGGGAACCCACAAGCGAAAAATAAACTTGCTCGATGCAGAAAAACATCAGTGGATTTTAAAAAATACAAGTAGAATGTTATTCCATAACCATAGCCATGTGTGGAAGCTTATATTGATTTCTTTTCAGTGACATCTTAAGCATGCATTTATTGACAAAAAGTATTACAGTGAGGCAGAACCAGGTATTTGCCAAGGACTGAAGAGCGCGAGAGCTCCAGCACAAGAGTATCCCTTGTGATTTTCAAGTGTTCCTACACTTTAAAAGTTGTGGTGCTTTTTGTTTAGCTGGGTGGTTTTTGTTTGGTGCGTCTTATTTATTTTAGGGCCTCATGACCCTAAATCTGTTTGTTAGGGTTCTGTAGCTTCAAGATTTCAATAGGTTGGGGGTTGTTTGGGTTTGGTTTTTTTTTTTAAGAGGTTTTTTCTGTGATTGCACCATTGTAGGCAATGCATGAGCCATGCTATTATGTCTTTAACTGCAGGATTATCCAAGGATGGGTGATCTTGTAAAGGAATTTTTTTTTTTTCCTAGAAACAAGCAATGACTCCTTAAATACCCTGAATTAACAGAATTTTTATGCAGGTTGGTTTGTTTCTTGCAAACTCATTACACCTCCAATTCTATATTTCAGAGGAATTTGATGTAATCATAGCCATTTTTTCCTTTCAGATATTCTGTAGGCTTTGTGGAGCTCTGCTAGTATATGCTTAATGTGTTAAAATTGTCTAATACTTTAAAAAAAACCCCAAAACCCCAACAGATAAATGATCATCCCAATCTATTTAAGATGACCTGTACAGAATTCTCGGGGCTTGTGCACACCAATGCATAGTCACTGCCATGTCAAGCATAACTGCTTCTTTTCTTTTTGTTCCTGCTTTTAATGCTTAGCTTACTACTTTGCTCTTCTGTAACTTTATTTTGCTGGTGTTTTATATCTTCTTTGCTTCTTCATCTGGCTTTCTGCTTCTTGGGATGACTGAAGATCGCATCAGGAGTGTCAGTGCACCAGTGCTAGGTACTGTATCCAAACAAGATGCAACTTTAACATGATTTTTGCTGCTCACATTTTTCCTTTCCTTTTTCCCTCCTTTCTTTATGAAATACTAATACCAAGTGGGCCATCCAGATGGAATACCAGAGCTGGACTACCGAAATGAAGTAGCAGCTTTTGCTGTATCACATTCAGATGGGATTTCTTTTTAAGATACTTATTCCTGGTTTCATTCACTGAAGTCAACAGAAAAATTTCCACTGATTTTGATGGAGGAGTTATGGTATTAAGAATAGGCAAGTCTTCACTCTGAAGACCTTAAACTAATTAAAATAATTATTTAAATACAAATGACTCAAATAACGATACTATTTTATCCAATGTTTTATTACTTTACTTTGTATCAAATGTAGAGCCTAATATTTTTTCACCTTCTGAGCGTTTTTTAATACAAGAACAATTTTATAGATATCTTTACTTTTATATTCTGCATTTAAACATTATTCTTCCAGATAATGACTTTGTTAGTAATTAGTATAAAATGTGACCATGTTACTGTTGTTAACACAGGAGAAACAGAGAATGTGGATGGTACAGCAGTCTCGGATGACCTGTCACCTTTTTCTTCGGGAACAGATTCAGGTCCACAGTCTCCATTGTCTCCAGAAAACAGGAAGAGTCCAAAAGGGATCAAGAAAATCTGGGGAAAGTAAGGGTATTTTTGTAGTTCCATGTCAAAGCATTTCAGCCGTGAATTAATCCAGTTCTTGTCAACAACTACAATATCTACAGTAAGAATAAAGTAAAATTCAGGAAAAGGAGAGAGAGCAGCTCTGTGACTGTATGGGTGTGTCTCTATGTACACATGGGTGTAGAGAACTGGGTGACCATTCATAGCGTCATGCTGCTGGAGTAAGACACACTGCTGTCATCTTAATGCTGATCGTTTAGAATGCCAACAGTTTCATTAGCTATGAAAATTTAAAGGATAGTAAGTTATTCATTAGAGAAGGCATCAGATAAACAAATGAGAGAAAACAGAAGAAACAAAAAGCAGGGGGAATGTGTTCTACTGTGTTCACTTTATCTGCTTCAGGACAGCAGACATTTTCAAAGCTGGTCTCCAGTGTGGATCATTAGTTGGCTTGAAGGGTTATGGCTGCTCCGCAGAGCTTTTTTCTTTCCTCACAGTTAGGTCTAGACAGCATTTGACTGGAACGTTTTCAGCCACCACTTGAATTAGATGTGTGTGGTTTACAGGAAGATTAATGCAGCTTCTCATTGTCACTATATGAAACAAATGTTCTCTTTTGCAAGCTAATAGTACTGTCATGGCACTCTTGTCTTGAAAGAATAAGAAGAACTCAGTCAGGTAACTTCCCTGCAGACGATCTGGGTTTGGCAGAGTTTCGAAGAGGTGGACTCCGTGCAACAGCTGGACCTCGGTTATCCAGAGCAAAGGAAACCAAAGGCCAGAAGAGGTAATGGTCCCTTCTCTACCTTGCACAGTGTATTATGTGGAATTGTTAAACGTGCTGAACAGCCAAACCCTCTGCTTGTGAAATATGTTCTTCCCGATGTACTTCATTACACATGAAATGCCACAACACTGGAAAGAATTTCTCTGGTAGAAAATGTATCTGAGTAGCTCCCCTGCCTGCACTCCTTCAGCTGCAGGTTGCAGCACTAGCTGTTTTCTGGAATGTCAAAAATTTCACCTTGTTAAAGAACAAGAAAACTTACCATGGCCCATGGGAGTATCTGGAAAGGGCTGAGGATTCAGCAATTCCCTTTTTCCTCTTTTCAAATAGAAAATGGGAAATTCTTATTTGCCCCCCCCTCGGCTGTTCACAAGTTGAAGCTGTGTAGCCAAATTAACTGGACACAAGTACCATGGCGTAGTTGTTATACAAGCAAGAATGGCTCTTGGCTTTTGTTAACGCACAATAATACAAAGTGCACAAATAGCTACGCTGCGGTACTGCCTCTGGCACATGGTGAGCTTTCCGATAGTAAACATAATTCTTTCTTTTAAGATTTTTCCAACATTTCTTGTACTTTTCAGTGACTACAATGCTCCGTTTGCTCAGTGGAGCACTGAAAGAGTTTGTAACTGGCTGGAGGACTTTGGTCTTGGCCAGTATGTCATTTTTGCACGGCAGTGGGTGACCTCAGGCCATACGCTGTTGACTGCGACACCTCAGGACATGGAAAAGGTAATAATCTGTAACTGTTTCTCTCAAGCAGTTGTACATGTTGACTCTGTACAGCCAGGCCCCTTCAAACAACTGGCAGTCCTACCTTTCTGAACTATGTAGTATCCATTTTAGTAGATCCCTAATGAGATGCAGAGGCAAGTCAAGCTATTTGTTAACCATTACTATTGCAGGAAATGGGAATAAAGCATCCACTGCACAGGAAGAAATTAGTTTTGGCCATTAAATCAATAAATGCAAAACAAGATGAGAAGTCTGCACAACTTGATCATATCTGGGTGACACGTAAGTGTTTGAACTGTCATGGAATTGTTTGGAAAGGAATTTCTCCCACCCCTGTGACAGGCTGTCTGATAGATGTTTGCGCAGTTACCAAACATCTTTTTTTAAGAGCAGTGAGCTTCAACAGAGTAGAATGAGGATTTTTGTGGTGTTCTGACATCCATGTATACAGCTATATGGTATGACCTTCCCAGGGGAACACGGTCATTCAGATTGCAGGGAAGTAATGGGGGAGAGGGCTCAATCTAGCAGAAGGGATGTACTCAGGCACATGCTGTATGTAAAGTATCACAGGGGTCTTGTGGACAAAGCTGTTTGGTGGAATTACTTCTAGGCTTCTGGTAAGAAGCTGTCCTTCTGAAAGGGGAATTGGTAGAACAAGCTACCTGACAGTCTTCAGAAGGTGGCAGCCCAGACAAGAAGGGGAGAAGGACTTCATTCTCACTGATCTGGACTTGGGTATACCATTGTTCTTGTATCTACAGGATGGCTTGATGATATTGGTTTACCTCAGTACAAAGACCAGTTTCATGAATCCAGAGTTGATGGGAGAATGTTGCAGTACTTAACTGTGGTAAGCTAAAATCCTTTTTCCCCCATTTAACCAAATTTAACTTCAGAATGAGCAAAGAATTCTACAGTTTTCCTTTGAATGTGAGTAGTTAAAATAATTCTTTGTAAGACAGAAATAGTGCCAGCAGTAACTCCCATGTGTTGTCTAGTGCATGATTACTATTCTTAAGGAGCATAAAGTCATAGGCTATGTAACAGTTAACTTCTGCAAAGTCTTTCTTTCAATACCACGTAGCACACCACGGTTAAAGATAAAGTTACCTACTTTACATGCAGCTTCTTGAATGTGGTGTTGTCGACATCAAGTTAGCAACAATATTCAGTAAACAGAAGATGAGCAGCAAATTCAATGATTAGTACAGGTCTGACCACATTAGCAGCAAACCAGGCACTGTGTTCAGAGCCACTGTGTTTTCTTACAGTTTCCCTACCCAGGTTTGAATAATTAAGTATTTCTTTTTGTTAACTGTGCTATGAAAAAAATGCCTAATGTAGCTGTTGTCAAGAGTACAGCCTTGTCTATGCTGCTTAAGGAGCCTTCGTTAGAGGAGCACGGTCCCTTCTGTCCCATGGTTAGGTGTGTGTTGCCAGCTGCAGTAATCCTATGCACAACAGGATCTTAGATGAAAAACAGTCCAAATATTTTAAAACTATCCATAAACCTTTATTTTACTTAATAGGATACAAGCTCTCCTTCATTTTTTAGCCAGGTCTTGCTATGGTGCAATGTTTAAAAAAATGTCAAAAAACTCAACAACAACAACAAACCCCCAAAACCCCCACCCTAAAAAACCCTCTTTAAAATACAAACTTTTATTTTACCTAAACCACAGATACTGTGGTTTGTATAAAACTACATAGCAAGTTTAAAATCTTTCTTCTTGGGGGAAGTACCTGCTTTGGTATGTATTCTGTGCCATCTAATAGGTGCTTTCCTTTACAGAACGACCTCCTCTTTCTGAAAGTCACCAGTCAGCTGCATCATCTGAGTATTAAATGTGCCATTCATGTGCTGCATGTCAACAGTTTCAACCCCCACTGCCTCCGCAGGAGACCACTTGAGGAGGTAGGAGAATGTTCAAATAAATTAAAGAGGCATTAATTACCTGATTCCAGCCAAAGGGGACAGAAAATTAGCAGAGTACACCGATACAATGGAATTGCTGCTACTAGGGAATTGCATCTAAAGCAGTCGTGCTGCTTTCCAGCTCTGGAATGTGACATGTACTCACTCACTGGTGATACTCAATCCTTAAGTGCCTGAGACACTTACTAGTTGAATCTCATGAAGTTCCCTTTAGAAATTATTTGCTTAAAGAAGTTAGTTCAGCTTCCAAGTGAATAATTGGCATGTTATTTCTTTGCCTGCCCCAACTTTGAACTCTCAAAGACTGTCCGGTTTTTGCCTTACCTGGTCAGCATAGCTTATTCTCTTATTATGAAAGACTGACAACAATACTGTTCTCCAACCACTCCCTTTTTTACACCTAGCATCTGTAATCTCTACTGTTACAAAACCTGTTGCAATATATGGGATTTCATCTGTACTAGGCGATACCTGCCATCTCGTCAGAGGATGTTTGAAAGAGGCCTTGAGCAGAAACAGTTAGGGAAAAATAACTGCTCCGTGAGGAAGAGCAGGACAATGTTTTTATCTGAACTCAGGATACACATTGTGAACATGCAGGAACAATTCAGGCTATAGTGTCATCATCTTTTCTGGTTACTTCAACAGAGTAACATCTCACCTTCCGAAGTAGTTCAGTGGTCCAATCACAGAGTGATGGAATGGCTCAGATCAGTCGATCTGGCAGAATATGCACCAAACCTTCGAGGAAGCGGAGTGCACGGTGGCCTGATTGTAAGAATTTGTTTTAACATTTTACTACATATATACTAAAAACTGTAATATCAAATATCGTTTATCTGATGTTTGTCAGGCAGGAGGAAACATATATCCGCAACATGACAGCATTATCAAGCCTTCTGAAGAACCTCTTTATGTGATCCATGCATCTTAATTTTACAAAGGAAAACTAAAATAATAATAAAGCAACCACTAAAAGATTTTTTATAATCAAAGCTCAGCTACGCATGAGTGTTTACCAGCAGTACATAAAAAACCAACCTTTGCAATGGGAAAATCACTGCGCCCATAAGGCATCACTGTTGTCCACAATCAGGAATGACACCTTTTTAATTCACAACTATTTGCAGCTTAAAGTCAGAGTTCTGAAATACTGTGATTCTAGTGCTGCAGAGGTTTTGCAAAAATGAAACAGAAAAAATTGTGCTAAGATTAAGTACATACTATGAATAGAGCAGAAGATTCTGAAAACTTGTTCAATCCAAACAAATACAGATTGATGCTAAATATAAATACGTATTTGCCCAATCATGCTCTGCATTTCTTAGTGCCTACTCGTGTATTTCTCATTCAAACCCCAACGAGTTTCTATCACAAGTGATTTATAAAAGGTCTAGTGTACCTAGACATCTTAATGAGAAGGAGAAATTCCTGATAAGCACTGTAATGGTTTACTATTGCAAACACTTAACCATATAGAACATAAATATTCTGCCATTTTTTTAATAGATTCTTGAACCTCGCTTCAACGGTGACACATTGGCAATGCTGCTGAATATTCCTCCTCAAAAGACCCTACTGCGACGCCACCTAACAACCAATTTTAACATATTAATTGGACCAGAGGCACAGCAAGAAAGAAGAGAAATAACGGAGTCAGCAGCATACACACCGCTGACCACCACTGCCAAAGTTCGGGTAGGTACTGCTTTCAAAAAGGAGAGATTTCAGAATTGCAGACTTCCTCTCCTGTCTTACAAAGAAAATAAGGGACTGACATAGGCAAGAAGAGATCAGTTCTAGAAAGAGTGTTACATTTTCCTTAATTCTAGATACCCAAGCGTTTAATTTCTCTCTGTTTAAAACAGCTTTAAATAAGCATACAATCCCTTCAGTGCTCCTTCGAAGAAAAAACCCCAATCCAAATGCATTTATCATCAACTGGAACTCCAATTTGAAAACAAATACATTTATCTAGTTGAGAATCTACAGGTACTTGGAAAACTAGAGTATGGCACTAAATCAAAAAGGAGAGGATTTTGAATGTTTAGAGGACAACCTTATTTTTATTATTTAAAATTTGTTTGTCTTCTTATTTTAGCCAAAGAAACTTGGATTTTCACATTTTGGAAACTTAAGAAAAAAGAAATTTGATGAATCAACAGATTACATTTGTCCTATGGATACAAACCCTGCTGCTACAAATGGTACTCAGAAAAACTACAGTGGATACAAAGGACTTGGTCCATTCACTGACAGGGAACTGGATCAGGTGGGACAGACAGACTGATGCCGCTTTCATCTCATCTCCCCATGCATTCCAAAGCTTGCAAATAACCAAACGTTAGCATATAACAAAGTATTTGCTACATCTGCATGAACTTACTGAGAAAGTATTGGCGGTGGACACTGGAAAGAGATCTATACTAAGAATGTCAGGTTTATGTTTTTTAATCAACATCATAATAAACTCATCCACTGTCAAGCCCTTTTTCAGGAATATAACACCTTTACACCATGAAGGTTGATGTGTTTTGACAATTAAGGTGGTGGTTACAGTAAACACAAGACTTTTGTACTTCTAGCTTTCAGAATCTCCATATGGCACGCACACTATTTTCATTATCTTTATGGGTGGTTTTTAATGTAATAAATATATTTGGACTAATTTGTACAAAGCTACCGAGTTATATATTAAAGTACAACCGGATTGTATATTTTTAAGAGCCATTAATCAAAGAATCCAACTGAATTTTTCTTTCCTTATGTACAGTGGGGAGTAGTTATGCTTAGACGGTACATGTGAAAACAATGCATCAGTAATGAACAAGATTATTAATAAACCAATACTTAAATAATTCACTTTTGTTATGTAGTAGTGACATTGTGAATGAAACTGTCTAGACACCACACAGACCAATGATGAAGGCTAAAAAACCATCAAATTTTATTCAACTTTGCTGTTGTGTAAAGGGATGTAAACCCTGAAAAATGGAGCTCCTGGATTCTTGTGTGAACTTTGGCAACACACAAGAGCCAGACAGAGGCAGCTGGGGTTAACTGTCCTATCTCCAGTGACTTTAGAGAGCCTGTTGAGAGAATGGTCACAAAATTGAAGAGACTGTGAAAGTATTTTTTTTCATTTGCATGTTTTACTGCATCTAACATCTCATTTTTGTTCATTATCTAACCGTTGCCTTTTTTCAACATGCACCTTTGTCAAATGAAGTCCTGATCCTAAGCAGGGGCAGTACCAAATCACGACTGTAGTTTAGTATGGCTGTCCACTTGCACAGGTAAGAGTTGCAAGTGAGGGCATTAACTTTGAGCCAAGAGCTTACACTATGCATTACAAAAATCCTGCATTCTTTTCTAGGCGCCTGGTCTTTCCATTAAGCATGACTTCTGAGCACGTGGTCATGCAGCAAAATCTCACTGCCCCAGAACTGATAACCTTTTTACATAAGAATAGGTAGGACTGCATCACAAAGGACTCTTACTTCTTGCTCATGAAAGAAGACTACCAGGCATATAATAAGTGTTAGACCATCTGGAAAATATTACTCTTCATTGGTAATGTCAGCTATGCTTTTTCTTCTCTTATCTGAATTACAGCTCAAGTTTCACAGAATCCATCTTTCTTAATCAGGATTCAACTCTTCCTATCGTTAAATGTGTTTTCACATACCTTACAGCATGGAGGCATTTTTGTTAATGTGCAGAAATCAGAGCTTACGACAACTTGACTTGTCCGGGCACAGACAGCTCCCAAAGATGCATGTAGAGTGAATAAAATTGCACATACTGTCTGACTTGAACTAGTTCCCGAATACTTTTACAGATGGAACATTCAGAAGGAACAGTAATGCAAATAGGGGCTCTTTCTCAAGGCATAAGCCATCTTACGGTACGTACCGCTTTCACTTTTCTTTTAAAGTCACAAATGTATTCTGCTAGAATCCAGTAAAGCGGATCAGTGCTGGTGGTAGTTAAGTGGGTCACTATTCTTGTTATATACCTTTTCATAGCCCGGTTGTATATTCACAGTATCAAGCAGGTACAGATTTGGAAAATTTACATGAGCTAAAACTCCATGGAAAAAAATAAATCAGTATTAATTCCTGACTCCATAGTAGCTACAGTTGACTTAAAGGTATAATGACGAATGACATAACATAGTTGAGTATATGGCACACACAGAAAATCTCTGTGAGGATTTTCTCAAGCAAATATTAGTTATTTAAAGCTGCATTCAAGAAATTCCTTTTAATTTTATGAGGTTCTAACCCCCTCTGTTGTGAATCTGGTCTCATTACAGTTGGATTTTGTTAACTATAGGCCTCTAACTGACCGTGCTTGCTTGTTCATATCTTGTTTTTTTCAGACAATGTTAAGCCAAGATGAAATGCTGAATGACAGCAGATTTTTAACGCCTACCTTTGAAGACTGGAGATGATGTTTCAGTGTGACCAAGAACACTAATAATACCTCATGCCTGTCCAGAGGGGGTCCAGAAGAACCTTGATGCTGTGGTGCAGAAAAGCTTTACCTCTTTTCTGCCAATGAGACTTATCACGTAGCATTTAATACTGTTATCGCCATTACCGGTAACTCTCCTCGGCACTATCTTCCACATTACGTGATATGAAATAGGTGTTGAGAGAAGTGGTACTCCTGTCCAGAATCTGGAAAGCCAAGACTGTTTTACCCTTTTTTCCCACTGTCTTTTACGTGGTATGTTTAGGTACTGTTATGTGAAAGATCTTTTGTAATTTTTTATTTTATTATTAACTCATAATGCAGGAATCATTAATACACTACTGTACCACATGGACTAACCAGAGCCACCTAGAAATTCAGATGGATGGTGGTGAGTGCAGCGGTAATGGCTCTCTAACCACTGCGGCAGTCCTGCCAGAGACTTGTTTCCCATAAAAAAGGATTTTAATCTCTCATCCCTTTTATGAGAACATGCCCTGCCTGCTCTTTTTCTCTAAGTCCAGTGTAGAATGGGAAGACTGGAACACAATATTATCTGTCAAGCCCTTGCTTTTATTAGGAGGAGGAGAAGATGGTGTGTTCAGAGATCTTTACCTAACTCAAAAAGATACTGAACAACTACAGCAGGAAATGTAACTTTGAGACTACCAGAAAACTGATGGACTCAAAAGCTAGTGCTTCATTTGAAGTAAGGTTGTTTTTTTTTTATCATGTGATTTTTGTATGCGCAGTAAGATGTTCGCTGTCAAGGAGAAATCACAACATTTAACTAATGTAAAATGAAACTTTTAAGAAGGGAGTTGGCTGCACTCCGTAGAGTAAGTACACCAGAATTTCCAGCATGATCCATTGTTAGGTTTTAAATGACAGTTCTTTAACTATACCTACTGAATGGGCTGCTTCTGGACACTGACTAGCACATGGGCAAGCATAAGGATGCTTATAAGCCTTCTGAACTGTCAAAATGGTTCAGACAGTTTTCTGAGCCCCATACCTGGTTGGTCTAAAACACCAGACTGGCTTCTCAGAAGACAGGAATGGTAATAAGCCTGTTTTTTTCCCATAGTTTCACCTAATTAAACATATGGCTGCAAACAGCTCTGAGGACTGGAGATTACAGTAGAAACCCTTTTGTAACATTTGCATGAGAACTGGTGATGTTGTAAACAATACTGCTATCAGTTCTCTTTTCGTTCCAGCTACAGGTAGATTTTTCATAGAGTACTTTACTTTATATAGCAATAGGAGACAAACATTACTGCTCTGCAATGTGTAAAATGTGACTAAGGAGCATCAAGAAGTAAGTACCATAATAAAACAAATACTTATTTCTTCAAAACACTTGACAAAATAGGCCAAAGTTATATGTAAACAGATCTGAGGGCAGGTCACTCCCAGCCACAACCCTCCCAAATCAAGGGGAAATCTCTAGTACTGTCCAGAGTATGCAGCAAGGGCTCTTCATGAGCCATCAGTGGCACTTTCTAAAGGTGACCTATTCTAGACCTCACTCCAGGAGCCTCTCATGACAAACTCTGCACTCTATGGTTGGACTTTAGAAGCTAAACCCATGATTTTGTGGTCCAAAATAATAAAACCAAGGCAGTTTTTTCTATCACTGAACAACAAAATGATATTGGAAAATCCCATGGAATGAGAACCCCGTCTACACATCAGCAAACTAAAAATGTTTAGTGACTGGTACCTTTAATACCTTTTAAGTACATCACCAATCTGACAATGCAATCGGCACTAGAGACCAGATCATGTACTATGCACATGCAAAATACTTTGTCAGGTTAATTGGCCAGCAGACTTATTACAGCACTACAAATAGGCTAAGCTGCTCCAACAAGGCAGCCTTAATATCACTGGGGTATTCAAACCCAATTTTCACATGTCTTTTGATGATGTACTTGTAACTCCATGTGTTGTGCTAACTTGGCTGTGAATAGTCAATCTACAAAAGTATTGGATTTTTGAGAGAGTAAGAAATCCTAATTAGCATAACACAGACCTAAATGTTTATTTTCTGACTGTTATGAATAAATTCTGAATGTTTTTCTACCTCTTGCTGATTGGAATGATTCTACCACAAATGGGTGATCTCTCATCAGGGACAGAATCACAGGCTGAACCTCCATGTCTGTCTTTGTATTATTGCACCAATGTAGCTGATGACATACAAAACCCCTATGTCCATTTTTAACTAGAAGATTCCTTTTGTTTTGCTTTAGATGAATAAAAAAATTTAGATGCTAATGAACACCTTTACTAAAGAAATGTCCTCTGACTCAGGAGTGTGTCAGACCGTAAAACAAAAGTAGTGTAAACTAATTCCTGGAAATGAGCATGCAGTACTTCAGGCACTGAAGACTAAGAATTAAATGCTCTGTGGTGAAAACACCAAGATGAGGCATTAGGGCATAGCTTACAAGAGGAAGGAAGAAGCCGTGTTTTCTCGTAAGCAAAGGAAATTTCTGCAGCTGCCAACAGAGCAAGCACTACACTTAGAGAATGACATTGAAATGATGTAACATCACTGGATAGTTATGTCTGTTTATGCAGCCTAGAACTTCTGTGTACAGGGGCAGTGACGGTTCAGCTAATGCTGTTAGAAGACAGCGTGAAGTTATGTAATCCTCCTGAATAAATTTCACACTAATGAGAATTTCTGTTACAACAATAAGCAGTTTGCATGTTACCCAAATTCTGTTCCCTTTTTAATAACATGGTGTCACTTCTTTCTTAGTACTTGGTAAAGGGCTGTAAAACAGCATTTAAAAAAAAACCCAAGCAAACCTGTTCTTTGTACTCTCCTTCCCCAGGATTCACTAAATGAATTATCTATAGGGCGCAGTCAAATAATCCTAGTCCCGTTTTACAGCCCTCTCCTAAATCCCATACCAATGTTACAAACAAATGGTTTTATCTCTATCCTACCTTTCTGATTACATCTAATTTTTTTTCCTCAGAATTAGCATTTCATACTAGACTAAGTTACTTCCACACGATTCAAGATGATCTCTCAACTTCTTAGTATGAAAACACACAAGTAAATTACACAAAAGTAATTATGAAATTATAAGCCACAGAAATTGTACTAAGCAGTTAAAAAAACAAACTAAAAAAAGAAAAAAAAGAAATACTGCACAGTTACATACCGGTTGTGCCGGTAGGAATAATGCAGTATGTACTTACCAAAAGGTGTCCAGTGACATCAGTGTTAATAAGAAAATGTACTGCTCTTGGGATAGCCAAGTTTGTCCAGGTTGGGCTGGCACGCAAACTGGAGCATAGGTGGTGGCCCACACATAAGAATGAGTGTCTCACTGCTGGGGGAAGGGAGGTGGGTTTTAATCATGTCTGCAGTGATGAAGCCAGAACTGTACTTCCAATCTGAAACAAAGAAATTAAACAATTAATTTGAATCTCTGTACCATCTAAAGCCTTTTTGAAGTCCCTATGTTGTACTCACAAAGTAGCTGAAGAATCAGCACAGTTGTACCACCAACACTGCAAGCCAAGAGAGAGTTAAATCTCACTGAGCTCAAACCAAGTGGTCCCTTTTGATGGGGACAAAACAAGGATCTGGTTGATAAGACATTAAAGTCTGCAAGTAAGTGATAGACTTAAAAGAAATTAAGACAGCAGGTAGGAATAAACAGGATGAGTAAATGAGCTTTTCCAGTGAAGAGAGGTCACCCAGCAGTGCTTGTGAGACCTGTGCCATCAACACATTGAAAAAAAGACCTGGAAAAGAGATCGAGTGGTGAGGTGACAAAAGTTTGATGATGACAAAAGTTCTCCTGTGTCATTAAGTGATAAGAGAAAAAAGAGGAAAGAAATGTTAAATGATTTCAAACAGTATTATTATTGAATTCATCTGCCATTTAAAGTGAGCCAAGTAGGAAAAATAATACAGCCTTCACATACAAAAATACCTGCTTTGAGCTCGTTTATCAGGAGGGTTACTAAAGTAGCAGCAGTTAAAAGGCATATGAAATGTTAAGAAGTATCAAGTAAAGGAAAAGGGAACACCATGTCAAAGTAAAAATAGTTTGCCTGCACCTTGACTAGTGCTGTTCAGTTCTGATCTGTTCAGCTCAAAAAGGGACACAGCAGAGCTGGAAAAGATTCAGAGAACAAGGATGAGCAAAGGTATGTAATCACTGCCATGTCAGGGAGACCAGCAACCTCCAGTACAGAACAGATGGGGCAGCGAGGGTGATGGACAGACATCTGTAAAATCGGTAACATGAAGACAGTGTAGTCACCTATTCACAGTCTCTTCCAGCACAAGAATTAAGAGGCAAATGCAAACCAGAGGATGTCATTCTTCACACAAAAGTGCTAATCCTATGGAACCACTAACAGACTGCAAAAAAGCTCACACAGGCTCCAGAGGAGACACACCGAGCTCCTACAGAAGTAGTCCACCAAGGGCAGTCCATCTGTAGAGGCACATTGGGCTCAGAACTGAGAAATGTGAAAGGCTGCAAGATATCAAGGCCTGCTGATTTCTCTGGCTATCTGCTTATGGCTAATGCTGACAACGGCTACAGAACTTTGATCTGACTCAGTTTGGCTCCTTTGTCTGTTAAATAAAAAGCTCTGATCACTTACAAAATCAGCAAACAGGAGTATCCAAGTTTCAAAGGAGATTCAGTACAGCTCAACCTCTCCCTCTATTTCTAATCCAGTGCCACACCAGCCTATAGTTACAGCCTTAACCCACACACGTGGGAGCTCTACCAGAAGCTAACCTGGAGCTGCTGCCAAACAAAGCTGTGCATGTACTATTGACAAGTATTAAGCAATTTAATGCCAACAAAATGCTAATATAACCTGGTTCAGGAGATAGCCCAAAACAGAGCTGTAACTTCTGCTGAAAAGTCCCCAAAACTGGCACATCCAGAAATACATCAAAAGGTCCCCTGAGTAACAGTGAGTCTGATCCAACAGGAGTTAATTATTAGTTCACACTTTAAGGGCCACCTGGTTTAGATCACTTTTCAAAACAGGTGATGTGGTAAGGCTTGTTTCGGAGGGGCTGGGGGATGTCTTTGATGTTTAGAAGTGTAAGACAAGAAGATCGGATATTATACTGACAGCCCCTTGAATAAGAGTGAAAGGCATTTCCAGTGTGTGCCAGCAGCCTACCTTGGGGAGGGCTGTCCAGTGTGTACCAAAGGGTGAACTGATCAGGATGCCTCTCAGCAATGTCTTCTAGCTCAGCTCTGAGTAATATATCTTTTTCTGTCTGCAAAATGAGACCACCGTTTAGCTCCAAACTATGTCAAGGTGCTCTCTAATGCAAGCTCATCTGGCATTCAACGAAACAAATGCAATGATAGTTCATTCAAACTAAGAAAGTGACTCCCCACCCCACCCTTACATGGATAGTTGTTATCCTTACAGGCTTCTGTACATTCAGATTAACAACAACAAACTATGAGACTTAATAGCCACCTAAACGCTGCACTAAAAATGGCTGTTTGGATGACTTTTTAATCCAGGCTGAAATCACAATTAGCTGGATTTGTCTCTGACTCTGGCAAATACGGTCCTGTACCAGCATGGTGAAGGTTAACTGTAGAAACACATTAATGAAACAAAATCCTGCTTCCTTGAAATCAATGAAGGATTAAAGTAAACGGATCAGGATCTGTTCACACCATGTACTCCCTCGTATAGGAATTGGGGAGCACAAGTGAAACTGTGAGGAGCCATCTTCAAAACAAATAAAAGATGATCATGGCAACTATGACAGCACCATGCAAGTATTTATAAAGGGCATTATGGCTAATTTGTTTATTCAGTGTTTCCTCCTTAAATCATTTTGACCCAAGACAATATATTAAAAGCTTACATAATAACCATTTCCTGCTCCTCCCTATATTGATCATTTTCTATGTGCTAACTCAGGTAATATTTTCTCATAAATGGTTGGGTGAAAATACAAACCCAAAGTCACTGGAAGGGTACGAAGCGTGCAGAGCAGTGATTTTTCCAGGGGTCACTGTCCCATTAGTTTAGAGGCCAGCGAACAGAAGTAGTCTGTTAAAGAAGGACAAACCGAGGAGTCAGTATACTCACCTGATTAGCAAAAAGGAGGTAACATTTTGTGGAGTCCTCAGGATCGTTTGTGATACGACGAATCAGCTGCAACATAGGAGTTATTCCTGTTAAAAAACAAAGTGGATGAAAATCGGGTATTTCTTTCTGTGGCTGCAGTTTCAATATTAATGCTGCCTTCCATCAGTGAAGCTTAGTTTGCACAGAGCTACACACCTCTGAATTTCTAATCCAGGCCAAATGCAGAGGTTGGTGGTTTTTATAATAATAGAAATCATTTCAGAACAGAAGCAAAACCACAATCCTTGTATCTGGACCTTTCCTCTTCAGCATTCTCTATCACATACAGTAATTTTGCCCTCAAGACAGTCTCCTAAAGTACTTTTTGTCGTTGAGATTGAAGCTGAGAGAGAAGTGACTTCTCTGAGGTCACACGGTAATCAAGATTAAAGCTCTAAAGATGCTCTCTCCCAGGACTGAGCTCAAGCCACTGGGAAGCCTCAGTGTTGCCAAATACTAATGAGAAGAAATACAGACATTAAGTGCTCTGCTACTAACGCACAGCATTTGATACTCCTCACACGCACCCATAAAGATGTCTTCATTCTCTAGACATTCCATATGACGAGAATTTACCTGTTCCTCCAGCTATCATCCCAAGATGCTTTGCAAACTTCTTCTCTGGTTCAGACTTCTTATGAGGCTTGATAAGAAAGGTACCTAGAAGAAATATTCAAAACCTATAGGTACATTAACTCAAAAAAAAAAAAAAAAACACCAACAAACAAACCACAAATACAAATTCCAGGGGAATAAATTACTGCAGCCTACCAATTAATTAGGACAGATCTTCTGGAAATGCTAAATGGACTCAACACAGCACTGAGCGCAAAGAGTAGAAACCTCTGTGTCTAAGACCAATCCTAGCTTTGAACAACTGAGTTCTCCTTCCCTTTGACCCAACGTTGATTATAGTTAACTCAAGGATTTCCACATCACTCCCCAAAACACAACTCAGCAGCTGTGAATGATAATTGTAGCTAAAGGTAATCACAGCTCCCACTGCAGAGAAACAGGTTTCTTAGGCCACCTTCATCATCCTCACTTGCGGATCTAGCCCTTTGTGTGTGTCCACATGCAATGGAGTTGTAATTAAACCAGCATCAAGCAAGAACCCCTGCGAAGATCAGACTCAGGAATGTTGGAGCCTTGCATACCTTTATCAAGTACTTTATTACTGTAATTCATTTCCAGTTAACAACATCCCCGTGACACTCGCAGTCAGCTCCCTGAGTACCTTCTAGAATCCTGTGACAAGAAGACCTTACCAGTTTCTGCCATTGCTTCAGAACTGTCACAAAACCAGACAGTTTGTAATTTAATTGATCTCCAAGGACCAAGCTGAGTGAAAAGCATCTTATATGAAAAGCATTTGTCATACTCTGATCACCTTTGAAGAGATCTGTCACTAGTAACAAGCTCTCCTAGCTACTGCTCTCTATAGCAGCCAAAAAGGAGCATTTGTAAAACCTGCATCACTCGTTTCCTCTGAGATGTAATGGATCAACCAGTATGTTACTCATCATCAGAGGTCACGATCCAGGGGGGAGCTAAGCTCCTGTCCCCCTGAAGGAGGAGTTAAGCGCACAGTCCCTCTCAGTCAAGATCACAGCAGAATCTTCCACTTGCATTCTGAAAGAGGATTACCTCTCTGAACTTATGTCCCCCAGTCAACCCAGACCCAGTTTAATTATGAAATGGAACTGGCTGTCAGGCAGCAGGTTAGTTAGGTTAGTTAGGAACAACACTCTGATTCTCAGAAGGCATTTCAGGCCACAACCTCCCTTACTTAAGAAGGATCTGGAACATCTCTCCCCATATGTATAGCTGAGGTACTATTTCCAGTGCAGCTTTCTCAGTAATATAATGACAGTAATTTTTTCAGATTTAATTATATGGTGTCAGGAGTGAGGCACAACCAGCTATTCCTCACACAAAGTAAACACCAAGTACTCCTTCCCATCATATCAACTCACACGGGCTCCTGGTCAAGATCAGGAAAGGCAGATTTTCTCTTTTCCACTTTTAAAAAAAGATTCTCTACACAGTTGTTAGGTTTAATGAAACACCTCTGAAAATAACCTATACAAGTTTTGCTCTTCCACCTTCACATCTCAGTACCTGCCCCCTTATAGACAAGGAGCCCATTTGGCCCTCTGAAGTCCATAGTATCTCCAATCTTCAAGTCATCTAGGTACTGGGACATCTTCCCACCTTCTGGAAACTTGGGGTTCACATTTTTGTGGTAGACCTGTAAAAACAATGATTTGTTTTTACAAATGATCTGGCTTTCCTGCAGACATCATTACAAACTGTACATCACAATACTGCAGCCCTGTTGTGCCTTGCAGACAAAATAAGTAAAATGCTCTGTCATGCCCACGTTCCCATGCTCCCTGCAAAGAGCCAGGCTAACGGGAAGAGGTGGCAGGCAGATCACGTACTGCTGCCCTCATTTCACTATCGCTCCAGAACAAACCTCATGGTACCCCATTTTTGTCATCGCTCATGAAAATAGCGTTGCTGCTGCTTCTCTTTTTAAGGCCTTCCCAGAGACTTCAGCCACATGGTGGCTTTTTCACCTTTTAAAGCACGTAAGTTTTAAGTAGTTAACGACAATTCACCATTCTTGTACCATGAAGAACAGAGCACACAAGCCCAGACTTTTACTTTTGCCAAGGACAAACACTATTGTAGAAAAGGATTAGAAAAATCCTGAAGTCCCAGGATCAAATCATCCTGCATTCCCTAGCTTAAAGGATTTCCCTTGTTTCAGTATCTCATTTTCTTAATCAATAAACTCATCAGCACAACTTCTGATACTTACAGACGTGCAATTGCAATCTCCTCAGGGCCACCAAAGATAGCAGTTCTTATAGACTACTGGCGGTTCTTAGCTGACCTAAAGCTACTAGTGGTACATACTAGTAGCAGCAAAAGCAGCTTAAGGGAGAGTGATTGGTATTTGAGCATTGCCAAAAACAAACAAAAAACTAGGTAAGTTCCTGCAGTACTTGCAAGAAAGTGATTTCCTTCTCCCCCCACCCTGCCTCTGCTGCCTCTCAGTGACACACAGCAGATACCAGGATACAACTCACTACTCAAGGATAATGTGAGATGAGTTGTTCGCCATGCAGCCATCCCATTCAAAATAAGATCAATCAAAATAAACTCTATTATTTCACTAAAATGAAGTACTTTCCTTCCTTCCAATTAGCCATTTATCTATATTAAAAGGAAACCAATATTTACCTTTATAATTAAATCAACATAACCTTTTGTCTCATCACTGGAAACTGGGGTATAGGCTCGAATCACCAGATTACCATCGATTTTTGCAGAAAGGTAAACATGTTGGCCTAAGGAGAAAGAATTACAATCTGATTATTTGTTTTTTCATCCCCGGTTTCAAACTTTTCTCAGGCGTGGAGGACAAGAGAGAAAAGCAGGTATTGTGTCCCATTTAAGCAATGATGGAGAAAATTTTTACCATATAAATGCCTATACCTATATACCATATAAACACCTAGTCTCTTCTTTTCTTTCAGCAAGAGTTTCTGGAGCACAGTGTAACTGAGAAGAGCTGGAACGGTACAGAATCAAGGATAAGATGCTAGGAAAGTAGGAAATTTATAATAAAATAGTGATATAGGAAGTTAGTTGCTCATTCGCAAGTGCTCTGTGTATTTTGAGTTCTACTGTTCTCATATTCCCTAATGAAGTGAGAGTGAGGACATGCCAGTTCACATCAGCAAAGATAGAAATAAGTATTACAGTTTAATAGCAGTAATCTCTCAGATCAAGGTTCCCAGAGATTCTGCACCAAGACACCAACAACAAAGCCTTGGACCACATTCCTTTTCCGTACCTCCTGTCTCTGTGGCACTGCAACTTCCACAGCATTGGACACTACTGTCCACAGAGAGCTCTTCGCCCAGCCTAACCCTCCAAGAAGCAGACTCTGAAACCCCTTGCCAAGAGCAGTGTCTTCAGCCAAACAGCACTAATCTAGAGAGTTGTATGCAAAAACAAAAAGCAGCAACAGTGCTGGCAGAAAACACTTCTATTTTTAGCCAAATGATCCCAGTAAAAAGCAGAAGGCAGGAATCTCCCAGGAAGTAATCTGGTCCATACAGCTTCAGGATGTTACTCCTAAATTCTTAAGAATAAAGTCTGGATAAACACAAGCACTGCAGGGCACATCTCAATTCGTTTCTCGTTTGTCTGGATAACGTGGACAGTTCAGTTACACTCTCCCATACAAGCCAGAAGAAACTTTGGAGAAAGACTGCTACCCTTGACAGGCAGCATGCAAGAAGGATGTGCTGGCAGCATGGAATGGGAAAGACCCTGACACTCACTGTACAGCACGGGAAACTGAAACACAGCACAGAACAAACAGGGCTACATCTGCCACATCTGCAGATCAGACAGGTACACTTTCCCCTGCAGAGATTACCATTAAGTCAAGGTCCAGGGTTCAATGCCATCAGTTTTGCAGGGTACAGGAAAGAAGACTCTGCCAATCCTAGTCTGAAATGAACTTCACACTACAGAAAGCAAGACGAAGTTGTAAGCATATGTATGGAAATCAAAAGTAAACGCATGCACGGAAAATGCTCTGGATATTTCAGCATCTTCTATATACAGCAGTTTTATTTCCCCCTTTGTCCTGCACAGAACAGTTAAGTGCCTCCCAGGCAGAAGAGCTGTTCTCTCTCTCACTTTCAAGTGTGACCATGTTAATCAAAAGCATGAGGGCAGCTGACAAGAAACTGAGGGCACCAGATGGAAGTAGAATGCAAATAAGAATTAGGAAAAGGTTTGACAGACACCATTCTTGCTTTTATCCTGACTGGTGATGACCTCCATCAGACTCGGTTCAGTTTCAGTGCTCTTGTTCTAAGCTACACCACACAACGTAACACAAACAGAACAAAGCACACACAAAAGATCAGAACTACAGCCTGTTGGGAAATCTGATATGTCTCTCTGACACAGCAGCCTTCAGATCCAGCTTTTTACATCTTGCTTTGCTGAGCCTTTAATTCCCAAACTATCAGAAGTTGAAGAATTATGAGTACAGTTATAAAGCCCAAAACCAGAAATATATGCAATGAAGTGTCTTCAGTACTTACCTACAGGTAATCCTAATACATGATCTGGTGAAGGTAGCCCAAACCGGAACTTCTTGGTATCGTGACTGATTTCCTAACAAAACCCAACCAAACAAAATCAGAATGAGGTGAACATCACCACTGCTTTAAATCTGAAACTCTACTCAACCCACTATGCTTTAGTAAGCCTCTTCCTTGTTGGCGTGCAAGCCAAATTCTAGGAAGCCAAGCAGAAATGGCTTTGAAAGACTAAAGTTTAAATAGATGAGAAGTTTTAGAAGCAGTCTTTTTAAATCCACAAGGAGTGCCTTTTGCCTGTCTGTGCAATCCCTACAGCACCTTTACATAAAGACAGTCTGCAAACCTTCTATTGCCCAAGGCCAGCGAGCACATTTCATAGTTTGTGACCAAAGATCAAGCAAGACACAACGTTCAGAAGCACAGGATGTTGGGTTTGCCTCTCCCTGACGCACACTGGACATAAATCAAGGGAGAAATACAGCTCTAAACTAGGAGTTGCGACATACAAAGAAAACGAGTCTACCCTGCTCTTGAAACAGCTGTAACACCGTAGCGTAGGTGTGAGTGCTCCCAAGGATCCGGCTCTGCCCGAGGGAAACACTGCGGCGTGACTGCGGACTCACTGCATGACCCGCGCTGCTCCGGCTCCCAGCCCGGGCAGCCCAGGACCAACCGCTCCCTCAGACCGCCCCAGCCACGGGACCAAGAGCCCCTCAGACCGCCCCCGGCCAGCGGGCAGCAGAGCCGGGCCAGGGGAGGGCGCCAGGCGCTAGGTCACCTCTTTGTCCACCAGCCGCAGCGGGTACTTAGCGAGGGGGTCCTGCAAGGTGACGGGGCCGCTCGCTCTCCGTCCTCTCCCTCTGAGCAGCAGCAGCAGGAGGGAAGCTGCAGCGACCACGGCCACGGCGATGGCCACAGGGACGCCCTGTGAGGAGAAGCAGAGGCGGTCAAGGGGCACAGCCCGCCGCACCCGGCCCCACGGCGGGGCTGCCCCGGGCCGCCTCCCCCCGACCCCTCACCTCAAGCCCGTCCATGGCGGCCGCCGCAGCTCCCCGGCTCCGCTCCACCCGCGTCCTCTGCCCTGCCCTGCCCTGCCCGCCCCGCCCCGGGAAGGGCGGCGGCCGCCGCGGGGTTCCGCCTCCCGGAGCCCAGCCCGGCTCCAGCCGGGCCGTCGCCGTGCGGGGGGCGAGGCGGCTCGCTCGAAGCCCGCGCCGCAACAGGGGACCGAGGAGGCGGATGCCCGCTTTGTAAAGCTCAGGCACGTTTAGGAACAGGTCGTGTCTCATCAGCACTTCGAGTGTCCTGCGGGCAGATCCCGCTGACGGGGTCTGCGGGACGGCTGCGGACCGCGGCAGGTCCTGCTGCCCCGGGTGGGAGCACTCCACGGGCCGCTGCAGGCAACCAGACCCACTCTGCACACAACAGTGGGACAGGAACAGCCACAACAGCAGTAACCCAGGGTGGACACTCACTGGCTATAGCCCTTTTGTCTTCCCCTGCATTTTCTTACCTCAGTTCTCATCGCCTTCATGTTCAGCCACAGAAAACAGTGATGCAGTTCAGTGCAGTCCCAGCGTGCCACAGCCTGCCCTGTAAAATAGCAAAGGTCAAGTCCTCTAGGCAGAAATAGCACGCAACCTTACAATGCACAATACGAGGTTCGCAGATGAAGATGGCATCTCTGCACACAAACACCCTCCCCCAAGTCTGCGATAGGTACAGTGCTAATGAAAGGCCACAAGGGCTGCACCCACGGGCCAGGGAAAGGCCGCGGTACAAGGGCCATGCACCCCGCAGAAGGCACGCTGATGGACTGCGACTCCCTGCAGCCAGCATACGGCCTGCCCGCATGCGGCTCTGCTCCCACGCAGAGCAGGACTGCCCTTTCAGAGCTAAGCAGGAAGACTTGCAGTCACAGATGCTCATGTTAACCAAAGGTCAGAGCAAGATACTAGGCCAATGGACAACGCAACAAGCCTTCTTTTGCTTCTATGTAACATAACAAAGAAAATATTTTTACTTACATGCTAGCAGAAGGTGGTTTATATCCAGATTTTAAGCATGCAGAAAACCTCAGCTTACCTCAGTACTCAGGTAGGCTATGACTATCCTACCTTTGACTGTAGTGTTCAGGAAAGCCTCATATAACAGCCAAGAATTAAAGTAGACTTCATATAAATTTTGTAAAAACTAAAATACAATTGCATTACATGAACAACGAATTACATTGAAAGTAATTTTTTATTTTTAAATCAGATTTCATTTGCATCACAAACAGTTCACATCACTGCTATAAGATACTGGCAGTTCACAATAGACTAAAGAGATACAACAAATAAAAGCAAAACTAGAATACTCGTGAATCCATACTAGGAGAAACACAAAAGGTCAACATCATGCAGTCAACCAAAAAGTGAGTACCCTGACAATCAAATTCAAATAATTTAGGAGAGCATTCCAAATATACGAAACGAATTTTTTAAAGAGATGTCAATTTGTCAGCACATAACCACTGCACTCAATAGGGCTAGCACAGCTGATACCACCTGTAGATCTCCCCACTTGATACCCTTGTATTAAATTAATAAACAGATAGAACTTTTCAGGTATTTTACATCATCTTGTTCCTGTTAAGCAAAAGAGAACAACCAAGTCATGAGACACATCTGCTCCCGGCACAGTTAAACTATGTTTAACATAGTGGCTAATAGCAACTTCCACCGTAACTGACCATTAACAGACTTCCATAACGAAAAGTTACAAAGGGTCTTTTCAGAAAGCTTATCAAAGAGAGAGCAAGCATACTCTGTCCATAATGTCAGGCAGCTTACACTTGCCTTACACTTGATCTGAATTTGCCCACAGCCCTTCCACCATGAAGCATTTTCATAGTTTCACAGAAAGCTCATGCTCCAGATTATTGTGTGGACTTTTGCCTAAAGCTTCACAAGTGAAGAGAAGAAACTGATGAAAAACATTTACCATATTCATTTGGGAATAATGGTAGAAAGATTATTTGTTTTTCCCAGCTAAAGAATAAAATTCTCTCTTCAAAAAAAATCAGAAGTTCTAAACTAATGTCATCAAAAAGTAGGGTTACTGCTATCAAATGTGTGTGTGGGAAACACATCTCTAAAGATTTTGCCATTAATATCGACAGAAACAAAATGAGATATCTTACTCTGTAGTTAATTTTCAGACCACTGAGTCAAAGAATGACCATTCTTGTGTTACCTGCTCTACTACCATATTGATCTAGTTTCTAAACACCAGGACTGTGCACAGAACAGCCTGCAATGCTAACTGGAGCCTGTCATCACAATTCCTTGTGTAAGCTGCCATTTGGGCATTGAACAAACTGCTACTAACAAGCAAACACGCTCAGTTAGCAGCATATGGATTAGCCAGTACCTCTCTAATGACACGCACAGATTAATTAGGACAGCAGTCAGCTCTTGCGTAGTGCCAAAGGCCCTTGGCTTGTAACACCTGTCTTTTCAGACACATCTACCTGTTCAAACAACACACAATTTGTTAAAACAGGATCTGTATTAAAAATATCCTTTTCCCAGCAATTGCATTGATTCACATCACTAATGACTAGACAGTGTTCTTCTGCTCCTCAGCACTGCACTACTACTGCCACTGCCTGAGAGCCAGAGGTGACACTCTCATGGACCTTGATGGAAGGATGACTGAGTGCCCCTTCAGTTCTTTCACAAAGGCACTCACTTAACCTCATTTCTGCAGTACTTTTATGCTCTCCAGTACTACATTCAAGGACATGCTTGGCTAAGATATATGGTGCATTATTTTCCCTCCATTTCCTTCTAAGATAGATTAACAGAGAGTCAGAAGCCTGCAAGAAACTTGTGTCTGCTCCAAACACATGTGCAAAGCCAAAATCTCACTTCAGGTAAATTAACCAGGGTAAGTATCAGCTACTTTGGAATGTCTTCACCAATCACGAACTAACATGCTCTCACCAAACTTTACTTTCAATGACATTTGTGCTTTGGAAGCGTTTTACAATGTGGTCCATTAGAACAGCTCTTTTGATGGTCACACCATGAAAATGGGGAGATCTACAAAAAGGAGAAAAATAAAACAGGGTAAACTTTGAAAGATCATCAACAAAGGCAGGCTGTAACTTGTCAAAGTGGACTCAGCTGTCATCACGTGTCAGTTCATGCCTCCCTACCTCCTCTCAACCCTGAGAAATGTAGCAGCAAAGCAGCAGTAAGGAAAGCATTCATCAACACAAGAAATACAATAGAGAAGGGAATAACAATACAGCTGGAAGAAATAAGATTTTCAGAAGTGACTTCTGATTGAGATTAATCTGTTTCTGGGCATTCAGCTAGGCGTATTTTAAACAGACAAGATCTCAGAGGGTACTGGACACCCAAATATAGAAATGGCACCCTGGAAAAGACCTCAAATTAAGTATCTAGCAGTAGCAAAAGGATTCATATAATTGGGTCTTTTTTTCATACATACCACTACTATTAACAGTCTGCTTGATCCAGTCAACAAAAACACCAACATTTGTGTATACTCCTGGGTAGTTCTTCCTTCCACATCCCAAGCCCCAGCTAGTAATTCCATGAAGGGTGTAAAATCCCAAGTTATCTTCTGAAGGACAAACTAATGGGCCACCAGAATCACCCTGCACAAAGACAAAGGATTCTTATTATGAGATAACGTCTAACGTCACTCCTTATGTTTTTAGAATATCAGTTCAGCTACAAGAGGTCCCCAGCTGCTCCTGTGTTTGCAGGTTTCTGTTTTTAAAAGGCAGAGAAAGAAATAACCTTTGTTCAAGAGAAGTGCTTCTTTTTGCAGTATGAGTAATTAAAATCCTACTTTTAAGGATCTTTCAACTGTAAATCACCAACAGCTTTTTGCAAGAAAACAGCTCTTAGTGAGGTTTTAACACTCCCCTCTTCAGAACCCATTTGGCTATACCCAAGGGTCAGAAGGCAAAGGTGATGATCTTCACTTACCGTGCATGAGTCCTTGCCTTCTTCCAGAGGGAATCCAGCACAGATCATCCTCTGGGTCACTTTACTGGGAAGATTTACATAGTAGCTCTGACACGAGTCAAGCACCAGGATGGGGACTTCCAGCTGATGCAGTTTTCTCCCCTTTGCTCTGTCTTGAAGACAAGACATCTCAGAAACCAGTGGAGGCATAAATTAGGGATTACAGAAAAAAGCTTTACTGTTCTCCTTTTCAAACGGTCTCAATCTAAATTAGCTGATTTCCTTCCTCCCAGCCATTGCCCTGCACGTCTACCTGAGCTTACAGAAGTGAAAACTTTTTAGCAGGTCTGTTCTCCGGGAGCTAATGTATAGAAACAATGAACACTACAACACAGAACAGCACGCTCAAACTTGCAAACTTGCTAGCAGAGACTGCATACCTTTTTCATGTGCGCCCCATCCTGTGACAACGCACACCCTCGAGGGCTGAACTGCCTCCTCCTTGGCAGGGAGGCACACAGGGCGCACGTAGTGGTTGAATTCTAAGGGCTCAGCCAGTTGCAGTAAGGCAATATCAGAGTCCATAGTGGTCTTGTTAAAACTTGGATGTATAATATACTTCTTTACTGACCTTTTCTAGGAAAGGAAGGACATTGACATTTTCTGAATGACTTGGGAATTTGAGTCTTTAAGCAACTTTGGATTTATAAATTTTCAGGCTATATGTAAGATGCCTTAAGAGAAGGACACATCTTAAAATAACTGCTGAAGCCACCAGCTTTCTTACATGAACAAGTCAAGATTATGCCTCTTGGACATGGATCAGGGAACATGCAGGGAACTCCCATGCAGCAAGTGTAGGAAGAGGGTCTTGGAAAGACATCTGTCCAGTCTGAGCAAAGTGGAAAGTTGTGCCCCAATTATTTCTGTCTTGGCAATAGTCACCAGGGAATTTAGAGGCAATGCACTCCTCCCTCACACACCCTTCAGGATCCTGAGCTTTGGAGTCCATTACCAGTGAAGGCACAGAGCTCTGTTGATACAATTTTTCTGACAGTCACACAAAAGCTGTTGTGTAAATGCAGATTAAGCTCAGCAAGTAGGCTGTTATATTGCTGCAGCATGAACAATTTCAGAGATGCATTTACATTAAGAACTATTTTGCAAGATTGATTTATATTTTTATTATTAAGCAGATCTTAAGAGTACCTGTCTGTATTCTCGCTCTGTTAGATCATGAAGTCCTGTTACCACTGTCCATAAGTCTTCATACAGTTCCCTGAAAAAAAACAAAAAGAGGATAATTCTGAGGTTGGTATAACAGCACTCTTGAAACCTGTGAATCTTAAAACCTCCCCAACCCAAAATGGATGATAGGGCTCTACATATTTCTGAGCCAACAACTCCTGAGTCCCACTCTCCCCTACAAATCTTTGGAAATCTTCCCACTGAATTCTAGGGAGTATGATATTTTCTCCTGAGGCAGCAGCAGGATCTCCCAAACACACAGCGATCTGAGAGAAAGGTCATTTTTATAAGGACTGGGGGTGCCTGCATGATCCACATCACCCAGGGACAGTGCTGGTCCCTACCTTCTTAATGAAAAAATAGGTCACGTCTAAAACATTATAACCTATCAAATCATATAAAGAAATGCAACATTTGATTTCACTCTCTGGTTTCTTAACCAAGCCCTCTCTCTGCCTGAAAACATGTCATAACTCCCTGTTGAAATTAGTTGTGTAGAATCATGAAGCCATGTACTCAAATATTGCAAACTGAATATATGCAATAGAGAATTCCTCCTCTTAAAATAGTATCTTGAACTAAGCAACAATGCTCCTGACATAAAATTTTGCAAACTAATATTTAGAAACTTAGAAGCTGATGTTCAAAATTCAAAACAGCACTTGCATTTCACATCTCCAGTTTCACGGGGGTTGAAGAGGAGAAATAAAGAAACAAAGCAATGGAGAATATATCTAAGCATCTCTGGCATTTGGGGCTTCTGAAAGCTTACCCTCACTTTCCAGTAACTGAAACCTTATTTGAAAACAGGCCAGAATACCTAATTACCAGCAATCCTGAGAGGATTTAAAAAAAAAATTTCAATGACCCGGTGTATGTGAATTTTAAATTAATGTACTTGTAATTAATTTGAACTTCAAAACAGATAGGTTTTTAATAAGGGAATGGCATCAACCCTGTGCACAAAAGCCTCCTGTATGTACTCCAAAATCTACACAAATTCAGTAATTTTTTAATAGATTGATTCTACCTGGACAAAAACGTAGCCAAAAAGTTACCTAAGGTTAAGTGATGGACGACAAGGGACTTAGTATCTTGTCATCTCTTCTGAAAACTGATTTGATCAAAAACCAAGCCTACTTTCTATGATCCTAGTACATGTGTGGGGAGCAAAAGAATCCAGTGCCAATATAAGCTGTGAGTGGGCGGTAACCGAAACAGTGCCAGCCACCCTGGGCAGAACCATCATGCTGCAGAGAAGCACAATGCAATTACAGATGTTCCAGGGTGGGGTTCATCCCAATGTACTTACTTGGAATTAAAGCAGTGAGCAGCTGTGACAACCCATTCTTTGGCAAGAACCGCTCCTCCACAGACATGCTCATCTGAAACTTGTACACTGACCTGCCAAGGCCACGAGTACGGTACAGCTTCTTCACCTCCAATAATCCTACTGAAGATGAACCTGGGCTGATTTGAAGGCATTCCACAAATACTGTCTGAAACAGAGAGCACAGAGGTTTCAAGAAGTCTTTAGAGGTTAAGATCTGGAGAAGCAATAAACAGTCTTTTTTAAGAGCTAGCCCACAGTTCTCAGGCTTCCCCCCACCCCCTTTTTTGCTAAATATTTCAGCTTCGCTCATTACAAAGGATCCAAATGTTTAGAGATAGCATGAGGAAATGATCTTAGCAAAAAACACAGCTTCACCAAGCTGACAGCAACTGCTTACCTTCAAAAGTTTTAGCCTCAAAGCTACAATGAATATGGACTCATCCCATTCTCCATAAAGTACTGGAGGGGAAAAAGGAAAATTCTAAAACACTGCTTATTATTTTCGACTGCTCTGTACTCTTTGCAATTATTTTCACCTAAGCAAGTAGGTGTAAACTGACATACAAGCTGAAATCCTGTCATTGCATTGCTGTAAATGCTTAACATGATGAAGAAAATAAGAAAAATTAGGTTTTGCTATTCTAAAACCAAAGCATAAAAGTGTTATTATTGATCTTTTTATTTCTTCAGAATACCTTAATGAAATATTCTAGGACAACTGTATTCATTAAGTATTCGGAGAAAACACCATTTAAATTATAGTCCAAAAGGTATTCCCTAAGCCCATGAAGAAAATATAACTTGAGTTGGCTTACCTGTTGTAACCTGTATTTCTTCTTCACCCATATCCTTATCTTCAAATTCTTCTTCACTAGTCAGATCCAAATCTAAATCTAGCAAATGAAAATAGTAAATGTGTTAGCAGGCTGTTTTGAGAGATATTTTTATTACAAAATTACTTTTATTTTCTTTATTATATTTTTTTTAAAAGGAATACATTTCTACAGTAGGGATATGTGCTATTACACCTTCACATGGTAGTTAAGTGCCATTTAAAATGCACCAAAGTACTCTTACACAAAATAAAACTCTGAGGTTTGGGGTAGAGTCATTGTTTCTCTTCACTGACTCAATAGGCCCTTTGTTTAGAGTCTCCATAGTTTCACAACTCAGGTTTTTTCACTGAAACTATTTGTTAGGTAAGAATCTCCTAAAGTAAAATAATTCTGAATAGTCACATTCACCAAAGAGCACTTTGTGGTTCTTCAAAGAGGCAGTTTCCCAAGTTGCTTCTATTACCTGTGACATTAACAAAAGAGATGGTAGCTCTGAATCCTCCAAAGGTCTCTGTTTCATCAGAGTGAAAGACAACCACCATCACAGCAGAGGAGCTTAGAACAGGTGCTGGTAGGGCAAACCCGCAAGACATAGCTAAAACGAGAAAGCAAAGTTTCATTGCAGATTAACATGTACTTTTTCATCCTTACCTCTTTCAACAGTGGATACCAATATTCTATATACTCCAGCTCTCACGCAGAAGGGTAAAAATAACTATGCACTAGAGAGGAGTAAAGAAGGACTGTTCTATTATTCCTGACAGGCTGTCCTGTTCAGAGTTATCTCATAAAAGCAAGGAGACTCTTGCATTACTTCACAAAAGCCTGTTGCAGCACTCACACTCATCGGTTGCCATTACATATAGAACACACTGGAAACCTGATTTTCCCTCATCAGTGTTTCAGCACTAACATCTACTAGCGCTAATCTAAGCACCAGCATCAAGTGAGTGCTGAAATCAGTTGACTGGGACAGGTCTTCCTCTCATTCAGTGTAGGCCAAGGTGGCAAGTATTACATGACAGCTCATCTGGAGTAAAGAACAACTGGACTCTGAAAAGGAGACCTCTTGGATCAAAACCAAATTATTGTGTTATGCCCTTTTCTTAGTTTACATTAATTCAGGACTGCATTTCATACAGAATTTAAATACACAAAGCTGTACTCTTCGATGTGGTTTTGCCTCTTTAAGTGGAAGAGAAGCAGCAATACCTATGAGTACTTTTCAAGGTACTAAAACTAGTACCTATAACATCCCCTAAGACTCTTGAGGCAAACTTGATTTTAGATTGTAAAACAGGGCTGGTGAAAGTGATCAAAGAAATAGGTCATCCCCAAAATGTGTCAAAAATCAAAAGTCAAACCAATTTCGTCCTCTTTTCCCACATCTTCATACACAGTCACGGCATCATAAGAGCAATCTTCACTGTCCTCTACTTCAAAAGACTGGTATGTAAGCTTTAAATAAAAAATTAAAAAGTGAACCTTGTTAAATTCACACAGAAAAAATTCAAAGATCTATAATAGTGTCTTTAGTATTCTCAATGATTTCTTTGGGGTTTGGTTTCTGTGACATTCAGACCTCTCACAGGTGATATATAGCGTATTACACTTGCTAGAGGACTCTGTCATGATAAAATTTAAACCAGCACATTCTGTTTTACTGTAACCTAAAGGAGAAATCAAAACCTATATGGCTTTTGGGATGGAAAGTGATTTCTCTCAACTGCATCCAGCAGCATTATTCAAGCCTGTGTTGCTTGGTCTTTCTTGTCCTTATCTGCACAATTTCATGTTAACTCCATGGTGCCCACCTCCACTCCATGGACACAAGAAGGGCTCATATCGTACCTTGATTACATGATCCTCTGGCGCACAAATAATCCATTGACAGTCTGCCATGTTGCTGTAGTGCCCTGGATAGTGCATACTTTGTAACACTCCTTCTTCAAAAAGGACAGCTAAGGACTCACAGCCAGAATCTGGAAATTCAGGAAGACAAAAATGGAGGCACTGTGATTTCCTATTAAATCATTCACTCATGAAAAAAATAAATCTAGAAAAACTCTTATGCTGCTTTCACACAGCTGAGAAAGAGAACAGGACAAGAGCAGTAAGCCAAATCCTTCTGTCTGGAAAAGATACAAAGAAAATTTTTAATCTGTTCCCAGGCAGAAGAGCAATTAAACCCATGACAATAGCATTCCCCTTTGGCTACAGGCAGTGCACTGCAGGCACAGGTACCTGTGTGGGCTGATAGAAGAGCAGGACACAGGCATGTCAGAAGAGCATTTGCCAACTTTCTTTGGAAAGTGGAGACATAAAACAGAAACAGAGGACGCATCTTCCTGATGGGCTATGCAGTGGCAAGGCCTCTCAGAGGGGATTCCTCCCTACACTCTACCCTAACACTCTGTAAAGGAAAGAAACTATCTAGAAAAGCCACAGACCCAGGAACAACTGGCGTCTGTCTGTACTGGATTGTCCAGACTCAGCAGGTGGCCCTTGGGCTGCTCGCTAATGATGGTGAACAGCTCTGCACAGCAAAAGTGGAAGCAAATCTCCACAACATACATCTTAGCATTAGCTGCCTCCCTCAGGGCCCCTCCATGAAAGCATGCTTGGGACTAGCAAAGCAGCTTTCACCTGGAAATTCTGCTCATTTGACTAACTGAGTTTTAAAACATTCTAGAAGTAAGGAAGGAAGTGAGACCTTGTATAAAGTGGATGGAGAAAAGGCAAAATTGAAGGAAGGCTTCTCTCAGCAGCATCTAACCTCTCTTTCTGGCATACCAGTTTCTCCACAATGTCACACGGCAGCCTTACCACACTTACCCTGTTCTAACCATGCTTACCTTGTTCATAACATTATCCACATAGAAATACTATAGCAGCTTCCTCTGATTTATTTTCTCCTGCAATTTTTTTTTCAGGTTACCACTTAGGAGTGCAGACAGGTATATTACTAGACTTAGCCTTACCAGGAAGAATATCTGGTGTAAGAGCTTTGTAGGTCATGGAAAAACCAGTTCCATGATCCTTGTTGTCAGAAACAAATTTCAGCCTTATACTGTTGGAACCAATCAAAATAGGTAATGGAAGATCTCCTCCACAGAATTTCCCTGAAATAGAACATTAGAAAATAATCAGTTTAAAGTCCTTAGTCACTTGAGAAAACTTGCTTGTACCATCTTTAGTATTCGGCTATAAAAATTTTAGGATGAAAAGGAGTTTGCCTCTTCATTCCTCTACACTCCCTATTAACCCATTAGCCCAAATAGATGCACACAATTAAAAACCAAAAAACCTTCACACCAGAAAGTTGTATGCTGACACAGTTCCCTACCAGGCAGCTTCCATTCTTTTCTCCTCCCACACTCCTTGTCTTTTATTTTATGTCACAATATCTTCATCATGAAAATATCAGTAAAACATCGTCAACTGGAACGTCCCCATTGGATGTACTTGCTGTTAGAATGAAAGAGCACACTGACAGATGGTTTCTGTCAGAATAAGGGGACTGCAACTCACCCACGAGTCTGTCATCTTTTGAATACACCGATAAAGAATCGTAGTCACAAAACGTTTCTGGCTCTATATCGAAGCGGGAAAAATGAAGCAATATATAATTTCCTTCTGGTACAAATAGAGTCCATACACACAATCTGGAACAACAAATTAGTTCCCGTTCACAAAACTGCAACAGAAAAGAAGCCAGTTACACTGAAACGGGGAATGGTGTCAGGGGAAAGACTGTGTTTTGTTTACTTACTGGTGGTTTTGATAGAACTGTTTGGGACTACCAGGAAAATGTAATTCTCCTTCACTGCCCGGGAGTTTGCCATCCTGAACACTACAAAATGCTGCATTGTAGAGTTCAAACACAATAGAGAGAATCAGGTTTGACACATATGAAACATCTGTTCCTCTCAAAAGCTCAAACATCTAGAGAATATGGTGAGACTCAAGATTGCTCAGCGGTGCCTTGTTTCTGCTGGCAGACTGATGCTGGGTCCCCTCTCTTTTATTTGGAATTATGGTAAGTCAGTTTTAAAACACATAATTTGGGATCAAAAATGAAGCATTGCTAACATGCTATCACATTTTATTGTAAAAACAGCACTGCTTGCTTTTTACCTTGAAGGAACTATTTGTTAAATGAGGAACTCAGTATAAATATTTTTTAGGGAGGAAAAATGCATACCTCAGGACATGAGAGAAGCATTCATTGCAGCCCGTGTGTAATAATGTCCTTAGCTATGTTAGAGCCAGGGATTTTTGCAATAGCACAATATAGTATTAAAGGCACAGTAAGAGAAGCAGCTGAAGCTTTCCTCTCCAGACAGCATTACTAGGAACACAATTACTTACAAAAATTATCTCCCCTTGCCTTTCCTTATGCTTGCAAGGTAAGCCAGTAAGACATTTATTGACAACTATGTATATGAAAATAAATTTAAGGAGTCATGTACTTACAAGACTATCTTACCTGATACGTCCTAGGAAGACCATTACAAAATTTCAAAAAGACACAAACATCAATTAAATACCTAATTCTCACTGGCCACAGCAAGTCTATACAAACTGATCGTCTGCCCAAGCTCGTTCCCCATCTGAGACATCTCACTCTAAATTACTACAATTAAGAATCAGAAGATGACTTCAATTTTAAAACATGCTACGTTCAGGGCTGGGTTTCGGTGGGGGGTGGGGGAAGTGTGTTGCATTTTATTAATAGTAATAGTCAACAGACAAGTAGATAGATTCACCATAGTCTGTGTAAAAGCACTACTAATTTACCTCATACTTTCTATTTCAAATCTATAGTTTTATACAGAATCAACTTATTAACTAGATTTCATGCATTGCTTGAGGTTCTGTTCTACATTTTTCCCATTAATTTTATTTATAATTCAATAAAAATATGGCTTTATATAGGTATCTCTCTTAAGGAAAATTCCTCTTTGAAGTCACCGTGAAGTCACCGGTACACAAGTACAACCCCACATAAGTAAATTTGGTTGGTTGGTTGTTTTTTGGGGTTTTGTTTTGTTTTTTACATAGAGCTGGGAGGAAAAAGGCATATATTTAAAGTATGGCGAGTCAGGCTTCTTCACGTTTCTTCCTTCATAGATTATATATCAAACTATTTTGGAGAGTCTTTTTATGCTCTAAGACAGATAGAAGATACTTAAAAACTACTGTACTTACCTGTGAAGCTCTTCATTTTCAGATCTAATAAAGGAGGGATAGGGAAGGGGATGGAAAAAGAAGAGTAAGTTACTGCAGTTTTCTATTCACAAAGTAGGCTTTATTTTTATTCATGTGAAATGGTAATTCTACACAGCTAGCACTGAGACAAATTCAAATGATTCTTGGGGACATAGTGCCTACAATAAACTATGCTTAGAATTAAAACAAAACTGCAAGTTCAGGCAATGCTGACCTTGGAATAAACAACTCTGGAGTAGCCACCTCCAGAATTAACCATACGTTGATAGGCACTGCTCAGTCCGAGCAGCACAGTACTCTCCTTCTGCAAGGAGTAAATACCGTACATCTCAGGGACAGGTAGCAGAATCCAACTGCTAGCATCACGTCAGGGACACAGAGACATGAAGCCTGACAGCAACTGCAGTTAAGATCTTTTGCACCAGTGTGACAGTATAAAAGAGAGCACAAGCAAAACACAGTGCAATGCAGCTGGGAATTCTATTTTCACTTTACCTATCAAACCTTTCCTTTTTCTTTTCACTGGAGCCAAACACGCTTTAATTACCACAACAGCTAATCATTTTATTTTTTCCTGGTAATAAAATGGGCCAACTAGTAAATTCTTAATAAAAAGACCCTGTCTCTCTCTCCTTAAAAAAACCAAAAATGAACCCATTTTTCAGAAGTTCTTTTCATTGTTCTCTGACATTATGAGGGTTTCTTCTTTCAATCACTAGTTGAAGCTGGTTTCTAATGGGAAAGTTGTTGTTTTTATTTCCCTTGCAATTTTTTTCTTAGCGCTGACTAGCAAAAACTCTTAAACACCTCTCCTCAGTTTTTCAGTTCTCTGTGTCAATTTTAACACAATCTCTTACATCTTCTAACAAAAATAGCCCAGACTGGAAGAAAATATTAATTCAGTTTCTTAATGCTCTGAGTGAAGTCCATCTCTGAACAGACTGTCATTTATATCTCCACTTCCATGACTTTAGAAGCAACGGATAATTTCAATGCTGTTCCCCTGCACAGAGGGCATATGTAGCCTTTCAGGCAAAGTAAGCAAAGGCACTTCTGAGACCCTGACTTTTCCCCTTATAGTCAAATGTCTGATCCAACAGGTTTTCGCTGAGAAAAATGACAAGTGACTTCGAAGAGGCGTATATGGAATTTCAGACACTTTCAACTGGTGAATTTCCACTTAAAAATAAAAATACCAGGCTAGGTGGGTAAAAGGACCGTTCTTAAAGTTAAATATACACACACACACACATATATATAGTTCAAGCAGGAGGCAAAGTGGAAGAGAAGCAAACATTTACAATGCTCTCAATTTGGTTTTGGCAACTGCCATTCAGTACCATATACTTAAAGGCATAATGGAATGCTACAGTCCTTTGCCAGGAAAAATGGAGAAAATATGTGCTATATATTGAAAAAGATAGATGAAATATCGTTATGAGACAGAAGAGTTGTCACAAATGAGGGACACATTACTGTGGAGACTAAATACCAGCACTCATGATCTCCTGAATCCAGGAAAGCACCGCACTGAGGTCTGTGAATATTCCCGGAGATCCTCTGTTGTAATGTTTCTTCTTCTCATTACTTATCCAGCTGCGAGCACATCCCATACCCCAGGAGATCACACCAACAAGAGTCCAGGCACCATGCTTACGCTGGCACAGAAGAGGGCCTCCTGAGTCTCCCTGTAAAAAATAAGTAACAGCCCACAACCTACAGCTTACAAAAGCACAGGCATACCACTGAGCAAGCCTTGACTGAGTTCTCTTTTGTGCCGTACTAACAAACCTGCAATGCAGGGTATAGTAATTTATAGAAAACTGTGAAGAGAGACACTTTCCTTTTTTTATCACTGTTAGACAGGATTGTCAAGAGGGTGAGAGGCAGCCTAATTCCCTCACAGGTCCATGTTTGTTGAGGAACTTTTTTTTATTCCCACCACAAGGAACAATGACTTCAGGTTTATCTCACTTCCTTTCCTTCCTGTAATCCAAGGCAATACTTTTTACTTTCCTCCTTAGGATCATAGTAACATTAATTAATTTGTCAAGTGTTCTGAAGTTAGAAAGTCCTAAGCATTATTGCACTGGGCTACACTGCAAAATTGCTCTCAGGAACCTGTCATACACCACTAATTACAATGGAATCATGTAATTAAGTGGATTGCCCCATAAAGAACCTTTGAAAGAACTCACACATCCAAATAAATACCCTCCAAATACAGCAGTTTACAGTGTATTCATTCACTTAGGCACACAGAGCCTTGAGCTTCTGAGGAACAATTGCAAGTACCCGAGGCCCTCTGTTCAGCTGACCTGGCAGGCATCTTTTCCTCCATCTGGAAATCCAGCACACATTATAGTGTCACCTTGGATGGGCTTCTTCAAAGTTGATAATGCTCTTGAACATTCCTTACTGTTTAGGATTGGTAGATTGACTTCATGTAAGACCTGAGGGAGTACCCCATCTGAAATACAAAAAAATTGTTCATAAGAAATGCTGAAAGGTGAACTTAACCTCACTACTAATACACCAAAAAAAAAAAAGAGTTGTAAACTTGCTTCAAGCCATTTTAGGGTTACACAAACATCCAGTTTTGTGTACATAAGAAGTTTTACTCGAATAAATTTCAAAGAGTTTCAGAATTGAAATACCTGTCTATATATTGCAGTGATCCACTTGGAGATAATCCACAGGTAGGCACAGAAACTAGCAAAGACCCCATTTTGAGACTACCATTCTTATGACCAGTTGATGGTTTCTTCTGGTCTGTGACCTATGCAATCAAGCTCTTAGCATGAGAAATAAGACACTGAGAAACCTGAATGTCAAAGAACAATTTGAGTGCTTACTCTCATTTAAACGGCCCCAACCACAAGCAGTGCAGATATATCCTGCTTCAAACTTTTCACCTGGATCAGGAAGACATGCTGGCAAAACTGATGAACCTGCCACACACGGACATAGAATTTATAAGTATTTGTAAGAACAACAATGAAAAGATACCTTTCTCTGTTAAAACTAAGAAGTGTTGTTATTTTTGTGGCATCTGAAGAATTAATCTGGCATTTGCTAATTTAACTGTACCTCAATTTTGTACTGTTTTGGAATAGAAAAAGAAAGCCAGGAGCACCACAAGCTTCAGCCCAGGTCTTGCCATTCAGCTTAGACTTAGCTGCTATCATTAGAAACTTCCATTTAAAAAAGTAGTTGCGAACCTTTGTGGTGGCAAAGAAAGAGCAACATAATGATGTGAGCTGGTGTCTTTGGAAAAAGCCAAGTGTCGGGTGGACTTTCCTACATGCCTCAATATGATGTAAAACTGATGTGGAGTAGCATTCCAGAAAACCTGACCAGAAGGCAGAGTTAGTGTACAGCTCACAGGCCAGAAAACAGGGAAGCAACAGCTGTCTTCCCCACAGCCTCCCCTTCCCCTTCCAGCCCCCAGAGTGACCAATCTGCCACTGAAGACAATGCCAGGCTCCTTTCTGCAGGAAGGGAGAAGAGAGCAAATAGCAGAGGGGGGAGCAAGTGAGGTACTGACAGCACTGCAGTATGCTCTGAGCTCTGGTCTGCCTTTGACTAGCTTTGTGGTTCACCAGAGGCAGAAATCTCCACCTACACCTATAAAATATAAAAACACCTATTTGGTCAAATTTTAATCTCGTGCATACAAAGAACAGTATCTTTTTCTTCAAGGGAGTATTAAATCTGAAGAAGACAGTTTAATTCAACTGATACATTTTTCTGACTTACCTCTAGTATTTTAAATATTTCAGTTGCAAAATACTCCTGAGATTTTTAATGGTATAATCTGACAGCTGTGAAATGGGTTCAAACTGAGTTTCGAGACTTTTCATAGCACCTGGGAGAAGCAGAGGCCTTACCTTCCCCACTGAAAAAGATCACAGATAGCTATGGCCTTACTGAAATTGAAGGCTCCATCCAGCTTCAGAAGGGCAATGTCATAATTCATTGGCCTTCTGGGGTCAAAGTTTGGATGCTTGATGACATATTTAACAGGGAGTGTCTGCTCGCCATCTTCCCTGATCCTCAAATCATGCTCTCCTGCAGTGACGTTCAAATCCTCGAGTACATTCCTGTGGAATAGAAAAATAAAAGTTCAGCTCCATAAAAAACCAGTTGTTTTTAAACAAAGAAGTTATTACTACTGATACCTAATACCTTTCAGATTTTAGAGCACTTAATATGTACAGTCAGCAAGAGCTGAGCATGCCCTGCAGTAGAAGTCAGGAGATGAAAGAACTGAGGAGAAAAATCGTTTATCTACACTCCCGACTGTAGTGTGGTGGTCCACTAAGGAATCAGGTCCTCTTACTGTGTTTAAAAGTATTCGGAGGAGACAAGGTGTGGACATGGGAAAGCACAGAAAAAATAAAGCCACTTCTCTAGCAGTCTCAGTTTATCCCTTAAAAGCAGTGAATCCTGCTTTAGGGCTCCAAGGACCAGATGAGACATGCAGCACACAAAAGCAATCATTATAAAATTTTTATTCTGCTGCTAATTTATTCACTGGACTCAAATAATTACTTTTGTGTCAGGAGGCTTTATGCTGATTTAGATATTGTCCTCCTGTAGTTTATATAAACTCTGCAGTTTTTGGCTAATTTGACCAAGATGTGATCACGTACAATGCCACGTACAGATCAAATTAGTAATTCCAGGCTATTCATTAGTACAAAGATTCAGTATTAACTATAAGGGAATTAGAACCTCAGTGAAGCCACCACAGAATCAGAACTGAAACCTTCAGTACAACATTCATAGACCTCTTCTTTTTTTTCTTTATTTAGCACTAAGGCTGAAAATCATTTGCATGCAAGAGGTCAGTACTATATCCATTCACCATTTCATCGCATATACTCTGTCAGTTGTTTCCACTTAAAAAAATTGCAGTAACCTGAGAAATATAGTTAGGTACAGACTTTTACCTACACTTCTAAAATCAGTCTCCACCAATCCCTGTAAGTTTATTCTATTCTTCATTACTAAGATATTTGAAGGTTTTATATTTTCTCCCTTTCTGTTAAAACATACAAAATATTGCAGATAAAATGGTAACACCTGTAAGTCATGGCCATAAAAAGATGCTACAGTGCACACACACTTTCACGATCCACGTTTTTCTGCACCTGCAGCCTGCTCCTGAAATACCCCATCCATACCTGTCTAAGATGCAGTGAGCTGCCGTGACCACCCACTGAGCAGAAACAATGGTGCCTCCACAGAAATGCTTCTGCCTTCGTTTCAAGGAAACCTGCATCATATAAAGGCAGCATGCCAAATAAAGACAATCTTTATATCTGCTCTGACTGCATTGGAGGAAGAAAAGAGAGAAGACATGCAGGTGCTCTGAAGATTCACATAGCTAAAGTACATGCTTGCACTTCAAGCAAACACACTTTCATGGCACTCTTACAGATCTTGAGTCTAAGAAAGAGATCCTAAACTTGCTGTTCTCCCCTCCCTGGCTACCTGGATAAAAACAAGGTACATGTAATAAACGCCAAGTCACTGAGGTACTCAGCATGCTGCAAAGGTTACTGGTGAGTTTTTCCTTTGCAGGTCACTGGGAGCACTGCAAATCCATGATGCCTGGCAGTAGCCAGGGGCTGGGGATGACGTCCTTCGGTGCCCTATTTTCAAGCAGTTTCACCCATGCCTCTTTAAAATAGACTAACCTACAGATACTCTTTCAGAAATAATGATGAACAAAATAAAAAAATACAAGCAAACGTTTATCAGGGAGCAGGACGCGTTCTGTGTCCTCTCCGTCTGCTTCACTGCTTTTCATAAAAGCAGGGTGGAGCTCAACAATCCACCATAAGTGTCAGTAATTACAAAGCATCCCCGTTTACTTCTTCTGTCATTTCTATAAAGAGTCAGGACTTTGTTCTGAAGATAAAACCACATTTGCTTGTGCAAACCTGCCATGGATGTGAGCCTTGTTTCACCTGGTTTCCCCCAACAATCCGAGTGAAAAGGTTAAGGTAACTCCATGGTTTTGTCTCTTGAAATTTCTGCCCACACCTAGGATCTGAGGAGTAAAAGGGGGAAAAGAAGGAAGGATTCAGTCTGGATTTCAGTTCTTCTATTTCTTTGGTAACATAGAATTGGAAGGCTTGGCCTGGTGCAGAGGTCAGTGCCACCTCTGTGCCATGATAGGAACCACATCTTATAATTCCTAGTACAAACTAGCCCGACTAAGGCTAAATTGGGCTAAGAAAAAGGCAATGTACTTTATTTTGTAGAAGTTCTCCAAATGAGGACTTTTTGATTCAATTGTATCACAAATATTAAATTTTGCCTTCCATTAGCAAATGCATGTGTGCGTGTATATCTATATATTTAATACTCTCGTTAGGTCCATGCTTCCTTGAACTTTTTGATTGTCAACATACACTTTCAAGCAAGTTTTTGAATTATTTTGGGACTAAATCACTGTTTCATTAATGCTTTCAGAAATCTCTTTACACGCAGCATCAGTACTTAACATATTTTGGACAAACGGGGTCAAAATGCGTAACACGCAGACCAACAACAGTGGCTGAATTTCTCTAAAATATCTATTACTGCACCAACTTTATTTCTTCTTCACTATTATTATTATACGCATCTCCTATGGCTAAGTGAAGCTGATAATATTTATGTGTTTGTAAAGGAGTATATTTATAGAAAAAAATATCTGTGGTGATAACTACTGATTCAGCAGTATTTTAAGAAAGATGGAAGCAAAGCAGCCAATTCTGCCAAGCAGCACATTGCAACAGAGGAATTCTTTGTAGTGCAATTCCCAAACCCAACAGAGGCCAATTTAAGACAATTGTTTTGTCTTAAAGCTGCATGAAAACTCATTGAAGCCAAACACATCTCTAAGAGATTTTACTACAAATCCTGTTAATCACCACACTGGGAAAAGTTTAGCATCCACACGCTGGGAACACTTTGTTGTCGTTCTGGCAGATAGGTGGCTGTAGTCAAAGCAGGGAGGACTGGCACTCGCATATACTGTCTGGAAAATGTGTAATCCTCCAAAGTGCAAAATGCAGCGTACACCACCTGCGAAAAGGGTTTTGCAATCATCCTCAGGATTAGCTTGGCTGATGCAAGTGATTACAGTGTCACAACAATGCTGACACAGTACTACTTGCCCTAGCTTTGAAATAAAAAAAGCTTTATATAAAAATGATCCAGTTAATTTATCTGATTTTTTCCTTTCTTTACTTGTCCTTACGGCACCCTCCTTTTTCCCATGTGCAAAGATAAAGTGAGGAAAGGAGAAAGAGGACACAGACAAAAACATAAAAACCAGAATTTAGGTTTTACCAAAAGGAATTTGGTACTGCGGAAATAGGCAAAAATAAATACATAAAAATTAAAAATCAGATTCACAAAATAAAACTTCCCTTTTTTCTTTCAGCATTGAATAAGTCTATTCTCCTAATGCATGCAAGATCTAAAAATTACATGTTAGTATTTATATTAATATTATACCAAACTTATTATTATCTGTAACTTGACAAACTCTATAATCTGCGTCATGGCATTTGTAAGCCCAAGAGACTCCTGACTGCCTGACAGACTGCTTCAGGACCAACATTTTACACTGGTTGGATGAGAGATTTCTATGTAAACTGCATCACACCCATCTGCAGGGCAGGATGCTGAAGCCAGTGAAGGCCATTCTACCGAAGACTCTGCTTTAGATTGCTTAAGTGAGCCTCTTATGGTGATGATTTAGACATCACACCTGTTTTGACAGCCAACATAGAGGTTTTACAGCAACAACTATTGATTTGCAGAATTCCTGAAATCAAGCTGTAGATTGCCCTTTTTACTACTGCAAATTTAAAATGGAAGCAAAACAGTTATGCAAACAGCCAAGGTCTGAGTTCCATTCCAGTTTGCTATAATTCAGTAAATCTTCATGAAGGAAACAGGAAAAATTGCAGTCATTAATTGTTCCAAAAAAGAATACTCTGGATTTTAAGCTGTAAGACAATGGAAAACAGGACTCACTGTATTTTGTTTGCAGCCCATGGGTAACATGCTAAACACGTCCTTCATTAACTTGCTGCAAATCTGAGAGTATTTAATGTTATTTCTTTAATTATAAATCATATTTATTTAATATTACTCATTCTGAATCATAAAGGAATCACATAAAAGTTTCATAAGAATGACTCGTTAAAAGATAACTCTCAGTTACAGACATGGATTAGAACAAAAGCAAAGAATGAAAACTAGACCAATTGTTCTAACGCTACTTTGTGTCTAGGTCTACAGGCTCTGAGGGTCAAAAATTTAGAGGGTCAAACTAGTGCAGCTTTATTTCAGCACTGACTCCCATGCTGTTCACTGGCTAAATCCAAACCCGTTAGCAGTTAGACAACTGTTAAAGCTACACGTGAAATTCTCATCCTACCTTTCTGAAGAGCAGATGGTGCAGCAGGGAACTCTGTAATACAAACTATCCCCATCAGGAGAAACTGCAGCTTACTGGGGGCAACGCGCATCTTGGGGTGCTGAATGACTGAGTGAAAACAAGGTGAGCTTTTACAGGGAAAAAGAAACCCAAATGCGACACTGCAGAACAGTGACTAATTGAGGTAGAAGTTACTCATTAATCCAGCCATAAAGCACTTACCTGCACAAATAAGTTTTCCAAATTTAACAGAGCGTGATTCTTTTATATACCATTACTGAAGCCTTTGCTGTAAAATACTAGCTAAAATCCTCCCTACAACTAGTTTTTTCAGGCCAAAAGACACCATGAAGTTACCATTGCATGCTTTGCTAGCAACACTTACCCAGGCTCATCTACACATCCAAGTAGAACACACGTGAACAGAACGTCAATTGCTATTGGCCTCTACAATTTCTACAGTTTTTGAAGAGACAAAACTTCCTATTTCCTGCACACGTTATAGTTAGCAAATTTTACAGATCTAAGAAACATACCAAAAGTTTATTATTTCATTGGCAGCATGCTCAGAGTTGTACAAGACAAAGCTCCCTGCATTAGTAATTTTCTCAAAAGAAGTGTTTGCATCCCATTTTTGAAAGGCAACTAAGGAGGACAGGGCTCAGCTTTTAAAAAATCTTTCAGTATTGCTGCAACCAGCAGCACCAGTTCCGAGTCACTTGGATGGCTAAGCTCTACTTTTAATAGCAATTTAAGTGCAAGTCACTTAGAAAATTATTCAAATCCTAAATAAGGAACACAGCAGCAGCTAAATTAAAAGATTTCACAGAACAGAAAGCATTTTAAAAAGTTAAGAAGTTAAGAAAGTTAAATTACCCTGCAAATTCACCACTTAAAATTTTCATCGGTTTTAGCAAGTATTGCCTGACTTGGAAATGACTGAACAAAGTGGTAAACACAATTAAAATACTATCTTATATTCATATGAAATATATAGGCACCAAGTAAGACATTAGAGTCATCAAGAGAAGCAATAGATTTACTCCGGATGACAGAAGCCACAAGTCTTATTTGTGCCAGAAAGGGCAAAGGATATTTATACCTGGGAACAAAGAAACATTTGTAGAAGTCGGGGGAAAACACTCTTTGTTTGTGTTTATTTTTCTTGGCTTCAGTGGTTGAAATCCTTAGCTTCACCTCACTTGGTAAAAAATAATTCAGTATTTCCACCTTCAATATTCCCACAAAACCCATAATTTGCACATGGGAAATGCATCAAACATTGAACACAGAAACGTGGGGTAAACAATATGTGCATGTTAACACAAATTTCAATCTTCATCCATCACAGTCATAACTTACCAAAATTATGTTTTTTCAAGATGCCAACAGGTAAATGCAAAATATGTACTGTTTTGAAGTAAGTTGCAACAGTAACTAAAGAGTTTCTCTTTTTGTGGTTACTGTCACAATGGACACGTTTTTCAATTCTGCTCAGGCTCCCAAAGAAAACCACCTCATACCTGACTCATTAACCCCAGCCTATTGAGTACGTTCCATTGTTTAGCCAACGATTTCGCAATACCCCCTCGATCCCCCATCAGTCACCATCCCAGCGATCATTTATGTATTTATTCAATAACAGATTCTCATTGTTCTTTTCCTTTGTCAGCCAGGGGATAACAAAAGACAGCTTCTACTCTGACTATGCAATTTCATAACAAAAAACTGAATACAAACCCTGTCCTAGAAACTTTGAGTTGCAGTTGGTTTTTTTCTGTTATAAATACACAAAACTTCTTAAGACTGCAGTTTTCCTACTGGTCCTGGGGAGATCCCTAATTCTGCAACTTCTTAAACCTGCATCACCAATATCATTCCAGCTCTACTCAAAAGCTTTGAAGGCTGCTTTCCTTCATTAACTCATTCGTATTTTGCAGGGGCAAAACAAAACCACCAAACACCCAAAATTAGATCCATGGAGAGTACAGCTCTCTGGTCACCCACCACAATGACATCCTTTGGAATGACACCATCCAACAGAATGATATAAAAACAAGAATAAACAACCTCTGCAGTTATAAGTGACGCTGTGCACACAGCACATCACCTGTCACATAACTGATGAGAAATAGAAACATCAGGCCCACTGGCAAATGGTGAAATAATGAGCTCATTTCAAATTTATGACAGAGAGATAACACTTACCTTGCAGCGGCCAAAGGGCTCAGAAAGAAAAAAGCATAGAAGGGCACGTTCCGTACAACCTGCTCCTTCTCTGGGATAGCAAAACAGAAGCGCAGGCCTTCTTGTCCTACTATTCTTTGTTCTTCTCTTTTACCACCTCTTTGTCTTTCTCCTGAAGCTGTTATCTTTATCCCGTGTGCAGACAGAGGTACTAATAACTTTCCTCACTGGAAAGCTGCTATTGCTCCTAAACCTCGCAGCTTTGGCAGGCAGTGCTGCCAGCATCATTCCTCAAAGGCAGGCAAAGGTCAAATCTTACGACTTCATCTCCATCCACGCACTTTCTCTGAATCTCAATGCAAAGCTGGCGTTGTATCCTGTTAGTGTCCTGTACTTTTGCAGTAAGAAAAACAAAGCCATTAAATCACCAACTGTCCAAAATGGTCTGATCCATGTTTTAGCCGGTTGAGCCAGTCCCTAGTGCCACAATAATGGTGCTAATTGATGCTAGTCAGCCTGGTCTGTCCCTTCTTTTGCTGTGCACTTGGGAGACAAAATCCTCATAAACCCAAGTATGCTTGATGCTGTAGAAACATATATGTTTCATGCTCCTTCCTATGGGGTTATTAAAAAAATACACACACACACATAAGTTTAAGACCAAGAAAGCAAAGAATATAGATAATATTCATCATCAGAAACTTTCAGAATGATTGCTCTGTTCTTCTGGTTTTGAAGGGTTTCTTTAAGGGGGTCGAGGGCTGGTGAGAGGGAACACAGTCTGCTTCTCAGTGAAGGTTTTTTTGGGAAGCAAAATGCTTGACTGAAAATTAAGCAAATAATATTTATAAAAAGGGCAGAGACAAAGTTTTAAGCCAGCACCATTTTGAACCTATGTAATTTCCATCTATTAATAAAAACAGTGCTGATAATTGATTGCTACTATACCAAGGACAAAGAGTAACTACTGAAAACACACAAGACAAATGCTTCACAAGAGATCCAAAAATCTGATGTAGGTTCCCACAGTGCTTGTAGGTTCATGATAGCTTTAAACCACCCAAGTCTAGGCTGCTACCAAGAGGACAGTTGTGCCCCTTGTCCCATGAACATGCCTGTTGCTGCCATTCTCCTTGTGCTAGCCTCAGTTCTGGTCAGGCTGTATGGACAGCTGAACACTCTTCTTTTTTATGAAGGTAGATTTGTTTTTATAGCTGGGTTGGTTTCTTATTACTCAAAGATTGAACACTAGTGCCAGTGTGAAGGAGGAGGAATGAATGCATGCAGTACACAGATCAGTCCATTCTTTTTGATTGCAGCTACCACTTACAATTTAAAATATACAAAGCAATCATGAAACTTCAGCCAGACTGGGTTTAGACACAGTATTATCCTAAAAACAGACCCAAAGTTTTCAGTTCTGTTCCAACCTTTGTTATGACCTCCTGTCCGGTTCTGGTTAGTAAATATGTCTCAGCTGAATGCTCTGCAATATTGAAGTATCAACTACCACACTCCGGGGATTATGAATTCCCTTTTCTTTGGGTGTGAAGAACCCTAAAAGGGCAAAGTATCTTCATGGACTTTTAGTAGTGTCGCAGAAGTTAAAAGGTACAGTCACCTAGTAACTCTATAGTTCAAACAGGAAAGTTGCTACCACCCCCGCACAACTTGTGTCCACCCCACATCCTTCCAAGTATTAGTCAGTCTAAGAGATCAGACTCCCTTGGATGCAGACTACTTTCTGAGACTTTGTGCTTTTAACATCTCCTCCCCCATACCGCTGTGTTCACGTTACAGCCCTCCACGTAACTGAAAGGGCCACTGTTCTTGCCTCACAGAGAGACATTTAGTTATGTTTTATTGCTGCTAATTAACAAAAGTAAGGACTCCGAGGGAGCAGTAAAACAAGAAAGGTTGGCTTTTCATAATGTTTTTACTTCAACTTGCTACATCCTCCTAAATTCTTCAGTTGACCTGTCAGGGCACTGAACAAAGCATACAATAGCAAGAATGTTCAAAAGAGTACTTGGTGGAATAAGAATCCACAGAAACCCCCCAAGACACTCTTTCCCGGAACATTTGTTCTTCGATTCAGGCTTCTGGATACACATCAAGATCTATTTGAACCTCCTGTGCAAAAAGGGAGTGCAATTTCAGAGGAAAACGCACTAAGCTCTTCTTCATTATGCAAAACAAAGCGCAATAGCTGCTATACTAGCCAAAAGTAACCAGTAACCAAGAATTAAAAGAAACAACACCTGCTGGCCTTTTCCCACTCTTCAAGGCAGCTCCATTTTTCCTGCCTTCAGAGCTCACTGATACATGAGAATTGTAGATACAGGCTCTGCTTGCACCTGCGGTGAGTAATGCTATGACACACATGTTCCTTTTGTAGCTAAGTTTTCTCATGGACAGAGATTTTTACCTTTCAAAGTAAACAAGACCAAAACCAAATGAGATTAACAATGTCAACAAATGCAAAAATACTGCAGGCTCTGAAAAGCACAATGTATTAAGGTACAGGCCAAAGCTTCTGCTGGATAGAGTCCAACCTTACATCTACAGCATAACTGATTAATTGGGAAAAGGACAAAGGAAGGAAGAGAAAGGGAACAGAATTGTGCTTAGCTCAAGTATTTGGCCTGAATATTTCAAAATGCTTTGTAAGGACAGATCGACACTAGCACTTCTCTGCTAAGGAAAATCTGACATACAGATTCAGCAAATCGGCAGCAGTCAGAAGTGTGCTGGTCACTCAGCTCCCAGACATCCAGCATCCCCTCAGGACTGTTTTGTTGCTAATGAAATGCATAGTCTTTAGCAGAGTAGCAGCTCCTCAATGAAAACATAAATTTAAAAAAAACAGATGAACACTAAAGCACACATTAGTGTACTATTTTATGCTAACATTCTAGCAATGACTGGTTTTGTTCTGCAGGGATCTAGGCCCCATATTTAGCAGCCTCTCACATCCAGGAGAATAAAGCCTGAAACAGGGCACCTCGCTGATGTGAGATGTAAGGCACTGGAGAAACAGGCCCTCCATCACTGCCAGCTGTCTCAGCTGTTCTGCACTGCTTTGTGCACAGACAACAGTCCACCCCTGCCTCCTTCCTCAATCTCCCTCCCACTGCTGGTATTGTGTGCACGGAGAAGGACTGCATTATTTTTTAATACCTGACACTATAAATGAGGTATAACTGATAAGTGACATAAGGAAACATAGGAAAAACATTCACAGCATTACAGTGCTTAAAGAATGTGCTCAAAATGCATAAATGAACCATCTCAGACAAACAGCGGCGAGAGGAATTCTTGCATGCCTTTTCAGAAACATACTTGAGATAAAAATGAATTACATTAGCATGGCTATGCTGCCAGAACAGCGTCTGGACTACACAGCACATCAAGAACAGGACATAAAAGGAGAGCGCTCCAGGTGCCTGCTAAGCTCAGCACTGGGAGTCCAAAATTCTTGGATCGTTGCACAGCCTTTTTCACAGAGGGAACCACTGCCTTACAAGGAGGTGGAACTGAGTCCAAATGGTAGTTGATCAGAGATGAATGATTTGTCAAACTAGCTTAAAAGTCCAGGAGAAGGAAGTCCAAAAGTAATCCATGTATTCGCTCTTGATCAGTCTTGACCAGCTTCCACTGTTACAGAAAACTGGCACATAATCACGGTCTGTTTGCTTTTGGCCAGGCTTGGTCTCCATGGCTAAATAACTTATTTTCAGGATGCAGGGGCAAAGTCAATCAGCACAGGGAGAATCAGAGAGGAGGTTCACAGCCCTCAACAACTGGTTAAGGCTGAGAGGTGAAGCCAGAAGAAAGGAGAGAGCAGTGACCAAGTAGCACACTCATAAAGCTATTTATTTTGTGCCAGAACTGTAGAAAGATGGATTTAAGAAACTTTGTGGGTACTTTCCAGGCTGAAATCAGGGTAGAGGGGTTTGGGTTTGTGAAAGATTGCAAGATTCACAGTCCCCACCTTTAAACATGGAAATGGAGACACAGAGAAAGAGAGCCAGAGAGGAAGATGGCAGCACAGCTAAAAACAGAACTAGTCTTCTATTATCTTACATTATGAGAGTAATTTAAGAGTGAGGAAAGCATAAGCAAAGCCAGCCCAAGCCCGAAGAGGAAGCAATTTCAGAGAGATGGGGAAAGCTAGGCCAAACAGAATTACTGAATGATGATGGGATATTTCCTTTATTTGCAATTAAAATGCAACCAATCACAGAACCAACTGCATTCATGTTTATTCTTCTAGATGCCCCACACTAATAAGCATGAAATAATCTTCAGTGAAACCAAAGTAGGAAGAGTTGTGTTCTGTTTTCAGCTCTGCCATAAGATGGCAGAGCAACATCACATCTGTCTTGGAGGTAGCTGATCTACACCTGATAGTTTGATATTGCCTGGTATAATAAACATGCAGCCATAGAAATAAAATTCCCCTCTGTGTTGCGAGACAAACCTCATTCACATGCAGTCCTATTAGAAAATTTAGTTCATAATCCTCTTAATAGACTTTGCAGAAATAAATTTTAAAACTGTTTTCATCATTGCCAAGAAGGCTTTAGGAAAACCAAGAAATCTGCGATGTTATCTAATCATAATATGGAATAACAGTGACACACAGTCAGCACAGATCTTGCTGCACACTTTTTGTATGGCTTTTCCACCTCGTTCTCAACATTGAGTGTACAAGGGACAGTAATTTGCAAACCCTTTCTGCCCCATAGCAAATCTAAGTAGGATTCATCCTAGCACGGGTATACGCGCTGATACAAAATCATCTGGGTTTACGCTTCACCTATTTTAGAATTCTCAAGTTGAATTAATATGTCTGTCTTCTCACTTTCATAACCAGCCTCTGCCTCCCAGCAGCAAAGCAAGGAGCTTTGAATTCAAGCAGCTTGAAGAAATGCAACCACCCACAATTTCTTCAGCTGTACAGGACTCCCTGCTTAGGTATTACCAGCCAGCAATGAAACTACCAGTTCTCTTTAGGCAAAGATGCACCATAATGTGCTGCAGTAAATACCACACAGTAGGATGAAAGGGGGGAAGTAGAAAACTTTTCCATTGAAATTGAGGGGATTTCCCATGTCTGCAATGGTAGGTGAAGCTCTAAATACTGAGTAGGAAACAAGAAGTCTTCCTTACAAAATATTCAGTGCTTTGAATGCACAACACAACCAGTCTTTTGCAAAAATAATTGTGGCAAGGAGAACAGGCAAAAAGAGCCAAAGCAAAAAAGCTAAATAATGGCATCTTAATAGCTTTAGAAATTGAATTTAAAGGAGTTCTAGGGCTGATGTGAAACTTCAGTAGGTAGAAAACTGAACTACGCCACTGGTCAATTTGCAGCAATTAAGTAAAAAACTGGAGGCCTTTAATGAACATCACAGAACACTACAGAAACCACACGATGCTCAAAGACGGGAAGTGGCTTTTGACCCTTCATCAGCAGATATGTGATATTTCACACAACCTGCATTAGTTGAAGCCACTAAATTCTTTGCACTCAGAACAACTGCAATACAGTCCACCTAAGCTAAGTAGACAAGTTTTAATAGCAGTCCTCTTTCTTCTAGAGACAGTTATTTCAAACATAGCGGTATGTGGCACTAGCAGACTGGACAGTGCATCTATTCATGGCTCAGAGACATGTATATTCAACCAATACAGACACAGTGTTAACATGAACAAACTTTATTCTTGACGTAAACAGGAGATAAAACTAAACCACCTACTGATTCTGCATACGCTTGACTTAAGAATTCATTGCCATGGGGGTCAGACACATAGCTGTGAGAGCACTGTGCTGATCGTGCAAGATATCTGGCCAGTTCTGAAAAAAAAAAAAAAACCAACCAAACAACACAAACCCAAACTAGACAGTAAATACTAACTCTCTACAGAAAAACAGCTGAAACACACTGAATAGCAGCATTTCTTTCAACTTTGTGCACAATGCAACCCTTTTTTGTAGGAAAGTGCCATGTCAAGCCCTCAGAACACTGCATTTCACAAATACTGCAGAATACTGCAGTTTTGTGCCATGCTGTGCTAGTGTATATCAAATCAGTACACATCACTTGCTGCACTGCTCCTTGCCCTAATGCAATATGCATGAAGTTGCATCCATAATTCATGACTTAGGAAGTCTCTACCTTCTCTAGAGCAAAGGTCAGAGGTAAACTGTAGTTTTCAATTATCTTTTCATGAAAAAAAAAGCTCAAACATACAAAGCTTGAGTGGTATATGTGTGTATGGAAGGAAATGGGTTACGATAGATAAATCTGCAACCCCAAGAATCCCAAGTACAGCAAACTGCAGCGAGGTACATCTTAACCTCCAGTGCAACCTTAAAAAAAAAAAAACCTTCCAGGGACTGAAATCGTGTGGTGTTGAGAACAGGAGATACACAGGGCTGTGGACTAACAATGGAAGCACTGCCATTGACATTCAAGAAGGCCTTACCAACAGGCAACTCCTTCATTTAGCAGCTTCTGCATCTTTTGCACGCTTTTCTACACCAAGATGAGCAGGGCCATTTTCTTTCTGCACTGTATTTCTAGCTGCAATGTTAGAGGTCCCCCATGGGCCTGCGGCAGTCTTTGCAATCCTGAACTGCTCCCAGGTAGCAAGAAAGCAAACCAAAATGTTTCTGCAACTCTCAACTTGTAGGTAGGATGCTAGATTTAGGACTATGAAGAGTTAATAATTCAAGTAGTCTCCCAAAACTGTAATTGTTACAGGCAGAAAAGAATCATGGAAAAAAAACTAGTGGTTACTTACTGGGTGTGTTCGGAGTGAGTAATTTTTCAATCACCATATAAAGCAGAGAATTTAACACTGCAGTGCCACAAAGCCTATCCTATGGACCAGGATTTGACACTGAGCACCAGAAGCTTCTGGCTACAGCTTGATTCTCTGTGCTTTCACAGCCTTTATCACTTCTGAGCTGTGTTTAGCCAAGGTTCTGCTACTTCTTGGATTCCATTAAAAATAAAGTTGACAAGCACAAAGCAACCGTCTAGACTTCATAAATGTGGATAAACACTGACAACAGAATTTGGGTACACGCTGGCTTAAAACCTGAGGTTTTTTTTAGTTGTACTCATTCATTCTTCACTCTGCAATACCTGGTGTTCTGTTTAAAATTCTATTATTAAGTCATATAATTAAATAAACCAAACCAGAATTTCATCTTTCAATTACATCTCAACATTGTGTGAGTGGCCACTGCAAAGGTCAGAATAGCAAAATGGCTAAATTAACTTAAAAACAGAGAGAAGAAAAATCCCCAAAATGGGTTCAGAACCTCTGAAATGCCACTCTTCTGCCGCACATTTTACACATTTTGGACCATTTGGACCCAGAAACTTCAGTATCTAAAACTCCCCAAATTCAGCAGAGGCTGAGAATCTTGATAGAACACTTAAGACCAGAAGAAGCTCCATTCTGTCACAGCTAGAATGCTACTGGCACCCAAACTTCTTAGCAAGTACTGAAGCCTTCACTAGTGTAGAGGTTTACTATAGAAAGCTTATGCCTCTTAAAGTAAAAAATGCTTTTAGAATTTGTTTGTTAGGTATCAAATCATCTGCTGCAGTGTAGCTTTAATTGGTCTAAAGCTCAGTGTAGCATCTGAGCTGGGTTGTTTGCCTGATTAGACATTTTTTCCTCTCAGGAAAATTCTCTTTAATCAGAACAATCCTCTTCCCCAACAAAATGTTACATGTGTGTGTATTGCACACAAGAACCCTTGGAAAGAGTTGGTTTTGCCATGCAAAGTATTGACACAGTATCTGTTTCAAACCCCCCAGAAGATTCAAGTCTCTGCATACAGATCAATGGCAGCAGAATCAGGCCTGGTCTGTTTGCCAAGTTCCACCCTGAAGGGCTTCACGCTGCAGACCCAGTTTACTATGGAAACACTGCCAGGGGCCCTGAGCCATGCTGCAGGAATGTGAGCAGCTTGGAGCTGGTCATCGGAATTTCCTCCATTTTCTATCTCTGCAGGCAGAGCATTCATGGCCTGTTGCCATGTAACAAGAGGGATAAAGGTGTGCGAAACAAAAGGAGTTCGACCACCGGCCCCCAGCAGCCCTTGCAGTAGTAATGCTGTACTTGTCAGAAGCGGAGCACACAATAATTGCCATCCACATGCACTCTATCTATTTATCACTGCTTACCTAACAGCCTGCGTGCAACAGTCCACTGCATGATCCCTGTTTTAAAACCTCCTCTTTTGGCTTGCTCTCTCTATTGAAATGAGTTGTCAGTCCATACACTCACTGGAGCATCTGCAATAGCATTAGTAATGGTGTGTCAGCATTTTCACTCAACCACTGCTTAGCCATGCATTCAAGTTTGCTCTAAAAATTAACTCTAGAACACAGCTCCTATAGAGCTGTAAGAAAAAGTTATTCCTTTCCCATCCTGTGTGTACAGTTACAAGCTTCCAGGTTGTTTTCATTAACTGGCAGTAGCAAAGTGCCTTTCAAGGAATGCAGCTGAACTTGCTCCTCTTCTTCTATCTTTCCCTTTACCACTACCTGCTTAAGCATGTGCAGAGAGTATTTAAGACTCTGCCATCGCCTCTCTGTGAGTTCATTTATCAACCACCAAACTTTCACACCCAACGGTAAAAAAACTAGAGCCTACACATCTTTATGCAGTCATAAAAATAGTTGACATAAGTATCATTTTTCAGTCTCTTTATTAATCCTTTCTATTAAAAACTCAATTGTTCCGGAGCAGAACGTAATCGACAATACATTCACGAGCTTCTCCATGTATGTTAACTAACAACTTAACAAAAATAGAACTGTAAGGCTCTAATCTGCATACTGCAGTTAACATACCTGTAACGATGGAGATGATAAACCTCTCAGTTCTGTAATGCAGTGAAAATCTTCTCATACACCACGCTCTGCAATCATTTAAGCTTTTGCTAGAGACTGCCATGGAAAAGCCACTCACACATTTGTGCACCTGTATGTGTGTGTACACACACATGCTTGCAGAGTTTACACAAAAAATAAGCAGATCATGTAATTTTGAGAGGATGACTTTATTTGGAAATGCTTAAGTTGGGGCTAGCATTTTAATCTTTAATTTTTAATCACCCTAAAGAAAAGGACAACAATAGAAATATTTTAAGGGCAGTGATTCATCATCCACCTTCCATTTTAACTCATTTTCCACTTCTCTGTCAGACAGGTGCAAATACTACCACAAGACAGGCAAGTTTTATTTAATCCAGCCGTACAAAATTTGACACTTTTTTTACCACTTTCCCATCTTATCCATGCACATGTCCTTCTTGCTTTCAAAAGGCAGCAGGGCAGGCAGCTTTGGATGAGTCTCAACAAGTAATTTCTGCAGTAAGGGTGAAATGTTTCTTCCCATCTTCCACATTTGTGGAGGCCTTAGTGACAACTTGTGCTCCCCCACTTCAGCTGTGGTGGCCCCTGATAAATCATAAGCTTGTCAAATCCATTAACAGTTTAGCATCTATCACCGGTGTATACTTCAAAAGCCTCCTTTAGAAGCTCACCAGCGGATACAAGCTTAAGAGTATTTAATTCTATAGCATAGCACTGGTCAGCAGCCCCAAAACATCTCAAATAATGTCACAGCCAGACTAGCTTCATGTCTTCTCCTCAGACCAAACAAGGCTCTTTCATACAGCTGGCATGAAGGCCATGGCATCAACACAGCAAAAGGACTTTAGAAGGTACTGGACTAGGGCAGTTTTGACACAAGCCAACAGACAGCACAAGTTAGCACAGACATTCTACACTTAGCCTTCTTGTACAGCAGTTTTGAAAATTGTAACAGTTAAGTGTTTCCTCACAGCAAACAGGAGCCACAGATAGGACAGCAGATCAGAAGTCATGAACAAAAACGTATGTACACATTTAGAGAGATTGAGACATGCACATATTAAACACTTTGTATTAATAATCTGAAAATTTCCCAATTTTTGCAAATTGCTATGTATTTTCATGATGTGATTAATGCAACTGTAATACTTTAAAGAAACATGAGGACTCGTATCTGCTGTGGATATACCTGTTCTCAATAGAATTTTGTCCAAAAAACCCCCTATTTCCAGGGAATATAAAACCAGCAATAAACCAGAAGGCTGGACAAGAGAAGCCATGTCCACTGTACACATAGTTTGAGAAGTTGTATAAAATCCAACTATTAATAGACAGTATAGTATTACAGAGAGCTGGGAAAAATAAAAGTAAAAACATCTTCATACATTTTACATTTAAAAAAAAAAATCACTTTTTTACAAGTTTGAGTGCTGACTATGTGCACATGAAATCACATCCATGTTTTTCTACGTGAGCTATGTCTAGGAATTTGCACCAGCCTCCCAAGCTACCTAGGCTAAGGACACTGAAGTACTGAGAAGATATACAGCACTACACAAAGGAAACTACTTGTCATGTCATTAGTAGGACATTCAAGAAGTTCTACAAAGCCCAAAAGCTGTGAAGCAGTTGAACACTTGCTAACACACTCTATATGCACCAACAGAAAAAAAAAAAATATTGCTGCCTGCAATCAGAAGAACTATGGCTGCAAAAGGCCTGCAGTTGAGGACAAATGCTTTAATTAAACGCAGTGAAGCAGAGGAAGCAAACAGTCCCTCTGGAAGCAAGTGTTTACAAGCCAGCTCAGCAGGGCACACAGATGATGCAGAAAAGATGAAGAAGTAGAGCAACAAGTTCACTGTGGGTCAGTTCAAACAAAGTGCTATTCAGAGGAACCTCTGAGAGAGGCTCTTCTGTTCTCTCCTTGCAAAAACTGCTTATTTGTACTTTTCTCTTACCTGAAGCCTGTGTCCATCTGCACTTGTGACCAGCTTCCTAAGGACTCCTATGAAACTACTGATGATGAAGAGAAGCAGCAAAAGCTTCCAGAAGAGTGAGTGAGAAGATGCAGCAGCAATCAACCATGAAAATACCACGAAAGGAACTGGAGACACCCTGAGCAGGAAGACTAACACCAGGTGCCCTCAGTTTAAAGTGGTGGCAGCCCACTCCTTCAGCATCACTTGAGGCCCAAGTGAGCTTGTTCTCCTCCTCCAAGGCCCAAGTAGCTGATGTGCAACATCTGTGTCTGCAGCACCACCTGCTATTAACTCCCTGTGTAAACCTTGCCACCTGGGTTTCTAAGGTGATCTTAAAACAGGAGCCACCCAGTGTTTCATAGGTGGGAAGAGGAATTAAGAGGAAGATGACCTGTAAGCAATTTTCATGCTTTAAAGATTATAATCATTCATCAAGACTCAAGTCATCATCTTCACTCATTATAATAGCTTTCTAACAGAAAATGTGAAAACATTCTGATGTGGTGACACCACCACCTCAGGATTTAGAAACGGTACTGCTTTAAGTACACAGGTGACACAGGCAGTCCACGTAGCATGGTTTTTCTGGATTTTAAGTTCCTGAAGAGCTGGCCCTTTCAGGCAAGCTACCTTATCTTGCCACCACATAGCCAACTTACCCTAAAAGATCGCTGACATAAAAAGGTTAGTAACTAAACCTGCATGCCAAGCAGCTGTAAAGCTGCCATGAGTGAAGGGAGCATCTGGTTCCAGATTCTTCATTCAGCATCTATGTCAGCTACGTGATCACTGCTGGCACCCAGGATAACAGCTCCTGACATTTTAACAAAAGACAAATGAGAAGCAAAAACCCCATGAGTTTCCAATAGAATGACTAAAATGGCAAGACTGCATTTAGTTCTAAAACAAAGACAGAAAGAAGTGCTGAGAAGAACTGGCTGATTTTTTTGCTCTTGCTTTCTGGTCTTATTTCTTGCTTATAAAAGTTACAGTAAAGTTCTACTTAGAAGCAAGGTTATTTGATAGGTGTTAGCACAACCTTTACAGAGAAAAGCACTGTTTCTATACTCTGTGGCTCTGAGTTTTCCCGCTACTTTTCTGTCTATCAATTCTGATTAAAAACACTTTAGCTCATTAATTCAGACACAACTAGTATTCCTACCAGTGGTTTAACTCATACCAGTACTTCTTTCTCTACAGTAATAGTGGAGACTGATCTAACAGTGAGATCATGTAACACTTAAAAAAATGTACTCTCTCTCCCTCTAACCAGAAAGGATTGCTACAAGAAAAGCCTTCACAGACTACTACTGGGGTTTAAGTCCCTAAAATAATCTCCAGCCACCCAGAGTTCTGCAGAAACTGAAGTCACATTTCAGGCTCTTTGAACTCTCAGATAGGTGCTAAGCACCTATTGGCTCTGAAATGCAGAAACTGCACAGAATGTGGAAACAAGCACAGAAGTAGCTAATTCATCCAGAAGGTGACTTACTGGGCAAAGAGCAGCACTTTCCTATTAGAAATGGATAGGCTTGGTTTTAAATTAGAGTCACAGAGCACAAGTTACCTTGCATGTTTTTCTTTCCAAATCAAATATTTAAGAGAAAAAGCACAGGTTTCAGTGACAAGGAAAGATTAGTTGTGGCTTAAATCCACGCACACAGATTGAAAAGGGGTGAGACACACTGTGCTAAGTGACCTTTTAAGTGCATCATTTAGACTGGTATGTGCTGTCAGAGGAGAATTAGACACCTTTCATTTGCTTCCAAGAATTAGAATTTAACATTCTTAAAAAAAACAAAGTGGCCATTTCACTTATGTACAGTGCCTGGCATTACTAAGGTGTGCACAACCAAAAGTGTGCAGCCTTTTTATCTCAAGAGGCCTAGCACTACAACTACAGTCCTCTGAGTGGGTGGCAAGAGCAGAGGAGCCAAGGGTAGCACCTGGGTAGGGGAGGAAAACAAAGGAGCCAACACTTTTTAAGTGTTTGCTCAGTGCAAACTAACCCACCGTAAACCACTCCAAATGTACCAGCTACGTAAGCACAGGTAAATCCAGAGCGCTGGACTTCCTTTTAAAAAAGCCCCTTCAGCAAGGGGAGATTAAACCTCAGACCCAAACATGGAAGCAGCCTACTGGATCGTCACTCTTGCAACATGATACAGAGGAAAAAGGTGCTACATTAGATTGTGCTAAGTAGCTGACTATAGACAAGCGCTCTGCCAGCAAACAAACAGAATGCCAGGGAAATCAGTTTACAGGTCCTCCACTGGTGCACCTGGAAGAGAGCTCCTTCACTTGCAGGCTTGGGCAAGTTTGCATTAACAGTCAGAATAGCACATGTGAATTCACTGTTACTCAGCAAAAGCTCAACAGCTTCCAGAGGATTGCGCTGCTCTGGAACAAAGTAGACGTGAATCCTTAACCTAGTTACCAGGCTCAAGATTCTGAAAGTATTTGCTGTTTACTTTATGCAACAAATAGCAGGTCTCTGACCTGAACTGGGAGAGCCTTTATGAAACAGGAATGGTAAGATGGATTCGAAGGACATAGACAAACAAAACCAACTAGTCTGTCTCAAAACAAGTGTAACTTCACACAACTGAAGAATTACACTTAACTATTAGCTTTAGTACAACTTAATCAAATATCAAAGTCCTTGAAGGCAGATGAAGCAAGAAACAGTACAGCGGATAGTGGATAAGGAAGTCTCCATTCTTCCCACTGAGGACTTACTTAGCTCTCAAGTCCTCTTGTTCTCGCCTATGCAATTTGTTCAAAATTACCTCCTTGACATACAAGAAATTTTTTAAAGCCTATTTGAACAGATTTGGAGTCTGTTCATGGGAGTAATTAACATGTGTTTGTGGGACACACTGTTGTGCTTTACACCATGTAAATAACATGCAAGATTTCTATCCTGTATTTTGCACAGAAAACTTTATCTTCCACAGACTTTCATATGCTGTCAGCAATATTCCAAACATCCCTTTAGTTGCTGTCCCTCTCCAAACTGAATCTGAATCTTTAAGTAGAATAATGACTCCTAGAACTCCTGCTTAAGTGAAAAGTGCTGGATGAAAGACTTGCCCACCTAGGCTGCGAGTTAACTTCTCTGATGTATGTGTTTCGACCACAAGCTTTATGTACAATGCAGATCATGAGCCACTTAACACAATACAGTGTCTATATCACCTCAGTTCCACATACAAATATTAACAATATTTGGCCTGCTCCCATAGTTTGACCATTTCTATTCATTTTCCACATTTCTTTCTCTCCCCACCACAATACGACTGCTTTTGAGAAGTCCCTGCTTATTTTAAGCATTTGCCTTATGATTCTGAATCATAGTGAGAAAACTCTGTAATAGAGGAAACCAAGCCTCCTAACTTTAGATTCTTGAATTCCATCCAAGTTAGGTGCCTTAAACAGTAAGTGTAGCTATTTGTGTCCCTAGACATCCAGTTCTGGAACAATTTCATCAGGAATGAAGGAAAGGATGAGCTATTGAGTTTCTTAAGGATAAAAATATTTAACTATATGATGCCATCTTGAATCTGGATGACATGATACATGAAAGTTCGTAGTGGCTAAGTGCTGACTCGCCATCACCAAAGTGGTAAATCAGATGTTGTTGATGAGAACAAGAACACCACAACTACCTTCTGCCACTGCTGGTGGTAGGCTGGATTGCTGCTCCTACAGCACAGAGAGGGCACACACAGAGGATATAGCAGAAACTTCTACCATAGGAGGCAATTTAAGATTTAATGTGCATTCTACATCTCAGGAGACTGTAATCAAGTGGTAGTTTTAATTCTTTCACTTCAAAGAATCTTGTGTTAAGTTCATACTTTAGTTTTTTCATATATTCATGAAGAAGCAAAAGCCTTGCTTCTGCATGTCAGGATATTAATTTTTCAGAAGTGATAGTGGCAACAGAATTACCATCCTGAAAAGTGTAACAATTCAATTAGAATAAATTAAAGGCTTCTGGTAATAATCACTATACTTACAGTTAATGGATACCACTGAATCGAGAGTAAAAAAAGTCTATTCACCCTATCCAGAGCCCATGGCTCTAAGCATTCCACTTTTATTCTGTGCATTAATGTGCTGGAACTTTTGCTTTCACCAATTAGTCACCATTTCTCCTGCTTCTCATAATAAGAAAAAAAGCTGCTCAAAGCTGTCATTGTTCCTCACTCCAGAAAAGACAGTTGCATAATTACTAATTATCTATCAGTGAGTCATATTGGCTGCAGAGCAGCGAAAGCCAAAGTGAATGTCAACTCTGCACTAAAGGAAAGTACTGAAATAACATGAAGGAGGAAAGCATTTATAAATACCTTGGAAGTGGACACAGGGTTAAATTTAGTTTGAGATGGCAGAGAAGCTGCTCACAGTTTGGTTATGTAACCTTTAACTTGCAGTCATCTGCAGAGAAAGGAGGACAGAGCTGTCTGATGAAGATCTGAATGCTACTCCAGAAGAGAACAAGAAAACCTAGAATTTAAAGACACCTGTCAACCTTCACTTCTAAATTTATGATGGTACAGCACCTATTAAAAATAAGAGCAGACAAGTCATATCAGCCCCACTGGAGCTACTTTACAGTTTCCAGACATTTACTCTAACACACAGTGAATGTCAGTAGGCAAGACAAAATAAATTGCGCATACTTTAGCACAAAAAGATTGACAAACAGCAAGAATATACTTTAAAGCAGTTCACTTATATTTCTACTGAGTAGCCATTCTTTGGCGACTTTTCTTCATCCCTGTTTTTAAGTCTGCTCAGCAAATTGTGAAATATGTAAAAAAACATTATGAGAAGTTACACTTCCAAGCTCTGTGCAGGATACTTCTCAATCCAAGTTACCGCTATAAACCTGTTACTTGTATTTGAACAACATATGATGTAATTCAGTACTATGTAATACTGTACGATCAACCTTTTTTTATTCCTTGCTTCCCATTTTTAATCAAATAAGGAGATTCAAACAAAATCATCTATATTTGGTAGTTTAAGTCCTAAAGTTAAGCAAAGGCAAGGTTATGCTTTAAAGCTGGTGGACCCCAAACCACAGCTTGCAGTTGATGCATGATCTCTAGAACTATGCTCTCGATAAAAGGAAGGATCCATGAAATCCGAGGATTCCAAGAAATAAAGGTTAAAAAAACCAAAAAAACCCCAAGCCGTTTTCATGATTCACTACCTTAATGCTACCTTTTCCTCCCTCACCGCAAAATGTAGATACTACAAATAGCTGTAGTTGCTTGAAATGTTAATCCAAAAGCTACTGCAAAACCACAGCACCCTTTTAAAACATTTGAAAAGGCACCCATCTATTTAAATAAATTTGAAACCAATACTACAAATCAACAGGCAGTGACAGCAAGGACAAAAGTAGCTGACCTACAAGGAAGTCACCATGACAAAGCATACCTCTCCATGTGTTTTGCTATCACCCCATGAAAGTTTAGATTGTGGTGTTTTGTTGTTTTTTTGTTTAGTGATTGTGAAGGGTTTTGTTTTGTTTTCTAAAATGCAGTACTGGTCATTAGCTTAATTTTTCAAAGTCTCTCACACAGGAAGAGTATGTTCGCATATATTAAGACGGCATTTACACTATCCAGTTATTTTCTACAAATTAGACTAATATCATGCAAAAATACAACAAACACTGTAACAACACTTTCAAGGGATTAATTTATTTTTGGTTTACAAACAAAGGCACCCAATATTTCTGTTTATGTCTTATAAAAGCTCATAAGATTTAGCATTTGTTTCCAAACATCTGTTCCTACAGCAGAGAAAAACATTACAGGAAAAAACATTACAGGAAAATGTATTCTTTTTCCTGGTCCCAAATTTAAATACAGTAACTGATAAGTGATCATGTTGTTTCAGACCATTCTTCCTATTTAACCAACTGGAATAACCCCTGTAACTTGCTAGTCAGTACAGTGAGTCTAGCTTACTGTACCAAATTATAGTTCTGGCATAATTTTGATCAATGTCTGTTATGTGCAAACACTGGTATGAAGAACTGCAACAGAACAGGGTTCTGATACAGAAGAAAACCCAGTCATTTTAGACAGAATTTCACAGACTGACCACAGGAAGTGACAAAACTGATGTAATACATGTGACACTGAATCTATTGTCAGTTAAATAGGATGACTGATGAATTTGTGTAAGATACCAATAGTGCACAGAACCATGGTCTTCAAAGAGGGAAAAAATTTGGGTTTCTAAATTGGCAAATGTTTAAAGAGTAGAGGTCAAACATCCTTGTGTTTAAAGTAATCCTTTTCTTCATCATTTAGTCAAAAGAATAGATTTCTAAGCAGTGTTTTGGACCAGAAATAATCAGTTCATTGCTTCATAGCTCTATTAACAAACCAACATTAAAAGTATCATGTATAACAGTTATAAACAACCAAAATTCATAAGTGAATTGCTTCACAGAATCATTTTCAAAATATGATGCATTTATCTTTTGCAAACTTCAGCCACATGCCAACAGGGGACAAGGGGTGTCATTGGACAGTAGGCACCTCTGAAAAAAGTCTACAATGCAGGAATGCTTAAGCATACTTTCAGGTCTAGTAAGATACTTGGAGAGGCAACTAAAAGTGTAATACACCTAATGTATTTGTTAAAGTGTAACATTTTCAATCACAGAAGCTATAATTTATTTTCTGCCACAATCAGAGGTCTCTCACACAAGGTGTGGTCCTAGACCATTTAGGCTTTTCATCACCAGCTTCATATGTACACAGGTAAATTTAAAATGGAATTATATCTTAACTACTTACTACAGAATATTTAGCTTCAACAAGGAAGCCATTATCTTTTCAAAATGAGACATACACCTGCATGAAAGGTGTTCTCTTTAAAGTAAGAGTTTTCACAAGAATAGCAAAATAAGTTCTTTACATACTTAATTCAAATAGGACAAAAAAAACCCGACCAAGGCCAAGTATAATGTAGCTCTTGTGTAATTAAGTCATTATGTGCCTTTCCAAGCAGATTCAAGAACATATTCATCAGTATAAACTGGTTTCAATAAACAAGCACTGGGCAAGGGTGCTGGTCAGGGCATCAGTTAGAAAAACATTACAGTGTTTTCAGAATTCTGTGCAACCAAAATTTGAAGGGATCTTCGTGTATTGCCTTAAACTAGGATTCAATCTTTTCTTACAACTTGCTATTTTTACAAATGTTTTCTCTACTGAAACAAAATAACATGCATAAAAAACCATACTCCTTTGGATTTAAACCTAATAATTTAAGATAGATGGATGAATTGTTAACTTACTTTCATTTTGAAGCAAGGTGCATCTTGCTCTGCTTGCCAGTGAAATGAGAAGTTTTACTGGGGCAGGGATGAGAAAGTGTGCTTACGCATTGGTGTTGTCCATGCATCAGATTTCATAGCTCAGAGATTAAAAAAATTTATTAATTCATGAAGTATTTGCTAACATTACTTAGAATTAAAAACAGGCATATCTCTTTACGAAAGTCTATAGTTTGTCCAACTACTATTACCAGTAATATAAGTATCAACTAAGCATAATAAATTTTTCTCAAATACATTTCTCTTTTGAAGTCAGAAATGCAACAATCAAGTGCTGGCTCTGTATTCTCAAAGGAAATCATTAAAAAAAAAGAGGACAGTCAATGATTTTATTTTTGCCACCATCAGGGTTACATTTCCTTTCACCTATTCAACGACAGGATTAATTCTGCTTTTGGAGAAGCTGACATAAATGCAAGTTGGATGCAGCCAGTTTTAAGCACAGAACTGAATCACTAAGTGCATTCTGAAGAGCAAATCGGACAAAAGGCCTTTCAGTAATTAAGGAAGGTTGGAGCTGGGTTTTCTTTTTCTTTTTTTCTTTTAAAGCAAAGTAGGCACCATTGTTGCATCCCTACTTTGATAAGGGAAAAAGTGGCAAAAAGGAAGGACAAATTACGAAAGTCCTCAATTTTTTTGTTTTCAGGAGATCCACCATCATTCATACACTTTTGCAACTTGCAAAAACCCTTTGTAATTTAGAATTTCAAATAAATACGTCTACGGCAACTAGCAACTACTAAGTGTATATTAATCTTGCTCAATGTGGTGTAAAACTTAAAAGAAAAAAATCACATTAAGGCAGATTTCAATCAAACACGTTCCAAATTGCACAGTTATGTTGGTCGGTGGTCTAAAATGTTTTCCCCAGGTCAAAGAATTGAAGTTATTTATATACTTGTCTAATGCAAATTGATCCTGGCACTTGACCATTTTATTTTCTCTGTTTTCAGGAAGATACACAACTAACATTACACATACCATGCCACGTATTTCGCACTCCGATTTAAGATGAAATTATGCTTTTACAAAATGTGAGATGACTACATGTTACAGGCTTTGTGCAGTTAGACCACCATATGCATAGATGTCCTAATGCTAATTTCTCTTCTTCAGTATCTCATAGTACTGGAGGCTCTGAAGTAGGAGAGGAACTTATAACACAGACTAACCACAAAGTACCAGATATTTCTTGCCATTTGTGATCTTGCAATAAAGATACGCCAGATCAGGATCACAAGAATTGTATTGAAGCCATAGCGTATGTTCCTTAACCTAAGAAAAAAAAAAAATAATTAAAAGCCAAGGTACCAAGACTTAGAGAAAAAAAGAACACTCTAATGGAGAATTTAATTTGTTTATGTATTCGTTTCAAGATACATTATGAGTGGTATTAAGCAAATTACAGAAGTAAGCCAGTAAGTGAAGAACCAGAGAAGGTTTTTCCGTAGTTCACTGCTAAAAAGTGAAACACATGAAAATTAAGGAGCAGAGGCACCCCTGTGGCTAACCATACATACTTCTGCTTTATAGCTGCTTAATAAAAACTTCATAAAGCCAAGGTCACATAAACAATAACTTACCTTTAGAAGATTGCCATTCACCCCAAAACCAAGGAAATACTTAACGCTATGAACTCCCCTCCCTCCCCTCCACATACTTAAAACTTCATAATTCTGCAGAAATAATTCCAATTGCTGCTAACAAAAAAAAAAAACCCAACCACCCATTACAGGATTTTCTAGCCCCAGAGCCAAGAGTCTTCACTGCAATTTTAAACTCATTCCTTCTTAGGGAACTATATTTAAAGAATAGTAAGAAACTAAGCATCCTTTTAGGGCAACTGTGACTTTTAGCAATCTTCTCACGTGTAAAGATAGAAGCGTCAAGACAAACAGCAATCGGAATTTGTTCAGATTTCTTAGAAACAGAGCAGTCTCTTTGGTTCAGTAGATCATGACAATTTGTATTTTAAAGGCAGCTCTTTTTAAGGAAATACACACTGCCTTTATCTTGTTTTACAGGTAGGCTGGGTGTTACTATAGCCAGACCCTTCTCTACGTACCTTATTTGTATAAAGAAAACAACCTAAATTTCTGTATTATGAAAGTAAAGCCCACTTTTCTATTTGAGAAAAAATTTTACTCAGTAGTTTCCTAGAGAAGCCAGATCCCCTAGAATGCCACATCTAGTTAATACTGAAAGCAGTGGACTCCGAGTTCAGATTAGAGTTAAGAGGTAGATAGTAATAAAAAAGACCAATTTAATACCTCAGAGTAAGTATGTGTTACAATCTAAACCTCTTGCAAAATAATCCACTATAATCCATTTATAATCCACTTACTGGACACCTGTTCAACTATCCCCACCATTAGCAAAGATTATAATGTTTCAGAAGTATATTTGAGGTTGCAACATAGATGCTTCCACAACTGCAAATCCTTGTCTTTAGGAGAAGGACACTTTTTTAGAAGAAAGACAACTTTTCTTTGTGCTATCAGGATAGCAGGTGTGGAATACTATTCCACAAGTCTACAACTGTCTATCAATCAGCCAAGAACAAAACAAGGGCAACAATTATGTCAGTACAATTCTGGACAGTAACAATGCATTCAAATTGGAGGAGTTAAGCCACAGACAAAAGGCTAAGAGAAGTCATCTTAGAGCACCAACATCAAAGTTTCCTGCTCTGAGGTGGTGAGTCCATGCCTGTTTACTCACCTGCTTCAGATCACATTCTGAGAAGAAACAACTATTGTTCTATTAAACCTGCTTAGCTGAACAAGCCATTCTGACCTTGTGTTACTGTGTACCTTTTTACCTTCCGAAAAAAACTTGGGTAAAATAAAACCCCTGGATTAGAGTACACGCTGGTGATCAGAGCTAAAACCGTAATCCCAGACCAATACTGTAACTATTAACACTGAGAACAACTGAGGAGCAACAAATAGAACAAGAAAGATGACATCTGACTTCTTTAGAAAATGCTTCAGACCACTGGACTGGAACAGAAGAAGTCTGGAACACCTAAACAGGTGCTATAAAGAACAATTAAGTCATTACATGGAAAAGCAGAACTTGACAAGGGCAACAAAACACAGAAAATATAAACAGAGGAAAATAAAATCTTATCCTTACTTATTCAAGTGTTTCCTAGCTGCAGGGATACCAGACATTTCTTCATTCAGCACGTACTTCTTCGTTCCCATGCAGTAATTTTCCATGTATTCTGCCCAATGTAGTTGTCGAACATCAAAATTAAATGCCTGCATAAAATAAAAGCTTTCACCTTTCACATAAAAATTCACCTACTATATATATAAATTTAAAGGAAAGGAATAAATATTTTTATACCAGATAATTTCAGTTCATATTTGATGCAAGAAAGTTATCTTGTCCTTAATCATAAGGATAATACAGATAAAGATTCCATTCCTGACTCAACAAGCAGCTTCTTATACCATCCAAATTTCAACCATTTCATGCCTTATTTTTTCTTCTCGGTGGTACTATTCTTCCCTCCACTTCCAACTGCACTGCCTTCCCATTTCATGTGTCTGTAAGGAATTCCACTCTAGAAATAACTATTTTCTACTCCCTTTTAAATGCACTTATAGTTGTACAGCTATGTTTTAAGAAGAACCATTGGAGCATTTGCTTCAGGAGAGGAAGTTACAACAGTAAATTCACAACTCAAGTTTTTCACTGCTGTATTAATTTCCTCAAGACTCTACAATAACAGCTGTTATTGTTTAAGTCCCAGTAAATACCAAGATTCTCCAAGCAGGTTTTTAACTCTGCCAATTTTGTTTCAGGTAAAAGAATAAGCAACATTATAGGAAGAGACAAACAGATTTGTCGCAGTGAAACTGTATTCAGCTTTAAAAGTTGTCATACATGAAAGTATAATCCTCAAGTCCATGCTTCCAAATAAGCTGCTTAATAGTATGGCAGGTGTGTTACAAGGTCTGATGAAAAATGAACCCATTAGAGCTCTGAAGACAAACCCTCACAGAAAGCCTTTGCAATTTAGCATTATTTGCAAGTTAAAGGTCAGCAGGTAGTGCTAGTCATGATATAAAACACACTATCTAGTCATGATATAAATATACACTAGAGTATATATACAGTACAGCTTTCTAGTACTGGCAAGTTATCAGAAATTCTCAGTTGAACTTTATTTTCCATAACACATCACAGAAAGAACACAGAAGTAAAGGAAGTTTCAACTGTTCCTTCAACTAATTCTTTCTTGCTGCATACACATCTGATTGAAACTTCAGCCGTTTGAAAATACTAATGGGCCAAAGCTCTGGGGTTGTTTTGCATTTGTCTTTTAAAGTTTTCCCAAACTCAAGTTGCTGGGGTGCTGAGAGAGCAGAGAAGGAATGGAAACCCTCTCCAAACAAGAATCTCCAAAATCTATTCTATTTATTTCCTACTTTTATACTGTTTATTTGGAAGTTTGGCAGCTTTTCTTCAACTTAACTATAGAAGTAGATTCTGGAAAACGCTTCAATAGCAAAGACATCTTAAAGATGACAAAACTGTTCCAAATGGGTAAGTAAATTCGTGTTTTTAAAACTATAACTAGACATTTTTATCCTGCTGAGTATTAACAAACAAAAACATCAGAAAGGAAGTTTGTATTTGGGGCAGGGGGAAGGTGGTATGGAGAACACCACCTCCATTCCAAACTATTGCACAAATATATTTTCAATAACTTGGAATGAATCCAGTAAGATTTGCACAACTTTTCCCAGCCACAGGAGGGGCAGGGAAGTGGAAATCTGGTAGCACAGGCACAACTGCAGGAAATGAAGGTAGCTCTAGTCAATACCAGTCACCAGGGTGAACCAGCCAGCCACATCCAGGTTGTATTTGGTTTGTGTGGCAAGGTTTTGGTAGCAGGCAGCCTACAGGGGGGAGAACCTGCTAGCTTCCCCTGCGTCTGACAGAGCCAAAGGCAGCCAGCTCCAAGATGGACCCACCCCTGGCCAAGACCAAGCCCCTCAGCAATGGTGGTAGCACATCTATGACAACACATTTAAAGGGAAAAAGGAAGCTGTGCTACTGCAACTGAGGAGCAGAGTGAGAATATGTTAAAAAAAAAAAACCAAAACAACCCTGCAGACAGCAAGCTCAGTGAAGAAGGAAGTGGACGAGGTGCTCCCGCTGCTGGAGCAGAGATTCCCCCACAGCCCATGCTGAGGCAGGCTGTTTCTCTACAGCCCACAGTGGAGCAGATGCACCTGCAGGAGGCTGTGAGCCCATGGGAAGCCCACACTGGAGTAGGCTCCTGGCAAGACCCGTGGACAGAGGAGCCCATACTGGAGCAGTTTTGCTGGCAGGACTTGTGACACTGCAGGAGACCCACAGTGGAGCAGTCTGTTGCCAAAAGACTGTAGCCCGTGGAAAGGATCCACACTGAAGCAGTTTGTGAAGAACTGCAGCCCATGGGAAAGACCCATGCTGGAGCATGGGAAGAGTGTGAAAAGTCCTCCCTGAGGAGGAAGGAGTGGCAGAGACAATGTGTCATGAAGAGAACGAAATGCCCCATGCCCCATTCCCCATCCCCTGCACCACTCGGAGGGAGGAGGTAGAGAAAAAGCAGGAGTAAAGCTAAGCCTGGGAAGAAGGGAGGGGTGGGGGGGGAAGGGGGGGGTAAGATGCTCTTTAAGACTTGAGTCTATTTCTCATTACCCTACCCAAGTTGAGTGTGTTTTGCCTGTGACAGTAATTGGGTGAGCGATCTCTCCCTGATCTTATCTCAACCCATGAGCCTTTCATTATATTTTCTCTCCCCTGCCCAGTTCAGGAGAGGAAGTGATAAAGCAGCTCTGGTACACACCCGGCATCTAGCCAGGGTCAACCCACCACATGTTTTTGCTAGTTTGAAATTGGTAAACATAGCACAAAAGTAGAGACTCACACAGATGGTCAACACCATGCAGTGGTACGACTAAGGCTTTTTTTCATTTGAACTTTTTCATTCACTCTAACTCAGATCCTGCACTCAACAGTTTTTCTTCTTCCTTAACAACCTTGAGGACTATAACTCTGCTTTTTTTTTTTTTTAATTTTCTACACATCTCTCCCTGCATGGAGCAGTTTTAGTCACACAGCAAGAGTGTGCTTCAGAGAGTGAGAAAATTTACACTTACATTTCTTTGAATATACATGGTTCTCCAACCAAAGCATGAAAAGGGTATATAAAAGTTGTTACTAGTTTAAAAACAAGCAAAAAAGTCCCTCAAACCCCACCTCTTGTTCCTCAGAAAAGAGACAGTAGTCAAGAAATAAAGCCTTGTTTTATTCCAGATGTAAGTAAAGCCGTAACAGTTTGGCCACTTGGCTGATATATAGGCAACACCAGATCACATGATCAGGCCACTCCAAAGACAATTATCTTTTGTGTCAGGCCTCCTTCAAGGGGGTCCTGCCCTTCCTCATCTCTGATCACATCACTGATCTAACCTATAACACAGCCCTGGCACAACTGAAAGGATGCAACAGGAATCTTCAGTGCTGGGTGAGTACTAGGCTTTGCTCCCATTACAGTAAGCAGCATCACCAGCGCATGTCCTTACATAACGAGCTTTCAGTCCCCATACCCACATCACACAGCTACTTGCCTTTTTGTCTTCGGGTTTTAGCTGGTTCATTAGCATAGTCATATTTTCAGTATTCCAGATCCAAGAATTGCTTGTAAAGTATTCTAACAACATCATGGACTTATGAAGACGTGTTATTGTTTTCATCATCCTAGAGTCCAAGGTTTGGAATGTACAGGTTACAGTGGTAAAGATTAGTTCAAACAAGAAAAACAGACAGACTGTAATTTTTTTACCCCCAACCCCACACCCCTATGTTAACATATCCCATCTTGCTCTGTACCCAAAGCACATTGTTAGACCAATAGGATATTTCTGCATATTACTAAAGTGGACTTTGGCTGTCCTATCTTCATACAGAATCAGAAATTACACAAACGGTCCTTTTTTCCTAATCTTACTTCCCAGTGTAATAGTAAGCTTCTTTCCTAAAAAAAAGGAGAGATTGTAAAAGGTTGTCTTCTGTTGGTAACGCTTCATTTAGGATACAGACACAGAACACTTTTCACTTCAGCATTCTGGAATATCTAGCTGCACTGAACAATTCGACTTGATCAGAGTCAAATTGCACTGTGCAGACAGAACATGTGCATGTAACAACTTTAAGCAAGGGAGTAAGTTTTCCTGACCCTCCTGCACACTGTGCAAGACTAGATCGCTGTAACAAACAACATTGGTTTGTTATGGTCACTAAGAGATAAAGGTGTAAAACCACCAAAAATATGGCTTAGTCCCTTAACCCCACTGCTTCTGCAGCAAAAGGCAGGAAAACACTTAAGAGCACAGATACACCACAGCCGATCCTGCTAGTTGGCAGATCAGTCCTATGCTACTCCAAAATATGCAGAAATACGTTCCATCACCCCTTATTATGTGTCACCAGCTTGGCTGAGGCAGGGCCAAGCCACAGGACAAATTCTCTCTGTCCAATCAGCCCTTTCTCCGTTCCAGGAGGAAAGGGTTAGGAGAGAGACAAAAGGGAAAAGACAAAAAGTGGGTGACGCCTCAGTTAAGTTTTGGAAACTAAAACTATTTTAATAACAACAAAACCAACATTATACAAACAAACAACAAGATATTAACAAATATATACAAGGTTTGGGGATCCAGTGCAGTGAGTGTTAAACCGCAAGCAAACTACCAGTTAATGCTGCAGCACACAGCCTCGAGCAGGGACCAGGCCTGGTCTCTGCCGGGCTGGGTCCCACCAGGCCCGAGCAGCAGCAGGCAGTGGAGCCAGCAGTCCCAGCAGTATCCGCAGTACTGGCAAGCAGGACAGCTCTGGGGAGACAGCGGCAGTGCAAGCAGCATCAAGAGATACCGGCCAGCAGACAGCGGCGAGCAGCAGATAGCGGTGAGCAGCAGATAGCGTAGCCCAGCCCTCCTCGGAGCAGCCACCCTAGCAGCTCTAACTGTTTCCAGCACAGACAGGGCAGCACAGGGCAAGGGCACCAGGGCTGTCACTCTCTGTACCCAGGTTCTTTAGAGAGACACCGTCCCACCAAGATGCTCCACAGCCAGTGAGGTGCAGTGACATGCAGGGGGAGGAGCACCTTAATTGGTCTGTTTCATATGTCAATCAAACTGGTTTTATATTAAACCAGGACATTATGCAGAGGAAGCAACTCTACAAAGCCACCACTTGGAGTGCTGAGAAGTTATAAGGATCAATTTGGGCAAGTTTCTCTGGACTATCTGAAGTGGACCCAAAAAACGAGTCACCCAGACTCTCAGAAGCAAAGTTCCCACATCTACCACAAGAAAATTGTTTTAACTGTTACAGTGCTGGAGATGGTATTTCAATTTTAATAAACACTAACTAGTACCAAATAATTTAACACTATTAAATTCCTGCTTTGGGTGCTTGAGGTACTTTTGTCTGACAGAACTGCTTCCAATTTGATCCTTCTAGCAATACACACTGATCATTTTAAGCTCAGAGTGAGAAATGGCATGGGGGGGGTAAAGTGAAGAAAGCAGAACAACCCAGCACTAACAGGAAGTGGCTTTCTGAAGTTTTATTCAAAATTCACTTAAACAATAAAACCTACAGATTTTTCCCTGAAAGCTGCCTTGATGCATTTATACTTGTAGAAGGGATATAGCACATTGTCCCAGAAACTCTAAAGAAAGTATTTTGCATCACATTAGGGCCCATACTGTCACTAATGGCTGGCATCTCAGTATCTAAGAGAATATAAAAGCTTCTTCTTTTTCTTCTCCTGAAATGGAGTAATACAAATTGCAGGGACCACTGAAAAAGTCAGGTATCTCTGAAGTATGAAAAAGCACTAATATTTTTCCTAAAACCCCACAGGAATGAGAGTAATTCAGTTGTATCCAAATTTTAGACCACCAGCTAATCTTATTAGTAGACATTCTGAGAAACTTTCAAACACCTTCTTATAATTTCACCAGTCAGGTAAGGTAGCAACAGTGGGAGCTGAGTTGAACTAGAGTTCCTCTGATTCAAAAATAATTAGGAATAGACTGTGCATCCAAAACATACCCTGTGCTAACAAGACTGAACCGAACATAAAAATAAGCACATTAGTTATATCAAAAAATTCAGAAAAGAACTCAAAACTTAGCAAGCAAAGATCTACTGGTCAGATAAGGCAGAAAGTTGCCAGAGCAAAATGGCCTGCATAAAAATAGTGCCAAACAGAACATGGTGGCTTAATGGCTTTTGCAGAGGTCTGTCCAGTGACAGTCTTAAAATTATTTAACTTAGCTGACTTGCCCTTTTGTGCCTCCCCAATTTGTATTCCTCTGCTAAGCTGCAAGAGCAGCTGAGTTTTAGCTGGAGTGTTTAAACTGCTGTGGTTTAAGAAAATTTGTGTCCCTGCAGAATACTAAATGGTGCAAAGGAGTATCTGACTTGTTACTGGTCACTGACATTAGCTTTTGATCCTTTCTGTAAAGAAAAACTAAACTATCAAAGACTAAACTGCGGGGAATCTTGCTGTCTCTGCTTACAGGTATGGTTTTTTAAAGCATAGCTAAACCAATAAAAAAACCCCGATAGATAAATAAACAGAGGGGCTAAAAAGGAGTTTTTATCTTCACTGCAGATTTTTTCCCTCTCTCCAACTCAAGTTGGATGTAGTGTCCAGCCACAGAACCAGTTGACTCCATTCATCACTGGAAAATTGTTTTTTTTTCTTTGTAAGGTTAGTTTCTTGAGATACCACCCAAATTCCTATCATCCACATGCTCTCAACTGCTACAACAATTACTGAAGAGGACCAGCTTTCTTGGTGACAGCTGGTTAGTTTGCACTAAATCAACATAAAACTACACTTTTTACTGAGAAGAGCTATGGTGACAGCCTCTTGTTCAGAGATGTCACCAATGAGTGTGGACACTCTGGCAGACTATGTTTTATAACTTTGATGGCACCATATTTCTCCTGCAGACGGGAATAAATACATGTCTGAAAAAAGAGCATGAACATTCATAATGAACATTCTCTCTTGACCTGAAGTTTTGAAATACACACTTCACGGGTTGTTCCAGAGACAGCCATTGAATACAAGTCATAAATATCAAAGCCATGTAAACCAGACAGTTACAGTATCAAGCACTGCATCACTCTTTAAGCTGAAGACAGAAAAAAAGTCAGACCTGCTGACCATCATATAGAGCTGACTGCTGCTAATGTTCATTAAGTCAGCGTGACAGCACACAAGACTTTCACTGAGATACGAGGTAGAGTTTCACCTCTACTAGGCAGTCCTGACTGCCATTAACACAAAATACATTTCAACAGTTTGAGAAGCATGTCACAGGAATTAAAAAGTTTTCAGTGATAGTTAACTCAATTATCCGTAAGTTTGGTGGGTGTTTCTATACCAGACCATTGAAAGCGACCAGGCTTAAGGCTATGACTGCAGTTTGAAGAAATCTTACACACAACCTGTTGTCTCCAAGCTAAAAACAGTTCTGATGCTAAATACAGCCTGATCCTTCAGTGCATCTACAGGTTGCCAATCTGCAAGTCTCTGCAAAAGCATTAGAGATAGTTAACAATATTTTTTTTAAAAAGATTCGTCTAAAATACATAAAACAAGCTTTTGGATTTGTCTTTGCTCAAATTTTCCTTTGGTTGTAAATTTTGAAGTGCAAGACATACTACTGGAATTCTTATCTTTCCAGCAGCTCTGTCATTCCTTTAAGTGTACAACTTCAAAGTGCTTCCAAGAATTAAAAAAATTAATCTATTCAATAAAAATGAACTCTGTATAAGTTTGATTTGTAAGACAGTAACTATGAGAAAGGTGCTTCATATTAAGTTTTAAGAAGGTTTAAAATGCAATTATAGATAGGAAGTTATGTACTTTACACTTCCCCACACACATCAACCACACCTTCCCTTTAGCTTTGTAAGAAGCAGTAACAAAAAACTAATTGCTGGAGAAATCCCTGAATTACAACTTTAAATATTTCATGCTGCATTTTGTTCTTCCAGACCAATTGGAAAGATCTGCTGGGTGTGTATTTTTAAAGGCTTTAAGATTTCAAATATACTGAATTAAAGTAACATATGGCTCTGTTATGCTAGGCACTATGCAAAGTTACAAGAGACAACCATGCCTTTAATATAAAGTTAATGAGATAAGCTTTGCTACACAACTAGGTATATATGGCAAGCTACTGACAATACTATCCTTAAAATTGGATGCTAAGGATTATCACCACTACTTATGTGATTGCACAATGCTATAACAATCTTAAGCATTTAGTATAAGATATTGTCTTCATTATGCCAATCCTTATTGTACATGCCCTTTCTATAAAATTTGCAAGTATTATATGCATTATTTCTTCCTTCCCTTTTAACTGATATTATCAGAGAATTGTTAAATTCAAGAACCTTTAGTTAGATACTAAACTAGTAAAAAAACTGATTCAACAAGTGAGCTGCAAAGAATGCTTTCACATTACAGAAAGATTTCAACAGTTAAGTTTCGATAAACACTGAACAAGAATATTATGAACATAATCCTTTAGTTCTGAAGGGTCATCGGCTTGACCTATTCTTTCACTTGTTAAAAATTTCTCATTCAGTTGCAGTACAATACCCAACCGTATGAAAACAGTGCAGTTAAAATTGCACATTAATGTCGTTGTTGAAGAGTTTTTCCTACGCTGTAGGCAACAGAGACCTCAGAAGTCTATTCAGACCCAGCACAGAGAGGGCAGGCTATTGATGATGCAAAGGCAAGTTAGCACAGTATTTGAATTTTCTTGCGTTCATTTTACAACATTTTTACTATACTACTCAAGTTTTTCTGCTAAATTGTCATGGGAAAGGTCACGTATCAGATTAAGCCAGTCCTTCACTCGGAAGGGTGTTACACTGAGTTTAAGAATCTCCAACAATGCTTCCAAGGCTTTAGAAGTCTCCTAGTGTATGCTCTCTGTTAATTAAAACCATTCTGTCAAGTGGATAGAACGACCACAGCAACATTAGTACATCCCTATACTATGACTGTCACCAGCCCATCAGTTAAAGCAGCTTTGCAATATACTGTGAGCCAGAAGACTAGAAAGAAGTGGCAGAGTAAACAGCTGTCTCAAATTTCATCTATTATTAAACAGCACATGAAGCCTGTTAGGATTTAACAGTGCATGTCTTGCTTGCATCTATATATTTATTTTCTTCTACCACTCCTACTGCAGTCTCCCATTCTTTAAATGCTAAAGAAAAAAGAACAACATATAAGGAGAGCTATATTCTTCTAAGTGGGCTGGGTATCAATCTTGAAAGAAAAGCTTTTTGAGTAATCTTAGTGACTGCACAATACTTTGTTTTATTTGAATCTCCCATCCTTCCTCCCTATCTTGTGCATGATAGGAAACTCACCCACCCATGGTTATATTAAACTTATTAGGAATACTCACATCAGTAATACTTCACAGGTTAGAAAATACATATTTAATGTCACCAATTGTACTAGCACTGATTAAAGTTCTAAATTCCATCTTTGGACATCATGTATGAACTCCAAGAAAACCAAAAACAAATTCAAAATTCCCAATGTTACAACATAAACCTACCAGGAGTGTTCTAAGTAACAGGATTATTGGATTATTCACAGCCTTGTTTTACTCCCACTGATCAAATACTTAAGACTGAAAGCCTTTTTGGCAAGGTTGTAGCAGCACTACTTCCTAACCATCTGAAAGACAGCTGGGTGGCATTTAATTGTGTAACTATTTTTAGTGACTGATGAAGTCTTCACATCTGTCAGGGAATTTCTATCAATTTTTATTAAGAATAACTTAAAGTTGAAGAAGTTAAGAGCTAGGAAATACGTTCACTACCTTCTTTTGATCTGAAGGGCTTACACCTTTTTCATGTGGAAAGGTTACTAAGCAGAAGGCTGTGTCTGTAACTACTGCTGCTGTGAGTATTACATCATTGAGTAGGCTCAGAACAAGAGAACCCCCTTGGATTAAAAGTTTTCTCCTACAAACCACTTAGATCGCTTCCTTCTACTGATCCAGTGCCAAGTGCATTACAGAACCTTTCCCCTCATTGCAGGACAGGCCTAGACTATAGCACAATGAATGCTCACTTGTGCTAATACACTGTCACCACAGTGGTGATTTTATAGAGTCTGAAGACAAATACTTTTGAAAACCTAACATATACAATGAATTACAATCACAGCATCTCTGAAACAAATTGAAGTGACATCTTATATTCCTTCTGCATAATTTAGTTCAGTCTGTTTAGCAGAGCTATGCCATTTTCACCACTAAGAAGTTTGCCAGGTACTAGTGTAAATACCATACTCTGAATGGAATGTTGAGATGATACAAACCAACACATCAGATCAAGTTGTATCAGCCACAGGAATAACACACAGTTAACTCTGTCTCCCATTCCATTTTCAGTTTATAACAGCAACAATCTTAATGCAAGCCACTTCCTAGAGTTTAATGACTGACTAGGATCAGTCATTAAACTGATGTTTCAGATCCAAGACATATCTTGGACAGCATTGTTGAGCCAGTCACTTAAGAATCTGTTGACTGAATCTGTCACTTCAGAAATCACTGTTGAGCCAATCTCTTCAAAATGCAGCCACTGGATTGTTACTGATTATAGTTAGTAAATCTAGATAGTGCCTGTGCCACGTCATCTTCAGAAGTCTCCACCACCTTACCAGCAAGATATTTTTGGCCCTGTCTTTCTTACCATGGTTTACGACCTGTCAATCCGAGCAAAAGATCGTAAAAAAATGCAGGTATTGTATGGCTGACTGCAGTCCAAAATCGAATCAAGAGGGGGTTGAAATGAAACCTAATGTTAGGGTACCTTACTGCACATTCTAATGGTCTGATCTTGAAATTCAAATTAACGTGATACTCTGTAGGGAAAAAATAAGGATCAACACATTTTAAATATCTATTATTGAAGAACAAACACCACATGCCAGAACTTGTAATTCTGTTTACCCTGACTACTCAAATCCCCAAACTACAGACATCCTCAACAAAAACATCCTCATTTTTGCTAGAAAGTTCAAAGTAACTTTGAATTCAAGGACCTGTCTCAGGAAAAAAAGGCTGTTTTAATCACGCAGCATTCAGGGGAAAAAAATTTTAAAAATAATATATGTCATTGCTTAAGCATAACTTTGTTTAAAAGTCAGAGGAACAGACAAGACAGAGCTAGCCACCATTACCTTGGGCTTCTTCCAGTAATCCTGAGGTACATATCATACAGGAATGCTGGGGCCTTATGGTTTACAGCAATCCAGTAATGATATAAAAGGTGATTGGAAGTTAGATTTACATTGGGCCGTCTGAAAGCCTGTTCAAGAGGATTCCTCTTGAAAGTAGAAATTACATGGTATTCTGAGAAAGAAAAAAGTAGTGTAACAGCTTTGATAATAACTATGTAAAATTTAAAGGTTTTCCAAGTACATTACAGTGTACAATATTTATGGCAGTATGTTATTTAAATAACCACCCTAATTTTTCTACAATCCACAGAAACTAAAACAAAGTCATAAGCTTTTATTCTAAAATACTGCTGAACTGGTTCTTATTATAATCCAGAGGTCTTTTATGCCTTCATTTTCAGTATTGTATTTTATTACTGTAGCTTCTCTCTTTCTGTTCCTCTTCTCTACCTGAGAAGTTCTTGATTTCAAAAATTCACAGCAATTTCAATCTATATAGCATGTAAAGCTGTTTAAATAGTCATCTATATTTCATGAAGAAAGTTACTCTGATCTCTTGTGAAGAACAATTTAAAACCAGACCGAGGCCTTTGCAAGGATCTGAAGCACAATTAAGTGACATTTTTAAACAACTTATCCATATTTAAGCATTAAGAAAAAAATAATTAGGATGGAACTTCATGTGAAATTCCTGCTGACACCAGAAAATTCTGTACATGACAGATATGCAGGATCAGTGTCTTAAAAGTTATGTTGAAATTCACCTCTCCTTTTCCTCATCTCTTGTAACTTTATGCTGCTGTTTATAGACAGTATTTAAATACTCCAAACTGGGATATAAATGAAGTCAGCAATTTTCCAAGTTTGGCTGAAGCAATAAGATTTATAAACACAGATACATTTAAAATGGTCAAAAGCAAGGAAAAACCATGTAGAAAGTAGTAAAGAGTAATAATAAATTTAAGTATTGAAGTTAACGGGAAGAAAAAAATAAATCTGAGCTTAAGAACTCTATTTCTAAAAAACTGAAAACTAAGAAATAGCTTTACCATGCCAGTCAGCTTGCATTGCTATTTATAACAAATACTATTACAAAGCTTTTGACATGTGGGTTACATTCCAGTTAGGATATCTAAGGGTTGAAAACAGGTGGCCATACTTTCTTAAAGATTACTTTTTCCTGTATATGAATAGTTGAAGACTCATGTGGCTATCCAAAGGTTAAAAGAGCCACCTCAACCAACAACTAACTTAATCCAAGCACAACAAAGAGCTACACAAGTGCAAAACTATTATCATACCTCTCAATCATGCAGATGTGTAAAACATCTAATTGTGGGCCGTTTATCCATATGTATTTATTAAGGTTGGCATTAAACACAACATCACTACTGCTCCTCTGAGCAATGCTGCTCCACACACTACCCACACTCTGCAGATTAGGGCTCGGCAGCAGCAAACAGAAAAATCAGTTCTCACACAGTTTGTTATAGTTGAAAAAACCCCAAGAACAAAGTGAAATGGTGATAATGCTGCAAAGGGAGAGAATTAACAATGGAAGATAATGGAAAAGCACAATACACCGCAGAATTGAGAGGTATGGCTATCATACTACTTTCAACAAAAATGGGATGTGACCTTCTAATTATAGCCTGCACTTTAATTATTTTACCTTATTTTTCAATTAAGCTTATGAAAAAAAAAGATATATGGCATACCAACTTCGCTCCAGTGGAAAGGATTGGTGCCACCTGTTGTACAGTTATATATCATGACATTTCTTGGTCTGGGGGGAAAGACAAAAGCGCAAGTTAGAAGACAAATATCCTTTTAAAAACACTGACAAGAGACATATCTAAACTTATCCTTTCCCTCAACAGCTTCATTCACATAAAGTAGAAAGCATGAGTCTCATGTTAGAGTTTTTTGCTTTCTATATCATCTTCCAGTATTTTGCTCTTTTAACTATCCTATTTCTTTTCCTTTCAGTGAAAGTGTCTCCTACAATACTGTAGATTGTATTGATTACAGCAAGACTCAGGAAGGAATTTTCAGGCACAGTTTGTACAACAGTATCAGTAGGTGCTATCTTCTTCTTTGGCATAAGGAAGTTACAGTTTGATGGACTAATGCTGTTAGATCCTTAGATTCCCTTGACCTGGGGGAATAGCAGGATATTGGTAAGAGTTCAACACAAGACTGACTTATTAAAATACACAATGTAATTTCAAAATACTTAGTACTCTCTATTGCCACCTGTTATACCTATTAATTCCAGAATACCAGGCTGCAGCCAGTGTCACATTGACAACAACATCTACTGGAACAAGATCTGCTACTGCACTGTTGGAAGCAATCATGGTTCGAAGAATTCCTTTTCCTGCCTTAAAGCACAAAACAACAAAAAGAGAGACAGAAGAGCCAGCAGTAAGACATATGAAGCTTTGCTGCCTTCCAAAAGGCAGGGGATAAAAAATTAAGTATATTCATTACTTACAGCAATGAAGAAACCACTAGGTCCATTGAAGTTATCAATCCATCCCTATTACGAACAAGGGGGAGGGAAAGGATTTGGTTAGAGTATACTGAAGTCACCAGATTCGAGCAAAAAATCTGAACAGTTTCTACAAGTGTAAGAGGTGAAGGAAAAAGAGATTAAAGGAGAGAGAGATATTAATATCTCTAAATTAAGTTCTTCCATAGCAAAATCTGGTGATGTAACAAGTTGCTATGACTCAGACAAGAAAGCTACCTCTAGATTCACTGGTCCTTCAAAGTGAGATACTAGCTTGTTTATTTCTTAGTGAATAAACTGCAGGGCATTGTCTGTATAAATATGTTGAAAGTATTCAAGTTTGCCAGTATTTTAAGACTAGCTTCTAGCAACTCATAGAAGACAGATAAGCAATCTCGCTATCAATTATTAGTTTTTTCATGTTTCAAAGAGAAGATTCTTGTTCAACTTTAAATGAAGGTATTTAGATACTATATACTTATTGGTTTGACATGTACTTTGTACATACTTAAGAAGGTATTCAAAGTTAATTATATGGATTTTAAGGGCTTGAGAGACATTCAGTCTTGAACTGGAGAAGCTATTCCAACACCAGTCTCCCATATAAAGGGCAGCATGTAGTATACATGTTATGTATCAACAGAGCATACAGTACATAGAACTTATGCCTTCCTCAGCAAAGCTTACAAGGCTTGACTAAAATTAGTGGATCCAGAATATCTTTGTGTTCTGCAGTCCCCAGCTTTCTTAGTCACCCTTTGCAGTTACTGACACACCAAAGCATCTTGAAGAGGAAAAAATAGATGAAGATACACAGAATCATGAAGCAAAAAGCTGACAATTTTTTTCATGTGTGATATAGTATCTCCCATTGTGATAGAAACGTATTGTTCTATGATTAACAAGTAATTTACCTTTAAATTTCACATAACACTGTTAGACAGCTTTTGTATCAAGAGTTGTTATCCAGAAGCAACCAAGCCACGACTTCATAGTAGAAAAGATTTTCCTCTATGAAAGTCACTAAATAAACAGGCTGTCAGTATGTACTACAGTTTACAGGCAGGATGAGCAGGGGAAAAACTCAGTGACTTACAGGAAAAGGCTCCTTCCAGCTAGCACCAACAATGGATGGCCTTATAATGGCTGTGTTTAATTTTGCACCTTCTTGTTGTACTAGATATTCAGCTAAGGCTTTTGTATATATGTAAGTATTAGGTCTGTTGCCTATTAGTTTAGGAGTAATATCATTCACTAGGCCATCATCCATCCACCTAAAGAAACAAAGTAAGAGGCAAGTGTAAATTACCGCATGCTGCTTCACTGGGGGGAAAACAGAGGCACAAAGCAATATGTAAAAAGGATAACCAGATAAATCAAGAATACTTTGGAAAGTAAAATTAAAATCCAATCTCTTCTTCAAAACATCATCCAAGGCAAAAAAACCCAAACAATCAAAAAACCATACCAAACCCACCAAAGCATTAGCATTCCCCTAGAAGCTGCATAACAGAGGAACAAGAAATTTTGTGAAGAAATTTAGGCAATAATTAAAAACTCAGTTCTGTATTTCATGTTTCTGCAGCAACCTCAGTATCTAACACTAAACTAGCACTCTTCAAATCTCAGCTTGATTTTCAGAATTCAATACCAAACCCCACTGATGGTACCACGTCACATACTACTTTCTACTTTAAACAGCTAGGAGTTGTAAAACATTTCCATAAGCATTTGCATATCAAACAATAAATGTCTACCAACAGCTTGTACTGCACTTAAATTGAAAACCACAAAGCCTCCTAAAATACTATTCATCAAAATAAGAGTTAGGGGTTTTTTTTACTTATTTAAACTGAAGGCCAATCCCAGAGGCTAGAAAAATTGAGTTTAATATAGCTTCCTATTACTCATTTTGATTATACACTCCCTTTTAAATTAAGATGGCAACTGCATATGTAGAACCCTTCTGAAAAGGGATCTTATGGAAGAATGTTATATTTGAGATCCTACAACAGCAGTGTAGTTAGGCTGGTTTAAGGACATTACTACCAACTTACAGAAGACTGTTTATACTGACTTCATGCTCATTTTGTTTCAAATTAAACCACAAAACCTAAACATTTGAGTAAATGCCAGGAACAACACAAAATCTTTCACCAGAACATGCATACAGTTTCAAAAGTATTTTGAAATATTTTATATGGTGTACTGTGGAAAGTAAGTACCTTTATGAACTTTGTTAAATATGAAATTTTTCTTTTTTGTTGTTAAGGTTACTGTGATTTTTTTTCCTCCTTCAAAGAAAGAGGGATACAGATTGAAATGAACACAAATTTTTCAGTAAAAAAAGAGAGGAGGGTTGAGTGTTCACTGAAAGACGTATTGCTGCTGTTTACCTTCTCCCCAAATAATTAGTTTATTACACAGTAACTATAGAGCAAGTAGAACCAGCATTATTATAAAGGAATGTACTATCAACTAACTTCTCAAAGTGCAGGCACAGCAAGTTAGTCTTTGGGACCCAGGCACTGCTCCTCTGTTAGCATTAAGTGATCTAGAAAGTGATGCCACAGCAAAGGAGTCCCAGCTGCATCACGAGCATCACCTCCACCTTTGTGGTGTTAGGCAACTACACACCACCTCTGAAGCAAGCTGGTTCACCATGTTTCTTCCCTTAATTTAGTGAAGTCTTGCAATTTTATCTTGCTTCCCAATTCATTCAGCAATTTGTATTTAAAGTTGTAATAAACTTCAGTCACAGCACACAAGCTAAACAGATGTGCCTCTTGAACTATTACTACATCAGCTCTCCACTTCAAAACAGGACTTGGGTTTTGTTTGCCTCAGTCACCCAGCATCTTAGCCACATAAATGGAATTTATTCACCAGTGTTCTATTACAAAGCTGACACACATTAGACTCCCTTCATGTTATGAACTGGGGTGGGAAGAGGAGTAGAAAAGACCAGAAAGGGATGCAAATCTGTTTAAGTGTCTTGGTCAGCTGTTGGTCAGAGAAATTACTCTTGTATGAGTTTACAAAAGCTTTCCCTCATTGCCCTGAGTTCTAAAATACAGATAGTGGTCCAAACCCAAACTAAGCAGTTTAACTTAAAGTTATCCTGTTTGTGCAAAGATTGACAAAAATGGCTATTTCAGAATACCTCCTTTGAAAGTATACTGATAAAGTCAACATCATAAAAAAAGGTTGTCTCAACATGTATTCTAGATAGTAGCTTGTTTGATTTTAATGTTAGAGCTCTTCCATCTACAATGGCAAGTTAAAGAAGATATTTTACTTTCTAATTAGTCATTTTTAGTTTTATACTTGTCTTACAAGGGGTGATATTTTGTATGACAGGGAGAGGCTGATTTAGATTATTTATCACATTACATTTGACTTATCCCATATCTGCCACCTATTTCAGTTAAGGTTTGACAGCTAACATACACAGATAATATGAGTAAATTTTTCCCCCCAATAATGCCCAATTCAAGACTAAAAAGCGACAGAAAACAGATTTTTAATGTTTGTGCTCTCTGAATGCCTAATGGAGCTACTTCTAGAGTTAAGCAGTTAAGTAATATTATTTCAGTATCTCAGTCTGATCTTACAATAGTGTTTAGGTGAATGTAGTTGAGCCTGCTGTTAAAGAGGACTGACTGTCTTAGTTTTACCCCTTTCCTTCACAGTGCCAGTGCTAGCACACTTGTAACAGCACAGCTTTTGTTTTAAATAGTTCCTGATTCACCTCATCATACAGCTAAAAATATGCCACTCAGCATATAGGAGGCATCATGAGTAGATATGAGGCTCCCTCTCCTCCTGTACCACTTTACACCTAGCTCAGCTGAAAGTGACCATAAAACCTTAATCCATCTCCTTAGAGAAAATGGAAGTGCCAACCATGCTGTCAGACTTACAGGGCAGCATAAGCCAATCTCTTCATCTTTCAAGTTCCAAACCATTTTTTGGTACTTCATTACTAGAAAAAAGCAGTTACAGATTATTGAAGCAGCTTCATAGAACACAATACGTACTCAAGAGAATCTATCAGTTTCCTGGGATCAACAGGAGGTGGATAAACTACTTCCTCAATCTGCTTTCGATCACAATGTGCAAAGGCAGTAGAAACATGTGTGAAGACTTCCAGATTCTTCATTCGCTGAGCCAAGAGGAGGAGTTGTAGTGTGGCGGTCACATTTAACCGAACCGCATCTCTGTTGATTAAACAGAAATTCTATTAGGAGAAAGCAAGACAAAAAACAAGCAACAAGTAGTAACCAATCAATTCACTTGTAAATGCCTCAGTGATGGGTAAAGTATTCTTAAATAATCCACTACTCCACCATTGCCAAAAAATCAGCATGGACAGCATCCTAACTTTCTAGTTGGAACAATACGCCTGTCTTAATCTAGAACATCTCTCAATGTTCAGGATAATTTCCCCAAGTTTTACCCTGTTCTTACTGGCATCCTCAAGCATTGCTAGAGTGGAAAACTCAGCATATCTTTGATTGAGATATTTTCCAATCCTACATTTTTCATAAAATGCAAAGGAAATAATGCAATACAACATCTAGCTGCCACATGCGATGCATCTCTGAACTTTCTAGTTCAAGCTGAGTTAGGTCCACAACTCCAAAGGAAAGCTTAGAGAGCTAGTAAGTTGGAGACTGGCATCTTCATGTAGAATAGCACAAGGCTCAGGAGCACAACAAGATTACAGAACGGAAACAAAAACCACCAAGAACCACAGTTTCACCTTTCAATTTCACTGCTTGTCATTAAAATAGAGTCTTTAAGGACACTGTAAAAGAGTAGATCTATCTCTACAATTCCCACCAGAACACAGCTTACTGACCAACTACTATGACTATTTTTACACAATTCAGATAATCCTCTCCAGCCTATAAAACTTACTACGTAAGTACTGGTTTTCTTCTACACCGTGTACTAATCAACTAAGTTTCAAAAACTCAGCTAAATAAAGCATTATCAAAATCTTTGCGATAAAGCATTACATTTAACAAAAAAAAAAAAAAAATCTTGGTCCCCTCCGTAAGCACTGCACTAAGTTTAAGACTGCTTTATCACTTCGGGGGGGGCGGGGCAGGAGAGGGGGACCACTATCCCAAAGCAATTAACATCAGTAGAAAATGTTACTTCTGAATAAATTTGTTTTGAGGTTCAGGGTTTTGGTTTTTTTTTTTTTTAAACAGAAGTACTGTTCTCAGTCTTCACTGCCTCCTTCATGACGTCAAAGGAAGGAGTTCATAACAAGAGCACAGCAAGTACAAATGAGGAAGGTCTCAAGCCAAACATTTTGACCTTTACATTAGTTACTCCTGTTAAATATCTGATGAAGGCTGCTCTAGGTGGTCATCAGATTTTTAAGGTTCTTCCAACTATTCCAGCACATCTATTAGGAAAAAGTTGACAGCAGAGCACCTAAGAAATGCTCACATTTTCTATTTTGCTAAACATACTGGGCCTGCCAAGAAAGCAGAAACTGCCAGAGGCTTTTTGTACCAAGACCCCATTCCCTCAGTCTTCCAAATTGTTTTAAATTCCCTCTGGGCTTTTGACAGGTTGGCAGTTCCTTAACATTTCAAGACCATTAAACATTGATCAACATGGGCTACCTTATGACCTTTCAGCATACAGTACAGCATTCTTAGAAAGGTACTATCAGCCTTTGTAAAAATTCAAAGAAAGTCTGAGTTGAGAAGTGGTTTATTTCAAAGTTGCTTTACTTCCCCCCTGCCTAAAAACTGGAGCTATTCCTCACAAAGTCTTTTACCCAAATTGGATATTTATTCCAGTGTTTCAACACTAAATCAAGTTATTGTTTTTGCCAAAAAGCAAATATTTTTTTCTTGCTTCTGGTACTCCTTTCCCTGGTACTTCCTTCATAGATTTTATGTACCACATGGAAGTTTCCAACTTTTAGTTTTCATCTTTCTCCTCAGGCATCTCCTTCTCCCTACTTGCTCCAATGCAAGCCTCTATTCTTCTTAATGAAGGACAAGGAGAAAGCTGAGCAGTATTTAATCTCCTGTTTGCTCACCAGGTAGAGAACAATAGCTAGAGCTTCCCCGGCATACAGTTTTGCCAAAAAAAATATCCTCTGAAAATGTGCATCCCCGTTCTGCAAAGATGGCTAAAGGAATAGTTTGTGTTCCCTTTTTCCACACTAGGAAAAAAGCTCTAATATTAGTAGAGAGCACAGTACATATAGCTATGGCTTATTCATATCCTTTCTACTCATTTGAGATGAGAGCAACACATGATGTTAGGAAGACTCAGAATAACATGTTCCCTCATCTCCTCAACAGCTTCCCTCAAAAAGGACTTTGAAATTCAGGCACATGGTAGAGTTAAAAAAAAAAAAGAAGAAACACACACAAAAAACCAGAGAGGCATACAGCAAAACTACAAGAGTAATTTATTTAGTTCCTAAGTACTAATAATGAATTTGCCTTTTTTCCTAAAGCTTTAAAAAGGTAGGAACTTTTCCCACATTGAATATTGTGATTCTAACCTTTGGCAGAGAAGGTCTAAATAATATGCCTCCATCTTCCCAAGAAAAGCAAATGAAAACCCAACAGCTTAAGATAAGTTTTGGGGAAAAGATTACCACCATCATTAAACTGAACAAGCACACAAATACATGGAGTAGCTTGACAGGCTGAGTATTTGCGAGATTGTGCAGACACCTGATTTACCCCCTCCCTTTGAGTACCATAGGTTTACCAGACCAGACAATACAGAATCTGAGACTCACCTTAGCGTTTCATTGAATCTGACTGTAGCAGCACAATGAAATATAATATTAATGCATTCTATAAGTTTTTCCTTGATTGGTTCATTAAGGTCCAGTTCAGGCTGCGTAAGGTCACTCATAACTACTATTATTTTTTCTCTGAAGTCTGGTTGTTCATCTCTCAACCTGTCAAAAAGCTGTCAAAAAAACAGGACTAAAACCTCAAACTAACAGCCAGGGAAGATAAGAGAGACACATTTAAGTGAAGAAAACCCCTGCATTTTCTGCCTATACAGTTATACCTCCTTATTTCTTATGATCATTGGTAAGCTAGAAAAGTGTATTAGAAATATTACAACATGATACTGACTTACCATGAACATATTCAGCAATGAAGTTGAGCACACTTTATCCTACGCAGTGAAAGCAGTATTTCACGTGTTGTATACGAAGTGACAATTTGCACTTATTTTAATACTCATCCCTATCCTTAAAACCAGATGTCTATCAATATCAGAAGGAAGGAATGGTCTCTATTAGACACCAGGACCCAAAGAAATTTTATGTAAAGCAGTCCGTAATCTCTTTTCTTTCAACAGAAGGGGAAAAGTCTGTCCAGTTCCCAAGCTTGACAATAACTATTCAAATTATTACAGACTTGCAAAAGTCATGCTGGTTTTTAGGTTTAAAGCTTGATGAAAGCTTTCTAAATATTTCCAATAATTTAAGAAATGCTACCCTGGAATTTAGCCAGTTTGGGGGAACTTTCACACTAAAAAAATTTCTTCTCTAGCTAGTTAAAAGAAAGAAGTTAGGGTTAAAGGTTGTACAGTATGTTAGAACACCCGATCAAGTCTTATCAAATTGGTGTTCACCTATTCTCAACGAAAAATTCTCCTATTATATTCCACCATATATTCTCCTCATAATTAACTGGGTTATAACCATGTGGCTTAACTCACAGATAAAAATTCTTGCCTCATCTTTTCACACTCATTAGTATGCAAATTTTCCTGAGCAAAATAGTACTGTGGGAATAAAACAGACTTGAATGTTTCACCAGAGCAGACCCCTCTTCCCAATTGTACAGGAGCCAGTATCTTAGCAACTGCTTCAACTTAAGTTGATTAAAATGTATTAAAATCACATTAGTACTTTTTCCCCTCCAAGCATAGTTATACTGAATGCAAACAGTTAAAAGACATTTCCCTACAAAATGAAGGGAAGTTAATTCATTTTCAACTATAACTTAAGTCACCTAAAAGAGCAGTTTCATGACTCTTAAGGCAATCTAAGTTTGTATTGCTACCAAACAGATTAGTGTCTCTAACTTATTTTCATGTTGTTTCTCCTGCACTGACAATAGCTAGTAGCCTGATGGCTGTGGGAGCATACTAGCTTCCAGGTGAAGCTGAAAAATACTTCTGTAGAATTTTTTCAGCCTAACTGTGAGCTTAGGTGGCCACACAGTGAGCTGCATTAAGTAGTAGTGGTAATACTATAGTAAGAATACGGGACATCTCCAGCAATTGAGGTCTTGAACTGATTTCCCAAACACGAAGCTTCACCTTAAACAGCAAAGCTGTCAAGGCAGCATTTAAAGCCTCTGCAATTCTTAAGAGGTACAGCAAAGAGTGCCTACCTAAGGGCAGGAAGCCTTTTCTCATTTCAAAAACAAACCTGCTATGTTTCTAGTTGGAATTACAATGCCTGCCTCCAGGGAACCGAAACAACTACCTTTTAACTATATTAATATAGTTATATGTGTGATATGCATATAATAGAAAAGCAGTCCCATGGACAAGCATTTTAAGAACCAGTTTGGTACTTTTAATTTATACATTATCTCTATTCTGCCCTTTTCACATCCATGGCCATACATTACTCCCACATATCTCATTCTAGCACTGACACCAGTACAAAGGGGAACAAGAACAAACACCTAGAGCACTCCAATACATATGGCAAATTTACAGAGAAATTAAATACCTGAAGGGCAAAAGTAGTAGAAACCTCAACATTTTTTGGCTACTCGCAGCTTCATTTAATTATCACATTTGCCCATTTAGATTTTAAACTCTTCAAGAAACAGAACGTCCAAGTATCTGCAAAACACTTAACGAGTCCTTCCGAATTGTGAAACGTACTGGCAGGGCCCTTGCAACGAAACAACTTAAGACAACAGATCCTATTAAAAATTTTCATAGTCTTTTGGAAGAATCTATTACATTAATGCCAGTTAAACAATATATTTGCAACATCATTTGTCTAACTGCGAGGAAGAAAGAACAAACATCTGGCCCAATCTACATCTCCACATAGATGTGCAACACTATCCCTTCATGTTCTTACTCTAGGGACTACCTACAAAACACATTTAACAACAATATTTTGCTTTAGACAAACCAAAGTTGTTCTCAAAATGAAAAGGGAACATTATACAGAAAAACAAAAATGTAATTTGTGAGCATATGACACATACCTTACAGCTGGTAATTTCTTCTATTCGTGCTTCAGGTGTCTGCCCTGCTTTGTGTCTTACCAATACATACACTGCTTTCACTTTAGGACAAGATCTGAGCAGCTTTTCCAGAAGCACTTTTCCCATGAAGCCTGTTACTCCTGTCAGGAGAATGTTCTTTCCTTCATAGTATTCAGGGATGGAAACCATTTTGACCTTAACAAAAGGAAAAAAAAAAAAAAAAAAAAAAAGAGAAGCACATTAAAGAACTTCTAGGAGTTCAGATTTGCAGAAGATATAAACAAATGGCACAGATGCAAGAATTCAATCTCATAGCTAAAAGAAAGGCTATTATTTTTTAGCAGCCTTTTTTTTTTTTTTTACCTACAACCAGTACTTAAAGATGTCTTTTTTTACCACATTCCAAAAGACTCCCACAGAGTCACTATGGTCATCCCAGATTTTCTTGTAAACTGCCCCTGTTAACAGTGTCTTGTGGAATTAAGACACCCAAGCAGTCTAGAAAAATAGCTCAACTTCAGCCTATTTTTACCTCTATGTACATGGTCCTTTACCACTCTAAGTGGCTGTTCCATGTAAACTAAAGGTCATGAGATATTGAAGTAGATACTTCAAATACATTGACAGTAGACAGGGAGCCAGGCCAATTGCTGGCTGTAGTATTTTGCCTGTGTCAGCAAAGTCCCATCAGTGTTAAGCTAAGCCTTCCTACAAATGATGCTAGGCCAGAAAGAAGGTATAGTTAGTTGCTTGGTGTAAGATCTGCTCATTTTATATTGATTAGAAAAAACACATATAGTTCCACAGATGATAGATTTCCAAATCTTTTCATCAATTAAGTCTGATGGTTTTCTTTCCCCCAAATAAGCAATTAGAATTATCACACAAACTAAAGATTTGAGTAACAAATACTGCTTCTAATAAAAAGAAAGGCAAGGAATTGTTACCCACATCCAGCACAAAGCACAGAAATGCTGTAGGTTTTGCCTCAGGAAGTTAACTATGAAAATTACTTCTTTCCTTTCCCTTAATCAACCACTTGGAAATTAGGTCTAATTCTAGATACTGGAAACTGAAAGACTTTATAAAGACAAATATGCTGCTATTTCTCACACTAATGTGGTGTTTGGACCATGACCTTTATGACCTTTAGAATTCAATCTGTGCCTCAGGCTAACTTCAATCCATCCTGTTAAGTCTGATATACCAATGTCTTTACTGTAACTCTTAAACAGCTTTTGACTGTAGGAGACTGCAGCATATGGATACACTTCTACCACATTTTACCAATCTTTCTAATTAGACCTACAAAAATAATGAGCTGATGTAGAGAAATTCTAATTATAGTCTCCTATAACAGATCCACACACAAACTATTATGACCAAAACAACTAGCAAAAAGGACAGATTCCTTTATCTAAAACCATGATACTAAAACTAAAAATGAGTTTCCTTAAACACAGATGGAATGTTCCTTAAGCAACTAAGAATTACAACACTGAATACCTAAACAGGATGAGAGTCTTTCTTCACAAAACACCCAAGAACAAAAAAATGCAACTTCTAAACGGGCTTAGCTCTTTTGAAAAAGCAGGTTACTGCAAGCAGAAACTCATCACAGAATACATGAGATGATGTATGTTAGGGGTGAACAACTACAGGCTTAATTTGCACTTCTCACCTGAAAAGCAAGTAAATATTTTTTGAATGCTTGTCTACATCTCCTGTACTTGTCGTAGGAAAGCAATTGTGCTGTGCTTTTCATGTGCTCGCGTATCACAGAAAAGTCTCTGAACAGGCTCTAAATGATTACTTGACAGCAATTAGTTATTACCTGCACAGGCCCCAGTTTCAGGGGTCTGGGTACCAAGTCTTACTTTTTTGGTCCAGCACTCCAAATCCTATTTTGACTCTCTTCTTTGAGAAGGTTAGCTCCTGCATTTATTAGTGAAGCATCTAGAAACTGATAATGGGATACAGTGGCAAGTTTAGAACAGAACAAGCACTACTACTCCCACTGGCCACAGTACATCATCCAAAATTGTTTCTTCAAAGGTTGACGAGATTGAAAGAAGTGGATGGAAGGAAAAGCTATTTACACAAAACCACTTCTGCCATATAAAGAGACTTCAATGCAAATTTCAAAGCACACCTGCAATAAAGCATGGAGAGCAAGATACAACATGCTTATGAGTAATTTTTTCCTGTTCAATCTAAGATACAGGCCTATTGTCTCAGTGTGGCTGGCTCTTGAAGTCACAGTTAATGTTCTCTGCTATTCAAGTACGTCCTCCTCCTAACTTCAATTTTCCTGGTCTTTGCATACACCATTTAATTCCATTTCCTCCTAAAAATCTGCATGCCTGCTCCCAGATATAGGATAAGACTTCTGTTCCCTCAAAGAGGGAAGAGAAAACCCATGCAATTATCACCAAGATTCAGTTTTGCTATGGTTCCTACAAGTATTTTTACTAATTTACCCACCTAGCCATAATTTGTATTTTTTTACCCCTTAAGACTATGATAGTACTTTAACACCATCAGTTCCCTTGCCCTTCCTCAAAGGAAGGCTTCACACTACTACTGACATAATGCAGTTTTGTCAGTCCACAAACTTGTTCACACAGACAGGCAGTCTTTGGCTATGTGAACACAGGAACCTTGCTACAACACCCAGTACCTGGGCTACAATCCAATAACTATTTCTAAAACAATGAAGAAAAGTTATGGTGCTGGTGAAAACATCTGTGTTGCTACAGTCTGGCTTTTTAGCTAACTGAAAAATCTGACAATATTTAGGGTCATATGATGCAAAGAAAACTAGAAGCCAGAATAGATCAGAAAGTTTCCTGCCTCAGTTATTTCTGACCATACTCCTTTGCGTATGAGGTTGATAACAGATGAAAAAGTTATTATATTATTCTCCTGAAACTCTGACCGAATACCACACCTACAAAACATCCAGATCCAAAGCTATGATTAAGTATAATGGAGAAATGGGTTCAGTTAAAAAACCATGAACATACTTAAATGCATTTGCACTTGAGAGGCAGCACAACCTACATTTGCTGGCTGATTTTTGTTGTTGCTTTTTTGTTGGTTTTGTGACTGTTTTTTTAAAGGATTGGCCAAAATGTTTCCTTTCAGAAACACTCAACACCATTTCCTTTACCCTGATCTCTAACAACTTTATTCATAGCTATCTTCCACAGTAAGTTTGTCTTAAGTGGCCTAAGAAGCACCAAATTTGAATTAAGGGTAAAAACCATGAATGGAATTTAGCTGTGACCAAACAAAACCTGAAACCTATGTTTTGCCCTACTAGAAAGAAAGGTTCTCAACCACGGGAAAGAATGTTCTCATTCTCCACCTACCTTTCCCTGCCCTCTCCAAGAATGCATCTCCACATGCCAGTTAGGATAGCATTGCTGGCAATTTCTAATTTCAAGCTCTGAAGGGACTTATCTCACAAGTAAAATGTGTTACTCATGTTACCTTTAAAGTTCATAATTGCATTAAGAAAATCCAAACAGTTAAGAAACACATGTAGTTTCCAGTAGAAATTTAGTTTGAGCTTGTAACACATAACAGGCTGGAGTAGATCCAGGAAAAAAAAAGCTACCTTGCAAAACACCATAGCAAAATCAAATTTAGCATTTTAAAGTTGATATTTAAGTATCAACAACCATTTTATTTAGTTTTAGAGTGAAACTCATTGCATGTTTGCAATAGCTGAACTGAAAATATGTATTGCTGGTTAATCACTTACACCAGTTATCCACGGACTTGATAACAGCTACCTCTTTAAACATGCAGACAGGTAACTCCTGTCAAAACACAAAATGGTCTAATGCACGCACTGGAATATTTGAATCCCTGCATTGTAGCTACTTTGAGCTACTAAGTAACAACAGTCTAGAAAAAAGAAATCTGACAGCTGAAAGAATAGAGAGTTCTGGAAGAGGTTCCTGCTCTAGAACAGGGATAATCAAAATTACCACATGACTCTTAGGGATAAACTGCCTTTGGTAGCAGCAGTTTTCTGTTAAGCTGCTACAGAGAAACTTATGCTAGGCTACTTCTGGATTCACAGGTTCAGGGCTAAACCAACAGCGACACTTTGAAGACGCTGCTTAGTCAAAGGGTGCTGTCCTTTGATAAAGCAAGAGCTCCTAAGCACTTTCAGAAAAAAAACCCCAACCAACCACAAGGAAAAAAACAAACCCAGCACCCTCCAGGATCTTAGCCAACATTCCCCATCTTGTAAAAAATTTTAGTGTCTAAAGCTGAGCAAGTGCTATTATGGAGCAAACAATGGCGCTCTGTTTTCCTTCAGAGCTACTGCAGCAATACTTAACTCATTGCTTCAAACAGAGGTCTCTTAACTCTCAAAACAAGGACAATTCTGTTTTTAATAGGAAAAAGATCAATTCTCAGATTTGTCCCAACACAGATCAAGATGCTTAAAGATTTGCTTTCCAAGATCCAGGAAAGCCTGCTGCAGTTTCACTGAATGTTTAAATGCTAAAACCAGCAACTCTGAGTATGCATGTACGTCCTTGTTAGAGATTAAATAGTCTGTTTCCTAGTTTATCACTGACAAACATTAGGTCAACCACATGCTTCCTCCGAATTCAATCATACTGAGATTATCACTCACAGGAAATAGAAAACATATATTTCCCAACCTCTCAAGCATCAGCAATAAGCCACAAAGTTGTTCAAAAATACAGCCTGACAAACTAATTTTCCCCTTTCTCTCTGACAGCTTGAAATTGGCACTAGCAGCAGTACAACAGAAAAAGGCCTAAAAGGAAGGTGGAGGAAACATTTTATTTCTTGTATGTTCAGGATATGAAGTCCATCTAGATGTCCCAAATATTTTTAGACAACACACACACATGCATCCACACCAGAAAAAATACAGAAGTTCTTCATATACAGGTTCAATTGCCACATTGCAATGACTCTACAGCAATCCAAAAAAACCCCAAAAAGACAATTTGAGAAATTCAGGCAACAAAGGAAGTAATATTTAAATTATCTAAACAAGGTTGCCACCAGAAAGACAATGCTGGGTCATATCACAATACCATGTCTCATTTCATGTGGCATCCTGTTTCCACAAAAGTATATCAATGACTGCTATCAGCAGAATGTCCACATTTTCAACCACCGCAACAGTCAATAATCTGCCCTTCTTGGACAATATCTATCCAGTATATCACCAAAGGATGACAGTTTGTTTGTCTTCACAGTCCAAGGTTATAGCCATCGAGAAACCTTATCTGTGAAAGATACTCTTTTAGAAGATGAGTAGAGACTGAAATGCTGGAACAGAGTATTTCCTGTTGTAAACTGCTTTTGGTGTAAGTTAACCTTAAAGTGCAGCTGTTCCAAACTTCAAAATCACATGGAAGATTTGGGATTCTTCCCACAGCTATCAGAAAGACAAGCTTATCCATCTTCTAGGCTCCATCAACATTCTTATCTATTCTCTGCAGGGTCATTTTCTTTACTAGCTGCAAGCCAGTCCCCTGCAGGACAAACGTGCTAAGAAAATTTAACACATCTCCAGGAGCTAGAAAACACATTGCCAGGATTGGAAGCTAATTAGAACAACTAAGTTTTGAAGAACTATCAAAATGAGTCCACTAATTTAATATTAGCTAGCCAGTCTTTGGCTTATGCCAGCTTGTACGTCAGATGCTAAGTGTCTCACCACACACTTTCCAGACAAGTAACTGGAGTGGATTCAGAGCAATATTAACTTCTCTCGTGTACTAACATGCCTTTGCTGATGATCTCTACAAAGAAGTGAAACATAACAAAACTAAATAAATCTGGAAGATTATACCTAAGTCACCACAACTGCAGCATAAATGCCACCATAAGACTCAAAGCTGTACACGGAATATGGCAGACTTGCGGCTGACACTCAGCATATGAGAGAATTTATGAAAAATAACAATAGACACTTCAAAATGTTCAAAGACACTAACCTACTACCAGTGAAGAGATTTGTCCACCTTAAATAATTTATCTATTGAAACACAATACCAGTGAGAGTAACTAATACAGTTAGGTCAAAGTTTACATAACTAAGTGTATAGCCTTATGTCCACAAATAAAGTGGACTTGCTTTTAAAAAAAATTTCTCCTCACTATTCTGAGCCACAGAAATGTGCTAGATACTGATAGTTTTTCCTGGACTGTATGTTCCTCAAGTTAAATTCCTCCTGGATATAATACTGCTTCTGGCAGTATTTACATTCACAGTAAGAAGCATTACTAAACTGACTTAGGCGAGACAGTTCATATGCATTAGTAGTTATTCAACAGCACTACAGCATTTTGATATCAAAATCTAGATCAATACCAGACATTGTAGTAGTTCTGTAACCTCCTTTAAGACGACAAAAGCCAAGCACAGTATTCACTTAATTGCTTTATGAAGACAGTGAATTTGGGCCAACTACCAACAATGACGACCCAATAATTTATTAGCAGAATTCAGCCCAACCCACAAACCATCTCACTTGCCATCTGAAGACACCCCCATGAAAGTAACGTACTTTGAAGTCAGGTCTGTGCCTGAAAATCACAGGGTCTTTAACCTCTAACCCATCAGTCTTACTGAGGGGAACTTGACCACCTGAATGTGGGCCACTGTTGAGTTGAACAAAGTTTTGCTGTGATATTAGAGGTATTCAATCACACAGGTACTTTTTATGTATGTGTTCACACACCTTTCAGCCAAAATTCTGATTTTACTGCAAATTTCCATTCAGTTACGTTTCTATTCAGAGGGATTCTGTACCAGATGACTTTGAAATTACTGTTCACTAGAGCAGTCTCTTGCTTTGTTGTAATTATATTTCTTTTATAGTAAGTCTCTTCTCCGAAAATGAATTAAAAGGATTTTACTATCCATTTATAATTAGATTATAAGTTGATGTTCTTCTAAGTTGTTTACTGGTTGAGCTTAGTCTTCAAGTGCATGCTGAAGGAAAAAAACCCAACACATTATGATATAATTAACCTCATTTCTCCAAGCTGCACAGAAGGAATAGATCAGTTCAGAAATTAAGCTATTACAGTAAAGCACACACCTCACAAGAACATTTACTACAATGCATCTTCAGTTCATGTGGAAACATGTTTAACACTTACATCCAGAGAGCTTTCAAACACATTTTAAGAAAACAAGAGGCAGGCAGGTTCAAGATTTGCTGAACATGATCATAGTTCCAGATCATTTTATCAAAGTTAATTAGAAATCTGTGCTTCTGGTTACAAAAGGATTACAAGATAAAGCTTCACTGTTTATCAAGGTAGTTGCACAAATCATGGCTCTTTAGTTAACCCTGAAAGGAGAACAAAACCTGTCTGAAGAACCTTCCTACAACATAATGAACAGAGTAAACACTCACAAGTGACTACTACATAAAGTACTACAGCTGCAAGATCACTCAATTCTTAAAATAGGCAAAAAGCATGAATTTAGCCTTCATGTTGATATGCCATCCAGGTTATTACTAAGAAAACCTTAGGGGCAGCAGGAGGATTATTGCTCCAGTAGTTACTGTGACACCGTTGTTTTGCTGGAAGGAGATAGCCACAAATCAACTGGACAGAAAGGGGAAGGGATGGACAGACACACAACACAAACAACATGCAAGTGGCTCATCAGTTTGTCTAGTTTCACTATTAAGAAACAAACCTAGGTAATTAAAACCCAGATTTACATTCTTCATACTGATCAGACAGGACAAAGAAAGCTATCCCAAAACTTTACCTGCAGTTACATTCTGTTCAAAATGTGAGAAGGACAAGAAAGAGCTAGTCTTTTACTATAATCATAGATGCCAGGTCAAGTCAGTTTATTAACAATGCATTTACTATCAGAATACTTCAAGAATAAAAAAACCCAACTCTTATTCCTCCCTTGCTTTAAATTTTATATATGATTACAGTTAGAAGGCTTGAGTCACATTTTACAGCAGACATCACACAATGAGTTTGAAATCCTAGGAATCAACACCTCCATACTTTCCCATATCTTTTACAACAAAAAAAAAATTCAAAATTAGCAACTTTGATGATTCCCTCAGCTCCTCTCAACAACAGTTTCAGTTAAAGAGAGATTTACAAGGAAAAAACACCAACAAAAACCATAATGCATTATTTGACAGATATATATCAATGTTCAGCACTCACTAACTATACTTCTATAAGAAAATCCTCAAATGCCCTTGATCATGTCTCACCAAATCCCAACTTCTGGTGACTTTGTAGTAAAGGGCACCCATAGTAAGCATAGTCATAGCTGCTGAGCTGATTCTTGAACAGTTGAAAAACGTTAAGATTTTAGAACTCATTAAAATGGCAGTCAAGTCCTCCATAACTGTAACCAAGAACTTAACTCCTTAATGTTTAGGTGAGCCATTTCAAAATTCTTCAGGCAAAACCACAGTCAAACAATGTAACATCTTAACATGGTGCAATTCAATGGCCTTCCAAAGCAAATCAATAAAAATAGCTCCTCTCCCATTGTATGTACTTGCAGAAATTCCAAATAATTCTTCTGAAAGGTAAGAATAACTCATTTAGCTGACAACTGCTCTATCAAGTTAGACTTGAAGCCTAATCACCTTCTTTAAAAAAAACCACCACACAAGTTTTTCATTCCTTTTTTCCAATACACAGAAGAATAACTCTTGATAAAAAATTAAAAGTCCATTTTCACAACTTTCATATCCTTAAAAATAGCTTAAACATATACAAAATTAAAGCAAGTTCTACTAACAAATTGCCTACCTGTCTTACAAACAGGACAAATAAAAGTGAACACCAATTAAACAGAATGCATGAGGCCTCTCTCTTCCTTCTCAGAGTAGTAAGGCTAGCAGAAGTAGGGAAATGATAATCTTCTGTACTGGGCACTGGTACACCCACACCTCAAAGACTGTGTTCAAGTCTTTGGGCTACAAGAACACTGAGGGGCTGGAGCACATCCAGAGAAGGGCAACGAAGCTGGTCGAGGGTCTGGAGAACAAGTCCTGTGAGGAGTGCCTGAGGGAACTGGGGTTGTTTAGTCTGGAGAAAAGGAGACTCAGGGGAGACCTTATCACTCTCTACATCTTTCCAAAAGGAGGTTGAAGCAAGGTGGGGGTTGATCTCTTCTCCTAAGTAACAAATGATAGGACAAGAGGAAAGGGCCTCAAGTTGTGCCAGGGGAGGTTTAGGTTGGACATGAGGAAAAATTTTCACCGAAAGGTTTGTCTAGCCCAGGAACAGACTGTCCAGGGAAGCAGTTGAGCCACCAATCCTGGAAGTATTTGAAAGACCTGTCGAGGTGGCACTTAGAGACATGGTTTAGCAGTGGACTTATCTGATCTAAACGATTCTATGACTTACTCCACTCCTGTAGCTGATACTGATCATGTAGATGCCAAGTGCTGCAACCTTAAGTCCTGGTTACACTAATCGATTCTACACAAGAAGCCATACAAATTGTATTACAAACAATGACATGGAGTAGTTGGTGTATTGCAGTGAATATATAGCTACCAACACCAAATAGCACCTTAGAAAGACTATGCTTAGTAGATGTTGTAATCACACCCAAAGGAAGAAAGTAATAAGGTACATCAGTGCAGTCACACATTCTTCAAGAAAATTTGAAAGACAAAGTAGAATATCTTTACAAAAAGGGCCTCATCATAAACGCTGGGCTGGAGATACTGAGAAGAAAAAAAGCAAGTAGGAATACCCTGTTTATTCAGAGAGAAAATATTTATTAGGACAGCTTGCAGCTTCCTAACTTTGAAAGTGTTGAGGCTAAATAAAGCACAGCTAGAGAACTACTACTGCAAGGCTCAGAATTAGCCACTGGGAGAAACACTGTGGATGTACATGAAGGTACTAACCGTGCCCAGCCATTAAATGATGGTAAGTCCTCCCCCTACAGACAAAGTACCAATCTAATCAAGTAAAAGTTTTGATTATTGGTTCTTTTTCAGAAGTTTTTTTTTTATTTTCTGTAATTTACCCAGCAGCTTTGCTTCCTGCAGACAAGTAACAGGCATACTGTACAGAACCCAGACCCTCCTCAAACACTGAATATTTTGTGACAAAATACCCAAACATGCACCACACACACACAACGTCTGGCTGGAGAAGTTAACCAAACCTGAAAGTGCTGCAATGACACAGTCCTGTCTTCAATGGCATCTCATGTATTTTCTAGCACTTCAGTAAGCTTTCCAAATTGCTGCATAACCATTTTAGTTTGCTATACATCCCTTCCAATACTGAAAACATGGTGCTTGTGAGGACCTGAGTTCCTACAAGAACTAAACTCAGAAATAAGGAGATGACAAAGGACCGTTTGCTTTATAGCACTCAGGAGGAGATTCGGTTCTGCCTCTCAGGACCTATGACGTTCTCCAGATGGACTGATCCGCCCTTTGCAGGAGAAATGTAAGCACAGGCATTTCAAGACATCTATTATTCTGACTTTCAAGAATTACTCTCTTAAGCAGAATCATAGAATACTGTCAGGAGCTGCACGATAAAAATGACACTTAGTGATGCTCTCTGCTCACATCTGGCTAGTAAACATTCCACACATTGTCAAAATCTGAGAAACACCAAATATCAAATGAGAAGAAATCCTTTGCTATTATAAAACTCCCAGTTTTGCTTCCATGCTAACTTTTTATTGACAAGTATCAGCTGCCTAGGATGATTAAATGTCAACAGGTTGGGGTTTTTGTAACTATAAGAAGGGAAAACATTTATCGTGTCCAAAACATACTTTGACATTAGACAGTCACAATTAATGGAAAACAACTGCCCCGTGTGCTTCTACTGTTAAAATTGTCTCTAGTATACCTTCACTAGACCTGCAGTCCCATAAAAGGTAAATAAATAAAAACTAAGAACATGCAGTAAAAAGTAACAGATCTCAATTTGCCTATTACTTTATAGCTCTGCAACAGCTAGGAGGAAAAAAACCCAAAACAAAACCCTGCAAAGTAAGTCTTTCATATCCAGTTGGGGGAGGTTTTGGGTGGGGAAATAGGTAATTTTTAAGCTATCTATATTTCAGAGGATACAAAAACAGGGTAGAAAAGCTAAAGAGTAAAGATCCTAGAAATAAATATCTAACACCTAATTTCCAAGTTGCTGAAATATTGGTACCTCAGTTAAGAGGCACAAACACAATACACAAAATTGGGGAAGTTCAGGGTCCAGAAATTCTACAGATGGGTGTCACAGACAGTAAAACTCCCACACACACCTCTTCTGGTTTAATTATTATTGAAATAGTTCTTAAAATATCAAAAACTTTCAGCTGCTAAAGCTATGAAGTAGGTTAAATTAAATTAAAAGGTTTCTATTTCCATGGGACTCATGCCGGTTTCAATTACAAGTTCACTACCAATCAGCATATCTCTGCAATTAGCCATGCTTTAAACTTCACTCAAGAAAGTCTTTCTGTAGACCCAAGCGGCTCCTGCTCCACAACAACTCCAAGCCTCTATCACAGCACTCCATCTACCATTTCCTGATGCATGGGTCCACTGAACCTCAACTCCCGTTTGAAAAAACTGACCATTTCAGTTCTCTTCCCCACGCAGTCTTCTGAGCGGGAGAAACTTGTGGCCTTTTCCTGTAAGGCTATTCTTTGTGCTAGACGCAATCACAAGGGCTCAGAAAGAGGAACTACGAACGGCCAGAGCTGGGGGGAAGCCGGAGCTGCCTCGCAGGAAAAGCCGGCGCGCCGCTGCTCGCTAGAGACCCACCCAGCGACAGGAGGGGAGAGCGGAGGGAGAGGCGGGCGGGCGAGGAAGAGCACGGGGAGATGGGTGGTACCCTCCAGCTCCGGGCCCACTGGCAGGTGGAGCGGGCCGTCGCGGGCTCCGGCACCTTCGGCCTCGCCCATGCGAAAGCGCAGCCCCGCGGAGCCGAAACAGCCGCTCGGAGAACCCCCTTTTCTAAGCATCGATCCCGGCAACCGAGCTCCTCCCCTTGTAACGCGGGCCTGGCCGCCGCCACCACAACGCACCTCAGAGCTCCCTATCCCCAGCGCCTGCCTGCCTGCCTGCCTCCCTCCCCCGCGGGCCCCACCGCCCTCCCTCTCCAGCAGCCTCCCGGAAACGCGCCATGGCGGCCGGCTCCCTCCGCGCCCCCCTCACGGACCGCGTCAGGGAATGGAGGGGCTCATCCCGACCTCCCGCTGCAGCCCGGGCGGCCGCTACCTGCTCCAGGCGGCGCCTCCCGCCGAGCCGCGCCGCTGCCCCCACCGTCCCCCACCGCTCTGAGGGGCTTGGACAGCGGTCCTAAAAGAGCCGCTCCCATTGGCCGTTGCGCACTCGGTACCCGCCCGCCTATTGGCTCCTCGCTCCGCCGCTCGGAAGAACGGGTTCGCCGGGGGTTGGCAGCTTCCAGGAGCCCCACCCAGTGCCGCCGCTCGGCGGGTGGGGCCGTGAGGCGCAGGCGGGTGGCTCAGGGCGGGGCGGGTAACTGCCTGTACTCCACGCGTGCCTTCCTCGCCCCAGGCGCAGCGGGTGGGGTACTGTGTGCGCAATGGCCAACGGCGGCCAACGGCAGCCAGCGGAAGCCAACTGCCGCCGCCTGGCCCCGGCCACGGCTGCGACTCCGCTGGGGCAGCCTCGCCGCGTACGCGCCAAAGCGTCCCCGCGGCGCTGTGAAAAACTGCTCCGCCGCTGTCCCCAGGCCTCTGCCGCGCCACCTCCGGCCCACCTGCCGCCACGCTGATGGTGCCATCGCAGCGCGATGACTCGTCCCTGTTCCCCCGCGGGCCACCATCGGGGAGCCCGCCCTGCCTGCCTGAGGCTCTGCCAGTCTTCACGCTACACACGAGCAAAGTACGGACCCATCACACTCTATGCACGTCGCAACACCTGAGACATACCGAGCAATTCATCAACGGCCACAGTGATTTCACTTGTTTCTGTTAAATTTCTATAAACTTTGAATATTGAGATACTAAGTCAATCTCCCATTGAAACCGGGCAAGAGGTCCAAAACCAATTGAGGCTGTAGAGCGCAACCTCGGCCTCCGTAAAAGTGAACCCTGTTGTTAGGGGAGTTAGAGATGCCTTGGGCAGAGGTGCACCAATCCCACTGAGCTGGCATTCCCACAGCAGCAACACTGGGGACATTTTTAGCAGTTCGCACCTACAAGCCAAGTGCCTGAGGACCTTGTGTAGTGTTACATGCACCGTGTCAATATTATCAGCTTTTTATTGATGCATATCATATCCGTGCTACAAAAATCATTGCACTCCACTCACCCCACTGTTACCAAACACTGCTAGGCTGCAAAGCAACGTGCCACCATGCCATGCCCTGTCACCATATGCCGTTTGCTTCACAACTAAATATTGCACAGATGGACATGCACCAGCTTAAAAAAAAATACACCAAGCATTCAAAAGTTAGGAAACGCCCCATATCAGCTTCTGCAACCCATATTAATTCAGATTACTCTGTATACAAAGTATTATATGAGAATTACTGTAAACACAGTCTTTGCTTATGCAACAGCATGTTACTTTTTCAGAATGGCTTCTGCCTGATCCAGGCCATGAGAATGCGAGCCGAGCTCACATAGTCTGCAGCAATTCAATAATTTTGCATCCACTGCCTGGACTAGGTTCCCCGGTCTCCCTGCTTTGGAAACTGTAAAAGGTGTCACTGGCAGAAGTGAGAGAGGACAAGTGCCAGACCAAACCCATGAAGTATCACTAGAAATGACAGCCATGGTACAGGAACACAGTGTTCCTACAGGAACTTTTTTCTCTGTGTATAACTTCATCGCTTAATACCTCAGAAGCAGAACTGCTTTTACACAAGCGAGATTTACGTATCTTTATCTCAGTCAGCTGCAGACATACTATGGGGCAGGGGGGAGTTGCATGAACTAAGGCATGTGTTTACCACAAGCTAGCTACCTGTGAGGGCTGAATGGATGCCCACTGCTATTTCTTGCTAAATGCAACCCGTTTAATGAAAAGATTAGTCAACAAAAGTTTTACTTCCTGTGCTGCCAGAAGTGTGTGCAAGGGCAGTTTCTGTTCAGCAAACTTACACTCCCGTAATATTTCATTTGTGGTCATGCCGACAGAAGCCGTACCTAAAGAAGGTGTTTCTAAAGGGTGTATTTATGACGATATGAGCATTAACAGCTCTTATCCTCGAGCTACAGTGCATTCCAGTCACAGTAATATAGGCTGGAATTTACAAACTTACTGCTGTACATGATGTGGAATGAAAGATACAGTTCTGCAACAGCTCAAATCTGGGGCTTTGTATGAGCAGTTCTAACTAATACAGTTAAAACTACTTGTTTTCTAATTTGAGATACTATGGCTCAAAGATAAGGATCTAACCAAAACTAGTTAAGCCAGTTCAGGAAAAATCCAGGAACTTATTTTCAGCTGTGTATTAAAGCTAGTTAGAATGTTTAAAGATATCTTTGGATTCAAAACAGAGCAAACACCCCATCAGAGGGAACTTAAAATTGTACTCTCCAAAGAAGTATTAGAACAGTTTTTGGTCGAGTGCTGCTTTTGTCTTTTACTAATGAATTAACCGACTGAGCATACTTATTGAGTGTTCTGAGTGTTTTTAAAATTTAATCCTGAATATATTTAATACATCTTAGGTATCGGTATACAAACTGGATGGGTAACAAATATATTGTTTTCAGTTAAATGCATTCTGCTAACTTCTGTATGTTTTCCATGCTAATGTGCTAATTCTTTGGTTTTTGGATGCAACTGATAGGATCACAAAGTAGATTCAGTAGCAATTACTAAATCGCTAAATCATAGAGTGGAAGGAACCTCTGGAGATGTCTAGTCCATGCCCGCTGCTCAAAGCAGGGCCACCTAGAGCAGGTTCATCAGCAGTGTCCAGTGGGGTTTTGAGTATCCAAGGATAGAGACTCTACACCCTCTCTAGGCAACCTGTGCCAGTGTCTGACCACCTTCACAATAAAAATAAAAATTTTTTTTCCTTTTCTAGCCTCTTGGCCTATCACTGGACACCACTGAGAAGAGTCTGGCTCTATCTTCATTCCCCCAATTAGGTACTTATACACACTGATAAGATACCTCTGAGCTTTCTCTTGTCCAGGCAGAACAGTCCCAGCTCTCTCAGCCTGTTCTTGCATGATGGATGCTTCAGACTCTTGATCACCTTCATGGCCCTTTGCTGGACTCATTCCAGTATGACCTGGTCTCTCTTGTACTGGGACCCCAGAAATGTCTCACCAGTGCTGAGTAGAGGGGAAAGATCAACTTCCTTGACCTGCTGGCAAAGCTCTTCCTGATGCAGTCCAGGAGGCTGTTGGCTGTCTTTGCCATGAGGGCACATTGCTGGCTCATGGTCAATGTGCTGTCCACCTGGATCTCCAGGGCCTTTTCTACAAAGCTGTTTTCCACCTGGTTGGTCCCTAGTCCATAGGGTTATTCCTCCCCCCTGTCGGTCTTTGCATTTCCCTTTGCTGAACTTTATAACGTTCCTGTTGGTTGGTTCTTACCTTTTGCTGCATGACTACACACAAATATCATTTCACCTTTTGCACTCCTGTTGCATCACTTAAAAGCAGTGGAAATACCCGTTGTGAGAGCCAAAGTATGAATCTTAATTTCATACTCCTTATTTTGAAAAAAAACCACCACCTCTTCACTGTACTGGTTACCATGCTGAATCCTGCCAGCTCGATACTAGTGATATTTGTGTTTGATATTTTCTCTCTTCTCTGTTATTGAAATTTTCTGATGTAATTGCATTTTGGTATATCAATACATTTAACTGCATTTTACATTGTGTGTAAGCAGAAAAGGTCTGTGGCAGATCTTGGAACGATTAGGATGTCCCCCCAAGTTCCTCAAAATGATTATCCTGTTACATGAGGGGCAGCGCGGCCAAGTCAGATATGGCGATGCACTCTCTGAGCCCTTCCCAATAGCTAATGGTGTGAAACAAGGTTGCGTCCTCGCACCAACTTTATTCACAGTTTTCTTCAGCATGATGCTCCAAAGGGCCACAGCAGACCTCGACGAACAAGACGGCATTTATATCCGATATCGTACCGATGGGAGCCTTTTCAACCTAAGGCGACTGAAGGCCCACACCAAGACCCTGAATCACCTTGTCCGCGAGCTGCTTTTTGCTGACGATGCCGCCCTTGTTGCCCACACAGAAGCAGCTCTGCAGCGCTTAACATCCTGCTTTGCAGAGGCGGCTGAGCTTTTTGGGCTGGAAGTCAGCTTGAAGAAGACAGTAGTTCTCTACCAACCAGCACCACAAGATGATTACCATCATCCCCACATCACCATTGGCGAGTCAGAGCTTCAGTCAGTCCAGCAGTTCAGCTATCCGGGTAGCATCATCTCCTCAGATGCCACGATCGACAAAGAGATAGACAACAGAATAGCAAAGGCAAACACAGCTTTCGGAAAACTCCATAAAAGAGTCTGGTGCAATAAACACCTGAAGAAAAGTACAAAGATCAGTGTCTACAGAGCCGTGGTACTGCCTACTCTTCTGTACGGGTCTGAATCATGGGTCATCTACCGCCACCATCTGCGACTCCTCGAACGCTTCCATCAGCGCTGCCTCCGCACACTCCTAAACATCCACTGGACTGACTACGTGACTAACGTTGCTGTCCTTGAACAGGCAGACGTCACCAGTATTGAGGCCATGTTGCTGAAAACGCAGCTGCGTTGGGCAGGGCACGTCTCCAGGATGGCGGATCACCGCCTCCCTAAGATCGTGTTCTATGGTGAACTTGCCACCGGCTGCCGCAAGAGAAGAGCTCCAAAGAGGAGATACAAGGACTCCCTGAAACAACACCTCAGCCTAGGCCATATTGACCACCATCAGTGGTCCACCCTGGCCTCCAATCGGGAGATTTGGAGACACACCATACATAACGCTGCTGTCTCCTTTGAGAGCACGCGTAGAATACGGCTCGAGGAGAAAAGACAGCGCAGAAAGAACTGTGCCTCGACTATACCACCCAAGGAGACCCTCCGGTGTGCTCTTTGCAACCGGTCTTGCCTATCCCGCATTGGCCTTTTCAGCCATCAACGCGCTTGCAATAAGCGTGGGCAAAGCCCTTCCCAAATCTTCGTCCGCGAAGCCAAGCCATGATGTGATGATGACATTGTGTGTACCAATAAAAAAGTGGGTGATAGGAACAGTTGTTAAGAATGGCTGATACCTGCTGTAGTGTGAACTGATCCTTTAAGAGGAAGGACAGAGGCTTAGTTACAACTTGATCATGTGAGGCTTAGGTCACCAGACCATTTAAGAAATGTGGCTGTCTGGATCATATGACTAAAATAAAAGAGCTCAGTAAAGACCAGATTTTGTACAGGATGGACTTGTTGAAAGGAACTGGTTATTAAAGATGTGATAGTTGTTGCTCAGTTAGGAACAGCAGACTGGCTAAAAAAAGCTGTAAGACAGGTAGCCCTGTTACAAACATAGGATTAAAGGGAGCTCATGGTGCTGGTGCCCAGCTGTCACAGGCACTGGGTCACAGGAGTCGCTTTGTGTTCTGATTTTAACAGTTGTACTTTGCTGCTTCTAACCTTTCATGCTTTCAGCTGTGAAATAAAATAGTAACTCTTCCTCAGTCATGCAATTGTTGTTTCCAAAGTTTGCAGTGTGCTGGTGTCTATTTGATCTTTTATCCTTTGATTGATAATGTTGCATTATATTCATTGCAACTTGGCACGACAGGGGCAGATCAGAAGACTGAAGCAATCAATGCTGAGGCCTCTCTTCATCAAAGGAATATGCAGAGGTGATAAAACCAAGCCTGTCAAATACAGGGCACTGTTCTGTTGCCTATGGTCTCCATCTCCACAGTGACCTCAAGAACAGGTTTCAGTATTGGAAGGACTGGGACAGAGCTATTTCTGCCTTGACTATCTGATGAGAGGCAAGAGTGAAGTCAAGTTCTGAAGATGGTGATGATCCACCTAGTATCGATAAGTTATCTTGCTGCCATTGCCAGCACGGTGACCTAAGAGTTGTGTCTCCTTGTGAAGTCTCCTGGGGATGCCTGTAGTGTGGCAGTGCAGAATGGTAGGAGGCATCTGCAAAGGAGGAGAAAAGGGGCAGAGAATTGAGTTCCCTTATTTTTTGTAGCCTTGCTGAATGAAAACTCCTACTTCTTCAGTAGAACACAGGGAGAGTTACTGGGTGAGGCCTTTGAGTGTAGAGAATGTTTATGATGACTGCTGGCCATCAGTTTCCTCATATGATGCTACTGTTTGTGCAGTCTTTGTGCTGCTGGCATAGCACAGAGAACTATGGTCTTCTGATCAGGTCAGCAATGTATGTTAGTTCTCCACAGCTCTGAGGTAATTGCTGTTCTACTAGAAGCCCCATGCTTTCCACAAAGAAGAAAGGATCAATCTGATATGTGCTCATCTTCTGGCTCTTAGGCACGGTCCCAGTAGCCATTCTGAGACTTTATTTCCACCTGCTTAAGACTGACTCTAGAATCTCATGTAAGTCATTGAGTTATATGACCTGGAACATGATTAGAAATTAAAAATCAGAAAAATAGTAGTAGCAGTAGGAGAGAGATCACATTCAGAAACTGTGGAACTTACTGCAAGGAATTTATTTATTTATATAGAGCCACAAGTCAGCAATAGCAAAAAAAGATAGTGAAGGGCCCATGATGACTGAATGTAAGGTTAATATTTACAATTAACTCATCTATGGCATATTCTTTTGTCTGAATTTTACTTTATGCTATCACTTGTAAAGACCAGGGACCATATATGTTTTAAGATGCTACTGTGATTCTAATATAACATCTGACACTGATTTAAAGCCATCACCACAGTGCCACATGCTGCTTCCTGACTGTATATTTATAATATATAAGTAGCACTGGAAAAGTTGAATATCAAGGGGAGCAACACCTTGCCTTTGTTTCTTACATTCTGTTTCCTTAAGTGTCTGCTACTGGCCATTCTTAGGGTAACATTGAGAAAAGACAATATTGGCTCAGTTTGGCAGTCATTATCTTCACTACTATCTACTGAGCAGATTTACAGCCATTGAGCAGTGTAATCCAAGTTGACCATCTAAGCAGCTCAGCTGCAAGATGCCACTGATGCTGAGACACCGCTGTTAAGATTAATTTCTCACCAAGCAATGAACTATAATATTTCTAACACAGAAAAATGCTTTGTTCAGATAAGTTACAGTCAGTTGAGCGTCATACTAGAGATCTGCTTAAACTTCATGTTAATATTAGTTGTATTAGACCATACGATTATATTCTTGGCAACGCAGTAAACTTAAACTCCATCAAATGCACTTTTGTAACACTTGATGCCATGAAATTGTTTAAGACACGTGAATTTGTAGTCTAGGCTTTAAGTTTTAATCGCAGCTCTAGTATTGCTACAGTATTGCTGCAATCTCCAACAGGACTTGACTCTTAAAGCAGAGTAATCAGGTCTTCAGATTCCCAAGGATACAGTTTGTTTTCTTTGTTTTTTCAGAAGATTCTACAGATATTTTGCCTGGGCAGAATTTAATGATATTGGGTGTTTGTCAAGGGTTTCTGGATTTGCCACAATTCAGTCCTAGGCAGACAGCAGGATATTCAGAAATCACAAACACCCAGTTGTTATGGCACTTTACAGAAGATTAAGATCTAATGTAGCAATGGTTTGCAAAGGCACAACTAATCCAGCAAACTCCATGTGTTTTGGAGTTAGAGAACATGCCTTGTTTGCCCATGAAGCATATGTAGAGGTGGTCTACTGCAGCATGAATGTTGCGGGCTCACTGTTTAAACACTAAATAGATGGATATATTCTTCTACCTAGGCAGAGACAGAAGACCCCCAAGCTAAGAATATCAGTCTAAAGGCAATAGTCCTTACTCCAGCATAAGGACTCAGAAGTAATTCTGAGCTGTGATCTCATTTTGAAGAAGTCTGAAGATCCAGTAATCTGGTGATTAAGGCACCCCATTGATGTTGACTGACCTTTCGGTCCTCACTCTGCTTGATTCGTAACTTTAGTGTTAATTCTTACTCCCATGGTGTATGAGTGTGACGGTGACAGCAGGCTGCCATACACCACGGGTGTCAATCTTCTGGAATCTCTTACTTGCACTGTTTTGCTTTATATAATAAATTCTTCAGAACAGGGATGTGGATGAGAGACAGAATGTGGATTCAGAAATACATCCCTCCTCCTAACTAGGATTCTACTAAGGGGGAAAACTGGTTCCACTCTCCTAAGGAAAAAAGCAGCTTTCTGTTATTTGGGGTGTAAATTACATTTATCTCTGTTCTCGGCAGGACCAACTGGTGGGTTTAGACTTGAATGCGTTGCTCAGAGAGCCAAGGTTTCCAATCAGGAACTGAAGCAGTCAGATATCTGAAAATCAAACACTTTTTCAAGCCTTATTGAGATTGATTTGGTGATCTTTGAGGCTCAAGAGTAGAAGAAATTGAACTGAGTATTTTTCTTCTGTGAGACATTTTAATAGCTGCTCTCGTTCATCAGTGGGTCAGGATCCCTGGTATTGGGCCATACTCTGGATCTGACAATCAGGGAGCAGTTGGAATTTAAATCTTTTTTTTTTTTTCCTTTTCTTCTCCTGCTTAATGAGGACAGTTTTTTGCCAAAATTATTATGGCATAAAATATTATTATGTGCTGTGAGTTTGCTCTGCTGAAACCTCGTTTCCCTGTTATTTTATCAACTGCATTTAGCTTCAGCTTTTCCAGATTGAGAAATGGTTGGGGTTTTTTTTGTTGTGGTTTTTTTTTTTTTCATTTTGGCTTTCACGTATCATACCCAATATACAGTTTCACCCATCTTCTCTTTCATCTACCTCTTAATCTTCTTCTGGGGCTCTGTCCCAGCCATCACAGTATTTCTTCATGAGTGCTCTTTGTTTCCCTCCAGCCAAAGGAGCTGCTGTGTTTTGGTTTCAGGTTACTTTTTGGTAGGCTAATCTTGCTTATAATTTATGTCTGGGGCCATATCCTAACTCTTTATCAAATGCATTTGGTTTTGGAGTTCTGCAAGGATTTATCCTATAGCAGGGCATTCATTTTACAAGGACTGCTTTGCTTGTCCTGGCTGTACTGACCATTTTTGTAAGTCCCAGTGCATTAGTGGCTACCTTTTCATACTGCAGTTCTCAGTGTAGTCAAGGCTACCATAATCGATTTGTTCTGCCTTATCCTTTAGTAGAGCGTCAGCCTCACTTTGCAAAATTTACCAGATTACCCAAATTACCAACTTTTATGCCTTCATTTACTCCAGTTTCTGGAGGAAACCTGCCATACACATTAGCATCCTCTGTCCTTTCCTGATCTGCTATCCTTAGCTTCTCTCAGATGTTATATTATTTAGGAGTTGTGTTTTTCTATCTGAATTTCATAGTTTCTTACATACTTCCTTTTAGTCAGAGCTGCAGGCTGATTATTCCATAGTTCTTCAGACACATTTACCATATCCTGGAGCTTTCTCCAGAATACTTTATTGCTTATAATGCCATTTCATTTGCAGCTCTTGAACACATTTTGGTTATGGTTTCCTTGTGACAGGCAATACGTGCTTCTGGAATTCAGGGTCTGTCTTTTTTATTCCCAAATTAGGCTATTTCTACTGCCTAGTCAGTGGTGGAAGACTTGTGCTCAGGTGCAATTTAAAGTTATATAATCCCAGCTGAATGCTGAAGAGTTCATCTTTCAAGTAATAAAATATTCATTTGTTGCCACTGACATTTTAAAGCACATTAAAGGAGCATTTGTACTGAATTTCCCATTTGTTAAAGTTTGTGTGTAGAAAACATCTGGATCATATTTAATCTGATGTCTTCTTTCACAACTTTCACAGTGATGGCTCCTCTGTGTGAAGTGAACAAGACAGAAGAAAATGCTGTGTTTTGAAAATGGTTGTGATAATGATCATTTGCTTTGAAAATATATGGGTATTGTTGAAATCCTTCAGATGGCTGTTCTTCACATTAAATAAATTTCTTCACATTAAATAAAGCACTCATCTCTTGAAATAGAGGGTATTGTTCTTTGAGTGTGACACATGTCTCAGAAAGCTGTTACGTGCCGCACTTTTGGTAAATATTAAAGATATATTTGTGGGTGAAACGAGTAATTCTTTTTAGAACTATCTCATAAAACACAGAAAAGGATGCATCACTGCTGAATGAAATTCTCTAGTAGAAAAAAAAATCTAGTAATTCTTACCAAGAAATATCTCAATAAAACATTTGATCTTATTTTCTTGTAAAAATCCATGGAGTTTTTCATTAAGGAAAATTAGGAAAATGTCATGGGTCAGTATATGTTTTCTTGCTTATGAATGTGTGATGGAATTGGCATAGGCCACACTGAGGGAAGTATAAAAAAGTTAAGACTGATTCTAGGCGAAAGGAAAAAACCTTCCCCTCACAGAGAAATTCTCAGTGTTGCCAGGTACAAAAGGAAGGTATACATATGTAACTTAGTTACATGGGCACATAGTACTCTGGGAAGAACAATTGACACAGGACATTCTGAACAACAAAACAGCCTAGAAAGTTGCTGGAACTTGTTATTTTCTTAGATATTCAAGTTATTGCAAGAGGATATAGGAGGTTTTTGGTTCACAGAATGTTTCTTCCTTAGCTTAAGTTCTTTAAATCCTTCTGTGATGGAAGAAGTGACAAAGTTAGGGAGGACTCAGACTTTTGTTTTCCCTGGAAGGCTTAAAATGTAAGAAAATAAGAGTAAGCTGACTACTTCTGCCAAGAGAAAAAAAAAAAAAAAGTCAAAACTGATTCAGAAAGGATCCTATATGCCATATCCAAAGCCATGTTCCAGAGTCCAAACTGAAGATAACAGAGAAAGCCAACTGTATATTTGGAAATCCACTGAATAAGCTTTACTTATTGTATGTTAGAACCCAGCACTTAACTTTCATGTATCTGGAAACCTATTTTCTTGGGCGTAATTTCATAACTCAAAGGATGATGGCATTTAACATTTAGGTTTCCTCTGGTGAGCGTAGATAAAAAAAAAATCCTGTTCAGCTCAGCCTTCAAATGTTAGTTTAGAAGCAGTAAGAGTTGTGATGATTTAGGGTGCAGCTAATTCAGCATTTTACTTCAGATTAGACATCCACTTCCAAAGTAAATCTCCCAATCCTCTCCAGTTTTCATGCTTTGGTTCATGCAGTTGAGCAACCTGAAACTAGAATTTTACCCTGGGAGCCACCCTAACGTGCCCCTACAACTAGTTCAGTTGACAGCACTAGAGTTATTCTGGAGTAACCCCCTCCCAAGACACATAGAGGGTGAAATCAGGCCTGCAGAATCAACTGTTTCACAGTACAGATCCATTCCTGCTGTGCCGTGGCACTTGCTAATACAAATGAGGCCACAGTCACAGATACATGTTTGTGTTTGTGTCTTTGTGTAATCACATTTGCAATCTCTACATGTTAAATAGTACATATGAGACAAAGCGTGAGATTGCTTTTTAGAGCGTGTTGGTTTGCACACATTGCAAACATTGGTTTCACTGTGGATATCTAAATAAACCAATTTCTTTGTGGAGGTGCTATGTACTGACCATAGGAAAATAGAATCCAAGGAGATTGCTGCCTGAACTGTATGAGTCATGCCAAGTTCATAATTCTTTCTCAAGGAAATGACAAACGTCATTCTTAGAAGGGAGAAGAGAAACATCTTTCCATTCACAAAGATGACTCAGAAAATGTCAATGCATGTCATAAAACATGTTCATACAACTCCTAACATGGTCTACAGGCCTCAGCTCCTTCTTTCCTGCTGACTGAATCAACTGGTTAGCCTAACAGCAGTTAACTACAAGAACAAGAATTAACAGCAAGAACTGCAAGAAACTGCCTTTGACAACCCAAATCACACTGCCTTTGCCTAGATAAGAGTGTATGTTTTGCATGATGTGATACCTTAAGGCAAGAAGCTGGAGGAGCGTGAAGTTTACATATTAATGCTTTATGTGGGCAGAGAGATGCAAGGAGTCTGTGTTTACTGTAATTTATACCTTTAAGTCATTACTTTGCCTCTGTCTATCTGGCTTATATGTATAAGCCTTCTGTATAAGCTTCAGACCTGTGCTCCCTTTCCCAGCTAGGGGGAGGAATTGCAGCTGCAGTAGGATGGGCTCTGACATACCAATTTTGATGGCAAGTGCAAGTGCAGCTGTACACACTCAGTCTTCTAGTGTCATTTCCCTTCTAACCTCTACTCCCTTTCATCCTGCTTGCTCCCGCTGCACATGGTCTATTTGCTAGATTAGAATGTGACTGACATTTAACCCTTTCACTGTATGACACCTGTGTGATTCTCTGCTGCAGCTAGGACAGAGAGAATGGAGAGGACATGAAGACAGAGGAAACAGTGGGGTTAATAAAACACAAACCACCATTAGAGAAGCCATAATGTTGGACTGCAGCCTGGAACACAAGAACAGATGTGCCAGTGGATACCCTGGGATAATATTCTGAGGAGCAGTTTAGAGGCAAATCTAGAAAGAAGCATCGTGAGGAAGTGGCATCAGCATTTCAGTCATGTAAGTGGTATCTGCCCTCTTAGCTTTTCATGCAGAGAGAACTATCAAAGCATTTCTGAAAGATGATTAATAAAATTACATTTAGCACAAACTAGAGTCTCAGTTGCTTTTGTTCAGTGCATTGGATGTTAAAGGTAAAGGGCACACTAAATGTCAGCTTTTGATAATTTACAGCTCTAATCTACAGGGGAGAGAGGACAGAAAAAAGTTTAGGATGGATATTAAGTTACTACAAAAAGTAGGCAAAGGTTCTCATTCCCTAAGAGTAAATCTAAATTTCAGACTTATCAGCAAGACAGTGCGGGCCTCCAAAATCTTCCTTTGTTTCATTTTTAAACAAAATGTTCTGTGTCTCATGGCTGCATGTGACAGAAGAAATAGGAAGCAAATGGTGGGACCGAGAGTCTTTCACTGATGAATGCTACGTCTGTTAGAGCTCTCTATAGGAAGGAACATGCAAGAGTAAGATGAGTTGCTTACAGAAATAAAAAAGAACCCAAAAGAATGCACAGCATTTATAAATGATGTAAAAACTTGCCTTCTGCTCAAAAACAATGGACATTGTCAGAACTCTGAGACACATGAATCACCTCTACCTTCTGCCATAATATTTGCACTAATGTGAAGGAGAATGCTGAGTAGAAGCATGCACGTACAGATCCACACAAACCACACAGCCAACAGTGGAATTCATTCTTAGAAGAAAGTGTGGAGCGTCATTGCTAAAATGCCAAAGTTATGACCCCAGTCCTGTACTAGTTTGGGACACTCAAGGATCGCACTTGTGCAGCCAGTAGCAGTGGTAATTGTGAAGGAGCAATTCCAGCACCAGAGCGGTTGTAGACACAAAGAGAGTGAAATGTGGACATGTGGCACAGCTGTACAAGTTGGTACTGCTGTGACAATATGCAGCTTTCCCCTTTCCCCAGGAAAAATACAGCTTCTCAACTGGAAGGCTCTTGGCTCTGCTCTTACACTACACTTATTCTCTGCTACGAAGCAGAGCCAACTCATACTTCTTCCCTAGAAAGACATCAAGGAAGGACAGTTTACCAACATGGAAATCAATAGCTGTGGTCTCTGTTTAAAAGAGCACATATTATATCACCTACACACATACTCTGAGCACAATTTTCAATACTTTGAGCAAAACAAGAAATCCATTTGTCTTTTTTTCCCTGCTTGTAATGCTGGACTGTTACCTGCTTGGAACTGATATTATTTAAGCAAGAAGGTATTATTTAACTAATGCTCATTACATGGTTTAAAATTTTATAGAATTTGCACCTTTATATTAGAGTATTTCATGTTTTCAGTGGTGATTTTCCTAGAATTCAAATCACTTCATTGTACAATCTGGGGGATATCAGTTATCTGAAACTAACATATGGTACACTCGTATGCATTCTAGCAAGTTTTTTTCCTTGCTCTTTTGAGAGGGTTTATGTTGATTTTGAGAGAATTATAAAGCTGTCATGAAAAAGTTAATGGAACTCCTAAATGTCGACGTGAGAGCTCCATCTAGAGGCAACTAGCATGCCGCGTATCAGGCTAAGTGCGCCCAGAGCGCAATAAAATTGACAAACTGCTTTTGAATTTATTTTGAGCCTGCTTTGAGAAAATAATCTCAAACTTCTCTGTATTAAGGGATTCTTTTTTTACTCGTACACTATTATTGTGAGATAGAATAAACTGCTGTGAAATCTCCAGTGACTTCTGCAGAGAGAACAATGCAAGAAATCAACAGTCAAAAAAGTATAATCATTTCATGACACTCATGGTTGAAGAATGATGCACTCTTTCTTCCAGTTCTCTGGAAGCATGAATACAGTTGCTCTACATGTTGAAACATATGATATTTGTGTGCCCTAGTCTGAGACACATGTTAACACAAGGATTTCTACAACTGATAGTCCGTACTAGAATACGCTACCATTAGCATCCACCTGGGTGCATTTAGACACATGCAGTAAAAGCCTTTTTTTTCCATTTTGATTTCTCCATACTTAATTAGGGATAAATTGCTGTAAGGGACATTTAAAGGTGGCCAGCAAAAGACTGCAATTATTCTTTATTTTTCTTTACATTGGCTGAAGGAAAAACAAAGGGCTTTTTTTCTTTTTTTTTTTCCTTCTCCCACATTCCTCTCTCTCCCCTCATTTAATTTTACAAACCTTGCCAGGTCTTGTTCAATCTCTTCCTGAAGACAGGTGTGTCCCCTTTTCTTGATCATGCACTGTACACATGGGCAGTGAGATGACAAATCTCAAACAACTGTTTCCTTCTCCAGTTGATTCACTGGTTAAACAGGAGGAAAAAAAAAAAAAAGACCTTTTAGTGAAAAAATTCTTTCAATTATTTAGCCACTTACTTTCTTCCTCTGGGATGTCACTATTTCCTTTTCTGTCATCATGAAGTTTCCTAGGGTAGATAAGGTCTTTATTATTAAAATACATTTTACACTTTGTACTTATAGTGTTTCCTTAGTTTTTGCTAAGGAGAATAAAACCTAAGACGTCAGGGATTACTTTTTCTTTTAGGTTTATGTCTGGAAATCATGGCCTGCACACAGCACCTGCAGAGGGTTGAATGTGTAGTGTATGTTCTCTGCAGCTTGATTGGATTTAGCTTTCTGTGCTAGGAACAAATGTCACTTGACAAAATGCAGTTGTGTCCACTCCATGTAAGTCTAGCAGAGGATTAAGTTAGCTTTGAATGTTGGAGGGGAGTTAAGAATTTTCTGGGGCTGCAGGTGAAATCCACTTGAAGGTAATTCCAGGTTAATGATACCAGAAGGTAATTTTAATCAAGGATATTCTAAGGACCAAATGATATCCTTGAGGACATATGTGAATCTCCCCAGGTAAATCAACATAAAAGATACACAAGTAAAATTTTATTTTTATTGGAAAACAAGAAACTCTCAGGGTATTTGGTTTCTGTATATTTTGGGTCTTGGGTTTGTTTTGTTTTGTTTTGTTTTGTACTAGAGGAACTAAGTAGAGAGTGGGAAAATTACTTTAACATAGATAAATTGTTCTCAATTCTTATATGTTGGATCACACAATATAGTCCAAGTCCTAAAAGAGTGAAAGATAAGTGTTTTCAAAAGCTTCTTAATTACATGGAACTTTAAAGTATTTAAAGTTCCATTTCCACAAAAACCATGCAACAGTTATGAATAAGGAACAGTTTAACACCGTCTGGTTTTGTAATGAACAGTCTTTGGAGATACATGATCTTGGAGGTTAAGATTGTATTACTGCATCGGAATACTGATATAAGTGCTATTGTGTCAATAAGACATTGTGTCAATCACTGTAACTACATCACTTTGTTACTTATACCTGATTTATCTCAAATATCTGCAAATTTTGTTCATATAGGCCTAGTTGGTTTATTCTGGCTAGAAATCCGACAGCCTTTGCCCTGCAGCTGGTTAGAAATTCTTGTATGCCTAATTCATGCAGCTCAACATTTGTGGCGGTGACATCTCACTGGGAAAAGGAGTCAACAGGTAAGGTGGTAACATCCTAAAGCACTCTTTCTAAATCTGTAAGAGTTCATCTGTCAACAATTAAATTGAACAAAAAAATTAGCTACATCAAAGTTCGGATTCAACTTTTGCGCGACCACAGCTCATGAACTCCCTCAGAATTACTGCAGGGGTTACTTGGCCCAGTTTCTCTCTGTTAGCCCAGGAGTAACCATGGAAAGTTTCTGTTGTACTCTCTATTATTTGCATAGCAAATTGTTCAGATAATTTTTCTCAGGAATAGGTCTTTTGCCTGTCTGTTTTCTTCCCACACGTGAGAGATTTGCTTCTCAACAACATGAATAAGGCATCCCGTATTTTTGGTTTCAGCAGCAAAAGCAAACCCCCTCAGTGTTCTTGCTGGTAACGGCCGGCCACCCGCTGACGTCGGAGACACCCTTCCCTCCTCTCCACGAGAGGGCAGCGTTGCTCAGGGCACCCTCGGTGCCGCACTGTGCCTGGCTCGGATGCTTTTAGCTGGCGCTCAGGAGGTACCTCTTTGTTCTGCAACTTTTGTGTGTGTAATAGAGAAACGTATTTAAAATAAAATGCAGAGGAAAATGTTTTCTCTTCATAGGTATTTTACCACCTATTATGTCCCCTCTAGCACTAAAATCTGGAAAAAACATGTTAGCATACTAATTAGGCCCCGATATACAAACCAAGTGACCTTGCTGAGCTTTCTAACATGCAAGAATGGAAGAATATCCATATAAAGATGGTAAGCAATTTCCCCCCAAGCTTCTTACCATTATTTCTCATTTCCCCAGCAAGTAAACCCCTGTTCGTGCTGGTAGAGTACAGGACACTTGAATCTTTTATTGTGGATGTCATTGAAGGAAACAGCGGTAGAAAAGAAGATTCCCAGGTCAAACACCAGTTAAACTCTAAGTTCCAGAACTCATCTTTATGCTAGAAGGTGGAAGGAGTCCCTCAAAAACCCATGGCCTCCCTGAAACTTCACCAGCTCTGCAGGGGAGCAATTTACAGACCTTTTTATGAATTTAAACTTGCATGTTTTTTAATAATATGTAAGTGCATTGATGACATCAATAAACTGACATCATATCAGAATTTAATACAAAATTGACTTCCCTGAGTCCAGCCTTCCTGCTGCGCATCCCTACCTTTACAATGGTCAAAGAACTGCCTTCATTAATGAATGCTCGGTTGCCTCTCAGAACGGAATTCTGGGAATTCTAGGGAATTTGATCTGTAGGCCAAAGTCTCATTTTAGGATCAAGTGAAGAGAGTTTCCCCAGCAAGGACCTGAGGCTTGTAAGAGCAACGCTCCCTGAGGAAAGTTAACATGGGGTTCTGTGCTTGAAAAACTGTACCAATAAAAAAAAGAAACATCCTGGCAGCCTGGCCACTTAGGAAAATTTGGTCCATATAATTTACACTAAAGGAAGCCACTGCCACTGAACTCTTGAAAGTGTTGCCAGAGCTCTTTTGGGTCAGCAAACAAAAATGTCACCACTGTGTACATATACTGAGTGAACAGAAAATGATTATAAAGTGCTGCTTCTGCTTGTTGCATGTGTGATTTCAAATGACACCTCATCCCACATTATATTTTGTACCTTTGATTTGTTTTTCAGGTTCTAGGAAAGATATCTGAAGAAATCAATTAGCTGTACAGATGTAATGATAATGTGAGCCAAGGAAAATGCTTGCTAGGCAAAGAATGTCCTTTGTGATACATCCATCTCAGCAGATTCGCCCTTGATTACATATATTCATGACTAATGGCATAGTTTTAATTATAATGGAATACTTATTGTTGAGGTGCTGCAAGTGCACCAGATTTTCTAAAGCTTTTGTATTTGAACATTTTGTCAGTGCTTGCTGAAACCCCTTGAGAGGCAATAACTTTTAATGAAACATGCCAAAGCCAACTTGTAACCAAAATATTGGCATGATAAAAATCCTAAATGAGGTAAAACACATTGATTAAAAAAAAATAACATAAACATGCAAGTATTCTTTCCTTTCACATAAATACTTTTCCAGTATCTGGATTCTTTTTAAGATGAAAACAGAAAGCGAGGATACAAAATCCTTGTGGGAAATCTGTGCTTTGGTGAGTGATATCTCTTGACATGCGATATTCTTAGGAATACAAAAATTACTAAATCAGGTCATACTCCATTTTGTATTCTTTAGGTACTACTTTATTAGCATATTCAAATAATTCTTCGAGATTAGTGAGGTGGGATCTTCTTCGTTTATTTTGGTTAATCTTGCAATTTTTTCTTATTCTATTGTAATTATTAAGGCAACCAATATACCTAAATAAAGCTTACTATTGTGTAAGACACCGGATTACTCCGGAACAGAAGCTATTTCTATTGAATCTTCCTTAGTGTAAACAAAACTAAACACTGATAATCTGTTAACTACCTTACATAACTTGTTTCTTTCTCTAGTTATTATATCACTTTCCTTGTATATTAATGACAATTGAAGTGCCTAGTTCAGCTTCCTTTGTACAGCTAATGCTTCATTATTTTCAATCAACCTCTCTTTATATCTCTTTAAATATATTATCTTTTTTTTCCTTGCTTTTTATTTTGCATATGAAACGGTTATGTAACTACTTCAGCCTAGAATTTTTTTTTTTTTTTTTTAATTTGCTCCATATCCATGGTGGAAACTGTGATCTAACTTGTCTGCATCTCTTGCGTATTTTTTCCTTTCTTTCAGAAGAGATGATCCTGAGAACTACTGGTCAATCAGCCTCACTTTTGTTCCTGTACAATCATAGTGTGAGTCTTGGAAGCCATTTCTGGACACATAAGGAGAAAAGTGACAGGGAATACCCATCATGGCAGTGACCAACCTGATTGCCTCCTAGAGTGAAATGACTGTCAGATGAGGAGAGAGCAGTGGATGTTGTCTGCTTTGACCTTAGCAAAGCTCCTGACACAATCTTCCATAGTATTCTTGTACCAAGATGGGACTTTGTCTAGACAGATGGCCTACTAGATGGGTGGATCATCAAGGCCAAAGGACAGTGGTTAAGGGTTTGTACTTCACCTGGGAGCCAATTACAAGCGGAGTTTCTCAGGGTTCTACTCTGGGACTTTATTGATGACCCAGAGGATTAGACAGAATATGTCTTCTGCAAATCTGTCAGTGATGCCAACCCGGGGTGCAGTTGATAGCTCAAAGGCAGGCTTGCCATTGAGAAGGACCCAGCATTAGGTTAGAGGAATGGGTTTACAGACACCTCATGAAATTCAGCAGGGACGAATACTAAGTCCTGCACCTGGGATGGACAAATACCTTGCAATAGTAAAGGCTGGGGACAGACTGCCTAGAGAGAACGCTGCTGAGAAGGATCTCAGGGTCCTGGAAAACAGTGAGCTAAACATGATTCAGCAGCACGGCCTGGCAACAGTGCAGGCCAACAGCACACTGGGCTCTATCAACAGCAGCACAGCCAGCAGACTGAGGGCAGTGATTATGTCCTGTTACTCAGCACACACTGGACCACCTGGAATACTGTGTCCACTTTTGGGGACCCCAGCACAGAGAAGATTATCAAGTTGAGCAAATCCAGCAGAGGATCACCACAGTGGTCAGGGGCTTGAAGCAGTTGCCCTATGAAGAGAAGCTGAGAAAAGCTTATTCAGCCTGGAAGAGGCTCAGGAGGCCTAATAACAGCCTTTCTGTACCTAAGAGGAGGTTACCAAGAAGACAGAGCCAGGCTTTTTACCAAGGTGTATTATGAGAGAATGAGAGAAAATGGCCACAAATTGAAATGTGAGATTCTGACTAAGGGAAAAAGTTTCCCCTTAAAGGTAATTAAACACTGGAACTGGTTGCCGAGAGAGCTTCTGGGATCTTTGTCTTTGCAGATTTTCAAGATCCAGCTGGATAAAGCCCTGAGCAACTTGGTCTGAATTCATTGTTGTTCCTGCTTTGAGCAGGCAGCTGGACTACAGGACCTCTGAGAATCTAAACAATCCTGTGAAACAAGAGATAGTTGAAAGCCTCTTTTAAAAATATTACATGCGTAAGTAGTCTCTTCTGAACATTGAGAAATTTGAAAAACCCTTTGTATTGTTTCATGGTCATACTCAAGAAATAAAAATGCAAGGTATTTCTTTGGAAATGCAAAATATTGACGTGATATCATCACCTGGTTAGTCTAATGCTATTTACAACGCAGCCACAGAAGCTGAGTAACTTGTTAACACCTGTGTTTCACCATCACAGAAGGACTAGTATGTAAGTAAATGCTTGTAACAAAGTATTTATCATACTTGTGCAGTGAGATAATCCAGAGAAGTGTTTATTACATGGAGGTGGGATTGGCATCAGCAATAACAGCTGTCAGTGTGAGGCTCCCCAGAAATCCCAAAAATGACAAGCATTCCATCTAGTGTTCATATTTTTGCAAAGAGCTTTTACTTCACGCTTCAAAAGAACTGAGCTATAAATTAAGCAGAACAATATGTATTCTTACTTCTTTAGAAATACTGTGAGTAGTGTGACATATGACTGATTATAAATTAGGAATAAAAACCCAGGACAGAATTACAAGAGAGATGGATAAAATAGTGAAGGCTGATGGAAAGAAAGTAAGTATGTCTGGAGAGCACAAAACATGAAACACACGGAGAGTGAAAATCTAGTAACACCCTAGAAGCTTAAACAAAACAGTCTGCCGGTTTTGTACAATTCCTCTCTGAATATCAATACAGGGAAGACAAGATGAGATTGCAACCCTAGTAGAGTGGGAAATATGTGCCTCCTGCAGGTCTTAGATCACTTGTGGCAAAGAGCTTGTAAACATTACATAATAAAGCAGTAATAGCCTCACAGCCCTGTGGTCTGCACTGCCACCTGGAATCCAGGGCTCCACATACCAAATGAGTTCAGCGCTTCATCTCTGCAACCCCAATGTTACAAAGCGTGGACCACTTTTATGGGAAAGTATCTCCACTTACACCCAGTGATGTAGGGGCCTTCTGGTGATATTCCCTATCATTCTAGGTAGATTTCAACTTTGAGATTTGTGGGTAAATTTCTTCCTATTTCTGTTTGCTCGTCTGCAAAATGCGTAAAGTAACTCTTCCCTCAAGGATGGTATGAGAATTAGCATGAGCAAGAGACCTGTTCAGGCATAAGTGGTAACACAGCTGTAGAACACTCTTTCCTGGAACGATACTGTTCCTCTAAGTATAACCTTAATGTAATGAGGTAATATTTGAGCATATTTGAGGTCTGCCCATTCTAATGCAGTGTCCTCTCTTTACATTATTAGACTGCTAGGCCACTGTAGCAGTGACATAAATGCTCGCTCATCTTGAGAAGGCTGTAACTGAACATAAAATTGCATGCATTAAGGACTCCTGCGGTATTCTGTTTGCAAATACTTCCAATACACCACTTCACTGTAAAAGGCCTGTAGAGTTTTGCAGAGTTAACATTTGATCCAAGAATGGCATTTCCACTTATAATACACTGGGTCCGGGTTTGTGTACAGTTGTTTCTGTAAGGACAGATTTCAGAACTCCAGAATGAGATCTTCTCTTTAGTATCCTGTGCTTCTTAAATACTATTGTTTTCCAGAGAAAGAAACACTTCTCTGGCTTCTGTTGTAACCTGAAGTTCAAGGACAGCCTTGCAAATGTGCATGATTCAGTCTGAGTATTTGCTCCGTCTCACAGAACTCAGCCACGTGCATCCAGCCTAGTGCATCAAAACTATGCCTTTTTGACCCCACCTGATTTAACCTTACAATCAGCGTTACAGTCTGATATTTCAGATCTGCTCTGCTTTTTAAATGCTCCTTAACAAATATCTGCAGCCAAAGTCCAATCCTCAGATGCTGAAAATTAGCATTGCTCCTTGGAGTTAGTACAACCATGTCAACTGAACGACTGCTCCAGTGAACACTGAATGTAAGCTACAGGGGTGCACTAATTTTACAGTGGTGCACAAAGAACCCAATTTACAGAGGGAACAAGTGTGTTTAGAGAACAGAGTTATGTAAATCATCTATTTTGGGGATTAGCCATCCTTGAAGTTCTGAAAAAGGTAACTGGGTTGGGCTATTTATAGAGTCTGTTCCTATAGTTACCGCACAGATGCTTCACGGAACAAAACCAGTTAGCTCAAGCCATCTCCTCTGTGCACCTTGGTAAATTTATACTCTCACAAATGTTTGTAGATCTCTCAGATACAAACAGATTGGGGGGTCTAGGATGCTACTATTGCCTCAGCATCTGTTTGCACATTAGTACGCCCTATTTCCTGTTAGCTTCTGACCATGCCTTTCCTTTTCAGGTCATTTGTATTACAGAGATACGCAGTCTCTCTTTAAAGGAGTTTGCCATTGTATGAGACAGGAGAAGGGGAATCTTGGCAAAACTAATGCAGTTATTGCCTGAATTATTCTCATCTTTAATTTCACAAGGTTGCTAGGGATGGTGGCTTAGAATCCTTCCTTTATAGGATTCTGTTTTCTATGATGCATTTGTAGGATAACTGTAAAACTACAAAGCCCATGATTACTGCTACAGGATGATAACTGTGCATAAGAATTAATGAAAAAATAGAATCCATACTCAAAGAGTTCACAACCTTGAGGTCATGCAGAATTGCACAACTTAGAGGAAGGGAAGGAACAGTTTGTAGCAGAACAGTGTAGTGGGCAGTAAGAAGAGGGCAAAGGAGAGAAGAAGTGGAAAGTTATGAGGCTAATGGAGAAAAGCCTGTTCCTAACATGGGGGTTACCACAGAAGAAATCAAGTTAAGGACAGGATTTCATAGAGATGACCATTTTAGTACGGACTATGAAACATGGAAAATGAAGTGACTTGCTCAGGCAGAATTGGTTCATTCTTATCTTTACTAGTCTGTCCTATGAGATAGGGAGATCACAATGTAAAACAAAGAGTAGCTGAAAAGGAGGTCAGAAATATACAGTTAGGTCCTTGTCTGCTTAGCATTCTATATTGTCATTTGTGCTCAGTGCAAGCTAAGCAAGGTTTGATTGGTTTGTATCCTAGCCCAGACTGCATACATTGAAGTGGCAATGTGCAGTGCACAAAAGTGGGGGTCTAGGCCTTTTACAAAAAGCATAGAAAATTAAGATGAAGGGTCTGAATTTCATATGGAAGAAGAGACACTGCCCAGGAACAGATGTCAGCAAAGGTTAAGCAGAGAACTAAGCAGTTTAACAGGAAAAAATCTAAATTGAGATAGACTGTATAGCTTTGTGAGAGAGGAGAAATACGCATCAGCAAGGAAGATCTAAAAGAGACATATTGACTAGAATCATTTATCTAATTCACTGAAACTACCACTGCAATTAATAACAATGCTCTCCTCTATTGAAGATTGCAGTAGAAGAGGCCAGGGTAATGATCCGTAAAGCCAAACTAATTTTTCCTTCTTTTGAAGCTCTGTGGTTCAACATACAGAAACAAAGAAACAAAAGCAAACACCTGTTAAGCACTGTGAGCCATACCTCTCACCATAAAGTGCATTTTCTCAGTGACTACATTGTCAAATCCAACCAGAGAAAAGAATGAAGTAAAAAGCAGAACAGGAAGTGACTGATACTGAAAATGAACATAAGGTGCAAGACTTCTTGATGAACTAAATTATGAGAATTACTATAAGAGTTTCATGTTAGTACTGATATTTTAGGAAGGTCTAACAAGAAAGATGAATTTTGAGAAAATTATTGGTCAACATAGAAGGAATTCAAATATACATAGAATGCAAATAAAATGCATGTATTTAAAATGTCTTTTGAATTCTGTAAAAGAAAAGTATTAATTCAAGAATTTGATGTTGACAACTATTAATAATCCAGGTAATAATTTAGTGAAAAGGATGGATTAAATAAAGCAGGGAAAATACAGAAAAAGTATTATCCCTTTAGAAAATAATATAAATATATGTACAAATATATTAAGAGAATATCTTGAAGAAACTTCAGGTCAAAATATTTAACTACTGAGTTAATCTTCAATAAGTGTTGTATCTAGAAGTTTTCATTTAAAGGACTTGATTTCTGGGACATTTTATTTGTTGGAATTAATATCTCAAATAATGAAAAGTTTCATATAAAATACAACTCATTTTTTTGCCCTTAGTAACACCAATATTAGAGGATCTGCATCTTCTTGCATTTTTGCATAGCACCCATATTTTATTTCAAAACCCAAACAGAAAACAATGATTTTTGCCAGTTCTCTAAGTTTTCATGCTTTTCAGCTGACTGTTGACTAAGATTTTTTTCAGAACATTTTACTGGACTGAAGGAAAGGTCTGAAATGTCATCATTCATTTGTAAAGTGTACTTGTCATTCCCATGAGATTTCATCAAGCTCCAGATTGCTTACTTGGATGCTATCTGCTCATCTGCAGTGACTGCAAAAAATACGGGAACATGACCTTGAAATGTCTTTTCAGTAGAAAGGATAGAAAAATATGTGGCTACCTGCATTAAACATGCAGACCTTCACTGTTCTATCCTGTATCATCCTGAGTCTTCATGGTTATTTTATGCAGAGCTAGCACACTCATTCTTACGATGGTTTTGTGAGGTCAAACCTGATACTTGTAGAGATACCTGCTGCTCCCTACCTTCAACTTTCAGGATCAGGCAGACACTAATATTTAATTACTTAAACCTTTTTTAGTAGATGTCTTAATTGCTTTTAAAATTGAGATTTTATAGTATGTGCCTGTGTGTGCAGATGTATGCTGGAGAGAGGGTTCCTGAATCCTGAAGTCTTGAGAGCAGTGCTTCAGACTGGAAAAGGAGTGGGGGTGGATTTTAGTCTCACTCCTGTTTCAATGTTAGATGCATTTCCCTCTGGGATGACTTGTAGTCTCAAACCTGGTCTGCTTGTGTGGCTTGTCAGGGATGCCATGTCGGTTTCAAGGATGACAAAAAAGAACCTGAACCCTCATTAGAGTTCCAACTGCATTGCATGTTGTAAAAAGGGAACTCCAGCCTGCACAAAGTCTTTAGAGCCAGTAATAGGCCAATAAACACTCTGGCCTATATATGACTATTTATATGTGTGCATATGCATATGCATAATTCAATTTTGCATTGATCCCCAAAATCCAATGATCCAGCAGCAGTTTTGAGTACTGTACTAGCTTCCTATCTACTGAAAAAGGTCATAAAGTACTGTATCGTTCATGTAGCAATTAATTCAGCACAGCACTGACAGCATGGCGTTTCAGTGTCAGGAGGGCTAATATCCCACTAAGTAATTATTGACAGTAAAATAAGTTACCAGAACTTTTAAATCTGAAGTAAAACCTATACTTCCACACACAATTCTATAAATACTTACATATTTAGTTTACAATTCACTACTTTTAAAATGTGCCAATATGTATATAAACCACAGGTTTTCTTATTGTTCATGATGCACAATAGTATTTTTGTTACTGACCACTGAAATATGTCTCTGTAGAGACTAAGAGGTACCTCATCTTCATGACTTTCCTTAACAGACGTTTTAGCATTCCTCCAGGCTGCTCTGGGCTATTTCATCAAGCTTCAGATTCTTCACATGAGAGAGAGATGAGGTAAGCAGGGCTCTCCATTTAGGCTTCAAACCAGCCATGTAATGCTATGTGAAATTCTATGCAGCCATGGTATAGGGTGGCATGCAGAGAGCAAGCACTCATACATTCATGATCGTATCATCAAAGCCTGGCATGTCCATGATAGGTCAACAGATAAATTCCATCATAAACTGGATAGCTCTATGAGATAACTTGGCTAAGTTGCATTGAGAGCAAAAAGGGGTGTCCATTCAGACATTGTATATATTTCACTTAATCAGTGAAAACTCTAGCAAAAATCTGGATCACAATTATCATGAGAGTGTTCAGTTTATCTCCCTAGGTAAGCAAGTGTACTTAAAAGTCAGGTGACTGGGACTAGAATCTACCAGCTTCTGTTTTCTCTCTGATCTTTTTCTCAATGATGATTGCATTTAATCTGTCTTTGCCTGAATGTCCATAACCTAGAAACAAACATCATCAGTATATACCTTCCTCAGAAAGAAATCAGGGAGAATCAGGAACATTGTGATTCTGAAAGATTTTATGTAACTGGAGAAAAATATACTGGCAAGCAATTATTTCCAAATTCACTTTTGCCAGTAGCTGCTAAAAACACAAACTAAAACTGTGATAGGCCATCTTTTGATTTTCACATAAGTCTCTTGTGCTGTTTTTTGTCTAACTGGAAACTGGCATGTGGTCAAAGCTTCACCTAGCTGCAAGAACCCCCAAAACACCTGAAGATACCCAATATTGCTTACATAAATTACCAAACATGCCGCAGTGGTATTTGAAAAGCCACAAATCTTGTCAATCAAATGAAATTCTAAAGAGTTTACTGACTGTCACTTTGGCTCTTCATTGTGTCAAGGCAGAAACATTCCTTGGACACATTTAGAAAAGTTGCCTCACCAATCATCCAGTGTGTCACCAATTACTTTGTTCCCTTGCTCAATGATCTCCTAATATTCTTTCAGCCATAGCTGCAGTTAGAAAGCATTTTTGGAGCTACTCACTGGAAGAAGGAAAATGGAAAAAGTCTGCTTTTGTAAATAGCACAGAAATAATCTGACTGCAGTATTTAAGCCTTAAATCTAAAGGATGAATATTTCTGTAGCAATATTAATACACCACATTACATAACTGATTTGTGAAAATATCAATTTGTGAAATAGATTTGTGCTTTAGTCACTTACGAGTATAATTCTAGAAAGCTTTGTGTCCTCTAACTATATTCCAGTAACGTATCTCAGGATGTGTTTAATTTCAAGATGCAGTTTAATACTTTTCCCTGACAAAATGAATAGAATATATGAAGTAGGTTATAAAGAATTCAGAATTTCTATAATTTGGCCATTGTTCACCTACCTGGCTGTAAAATCTGTCTAATTGTTTTCAGCTTGTTTTCATCCCTGGAGTCTGATGACATTCAATGGCACAAATTTAACGTAAATGTCACGCCACCTGCAAACAAACCAACACGCAGATTTTTTCATGCACAGTTGATTCAAGTATCTGTACAATCTATAAGGGAAGGTCAGGAAAGGGTATTTCTCTGGTTGATCATGAAAAATTCTTGTCAGAGGAAAAGGCTGTGGTCAGCTCTTCCCTCTCGCACTGAGATTCCAGCATCCTCAGTTCCTCAGCCCTCTCCCTCATCTTCAGAAGTGCCATGCCCTCGTTTGATGTCTATAATGCCTCACGGGACAGAGAAGGCATTACTGTGATAACATCTAGAGTATATTGCTATATGGTCTCCTCTCCAGTATAACATTCTAAGGTTTTAGATGATGATAAAAGAGAACACTCTGTTCAAGCTTAGATCTAGCCTGAGACAGTTTGCTGGTACACATGAAGAAATAATCACAAATTTGAACTACAATCTTCTAAGCATTATGGTATTTCAGCCTAAGTCTTATAAAAAGTTAGCTGCTCTCACTTCTTCCTCTTCCAAAGGAAAATAAATTTCAGTATTGATAATGCAACATATATACCAATAGTTTGCAATCAATTTTGGAATCAGTTGCCTCTGTCTGATAGATACCTGAAACATTTAACGGTTCATAGTTTCTTGGCTGCTCAGTTGTCCCCACTGTTTCATGCATTGGCTCATTCATAGCTTGCTCTTTCAGAATACTGAAACTCAGCACCAATTATATATTCCCTCCTCTTATTCCAAAAGAAGCAAAAATTGTGTCCTGTAGGTCAGTGCTCATTTGTAGGCACTAATGTAGGCAGAAATGTACTGTCACTAGTAGAAAGTAATTTCCTAAGAAACCTAGGGGGTTTTTCCCTTTATTTTGTCACTGTATACACAGTCTTACACCTACAAAGGATCAAGAAATGCCTTTTCATCGAGGAGATGATATTTTATTTTTTCTTTCTGCCATAGGAGTTTATATACCTCTTTTTCACCATAGTGTCTATAAATTTGGGCAGTCAAGCCTCCTACTGAACAGTATTTCCGCAGGTGTTAGCCCTGGTTTCCATTAAGTAGTGCCCAAAAGAGATGTGAAGTTTTTAAAAGGGATGCTTAAGAAAGACAAAAATTTGAATCTGAACATGAATCTGTATCTTTCTAAAACATTAAAAGAGCTCAATACCATTTTCAGCTCATCATTACACAGTGGGTATGCTGTGTCCAAAAAAAATGTACACAATTACAGTACTTCGTATAAGAACTATGTTAATTTGGTCCATTATCTGTCATTCCCACATTTCGTATGCCAAGTTTAGCAAATATAGATGATGTGGGATGTTATTAGCAGCTGTATTTTCAAATAACATCATTTCTGGATATCAGGGATAATAATTCAAATCAAATAAGTTATTTTTTCGGCATATACAGATAATGCTACGCCAAGTTCAAGCTGTAATTTGAATTTTCTTTAATTACCATCACAGGCTCTATTTGTTTACAAATAGTGGGGTATAAATTTCATAGTTTTATTACTTTGGTATCTTCACTTATCTGAGGCAAACACTGCAATTCTAATTTCTCTTGTGTATTTTTGCACGTGAATATTTTTAAAGTATCAAGTTTAGCCATATTTGTTTGAGATTTTAGGTACAACCTATTTAGTACTTTTGAATAAAAATGCCAATAAATAAGAAATCCTATTTCAGAGTTGTTTTAAAGACTATGTATGAGGCAAATAAGCCAGCTAAAATTACATCTTGATTAAGGGCATGTGCACTAACATAGAATAAGTTGTCTGAAGTGAATTAGAGTATTTTCAATTACAACATCGTAGTCTGGTATTTGTGTCAGTTTTATTCAAAACTCCAGCCTGAGGTCTTTTCCAGATTTACATGTGTGTTGTATGGGATGCAACTGCAACTAAAAGAATAATGTTGGCGACTCAAGTTTGCTAACACTTATTTTGAAATTGTTACTAATGGCTTATTGCCAATTTTTGCCATCAGTTACTGCCAGTTTATATGAAAGCATGGGTTTTTTATATACAGACACAAGATTTTCTAATGCTTGTCCTTTATTTAAGGCTTTGCTGTCATATGCTAGATGTTCCAGATGAATGCCAGGCCTCTGTAAAAACACTGCCTTGAGGCTTTGCGTTACACACTTCGTTATGGTAATATCTAAAAAATGGAGCCTTTCATTATCAACTCTGTAGAGATTTTTCAAATGCTTTCCTGTCTTGCCATGGCCATAGTACATTTATAGTCACTAAAGCCTTCAGGTTAGTATCACTAGAGGCCATATCAGATACAAATCTCCTAATAAAACATATAATCACATTAACCTCTGCGTGCTTTCTTTTTGTGTAGATGGAATGGTATTGACAACTGTCAGTATAATGTCGGAGGCTATCTCTACCCTGTGTCTTAAGCTTGTTTAAGTGGGTTATTTCTTTACTTCTCAGTTTACTATTTACTAAGGGAACCACGAGATCACTTTAGAATTTCTTGGAGTTTCTGGTTCTTCCTCTCCTTTCCAATGAGAATACTATCTATGGAAATTAATATCATAAAATACCTCTTTTACCCCTTTGTGAAATGCAACAGGTATATAGTGTAACCAAAAAAGCATTCATGGCAGAAGCAATAATAGCTTCCAAATGGTGTGTTAAAATGTGCAGATGTAAACTTTTCATGCTTTTTTTCCTGGAGAAATATGCTGGAACCCAGAAGCATCATCTAATGTAGGAAAAATATCTTGCAGCCAAAAATAATCTTTCTTCATACATATGGTAAAGTATTGATGATTTACACATTTCACTTCTTAGAATGTAGGCAAAGATTTCTTTTCCAATATTTATAACGTACTAATTTATATCACAGCCTCTTCAAATGTCTACATTTTATCTAGTGCATTTGAGAGATTCAGGGATATTCAAAGGCATAGGTATAACAGAACGGTGAGGGTCTAACACTGCATTGTAACAACTTTTCAGTACCACCAGCTACTCATTAAAAACATGAGCCTCTATCACCTTAGGGCTTCTGCTCCTCTCCAGTATATCCTTTCACAAAGAAACCTAGTATCTGACCTGAAGTGACTATTCTTATTTCCCACAAGTATTATAGAAGTTAGCTTTTCAATATTTTGTTTTAATCTTGCATGTGTAGATCACTAACATCACTGCCTCATTTAAGTTTTACCTGCCTGCATTTAACAACACACAGCTTGCTTTGAAAACCCTTCCAACAGCCTCTGAGATCATGCCATCGTGTTATCTATGAGTAACAGGGAATCTGAATTTAAAAGTTAAACTTCTTCACAGCTACCCTGGATACTTTCTTTTTGCTGAGACCTTTCTTTTCCCTGTAAATGCCAAATTAACAAAAGCATCCGAGGGTGGGTACATGAGGGTCAGGAGGGTGTGTGTTGAGAGTGACATCAACTGAGACAATAAAAGGGCTTCTAAGTTACTTAGAAGCTCTATTTTAAAGTTACATTTAAGGGGTCCACGAAACCAATTCAGTAGTCTTTAAATATACTTGACATCAAGAGACAGTCATCTGCCGACATACCCAAACGAGAAATCTCTTTAAGATACTATCTGGTAAGTATTTTATTTCCAAGTTCTCTAGAAAACTTATTTAGAAAATTTTATTATTGATTCTTTGATTAGCTTCTTTTCAGACTATCTGAAAAATATAAAGTGAATATTAATAAGATCAAACTGTTTTATTATCTGAACCAAATTTGTGAAATAAAAAAAAAACTGAGACAGTTAGAAATACCTTGAAGTGGATCCAACTCATGAATTTATAATATTGGGTTAGATGGAATGCCAGGACCACATTCATACTATCATGTAAGATACCATGTAATACATGCTTTTCTGACCTAGGGTAAAGCTGCAGAAAATATTACAAAAATGGCATCATAGAGTTTTATATTTCTTACATTTAAGTTACTCTGTATAAAATTTCTTAAGCTATAACAAAAAGATGCCTTTTTAGGCTGCCAATACTGAAAATCTAAACTGGAAACTGATACTTGGACTGTGTCATTTCTGCCTGCTGTAGCATCATCAGTAATAAATATATTTCAAATATATCCCAACTGGCACTTTGCTGAAGATGAACAAAGCAGAGTGGAATTCATACTGGCAATGCAGGCTTTTCACTGAAAAAAATGAGGGGCTCAGTTCTGATTTCTTTTATGTAATTTAACAGGGAGTGACGTAACTCAGTAGAGTTGTCTCTCTGCAAAACTGTCAGGAAAAGTGTCAGCCTCTTTGTTCTGAAGAATATGCAAAAGAAATAGATAACAAAATTTTTTACTTGCATAGCTATATGCAAGTATTTCAACATACCCAGAGCATATAAAGTATAAATGATTTTTTAATAATAATAACAATAGTAGTAGTATTGAAAGAACATGGTGCTTTTCACCCAGTTAACCAAGAGATGGGTACCCAGATGATGACAATGATGCAAGGCAACTAAGGCTGACCAAAGTTCTTAGGCTTGCCTACGAAGTAACAGTAAGTTGCTCACAAAAGTAGTATTAGAACTAAATTCTTCAGTTACATTTCTTGCTTTATCCCATTTCACAAAAAAAAAGTATTTTCCAAAATCACTTCTGTGATGTCTTTCTTCAACTTTTTTTTCTAAATTGCTTTGGAATTAACAGAAAATACTTGAAATACTTATTTATACATGTATTAATTTCTATCTTTGTAGACAAAATGACTTCTGTAAAAAATCTGGCCAGGACTGCAATCATTTTATATGCCATATGCTTTCTTACAAACTCTGATGGAAGACCGATGATGTAAGTACATTATTATACACTTCTGAAGTTTGGAGGATGACTTTAGCTGTTCTTAAGAACATGGTTGGTTTATCTGTATGTAACTTTATGTGTAGGCGAGTCTTTCTGTCCCTACCTTTGAACCCTTTGCCCAAGCTGGCCAAATTCTGTCTGCTAGATACAGCTGTAGAGATCTCAGATACTCTTACACATTTTTTGAAAACAGGCAGCTGAGCAGAGGGAGAAAAGTCATGAAGGGTTCTCTAAGGAATATCATTGGGAAAGCTGCATCTCTTATTAGACGCTTGGGGGTTCTACACAGGAGGGCATCTTTTTTACTGTGCAAGAATTTACCTGGAACTTGCACTTGGACCCTAACATCAGTCAGTATTAAGGCACAAATCCACAGGAAATTATGCTTCCTTAGCTCTAGCATTCACAGAAAATTACTGCTGAATAAATGCCATAGTTTTTATTAATCAGTTACCTATTATCATATAAGCCCTAAGCTCATCTACAACAGCTAAAATAAATGATAAATATATAGTCGAACAATATTGTCACGAAACTTGACCACTTCCCATTTTTTATGCCTTCTCACTAATATATCCATTGCCAATAAAAAAATCATCATCCACCCTCCTTCACTTCTCCAGATGTCATCCTATTCCTTACAGATTAGAAAGGTAGGTTCTATAGCTCTGTTTTGCAAACCCACAGAAGTTCCCAAACCTGGGGTTTTGAGTGAAGATTTAGAACTCAAGAAGGGCCCCTGTGAGTCTCTTTGCTTTTCTTTCATGCAGGAAAAGATCCGTGAGTGAGATGCAATTAATGCATAATCTTGGAGAGCATCGACACACCGTGGAGAGACAGGACTGGCTTCAGATGAAACTGCAGGATGTGCACAGTGCCCTCGAGGATGGTAGGACCCAGAGGACTCGAAACAAGGATGATGTTGTCCTGGGTGAGACAAGAAGTCGAAGGCGGCTCCCTGAGCATTTGCGGGCAATGCAGAAGAAATCCATTGATCTGGACAAAGCTTACTTGGATGTACTTTTTAAAACAAAGCCATAATGAAAAAAGCCAGAGCATTATGTCAGTCCAAGTAAGCATGTGTCTGTATATCATTGATCAAGTAGGGCATTTTATTATTATTTATTCAAAATGCAATAGGGTTTAAAGGCTCCATTCAAGCCCCATTGAGTTAGACATTTCACAACCAAATAACAAAATGTATTTACAGTCCACCCATGAGCATTGCTGCTAGTTTCTGGGTATCTTTTAAACGGCTAATATATCTTTTAAATTTCCAGCATAAAAGGAAAAAGAAATTCAAAAGAGTAAGAAAGTTGAAAAATCATTTAAGACCAGTTTTACTACTCTTATATGGACAGCATTTGCATGTCATCACTAGGCCTACTTGAACTGTTAACCAACACTGAATAAATGCAGTAGAACCTGTCTCCAGAATAAGGCACTATTCTACCTAGGGTTAAATTTTGTTTAACTTTATATGAATGAAAATATGTAAACTTAAATCCACGTCCACTTTCAGAAGAAGGCCTAAAATCAGATGAACATTAATTACATAGCAAAAGCTGCATGATAATAACTAAGGATTGAAGAGTTCAAACATAAAGAATTAAAGTAGGAAGGTAAAGCTTAAGCTTAAAATACAATGGGATAAAATTAAACGAAATAATGTACAAAACAGAACCTATGATTAACTGCAGAAACAGTGGGAGCAGAGATGGTAGCCCGTACCTAAGCATGGCCCTAAACATAGAACTGGGAATTGATTCTATACCAGATCATTACAATTGAAAGAAGAATCTTACAATATATATTTTTTGTCCCTCATTTTCTCTGTAAACTATCCCTGAATTTCTGTATGCTGCGTTAGGCCTCATGTAAGTATTTTTGTTTGTGAGACCAGTGGCTCTCATAAATAAAATTACTCATTTTCATATGCAATTTTTAGTAGACTTGGGATCTTAGCTTGCCAAATCCCCAGAATGGGAACAATTAACATGCAGAAATCAGCCTGGGAGAGGAACCATTAGCTGTAATACATTCAAACAAGACTCAAAAAGAGTAACAATAATTTAAGGAAACCAGCAAATACAAATTTATTTTGAATGGTATATGCACATATGTGCTTAGGACCTTCAATTATTTCTGACTAATAAGAACGTGTTTGCAGTAAGAATAATGGTGGTTGCCTCCAAATTTGCCATTGCCAGAGCATAATCTAGATGAATTGCTGCTCTAAGCCAAAGTGTCTGTACGTATGTTCCCATAACGCTTCTTATTTGCTTGTTTGATGTCTAGCACACCTTGGGGAACCTAGTAGAAAACTCATAAATCATTACAATATAAGTGTAATCTGCTGGAGGCTAGAAAGGTACTTGTAACTAGTGAACTGTAGTTCATAATTGTGGCTGTACTTTCAGTAATGTAAAGGCCCTGATGCTGCAAGCAGATGGCCCGTGCCTGTGCACGCGAGTACGCCCCACACACAAGCAAGGGTTCCATGCCACTTATCTACTTGTGGAGTTGAGGCCTTAAAGTGCACTTTCTATTTATTCTTTTACCAGACATCTAACTTAATGAAATAAAATTGCATTTTTGTACCTATGTCTCACTTATGTGTTACCAAATAAAGTGGACCAAAAGCTCTTGGACATTATTCTAAAGCATAATAACTGACTGACCTGTAACTATCTAGCTATAATTTAGCATTTTGGGCAAGGCTATTAGGCCATTTTATTTTATTAGAGCAATATAAATACAAAAATAATGATGAAAACAATTTTTACTTTTCCTTTTGTCTTTCCTGCACACAAAATCATACTGGTAATTAAACAAAAAGTACTTACCTAGCACAAGACTATTTATGTTCCTTTACAATAACGACACATGTGCAGAAACTATATAATCTTCAAGTGCCAAATTCATCAATTGTTTGAATAGTTCAATTGGTCAGTTTAAAACAAAAGTTTTCAAGCAGTTTTTTTCTTCAAACTGACACACTTTACAATAATGACACATGTGCAGAAACTATATAATCTTCAAGTGCCAAATTCATCAATTGTTTAATTTAGATCTAAATGAAGAATCCTATTATTTAAACAACTTGTTCTTCCCAATCTTCAGCTATCCAATAGATGAAAGATGCTTACTTAAGTATTTAAACTTTCTGTACGCTTCAAAAAATACTTGTTGCTTACAAAATGCTTCAGGGTCAGAGCACCATCGAACATCGTTTAGCTAGAAATATGGCCACAAACAAACTGTACCCAGCACTGTATCTAGAAAACAGATTTGTTACGGCTTTTCAGCTTAAACCTCTGATCAGTGTAGCAGCAGTCAAACCAGCGAAATGTTCAGAGTGAGGCAGAGGATGTTATCAAAAATATTTTACTAGCATAATATATTGCAAGGATTTGTCTTCATCTGGACTAACACGTGCAATTTTGGTCATCTCTTTCACATATTAAGGGGACTAGAAAGAGGATGGTAAGAAATAGTAGGGCCACTGAAACATGTATGATAATAAATGGTAACAACAGCAGTCAGAAAGGAAATAAAAAGAGGCATAATAAAGACGAATGAACAGCACAGAGAGATAAATAATACCTATCTTTCTAAAACAAGGAAAGAGAGGTGACAAACTGCACTTGCACATGGCTGAATATGGAGCTTTTGGCTAGTATGAGCCAAAATCTCATCTCCAGCCAACAACACTGGAGGAGACAGTGGCATGACTCTTGGTTATGCTCCAGTTCTTTTCCCACACATAGACTGGAATGTGCCTTAAGTCTAGGTTGTGTACTTGCATGTAAACAATGTAATCACTAAGTCAGCCTGCACTTCACAACAGACACACACGCAACTGCCAGAGATTTCCTATGTCCCCTGTTATAGTGAGATGAAGTTAGAACAGTATTAGGTCCGCATGCCTTCACATCCACAGAATCCACCTTCCAAAGATGGGGTGCCTCTGGAAGGCCTCTTTCGTCTCTGAAGAATGTGGTTTCTATGCACCTTCCTTTCAAGGCAGCAAACCTTGCTTTATGATCTGACACGTGGGCTTTGCTAAGACCCATGTCCTCAAAGAGCTGTTCTGTGCGGATGGGTAACTATTGTACACACCTGTTTTTTATAAAATTCTCAGTGAAAGGAAATTTAATCATATCTCTCACCCATGACTCTTTGAAACAAGAAGGACTAATACCAACATCCATCCTCAGGGGAAGTAAAACAGTCACGTGAAAAAAAAACAAACCCATGAAAAAGTAACAAAGCCAAGATCACAAAAACTCTAATAAAAACTAGACCAATTGTTAAGATCTGTAGGTAAAACCTACTGCTGGTCATTTAACTGCTAGTGACTTGGCTTTCTTAGAGGCTTCTAACCTTGGCTGCTGTCAATACTGCTGTTTAATATTGTTCGGCCCACTGTTAAACGGCACGTAACATCTGACTCCTTGCCTAGTTAGTGCATTCTATCAACCTTTGTGCAGGCTGCTTGGCCATCATTGTTCTGCTGGTGGATTTCTAGAACAGTGTGCTTTATCTCTGTGATTATTGTTAAAGGATGGAAAAGAGAATTCAATTAACAGATTCATTTTTGCTGTATATTGTAGTAGAGTTTCCTTCTTTTATGGGGCATTTCAATATAGTGAAGACACAAATCCTCGTTCTTTTGCCCCCTCTTTCCCTCCTCTCCCCAATGAGCATAAAGCATGCAACTTGCCTAATACTCCCTGCCTGAAGCGGTCAGATCTGCTGATGCAACTGACAAGTCCAGAGGTGTACTTAGGTCCTCCAGAAAGAGGAGGATGTTCTCTAAGATATATAAGAAGAATACGAGAGGCATTGGCTGTAAACTTCCAGTCTCTGGAATCTCATAGCAAATTCATCAACTTCCTCCACCACAGGTTAAAGAAGAATCCCTGCTCAAGTTGAATATACTCATCAGAATGGTATAGATTCATGTTCCTCTTACCTGCATGTTTTCCGTGGGAGGTCTGGTCCAACAGTGGCTTAGAATAGCATTTTATGAGACTCTGAGAAGGCCCCATACATGGTGGTTAATCTTCATAGTGGGGCTGTCCCAAAATATCCACTATGGAACCAAACTGGCTTCCCATGGTGCACAAAGGGGAACAGCTCAACATCCAAAAGTCTGGGCAGAGATTTGCTCCTTCTCTTTCTCCTCCCAAACTTTCTACTAATTACAGCTTGCTTCTATATACTTATTGTCTAGAGTTCTGCAGTCCTTTCACATGATACGGAAGTCAGGCACTGCCTGTATTTCATAATGATGCTATAGGAAGTATCTTAGAAAACAGACAACTGTCATCTTTAGATGTGAATACAGCTGGAGCTTAGTATCATTTTATTCTCCCCGCTGCGAGGAGTGCAAATGGCTTAAGTGCCATCTTCACAACTGTGACACATTAGTACACTGAAGTTGCCAACAAAGTGGGACATGATAGTTCTGCTGAGGTATTACGGAATGAAAGCCACATCCACTAGTTACATTCCTAAAAAGACTGAAGATTATACAGACTTTATATAACCCATAGGGCTGAACAAACCTAAAAAATAGTTGTAATTTAAATCAGTAATCAGCTTCAGGGTGAAGGCTGAGGTGGCAGAGATGTCAGCTCGTCTAGCTAATCTGTATTACGTCCTTCTTTGGCTTTTTCTTCTGTGCCAGGGAGCAGTAGGCAGATGACAGTGTCGGAGTACCACGGGGCTAGACTAGCGGCCTGGGTGCTGGGTACGTGCTGCCATTTAAAAGCGGTAACGGCTGCTTCTCAGAACACCTGTGGTAAACACTGACAGAGCTCCAGCGCAGGGCTACAATAGACAGTCACCATGCTCTCACGGCAGCTATACGGGGAAAAGCTGCTTCACTTTTCCCTCCGCTCCGCGGCGACAGGCGGCAGGCAAGGACGAGCTCTTCCCGCCGGCGGGCGGCGCTCGCTCTCCAGCACCGCCTCTCAGGCCCTCAGACCGCCAGCCTCCACCCTCGGCGGAGGTTCCGCCTGTTTGGCCGCGCACCCTGCTGCGGCGCCGGGCGGGATCGCGGTCTGGATCCCGCTCGCTGCCCGCGGCACGGCGCGGCCGGGCCCCCAGGAGCGGCAGCGGCTTTCGGGCAGCCCCGGGCGGGGCCTGGCCCGCCACCAGCCAGCCACGCCACGCCACAGCAACCGCCGCCTCACAGCGCCGGCCCGCCCCTAGCAACGGCGTCGCCTCGCGCCCCGCCTTGCCCCATGCCATTCCGCAGGTCTCGTGAGATCTCGGCGTCGCCGCCACCACCTCCTCTTCTGCGCTCTGGGTGACTCTCGCGAGAGTTGGCGGCGGCCGTTGCCGGGCCTGGGTGGAGCGGCCGGTAGCGGCGACGGACGGTGACTTGACCGTAGCGCCGGGCGGGTGAGTGGCGAGCGGAGGCGGCGCGGCGCGACGCGACAGGACGCGGAGGGGTGACTGAAGGCTCGGTCCGGTCGGGCTGCATGGAACGCCGGTCCCCGGAGGCTGAGTGCCGGGGCTGCCGGGCCGCTCCCCCGCGGCCAGGGCCGTTGCCACTGAGGCCGAGCTGGCGGAGAGCGTGGGCGGAGACGTGCCCCTTCGGCCCGGCTCTCGGCCGCGGCTGTCTCTCCTCAGGAGCTTGCGGGAGTCGGTCCCGTCCGTGGCTTTGCCGTGCTGCCGACCTAGGCGAGAGGCGACGGCCCCCGCCTCTGTGAGCGGCCGGAGTCGTTCTGTAGTCGCCCAGAGGCGTTAGAGTGCTCCAGCCGGCCTCCTGAGGCCTCCGCGGGCCTTGGCTCGGCTTTCCCTGTCGCCTGAGACAAATTGTGTGCTGAAGCTTTTACACTTTTAAAAGCATCGTAGAAAGAGTACATTCGTCTGGCCGCTGTGCCTTGATCACTCTGTTACGTGTGGCGTCATGAGTAGGCTCCACACAAATTACTAATTTTAATCGTTTAATGTTTATTGGCAAAACCTGCAACTGCTATGAGAGCTGTACAGAAACAGTATTATGACTTACGACTGCCTGACAGCGATCCTGTAATTCCTCAATGTACTTATTTTACATAATCCCTGAGCATTTATTTACCTACTCAAATGATTTCATAATGAGTTCAATATGTTTATAAAACCTTTTTCCACATAACCGTATTTTCTTTGCAGAAAATATTAATTGCTTGTCTGATAAATCTGTCATAGTACAATTATGTGTTGCAGTTGCCTTCCATTACTTTTTCCTTTAAATTCACTTTTGTTTCTAGCTACTGCTTCTGTGTCTTCTACTTTTTTATCTCTGATGCTGTCAAATGTGTCACTTTAGAACTATTTTCTTTCAGAATTTGGATCCAGCTCCAACATAGACTTTTCCCAGGTTTGTTTCTGTCACTTGTCTGGTTTCTTTGTCCAAAGTGGTGGTTGAGCATTGTATCATTTTATTCTTAGCTGATGACTGCTTCTTAAAAATTCAAGTACATGCTTAAAACCTGGCTTCTCAATAGCCTTTTGCTGTCATCTCTGTTCTCCCTATTTTTGTTTGTCTTTTTTCTTCATGAATCATCTTCAGTGATTCATTTAAAGAGTACTTATCTCTGTTGTTGCTTCAGCTTTGATGATCCTTTCCTTGGAAGACCCTCTCTTTCTCTCTTCAATTTGCTATTGCATTAGATGATCCAGAAATACAATTCAGATTATCAACTTCACACTACTCACAGTTCATAACCTCATAGTTCACACTTGTTTTCTTTTATCTGAACTTAAAATCTGTCTCTGCATCATCTTATGTAGGTTACCCTGAATTCCTATAGCTTGAACACAAGTACAGTCAAAAGGAACTAGCTGATCTTTTTTTTTTTTAATTATTTTTTTAAACCATTTCTCTGTACTTAAGGAAAACAGTTCCACTGTATTTGTTTTACAGGTCTGTCAGTGTGGATTTGTCTTTGACTAAGTCTCTTTCTTGCAAAACATCACAGAGATTTCTTTATTTTAAGACACACAAATACCTTGCTGAAAGCCTTTGCATATAACCTCTTGATTTATACTATTTCTGCCTCAAAAACTCGTTATAGTCTATTACATCCTACATGTGGTCTTCATTGCCATCTAATGATGATGCTGTTCTTATGAGACCGTTCTTAGGAGTTTTTTCAGCACATATGTGCATTTGTGCTTTTGCCCAGTGTGTTAATGCCAGTGAAACTGGGGATTAAGAAAGACAACCAATTAAAGCAGCTCTGATATCACACATTAAATCTTCCTTGAAGCCCAGTTTTCCTTTTAGGTGCCATTGCATTTGAAAATGGTAAACAGCTGATGTGTGGATGACACTGCTTATTAAATTAGTCACAAATGTCATCACCATTGGTTTTTCTGTCACTTTGTTATAAACTGTATGCTTTCGTGGATTGTATGCTTGAGGCTGCAGCTGTTTTGCACCCACAAAAATCAAAATCTCATTACTTGCTAATTTTGTTCAGCACAGCCTTCCTTTAGAGTTGTTGGCCTGGTGCTGTTCCTTATCAGTAAAAGTATGTGTCTCTTTAAAATAGGTATGAAATAAAAAACTAATTTAGAATCAATTTCAAATGTGAAAAATTATTTCAGTTTTCTTGCTCACTGAGATGTAACTGGTAGGTACAACCATGGGTATAGACCTTATTTGTTTCTTCAAGAAATCTACCTGAAACTCTGTTTCATGCTATTCATCTTGTCAGTGATGCTGTGTTATGAAGCCCTGTGTCTGTCTGGTTTATATGGGTAGGCCACAGGGGATGGGGCTAGTAGTAGTGGCAGAAAGTTAGGTTCTGCTCTTTTTTCCTGCAGTGATAACCATGATTCTGCTTTTGTGTGGGAGAAGTTGCACAATCCACTGAGCTTTTTACAGGTAGATCTAGGCTGATTTTGCATGATGAATCCTAATGCAGAGGGGGAGTTGGAAATCATCTGCCTCTTGCTTTTAAGCTTCTGATGTCAGATAGGTGTTTTATTGTCATCTTCTCTTTAGGAATATCATCAGCTTTCTGTGACTGCTTGATTATTTTTTTTTTTTCCTTACTCATTAAATCCTCACCTACTATGTTAGTGTTGAGACTGTATTGCAAAGGATGTTTCTTAGCTATGCTTTAATCAGTGTCAGTTTGATAATATTTCAATGATGATAATTTATAAATCAACTTTACGGGACTGAATCGTAGCTGGTGTATGCACTAGTTTGCAAGAAACTCACTTGGCAGATATGGATTTCCATGATATATGGTGTTTTCATTATAAGCATGTGTACTTTGAACTGTATTTCTTAATTAGGATGTAATGTCACTGTGTTTGCATTCCCATTAGATCTTACTTGTAAATTGGTTTTTGTCATTGCTGCATTTGTGCTTTGATGACTAAAGGCAGCGAACAACAGACTGTCACACCTTATAGAAAGTCTAAATAATCTGAATCTTGGAGTTTCTCTGTCACAGCTAAGGCCAGGTTTTGTCCTAGCTGGTTACTTGTCAGTTGGGTCTTCACGATTATTCTGGTTCACCTTTACAGTGTATTTCTCTGACGGAGCAGGTTAGAGCAGATGAGCTTCTGAAATCTGTCCTGCTTTAGGAAATGCTTCTCACCAAGGCTTAAAGCTGAGTAGCTGCCTGAAGCATTACATGTTACCTGAATGTTGTTTTCTGTACTGACAGCTGGAGCAATCAATCCTTTGTTCCACACGATGAGCTGGTGTCCAGAACGTGACATCTTGGGCTTCTGCCTCAAAACTTGAGATATTTTAATAATCTTTTTCAGTAAGCTTTGCAGTCTTACAAATATTCTCAATATAGTGTTGCTGGCTTGAGACATATTGATATTGGTTGAGATTAGCTGTGCTTCTTTCCTGAAAGATTTCCAAAGAACATATTTTTCCCCACCTGCAGTACTTTGAAGAGTGCAAGTTCTGCATCTCACTTAAGTATATGTCCACTTTCATCCGACGTCCAATGTTCTCTAAATCTTGCTTAATTTGCTGTGCATCTTTTGTGCATTGTATTTTGACATGGCACGGAACTGAATATGCTTTGTATATCATTTAATATAATCTGTTCTACATCTATTACAAGTTAGTGTGTGATACATCCTGTCATGAGCTGTTCAAGTAGTGGTGTAAACACATTAATTACTGTATCTTGCAATGCCTGGGGTGGCTCTACCACACCAAATATTAGCTTACCAAACCCACTGGGCATCTGTCTTTAAAATTCCCTTGTGTTTCAGTACTCAACAAATTTCATAAATTAGTGATGATTATGGCTTCAACATAACGATAGCAGATCTGAAGGTTTCTAGCTGTCTGTGTGGAAAGCTTTGAAAACTGAAGTCTGCTTCCTGACTTCCTATTTTATACAATTATTCCCTGTGATAATTCTCCGGAGTATTAGCTTTCTGCAGAGGGTTAAGAAATCATTCTTTACACGTGGAGAATTACTTATTAACTAATTAGAATGGCAGTACATTTGGTTAATGTGACAGTGTTTTGTGATCTACAAAGGATATTTGAATTTGATTTTTTCTTTTTTTCTTCATGTTCTCTCAGTGACTTTTGTCGTTTACCAATATTTCAGATGCAGTTCCTTGATTTCATGGGAGGCATTGAAGAGTATTTGGGGCCATGTACTCTTGCAGTTTTTTTATATGCAAGGCCACAATGTTCTGCAAAACTTACTTTCTTTATTGCCTACAGTGTGATTCCATGTAAAAAAAAATTCTAAAAATCATTTAAACCACAGTTGAAGCATATTCTTTTCTATTGCAGAAAGAAAAAATGGCTTGGCACAAGTGTTTAAAAATTAATCAGGAGAACTAGTTAGTTACTCTACAGAATGTATACAGTATTTACTAATTGAAAAATATCTATTTTCAATAGAGAAAAGCATCAAAAATATTTATAGTCTTAGGGATTTGTTAAAACTTGGAATAAAATTGATACATTTGTTTATAATCCGCACGAAAGTTCTATCAACAATGGTCAAGAAGGAAAAAAAAAGACTCTGTTACAGCAAATTGTTTCTTAGAGTAGTGTTAAGATCCTGCTGAGTGGAGGATGGAGAGAAGGCTGTTTCTTGTTCACAGGTTCATAGCGTGATGTTCTTGGAACTGTATCAGAAGTTTCACAAGATGTGGCTTTGGACAGTTCCAGGTTTATCCTCTGTTCGTAACCGTGCTCTGGTTCTGAGCTGAGTGCCAGTCTGGTGGCGAGTCATCAGCGACTCTGCTGGGGTTCCTCATATGCTTTAAGCTGGGAAAAGGGAATCCTGTTGTTCATGAGGAGCAGTCCCATTTGTTTGTTTCTGTCCTTCTGCATTATCTATTGTTTGTAGTGGCTTAAGCACAGCAGATTGAGGAACTGATCCTGCCTAAACTGATCTTTTTCTTTGAAGTGTATGTAAACTTATACACTGCTGTTGAATATGTCACTTCCATTAAATGAAAGATGGGGAGAAGGCAGAAGGTGTGAGACAGTTTAAGGAAGTGACTCTGAATTGTCCTTTCAGCTGCAGTTCTCACAAAAAAGACCAGCATCTTTCTAGTGCGAAAGCTAAATTCAAGTGCTGATGTCCTACTTCAGTGGAATGAGTGAGAACTAGCTGCTGGATGACAACCTGCTTCTGGTAGGGCACCTGCTTTGGCTCATAGCTGAAAGGATGAGTGAGGTGCGTGTAAGTGTTTTAGATGGTTTTAAATGAAGGAGAGAATTTGTGGAAACAAACAAAAGCTTGAAAAGAAATGAGTGGAGCTAAATGACCCTGTCACTGTGGTGCTTCAGCAAATACAGGAGTTGAAGCAGGACCTGGCGGTAGTCAGTAGCTGGGAGCGATTTCAGAGTAGGAGCTGTGGGGTTCCACTGGGAGATTGCTGGTCTTTGCTTTTTGTTCTGAACTGTGTTGCTGCCATGAGTAGTAAGACTCATTGTGTATCTTGCTTGCGTGACTCAATCTAATGAACACAATTTGTTTGAATTCAGGATAAAAAGTGTCTTTATTTTTGTTTGGTGAGTGTATGAAAATGGTACATCATATGCACCTAAGTTCTGAGTGACTGCTGCTGAAGTAACACAACTGGATTTATAAACCAGCCTTCCTTCCCCTTGTCTCCTTAATAATACTTTTTCTGTTCTGAAGTAGGTCATAGGTTTCTCCTTGTTAAGCATCTAAACACACCTGATAAACATGTAAATCCTATAACCGTCTATGTATGTATAGTATCATCACACATTGACTGTGCTTTGATAACCTGCATTTCCAGGTAATACACAATGAAATGCTTATTTGGGCTTTTGCCTTTTTTTTTTTTTTATGAGAAAGTTGAGTACTTTCTGTAATTTTAAATGAAATGGTTTTTCTTTTCCTGACTCTATAGGGACCCCTGACTGTACAAGCCTTCCAATCAAAGTGTATTTAATTATAGAAACCGTAACAGGAAAAAAACCCCAGCCCTGTGGTGGAGATTGTGTACTTGGTATAAATTCTGTTTTCTTTGTTAGAACTGAAGGAAAAAATCGTGCAACTAACATTTTTTTAAGAAGCTTGTTCTCTACCATCTCTGGTAGCAAAATTCAGACCCAAAAATTTTTAGTAAGAGTATCTAAATTTGTCAGAAGAGCCTTTTTATTTTCCAGGAGTAGAGGGAGGTTTTATTTGAGAAACTACCTTGTTTAAAAGAAATCTCAATTTCTTTGGGACCCACTTCCAAAAATAATTAATTTTCATTGAATGTAAGAAAAATATAATAATGGGGGTTGGGATGGAGATAGGATGTTTCTAAAATATTTAGCTTAAAATTTTAGAGAAACATAGGAGGAATATCTTTCCATGACTTAGTAGGCTTATCTATCTGTAATTTGGGTTTTTTTTTTCCAGATGCTGTACAATCATCAGCTGTTCACTTGTGGCTACTTTTTCATTTTTGTAACCTGGTCATTCTGAACTATACAACTCTTTTATCACAAGTGTCATTTATAGGTATGACTTAAACACCAGTAATTTAAGATTGGCTATCTTTATTGACGGTCAGAAGGTTGTTTTACCTATGAGTGAATTTTAGTAGGAGTTGAACGTAATATTGTCAAGGAAGGGTGGGTTTATAATGTCTATTTGTCATTTAAATTTCTGTGACTTTTCTGCAAAAGTCAGTGATACTGGACTACACTGAGTGTTTCTAAGGATTGCTGTTGTTTCCATTTTGGAGTAAGGACTCAGACATGACTTTGTTAATCTTAATTCTGTTTTCCTCTTGGGTAGCCATTTCAATTGTAAAACCGTTGGTCTCTCTTCTACAGTTGGGTTCTTTCTTTGATTTAACTTTACACATTTTAAAGAAAATTTTGGTGTGTTTGCCTTGTGTTTTATAACCAGTCACTTTTCTGTTTGGATGCAGTGAAGTTAACTGTGGCAAAACTGAAGTTGTCTGCCAACATTTATAGAACTATATTTCTTATAACAAAATCTTCCTAGGGCAGGTATCAGCAAAATGTATGGAATATTATTGTCATGCAATTTAGAAGTTGTGCTTCAGTATATCCTATTTTTCTATAATCTTTATTTTAAAAAAAAAAAACCTAACAACACTGAATTCCGCATGTCTAGTTTTTTTTTCTGTGTGGCATTATTTAAAGGTAAACACTGCTCTCTTAATGTAGGTTGTGAGTGCTGCATGTGTGCTTTTCAGAGCAATAGTGTGAGGAAGCTGGCAGTGGAATGGCAGGACGGCCTCATCCTTATGACAGTAACTCCAGTGATCCAGAGAATTGGGATCGGAAATTGCATAATAGACCTCGTAAACTTTGTAAACATTCAAGGTAGGTGCTATATGCCATCTATTGCATCTCAAAAACTACAATAACGGTCCATTCTAAAGGCTACTGTATCTGGTTGTGGCAAGTCCTGTCATAAATTTTGTAGTTCTTAAACGAACGCTTCTTAATTCTTCTGAAAGATATTTTCTAACCTAACTGATTCATCAGCTTTCATAATCTGTGTTTAGATTTATTTTGCTGTGGGTGGGATTTTAGTCTTTTTTTAAAAAAACTGAATGCGTTGTGTGCATATCAAGACACAGAGTGACTAAATAAATTTTTTTGGGGGGGTTGCTTACTAGGAGTTACTTCCTGTTCATCACTGTTTAGTTGTTGGTACTCTGTTAAGTAACATACTTAAAATATGTGCAACTTATTCACCGTCGTAACTAATAGTTGCTTGCATGCAAGTATCACACTCTATAGTACGTACTTTGTAAAGCTGTGTGTCATATCTTGCTTTTGCCTGCATCCCTTGCTGTGAGAATGTTTTTTTTTTTAATACTTCTTGATTTGAAGACATTATGAAGTTAATTAGTGTTTTTCCAGCACAGTGTTCAAAAATGATCTAAGCAAAGCAGTTAGTCACCTAGCAAATGTATGAGAAGCGGCATGATGCTGGAGATTATATATAAGCACCCAAATAAGTATGTATCTTCCAAGTACTTTGCCCTTTTAGAAGTGCTATATATAACTAAAACATCTCTGTTAGCTAGCTTAAATTCTTAGTGATTTAAGTTTTCCCACTTGCAAGATGATCCAAAAAGAGCTAAGGAGTGCATTCAGTAACAGCAATTAAATTATCTTTTTTATTGCGTAGATTCAGATAAGCTGGACTCGAGTTGACCAAAGTATTCTGTGGGCAATTAATATTGTTGGTTATTTTTTGGTCATTAAATCTTTGATAGTTGTGAGACATCCAAGAGGGCAAGAAAAAAGATTGCACAGTAATTAAAAGACTCGCAGGGAGACCCACGTAATTAAAGGCCTGTCTGTGATGGGAATAATGGAATGGTTAACACAGAACCAAAAAGCCTGGTCAGTATAGGCTTATGGAATATAGCTTTGTACAGTTGATTATTTTTTTTTATTAAGATGCTGATGTCTGGAAATTGACTGATCTGTGCTTCTTACTTGGGATCAAATGTGGTGCAGCATCAGCAAATGAATGATATAGATATAATAGGGCATTGTACGCGAGCTGAGGACTGTTCTCTGCCAGGTCTCGGACTGCAATTGTGAATGGGTGATTCATTGCTGAGTCCAGTTCATGTAGTTCATGTCTGATCCCGTGCTACCTCCCATGACTGGTGATCTGGAATAAAACCTAAAACTGATATTGATGCAGATGACCCATGATGAGGAGTGTTAAATAATGAAAACAACTCGTTAATAGCACGTGATTTGAGTGGTTTGATAAACTGGATGCAGGTAATAATGCATTCTTCCTATGATTAATTACAAAGTTAAACATTTAAAAACAAAGAAAGTAGGCCACTTTTGTAGACATCAACTTGTGACCATCAGTAATATTGGCACTCTGAAGAACACTGTCTCAATGGGTTGTCAATTGAACATGTCTTCAGTAACGTCATATGGTCAGAAAGGCTAATGCACCTGTTGAACGTATAGCAGAGTTACTGGAAGTCTGGTACCAGCAGTTCAGGGAAGATTTTGGTTAGAGGGGACTCTAGAATCTAGACAGAAGTTACTAAATATCTTTTGATACAGGGAAAACTCAAAGGTTAGATAATGACATCTCGATCAGACTGTGAAGATCCTTGCAGAAACAGCATTGTGATGATGAGTTTTGTCAGCAGGCAAATTTCTAATAAAATGTAATAGCTGGAAACTGAAGCTAGGTAAATCCAGTCCAGAGAAACAGTGCGTATGTCTTACCATGTGTCGTCTGTTGTGGATTATCTATTTTGCAGAATTGTTTAAATAAAAATCTGAGCAGCTTTCTGAAAAGATTGTTTGATGCAGATAGGAGTTAAGGAAGTTTCTGGCCTGTGCCTTTCAGAAAGGCTGCTGTTGATCGCTTCATTCGATCTGAATTCAAGGTTCACGCATCCGAAGGTACGGAGTCTGCCTCTAAAATAATTGCAGCTAAGTTGGATGTATTTCTGGCAAAACACAATTTGTGTTTCCAATAAAATGCTGAACAATCAGTGTTTCAGGAAAGCTTTTAATATGTGTGGTAGGGATATAGTATATTCAGGCTAACATCTGATTCCCGCCCCTCCCAATAATGTAGTCCAGTGTTGGAAATCTTTGAGAATCCAACTAATAGTTTGAAGTTGTAATAGAATAAGGAATAAATTAAGGAGAAATAGTTTTCCTACCTTCTTCATTTGAGATAGTTGATTACTTCAGAGAATCTCATTATTGGAAAATAGTGTACATTATTAAAAAGCCTAAACAAAATAATTGGATTTTGGGTGCCTGAATATAGACATATTACTATCATTTCTGACTGACCTAATACTTTTTGTCCAGACAAGTGAAAGTCTGTGAAAAATGCAGTGTGAGGGGTGAAAAATGCTTTTGGAGACATAAATTTTAATGATGTAACTTGAATAGAGCTGCTTTGTTAAAAGGTTTGAGTACTGTGGTCTTGTTTGTCTTGCACTTTCAAAATATGTCTTGTTATCATAAGGAAAAAATACTTCATGTTTGAAAAGCATAATGGTGAAATAAGAACATTATAATAAATCTCAACAAGGGAGTAATATTTAAGAGAGATGCTTAGCTTGTCACTTCTTGGTGCTTTGGAATGTTTAATCCTCCAGCCTTAACATTCTTAAAATAGCTTGGATAATTTTCTAGACTCATAGAAAACATAATCTAGGACTGTGAGCCGCCCTTCTGTGTGTAAGGCTTATGTGGCAGCAAGGATGGCCATGGGACTCAGCTCCCTGCACTGTGCTGTCTGAGGCAAAGGACGTGTGGCAAAACTGTCTGGGGGGATATATGTATTAAGCAGTTACACAGGTTAGTGTGATACCTTTTTCCTTCTAGTTTGGTGAGTGTCCAATTTTTGAAACCTCTGGCAAATTGTACTGTTGTTTTCTCCTCTTTCTTACTCGTTCTGAAATGTAACAGAAAACTTGGGAGAGATTCAGAAAATAAGGACCGAAAATATAATGCAAATGATCCCTGGTATAAATCTAAAGAGCCTGACAGGATTAAAGTATATGGTGTTAAAGCTGACTGTAACTAATGATTCAAACAGTCTTGTTCAAGCTATTACAAAAATCTTTGAGATGCTTTTTATTTAAGTACCTGTATGAGATGGAAGAAATCAATTTCAGGAATCGTATGTTGAATAAATAGTCTCTAAATACATATTTTCATTATTAGGTATTGCTCTTCTGTATTTTCTCTTCAATTTTTCATTGGTTATTAGCTTCCCAGATATAATTTCTGTATAGTGCTGTAGTTCTTGTTCTTGATGTAAGACTTTAATTCTAATTTTGTTGTTCTCGGTGCCTTTTCTGGAGTTGTGGTGGAAAATCTGTGCCTTAATTTTGCCTCTTCCTTTAGATTTTTTGTGGATTTAATTTTCCAAATGTCCTTCTGTTTTAGTCCCATTTGCTAGTTCCTTGTCTGTTCATTTTATTTAGATAATATTAAATTCAAAGTCCCACCCACCCTGCTGCATTAAGGAACAAAGCGTGGCTGTGCTGTCATTCTGTTGTCATGACTCTTGAACCTCTTGAGTCTTTGAAAATGTTCAACAACTTTGAAAAATTTTCCACAGATGACGAGTTATTGTGCAGATGCTGAACACTGAACCCTTTTTTCCTTATTATTATTTTTGCATGCTGGGAGGATACATTCATGGGTTGTGAATGGAAGTGCCACTTGCCTCAGCATTTTATAAGGACATGAAGCATCCCCAGAAGGGTCCTCTTCTCATCTCTGGAATGATATCAGAATGTATAATCTGTTTTCCACTGCAGGACAGGTTTTATTTATCTTCCTGTAAGTTGGATTTCTGCAGTTGAACATTATATAGCGTGGAGCAGGCCTACACAATGTATGACATGAAAATAATTAGGCCTGCTTTTGCCATGGACTCAGGTCATAGTCTGTGTATTACCCTGCATCACCTGCTTTAAGTTAACTGCAAACATACCTGCTGTTAACTGTAACTTGGTACTGGCAGATCAAGAACTCTTCATGTGGATTTTATTGGCACCAAATGTGAAGCCCTCAGAAGAAACTGTGTTGTCCTGAGGGAAGATCCCGTAGCACTCTGGAAATTCAGCAGAGAGAATTCTTTCTCAGGGCTTCCTTGCTGGAGGTGGAGCCCCAAGCTAAGTGTGACTGCTGGACTGTGCTTCTGCAAGGGATGGATGGTTTTGATGGATGCATGTCCTGGCCTGAGGGTAGTTTTGTGGGAATCAGAAGCTAATCCTAATCTATTCATGGCATGATCTTTCTAACTGAAATAGAAATAAAGGAGAACAAAACATGCAAATTCTGCTATGGAGAAAAGATACCGTATAGGGAAGCAGTGCTGAAAGAACCTGGGTGCACTTGTACTTTTTCTTTCTGTGGGAATGGTTCTATTTGAGGCAAAAAAATGCCTGAGAAAGGTTTTTCATCATCTTTCTATATAGCTTATTATAGCCATGCCTTCCATGGCTTATTTTGAAGGGAAGAAAAGGGTTACAAGACTGTGATGGCTGTTCTGCCCCTGGGACATGGGGAGGGTGGTTGTGTGAACCCTCATAAGACTCTAAAAACAGGAGAAAAATCACTGGCTCAGGTAATTGAAATTGCCTAAGCCGAAATTTTCCTTCTGTATCTAAAGAGCTGACTCTTCAGTTTAGAATGCCAGTGCTTTCCTGCCTTTCTAATCACAAGTCTCTTGTTTGACTTCCTGATTTCCTCTTTATAACAGCAGTCTTTTGCTGAACAACCCCCCTTATTCCTTCAGCCTTCATCATATTTTAATATCCACTCCACTGCTTGTGACATCTTGATTTTTATTTAAGATTTGCTTTTAAACTATTCCTCCAGTGTATTGTGGCTTCTTAAAACAGCCTACAGACATTCGGAAAAGAATCTTTTAAAAAAAGCTGTAGCATAATGCTTACTTATCCTCCCCCAAAGAAAAAACCTTTAGGAAATTTTATCCTGACGCATGTATTCATTTGCCTTGTTGCTTTTTGTGCTTGATGGGCTTGCCTTGTCAGGTATTTGATGACCTATTGATGTGAAGATGCACTTGTGAACTGATTTCTGATCAGTAGACATACTAATTAGTAGTATTTACTAATATTTAGAGGGTCACAGTGTAGTACATTTTTCCTGGCTTAGACTTGCTGAAAAGGGGATGTTCATAGTTGAAAAATGGAAGCTGTGCTGCCTTGTTCTTAAAAGGCTGTTGCTGTACCTGCTTATGAACTCAGTGAAAGGTGAATTCATTTTAAATATTAATCCAGGCAGACTTTAGAGGAACATATTAACCATCCGCTGAAACTTGCATGGATTTGTCTGTCTTGAATAATCACAAACACAAATGAGAGATGTGACAAGAGAAAGTTAGCAGTAACCTTTTCAGATGTGGTGTTTGTGTGCTGAAACCCGACAAGCTGGCAGGACTAGAAATAGCTTCGCAGATGGTACTTGGCACAGTACCGAGCAGCTCTCCTCTCGCACGCTCCCCACCCTGCCTGTCAATCGCGGTACCCAATGGCTGCTTAGAGATGGGGAAACGGCAAGTATGAATTCCGCTCACAGGAGGCTGCGAGGTCAGACGTCAGTATTGCACTACGCATGGCTGAGTCAGTGACTGAGAAATTGAATTGAATTAATATCTAGAGAGGTTTGCGTCTTTGAACACTTAATGGACTGTATAGCTACAATCTCTTATCCTTGAGGGGAAGATGATGGAGGAAAAAGTAAGGCTCGCTGATGGTGCAGTGAACTACTGAAGAAATGATGGAAATACCAAATATGCTGAACTTAACAAGTAATGCCAAAGGATGCTGATCTGGCTTTCAAAGCTGCCTTCTTGGAAGGAACAGAATTCCTTTGTGCTCTGATTTCAAAATTATTTCCATGCTTTTGTGTTTCCGCCCTGATAGATACAAGCGGAAGGTGCGTATCTGTTAACAGGAATAATCTGTGGGCTTTATTCAGGAGAAGAATGAGGAAAAGTATTGTCCTTTGTGTGCACTGGTCAATTGAAATGTCTGCTGACAAAGAACAGACTTCAGGGCGAGGACAGGGGCTTAAGCATTGTCATTGTCTAAGTCCTAGCAATACGAGCAGAACAGATTTCTTTTCTTCTAAAGCCTTGCAGTTTTATATCTGTAACTTAATGTATAGATAAAGCTCTATATCCCTATTCTACAAATGTCGATTGTGTGAATCATCCTAGGAAAGGTTTGGATTTAAGTTTGTATTTTGTAAGAGTTAGAAGATAAAGGGAGAAAAAAGGGTGGAAGTCTTGTTTAATATTCCACTGCTGTGTCCTTTTCATTTAGATGTGGTTTTAAGGTGGTGTTGGGGGTAATATGTCTGTTGGTTTAGCACCATAATTCTGTGTAGACTAGAGCTGTTTTATAGAAGAAGTCTGTTTATTAGCAGTATTCAGTAGGATGCACATGAAGTTTTGTATTGGAATACGTGCTAATTGTTCTGGCAGTAGATTTAATGCAGTTTAATGACTTCTTTTAATCATTAGTAATATATTCAGAGCAATATGTTGTTATGTATAAAGACAAACTGAAGCTCTCCTTCCACAGATGACTCCAAAGCACCATTAAACTGAAGAGCATTTACATTTTTGAAAAACAGCTCTTCCCTTACTGCAAAAATAGGAAGCATACCAGTATGTCAAGTGTGCCATTTTGATGGTCCTCTTTTTTCCTCCTTTACATAATATTAAATCACTTTGCTTAAACAAAGCCTTGAGCTTATTTGGTTTTCTTTGTGAGGCAGCTGCTCTTAGAAAAAATGCCTCTTCCTGTTACAAAGGCAGGGCTTCCTTGATCCCTGACTGAGGGGGAGAGTAAATTCTATCCCTGACTTAAAGTTCTTGAATGGATGCAAGTATCCCAAAGTTCCTTTGGAGCCAGGAAAAACTATATTGAATTTTTGAAGGTTGTCTAAATATACCAGTATTCATTGGGTTGGTGTTTGGATCTTTTTTTTCCTGTAGGAAAGTAACTGATAAAGCAAGACTCTTACCTTTGCTTTATAAACTTTTGGGTACTAGATGGTCTACCTATGTGGGGCTTTTTCCAGCTTTAGTGAATGAGGAAATGAGGCTGTGGGTTTAAAACGTTGGGTTTTTTTCTGTCTTACAGTTTTAAATTAAATGCAAATCTTATTAAATATGCAGTATAAAATTTTGCTTATAGGCTGCTGGTGTGCCTCAGTCACTACCCGTGGCTTCCACAGCACAGTGCGCAGCTGATGGTCATCGGCGGGGAAATTAACTGAAAGTTGACGTTGCAAGTACTTCTTTTCAGAGTGAGATAGAGATCTGAAACTATAATGGCTATAATGACGTGCTGGGCAGAGCACCACTGACTGTTGTAGGCTGAAATTACAGATTAATACAGTATGGCAGCCAGGTGCCGCATGAGACCAACGGCTTCTTGGCACTTCCAGTTATCAGCAGTTCACTGCTGTTGAAATGCTGGTGGTGTCTCTGGTCTGCATAATGTGTCTGTGAACCACAATACTTCCCAACAGTTTGCCTCTTCTTGCAGATGGGGCAGCTCTGCTTTCAGCAGTTGCTTTTCCATTGCAACTTCTTCTGAAGCCTCGTTACAGGAAAATGTGAGCCACAGGTCATCTTTCACATTTACTGGCCACAGATGTAGCTCCTTTTTCAGACTAACTGATAGAGTAGTTCAGTGACACAGTTTTCCTAGTCAAATATTCCAGGGTAAAGCCAGTGACTGTGTCTCCTGACATGTTAGATTCCACGTCTTCATCCTCTCTTTGTTCAGATTTAAACTCGTTTTAGTTGTTGTCTTGTAGAGCGAAGTTGTATTTCAGTGGTAGTATTGATCTAGGTACACATGCCGTCAGACTTCACATTTTGTCATGTATATATCCAATAAATCAAAGAAAGAATATTTTTATGTACTTTGACTCAACAGTGATGAGATTTAAGATTGACATTTTAGATGACTATTATTAAGATGAGTGGAGATTCATGATTCAGATGGTGCTGTCTCAAGCCAAACTGCTTGAATTCTCAGAAATTTTGCAATTTTGGGTTGCATCTTCTGGCTAACGGATAATGTGCCAGTCTCACAGTAAGCATTAATCTGTACATTAAAGGGAGGAAAGTACAAGAGAGAGGCAAGCAAATGGATGGCGTGGCCAGCTGCAATTTGAACAGCTCTTTGAAATTACTTACTAATGTATCTGTTTTAGAAACAATTGATGTAATATTTAAGGATCCTGTCCTACTCCTGCTGGCGGCCTCTGCCTCTTTTGTAGTGCTGAATTGATGGCTCGCATGTTGGCTCTCCGAAGGCATGGACATGGCTGGCAGCAGGAGGCACGTTAATCTGTGCACGCTGCCGATCTCCTCCCAGACTTGCTGGCTGTATGTACCAAGGCAGAAGTAGCCCCAGTTCCGATACTGGGAAAGTGTAGCTGAAACAGTCGTGCCTGGCATGTTTAATCCTTTATTCAGACATGACTAAGGAGGAAGGATGGTGCCAGCTGACTCAGTGTTACTTCCTGTAGCACCTGTTTTTCTCAGCTCCTGTAAGGAGATTATTAACTAGGGTTCGCCCTACTTCAGTGTGAACTCTGAATCACTGCTTAGAGGGTAATGTTGCTTTAGATGGTTTTCTGGATTAAGAATCGCATTTTAATTGCCTTCTCTGTTAAAGGGTAATTCAAGTCCACTCTGCCAAAATGTGTGATAAGCCTGCGTATCCTTACAGTGGTTCAGTTTCATTTCCTAGGGTGTTTCCATTATTTAAAGCAAATAGAGCACTTTAGCTATTGAGAAATAGTGAGTCACACATTTTGATCCTTTAAAATGTGGCACCTGCAAAACTCCGGTTCTTCACAGCAGGGTCAGAAATACTATCAGGGCTAGCATCAAAGCGCTGTTTTAACAAAGGCCTGATCACATGGGGCTTTATTAGGATATGGTGAGACATTTTGTCACAGGACTGTTATCCATGTGTTTGAGTACTCCACACACATATGCACATACACACACCTCCCACCCACCCCCTTTGTGGGATAGTTGGTTATACCATGATGTGCCCATACAAATGCACAGATGAGATAGGTATATTTGTTTGGTTTTTTTTAAAAAAAAAGCTTGACCATTTCTTGGAAAGTTTAGCTGTAGAAGTAATGAGTATCATCACATACGAACAGGGGGCAGACTTTGGTTTCAAGTTAGATTTCAATTATAGGCTGTAATCCTCATTTCTGATAATTTGTGGGCATATTTTATACCTATTATAAATGGTTATGTTTTGAATGTTTATGTATATATGGAAGAAAATGTGCAAAGGTTTTCCTGAATTGTGCATGTTCTTGAAAGCAAGGTTTACAGATCTCACTCTTGCAAACTTCGCACATTTCACTTTCCTAATACAGAATTTATCTTTCTCTAATAGAGAAGTAAAGCAAGGAAGGAGACACGTTAGCCGTGCTGAAATGCTGTGTGTCTTAATGTGCTCACAATTGCATTGGAAGTTCTGAGGAAAATTCTATTTCCTTTTAACAGAAGTGGTTGAATCACCTTTATTCTTGGACTGTGCATTTCAGCCATAAGCAAGGCTTGCAGTTCTTCTACCTCATTCAATAGACCTCTGGCTGACTTCATATCCTAAAGATGCATGTCTTATTGCAGCATATTTTAAGCTTGGCAGGTAACAGTATTGCAGTAGATTCTCTCTGCACCAAACTTCTGCTCTTCTGCTTCATAGATAGAAGATCCTTCCCTCATTCGAATGGAGTGGGGAGAAGCTTGTGTTCCTTAGCCGAGGGATGTATTTCTTACTCTTTGCATTGTGCTAATAGTCATTTTGTGCCCATGTAAACTGCCTAAGATCTATCATAGCATTTCTATTCTAATGTAAGCTCCTCCTCTTACCAGTCGCTGAAACACATCATGCTAGATGTTCACTTTTTTTTGAATAATCTTAATTGATTGATTGTTATTACTTCTAGGCAACTAGAGGCAACAAAGAGGATATTCTGCTCAACTAGCTTGTATGGTTCATGCTTTTAAAATATATTGTGCTTTTCTTAGCTAGGTCATTATTCTTACCTCTTTGAGTTCTTCAATCCTACAACATTCCTAGCAGTCATATTTAAGGTCTCTTGGTAAAAGTTGTGGGATTTGCAGGCTGCGAGCAAGTGGGGCATCGAGGCTCCTGTGGGAAATTATGACCCTTCTTTGTCTGTCGGACCTTGTAGCTATGCAGACATCTGTCTCTGTATCCAGTACCTGAGGCTTTTAGAGAGTTCTTCAGCTAAAGCCATAAATAAGGAGTGTTGCCATGGCCACATATGAAAGGTAAATAGTAAAGGAACTGATTTACAAGTTCCAGGGGAGGACACAGATACGTCTTTGCTGTCCTGATAAATTTCTGTTTTAAAGCGTACGTATAAAAGGCACAAGTATTTTTGGTAAAATTCAACAATAGCTATTGCAAGTTGATATTTATTTTTTTTAGGTTATTTGTGAGAGTACTGGATCTTGAAATGGACTGGTTTTGTTGGTAGGTTTAATAATCAATTGCAAAATGTAATCAGTATCTTAATTTAAGGAATGTAACATAACCACAGTTTAAAAAAATCTTAAACGGTTACATTAAAATCTGCTGGTTTAGAACAAATGTCCTACTTGTTACTGACAAGGCTGTAAGTCTTGGCGTTAATAATGTAGTCCCTGTGTTTGCTGTCTGATTTGTGCTGGCTTACTATTGTTCCTTCTAAGAGTAACTGAAAAATAAAAAAAAAAAAGGTGCAGAAATAAACCCTTGGCTGGTGTCTCTTGATGTATCAACTAGTTTAAGGCTGATGACCTTTGTAAGGGCAAGTTGCAAAAAAAGCAAAATCAGTACTAAAAGCCTGTGCTCTGAGAAGGGTTTTCCAAAGCAGGTTTCATTGGAGACTCCTAACTTTTAATTTCATGGTTTGATTAGAACATTTAATTTGACAGTAAGAATCAAAATAAAATGCTTAGTTGTATTTGACTTACCTGTTCTGGAAGGGGTTTCTGTGAATACAGCTTCACAGGCAGGCTCAACTGCTCAGGCAGTGTCTCTGTAGATCACACAGCAATGGGCTGCTAATTCTTGCTGTCTGCTAGATGTTCCAAATCATTATTCATGTTTGTAAATATGATCATAAGTACAACAAAGGAAATGGACATGGATAATGTTAATCTTCAAAACATGTACATGGAGTCTGAGTGCCTTTAAAATTTAAACATGTTTCTTAAATTCTGAAATGCTGAACATTTTTCTTCTTTCTGTTTTCAGCACCTCATCTCGTATTACTAAAGGAGTAGACTACACAAAAATGAGCCTCCATGGTGCAAGTGGTGGACATGAGAGGTCAAGGGACAGACGCAGATCAAGTGACAGATCTCGTGACTCATCCCATGAAAGAGCAGAATCTCAGCTCACTCCATGCATCAGGAATGTTACTTCACCAACGAGACAGTATCATTCTGGTGTGTTCAGATCTAGAGCATTTCAGGGTTAAAATTCTTATAACTTAATTACATTTTGTTAAACTAATACAATAAAAAGCATTATTTATTTGTTGATGACACAACACACATTTGTTACATGTGACCTAGGCTGGGAGTACCCTTTTTAGGTAGGACATAACTTTTTCTTCATTCTGCAGTGTGTATTCCTGTATGATGCTCTTATTTAGACCAAATCACAAGAACAGTCTGATTTTTCTAAGATAATTAACAGTGCCTCTTTACTTGATAGGGTTTATGTATTTAGAAATATAGGAAAGTGACCAAACTTGGTTTGTTTCTTTGAACTACAGCACTAAACACCCTGATCTGTATCTTCTATTTTATCCTGAGTTGCTCTTTCAGTACTAGAATGCTAAATTTTTCTTGTTAAGGCTTTGAGGTTGTGAGGTGGCCTTGATGTCTAAGTGTTAGAACAGTTATTTTGAAGGCTTCCTTAACTAGAACAGATCTAATTGAAAGAATTCGCACTTAACTTATCAAGTTTTCATGTTTTGTGCCTGGAAAGACAATTGCATAGAGCTCATGTAAATCTATAATTTCATTTCCTGGTTTTTTTTCTCCTTCCACCTTGTCCCCGCTTAAGATCGAGAAAAGGATCACAGTTCATCTCGACCAAGCAGCCCGCGTCCTCAGAAGACCTCCCCTAATGGTTCTGTTGTTAGCATGGGTAACAGCAGCAGAAACAGTAGCCAGTCGAGTTCGGATGGGAGCTGCAAGGCTGGTGGGGAAATGGTGTTTGTGTATGAAAATGGAAAAGAGGGAGCTCGGAATGTAAGAACTTCTGAACGAGTAACACTCATAGTGGATAACACCAGATTTGTTGTAGATCCTTCTATCTTTACTGCACAACCTAATACAATGTTGGGCAGGTTTGTATCTTGGGTTTTTTTTTGCCTTAATCTCTTAAATGTAGAATAGAGCTATAAATGCTTTGTAGATACTAAAACTGTTTAAATAGTTGTTGAACTCATTGTTACAGTGATCTGCTAATGTTTAATACTATCAGTCTGCAAAGGTCTTTAAATAAAAATCAGATCTAAGTTCTCCTGTATTTGGCAGAGATGGCAATATATGTCTACTACCTAGAAATGAAAGAGTTCATAAGGAAATTAACATTTCAATGATACACTCATTTCCTTCTGTGTAGTTGGGTGTTGTATTCAGTCTGCCTTGCTCCATCTCTTGTTTTTAAAGCTAGTTACTTCATAAAACAAAGGAGTAAGTATAGATAGTTGCTTTCAAAATAGCAAGGAGGAAAACCTTGGAGGAATTTTTTGCTTAGTGGGCCTACCTTGACAACATTGAAGGTCAGCACGTTTATCTTCTGAAATGCCTTTTTCTGGACAGGGGAATGTCAAATAGATAGTCAGGATAACAGATTGGAGCCTCTTAGCAAAGAGACTAACTTGCGAAATGGTCAGGAGTTGAATGGAAGTCCGCAATATGTGCAGAATATTTTCCGTTGAAACTATAACGAGCAACATACTTAACGTGTTTACTTGGTGGGAAAAGATTCTGTACTTTACTTGCCCAAATACTGGCTGGTTTTAACGTGTTTACTTGGTGGGAAAAGATTCTGTACTTTACTTGCCCAAATACTGGCTGGTTTTGCGTTGTCCAAATGTAGAGAGCACTGCTTACGAACTTACAGCAAGAAAGAAATGAGGGTTTATGTCTGTGTCACTTTGGATTTGGCTTTTTCATCAAAATGGCTGTTCCTCCACTCCTGATTATATCCTCCTTCCTCCTGATTATAACTCAAGGTTATAATCGTATTTAAAATACATATATATAAAGCTATTTGCCAAGTTACAGGTAATAAATACGATTGGACAATTTCTGCTTTATTTAAATAAATCACCACTGTATGGAATGGATAGTACCTTGGTTCCCTACTTTGTGAACAGTCAGGAAAAAAGTTAGAGAAAGTAAAAAATACTTCTTCGTAAACTGTAAAGGGAAATAAACAGAAGCAATAATTAATAGAATTAAATCATTGATGTAGGGCACTTGTATATGTGTAATACATGTATACAGATAAATAGCCAGACTAACAAACGGAGTGTATCAGTGTGAAGTTATGTGGTGTAATAGTTTCCTTTTCCATGCCCGGCCTCAGAGTAAGTGGTGCTGGCTAATGCACTAGATTTGTGTGTGTTACATAGTTATTCTCCCTTTGGGACTGGCTCAAGGAACAAGCTTATTTTATCCTCTGCTAATTCAAAAGTAGGTTAATAAAGTTACGGAAATACTGCTCTAAAACACAAGTTATTTATAAACCCACTTTCACCAATGTCAGTTCACAGGACACTAAACAGGAACACTTAGCTAGTATGTTCTGGGAGGTAAAAGTGACATTAGTAAGAATGTATTATTTGCCTTAAGCCTATATCCTGTCAGACTGCTTTTTTCCTAAATATTATTTCTTGTCCTGAGAGTGCTCAGAAAACACATGTCAAATAATTAAATGAAAAAAAGCTACTTTGTTTTATGTACAAATATACTCTGATGGCAAAGATTTTCTTTCATACACAGCACAGTTAGTGTACTCTGTGCATTTATAATGGAGAACAAGGGGAAAATGCACTTTTTCGAAGTGTAGGGTGTAATTCTGTATCAGAGATGTGTTTTTAAAAGTCAGGTGCTGTTTGGAACTTGTAATTTTCTCCTTAGTCTTAACTTCCCTTGCATCCTAGTGGGGAGAAATATGCTATATGAGCTACCCTTAAGTATGGGTATCTTCTACCAGTATGTTATTTTAACTTTTGGATTCACTAAGTCTTTTAAATAAAATCGAGGTGAGTTGCATGTACTTGAACACTAAGTTCTGTTTCTTAAATTTACCTCAAATGTATTTAACTAATGAGAATTCCACAATGAAACCTGTTTTTTCTGCTACATTACCACACAGATGCCAAAATGAAACAAAAGTGGTTTGGGCTCCCACCACATTTGTCACTGTCAGGAAACAGCCTGGACTAACTTTTGTTTTGATCAAGGGATATTGGCAAGTTAAGATTGTAGAATAAAACTAGACTTTCCTGAGTTACAGTACCTTGAGCTCTACTTTCTAGTAGTCTTGCTAAACAGAAACCAAACTGAACAGTGTACATATGTACAAGATAGAATAGACTGGTTTTCCCCTGCCATTTCAGTACAATTTTTGACACTTCTTAGATTTAAAAAAAAAAAAAGTAATAAGGAATTCTAACCAAATTACTTTTATTCTTGAGCAGGATGTTTGGATCAGGCAGAGAACATAACTTTACACGTCCTAATGAAAAAGGAGAGTATGAAGTTGCTGAAGGAATTGGTTCCACGGTGTTTCGTGCTATTCTGGTGAGTTTTCAGGGGCAAGTACTGCTAGGACAAGCGCTATGAGTACTAAGAGGCATAACTTTTGATTTAGCCTTACTTGAATATTTGGACTTTGTGGATGGAATAAATACTGTTTGTCTGTATTGTTCTATAGAGGGGAAAAATGCCTGACCTGAAAGCACCCCTAGGTTTTCTAGACATGTGCATGTGGCATCCAGCACATGAAACGAACCAAAAAACTACTGCCTGCCAGAAATTTGTTCACCTTCTATTATGCCTCTAGTTCACCTGGTTCAGATATATTCATTCCTTCTTGTGCAGAAATTAGATCAAACAGAGTGAAGAAAAGCAAACTTCAGTTTGAGAAGAAAGTGGCTCCTTATGTATTTCATATTTACACAAAGAAGTAGAGCTGCCATACTGCTTTGTCAGCAGAGTCAAAACAGCAAAAGCTTTGTGAAGTATAGATAAAAGACAATATACACGCACCAAAATTATCAGTGTTAATAGTTGTTACTTAAATAACAATTTTAAGCAGACCTCGCTACTCTGAAAACAGCTCAAAAAATTCCTAAATTTGAATAAAATTCACGAAGTTTAACATATGTTGCTCATTTACATTTTAGGGAGTTTGCTTATGGAGAAAGCATCATAAATGAAATGGTAAAATGTTTCTGACAATGACTGTTGAAGTGCATTGTGTTTTTTGTTTGCTGCTTTATTGTAGGATTACTACAAGACTGGAGTGATACGCTGTCCTGATGGGATATCAATTCCTGAATTGAGAGAAGCCTGTGACTATCTCTGTATCTCCTTTGAGTATAGTACTATTAAATGCAGAGATCTTAGTAAGTACAGAATTTATTAAAATAATTTGAATTATACAGACTAACTTAAGCAAACATATGGGGAGGTAATTACAAATTGTATTTTTTTATTAAGGTAAGGTAAGGAACATGGCTGACAGTACATGAGGAAAATCCACCCTTTTTTATCTCTTATGTAAGAGACCCCGAAGTCAATGGATGTACACCTTTTGAAAAATGGTGTTACTGATACTCAGATGTTTTTCTGCTGTGGTCAGCTCTGTGGAATACCTAAACTGTATTGATGCATTTGCAGTACAGAAACAGTAATGTTAAGTGGTTTCTGGTTTTGCAGAGGACAGGGAGGATAATTTATTCGACTCCTTGCTTAGGAGAATTAAGCCATGTTGTTAGGAAAAGTAGGAGAGCATTTCTGGTGGTGTAGGGTGCCTCGTGGCTCCCAGTGTGTAGTGTCTCTTCAGCTCCGTCCTTCCCTGAGCACAGCCAAAGTTTCGGCTAATACTTCAATGACCTGGCCTGTGTCTTTGGTCCCTGTGACCTCACGGTTTTTGTGCAGTGCAGGGCCAAGCTGTGGCATTCCAGCTACCTGTGCCTTCAGTGGCAGTGCCGTGACCTCGCGGCCTGTCGCCTGCTGAGTCACGCTTTCGGTGCACTTTGTCCTTAGCAGAAGGATTTAGTTTTGAGAGGCTTTGTTTTTAAGCTACTGCTTATGAAAAGTGGGTTGCACGCTCTACTGTTTCAGCAACTAGCTTCAGTAATGTTTCTTTTAGGAGGCCTGACAGGAGCCTCACACACAATTACCGCATGTTTAGCAGTAGTAAAACACAAAGAAGGTCTCTTCAAAGCCACTCCTCCGTCAGGTCGGCATTATGTTAATGTTGCAGGGCAGTCCTATTAGTTTGAACTTCTGGTGTGGTTTTTGGTAAACATTTGAAAAAGTTCTGATGTTATACAAGCTAATAGACTAAGTGTCTTTAAAGCTGTCTGCAGTAAATAGTGTGAAATAAACAGAACTTCTGTGTTTCTTATTCCTGCCTTCATTTTCTTACCAAGTTTTCAAATGTGCCTATGCTTAAAATTTTGTTCCAGGTGCTCTTATGCATGAATTGTCAAATGATGGTGCTCGCAAACAATTTGAGTTTTATCTAGAAGAAATGATTCTCCCATTAATGGTAGCCAGTGCCCAAAGTGGTGAGAGGGAGTGCCACATTGTTGTGCTGACAGATGATGATGTTGTTGACTGGGATGAAGAATATCCTCCACAAATGGGAGAGGAGTATTCACAAAGTAAGTTTATTTTCACTGGTTCTATCAAGCCAAGCTATGGTACAGGTAGCAGTAGATGTTCTGATTTAAAGCTTTTTAACTTACGTGCTGTTAGCAAAGTTTTTACAACATCCCTAATGCCTCACAAAAAAAAAACCAACCCAACACCTTAGTTTTGGTAGTTCTGCTTAATATTTTGCAGAGAAGCATATGTTGCATGTTATGTTAAAATCTAATTAAAAAGAGATGCTAATTTTTATTATGAAGGTATTGTCCATCAATGAGCTGGAAGAAAATACTTTTTCAGAAAGAGCTTGATGGAAAAATGGATAGTAGTCATGTTTGCTGTGGGAGAACAACTAGAGGGGTTTTTTTTTTGGGGGCGGGGGGTAGTGGGCTAAGTGTCTGTTAGTATGTTGGAAGTATGACAGCTTGGTGTATAGATCAGTTAAAGCGCCTGTAATGGAGTGCCCTTCCCTCCATCACTGCTGTCCTTGCAGGTAAAAACGTTTCTTCATTGTGGAAACTTGAAATTCAGGGTTTTGTGGAGCCACATAGGAGCTTGAGATACTCTTTGTGCTCTAGTGGTATAAATCTTCTTGGAAGCCTTTTTGAAGTATTACAGTTCTGTTTGGTTTATTATTTTATTAAAATTAAAAAACAAAACACCAAAATCCCCAAACAAAACACCAACACACAAAAACTCCTGCATTTTTGGAGGATGCAAACCTGCAGCTCTTTCTAAAGAAGGGCGGCTCAATGTCATTATAGATCAAATGTGGCTGTTCTGATGTAATAACACAATTGGCTCAGGTTTCTAGGACCTTTGTCTCAAAGATATCAATAAAAAATCCTGTCTAGGCTAAGTAATTAGTTCGGCACACACTGGCCTTATACTTTTCATAAACAGTAGGTTTGCATCGCTGCAGCTGTAGGGAATTGGTGGCCCCAGTCCCTTCTTTTAAGGTGCTATAATCTAAATTGCAAAGGTGTCCCTCCTGTTCTGGGTTTTCTGAAACTGATTTGCAGATCCCTCTTATATAATGGTAAGCAGAATGGAAAGATTTTTTTAATGTCTGCAGGAGTTTCATCAAAAAGGGAAAAAAAAAAAAGATGTCTCTTTTCGTGGAGGTGTCGTTGGGAGAATATAACGTGGTTTGCTTTGTGAACTGTATTCCTAAATCCAACAAAAAACCCCTAAGTGTATAAACCAGACTAAATGGATGGGGAAAAAGACATATGCAACCACCCGTTTCCCAGTGCCTTCAGTGATTTTTCTCAGGAGTTTTTGAGTCTGTCCCCCTATTCTGTATTAAAAATCACAAAATTAAGCAAACAGTGGAAAAACCTTTTGTGTTTTAAGACTAGAAGTTTGAGTACAGTTTTTCCTCATTAAAATGTATTTTTAGTTATTTACAGCACAAAGTTATATAGATTCTTCAAATACATTGAAAATCGCGATGTGGCCAAATCAGTCCTGAAGGAGAGGGGGCTCAAGAAGATCCGACTGGGCATTGAAGGTAAGAGTAGCATTGCTGTACCCTAAGTGTTTGGGGAAGAAGGTCTGCTCCACTTCTCTGCTTTATGATTGTCTCTGCGGTTGAAAAAAAATAAGAGTTGGTATTGTCTTTCCTGGTGAGGTTAGATGATAAAATGGAGAGGGGGAGTGGTACCCAATAAACAACTGGTCCATCTAGAAAACCCAGTTACAGGCTCGTGACTGGTCTACAAGATTTACTTACCTGCTAGACTGTTTGCAGAGTAACTTAGGTGGTTTCTACTGACTTACGACATGCCTGTGATGCCATTTGCCCTCTAGTTTTCACGCAAAATCTTCTCTGTACTTTATTTGAAGCGATGATGTGGTTTTACAGCTTTTGTATATTTTGTTCTTGGTCTGGTGTCCTTTTCAGGGCTTGAAATAAAAAATTTTGGGTTAAGTGGCAGGTCATATTTTCTTTCAGGAAACACAGAACTATCAAATGGATCACTGAAGTGCAAAGAAATATTAATCTGAAGTAAATATCTTCTAAGTTAGGAGGCTGCTCTGTAAAATCTCAACTCTGGCTTTGCAAAAGACAGCTACATCAGATAGATTTTTACTGTGATTGTAACAATTGGGCTTCTTTGCATTTAATTTCCCTTCTAATTGAGCCAAATATTTAAAAATCCAGCCTTTATAATTTACAGGCTTTCTATCATGCACTCACCAAGTTGTCATAGTTACGTTTGTAATTTGCCAGCCAAAAGCAAATGCTTTTAACTGCTTGTGATGTCTAAAATGAGCAAGTTCAGCCGAGCCAGGTGTGAGCCTTCAGGCTGACATGCCATTCCACTGAACAAGAACTGGTTTTGTGTGTAATGCTGGCTAATACTAGATTATTTCTGCTGGCAATTCTTGTTTGAGACAAAGACTAAACATTAATGCTAGTGCCCCATAATCATACGTAACTTCCTAGTAATGAAAGTATTGCTTAGGCAGAGGGGAGAGATGACTCGCACACAGCATAACCAGAACAGATAGCTGTCTTAAACGATGTATTTTCATCATTTTGGGGAGGTGGGAGGAATGCACTAGAATTCTACCTGGGAACTTAAACCACAGCTCAGAGCAACACAGTCTATGCTTTGGAGATCTCTCTTCCTGCTTTCCTGGTCATGGTGTTTCAGAAACAGCTACCTGCTTTTGGCTTGAGCAAGGAGCAGCTAGCTTTGCCTGTGAGGTTTGGAAGTGTTGTCTGGTGGCAGTATATTCACTATCGATAGCACTGTAGCCTCTTCCCGTTCAGTTTGGATGGTAGTTAAACCGCGGACTGCGTTCTCCTTGCATAGGTAACATTAAGAACACCATGTGTTTCCACTCAGGATGTTGACAGTGATAACTGCTGAGCTTTGCTATACTTCCACCCGCTGCCTTTTTGTAAAAGAAAGCAGTATAGGAAATGTTAACTTCTGCTGTCCTCTGCTTTAGGTTACCCTACATACAAAGAGAAAGTGAAAAAGCGGCCAGGCGGAAGGCCGGAAGTGATTTACAACTACGTCCAAAGACCATTTATCCGGATGTCATGGGAGAAGGAGGAAGGAAAGAGTCGGCATGTTGACTTTCAGTGTGTGAAAAGCAAATCTATTACAAATTTAGCAGCAGCGGCAGCAGATATACCCCAGGACCAGCTTGTGGTAATGCATCCTACCCCCCAAGTAGATGAGCTGGATATTCTGCCTATTCATCCTCCACCTAATAACAGTGAGATGGATAATGAGGGACAAAACCCACCACTCTGATCTAGACTCATTCTGAAATAAAAGCATGCTCCTTTAAAGTGACTCTGTACTCAGCACATACTACACTGCAACTCCAGTTTTTTTCCATTGTGTACCGGTGTTTAGGGTATTGCAGCACGGACCTTTGAAAGACCAAAGGGACTTCCTGATGGTTTTTGAAAGAGTACAGATCAGATGTCCTGGGGTTACAGTTACATACATGTACGTGTTTACCAGTAGGTTTGTGACATTGGTGATTTGTATGCGGGGCTGTCCTCACTCCTAAGGCCATCAAAACCAGTGGGATGCTGGTGGCTAGTGTACATCAGTGTTTGTTACACAGGGGTTAGAATGCAGGATTGGAATTGATAGTAGCACTTTATAAATGGTTGATAAATGGAATTTGAAGCCATTTTTAAAAAAAATGTATTGCACAATACTAACAAAGTGCTTCTATCAAAAGTATTAACTGTAAATAGATTTGCTCTGGATAGACTGACCCTTTTAAAGTTACTGTATATGGTTGAGCACAAAACTACTTACTATTGGGTTTTTGGATTGAGGACATGATTCAATTACCCATGTAACATCTTGTTAAACTCGAAGTTCTTTAGTGAATTTTTTCACTTGTTTGCAGCGTGAGCCATGTTCAAGAACTGTGAACAATGGAGAAAGGCTTTATCTTAAATTTTGCCTTACCTTAATCTGTTCACAAATATTTATTTAATACATTTTTCATAAGTGTCATGAAATAGGAAAATGCAACTGGTTCATTCTTCATTTATTAATGATTGTAAACAAGTTTTTCATGCAAATAAAGTTTCCATTATTTTAATGGGTTTCAATTATCTGTGAATGCGATTAAGTATAGAGATGAATTGTGAAGGTAGTTGCATTTCTCTCCTCAAGGAAGGATGGTTAATATTGAGTGAAAAAAACCTGGTAATGTCAGACTATCTTAACCTAGCTTACTGTTGTGTTTTTTCTTAGCATAAACTTGAATCTAGGAGTAAGTAGCAGTAATAGCTTCTCTAGAAATTTATTACAGTGATGCTCTTGTAAGTGGAGGTATGTAAGGCATTGTTTTTCCTCTTCCCCCAAGGCTAATGAAATTATAAATAGCAACTGCTTCTAGCATGCACCTTCAGCAGGGTTTTATCAAATTTATTTATCAAAGTAAATGCTCCATCTTAGAACAAGGGAAACATTTATTTTAAAAATATTTAACTGTCTAATACATTACACTTTAACAATATTTATAGTAAAGGATTCTTACAAGAAAGAATAAACAGCTTTATGGTACAATTAGTATAAGAAATATCCACATGGGGACTGTTTTGCAGTGTAAAAACACACCATACATCTGAAATGGTCATTTGCATATAAAAGCTACCACTGATGCCAGTGAGTTGCACAGTGATTTAAAAAAAATTTCAAACAACAGAATCCAAAATATACAAGTATTGCAAGCTATACACAGCTAACCGAATCAACACAGAACACTGTAGCAGGTTATTCCACTTTGTCTGAAGTTACACATGGTAGGATGAGTTGCAATCTGATACAGCTTTTATGAAATTCACACATAAAAGCTTCTCAGTCCAACAAGTTTCACAGACTGTAGAACTCCACCAGTAAATGCACTTTGATATTTGGATGTTCAAGCCAGGTGCATCATTTACAAGGGCCATGGCAAATCACTGAAGTCTACAGGGCCACCGAGACCTGCATCTGCTTCAAGAAGGCTCATGATTACTGCCATCGCTGCTTCGTCGTTGCTAGGGCTGCTTGATCCTTGATCATTGTCAATCATATCAATGCCTATATGCGAGTTCTCCCCTGTAAGCATAAAAACAGTAAGTTACCGGAAGTTCAGTTTTGCTTTGTTCACTTTACTCACTAGGGGCACTTGCCCTATGACTTGAGGTAGAACATCTGAGCAGGCTGAACTATTTTGGGAGTATTAATCTGTTTGATACCCACGTTGCCGGAGTTTCAGGGATACCACTGCTACCTGGGTGTCAGAGGACAAACATTAGGTCACTCCTAGCAAGGACAATCTTATGTGCTATACTTCAAAAATAAACCTAGGTCAACATCCAGGAGTCAGCCTAGCCCTTCTTCTTGTTATCAGTTGTTTAAGCATTTGTAAAGCATTCACAAAAAGCAGGTAAAGAGCTCAGCTGATTCACACTGATGCAGCAGGAGAAGCGAGGCTTCCAAGTACTATCTAAAAAAAAAATTGCAATATAGGGGCAGCCAGCAAATGAGCCTGCCAGGCCGCTTCAGGCAAATAGAGTGCTGGGTTATGGACTTCATGCCTCAGCTATAGCCTGCAGATGCTGAAAGCACATTACTGCTAAAAACTACCATCTTGTTACAGTTGTATGAGTTTAGTTGGTATTGAGGTACATTGGTGTGTGACTTCACTTACCAAGAATAGAGGAGTTGTCAGAATATGGGTAACCAGAGTTATCTTGGATTTGTCCAGACAGTAACCCAGCTGAAGAAATGTCTGGAGTGCCACCATTCAAGATCTTGAAAGAAAAAATAGAAGCCATAAACCGGCATGTAATGTTGCATTAAGTCTTAACTTGTCCTATATTGGGATTTTTTAATATAGGGAAGATGGGCTTCCTGAAGAAAACCATCACCTAAAGGCTACTCAGACAAGTTGTAAAGGAGGAGCTGCTTTCTCTTGTATTATGCCCATCAAGCAGATATCAGATGGATAGTGTATCACCACCAGAGAGGAAGAGATCAAGTCAGTACTACATGCTAAACTTCTAAGAGTCCTCAGGGGATTTCTGTGGGTCATTTTTGTAAGTATTCCATCTGCAAGGGATAGTAATTACAGCTAACTACAGAATGCTTTTGAATTTACAAATACAGTACATGTAAAGGACTGCCACCTAAGACCCTTAATTTTAGGAATGTAATCCTCCCAGGCAGAGCCAGATTGCGTGAGCTAAGCATTGCTCCTGGAGTCTAATCACTTCTTGGTATGGAGCAGCACAGTTCTGTGTACGCAAGAGCTCGCCAGAAACAGAAGAACCTTCTCCAGGATTCTTAAAGAGCAAAGGAGTAGCTGAACTGGAACCATAGTTTTGAACTGCTCAGATGTGCATCCACTGGAAGGTAAGTACTTGTGGGCTCCCTCCTGAGGGCACCATCAGCTGGAACTATGTTTCTAGCGAACATAGTCTTATAACTAACTAAGGGGAAATATTGAGGGGGTACCCTACTAGAAACACCTAACTCTCCATGTCTCTTTTCATTTATTCCATTATAGTAGCCCCTGCTATATGTAGGTGTTGAATTATTGTTAGGGCAGAAGGAGTAAGAATAACTACTCCTAGAATTATAACTCAGTTTGTTCCACCTTCAAGTTTGTTCTTGAAATAAGAGAGCCAGGAATAGACAGAAATATTTACTGTCAGCTATATGCACCAATACAAGCAATTCTTATGTAGAGTCTCATCATAATTTCTGGGGGGAAAAAGTTAAGTAAGTCTGAGGCAGTGTTCAAATGCACAGAATAAGGATTTGGATAAGTGCTCTTCTTGCCTTGAATATAACTACTGTAAGCAGCAATTTACTAGATGACTTAAGTGCAGCCAGTACAAGTCTGAGGTGGTTAAGTGTTGGTAATGGTGTGTGAGTGCTACTCAAGCAATCTTAGAACAAGGCATGGTACACGGTGTTGATTTAAAAATAAACTGTCAGTGCACAGCAAAGCATCTCCTTGTCAGATTTTGTGCTACAGCAGAACAGTAAAACTGCCGTGATTCATCTGAGCACAATCAGTGCTCATGCGATAGCACTTCCAGTGTTCATCAGTGTGTGGTGTTAGAGAGGTTTTGGAGGATCAGGAGAGAGGAGGAGAGCTGTTGCAGCTCTATTAAAAAAACCAAAGTGACATCTAAAGAGCAGGTGGATTTCAAAAGCTGCCAGTGTTTGGAAACTACTGGTCTCTGCTCTTTGGGGACTACTGTAAAGGGATTTTGGGCACCAGAATTCTTTGACTGGCTGTCAGAATTTTTCAGCCAAGCAGCCAGAAGCTGTTCAACATCACGTGTAATTTTATAAGCGTGATCTCAAGTTGCTTGCCACTACCGCTACAAGACTGTTTGTAAAGCTTGTTCGTACCTTCTTGCCTCCTGGGGAGGATGTGTCAGGTGGTGGTGTGCTAGTAATGTTCAGCGGACTTGAACCACAACTAGAAGGTGATGATCCTCTTATCCTAAAATATGGACAAAACAGGGAATGAATTCACCGGCAACTTTGAGAGTCAGGTGCCAGAGACTTGGAGTTTCAAATGCTGACTTTAATATCAGGTGGCATAAGGTGTTAAAAACATGAACTTCATTTTTGTAATTTCCTCATTTTTTCAGTGTTACTCAAATAAGCAGTAGCAATATTTTTATTTGCAGCTAGATAAACAGTTGAGCGTAAGGGGTCCAGCTTGCTCAGCCTGCAAGGTTTACCGCCCCCTACCACCTTTATTTGTTCCTGTACAGCCTTCACTTACCTTCTGAGGGAGAAGGTCCTGGGCACTAAGGAAAGCCTCATTTTTTCCTTCAGTTTAGACCAGCTAAGAGTTTGACCTGCCTCAATCACAGTGACCTGGACTCCTTAAGTGAGCTACTGGTACAGAAGTACACTGGACATTTGATACAGTTAATACTCTTTTTAAACTGTCCAAATCAGCATTTTTCCATAGCTTGATCAAATATCAATCTTTTAATACTGAATAATGTATTAACTGTAGAACCAACAAATCTCTAGATTAAAGGGAGGAGGAGTAATTACAGAGAAAAGCAATGGAAATGGGAATCTTATCCTTGGCAGAGTTCCCCTGGGAAAGCTGAACAGAAGGCAGCTTTGGAAAATAGTAACAGCTGCTGAAAAAGGACTGGAACTAACCCAGGGTCTTGAAATTAAATGAAAACATGGGTGGCAAACTATACTACTGCTCTCACTGAGCCTAATTAAGTGTTTTACAGCTACTAAATGGGATAGTTAAGTTTCAAAGTATTGAAATCATCAGCCCTGTTTGGCTTTTTTTTTTCCCCTCATTCTTCCTATTCTTATAGACAGTAAAGAAGCCTTATGTGATAGGTCTGCTGTTCCCTTAAATGATGAAGTAAATCATCTCTGGCCTGCAGCAGAAACTAAACTATGCGAAATGGACTGAATGTTTTCCTGAACTGCAGCTCAGTATGATTAAATTACTGCCACTAAACATCTGCTGGATGAGACCACTTTTATAGGAAAGGGACCAATTCCCAGGAGGAAACTCATGAAGAACAGTGATTGTCAGCCAGTAGAAAGGGACACCCAGTGAAAGTAGCTGCTCACACAGGTGAGAGAGAGGACTTGGCTGTTCTGAGAAGCAGCTCTGTATTACTACAGTCCCTCACTGACAGGTGCTGCAAGACTTCTGGTTTAAACCAGAGACCTGCACCTTGACTGTTAGACAGACTGCCCCTGGGAAGGCAGAGCTAGCTTAACCATCGTGACCTTGCTCAAAGAGCTGTGGGGAAACTGCACAAGCTGAGCTTACAGATCTAACAACTCTAAAGCATCGGAGCAAAGCAGATCACGTGAAAACAAACATTGATATTTTGGCACACAGTCAGTAGCTTTGGTATTTGGAGGTTGTGCCACTTACACCCTTAAGTCATTGGAAAAAAAATAGTCTGGAAAGGAATGTGTTTCTAGTTAGCTGTTCTTTTTAATTACTGGTAATTAATCTGTTTCTGGTAAACAGGTAATTATCAACATTACAAAAAATGTTCCTGTATTCGTCTCTTACAGTAGAAAGCAGGAAGGCTGTAACTTTTACATTCTTTAACTATGGGCTTTGACTGCCTCGGGTATTCTGAACAGGTATCTGAGGCTGTCTGTGTATAAAATACAGTTGTATCACTCCATATTCAGCTTGAAGACAAACTTCCTGCATTTCCACTTGAAGAATACTGATTTTCCTCTAACTTCATAGCATTTTCTCTCACCTGTGAATCTCCATGATTTCTTCAGCAATCATCCTCCCTATTTTACCTGCCCCAGCTCTTGTTCCACCTGGAATTCCAGGCACAGTAGGATGGGTCCTTTTAGGGCCACCTGGAATGAGTAGATATCTCAAGGTCAGGTAAAAGCTTACAAGCCTTTTCCAGAAAACATCTGTATTTAGGCATGCTTTGACAAGGCAGGACCTTCTGAACTGTATTTGTGTACAATTCCACCAGCTAGTGAGTTTCTCCAAATGATAGAAAGCTCTTACACTGAGCTCCCCTATATTTCTTAGAAATCCCTCCATGCCAGCAGGTGTACAACATATCCTGACTCTTACGTGAATGTGGCTGTTGCAAGCATCTGGTAGTACCTCTTGTCCAGAGCTGGTATAGAATAGCTTGTTAGACCTGCTTTATTCTGTGCCTGAACAGGCTTATCTCCAAACATGTTTGTTCTTGGCTTTGTGTGAAGAACTTGCCAGCACATAATATTCCATTCAGTATGGGATAAGCCTAAGCTACCTGATGAACATAAATAACCCCCCGTGGGTAACTGCAGGCATCTAAAAATGAAGGAAAAAGTGAGGTCTCAACAGTTGGCAGCTCAGTGTTACTTTAATGTGACATCTGCACAACACTTGAGGGGTAATCAGGAAGGAGTCCGATATACTCCACAGCGTAGCAAAGAAAAGATCATGTACTGAAAGGGTAAGAAAGCCCTTAGCATTGCTTAACCATAATGGGTAACTGCTTTCTTTTAGAAATTCTTATTTAACAATAGCAACCCGCAGTATCTGTGGCTCAGACTCATCAGGAGGTGAGATGGTTCACCTAAAACATCATCAAATCCTTAGCACAGCCAGAACCATTTGAAATTAAACTTAATTAACTTTCTTTTCTAGGGACAAGAACAGTCAGTATGACAATATTATACATCTGGTTTCTTTTCCAAGGCTGTGTTTTGGTAAGAATAAGCTTATCCTATAATAGAAGTTTGTTCTATATTCCTTTCCATTCTCAGAAGACCCAGACACCACATTACTGCTGTTACTCTACCTTCAATTCCTAACCATCACGCCTACATAGCAGCTTCTCTTTCTTCCACTGTCAGCTGTCCCATGCTTTGCCACCCTTCCTCCTCCAGTTTCACTTACAGAACCTCATTTTTCACAACAGAGATAACTGAAAAGCTCAGCTTAGCTCAAGTCTTGCACTGTTCTGCTAGGGAAGCAGAACAGCTGTACAACTAGGGAAGTAATTCCAGACATGTGCAATATCCTTACAGCTATTAAGGCATAGCTGATAAAAGTAGTGTCTAGTAAACAGGGTCTCTAAAAGCAATAGTTCCCAGCTCTCTGGAAAGAATCTCAGCATTATCACCATCTTTCATCCATGGGCTGTCACTGCATCCTTCTACTGTACCTCACTTCCACCCTGCTCCAGTTAGACTTCATTACTAAATCAAGCTCTGCTCCGCATTATGCTGCCCACCACCTGTTACAAAAGATGGTTCTGTGATCATTCATAACAAGCCCATGATGATTACCAGAGGTCAGTCTTCATGTCTTGACAAAAAAATCAAATCAAGGGCAGGTGAGGGGCAATAAGCAAAATGGCCAAACTATATTTAGGATCCATCTACCCTCTGAGTAGCCATCTGCACTGGCCAGAGAACTTTAGGTCACTCTTGGACGATGTACAAACCATTTCCGCTCTATGTCACTCCTCCAATCCCGTTTATTATACCCCAACTAGTTTAACTGGCTCATTCCCTTTTCTTTGAGCAGTTTATATCCAAAGTTGGTATTTAAGTTCAACAGGGCAAGAACTGCACTAGCCCTGCATAACCCCTAAAGCTTATTTTTCTTCAGTATATGAACAAATTCTCAATACCAAGGTGTTGCAAATGTGTGCACGCAGTATTAACTGCTAACAAGGCATGACTGCCGATAATTTCCTCAGTACAGCAGTTACCTTCTCCAGCCTGAAGCACGCTGTCCATGCTGTGGGGAGAAGCCGCAAGCTGTGGAAAGGCTGTGTCTCCACTATCAAGAACGTTGGTGCTGTGGATTTCAAGAATTAGAAGAATCAGTGATAGAACACGCTGCGAAGCAGTCGCTGTGCCAGAATGGAATGCTTCAGGGTTTAAGTAGTTTGTGAGTCACCATCACCTCTGTGAAAGAAGCACTGTGACTGACACCAAGGCTAGATAAACAACAGAAATAAACCACCATGTTACAAGTCAAAGTGTACAATGCAGAACCCACACAGCTTCTCTCGTAAGAGAATTCCTCCACAGCAGTTATTCCACTGCAAAGTCACTGCACCTGTACAGAACCCTCAAGGAAAAAGAAAAGGGGAGGGGAAGTCCCTACAAAAACAAAAGAAATGCATCTCCCCTAAGTCCCTACAAAGACTGAAATCCCAGGTTTTCCCAAACAAAATACCTGTATTTCTGCAGGCTTTAATAAACAGATCTCAAACTACTGCAATTAGTAAACTAATTCCCCTCTCCCCAGGTATGCAGTTCTGGGTGTTATCTGGAGAAGGCCCCTATTGTCATATAGAAGATGTGCACATATTTAGGTCAAATTTCATCTGAAAACAGGACAAAGCAATCAGCATTTGCATGCTTCTGCCAAGAGGAAAATACTTACGAAACAACCGTATTTGTTGAGACGATGTATTCGACTTCTTTGGTCCAAGGGTTCATGAAACTGAACCAGCGACTCCGCAATGTAATAAAAGAGCCATCTTTTATTTTAAACTTGTAGCAGTTAGTTGTAATTTTTTCTCTTGTCTGCAAAACTGAAGACAGGCAGAAAGCAAGTAACCTTGGGTCAAAGAAGCACCACGACTACATAAGCAGAGCCCTTATCAGGGAAAATTCAGTTATTCCTCTCTTTACTCCTGAAGAAAAATGCTATTTCTGCAGTCATCCCCCAAACCCAACTTGAACGTCAAATATTCACTAAAAATCCATGGAAGTCTAAGATACTCATATTGTTTGGCACATGCAACACAAGTTTCATAAATAAAGCACTTGCAAACAGAGAGATATCCAAATCTTTTCAAGTTAGTTTGGTTTTCTTAATACACAATTGTTCCCAATATTTTTATTAAATTTCTTTTCTGAATTATTAATAATCATACCTTGTCTATGACATTCTGCAAGATGTCCTATATCATCTTGATGAAAATATTCATAACACGAAGTACCTAGAAGTTCCTGGGGTAAGTATGCCAGAATGGCTGTTGCCCTTGGGGAAGGGAGGTAGAGGGAAAAAATAAGAGAAAAAGAATTCATTCCAAGTTGAAGTATTAGTGACAGATTACTAAAGCTCACACTGAAATTGGGTGAGGCTCAAGTGATCCAGAAAGGTATTTTCACCTTAGAAGGTAAAAAAAATTCATTAAGAATACTTTTTTTAATTCTCAGGTATTTGCCCTATCACCACTGGAGGGAAGGCAAGAGCTTCTAAACAGCTTTGGAGGTATATTGTGATTTTGAGAATTTAAACCTGAATAAAGCTGCAATGTAGCAGCCAAATATAATACGAAATTTTCTATATAAAATGCCATTGAAAAATAGACATGGAAGGTTTGAAGAACTGCCATGTTCCTTTGTGTACCGCAAGTGTTTCAGGAGCATTTTCTCCCCTGAAGTCACAAGCCTTAAGAGTGGGACAAAAAAACCCTCCTCACCAAACCCTGCACCCACACCCACAAAGAAAGGCTAACAAATAGAATTTTCCTGAATAAGCACTAAGAGACCTACTATGTGTCTGGTTTAAATCGAACAGGAGCATGAAGCCAATAAACCGACTTTTTGTTTTACCAGCCACAAAGTCAACTCATTTTTCTTTCTCATCAGAAACATGAACATCCTTCACCACCTTTTTTTCCTTGAAAATGCCAGTAATTTTGAAGGAAGACTCAGGTCAGGTCTCTCTGCTACTGAAGAAAATTAAAGGAATTTCTTTTGAAAAATATAAGAATTACTGGTTTAGATAGTAAGATTGATGTTTGAAAGGAGATACCGCACTGGTACAAGTTAGCAAACCTTTTTGAAAAAGTAAAGCTTATGAAAAGCTTTTCTTATAAACACAAGAGATCACATAGAGCAGTAGTAATTCAGCAGAATGTGTCCAAGTATATAGTTAAATAAATGTATATGCTCTAGCCTAATGCAGCCTGTGCAATAATGTAACTAAGTAGTGTTTGCCAGTTCTCAAACAACAGAGGTAGTAATTTCAAAGTCCAGTTTCAAAACAGGACAACATATTCTTCTGCAGGTTACTTATATATATTCCCTTAACAAACGGGCAGAAATGATCCCTGGATCTGTCTAGTAAGCCACGTTTTTGGAGGTTTGGGGTTTTTTTTTAATTTAATCAGTAATTCTAACTAAATACACAGTAATACCTTTGAGCTCAGTCTCAAAAACTAAAATAACTTGCAGTCAGGATTTAGTTAAATGCTGAAAAGCACAGTTGTTTCTTTTTTCACATGGCTTTAAGTAAAACTGTGAGTAAAGCAGCGTTGGACAGTGACTTATTGTGGAAGTTATTACAAGTATTCTTACCTCTGATCTACAAAAACGAATTTCCCATCTATTGCATGGCGAGAAACATATTCAGTAGGTTTCACCCTGATCTCACCGTTGACTGGCTGTGGTACTACATGAGGATGCAGCCGTCCAATTGCAACAAGACAGCTTAAATTACAACCTTCGTTATCTGGTTCGTTATCTTCATCTAGTCCCATTTTTGTTGGTGGCCAGCTTTTTAAATAGCCTGTACTATGAATAGTGCAAAAGCTTTTGCGGTCTGCTGTATAAAGGAAAAAACACAACAAAACAAACGAACAAAAAAAGCAGTTAGGTCATGGAGATGGCTTTGGAGAACTTCATCTCAGTTCTGATAATAACGCATGTCCTCTCTCACCCAGGAAATTTGGGATACTGTTCACTAAGGGATTTTTCAGCACTCCTGCTTCAATGCAGCTAATCTGAGATAATTCAGTAAACAATTTATCTCTGCAAAACTATTCTTCATACTGAAACACCACATAGTTCAGACCAAGGTTGCTTTTGGTTAAGTAGAAATTGCATCACATTTTGTTATTTCAAAGGCTGCAAAGAATCTCAAGGATTGTTTGAAGAAATTAGGATATTAATTAATAAATAAGATGCCTTTTCCAATGTAACATGAGGCTACTACAAAAGCCAGGAACAATTTGTTTGGCAGAATGTACACTCTTTGGGGTGTACAGGGGATAGCTGTACACAGGGGTGAGGGTGACGATTCACAATAACAAGTAATCCAGCCAGTATCCGAAAGGACAACTCATATTCCTCAGCACTGAGCAGGCCGTAAAGATGCAAGGAAGATGACTTTCACAGAGGTAGATTAAAAGGCTTATGCCTAACTACACAGCCTAGTTTCCCCAGGGAAGTAGATAGTAAGATTGATGTTTGAAAGGAGATACCGCACTGGTACAAGTTAGCAAACCTTTTCAAAAAAGTAAAGCTTATGAAAAGCTTTACACCACAGCATGATCCAAGGTTGAAGCTGTGCCTGAACCTGGCAGGAAGGACTTGGGGCAGCTGTCACATCCAGTGACAAAACACTGAAATTGCCTTCTGTTCTCTAGCTGACACCTTCCACTTTAACTAATACCAAATGTATTATCTAAAGTACTCAAACTTTCCAATTTGGACTAAATATACATTCCAACATGTCTAGAATTACACCCTGCAGAGGAAAAAAAATATTAACAACTTCGATAATGTTATGACCAAATACTTCTGGTGTAGAAATCCTATGTTTCCAGTACTCAGAATGTACCAAAACCACAGATGAACTCAGAATAATCTAATTTTTAAGTTGGATCCAAATATTGCTTGTCCAATACAGAGCAGAGAAACAGAATGGGTAACAGCTCCCCTTTGTTCTCCAACATTGGCTAGAAGGTCAAGACTGAATGTGGTATGATCAATGTCTGAACAAGATCCAATAACCCCCCCAGAACGGTCAGCACGAACTGCCTGCAAGAAGTTCAAGAAAGCAGAGAGGAATATTTGGCTTTATGTGCTAATACAGTGTATAAGAGCTGTGGTGGTGGGTGAGGAGGAAGTATGAAGTTGTAAGAGACCCAGACATAGTTTAATAAGAAACATTGACAGAGTTCAATAAATGTAAAAAGTTTAACCACTGCAAATGAGCAATTGTATGTATATATATATATATAAAAAGCTTAACAGCCATTACATTTGGTAATAAAAGGCCTAATTGTTACCTTTCTTCTTTGAACAGGTTGAAGGAAAATCCTTGTCTTCTACTTTCACTGAAGGTTTATTGCACTTCATCCTACAAAAGAAGGACCGTCTTGCTCCAGAACATAGTCGTGATGGCCCAGGTGTTATATCAGTTTTAACTGGGAGTCCAGCTGTAGCAAACAGAGGAAGTGAAGAAGCCTTTGTCAGGTAAAATTCAACACATAAGTGATTACATCATGTGACCCAACTGTACAATGTTTCAGCTTTGCTGGGACTTGCACTGAAGTCCTTTTATATCCTTATGTGCAGGACTCGACTGACCGTATCAACATTAAAATTTCTGATTACACTTTCTAGCGTGGAAACAGTGACGCAAGCTTGAGAACGCAGGGTTCTAAGTGCAAAGATTAGCAAAAGATTGTACAAATCCACACAAGTTTTGCAATGAATGTTGTGATTTCTTTGAACGCTAACCAACTGATTAAAAATAGATGGATGTTGTTTACCCATAACCAGAGCAGTACTTCATACACAGTCACCCAAAAGGCCCATGACCCTTCAGACTGGGAGACTTTTCTACCACAACACCCACCCAGAGAGATCATTCACATATGCAGAGCAGAAGAGGCCCAGTGCCACTGCAGGTCCATCTCAACCAGTGTTTCTAGACATCAGATTTTTTCACCATTTTGATGGAAGGAGGAAAAACGGTAGCAGTGACCTACACAGGGACTACAAATCCCCAAGACCTCCAGTTATGTGTACGAAGTCTCTCTAGCCTCACAAAAATAAGTGCATGTGAACACACCCTAACAGTAAGTCCTGACCTTCATCATATTCTCACAGGAGATTTAGATTCTTTTCTGTACAAAGTAACTGGAGAAACACAGTACCAAAACACACATCAACTGTGGGAGCCAACAGCAGTGCACTGGTACAGAGAGCTCCAGGAAGATGCCTGCCATGTATCAGGAGCACAGGTATCAGCAACACTAGTGATCCAGCCGGAGCTCCAGGGACAGTGCTCCAAGAGTTGATGGAGGGTTTAAACCACATAGCAGCTCTTCCACAGCTTGTTATCCTCTTCAACCATTTCGGCATGGGGATACACAAAAACGAACAGCTATAAACATGTACAAAAACTTCTAGGGCTCTACAGGCTTTTCATGTAAGGAGGAAAACAAGAATGCCAAGGTTTTATAGCAAAGTGTGCTTCCCTTAAAATGAGAATTGAGTGAGGTCACCTCAAGGAGGTCAGACTGTCCTGTGCCACATGCACTCAAAACTGCTGTTCAGTAGTGAGAGTAGAAGCTGTGCCTGAGTCACTCATGCCAACATAAAAATAAATACCTACATACATACTAGTACTCTTCAAGAATACGAGTTCTTGAATTTCTACCAGTCAGTCTATCATAGCAGATGGGAAGACTGTAATTCATAGTATTTATTTTTGCCCTAACTTTGTCGGAGGCATACAAAAAAAGGAACCAGCACTGGATATACATGCTTGACAACCAGACAAAACCAGAAACCAGAAAAACTTAAGTTGATCCAGCTGGACCCTTTAGGCTCACTGCCCTGAAATGATCTCTCTCTGTTTCAGTTTCTGAAGTTGAGCTGGTGGCTTCCTTGAGATGAGAGATTTCTGCTCCTGACAAACATGAGACTTAATAACCTGGAAATCTGCAGTTGTAAGATACTACCTTCTACTTAAGCAATGCAGACTCCTGTTATGAGAGTGAATTAAACACCCACTCACCTCAACAGCAGCAGAGATACAGAACTACTTTAAAATATCAGAGTGGAATAGAGCTAAGAGACACAGTAGGAAATGATTCCAAGGACCAGGTTAAAAACCTTATAAGAGAAAGGTGAGGTCATTGATGGAAATGGCAATAAGTAATAAATACATAAAAAGAATCCTCTATCTTGACTGAACACCTAACACCGATTAGAACAAATGCTTCATATGTTTTAATGGGAAAATTGAAAGCTTTGATGCCTCAGAGGTGAAGCCAGTTAACCTCATGCATCCATACTGCAGCGCATGGCGAACACACTAGCTTCTACATTCAGGTACCTGTTTCATACTTACTTTTTTTTTGGGGGGTGGGCAGGTGGGTGGTTGGGGGAGTTTTTTGGTTGTTTGTTTCTGTCTTTACGCTAAAACCTCCTTGGCATGACACACAATCCAAACAGCACCCACACACACACACTTTTGACATTAGGCAAATATTCAGAAGCAGTGAATTTGGCTACATGACACTTTCAAAAAGTGGTAATACTTACTTTTTGCATCTATAAGCCTTTCTCGTGGTGCAGTGTCAGAAGAAGAGAGCTGCTCCTTCACTTTGGCAATATCTTTAGGATGAAGGTAATCAAATAAACTTTGACCAATCAAGTCATTCTGTAGAGATTGAATATTCAGTCAAAAATTAAAATAATTGTTCAGTATATTTTCTCAATTTTCGCATCCACTGTAACTAATCCTTTTACCTATAGGTCTTGCCACGGAACATCAAACATCCGAGATCCAGTGTTTACTGGTAGGTAAGTGTTCTCTGTATATTTAAGTTATGACTACCTTACACAGTAATTTATTTCATTATTTTTAGTAAGAGTTTTGCAGAAATAGCATGCTTAATCCACCACCTACAAATATTCTGGTTTCTTCTCAGTCTCACTTCATACGCTACACATTTGAAGGAAAAAAATCATAATCGAAAATGTTCTCTTTCAATATTTACATGATGAGTAGGTATTTAGTATACACCTAACTAAAGGCTGTCTTGAGGAAAAGTTTTGAAGCTAATACAGATTTTACATGTGGTAAGGATGGCAGATGACAGAAAGAATGAAGACTATTATTTACACAAATACGGTGCAAGTCAAGCCTCATGTTAGGCATATATTAAAAACCTGGCTTTGGTATAATTGCTTCTCCGTTTCCATCAGTAAGTATGGTAGCAAAGCCAGAACAGACAGGAGGAAAACTAAGTAAAAAAATTCTCTATTGGAAGAACCTCAGACTGATTTTTCAATATTTGCTTACACTCCAAATTAGCTAACACTTTTGCAAGCCTGAAGGTAAACTCTGACCAGAATGCATCAATCAGTGAAGTTAATTTAGTTCCTTTACACCTCCTTAGTTTGAATGGAAACCAGAAACAATCTTCTCTAATGACATGGCAGAGAAAAGTTCTTTCTTTGCAACAAATATCAGCTTTCAAGACGTATTATTCAGATAAATACCCCTCAGTATAAACTCATAATCATAAAAAAATTAAGCCTCACTTCTTTTAAGGCTTAACATTAGTTAAAATGGAAAAGAATACCTGACTGTAGTTGAGGATCTTGAAGACAGATTCTGAAACAAACAGTATCTTCCCTCTGTCACAGCCCACAACAAAAAGAAATCCATCTGCTGCCTAATTAGGGGGGGGAAAAAAAAGTAGTAAGTTATTAAGTTATACATCCTCATTGCATCACTATAACCTTTAAAAACACTTTCTATACAGTAGAATTTCTACACTAGGAGAGCTGTCTTAGCATTTAGAGATACCTGAATCAACAGGCAAGATATGAAATAACAATAAAGGTTTTTTGCAAACATTTTTGGCATCATTCTGGTCATCATGCACAGAATGTAAAATCTTTTATGGGAAGAAAGAATCCATGTCTTGTCCAATAATATTATGATTATGTTTACTAATGCCATCAAATTGAAAATTATTTTAACTGTTTTTATTCCATAGTCCCTCTTTTAGAAACCAAACATAACTTGGATATTTATGTGCCTGTAGGCAAATAATTCCCATTTCAATAGTACTCTTTCAGTCACATACAAGCATGCAGGATTAGGCCCTAATTTTATAGCTTTAGAGTCACAATGCTGCAGAAATTAAATTCTGTATATGCTGTATCTGGACACTGCAGTGCTTCACAAATTACACAAGCTACTAGAAAAGCTTAATTGACGAATTATATAAACTCTCCACGCTATAAAAGAAGCATACAGCAAGCAGCCAAACATATTAAGTCACGCTACATCAGCGACCTCGAAAAAAGGTGTTTGTTATATCATTGTACGCTGAAAATCATGTCAAGGTAGCCCATGGCAGAAAGTCTGCAAGTAAACAATTTATATAATCTTGGTTCATTCCATGAAATATGTGAAGATTCCGATGGTTATCACCAAAACGTCAGAGTTTCCTCAGATCCAACTCTTACATCTTTCTGCTTAAATCAAGAGATTCTAGTCATTGTTAAAACCCATTGATTTTACACCGTAGTCTTGCTGTTTTCTTCACTATCCTCCACAATCAGAACACTCTTACACTGAGATACAAGGCAGAAAAATACCGCTGTTTTGCTAGGGGTGAGTTATATTCACAGCCATTAATATCTCTTAATTAAAAGTTGAAACATACCCTGAGAATAAGATGCTTTAATTCATCATCTGATAGAAAAGCAGGCTTATAGTTTGCTTCTGTATATGGGTTTGTAGCACCTAAAGAAAACAAACAAACAATCCCCACATCACAAACTTAACAATACACACTTAAATGAACCATTTTCCTCTGGCCCCTTCTTATACTCTTATTGTTTGCAGGTGTTGTTTAAAATGAAAGTTGCTTTTTGGTTTTGTTTTACTATCAGCATGAGCTCTGTTGGGATTAACTTAAAAAACGATGAAGCTTTTTTTTCTAAAATATAAATACTGCATTATGTAGTAATGTAAATTAAATGCCTTCTGAGATATGGAAGTTTTCCTTGACATACTTTTTAACGCAAATGCTGTCCTTGATTTATGGTCTTGTCTCAGAATTAGAAACAAAAAAATAAGAGATTAAAGAATAAAAACCTGCGATCTATTTCTTCTATTGATAACTCAGTAAAACATGACAAGGTCATGTAAACAGACTGTCACTTAGGAACTTACAAATCAGTTCTCTCATTCCATGACAAAGACAAAAACGAGCATTACAATAACAGTGTCTCACAATGCCAAAAGCCCGAAATGACAGTGGCAGAAAGAGTTAAACCTTTCGAAAACACTAAGATAACTACGATTGGAAGACTCCAGGTCTCCTAGAAACTAGATCAGTGACTCTTTCTTTAAATTAGCTGCATCTCTATCTTTTGTCAGGGGCGTATTTCTTGAAGGCTTAAGCCTTCACCATCATCACTGATTGTACTCAAGCACTGATTCACTCTTCTATGAAGCTTTAGGACATAGAGAAATTCGCAACAACCCTGACTCTTCCAGACCTGCCTGCTTTTTTTCAAGTGCTTGTAACAGGAACTGGTTAAAAAGACTAAAATTGAATTTTCAAAGGACTCTCCATTCTTTTGCACAGAGCTAAAGGCATGAACACAAAACCTCAGAAGTCCTGTAGGAACATTACTTACTCCTAAAATCTAACAGATCTACCCAACAACTTTTGCACGTGGCCTGCTTAAGAGCACTGCCCAGTGCTACACAAGATTCAACTCTGCACTGCTGCTTCAGCCCTTTGTTCTTTCCCCACCTGCCCCAGCTGCCTTGCTTTTGGTGAATCCAGCAATGGTGATCAATCAGGCCAGATGATGAAAAATTATTATTTTCTCATTCACAGATTTACCAGTCAGATCAGGATATCAAATGCTAAGAGAAGGGGAGACGTCCTCCCAAAATGTACTGACTTGCTCCTTTTTGGTAAAAGGGCAAGAGAGAAAAACTATGGCTTTGGGGAAATCCCATTTTGCCATCCTCCTCCAGTCCTGTCCCGTCCTTCCCCCAATGCCCACTCCACTCCCAATCAACTTACCACGTAAGGTTTTCATGTGCTGGACAGCCATTCTCAACACAGTGAGTTTATCTAGCTTTCGAGACATAGCGTTGCATGTTGGTACCAAAGACGCCAGTTCATCTATAAAACTGTTCATTTTATCTCTACGCCTTTTTTCAATTTGACTGTGTGCCTCCCTAAACAAGTAAGGTGGTGAGGAAAAACAGAAAAGCATGAGAAAACAAATCATAGTAAAAAATCCCCAAGTCCAGTATAACCAAACCACAATAACCAGCTCCTCCTGGTAACTGGGTTACCCTCTTATCCTCATGAGAAGGACATCCACATACAGAATTCTTCAGATATTTTATGTTCATTATTTGGGTGAGTAACAGTTCTAAGCAATAGGCAAGGCTGCAGCACGTGGTTCTGATTTACCAGAGAACACATGTCATGTTGGCCATACAGTACACTGAATCCTCTGAAACGTTCTGAAACAATCCACTACAATTATCTAGAGATTTCTACTGCTGTACCCCACTTGTGTTTTTAGAACATACACTGAAACATAACTAGAATCATAAAGGTCACAGATGAGAAAATTCTAGTGTATATAAATACTGAACACAGCAGTCAGTTAAGAATTTGTAATCAGTATATTACATGAATGTACTAAGTATTTAAAAAACTACCTTTGTTATGGCAATATAAGCCTTCTACTCATCCTATAGCTTTCTGCTTGAAGTATTTGAGATACCTCTGAACTAAACTCCTCCTAATCAGGAAAAATTATGATAAGCACTAAATAATTTAATTTTTATTTTATATTTTCCCATATTAAAGAGTCACTGTCAACGGTTTTACAACCCACCACTGAGTTTGAAAGAAACATGATGAAGAATGTAACATTATCAGAAACATACAGGCTTCAATTTCAACATTAATGAAGCATCTAAAACCAAGTTACCTACCATTTTAATATTAATACCATTTTAATATTTTCATCAAACTATATGCAGTTTATACATGAAAAATGTTAACAGTGCAAAGGTATGGGAAAATAAGGGAAGGTCAAAACTAGAAAAAAATATTTTCAGGGTAAAAAACACATGCAAATATTTCATATATGGCAAAAGGCAAGAGATAATTCTTTTCAATATACTTGTATTACCTTGCATTTTTTATTCTGCCTTGTTGGTCTGTATACTCCAATCTGCTGAGAAAAGATATCACAAAGTTACAGTGTTGAAAACACTAAAACCAGTTGTTTTAATACATCTTACATATATACTGATCCTCATTACAATCAGTTTTTAAAAACTTGAATATTTATTTAACCCTTCTTCAGCAAAGATCATTATTTATAATACTGTGGCTCAAAGTGTTGGGTTTTTTTGTCTGTTTTAATTTGTTCAACAATCTTAAGCCTTTGTCCCAGCAAAGAAATGATTTGGGACACATGACCACAGCGACACCGAAAACAGGTGTCTACACACAGGATCTTAGGTTGGTACTGTGGAACTAATGTTTTAGTGACTGTATCAATAGTACCTTCCATGTTGGTCATCTTTATCTGTATCCATACCTTCCCTGCAGAAACAGAATAAAGCCACATATCACAAATTAAGCAGGATTAGCAAAACTGTTATCAAACTATAATAAATTAAAGTATTCCTGTCATCTTTAAATCATCAATACCAAAATAGGAATGTAAAAGTGAGAACCTGTAAGGACTAAAGAAGTTGTGTGGTTTTTGTAATCTTAAAATATTTTCTTAAATTAGTTGTGTCTCCTTTGGAGCTAATAAAATGGCACAGTTTGATGTGTTTGACAGTAGAACATGCTGCAGTTCAAAGATATCATCTGTTATAAAAATGTTTTGCAGTTAACTGGAGGGGAAAAAAGGACATATCAAAGCAGATATTTTTCATGCCTTCATCAGAAACAGGGCTACTAACTTGCATTTACTATAGGTAAAAGTTTGACCAGAGGCAGTTATCAAAGTGCCTAGCATAAAATTCGTGAACTGCCCTGAATTACTCTGTGCAGATGCCTGTGTGTTCTACACTTCAGTCTGCCTTATGGTAGTGGATTTTGGGGTAGGAGATGGTAATAATCTAGGCCAACGAACCACTGGAGATGGCCAAAGGCATGGACAGAATGAGAAACTGTGAAACTAACCAGGGACATTTTAAATTAGTACAACTTTCAGTGCAGATACATGGCTCACTTTTGTCTCAACATGGAAAAAAAACGGGTAAGGAAGAATAAAAAGGATCCCCCTTAAAATACATTTTAATATTGTAACCATGTGTACAGTACTAAGAAGGAGAGGGAAGTGTAAGTTTTCATAGCCATTTCTGGTAAAAGAGGATGAATGCCTAAGACTACAGCACTGTTAGATGAAAGAATTCAGAAGATAATGTTTTGATATATATACATAAAACTGTACAATTATGCCTAAATGGACACTCTTAAGCCTGGCTTATTCTGGTTTAATTTTTACCTGCAAATTTTAAGTAAACAGAAGGGAAAGGCAAGGAAAAGCACCTTTTCCAAGTGAAACCATTTACTAAAATATTTATACTTACTCAAAAGGAAAGCCATCGAGTCTGAAAAGAAAGAAGAAGAAAGTATACATTACTATATAGGAAATAAGAATAATGTCTTACATTTTCTGTTGAAATTCTCAAGCTAATTTATATTCTATTTGAAATGAAAAGCACAATGAAAACAATACAATAGCAGTGAACATAAGCTAGGGAAACAAGCTTGTTCAAATTAATCTGCTTTCTGAAAGAAGAATTCTGCTTTTGAAGAAAAAATAGCATAGTTCATTACACTTAATGTGAAAAACTAGGAAAACAACTAACCTGAATTATGTTATGCAAATCACTGAGATATTGTTTCATCTTCAGAAACACGCTTTATGCGTGTTGCCCTTGTTAGATAAATGGGAATCAGAGGGCTCTAAGGCCACAAATAGAAAAAAAAAATTAAAATGTATCCCAAGTTTCTTACTTTTTGATTCTGCCCACCAGGAGAGATGACCATTGTCTTTTAGTCAGTACCAAAGTCCTAATTCTGAATTTTACACAGACTTAATCATGTAATAAAGAAATTAAACAGAGTTTCTACATGCAAGCTAACTGCTGGCATCATTTCAAGAGTGTAAAGTGATCTGAAATACCACTGAGCTTTCACATGTTAAGAGGCTGTATTTTATAAAAGCCTTATGAAAAATCGTATTAGCCATTAACATGCTAGTTATTCCTGTTCAACACTGGGCATTAGCCTTCTTAAAAATAAACACGGTAGTCTTTCATATATTATTCATTGCACTTTTAAATCAATTATCTTTGTGATTAGTCTTTACAAGAAGTCTGAATAATGCTAAATGTTTTCTTCATCTCTCAATTTGCACAGTTGAGTTACCGTCTTAGTCAACAGCTCAGAGCACTTCTGATGCTCACAAAAATAACATGCAGGCCTAGACAGGACTCGGAAACAGAAACGAGGCATCACTTTTCCACTCACTGTGCCACCTTTAGCTACAGGATGCTTGTTGTGACAAAATTCATTTTAGGACCCAGAAAGCAAAATCTGAAAGGGGTAGTCTGAAAGATAAGTTACAAAGGCTTCAGGATAGTTTCTTTTCTTACCATGTATTATTTCAACTGAAAACCCTATACCCAAGAGAAGAATTTAACTGTTTATAGACCTGTACATGAAGCCTTGTATTCCAGCATTTGACTAAGACAGACCATAGTCAAGAGCGGACAGCCTTTGCTGAAGTGACAGCAAGAGGTTGAACAGGAATTTTCCTGAAAGAGTGGCAGGAGAAAGAACTGAAAAGAAGCAGATGTGGAGAGCTGAAAGCACAGCTGATCGGTATGCTTGGTTGTACTTGAGAAGAGCCACACTAGAACAGTCAGGTTCTGCCCTCCTTATGCCCTGACTTCAGTGGTAAATGAAGCATAAACTGGACACTCGGACAACTTACGTAAAAAACAAACTGTTAACAGGCAGCAAAAGCTGAAGAGTAGCATTTCTGAACACTTACCAACAGATATATATAGAAGGAGGGATCAAGGAAGTCTGCCTTAAGTTCTGTTTTAAAACAGAAATATTTACTAGCCACCATGTCCTTTGCAACACTACATGAACCATGGCACGAGGTCAGCTGTTGTAAACTTATTTTACTTAGGATTCAAGGAAACAGTGCTTTCACATATTTAAAAAAATGCACAACCTAGAGGGCAGAATTATAACTTACAAGAGCAAGCTGTCTTTTGGAAAAGAGGACTTGAGCAATGCTTCCTACCCAGAAGAATAAAGATGGAGAAATCCTTTCTAGAGGAGAGGAGGTTGGAAAGATTGAGGCTGTTCACTGAATTTTGTAGTAGTCAATTCAACTAGAGGGAGTCATGTACTTTTCAGGAAGACTAAATGCGTATTGGAGAAGGGACACACACAGTCTGTTTCTGGTCTTTAAACTGTACGTAAGGTTTTGTGCCTAAGTTCTAAGAAGAAATCCTGTGCAGCATGGTTTAAAAATTCAACTCCTCCCTGTAAAAAGAACTGCCAACAATCCAAAAGCCCACAGTGATAAAATTTGTGCTAAGTTACATAAAAATGGACTAGATAGCTGTATAAATAATGGACAGGGCCTGTTCACAAGCTACCCTGCAGCTAGACTTGCTAAAGTTACAACACTCATGAGGTTTGCACACTGACTTAGAGTAAGCTTGGTCTTGGTGTACCCAGTGCAGAAGCCGTTACACGTTTGGAAATGTGGCAAGCTTTACTAAGGTCTCCACTACTCTAAAGCAGAGTTGGTGAGATTTCTTTTTCTTTCAAATACGTCTCCCAAGAGAGAAGCTATGGCTTGGACTGTTATTAGCAAGCCTCCCTTTAAAAGAAGCAGCTTCCTTAAAACAACACCACTTTCTACCAGTGACTCAGAAGAAACCAAGTTTTTATTTTGTCAGGAATAATAGCCTACAGTCGAGGACGAACACAAAATTAAATCGATTGAGTAAATGAAAGGCAGATCTACTGCCTCAAAACAGTGACTATCCAGATTCATATTCAACTGGGTGACCAAAATACCTTCATCAGGCAAAGGCTGGCAGCACACTGATAGGAAGTGACTAAAAAGGCAAAAAATAGGTGAAGAAAAGGAACTATTCCCAGTTTTGTTTCTGCTTTTTAATGAATTTATTATCTTCCCTCTCGCTAGTCAGACATTCTATTTCCTATATAAATAGACAATAATAAACCTTCACACTATATTTCATCAGTAATTTCCCCTCCTCATCAATGGTTTCTTTCCTCAGCCTTACCCCATCTCATTCTAGCTGCATCAAGAGGAAGGCTTTGTTTTTATAATTAAATAATGAACTTTTCTCTTAGCGCACAGTAGCTTTTTTCTTTATTAAAACCTTTACGACAGGTTGTCAAGAAAAGGTTATTTTAAAATTGCTATAAATATTTCCATCTTCTCCCCTACTGTATTGTTGTGTTACAACCTCTTTTTATCAGTGTTAAATCAAGAGAAATCCAACTTACTGGTAATCGGTAGAGCTTCCCTTTCTTTTTCTATTACAATCCATTCCTGAAGTGCTAAGGGAACTGGAGATCAAGTCAGCAGGGTCTGGTGACATAAAGTCACTAATTGTAGAAGATATGTCCATCCTTTGGTCTGCCATTGGATTGTCTAATGGGGCAGGGGGGGCGGGGGGAAGGCGAACAAAAAACAACTGCATTAATAGAGGCAGAAACTTACATATTTTTAACCAAAAAAACCCCCAGATCTCAAACGTAGTATTCTTAAAAACGGCAAAAATCACAATTCTAGTATTTTTTTTTGCCATAGAACAGATAATAGGCAATTCCTCCTTTTCCTGTTACTGGTATACTGAATACTGCACACAAACCATGACCATTCTCAAAACACGTTACTTAACACAATTGTTTTCAAAGAATTATCAGCCTGATCTTTAACTTACCCAGGTTTACTCTCATGTTAACTGGCCAGCCAACTGCTTCTACCTAACATAAATAAAGGATAATAAGTTCTGTCCGTCTTTCACTGACTGGGAAACACGACACTGAATGTGTCTCACCATTTGAAGATCGTATTATCAAAGTTCATAAGCTTTGAGAGTTGTAATTCTACCAATTTTCACTGAACAGATTTCAGAAGATTTCCATAGAAAATCAGGTTAAATAAACACCTCCATCACCGCAGACCCCACAAATAAAAAACTAATAACCCAATGATGGTCTAAGAAGACTAGTTAAAGGTACAAACAAATCCAACTAGCTTTTTCATTCAAAACACATTTTAATTCTCTAGACTGCAAATAATTATATTGCTAGAAGATGCCCTGTGGCATCAATTGTGAGACAGAAGAGTTTTTACCTGAAAGCCTGTCTTGGAAGCCTAGATCCACCTGGGGAAAGATGATGATGCTCAGCCTGAAGCAGCTGATCACCTTAAAACTCTTCCATGCCTCATATTCTCAAAGTCAAGTACTTTCAAAAACCTGAATGGGAAGAAATCCAGCAAGGTTAAAAAACACTTTCAAAACAAGTTTGTTTAGAACAATTGTTTTAGACACAGTTTACAATAGAAGATAGATGTTTTCTACTCAACAATTGAATTTTTATTTCCTTATAAAGTGTAGAAGCTTTATCAATCATTGAAAGGGTTAGATGTTGGGATACGCATCTCCAATGGACCAAGCTTTGGAACAGAAGGAATCTCTTCAGCATTGCTTCCTTTTGGGCCCTGCTTATGACTCTGGTCTTTGCATAAATCCCCTCTGCTGACAAACCATGATCAATCTGAACACATTTGTTGTCCGATGCTACCAGAATGAGTCAAATAGCTGTTCCAGCGCAAAAGCCAGACTTACCCCTTCACTCCTGGCTGCCTCACTTTTAAGGTGGCTGTAGCAGTAAGACAGTATGGGCTTGGCTTACTATTTTATTTTCCCTTTTAACAGCCGTTGGCATTTTCAAAGGAAAGGGAGTTAAACATTGTTCTATTCTGCAGGCTTCAAGTTACAAGTAAAATCCACACCCCCACACTTTAAGTCCTCAACTATGTCTCCCAACTACACCGTAAACTTAGTGGCTGGTCTGCAGGTGTATGTCCTTCCCTTCCAGATTTGTCACAAAACAAGTTTTTCAGCAAAGCTTAACATGCAAGACTTAAAAACTGTTCACAGTCTACCTCTTGCAAAAAACTTTGAAAGTCTTTTTGATACACTGCTTTCTGGCTAATGCATCTGTGAATATCATGACTGCCTTTCCAACCTTTGATGACAGCAGAACTTCCCAATTACACAGATCAGCAAGCTCCCATGACACTCTCAGTCCACAAGTAGACCAACCAGCATTCTGTCAACATGACCATGTTATAACCAATTCTACGGAATCAAATATTTACACATGAAGAGTTATAAGCCAACAGAAACCTTACAAAATCCTAAGTCAATGGTATTATTTTCTTCAGCTCTGCCAGAATAGCAAATTCAGAATTTATTTCAGGAGTTCTAATTATCTAAATCACTGGTCCTGTTACAGTAGTAACAGTCAGAATCACAGCTCTTAAATCTGCGATTAGGCAAGTCATTGCCTTAATACCACCACTTTTGAACAGAGGGTCATTGCTGGTTTAGAAGTAGAGCTTCCAAACCACTGCTGAGGGCTTATTGTCCATCTCATGCAACAACTCCTCCATGGTCCTTTCTCAAAAATTAAAAAAAGGAGTCAGGCATTTGCAAATGTGTGGACATACTGGTAAAAGCAAGTTAAGAGGCCAACTGACACTAAAAGGTCACTGACAAAAGCTAAATCAGTAAAATTATAAATTGCCATTGAATTCATAACCACAGTTTATTTTATAAGGTTTTCATTCACACTGATACAGTCATTGTGGATCAGGCCTTTCTTTCTTCCTCTATCAGTGTTTTCCTAGCCATCTGCTTTGTTCCTCTCTCAAAGTAGTCTGACAACTATAAACTCGATTATTTACTGTGCTTTATGAGATTACTGCAGCTTACTTTGCAAGCTGCCAGTTAAACCACAGTCACCAACCATTTCTCTGGGCTTCGTTCAGATCCAAAAAGATTATCTTCAGCCTCAGTTGATGTGCAGAAGTTAGTTGTAGCTAAACTTAATGTAGCCTGTGACTAATCCCTATGAATCCAGTGGTGAAAGCACTGTCACACCAAGCTACCTAGGATGCCTCTCTTTTTATGCTGCCCAATTACTGTGCATCCATGGTTCAGACTTGGAACCTAATATAAAACCCGAGCACTGTATAATGCACATACTAGAAACAAGTAGTTTCTAAAATTTCTAGCCCAACCACCCACAACTAACTTTCAAAAGTTCCTGAACACCTCTATATGTGAGCATATTCGCTGAACTCATATTTTACTGCTTAATATAATTTCATAGACCACTTATGATGACCTCAGTCAGAAGGTTGGGATGAGCTGGAATTAAAAAAAGAAAAAAAAGAGGGGGAAAAGGGTAAGTTTAATGCAGTTCTTTCCCTTTAAGAATCCCTGCAATAGTCAGCATTTTAGCTTAATGGTCAGAACACTGCACAAGTCACTCATGTGCATTAATGCAAAAAAAAAAAAAAAAATTGCAAAACAAAAATTTCAAAGCAGTTCTATAGAAAAAATATTTAAATCAATTATCCATTCAACTGTGCTGCTATTTTAAATTATAACCAAGTGCCTATACTTGATAGTTCCAAAGCAACAATTTTAAGTGTCTTGACCATTTAGGCAGAACAAAATTACATAAAAAAAATCCAACAGAATTCTGAATTTCTTTTCAAGTCAGCCCTTTCTCTACCATGTCCCAAATGTTCAATACCAGTTCTAACAACCCCAGTCCTACATTTTAGCATTACAGGAGTTAAGAATCACACGTCTCATGAAATGAGGTTTAAAGTTAAGAAAATGTCAACCCAATAATCAGAGCAAAAATCAGTATGCCCCACTAAAATAAACAGTGAACAGTTCAGAGAAGTGTTTTGTTGGAAAGCTTTCTTAAAATTCTAAACAATGACTATTTTACTATCTTTTCAGCCTCCAACTGCTAGTTGTTCAATGGTTCAAAAAAAATCCTCTGAGAAGGAGCCCAAAAGGTACCCATATATATAAGCAAAGTTCAAATCTTCCATTTACGATGCCCAGCCTGTTGCCAAAGTATTCAAAGGACCTACTTGAAAAAATGACATGTAGTCCACTTCCTGATTAAATTCTCCTGTAGATGAGAATCAAATTATATTTTGTCCTTATATCGCATGACAGTGTTTCTCCACAGCCTGTTTGGACCTACTGCCATCAGGATTCCCCTCCCTTGCATTCAGTCTTTCTCCAACCCCCTGTAACAAGGCTAATGAGACAGTAAAAACAAATCTTACTGTTCATCCCTTAAAAAAAGTTAGATGACACGTGACTAGCTTAATCATGCAGCAAAGCTGATCACGAGTACACAAACACCTCTGAGCAAATCAAGGTCAGAGCTAAAGTAGGTCAACGACATCTGCCAAGCACCCATCTGGGAGTCAAGACCTCCTTATACAAGCACCACCAGTTTCAGTTACCCCTAGGCAAGAGTCAGCTACCTCCAACATACATACATATTTATCCTAAAAGAAACACAATTCATAACTTCATGACTCAGAAGTGTCTCATATCTTAAAAGCACGATGTCACAATGCCAGAGGAAAACTGTGGTGCGGTTTCCTTAAGAAGTAATTGAAAAGATACTCATTGTCCCTTTGCGCGATGACTGAACCAAAAACAGCTACAAAGAGGAAATCATCTGCTTCCCTTCACAGCAGTATTCCACCTCCGACGTTATCTGTCACAGTATGAACTACTGCAAGAGACAGAAGAATAGGATTTTTTATCTTCATTATCTGTATTTCTTCAAGAGGTGCTGTAGACGTACATACACGCCAGATGCACACGCACTCAGTAATGGTGGGAGATTTCTGCTCAGCAGCACAAGGACTGCAAGCGTCCTATGACGATGTCAAGATGCATACTGGCACACATGGGCATGGCGGCTGGAAGTGACAAGCCGTGCCTGCATCTGAACCTTTTATCATTAAATACTCTGCAGGAACCAAAGGAAGATCTTTGAACTAAAGCAGCGGTATTTTCCTTTTTCTTCAGTCTTTAAGGAGCAGCTGTCAGAAAACTCCGTATTTGCCAATATATTGATACTGTTTTGTTTTAATGGCACTCCCTAATATTATTTGCAAGAACACTCTGTACTTCCAGAAGATAAAAAGCCCTGTGGCTTCCTCTCACGTGCAGATGCATCTCACTGCACTCTCTGGAGCAAAGAAGCGATGTTACCCTGGTTTGCTTGTTGAGATCATCATTTTACCACTCACTCATCGGCATGTTCACCAGCCCCTGGCAGCCTATGATCCACATCTGAGTTTTAGAACTCTTCTAGACCCAAGCTCTTAGCAACATCGGTAGCTCATGTTTTGACCCCGTCCTTAACCACACACACACAGAGCAGCAGTGATCCAACAGCCTCCTGCACCTCTCATCTTAGCAGCTGCTGCTACCCAGCCCCTCATAACAGAGCACAAGTATCCTCTGCTCTGTGGAAGGCAGAGGCACAGCCCTCAGCTCCTCAAGTGACTTACTGTTCCAATAGCTGCTCCCCAGCTTTCCTAAGGAAAGAGTACCAGGCTGGAGGAAAGCAGCCCATGAATTTAAACCAGCCACAAAGCTACAAGATGAATCATTTTGACATAGGGGAAAAAAGTCTCCAGTTAAACACAAGAAAAACTCCACAGGCACACAAAACATCTTTCAGCTCTAGGAAGTTAATGTGAAGGCAGTTTCTCAACAGATCAACATACTGTCCGCGTGCACCCCCCTACCAAAACCAAGTCTGTTCATCACTAGTGTCTCTGAGAAATGACAGAACAAGCCATACCATGGCACCACTTCACAGGAGTTTCCCAGACTGTCAGAGTGTTAATGGAACCACAGGACAATATTCTGAATTTTATCTTGTTCATAGGGCACTTAGACTTCCAGGTCAAGAGCAGCCTCAGATCACGTCTCTCCTTGCTTAAAAGGGGAAGTACTCAAAATTTTTACTTCTAGCTATTTTAACAAAGGACTTGGTTGCTCCAAAACCAAGAATAAGTGGTAATTAAAATAACTTTCTCCGGCACTGGGGACCTCAGACCTAGACCCAGGAACACAGAAGCGTCTCACCAGTGCTCAGTAAACAGGAAGAATCACTTCCCTTAGCCTGCTGGCAACACTTCTCCTAATGCAATCCAGGAGCCTGTTGGGCTTTTACTCAAGGGCATCACTGCTGGCTTACGGACCCTCAACATCTCTTCTGCCAAGCTGTTTTCCAGCTGGTCAGCCCCAGTCTATACCAGGGCATGGGGTTTTCCTTCTCCAGATGCAGGACTTGGTATTTCCCTTTGCTCTTCTTCATAAGGTTATTTACAAGGTTCTTGTTGACCCCCTTCTCTGGCCTGTAGAGATCCCTCTGATTGGTAGCACACCCATGTGGTGTATCAATCACTCCTCCCTGTTTTGTATTGTCTGCATCTCTTAGGTATGAAGCTTCAGAACAGCATGAAAAAAAGGAAAAGAGACTGGTTCTTGAAAGAGAACTGAACAGATTTAACAACTCCCAAAAATCCTAGCTTATGTTCTTCTCTCAGCAAAGAAGATAAATGCTTGCTTCAAGGCTGGTGCAGTCCCATGGGAAGGCCTTATGGAGGGAGATATGGACCACCTTTGCAGCAGAAAATGAAAACCAAAGCCACTTCATGTCACTTCTAGGAATCAAACCTGTTTAGACTGAAAGGGACCTGTCTGTGCTATGGATGAAGTATTTCCCTCCCTAATAGGGGACTGCTACATACCTCTAGTGATAACAGCTGAAGTCTAGAATACAACTCTACAGAACAGCCACTGGGTCTGGAGCCTGTATCACCATCAGAAGCAACATCCTCACTAACCAGCTGACCCTCAGACATAGGAGATTTCATTTCTTCTCGTGTCTCAAGACCATTTGCCTCTACCTAGTCAGTGAAACCCAGCTAAAAGAGTGTTTCAAAAAAGCTTCCTAGTTCGCAATCATTATTGAAAGCTTGATCTAGTATAAGCTTCTCGTCAGCCAAGATTAGACTCTGAGCTCTTACTCTTTGAAGTAAGCTTATGCTGGCCAGTTCAGATATTTCATTTTGGGCAGCCTTCAAAAGGAAACATCACAAGGGAACTAATCAAGTCCTTGTGAAAAGGTGGTGATGCACACTGTTGGAAATCAGTACTAACATGCTGCTGTTACCAAAGGAACTTGGCCTAGCTCAATAATCAGTCCTCCAGGACGTGTACTCCTTAGGCTTCCAGAAACTGCTTCCACAGGGAAAACAAAATGGACTTGCCTTTCTTGGAAGACCAGGTTTCAAGGGATTTCTGCAGCACACCTACCAAACACAGTTGTTACCTACACATGAAGCAAACTATAGCCTCTCTTCGGGCTTCTGGAAGCAACAGTCCTGGTCCTCGCATCACCAGATACTGAGTATAACCTTATCAGTGATTAAGTAATTCTCATGCTCAGCCACAGTGGCCAGAATGAGAATTACAAGTTCAGATGTCTCTACATAAGAGCAGGAACTAGTGAATTCTGCCTCAGAGCCATGCAAACATCTTACTGGTGCCTTACGACATTTTACAGACACACCAAGATCTCCCACAGGCATTCTAGGAACATATTTTCAGATTTCATCTCAAATGTCAAGAAGATAGACGTTTTAAGGAGGTTTTCACAATAAGCTATAGCTGTCATACAAAAAGCTGTAAGATAAGAGTCAATGTTCAAATTAACAGCTGAAAAATTAGTCAGAATTACACTCAGGTATAACTATCAATGAAAGATCCACTCTCAGTCAGCACACCCCTTCATGCCTTTGGATGCCTTGTTACAACAGGTCCTGCCAATCAAAAACATCCAGTCTGATTTCACTGGAAATGGATAAAAATCAGTTATTCTAAGAACAGCTGCTTGTAGGAAAAGGACTGAGCATTATCATAAGTCTTTTAATTATTTAAAAAAACTAAACAACCCAAACCAACTTAAAAGACAATGCTACAGACATTTTGCTCAGCAAAGCACCCCAGAATTTCTGTATAGAACAAAATAATTATACCTTACATTTAAAAACAGGGTCCACCAATGTTAAACGTCGGTAAAGTAAGTTCACAAAATCTATGTTAAAATGTAGTATTTAATATTCATTTATTCCAATCCTTCAGAAGACTTTGTGCATGTGTGGGAAGGAACAAGGTATTGTATTTTCAATATTGGGGCGGGGGGGGGAAGACATAAAATTAAGAGACAACAGAAACATTACGTCCTTTCAGCCAGGTATCTCATTATACTCATTTAACACAAAAATCAATTATTCTTTTAGTAATGACAGAGCCATACACAGTTAAAGTAAAAAACCAACAATCTACTCCCTCAATTACTGAAGTGTAAACTTAGTAGTTCTCAAACTGAGTTTCCAAGCCAGGGTCCAGCCTCCAACATGTGAAGGTTGTACGGTTTCACAACTACTGAATGCAATCCTTGTTCATTGACCCTAAGCCATCCAAGGGACTTGGAAGGGGAGTGGGAGGTGAGTGAGTGCGTGCAAGAGAGGGAAATCAATCCTACCACATGGGTAAATCAATTATCCAGCATTAATATGCTTTAAATATAAACCTAATCAAAGTTACTGTTGACTTCTTTAGTAGCTTATGTACTTGGAAGTGTGCTTTGATCAGAAACCTTAAAAAAACCCCAAAACCCACACCCAAAAAACCCCACCAAACCCATAAACCAACAAAAACCTTCTCAATTGAGGAGGCAGTGGTTCTGTGAAGCCTCTCAAGTTGTACACATTGCTTCTGATCTGTCAACAAAATGTCTTATCTTGTGCTGCACTGTAGAGTCAACTTCAAAGTAAAAATTTTTAGTAAAAGAAATTTCTCCTTAACAGGACTGTACACAACCTGGACTGACATTTCCAGAGCAGGAAAAGCATACAGGACCGCAAGTAGGTAAGCTACTTAACTCACTCTTCACACTTACACAAGCAGTGGGAATTTACAAATCGTGCACCTTTAACTCACAACTGGGACTGCCTACCTTTTGTGCTGCAGTCCAAACGATGCAGTTCTGCTTCAAGATTTCATCTGACTCCTAAATATGAGCACTAGTTTACAGCAGACAGCTGCTTTAGATACAAGTTAAGGATATCTTAACCCTTCAATTACCCAAACTGAACAGGCTGTTTCATGCAGTTAAGTACACATCTTCTAATTCACAGCTTATGAATGCCCGGAGGCCTAACTGTTCATTGCATTATTATGACCGTGACAGGCTCTGGGCAATTTTCATTTCCTTACTGTAGCTATGTGAAGCTCCTGTATCTTCTCAATTTACAAATATTCTTCCTGTAGTTCATAATCTCCAAAGTTGTCTTTTAATGGCAGGAGGGCAAAATCCTTTCACGAGAAGTTTTAAGAAATGTGTCTTCTAGAAGGTATCCATATGAAATACCAGTCTAGCAAAACACTTCCTCGTTTAATTCAAAGGAAGAAGCTCTATGTCAGATCTCACTCTAATACTTATCCAGTCCAATCGGTGATTTGGCACACCATGGAACCTGTTCTAGGATTTCTTCCTCAAGCTTGTAACTACTGCTTGTGCTTTGATACAACTTGCAATAGGATGTCTTGATTTAAATGATTTCAAGTGAGAACAAGCTTTAGCTCAATCCGCTCTTCTCACTGGCGAAGCACTATTTTAGTACTCCATTAGTTACTCCAGCTTCCAGTCACCAAATCCTTCTGTGCTTTTGTCAGGTTTTCATTCATTTTCTTTTCTCCTCTTCATACTGGAACACTCTAGGCATCAAAACTAGACAATACATTCAAGCTCTGGCACGACTAAGACTACCGAAGTAGTATTTCCTTATGGTTCATGCACTCAGGGATGTTAGCTGTTTTTCGGTTTAACAGGTTGAACCACTATACACTTAGTCTCTGAAGTGCATTTATCACAGGGACAAACCAAGTGTCCTTCATCTTCCTTTGGGTTGAATCACCTGGTCCAAATATTGTTAGACCTATTGTGAGGCCTTTCATTCAGACATCTATTGCCAAACAAACTACAACTACAGACCTTCCATCTTCAGGGAACAAAGCATAGAAACAACAGGGCAAAAATACCACAAAAAGGAGGGCAGACACAGGTGGTTACATTGGTACCTTATACTTCTACTTCCAGTTTTTGCACACTCCCTCTGGTCCTGCTAAATTCCCCCTCTGGCTGGGAGAAGCCGTCCCTGTTCTCAGCACTCTGTCAGCCTGACAAAGAAAACGTGACAGGCTTTCAGTTTCCCTTCGATCCTACAGTAAGCCTTGGGAAAAGGAAGATTTTCTCAGCCTGCCCGGGACCAAGCTGGGGTACTCCCCACTTGGCCTCCTCTCTGCTGTTTCCTCTAGCACACATATTCCTGACAAGTTCGTCTTTCCCCACTGGTTTCCTTAAAAGCTCTTTTTGACTTAACTTTACTTAAAATCAGCTGTCAAACACATATGCATCACATCCATATGAATATCAGTATTTCTCCCTCAGACTATCTCCGTCTATTAGATGCTCGATTTTTGTTCTCCCACTAGACTGTTTTTTGGATAGGAAGACATCACAGCTTTTTGTTAAGTATATGAGTAGGTAGTCTCCTGAAAAAGAGAAGCTGCAGAAGGACATACAATGATGGTGTAGCTACTGTATGTTAACAAAGTTTATATGTGGAAATGGAGAAATTTACAACTTAGAATTACTTAGCAATGTCCAGTTTTAAGAAAATAAACACACTTGCAAATAGCCTCAGCTACCTGTCTCTGCACCTGGAGTCCCTTTGATATATGTGGAGCAACTAATATAAATAAATGCAGCAGTCTGGTTTCCTGAAGTCACACTATTTGCCAGTTAAATCCAAATCAAGCTAGTGAAAACTGAGACACTGTGACAATTTAGGACTTGCATGGTTTTCACAAAACACGCAAAGACACAAACATCAGAAGAAGATACACATGCTATTCTCAGTCTTCAATGCTTCGGAAACAATAACCTCCCCCACTCCCAAAATCCTGGTTTTTAAATGAGCACTCTGCTGCTAACGCTGAGAAAGGCAGCATTTCAGAGTTGTGACAGCTCCCACTGTGGCATTATCCGACACTCTGCTCTTCAGATTCACATAAAGCAGTTGGGAACCACAGCAATAGTGAACACTGAGAAGTAGGGCAAGTTCCCAACACCCCCCTAGGGCCAGCACTAATATTGATACAGTGCGTTACGAGCAGAATTGCTGTGGCTGAAGACTACCCACTCAGCATCCAACCAACCGCAGTGCTTAGTACTGCTACAGGACAAAGCAAGCATGACTGCAGGACAGCTTCTTCCAGTCTCACATGATATTTTCACCAGTTTGAAGTGCCTGTGAAACCAAAGTGACAACTAAAAATCTAGCAGGACATTAAAAGTAAAGTCAGATGTGTCATCACACCATATACTGAATGTATAAGTGACTTACTCTTGGCTGCTTCTGCCACAGCACTAGCTATTTTTTGTTGTTTCCTTCCCTCTTACTTGGATGAACTGGAATTTCTGTGCATTGTTAATGTGCTGGTTTTGACTGGAGTAGAGTTAATTTTCTTCACAGTAGCGACCACGGGGTTATGTTTTGGATTTGTGCTGGAATCAGTGTTGATAACTCAGGAGTGTTTTTCTTTATTGCCGAGCAGCGCTTACAGAGTCAAGGCCTCTTCTGCTCCTCATCCCACCCCACCAGTGAGTAGGCTGGGGGTGCAACAAGAGGTTGGGAGGGGACACAGCTGGGACAGCTGATCCCAACTGACCAAAGGGATATTCCAGACCATATGGCGTCATGCACAGGAATATAAAGCTGGGGAAGAAAAAGGAAAGCGGGGACATTCAAAGTGATGGTATTTGTCTTCCCGACTAACCGTTACATGTGATGCAGCCTGGCTTTCCTGGAGATGGCTGAACACCTGCCGGCCCATGGGAAGTGGTAAATGAATTCCTTATTTTGCTTTGCTTGCACGTGCAGCTTTTGCTTTACCTACCAAACTGTCTTTAACTCAACCCACGAGTTTTCTCACTTTCACTCTTCTGACTCTCTCCCCGACTCTGCTGGGGGGAGTGAGCGAACAGATGTGTGGGGCTTTGTTGTCAGCTGGAGTTAAACTACAGTAGTCCTTTTTGGTGCCCAATGTGGGGCTTGAAGGGTTCAAGATAATGACAAGTTTGATTGGAATGTGCTAGATCAAATTTAGAGCTGTTACTGCTGTTTAGCAATTAATTGACAGACTCTTCTGTTTGCCATGGGGCTTGCTTGCCTTACTGTACATTAGAGTCTAATGCTCATCAGTGGCTGCTTTTTTGCTCCCATGTCTTGCTGTACTGCTGATCATCCGAGTCTGCTGTGCCTGGAAACATTCTGGTAGCAGCAATGGCAATGCCTCTAGGCTGGCAGATGGCCAAGGCATCGCTGCTGTTTCTGTGCTGCTGTACGTGAACTCAAGTCAGAGGGACTGTGACTTGTGGATGAGTCAATGTGGGAGCAGAACACCCCAAATCATCTGTGGCTGTGGACAAGTCCACACCAGAGCAGGCACATCTCAAAGCATCTGTGGCCACAGTTATATCTGTCCTGCAGCAGGTATACCTCTGAAGGGATTGTGGCCCAAGGATAAGTCCATGCTGGAGAAGGTACACCCTGAAGCAACGGTAGTGGCGCATGAGATCATGCTGGAGCACCTCAAAGCGCATGGCCATGGATAAGCGCACAACAGAGCAGGCATACCCCTGGAGAGACTGCAGCCATGGGGAAGGCCATGTTGGAGCAGGCTCACTCCTGAAGGGACTGTGGTTGTGGGTAAGGCCACGCTGGAGCAGGTGTATCTCAGAAGGCATTATGCTGGCTGGGGTCAGACCCCAACAGTGACACTTCTCCAAGGTGAGCCCCAAATACCCTACAACGTGCACTTCACTAAAGCCAACATCTAGGGATTTTTTGCTTCTGAGTCTCTGTAAATCACAGCATTCAAAGCAGAATATTTCCTTTTACATTCATGTCCAGAGTGATAAGTACCTCAATAACAGCTATATGGCTTGAAAAAAGTCGTATTTGTCTATCAAGATACTCATGAGACACTATTGAAAACCTCACAGCAAAGTTCCACAGAACAGCCGATACACCATCTTCATGTCAAAGGGATGGCTTCGCTCCCTTCTTTTCCTCCTTGTCCCCCTTCAGTACTCCAGCACAGACTTCATGCAGTCCCCAGAGCCTATCTGTACAGCGTGTCGAATCAATCTGCTTATCAGGCTGAATAACAACTTGACAGAAAGCACAGTCTTTGGCGCGGTTAGCAAGCTCAACTGTCTTACTGAAAAGTCAGATGATACCCACAACCAGCACAAAGCAAGAGGGGACGGGGTGGAACTGTCCCTTTCATGTGAAGTAAGTGGTTAAAATATCCCTGTTACATCCTTTCACTGCACTGTCAGCTTATACGCAGCACTCCAGCAGGATTTATTGTCACATGCAAATCCCTGCATGGTTACAGCAAGGCAAGGTGTGCTGAAACCTTTCTACTGATCCATACCTGCACTGTGGCATGTTCTCTGCTCAGGAGTTTGTTCTTTTGTGAATGACAAGTTATGAACACACAGGCACAGTAGAGCAGTATTCCTACCCACTCTGTATTCACTGCTTTGTGCAGTATAAGCTTCATTTCCTTGAGAAAGGCCTACAGCAGTAGGAAAGCCCTTTACAGAAATTACTGATAAAACATATTCCTTTTTTGTACATCTCTATATTAATGTTGATGTTGAGAACCACCAAGTCTCCAAACCTGTGACATTCAGCTGCCAGAGATATATCTGGATGCAAGCCTCAGACTTGCATTTTTCCAGACAGGCTTTTAAATCTATGATTTCTAATTTAAATCAACAGTCAAGTTTGAAAACATACCTTTACATTACAGCTGAAACTGAAAAAGTATTTTTAAATGCTGTTGTATTTAGAACAAAGACTCACATTACCAAATCATAACAGCCCTTAATAAAGGCAGAGGAATGATCAGGGACCACCAGCAAATCACCTAGAGTCCTTGTGCTATGCAGACATCTCAACTGTTATAAATAGAGAAAATACAGCAAGTGGGGAAGAACAGTGTGTCATCCACACAAAAAACCCCCCAACAGATAAAAAAATCCTGCCAACACCAAACGCAGGCAAGTGAGAAAGAAAACTTGTTCAGAAAACAAACCACCACACAACAAAACAGACACACACATTACAATAGGGCTCTTGGTAAAACCGAAGGCTGTGTTTTTATTTTTTTATTGATTGCTTCTGCTTGGATCAAAGATCCACCCATGCAACAATGTGAAACAACAAAATGAAGAGGGGATACAATACAGAGCAAAGGGACATCTGACTAACAGTTGCAAGAAGTTTTTCCAACCCATTGTTTTATTCCAAAAGAGGACATTCCACAACCCACACAGTCTGATCCCAAAGGACCTTGGAAGGATCACTAGACAGTTCACATTCCTTCACAAAAAGTTTCAGTAGGTTTAGATGATCTTATTTCCGCAAGTAGCAGACTTTTGCCAAATATTAATAACGCAGTCCCTTAGTTACCACTTATGAAAGCTCATAATTATTTACAGCTCCTGAACATTACGGAGGACAAGACAGGCAATAAGTTCTGCAAAAGGAACAATGAAGTAAACTAGTGTTCTTCAGCTTCAAAAACTGACTGGACCAGGGTCTACAAAATTATCAAATGTCACAGGGACATCCAGCGATGCTTGGCTGAAAGGTTGAAAACAGCACAGCTCTTCATGCATGAGGTAGTAGACTGCGGAAACTCTCTGCTAAGTAACAGGAAGGCTAGAAGTTCTTGTGGTTTCCAAAGAGAGGTAGGACCAGTTCATTGAAAGGAATTCTGCTGAGGGTTACCACCACATCTGGCTTGTGACGTCTCAGAGCTGGAAATAACTGTGGGCCTGTATCAGAGGACACATGTTTGCCCTAATCTTACTCTTTACCAGGCAGCCCCTCACAGCCACTGCTCGAGACAGGACTCTACAGGAACTGGGCCTTCTTTATGGCATGCAACAGTCATTCTCACCTCCCTTCAGTATTAGCAAAAGAACGTATTCTCTATTTCTAAGCATTCAGAGAAAATGTCTCCTTACAAGTATGACATACATGGAATACCCATAGTGAAAATATAAAGTATACAACTTCCTCAGAAAACCTTTCTAGAGTACCTCTGATTTGAGTCAACTAAACTGCAGTTATCACCATAACATCACTTAACACCAGGTGGAAGATTTAAATTATCAGTACACATTACACTGAGTTTAGCAAGGCAGATGTAAAGGCTTAGCTTATCAGAAAAGAATAGTCTAATACAGGAAACAAGATTTGTATGTTAGATATCTGCTTTCGTAAGTGGAATTTCAAACCCAGTTTAAACAACTAAATTCCTATGCAGCACCTTGAAATGGTAACACTGAGCAGGGAATCACATAGTAGCCAGTAGGCACAAACCACCCAAAAGTATTGCTCAGAATGGCAGTCCCCACGCTTCACCTTGCTAAGCACTTCAGTTAATACACACAGTTCTCCACTCACCTGAAGTCTTACCTATAGTATAAAATTAAATTTCAAATCATCGAGTACAGTTCACAATTCTCTTCTAACGAGGCCAAAGGAGCCAGCAAAGTAGGGAACCTGTTACTGGTAACACACAGGGAAAATCCCCACCAGACAAACGTGCTTAGAATAGAATAGAATCACGTATTTGAGGGGATCATATACTAAGCACTAGATATAAATATTTCTTGCTTTTTTCAGAGTCCTCTTCTCCTGCAATGTTCACTTCAGAACACGATCTAGAGTCTCATGCACTATTTTGCCCTGCCTTTAACAGAGAAATACATACTCTTTTTGTATGTATTTTTGCCTCAGTCACTTATCTGGTGTTCCACTGAAACGTTTAAGGATACCTGCTAAAGCCCTTTCAGCTGCCTTCAAGGATTCTGTCTCCTCTTCCACGCGTTGAATTTTCTTTGTCCCTAGAGGTACAAGCTTAAGTTTATATTCAATAAATTCTGAAGTAACTGACTAAACAGAAAATATTTACCTTGAGTAGCTTAACTGACAAACATAAATGTTCCTTCATTATCTTCATGTTAAATCACTACATCTTTGTTCTCCTGAACAGGAGTATCAGCTCCTCAGGTTCCTCTCCCGCTTTTGCCTCCATCAAGCATCCGTGCTTGAAATTTTGTTCTTATACAGCTCATTGGTATTAAAACTTGATGTTCTTATTTCAAAATAGAGAAGTGTTGTAATTTGTTCCCTTTAATTAGTAAGATTACAGACCAAAGACAAGGTTTGCTTTGCTTTTTGCTATTGCTGAACAAAAAACTCTGGTATTACATTTTATCCACGCCTTACAGAATAACAATATGAGAATCCCCAGTAGTACTTTTAACCTTTTAAGTTGTTTTGAAGAAAAGTTGCAAAAGTCTTTTTAGATGGTTCCCTCCTCTCTGCCGCAAATCCTTCTGGCCCTCCCTCTCCTTCACAGACTGGTTAAAGCTGTACGTCCTTCACTCGCCTTCTACTCAAGCACATAGCAGATTAGAGATAACTATGTTAAGTTTCGTCTTTTTACCAATACCAGATTCATTCAGCCTTGTACGATCATGTATTCTGATCTCTTCTGCAACAGAAAGCAACCTCATCTACTATTTTATACAACAAACTGATATGCTGTAATTCAGGCCAAAGTTTATTTTAGAAAGATATCCCTGATGAACTGGTATGTTGCAAGAATCTATTACCCTCCTCCTCTCTTTTCTGTTCCAGAGCTTAATTCCTCGTTCTAAACTTCCAACTTTTCTAGTCTGAATTTGAGTAGGTCACGTATCAGCTACTAAACCTCATTTCATTTCCTCCTACCAGGTAACCTTATCAGGTCATTAACTGAAGGATGAATCCAGTGAATTGCTTTTTCTGCCTTTAACTAAGTTTAGTTCTGTTTCTCTGATCTCACACTGTGAAGTCTGTAAAACACACTTCATTCCTTGAATTTCCAGTTTTCTATGAACACTTTATGAAGTCCAGGAAAGTATTAAAGTTATGACAATTAACATCATACACAGATCAATCTAGCTTTCAATCCAACTTGATATCCTTGTTTACCAAGCCAAAAATTCATTTGTCCATATCTCTGTGACACTGTTCTGGGACTGCCAGTCAATGAAGTCCTTGCACCATCAGTCACTTCAAACCTTCATCTTGTAAGTGTGACACGGATACACAACTGTGTGGCACCTCATTAGAAATGGCACATGTATTTCTTAGGCAAGATCTTATCAAGCAACATTGTTGGAGTGACAACTAAAGGAGACCAACCTGCACCACTTGGCTCCCTCACCAGTAAAAGTCGCTTTTGCCATCATGTAAGTGATACAGATCCTGACTAGTATAACATCAGGGACAAAGCCAAGGGGAAATTGCCAGAAACAATGCTACTGACTAATCCTTGCTTAGATCACAAACATTAACCCTACGAATCAGTTAGCTAGTTTATTTAATATGGGGCTGCATGGGTTTTTACAGTGCAGCACAGACCTCTCTTTGGGAGACTCATGCAACAGAATCTTACATTTTTTTATTAGATGAGAAGTTGCAAATCTAAAGATGTAACCCTTTGTAACTGAAGTGGAAGACTCCTTAACCCCCTAGCTTAATCTTTCAGCTGTGTACTCCCATATAGCACTGGCATTTATCTAACCCCACGGAGAGCTGTTCAGAGATCCAAAACACATTAAAACTAATCTTGCCAAAAAAAAAAAAAATTTAAAAAGCTACAAGTCTGAGTAGATCACAGTAAGGTGATTCATGGAGTCCAGGAAGTACCAGCATTGTACAAAGGAGGGGGACAGATGAGGAGCTCAACAGTAAGAGTACATGTAACTTACATAGTAAACACATACCTGAACATGAGGACACACAGATTAACTTCTATAGGGATATTATGGCAAGAATACTTCTACAAAGCCTCCAGTGCAATAAAAGTATTCAAGAAACAGTCTGAAAAGTGATATTTATTTTGTTTGTGCACTGCCACTTTGAATAAATTTACTCTTTTTATAGAGGGCTCTTTTATCAACACCCAAGTTAAATCAATCTCCAATACACATGAGCCCAGTCAAGAAAGAACCTGTATGAATGGCAGTCAACATCCAGGGAAGTTAGCCTTAAGAAACATTGTTCTGTGTTAGAACAGCACATAAAAACATCAATATAATTGTACTGAGATGGCTGATGCTTACAGACTGAGAAGCAGGAATGTGAAAACTGTGAAGACAGGCAGAACACGATACAGGAAACCAGCAGGAACTAACAGACCAGCCCTTTTAAGAGTAGAAGAGAATGATTAGCTCACATGTGGAAATGATTCTGATGAGTACACTTTTGGAAGGATGTGTGGAAAATACAGAGCTACACCATAAAGAATGACTGAGGAGCCGCTTACATGCTGTTGCCAAAGACTCAGCCAAATTACATCACAGGGAGGAGTTAAAGGGGATAAGCTGTGTTTTATTTAAAGGTGGAAAACTACGGTACTTCACTACAACATGCAATTAGGTTTGCCTGAAAGGGCAATTGAAGTTAACTGTATTTATCCCTAATGTTTATTCTTTAGGTAGAAACCTCAAGACCCTGCCAGGAATTGGAAGGCCAGGAAAGTACCTTTTTCTGTTTCCCGGGGGTCTGAAATTCACTCACCAGCCACTGCTACAGACAAACCTCAGAACTTGCACCAGTATTATTCTCTGAGCTGGTTGCCAACACAGCATCCTTCCAAAACATCGTCATTGCCACAAAATGCACACGCAAAAAGCAAACAAAGTACTCGCAGAACTGAGACAAAGGATTACAAAGAGTCACATACAGACAACTTCAAGGGGAAAAAAAAAAATATTTTTTTGGTGTATAAATAAAGTCAGAGACCAGTTAAGAGATCAGTTACCACATTTTCCAAAGTCACCAAACAAAATTCGGGAAAAAAAAATAGAAAAACAGGTTTCATTGACAAATAACAGAAAACAGTACTTTTCCAGGTTTGTCAAGGGACACCATCATTCCAATACATTTCAGGCTACAGAGAACTATCGAACCACAGAAATATTCTAGAACTAGAGGTCAAGTCAGATGAATGACAAAATATTTGTTTTAAAAAATAAGAATGAATCTGAAAGCCATGCCAAAGGAATTAGATTACACAAGTTTTACAAAACACCATGAATGAATCCATGGAGGCTTAAATACTTGCCTGAGCAGATCCTATTCTAAAAGGCACATTAATTTTCCCTAAAAAGCATCTGGAACTCTCCTAGACTAACTCAAGCATTTAAAGGAACTCAGAAGTCTTGTAAGGTTGAATAATGATCAGTTTGCCTAGAAACAAAAGATCACTGATATGCTACAATGCTATCTAGGTCTCTACTGAGATACCAATGGGCACTTTTTCCCCCCACTTTTTTTTGTTACATGGGGGATTTTTCTTTCGATCCTGCTTCTTTCTGAGATGTGCAACAATTTGTTCCTTGCTAGTGTGCATATGCTCTAGGAAAAAAAAAAGTCATTAATTCATTTTAAGTGGTTGCTGCATGGATTCTGTTGTTATCTGCTGACTTAAACATTTTCTTACTTTCCATTTATATTCCAAATATCTTTGTCCTGTTCGAGTACCTGAGCATAGTCCTGGTGATACTGACCTCAACAGCGACACTTCCCACACAAGCCCTTGAAACTCTGCAAAAATTCATCCATCAGACTTGAATTCTTGGAAGGAACAGATATATATATATATATATATAAAGGACACAGTCAGAAAACAGACATGGAGGCATCAGCCATATACAATTGTTAAAATTGCTCTGAGCTGGTAGTTGATAATCTCTACTGAGAACAGGAACAGAGAAACATGAGTTTCTACAACAGCCGACTACTGTAATGTTCTCCTCTGTCTTATTTTTCCCCCCTCATCATCTTATTCTTGATTATGACAAAAGCATTGGAGTAAGAAGAATAAAAAGCTACTCCAGCTAAGAAAAATAAAGCAAGCATTCACTATGGAAGAGTCTCATGGTCAAGTCAGATAAATTAGGAAAGGAATTACTTCATCCAACAAATAAGGCAAGTACAGTAATTAAGAACTCTTTATTGCCAGATGGGATATCTTAAACAGACTGAACTAGATTTTTAAATGCTATAATAGGGAAATACCTATCTTTCATGTATATAATAGGGAAATATATATATAATAGGGAAATACCCATCTTCAGACTGGTCCCTGGCCAGACAAGCTGACCAAGTTGTACATGTCTCAGACACAGAAAAAAAATATTTATATAAAAGCTCTAGAATTTGTAACAGAGGTGAAACAGAGAATTCCAGCATAAACCCAAACTAGCATTAACTCATTGCTCTTATTTCTCTCTTCCTATTAAAAAAAGCAATATCCAATTGCTGATCTTGTATTTCTAAAATATAAATAACTTCTAGAACCTCTGGTATTTGGACCCAAACTGCATAGCAAGCATTTGACAACATTTTGAACAGATAAGTCTTTTACTATTAGAGAGCACTTCCAGTAACTCTAATGTTTTTATGTGACAAATCCCTGTAAGAAATCACTGAACTGATTTGACAGGTTTCTAAAATAAACTGCAATATTCAGAGGCTAGTTTGGTCATTGCAGCAAAAGAGTATTTTCAAATAAAACAAACAGGAGAAACTCTAAAAAAACCAGGGAGGAAACAACATTGTAATAAACAACTTGCAAGCTAATGTAGAACTTCTAGTGTACAAACATACTGTGAGAATGAAGGGCTGTAACATCATCTAAATTTCCCTAATTTCCCTAATTTCACATAAGATCACTAGAAATTAAATGCTACAGGAAAACTGTTAATTGAAATAAAAATTCTGTAAATGTAAATTTTTGACAGCATCTAATTTCATGAAACTTCACTTAGATTTCAAAAATGAAGGTGATGAAGACTCTTCAAAACTCACAAAGCCATAGTAAACTGGGTATAGATAAAAACTATAGTTTAATGTTACTCTAGGACAGCAAGTTCACCTAACGTTCTGAGGTTTTATCAGATTGTTAAGAGAACAGAAAATCTGAATACCAGAGCCTCCTAAGGTCAAACTTAAGTATTAATTTCTGGATTTATGAATTTGGGCCACATCCTGAGTATTACTTAAGAATATTCTTAACTGTTGACAGCACAGTGTTAATACTGACTTTTTAATTAACTCATTGAATTAATTTCATCTATAACAAACCCACTCGTAAATGCAAATGCAAAGATTACATGAAATGGCTTGGCAACCAAACACATTGGGAAAGGGAACAGAGGAATAAATAGGCATCATGTTTCTCAGTCAACAATTCTAGTCTAGAATTGCAAACTGGAAAACCCAACATGGTCAAGAAAAAGGTCAGAAAACACACTTTAACATAACCTCAAAGACTAACATATGACTTTTTTGCAATGTATTCTGGACCCCAGCATTTATCCTTGAAAAATGACTAGTCCATTCAAGTCTATGGGAAAAACAAATAGTATTTTACAAGGTTATACGAAAACTAATATGCTGGTAGCCAAACTGCAGAATAAAGCCCAAATCTCAGGGGGATTTCAAATGCAATTATCAGAGGTCCTTGAGTGAATGATTAAAAAAAGTTGAACAAAAGCCATTTTGCTGTCAGTCTCAATACAACTATGATTTGCAACATAAAGCATAAAAGTTTTGTTATTCTTTAATATATAGGTTTGCCTCAAATTGGCACAGAAGTCCTAAATTGCATAAATTGCTCCAAGAAAAATCCATAGATAAAGAGAAGGCCATTCATAACAAGTCAAGAAAAAAACCAACCAAACCAGTTCAAAGAAGTTACAAAACTAGCAATTTTAAAAGCAGAAAAAACATTCTTCAAAAAAAGATAAAATAAAAATATATTAGTTTTATTTTCTTCAGTTTTTTCTAGGAAGTAACTTTTCCTTTCACTTCATTAATATTCTGCAGTACAGTATTATTTAGCAATTTCTACCAAAGACTTTCTGATCTTGTCCTTTTTAAGACAAGCTAGAAAAGGCAAAGCCACTTTCAGGATGTTTCCAAGATAAAAAGAACTTCAGATCAAGAATAATACTCATTTCTGAGTTCTCTGATAGTCTTATTTCATCCTTCCTCCAAAACCTACATCAATTCCAAATGGTTAAGACTAACTTCAGAGTTTTCTAAGCAGTCTGGTATCAAGACCACATCCAATCTTTAAAATTAATTTGTTTTTAGCTGACACAAAGGAATTAAGGCAAACGGCTGCAACCGAATAAGCATATACAAGTTACTAGAAAATGCCTTCCTGTTAAAGCGATTTGAGAGACATGATACACACTGCTTAGGAATTGCCAAACGTGCCCTTCCCAGCATTACAGCAACTGCACACTGGGAGCTCTATTTCCATCACGGCCACACCAAGTAAGAACCGTTAAGGTTTTAGCAATCATGTTTGCTGCTTCCTTTACACGAGGTGCCACTAAACTGCCTTGTACCTGTGGAACACAGAGCTTACTAATATTTGTAAGGAAGATACTGTTAAAACAAACACGAAAACTATACCATCTTCCTCGACTGCTTGTGCTCATAAGAATAGGTTTCTTTAAAGTTAGTAGAGAACATCAACACCTTAGACCACAAGAAACATGGCTTGTTATTTCACCATTCTAAAACCCTGCCAACACTATTTCTTGCTCTATAAGTAGCCTACTGGCACCGTTCCTGCAGAAGACCAACCTACTGAACTACAGCATGGCTTCAGCTCAGGGTCACAAGCTGTTCTGCCACCAGCAGCTGACCTAGAAGTGTGTCTGACATCAGAGACATTGAATAACAGCTTCTCAAGTGGCAGGAGACTGAAAAGGTTACAAACTCTGTATGCGTTGCCTAAGAAATATCTTTTTGCAGCTGCAAAGGAGAAAAGATGACTTGAACATAGAGAAGAAAGATGAATCCTTGCAGGTGAGGAAGGCGCAGGGTACATGAAGGGTCCTGCACTGTACACACAAAGGCAGCATTATCAGCCAGTTCTTGAACTGAATTAAACTATACAACCAGTACAGGAATTTTAGCAAAAGCTAAAATAAATTTGAAATAATATCAAATGCAACAGAAACTATTGATCTTCTTTGGGACAAAGACTGAAATGTCAGACTATTTTTTTAGTTAATGAATATTCCAGACTAACAAAGCCCAAAGATGCTGTTTTGATCTGTGTTCTTCTGCAGAATGGATTAAAAAAGAAATTACATTTCTCAACATCTGGTGAAAGATCAGGTTTCCAAGGAGATGAAATCTGGGCCTTGGTAAGTAGCCTTACTGCATTTTTCCAACAGATCAAGGTAAAAAAAAGCCAGGTGCAACATGCAGTTCACGCCAGCAACCTACTCATTTCGATATCCACCTCATTCAATGGAAAGTTCAATTAAATATACACCACAGGTTATCTGACAATATTCATAGTGATTATATACAGATAAAAACAATTTGATAATTACGACTGGGATCTCTTCCTCCCACAAAAAAAAAAAAGGCAAAAAAAACTTAAATAGACTTTCTATGTAAGTCAATACACTAACTCTTAAAAGCATTCTCATTTTGTAAGTGCATCATTTTGTGTTCTGTTTAAGTGTCTTGACTTTCACCTATGTAACACCACAGGAGTATGCAAAAGTCACCAGTCTGCATTTGATCTAACTAAACCTAGAACATATTTACTACTACAATGCAAGACTACCACATACATAAGAACACACCAGGCAGAGCGTATCTCTGCTTCACTTCACTCCATTGTCAGTCCATTATCTAAAATTTATCTACAGCAACTCTTAAAAAGAATGAAAGGCACAGATTAAAAGCTTTTTCACTGCTTTAAAAAATGCCATGATGCACCTTATCTGCATCTTCAAGCACCTCCAGAACACAGACCCCAATTTCTACGGGCTGATCAAACTGAGCTTTCAACAACTAAATGCAAAAGCTGGTGCTGAGTTCTAGTCAGTATCATCTCAGCTACGACATTTATCAAAACCAATTATTTGAGTCTGAAGTTTTTTTAAGTATGATGACAGATAAAAATGAAAGTTTCACACGTTTAATGTATTAAATGGAGAAACCTTATGTATTCTTTGCATTCTGTAGACACACTGAGAACAAAGAAGCTACGCAAACTTTAAAATACCTATTTATTTTGAGCTTCTCTTTGCAGTTATTTGCACCTTGTATATCTTTAAACATCTTTTATTGAAGACAAGTAACCTCAGAGAACTTTCTAATACTTGGGGATATAAGGTAGTTGCTTTTTACTACTTTTCTGCCCTCTTTCAAAAAACAGAGCTATGGACAAAACAAAGATTAAAAATGAAAAGCATACAAGTCTCAGACCTAAAAAATAAAGTCACTGAGGGATGCACCAAACTCACTTTGTTTTACTTAACAATTTATTCCTTCAGGTTTTCCTGTACCTCCTTGCCAAATTGTAACCACACAGAATTGGCTCTGTGCTCGAAGCAGCTTAAAACATTGAATTTGAGCATGAAAACAGTGCTTCTGTATTCACCTGAACTAATTAACCTACACATCTAGGTATTTCCAGCATGCTTGACAGCAATTCTCTTCAAAAATGGTCCTACTCATCTGCAACACACAGGCTGCAACTATCCCATTAGGTCTCAGCTTTGTCATCATAGTCTTGCATGGTGCTAACGAACTGTGTGTAACTTTAAACTCTCAAATAAATCCAATGAATGGTCACTTGTTCCTATTCCTGTTTTCCCAAACAAATCTTCAAGAGCAGGTATATGAAGAAAAAACCAAAATCTCAAACTCCCCCTACAAACATCACTTTCTTAATACATCCTTAGCAATGGTCCCCAAATACAAGCAGGTCTCTTGGTAGCAGGTGGTGACATTGACATGATAGCTGGTGCTAACTTCAGCTCTGGCTTTGTGGAACCCCCACAACAGCTAAGTTAGTCTACCAACATCCCTGTGTGCCCCCAAAGAGCCTTGTAGAGAAGAACAAAACAGCTCTCCTTTAGGTTCTCTGTGGTACTTCTTTCTGGGCTAGGCAGTCTCCCAGCACAATTCTTTTACAGAAGCACCACATGCCACAACTGCCACACAGACTGACAACAGAAATGCACGGCATGGAAGAGAATACAGGGTAAAACAGAGTATTAATCCATAACCACAATATTTTATTGGGTTATTTTACGCACTCCATTTCTACAAGTAGGCATAAGAAAACACAAATGGTCATGAGAAAAACAAACCCATAAAAGTCAGTAGCAGTAAAGACCTTCACCTTAAAGAGCAACTGTGGTTTAGAATATTCAGATGAGAAGTCTATAGTTTCTGACGCTTCAAATAGCTATTTACATTTGCATATTCCTAGAGCATACAAAACATGCATTCTTTCGAGGGCAGAGTTCAACCTCAGCCTTCTGCAAGACCATGTACAGAGACCGTTAGTCAGTATTAATTGTTAACTGTACCAAACAAACTTTCTTCTTTCCCTTACAAACTTAGCTGCAGCTTGTGTTTTATGAGTCGCCCCATTTTAAAAATCTTTTTGATAAAAGAGAAGATACAGGACAGGTACTTTAATATTAACCTGTTAAAAAAGAAAATGTAGTTTCATTTTGAATATTCAAGCACCAGCATCATGAAAAAAAATTCTACTTAAAGACTGAATGAATTTTGCAAAGAGATTAGATTCAAAAGTGTTTATAAAGATGATCTGTCTGCAGCCGACCCTTTTAGCTCACATACTAAGAAAATAATTTAAAATTGCTGTAAGCATACTTGCTTCAAAAGCAAGAAAACACACCCACTTGTTTCTTCACCGTTATTTTCAAGTACTAAAATCTCTCCAAAACTGTTATAATTGAGGCACTGGAGTAACAGAAACCTCAGCAATTACCAATGCAATGATTCCCCTGCCTCCCCAAGCGCAAAATCCTGATCTCGGGAAGCTGCCTTAACGCTCCCAGTATTCTACATTCGCGGTTGAAGAAAAGCGTTCATTCTGTGTTGACGGCAAAGCTGCACATACAGCTGTCAGAAACAGCCCGGGAAGTACAGCACCGGGGAGGGCTGCCTCGGACCGGGGTTCACCCTCAGCCGTCCAGGAGGTAACCGAGCCGCGCTGTTTGAAGCGAGGCACCCCCCAGCCGTGGGGCTGCCGAGCTGCCCCGGGCTGCCCACAGCCAGGACCGGCCACCGCGCAGGAGTCACAACCCAGAGACATTTCCAACTACTGCCGTCATTCGGGTTGGACACACGCGCTCCTCGGGCCTCACCTAAGGCAGACTTTATCACAAGGCACCTGATTTACTGAAAAAGATCCAAGGGATCGGCTACGGGACAGAGGTCGGAGGGACCCATTCCTGTTGCAGGGGAAGGGGCACAAACATCTCTGCTCAGGGACTTCCCTCTGCCTCCACATCCCCGAGGAGACTGACCCGAACCCGAGAGGAGGAACAAGCCTGGCACTGCTTCCACTAAGCTCCTGGACCCCCGAGTTTGCCCCTTCCCCGCCTCCAGCGAGCCGAGGACGCACCGACAGCAGGACTCCCGGCCCCAGCTCTGCCCTCGGGGGCCGGACGAGCTGCCGCGCCGGCAGCGGGCCCGGGGCCGGCTGCAAACGGCCGCGACTCCCGTCTGCCCCGTCACCTCCAGGTCCTGTCATACCGCCGAGACAGTCCGTAAGGGGATCGCACCGTTCGCGGGCCCCCACCCCGGTTCCAGCTCCAGTGGACACTGCCCGGCCATGCCGCCGGGGGATCCCCCCGTCCGCCCTCTCTCGGTCCGGCCACCTCCCACCGGGGAAGCCGCAGCTCCCAGCCCCTCCCGGGGCAAGTAGCTCCTCATGGCCTGCCGGAGGAGGCAGCTCCGGCGGCTCGGGGCGGCCACTCACCAGCCTGCCCCCACCCTCCAGCGTCTCCTCAGCCGGGGACGCGGACCGCCCTCGCCCAACAGCCCCCCACCCGTTACCGCCCCCCCCACCGGTCGCCCACCGCCCGTTAGCGGCTCACCGCGAGCTCCGGGCGCCCCCTCGCCGCGCCGCGCCCCAGGTGGGAGGGGGGTCACCGTCCCTCAGCAACGCGCCGCACGCCCGGAGCGGCGCCCGGCGCAGGCAGCCCCCGTCCCTGACCTACTTTCCGCCTGGCTTGCCACCCAACGGCGCACCACTAACCTACTTTCCAGCCAATGGCACCCTCCTCCGGACCCAGACCGGACGCGCCCGCCCGCCAACGGGCGAGCGGCTCCGCGGGGGCCTTACCCAATAGCCGACCAGCAAGCGGGCAACGCCCGCCCTCCCGAACAGCAGCTAATCCCCGGGCGCCCCTGGAGTGGAAGCCAATCAGAAAGGCGTTTGGGAGTTTTGATCCCGACCCCGGCAGGGGGCGGAGCTGATCGGCTGAGGGAGGGGCGCGTGCGCGTTGGTGGGGTGGGGGGGCCGCTAGTCGCTGCTCGGGACCCGGATGTGGCTGGTTTGGCGTTAGTTTGCCTGTGGGTGCTCTCGCGGTTCCCTCGGCGGTACGGCGGGCGGAGCGCCCTAGGCAGCTCCCTTTCGCTGCCTTCCCAGCCTCAGGGTTGCCGCTGGGGCTCACCCGTACTTCTGCGTCACTCCTGTGACATCGGCCTGGGCCGTGACGTCACCTCTTGAGGAGATATTAAGGTCAGCGCACCAGCTGTGGCTCGCAGCCCGAGGCGGCGAGGTGGCCGTGCTGGGCCTAGGCCTCGCCTCCTTCAGGGACAAAGGAGCGGTGCCAGTGCCCGGCGCAGCTGGGGGCTGCAGCCCCGTGTGCGTCCCTGATTGCCTCGGGGAGGCAGGGGCTACCCTCAGCCGACCAGGAGGCCCCGTTGCCTGGCCTTACCGTGTTGGCATGGGCCCTCTGCCCTCACTCTTACCTGCTGTGGTGTCACCATCGTCACCTTGTGATGATTTATGTCTTTTAGCCCATCACCACCTCAGCTGCATCCACGGGCTGCAGTGTTGCTTCCAATGGTGGCAGCTTGCTTTGGCAAATCCCAGCCTTGTGTCTGCCTCACATGTTGTATGTGTGTGTGAGTGTACACGATACCACGTCAGTAAGGTGATGTTGCATTGCACATCGTGTTTTGTGAGTCCTCGCACAATAGCCTCACAGTGCCCTTCAGAAGGTCTCAGAAGTGCATGTGTGATGCTGCTGTGAGTTTCACTACCATACATGTTCCGTCATCTCCCAGTGTGATCATACAATGCCTGTGCTGCATGCAACAGTAATTCTGTTCAGCATATGAAAAAGGCCGGTGATGGACCATAGTAAAGCCATCTACTGCACCATGTTATAGTCTAAATTTAGATAATCCACGCAACAGTGCTGGCATGTAAGGGGATGTGTTGCAAGAACATTATCACAGCATAGCAAATGCAAACATTGGCTAAATATGATTGTATTATTGCTACATCAGATTAGCATTGCCACACTGTAATTGTCTTAACATTTCCTGTCCTGTGATGCCACACCACAAATGTTTGGTTTACATTTACTACTATAACATCACTGGAGAAGCTTGGATTGCAGCATTATCACATCACAGCATGGTTGGGGTTATTCCACTCCACTATCTCAGAATGTGAACTCATGACAGCATTAAGGTTTGGTTCCCAGCTAACTAAATTGAGACTAAACACAGGCAACAAGTGGCCCCTGCTGGATGCAGACTTCACATCAGGATGTTCCTACTCAAGGACAAACCGTCCAGCAGAAGGAGTTCTACAAAATACCATACATTAGGAAGATGGAAATGTATAGCATGAATTTAAAGAGGCAAAAATTAATCTCTTTTTTCCAGCAACTGCTGCTTTGATTTGGTTTAGTGCACAGAAGTTATGGAGGTGGAGAAGTCTCCTTGACTACTTCTTTCTCACAAGCCTTTGTAGTTCATCATTGTTTCTACCCACCTGTGGAAATATTCTTCCTTATGGACTCAATCCCATACTGTCTGTTTTAATGAGCCCAGTGACTGTTGTAGGGAATGATGCCAAGAGTAATGATCTTTAGCTATTTCTGTAGGAAAGCAGCTTAGCAGGCCATATGCCATATTTCCCAGTAAATGATTGTTTTGAATTGTTTTTATATGGTAGTTTCTATTCATGAGATATTAAAGAAAATAACAGCATCTGGTTAATCATATTCTGATCTTCAGCATATGACGATATATAACAATCCTATTCTGAGACTTTGTTTAACATAGAATTTCTCTTTCAGTTCCGTGCAGGGAATTTCTCTCTGTAGGTTAGTAAGGCATCTTATAGGTGACTATTACACCTTAAAATTTTAAGGGTGCAAAGTGTATCACTGAAGAGCTAAGAAAGGACAGTTTGAAGTTTGACAAGACCCAAGTTCAGCTGCTGTTGCCAGAAAAGCATTTGCATCACCCTTCTACCATGCATTTCTAAACACAAAAAGCAAACAGAAAAGATAAGGCTTGAGCAAAGGTAGAATACTTTCTCCTTGAAAGGTAGTACATGGAACACTTGAAACTGAGATCACAGCACAAATTGTGGAAACCGCTAGGAAGACCAGGTCAGTTGTGTGCTCTGCTAAGGGCACTGTGTGCAGTTGTGTCTGATACAACAGCAAAAGCATTTCCTCATTCAGTCAGGTCTGACCTGATTAATTTTTTTTTTTTTTTTTTTAAAGAAGTCAATAAATTAGGGCTTAAGCAGAAAATGAGCTGCCTCCTTAACTATGTTAATGGTTACACCACATTTAAACACCAGAATCCAGACACATTTCTGGCTTAAAATTATGACTGAAGAACATGAAGAGAGTGTGCTGTGTGGTGATTGTACTGAAAACTGTGCTTTATTCATAGCCTATGTTCCAACCAATGGATTTTCTTTCCTGTATTCACATTTGAATGCAACAGTAATCACTTTCCTGGTCTTAGGGGCTCGACTTTTTGTCAAGAAGGTATGATCTTCATTAAATGAAGCGTACCTAATGTATGATAAGGCTACATGTCAGTGACTTCACTTTAGAACCTGCAATCTTTCATTAGTTTTTTTTAGTCTAGACATCCAGTTATGTATACAAAAAGGAATCTAGTTTCTCAAATGATAACTGAAAAACCAATAATTTTTTGTTTGGTTTTTTTGGGCAGGGAGGCATTGCCTTCAAACAGTCCCTGATACATCTCTGAAACAACAGAAGATATTCAGAAGTAACCTGCCAAATTAGTCCTTTGACATTCTAGTTGTGTTTTCTCTGAAACATGATTCATGACCCCTATTAGAGATACAGAGGGACACAAATCTTACAGTCTTTGGAGCATGAGTTTTTGTAAAATAGTTTGGAGATAGTATTTTCTGTGTTTAATGTCTTCCAAAATATGTCCAGTGTATGCTGTATATTTTAGCACCTAACTGTGGATCCAGCTGCTTTACAGCATTTTAAACAGCTGCTCTTGTTTATAGGTGTTCAGACTTGCAATATTAACTTGCCTGTCTTATCCTTTTATCCAATCTCTTCCTCTACTTGACTCTTGACATACCAGCTATGATCTTACCTGCAGCAGGAGAAGTTATAGCTCGTAGAAAATTAGCAAGCCTTATTAACTGGAATACCTGGATTTCTTGTTCAGTCTATACTTTAAGAAACTCACAGACATACTGAACCATATTTCTCACTGTTACACAAAGCTGGTGCCAATGCTTCAACCCAGTTACAAGGATAGAAGAAACTGGAAACTATGGCTTGGGCTGTTTGCAGACTGATGCAAAAAACATCATCACAGTGGTGGTCTATTTACTATAGTCTGTCACAGCTCATGTGTGGCTGGCTCAAACCTCTTCATAACAAAAGTTTTGTCTTAATAAACTATTGCTTACTCATTCTTTTCATGGTTCTTCAAATTCTTGAGTTATTACAACACCTGGGCCAGGGCAATATTAGGTTTTTCTGCTTTTGTTTGTACAAACATCTGTTACTTTTAAAAGTGTACCTCCTACCACAATATTTCCAAATTTGAGCTTTAAAAATCATAAATATAAAGCAATAAATGTTGACTTTTTCATGTACCTCCATCCTTCTGAGCTTTTTAAAATCCATTCTTCATCCTCCCAACCTTTGTCATAATTTCAAGGGCTAGAAGATTCTTACACAATCCATTCATGTCAGCCCCGTGGTCTCTAAGAACACCAATTAATATTCTGAGACTCAATAGGAACTCACAAGAGTTGGCAATCCAATATCTGGCAGCATAACAAGAACAGGAAGAAGAATCTAATGAGGAAAACAAGGCTAAAGCCAGGGAGTTAAGAAATGCTAAGTACTTCTCTGCAATATTTTTTCAATCTTTATGGAAGGCTTAGAACAAAGTATTTCTGTCTTTATTGGGATTCAAACCTAATGGAAGTCGAAGCACTTTCAGAGTTGCTACTTCATGAAAAATATACGGAATTTAATTAGGTTTTCAGAAACTGGAAGTCTGAACTTGAAGGAGAGATAGTAAATTTTGAATATGTTAATAAAATTCTAGTGAATAAAATATTTTAAAAATCTGAAAGGCTACAGCCTTTTTACATAACATTTTTCCATTAGGGGCTTGCCTTTGTATGTTTTTTTACATTTTTCTAAACTTTTATTAAAAAGTTTACTGAAGATTTATTTACCATTTTTGTTGATAAAAACTGTCTGTATCCATTCTTGGAGTAATTTTGATTCGACACCATATTACTTTCTATTTTTTTATGCGTTGTATATAAACCTAGAGTTAGCTGGTGTGAGATTCCTGCCACCCCCACCAAAAAAAAAAAAATTTAATTATAAAAATAATTTAAAAATCCATTTTGTTAAAAGATAATTAGACTAAAGACACTCTTGAAATTGCTGGCTGCATTTCTTCAAGATTTGTTGAGGACGCTAAGATTCAAGATAGAGTTTTACAGCCTTTTCTTGGTAGGGGGTCTGATGGCAACTGCATCTCTCAATAAGACTCATCTGTTTCTTACTAGCATGAAAAGCTACAGCTTTTATAGCTCTTCTCTTTTTTTCTTACCTATCTTGCATCCTTATAAGAGTGGTGGCAACTACACTTGAAGAGTGGTTTGAGAAAGATAGTCTTTCTCTTAGAACACTGAAAAAAAAAAAAGATCTGTTAGGTATTACTTGCCGTATTTCAGGAGAGTAACAACAACACTCCACTATGACAAGGTAAAGCTTAATTTATTATTGGAATAAAGCTTCATTTAAGAATAGCAAAATCTATCAAATCTGTAAGCTATATTTACAGAATAGCCAGAGCAAGGCAGTACATATGCAGCTTTGATTTGAAATGAAGGTAAGAATCAGTGAGAGGAAAAAAGCAACAAGACAACTTTTCCTTTTGATAATGAAATGAACAGAGAAAGCTTTTCAAACAGCCTTGATTTGCTTGTTTTAAGAGTAAATAAGAAGCAGAATGAGTTGAACAGAAAAGGATAGCTGGAATTGCAAATGTCATTTAAATATTTGAAGAATACTGTTTCTTTAACTAATTAACATCCCCAGACCATATTAATTAAATAAGTATAATATCCCTGCTTTTGCAGATTGAAAAAACAGGCCTGAAGATTAAATGAGTTGGCCAGGGTTACACCCACATACTAAGTCAGGCCACAATTAGAAGTGGAGCACCTCACTGGCAGCCTTCTACAGAGTCTGGTAAGCCACCCAGCACCTCTGGTTATTTTTTCATATCAGTTACACTAAACATTTTAGTTGCTTTCCAAATACAAGGAAAACACGATGCTTAGGGCATGTATTCTGAAAAGAAGCTATGAAATATTTAAAAACTAAGGGCTTGATTCTATTTTCAGTTAGTGCTAATAACTCTAATAAAATCTTAACAATCCATGGTTTTCTTAGAGGATGGTGTGATTTGAATCCATTCCTCTAGGATTTCCAGATTGACAGACTAATACGACAATGGGACAGTGATTTTATTTTCTGACATTTCATCTCATAAATATACTATACCTTATTCTGAAGTTTTTACCTAATTCTTACACTGTCAAAATTTGGCATTGGTTTTATACTGATTCCGTTAGGCACTTGGAGGAAGGCCTGCATGACTAAGCGCATGGCATAGGTTGTACTTCCCCTCAACATTACCTGTTTCTGTACTCCCGACTGTTCTAAGGTAACATGCTTTCAAAGTTGTGATTAGCTGTAGACCGGAACCATCTTTTAAAGAGAAATAGCAATACATCTGTGTTCATAGTGATCCATGGTTTCTCCATTGTCTACAGACCATTAGTTAGGTAGTCTATTAATATTGCTTTGATATGTAGTAACATTAGATAAAGCAGCATTTTGTTGCCAGAGAAGATGCCTGCTATTTTAAAAACAGAGCAAAAGCAGACTGCTTCTGAGGGTTATGGGTACAGCAACCAGCAGGTGTGCCTGGCGTGGTGCAAATGGGAAAGGTGGGAGGACTCCCTCTTGTTATTAGTGCATGTAGAAAGACAGGAAGTACTTAGGGAAGGTTTCCCTCTTGTTCTGAGTTCCAGGAAAGTTATTCAGCCAAACACATGAATCACACAGCAGACTAGAAGGGAGTTGCTGTGTGACATGAAAATAACAACTGCATTTTGAAGTGTGAGAAGTCAAACAATTTGGTGCTTTTGTTCTGCTGCAGATTTTTCATGGAAAGTAGCAACCCCAGGAATATCTGACAGTGAAAAGTCTTAGTGCATGAAATGTGAAGTTTATATAAGAGATACCTTCTTACTCATCAGCCGCTCTATTTTAGGCCCAACTCAGCATGGACACTCTCATTTTGTGATCTATTTGGACAGCAGCTGGTACATTACAGTTTTACATTAGCTGACATCTTTACAATCTAAAGGATACTTAACATAATCCTGTAAAATCTATTCTCATAGTTGTGCTCAGTCACTCATTGTGTTGTCTTTTCCCATGTATATTTTCTGTCCATTTCATGTTAAAAAAACAGTGTATCAACAGCATTAAAGTTAGTCCACAGTAATGTTTTGCTATGATGTGATCAAAATACATATAGACAGCATATGTCATAAAATGGATGTGCCATTTCAGTGACTGAAAAAAGACAACAAAAAGGAATCCATAGTAACATATGTTGGAGATAAATTCCAGCAACTAGCACAAATAACAGAAAAGATAGTATGTGTTAATTAATTATATACAAAGACAACCTACATACATGATTTAGATTCACTGGGAAATATTTACATTGTGTAAGTATAAAATGGATACCAAGTTGCAACCTAATTCCAAAATCTAGCAATTATCATGTAGTTTGCCTGTTGCTATAAAGTCCTGGGACTTTATCTCTCTGTTCATGCAAAGAGGAAAGTATTTTCCATCTTTGTGGATTATAAATCCCAGTCAGCTCTAAACAAATGACAAAATAGTCATGACAGAAGCTAAAGACACCTGTTCCTTAAGATGCTTGGGAGAAAAGATTCATGAGAAGAAAGGACAAAATATGGGCACAGTTGAGGTATGTCAGGCATTGGACCCTTATACACAATATGAAGTGGAGCTACCTGTCCAACCAGCTTGCAAAGCTTTTCCCTGTCTTCCCCCATCTTCATAGACCATCCCTGGGTCCCACCAGCCCTTGAGCCCTGATGTAGTCACCTGACTCGAATGCTAGGAGCTATGCGCTAGAGTATGTGAAGAGTGGGAACTGAAGCTGGGAGGTACCAGAATGTCACACTAAGATTAAGTGCTGTAAGGGTAAATTGTCTCTTTTCTCAGCAGCATAACTTGGCTAGGAAAGGTGGAAAGCTACTTTTCTTTGCATATTTTATTTCACACATGAGTGAACTGGCATGCATTGTGTTTTGTATGTTTAGCTGACCTTGGTTGTGAAATCTTAAGCACTAATGTCATGCTAAATGGATTCTTACCAGGGCTGCTGCTACAATCTTGGGTTTTGTAATGGAAGGGATTTAATGAAGGAAAACAAGGCGGCTTTAATCTCCACTTCTTCACCATTAGTGATAGCCCGAAGGTTCTGTATCACATGACTCATACTGGGTTCACACAGTTGTTCAGCTCCACTTTCATACTGGACTTGCATACGCCACTCATTTTTCCTGCAGCTGCCCGAACAACTGCAGCCCCAGAACAATCTGAACTGACTGATCTCAAAGAGGGAGCCCAGAGTTCCAGCCTGCTTTTTACTACGTGTAGTATGTACTTCTGAGTCTGCAAGCCACTTGAAATGAAGTTTGCCGTGAGTCTTGACCTTAACTGGGTTGCAGTAAATTTGTACTTGAAGCAAAACTACCACATCTGATACAGGTCCACCCTCTCCACACCCAATTCAGTGACTTCAGAAATCTGATTACTAATTATGTGCATGTCACTGGGAGTGGCATAAATTTTAACTATACATGCTATATAGAATCCTATGGACCTACAGAAAAGAAAGGGCAAACCAGGCTTTCCTTAAGAATGTTAAGCCTTGTGCTTCTATTGCAGGATTTTAAAGCTTATATACGAGTCTGTTGCAAGCTCGCTTTAGGAAGCATGGTATTGTCATGTGGATCATCTGGGCATATAAATTACCGTGCCTGAAGAATACTGCTGGCTCGGAGGTGAGCTTGGCCTCCCTGAAGCCAGGAGGAGAGCTAGAAGAGAGTTCTGATTCTGTAGTTATTGCTGGGCTAGAGAAGAGAAGAAAGGCAAAGAGAGAGGTCTGATGAGTTTGTCTGATGACTCTAATGCTGAGAGAGTGCGAGAGTACCTGTGTGATCATGCTGACACATTTTGGTCCTTTTGAGTCCTTACACACCTGTGTAATATAAGTAATGTGCACATGTATTTCTTTGCTGTGTATGTTTGTAATTTTATTTTCCAAGTAGGTGTAACTTATGGAGATGTATTACTGAAACAATTTTTCTTCAGCTGTTGGTGATAGCTTGCTTATTACAGCAAGCAATTTATGTTTTCCTTTTTCTAAAGGTGTCTCTTTTTGAGGGTGACTGTGTTTAAGGATTTTAATTGTTGTTGGTTAAACAATGTTTTGTGAGTTTGGCCTATCACAGAGAAAGCAGTTAAATATGCACATCTTAATACTATAAGGCAGATAGTTTGGTCAAAAAATCATCAGCTGGGTGATTGCTTGAGTATTTCTGAGTCTGTTAAATTTGGGGCTTTCTCCGGATGATGAGAAAACACTCTTGTTGAGGTTCAGTACAGGCTAGCTTCTATGTCACTGGCCATTGGTTGCATAATCTCCATAACTACAATCTTAGTCTAAAAAAACTCTTCTTCAGCGGGGCCTTTTTTTAGTCTTTTCATGCATATTGTTACTATTACTATTCACATAGTAACCATTTTTACCTAGTTTTTTCCTCTGCTTTTAAACTAGTTCAGATGCACTCAGTGCTTTAAAAACAAACATTTAAAGGCATTTCCCTTTGTTTTCACTGAGAAGCCACAGTAAATGCTATATGCTTTTAAGCATTCAAAAGGCTTTGTGGACTTGGTTTTCTATGTTGTTACTGCAGTTGGTACAGATTCAGATAGCTTTCATGTGTAAGCAAATTCACCATATATCTATTTTCTGTCTCTCGGCACCTCTGTTAGCTTGATGTTGGGCTCTGACTAGCTCTTTATATTTCCATGGTTACAAGTAGTCACAAGGGTTCTGTTAACTCCCAAAGGCAGAATGAGTAGGTCTTTTTTTTTTCCTTTGCTGTAAGAAGCCTAAAATTAACAAATTAGACTATAAATATAGGAAAAGATTGTTTTTAACATTACAATGAAAATTTTAAAGTGTAATTTTCATTCACTAAAAAGTGTTTGGGTCTTTTGTCACCATTATCACTATGTCACATTTTTTGTAAAAATGAATTTCTATTAAAAAATCTGGAGGATTTTTACTTTCCCTTTGAAATTGGCAGTTGCTTTTGAAGGCAGTGGATTTAGAGCAAACAATGCAGGTTCAGACCTATCCCATAATTAAATAATCACTGACAAGCATTAATTATTAGTATGTGTATTATTGTTTGTCTTTAAAGACAGAAAAAATGGAGGTAGAGAAGGACACTAACTTGCCAAAGAATGCATGTAGACACATCCAAATCAGACTAAGAATTTCAGATTTCAGAATGCTGTATTTCTTTCTAACAGAAGACTGACAGGAAGCCCTTTCTGACTTTCATCTCTGGCCAAAGCCTAGATTCTTCCCAATAAATTAAGTGGAGAAAGTCACACCTTCTATGAGTGGATAAGAGGTGTTACAGACCCTTAACAGAAGAAGGCAGCTGGAAGGAACAGTGTTTTTCTGAGAGGCTTTCTTTAGATAAGATTAAAGCAATAGCAGGTTTGAGGATTTTTATAAAGAACAGACTTACATAGCTGTCATTTGTTGTAGTCTCTTGTGATGAAGGGCTCTGAATCAAGGCGAGGTTTCTGGATCTTCCCTGGACAGAACAGGTAGTGAGCTGCAGAGGGATGAGAGGGAGTGACAAAAGAAAACTGGAGAATAGTCTCTAATAGGAAGAGAAAATCTTGTGTACTAAAAAGGTTTTTACAGCGGTAGAAGCATTGACTGGAATTACAGAAAGTGACCCTGCTGAATAGCGGAACAAAGCTCTGCCAAGGAAAGAGCTTCTCTGACATTACCTATATAGAGTTATTGCATCAATGAGTACAGCAAAAGTACTAGAATCTTCCTAATTGAAGAGGATAAACCTCCCCCTTTTCCTTTCTTTTTGTAGTTTTCTTTTTAGCTGGAGATATTAAAATTGCTGAGTTGCCAAATCAGTAGAAGCATAAGCTGCTTCTATGGTTAAATAAGTAGTAACACTGTAAAATGACTAGTTGTTTAAATAGTATGGCCATAGGAGAAAAAAGTATGTTCATGGTGGAAATGGAGCAGAAAGACCATATCATGTGCTATCTATTCATGTAAAGCATAGATAATAGTAATGACATAACATTCTTTATCCTCAAAGTCTATTGGGAATATTAATGAATGTTCAGCATCTCGGTGGAGTGCATGGGCACACTGGTTATATTCAGATGTAATGTATGAGACATGATAAATGCATCTAACTTCTGAGCAGAAACATAGTCCAAGTGCACATATGAACAAGTATTAAAACATTGAACAATAAAACGCTGGTGTGATAATTTTGCTGGCTACTCCTCTTTGGTAAAAAGTGCGACTGTTCATACTTCACATGTTAGATTGTCAAATAATATGTGCATGTCTTTGATGTTTTAGGTGGCAGTGGGGATTTCTTATATGTGTGGAACAATAATAATTATGCTTCCATGGTTCCAGTCTGACAGTCGGTTCAGATGTGAACCCAGGAAGAAGGATTTGTGGACCTGAACCTGATTGACTAGGTTGTGGCAGGGTGCCACAAGAGTCACCGAGCATCTAGGAAAGGAGCATAGTAGCAACAAAGAACAGAGTTTGCTGACGTGACTTTTTAACAGCCTGTTTCAGATCCACTTGTGAGTTTAACAGCTAATTCTGCTGAACTGGATGACAAGAAATGGCATCTTTTGGATTTCAGGATTTTCTCTCTGCCAGGTTCAAAGTTCTTACAACTGTGGATGTATTAGCTTGCTCCCAAGAAATGTTTGGGTGTTGTGGCTACTACTCACTTCATCACAGAGTTTTCTCTTTGTAGTGCACTTACAGAGAGATGAAAATGTTCCCCCACATTTCTGTGACTGTATTTTTATTGAAATTGGAGCAATCTGGTTTAAACTTCTTGTGAGTATATCTGTAAGAACAGCAGTGCAGGATACTCAGCATGTTCCAGTCAGTAAATGCCTAGATAAAACGGGGAAGTATTTGGTAGATGTGTGATTAGTTAGCATGGAATCATTCTGGAATCCTGTAAATCAGCATGATAAACTCAAATTATAGTAGAGTATGGTCAAACCAATTCTTCTGTCTCCAGAGTGGGAAAATGATATCTCTTTGGAATTTAAATGGGTTAAATCCATTAATTAATTAATTCTAAACTTACTATGCATGAAATCAGAATACACTAATGTTTTATTAAAATATTCTAGTATTTTCTAATATTTTGTCACATCAGAGAGGTGCGCTTCTAAAATTAATAGTATTGTTCAGTTCTACATCTGACTGCAGCAGAACTTGTGAGTAGCTTGTGAATCTTTACATGTAAATATAAATTTGCCCCCTCAGAGCAGTAGCTTTGTTATTTGGCCAGAAAAGATCTTTGGTCTTTATATACAGAAAAAGCATTTTCTAAAGACATAATTCTCCAGGAGATGAAAGAGGCAATAGCTTTCTTTATTTCCATCACAGCCTATGCTAGCAAGGGTCCTGACATAGCCTGTTTGTTTTAGAGGAAAAGATAGATATTGCTCTTAGGGATGGGAGGTTAGAGCTGATCCTTTTGTGAGCGCTTCAGATGACAGGGAGACTTGCAGCTTCTGACTTTGCTCACAGTTCGGGGTAAGTCCCCCTTCAGCCTAATTCCTGACCATACTGTAAATACGACTGTATGAAGAGCTGATTACTTGTGTATAAGCCTTTTACTAGAATATTTACATTTGAAATGGGAAGAATTCTGTTCTTTGGTGCCCACAAGATCACTTGTTTGTTCTAACCTGTCCTCACTTGTGCAGCTATTCTCTGTGTTTGGAAAGCAAACTTCAGGGTTTAGCTGTTTATTTTATCATGAAATCTTACGAAGGTTCTAAACTTAGCAGCAACCTTCTGATTGTCAAGAGAGGCCAAGACCCAAGGATGATCCCTTCGCAGGGTTGTTTTCAGAGGAGCAGGGACAGAAAACAGGGAAATCTGTTTTGTTATAGAAAATTGTTTAAAAAGCTTTCTTGTTATTCTGCAGTATTTTAACAAGTTTCCATTATCTTTGCTCACTCTGCACAAATGTCTTAAAAATCCTTAAAGCAGACAACTTTCTGTGTGGCTCATACGCCTTAGCAGTGCTTATCCTAGAGTTTCGCTGTGGCTTTCTTGTTTGCTAAGGCAGATTCCGAGCTCGCCAGGCCCCAATTGTGCGAAGCCATCTGCAATACTTCCTTGTTCATGAAGGCTAGTGCTGGTGGAAAAGGTGAAAAGGCTCTCATGGAACCCAGGAGAGGGTTTTACCAAAATTGAGGTTTCTGACTCATGAGGAAAATTTTTACCTTTGTATGTTTGCACTTTTGTTTTAGGTAACAAGCCTAGAGTTTGTGAAATATGTACAGGAAGCAGCTCGAAGGAAGAGGCATGGGAAGGCAGTATCATACCGCTGGGATAAAAGAAAATATCAGATGAAGTGAAACTTCAGGTTTTTAACTAGCCGAAGCAGGAGAGACTACTCAGATGCCTGAGCATATGGTTGTCTCTCAAAATTCTCTCTCATTAGCTAAGTGTTTATTGAGGTTACACAGAGAAACTTTGATCTGATTAAGAGAGAAAAAATATTTATCAAATATAAAATAATGCATTATTGAAGACCTTTCTACAATTAAAGCAAGAGCAAAACCAGAACTACAGTTTACTTTCATGGCATAAATATGTGTTTCTCTTATGTAGGAAGATCCTTTTCTATCCATAAACGCTAATGAGTGATAGATCAGGATCCAGAGGAGTGAGCGGAAGAGAGTTCAGTGCCCTGTAGCCTCCAGTACGTTAGCCTGTGGTCAGTCTGGCGAGTTGGTTGCTGCTGTGCTCTAAGGTACTCGTTCTCTTTGTGAGGTCTCTTGCAGATGTTGGATAGACCAGGAGGGGGCAGAACTGCCTAAGTGTAGCCGCGTCTATGTAACCGACAGGCAATTGTGAGGTTAAACGAAAATAAGTGGAAAACTGATCCATGAAAAAGATTTGGCAATAGTTGTAGTTTAACCTTCACCTCAAATCAATTACTCAGATATTCAGAAGCTACTTAAATGTATTTTCGACATAAGTCTTTCATTGCTGCTGTGCTATCAACGAACATTTCTGAAGGAATCCTTTCTGGGTTTTAATAGCCCTGCTAGGGGAACTCAAGCAACTTAGCCGGATTATTCAATATACACTTGACCCAGAGCTGTCAGTTTAACTATGGAAGGTTACTGTGAATCTAGTTTATTTTTGCTTAGTTGTTGTTGTTGTTTCTGACTGCTGTCTGGTTTCTCTTACAATTCCTTGGCTATGGGGTTTGTTTTTTTGTTGTTGGTTTTTGGTTTTTTGGCTTTTTCCCCACATTTAGAGTAAAAGGTTTTAAACCAAACTGTCTAGTTTTATATAGTAAAATAGTAGTTACTTATATAGTAAATATTAGCCACATCAGCTATAAAGCAGATTAAAATCAGTATTTCTCTTGAAAACTTCAGTGAAATGGAATGCAACAGTTATTTTTATTTTCTGTAGAGAACCTGATTTAAAGGCCATTCATTCAGAGTAAATCAACCAGTGTACTTTGGGTAACCTGGGCTGCTGATACAGCTGGGTTTTTTTTATTTAGAATGAAGGCTGAGCTCCTTCCCAACAGTTTGCAGTTTGATTAAAGAGAAGGGGTGACAGTCACAAAGGAGGTCTTGGGGCAGAGGGGAATGAGTGGGTGAAGGACAACTGTGGAGACAGCGAGATTTGCTGTTGGCTTTGATACTGTTTTTTTCCTTTATTATTGTAGGCTTTTTCTAGCAATAATGCTAAATGCTAATGCTTTTCTTCCTGGGAATTGGATTGAAACATATAGTCAAAGAATGCTAGAATTTATGCTCTAGTAAAAATTATTCATGCTAACGGTTAGTAGCTTCTGCTATAGTAAACCTTAGTTTGTAAGAAAGCTGCAAGTATTGTTTTTGAGCCTTTGGGTGAGTATTTTTTTAAAATGGCAGGATTGTGCTTAAGCAAGTTCTTGAGATCCACAGAGTAACACAGTTGGATGAATATATTATCAAAATGAAACAGCTAAAATGGTGTCATCATCTTTGTAGGTAGAGTGGGCAGAAGGATTCTGGAGACATTTAAATCACTCACAGTAAAAGCAAATCAATTTTTTGAAGGCAAATAATACCAATATATTACGCTATGTTGCAGAAGGGCTATTTTAGGAAATATAAATAGTTAGCATTGACCTCTGTGTAAACTGAGAGAGAATGGTTCGGGTTTTGTTTAAAACTGTGGATCGGGAATGCAATCTTTGACATGAAACACACTTTGGACATCATATGTGGGCTAACAGCTGTCTATTCAGCAGGCTGGAAGAAAGTTTGGTCTACCAGAATCTCTGTTCCAAAAGTGTTGCCAGTTCAGATCCTTGTGTCTGGGCTTATTGGACCAGTGTTATGTCATCTGTATGAGCAATTTTGACCACACTGCTGTATCTACTGATGTGGAATTATATGACTGCCATAAATCCCTGCAGTTACTTTTTTTCATGAGCAATAAAAATATTGCTAGTATTGTGACTTATATCCTTCTAATAGCAAATGACTTTTTATGGGTTGTGTGACCTCTGTTCTTGAAATTCATACAATAGACTCACATAGTTTTGTAGTATTTTGATACCAACCCCATGACAGTACATCTGTATCTGTGAGATACAAAACCAGCACTGCACCTACCTGATGTGAAACAATCCAGATCCTTAATATATTGCAGGCACAGAATGCACATTTTCCTATGGAACCATGCAGCAGGTTCCAACTGGTCATTTTAACAGTATGATTATGTGGGAGGACAAATCTTGAAAAACTGAACCGAGTGTAAACCGGTGCAATTCCGGTTCCTACATTTGCATGCCAAACATTTTGAAAGAGCATCCTCCTTTGGTTCTCAGCATGTGAACTTGGCAACCCAAACCTGACAATTCCTATGCCCACACTGATTTTCACTTCAAATCACTTTAGCTTTCCCATCCAGATAAAGTTTAAAAATGCTTCTAATATTAACCCTGTTCTTTGGCAAATTCACCTGTCAAACCTTCCAACTTCCTGTTTAACATTTTCAACAGGCAGTTGTAATCTGAAGGCCAAAATAGCACTAAAATCTGTATATAGGGATCCAAATAAATATAGCATCTTGAGCTAATTTTTGGTTCTTTGAAATGCAAATAAACACAAGCTTTACTCATCGGTGTTAACTTGCTGGATGATTCAGATGAACAGATGACACTGAGGCTGTAATTCTCTCAAACCATTATTTTGAGAATGGATTCTGATAAATTTTTTAAAAGCCTTTTCTTCTATAGACCTAGGAAAATATTTGCTATTTTTGGGGTATTAATTGCAAGGATCTTAACAGGTTTAGATACAAAGTGCACTATTGAACTTTTTGAAGTAAAAAAATTGCTAAAATTAATATTATCAAACCCCAAAAGTGAATGCTTATATTTCAGCCACATTCACTGAGTGCTCTTAATACCAGAGTAATATAGTTCTTGGTTTATGATGCGTGTTTGCTTGAAAGGAAGTAAAATATACTGTAACTGGCAGTTATGAAGGCTTGCATTTTCCCCCTCGATTAAAATCATGGCTTATTTTGCAAGTCATCTATATAGTCAAATTTACAAAAATGATGGTTTCATATCAGGTTGTATGTATAGAAAAATTATTGAGTAATGATTTTCTGCCCAGATTTATCTGCTTTCAGAATCTGTAACTCCTTGCATGTGAGGTGCCACAAACTTCTTAAGTGACTACATAGTTATTACACAATCTTACCTCTCGATAGATGTGATCAATATTATCAGAATGATAGTAAGGTGAGCAGAATTGAGCAAAACTATAGTAAACCTGGAGGAACTGGTGGCTTCTTAGGAGCTTTGGCTTGAGAAACAAGATCATTTCTGCTCCTACTTTTTCCATAACTAGCTTTCTTACCTTGTTTCTGAGTCTCAAAAATTCAGTGACAGAGACAAGTTCTCATTATTTCAGACTAGATGGTTGTGATTCGTATCCTGCTTCAGCAGATGCCGTTTTTCTTTCCTTAGTGAGTTTCTTTGCTTTTTAGTTTGCCTCCTTCAGTCTGACTATAATTTTAGTAGCTTAACAGGTAGGTAAAGATATCCCAATGTAAATAATTCTTTTATTCATGACTTCTAATGCAAAATGTTTTTCTAATATAAATTGCTAATGAATGAATAATGTTTGAAGCCATGAATGATTACGGTTGATTTATGCAGCTTACTTTCACCTGTAATCTGGCATATTTTATATTACCTGTTTGGAATTTTAAAACCTTATAAATTGCCTCAAGCATTTCCTCTCATGTTCTCTGTCAGGTAAATTGCCAGATAACCTAATGAACCTCAGAGAAATCACCTCAGTGAGACCCCATTACTTTCACAGTTCCCAAGATCTGTACTACAATCAATGCCCTAGACAATTTTCAGTCCCTTCTTCAAATTAAGTTAACGTGGAAATGCTTCTGGAATGAGCAGCAGTTGCAGGGGCTATTCTCAAATACAGTGATTTCACTGTATACTGCATCAAACCTAGTACAAGTTATATTTAAGACTGGATTGTTCATCTTAAATTTCCGTCAATGACTTCTCAAGGGTTGATCTAAAGATGCGAACAACACCCAGTAGCTGCGTTAGTCCTTTGTCATATGAAAACGTTGATTATTTTCTTCTTTTGGAAGATGAGAGTGTTTCTGTAATAGGGCTCTTTATTCTTGTATCTTGAAAACATAGAGATGTCCTACTGCTAGAAATTGGTACGATTGCATCTCCCTGTTTTAGAACTTCTAACATGTTCAGGAAAGATCAGAATTCTACCTGCATATTTCTGCTATTTCTTAGAACAATTGTTTGTTCCCTTGGGGCTATAGAACATAGTTGGGTTTTTTCTGTATATAGACAAAGAATCGGTGTATACTAGAAAAATAGGTGACTACTAGAAAAGTTTTCTCTAAGAGCTTTTTCTTCTGGCTGTCTGACTTTTACTTGAGTTGAATTTCTGAAGCTGTGGAATCTGTGTAACTTTGTACAAATATAAAGCTTTTGTAGGGAAATGGTACTATGATGTCTGTTATGAAACACAAGGAAAGGGTCATGCCCAACTGTCAATGCTTTAACAGCTGAAAGGAAAGCAAAGAGGTTGTGGGAGTTTCCAGGTTAATTTGCATTAAGAAGGTGAAGGGTCTATGTTTGCATGTACGATTTTTTTAATGTGTGATTTTATCTCTAGAAATGTGAGTAGCAGCTTCTTCCTTGGGTTTGTGAAATCAGGGCTTTTGTAGCTGGCCTTTCCATCTGACTGTACTACCAGATGCGGTCCTTCTAAAGGCAGCAAACTTGCTAAGTCTAAAAGTTAGAAGTATCATTACTATGAAATACAGTGCTTTAGTGTCACAAAAAGAGAATTAGTCAGATCTTTAATATTGGCGCACATATTCCTGATCATAGTAGTTACTGAAAAATACTTTTTTGAAATTATTTTAAAACATTTCACTAGAAAGATATTATTCCAAATACTCTTTTTACACAAAGTTAAAAATATAAAACCTATTAAAATCATTTGGGTTTTGCCATAATAATTATTTATATATCGTATGCTTGAAGTAAGTTCATATTTTATTTTCCTCCTTGATTTACTATCTTTAGTATTTCCAATTTTTTCCACCTTTTCATTTGAATGTCTTTGTTCAGCTATTGATACGGTTACTGAATTTTACTGTATCAACGTGGGTATTGCTGGTATCACAATTAAATGTCCTATTTAGCAAGGAGAACACTCGGGCAATATCTTCAGTTTTACAGTAGCTTACACATGTGATTGATTATTAAGTACACAATTCTAAAGACAAATGCACACTCTGCTGCTAGCTTCTGGTGTGGTCTTATTTCACAAGAACTGGTAGGTTTTTAGGTGACTTCTATGGGAAGTTTGCCTCAGCAGGCTAACAGTCATCAAACTGAGAGCAGCATTCTGCCCCGTGAATGGCGTAGGGCCCACTGCAGCGTCAGCTGGGGCAAAACACCCCTCTGCCCTGCCCGAGCACAGCCCAAAACCTTGACCACTCATGTCCTTGGAGCGTTTGCGATGTTTCGCCCCGTTCTCAGGTTATGTGTGCACAAGCCTGAAATTATAAAGCACTGCTTGACTTGTGCTTCAGTTCCAAATGGACTTGTTGCAATCAAGGGGCACTTTTCCTCTTCCTGTAAGCTAAGAATAGTCACTAGGGCTTTCCAGGTACCAGACATGGCTCAGTGCCATCACATCATTATGCAAAGTTAGAGCTTAGAGCAATCTTGATAAATGATATGTACATGTAAATGGTTAACAGCTCTATTTCCTCTTTTCGTTTTTCAGAAGTCACTCTCTTGTGAGCATCCCAGAAATGGCAGGTATCCAGTGGGTGCCTGATACCTTCAAGCAACGCTTTCTCTTCAGTCAGTTGTATCCTTAATCTAATGGCTTCTGCCAATAAACTATTTTGGAAACCCTTTCCCAATGAGTAGAGATACAAGCTGGTTTTAAAAGTGTTAGGCCATCAGCTGTGCCAAGAAATTCTCTGGCAAACAACTAATTACATCCACAGATAGAATTTGACAAAAAATTTGCTTCAAGCCACAAGTCAGAGGCTTAACCATTGTTTGTGTCAAGTTACTTTACGGCTTGTGATTTTGGTTAGCTGGGTGGGAATGTGGCTGTGAAGCAGTGTCCTTTGTTTGAAACACAGGCCCCCGCTTTAGCCAGCTTATAGAGCCATACGTAAAATGGCCTCTTTGCTTTCACTTAACAGGATGTCGTTCACCTTTCTGCTCTGCTGAGCACCATTTCATGACTTCACAGCCCAGGAATTAAACCCAACACACAAAGCAGCTTTACCAGTAATTGTCTGCAGATTAAATTAAATGCCTGTTCTCATACAGTGTATCTGAATTGTATCAGACCCACTTCTCAGTTTACACACTTGTTCCTGTCAGTAAGAGGCAGCTACTGAAAAATGCTGCAGTCCTTGGGAGCTTGTCCCTCGGTGATTTGATGAATGTACTGGGGATTTGGTGTGTTCAACATGATGTTAATTCTATTGTGTTTCATAATGAAAAAAAATAGCTTAGTCTGCTAGTATAACAGCAATGTATTTTGTTGATGTAGCTACTGTCAGTAGCTCGGGTTTATACTGCAACTTATAAATTCCCCCTGTCACAGTGTTTGGCAGATTGAAATTTTGGTTTTATTTTTGTTCAAAATTTTGAGGAACAAGTAAAACTCAGATTTTTTTTTTTTTTTAAATTATATAAATCGACGTAAAATAATCTTGATTAGTTTAAATTGTGCCTTTTTCCCTTCGCTTTTGTGTATTACACTTTCATATGTGGAAACCGTAAAGCTATTAATTTTAGGAAGAAAACATTTAAACATAACAAAATTAAAGAACCAGTCAGTTTCTGCTGAAATGGATTTATGTATGTGTCTTCTATTCTTATTTTCTTTTGATTGTTTATTATATAACAAAACTGTGCAGATGTTCCAGAAGTTCTTGACCTCAGACTGTGCTGCAGCCTGCTTTTTGCTTAAAAGATTTATCTCACCTGACTGTCCAGCTGGTGTAACTGATCGATAAGAGTTTGGGGCTCATGTTATTTTTTAAAATTTCACAACCTCTAGTGCTTGTTAACAGTGTGCTTCATGGTTGCCAAACTTATCCCACCAATATTTCAAAGACCAGCAAATTATTGCATTACTCAATAGAATCTTCGCATAGTTTCTGCAATGATGTTTTATGTGAAAGTCATCTCAAAACTTGAATTTGGTGCTATGTTATGTAAAGATGCAAAGAGTATATGGCTTTACCTTCACATTTCTTAATGCGGAGGAGTCTGGTGAAAAATTGACCAAAATTCATTCAGCCTCAGTCAGACTTTACAAATGCCCCTGAACTGTGATGGTTTTAGTTATGAAAAGTGCTGAAGATCTCTCCTTTCAAAAGAATAGTGGAGTCTTTCATGACCAGACAGCCTTTAGAGTGAGTTGGTTTTTAACATTAAGGTTTTAATTCCTCCAAGTTTTAACATGTTCTTGTGAAACTGTTAATCAATTGGACAACACCGAGTCACTTTAAGAGTGGGTCAAGAAGTTAGGTACTTTTTTAATCACACATTGCTTTCTAGTCAGAAAAAGAGGTAGAATAGACTTTGGAAAATTAAATGCATGGTAATTATTTTATTTTTTTTTTAGTATTAAGTTTTTTTAGTTGCATAGAATGTGGAACTCTACTTGTTGAAGGAAAAAACCCCCTCCTTTTTGGTCTCTTAAAATTGGTTGAAAAGATTTCATGCATATTGTGCCAGGAATCTCATGTAATAGCATTAGAAAGAAAAATTACAGTAAATGAAGAGTTTTGTTTATTGCTGTGCAGGCATCTTCAGGGCACTTTTCTTGCTGTTGCTTTAACTGATACTTCTGGAAATGACTGGTGAGTAGGTGGGAACACAAGATCCTCATTGAGGGCTACTGCACTTAAATATTTTGGCAGAAGGATCTTCTTTAATTTCAAAATCGTGGCAGGTTTTTACAAAATGGTTCTAAAGTGAGAGAATATTAATGTATCCCTTCCTGAACAAAGGTCTAAGATCTATCAGTTGAGTATCAACACACTGTAAAGTCATGGCTTTGTCAGAATTTGGAGGAAAATACTGCATTACAGCACTGGAAGTCTCCATCAGCATGATGATGAATGTATTTTTGTCAGCAATGCAGGAAGGACTTAAAAGAAGAAAAGGAAAACAAGATGACTATATTTCTACCAGGACTGTGACATCAAAGTTCTTTCTTAGGAAAAATCCAAGGATGTATCTTGCATCTGCAGAACCAGCTGCACAGCATCCTTCCAGCATGTCATTTGTATTTACTCAGCCTAGCTTTGCCAAGGTATCTAGCTAGGAAGCTGAAAGTACCAGCGAAATGAGAACCCATGAGAACCATGTTGTTACCTTAAATGCCATGCTATCAGGGCAGTATGTACATGATCATACATGTTATTCCACGCTAGAGTTCACTTCATTGCCTTTTTTTGGTTATTGTTAACATGGTGGATATATTTCTTCCTTCTCAGCCTGATTCAGCTTTTTCTCCATTCACATGACCAGAACTCTCACCTAGGACCTTATCATTTCGTGTCTTGACAGCTGCAGTCCTCTTCATTCTAGTCTCAACAAATACTGGCTTGCAACATTTGTATCTTTTTAAATATTTTTCTTCTTGCTATTTTGATGTTCCATTGTTCTCTCTTGTACTGTGGGATTATTTGCTTTAACATTTTAGACCGCACCTTACCATCTCTTACACGCTCGAACTGCTGACTGTATGACATCTGCAATGCCAGCCTTTATTGTCCTTTTAAGTGTTTCCAACAAGTATCTTTAAATTTCCCCCATGCAACTTAATGCATGGTATTAACAAAAAATCCTCAGTGCTATTTCATTGTCCTTTCATTCCTTCCTAATTGGAACCTCTAAATTCTACTGCAGTTTGACTACATAATAATAGAACTAACCCATCGTAATACTTTACAAAGCATATGGGAATTCTTGGCTACTACCAAATGGAGCTCTATGACTAAATTCAACCAATAGTAAAGTCAGCCTGACTCTTACGAAATACACTGCAGTCAAATGCCTTAAGTACAATTTATCCATTACAATATTACTTATATTAAAGCTTAACAGGAAAATGTTGCAACTGAATGCCTCATCCATATCAGTCCATCTAATATAATTTTCTTGATGGTAAGTTGATAGTAAGAATGTATTTGGTATTTTTTTGCATGCATTAAGAATGACACATAAGTTTTTTTCAGATATGGCTATGGTCTTTTTCCTTATGTATGCCAGTATGGCATAAGCATCTAATAGCTATTTAGGTACCTCAGGCTAGCATTAGATTCCTCTGAGACCCTCAAAACTGCTGCTTACCAACAGCTTTAAAACAAGACACCCGAATTCCCTGAATATTATCTGTTCTTTTGGATACCAAGTTAGCTAAAAAGTTTGCTGTGCACACTCATCTCCTGCACACTGTGCTGATGTGCAGCCTGGCAGCTAAGCCCCTCACAGGTTTTAACACGGTGTTCACCTGTCTCCTTCCCTCCCGGTAGACTTGTCTCTGCCAGCACAATTGCTGGTGACTTTTGAAGCTGACATGCTGCACACGCTCCTTCCTCTGGTTTAGGTTTTGCTTTGAGTCTTGTAACTGTGAGGAAAAGGTTGTCTTGGCTCTGGTTCCTAGTGCCGAGACCTTTAATTTCAGACACAGGTAAACTAAGCATGGAGCTGCATATGAACTGACAAGTTATCTTCCTCTGAGGAGGAAGATAGCTACCTCTGGCATAGGTAGCTTCCTCACTTTCTGTCCTTGATGATCTCTTTGTTAGGTGCTTCACTTTGCCCAGGTATTTTGTACAGGGCCTGGGTTCCTGTCTCAAGGTGCTGTTTTCCATTACACTGCAGGATAATTACAATTAGGCATTGCAATGTTGAATGGAGCAATACCAAATCCCTTTGTGCATTCTGGCCATAAATCTCTTCTGAAAATTAGAATTAGGGTCATATTTACAAGGATTGGAGGTGTCTCATGATTAAGATAGTCAACTAATGGTATTTCCAAAGAAGTATAAGAAGCTTATATTGTTTTTACATAATTTGCTAATTTCATAGTTTTCTAAGTCCCTCTCCCCAGTTTCTCTCTGCCTGTGAAATCCCACAATTTTGTAAAAGGCAAAATATTTGGGTGATGAACAAGTGGAAGGGAAACTTAACTACAGTTATCTACTTATGTATCATAGTGGCTTTGAACTACTTCATTACATGTTCATTAGTTCATGTTACAGCTTATACCAAGTTAATCCTATTAGGATTTAGTGTGTTACACAGCTTTGGAAGTGATAATATGGGAGGCTTCTGAAAGGAAGCAGTTTGTAGCCTTAGATTGCTATGAAAGATTTATTATTATCTTGTTCCAATCTGGGAGAAGGAAACTATGGGGGAAGACTCTCAGGAATCATGAAGGAGATTACATTATTTCAGAAAAAACAGTACTTTTTTAGAAGTAAATGTACTATAAGCCACCACAAAATACTACTGTATTCAACTACTGTAAGTAAATTTCCCAAACAGAGCAATGGCAACTTCATAAATACTTATTTCTTTTTCTAATCAATGATACCATGATCCAAGAAACTATTCCCAGATGCAGTAAATCTTAGCTTTCACTTCTAACTTTATTTTGAGGAGTGAGTTGTATTGAACTTCTCTTAAGCAATTTAGTTGAAATTTCTGTTTAGCCTGGACAAGATAATAATAGAGGACAAGTTTAGATTATCATGGTTAATCTGTCCTGTGGCAGAGGAGAAGAAGAAGTAGAATTTTTAAGTCAGCAAATTTTAATGTGTTTAATTTACAAATGTATAACAGTACTGTATGTCAGTAATTTCTGATAACTTCTAATGGTGAAATGGCCTATAGCAAAGTCATCTGAAACTTTATGCAGATAAATATTGGACCAAGAATTAGTGTAGGATTGTATGAAAAGTAGAAAGTAAGGAAACTATGGCAATAAAAATTGTTTATCTATAAAAAAGGCTATCCATAAACATTCCCACGTCTGTAATCATTAACAAATGCAGTCTGTGAATATACTGAAAAGTTTTTATCATATTCCAAGACTATGCAACACTGCATTAAAAAGTGTTTAGGTATATTCAGCATATTTAACGAAACATTCCTTAAAGAATATTTAGGATTGAAAACTACATTTGTATGTATGCAAGAGGCATGCCTTGTGAAATGGACCTTTATTAAGCTTGATCACTGCAAAATAAAAATCCAATTAAGGCATTGAAAAGATAAAGAAAGACCATCTGTGAGGGAATTTGCCACAGATCTAACGGTAAGCTAATTTTTTGGATAAAGTGGGTACTATACCTCGCAGGGGATGAGGTAGAGAAGTTGGAAATCATTTTAGATGGAATTTTTGCCAGGAATATAAATGAATTTGATAAAATCAGTGGGAACAATGCTTGTAGGTCAGTTAAACACAAGTTTATAAACATATTCTTTCTTTCTAGATGGTGACATTGCATTCCACCCTGTTTCTGAAAATGCTTGAAGTAATGTTGTGGGAAAACTATTTCTTAGCTTGAGACATCTTACATGATTTCTAAAGGCCAGCAGTGACCATATGCACTAAACTTCATCTTCTCCCAGAGTTTGTATTAGTGTCCATTGGTTAATGAGTTTCATGTGATGGAGCAGAGGCGACTTTTGTATTGCTTAACCGAAGACTTTTCCACTAAGAAACTGATTCTTGGTTGAATTTGTACTAATGGAGGAAGATAAAGTCTGTTGTTGATTTTTTTGCAGGTAAGCTTGGTTCTTGTAACAATTTGCTTCACCAATTAAAAAAAAAAGATTGTCCATGTATAACTTCAGAGAGCACTAATTAGGAAGCAAGGCTGAGTGTTGATTAGAGTGCTTCACATGGCCTGGTCAAGGTTAGTGTACCTGTATATTGTCATGACCTGCTTTGTTGCTCTGGCCGCACAAATGAGATACCTGAGAAAAACTGAGACATTTGCTTAGAGCTTAGCCGAGATTAGCTGAAGGTGATAGTATGGTATTGTAGGTGCTTTCTCAACTGCTGAACTTTGCCTGTGCAGATTTGTGAGTTATGTAAATGAGAGCTTGAGTTGTAAACTCTCCTATTAGTAAAGGTAGAATATTTTTTTCTCATTACAGTACCTGTCAAAGAATTGTTGATCTTCTGCAATGTAGACCTCATTTATTCCATAGCCAGCTATCTAATACCTAGCAAGTATGCTTCAAAGTCAATTTAAATACTATTTAAACCCCTAAATAGTGGAGAACAGTCTACACAGAAATCTTTGATTCTGTGTGTTTTGCATGAGCAGCTGTTCAGCATATTCAGGTCCAGTAACTCTCCTGAAATGTTATTTACATCTTGTCTGTCTGGAGGTGATCAGGAAAATTAGAGGTATTAGGGCTGTGTGTGTGATTGAAGAATTTTAAATCCCACCTCTTACTTGCCTTATATCCCCTTCAGTAAGCTTCACTAAAGATCTTTAACTGCTTAGCTTAAATTAATGTTGTGTATTTCTGTAGTGAAGAGCTTCTGTGTAGTTATATATTATCTAATTAAGACAAAAGGACTTGAAAAAACATATAGAAGGACCCTGTTGTGGGCTATAGGAAGATAAATATATTCTACAAGGAACTTAAGTGTGATGATAAACATTGACATAGATGTTTAATCTCTGTATATAAAATCAGCACCCTTCTGATCACATCATTCTACTTTTTAATAATGTTAAGTCTACACATATCACATTTTCATACATCTGTACTACTAATAGTATTCCAAGGGTGGCTCTAAATATGTCCCAGTCTTTGTAATTGGCTTCTTTACTTTATCTAAGCTATTTAGGTATAAGTTTCATATGATAGTCAAAACTACAGGTGCCACCTGCCATGGCAGGACTCGTAACTGATCCACTATTTGCTGGTCAAGTGAAAAAAATTAGTATTACTGTAAAGTAAGCAGCTTAAGTACTTTGTTGCATCTATCTGCTCTTTTCTTTTGTTTTCAAGATACAGGCACATGCAGACCATGACTTCTTTTGATCCTGCCAGCTATTTACGTTTAACAGGGAGAGAGGTATGTTGCATGAATGACACTTGAAGCTTGGTTTCATTCACCAAAGTGTATCTATTTTAGTATGGTTTGTTTTCTTTTGAGTTTCTCTTACTTTCTTGATACCATGGGAATAAAGGACAACCTATTGCAGAGTGTCTCCGCTGAAATTAGTGAAATCAAAAGGCAGTGCAGGAGACTCATTCATTTAGATAAAGCTTGCAGAACTAGTCTCTGAAGCTTTGCGCACACAAACCCACACCCGTGGCCCTGATGTTTTGCTTGAAGCTGTTTTTAGATACAAAGCCTCAGTTCTGACCTTTGTGAGGAAATAATGAATGGTAGACTCTTAAAGGCCAAATGCCAACCATATTTGTTACCTTTTGCAATACTGCTTAAGTAAATTAAGTTTGTAAGAGCCCTAAAACAGCACTTAATCCAGAGGTGGCTGTATACAGAAATTGTGCCACCTTTCACAGCAGTTTTGGTTTGTGGTTGGACAATGTATGAGCCACAGTAGTCAAACTGAATCCAAAGGCGTTACTGCGGGTTAGGTTAATGTCTCTAAGGTCAGAGGCTGGACCTAAAGTACATGTATATGCATGTATCTCTGTTCTTTGACTGTTACACTTTTTCTGTATTAAAGTCTGCCATAATATAGTCACATATTTTCTGCCTTTTCCAGTCCTCAGTGATGATAAGAGCTATGCAGGCTTTAATACCTGCTGCACAATACACACAGTATTTGTTCTATTCTTAACATGCCTGATTCATTTTATGTCAACTACTGTCCTCTATCTACCAAAGCACTTAAGAGATTCCATAATATAAAAGCAGTGGACTCTTTGTTGGCATTTAATTAGTGTCAGTACTGGATCAGTGTAAAACTAAAACTGCAAAAAATGTATTTTGTGCTGTGCACACATAGCTTTCATAGCCCAACAAATCCTTTTCTTTAGGAGAAGTTGTCTTAGACACAAAGAATGAGATGTATTTTTCAGTTTGGACACAAGTTCTTAAGTCATTGAAAAGAAAATGGAAGGGATTTGCTAGTAACTGGTTGTATCAAAAGAGAAATCATAATATAAAATATACATTTCTGCAGTAATAGAAACTGGTATAAGATCTGGTCTGTCTTATTATAGAAGCCTCTCAGATTTTTTGTGTTGGACTCCAAGATGCCTAGCTCAAAATTTGATGTCAGTAAGCCTGCTGGCATTTTACAAGTAAAGATGATCCCTACCAATTTCAGATAATGCGCTTAAATCTATAGTCCCAAAGAAAGACTTGGTTTTTAATAGTAGTAATCCTTTAATTGGCTGGGTGTGGAAACACCACAGGGCCTCTTCTGGGTTCCCTGGTGAGAGGCTTTCTGTGTATAATCTGTTGCAAATGTTTTTTAAAAAACCTGTTATAAAGCTCAGTGAGTTTTTAGTCTTTTCTTTGAATATTTGTAAAGCTATTATGTTCAATAGCTATAATGATAAAAATGCACTTTATGCAATGGATACTAAGATGTAGAGTAAGCATTGGATGAAATGAGTTAAATAGAAGCTAGCAGGATTTTTTTCCATTGGAGGAAACAGAGTATATAAAGAAAATGTAAATTATTTTGGAAAGAGTAATAGGTGATAAGAATATAGGCTTCTTCATTTTTATCCATATTTGTCACCTAAGAAGAAGTTTAGAGAAAGGTAAAGCTGCAGTGGTTTTATGTCTTTTAGACCCAGATAGCTTGTCCTTCCGTTGTGCTCCAAACTAGTTTCAGGTGTCCTGCAAACAAGTGTGACCTGTTTGTAATATTAAAATATTCACTACTGATATTGTTTGCTATGCTGTCTTTTTGAGCACCTTAGAGCTAAAGTGGTCTAGGAATAACCAGCAACAGTTTTTGATACACAGCAGGGTGAATCAACAGAATAATGCAATTATCCTGGCTATCAAGAGCTGCAAACATTATATTAGCTTAGGAAATCTTATGCAATATCTGCCAAGTGTGTGGTAGTATTACAGTACATAAAAGTGCACTGAATTGTATCTTATTTGGAATAAAGTACACTAAATACCTTCCTTAGAACTTTTTTGCAATATAAGATATCTGCAGGTAGTGAAAGTATTCTTTCTTCATCTCCTGGAGTTTTAAAGCTCATTTTACTTGACAATTGTTTATTTTAACTGGAACTCCCATAGCAGGTTTGTAGTAGGATTGGCTAGAGCTAATTTTAAAACTGAAAAGAAGTACTTTAAACACAGAAAAGATTATGGGTAAAACAGAGCAAAAGAAGAAAAGCTACCATCAAAATTTTAATTTTAGTTACTTTTTGTAATTGAATTTCCTAGCTATCACTGAAGATGGTCTTAGCAAAGATTAACAGCTTGCCATGATGGAAGAAAAGATAAAATACAATTTATTGCACTGTGCCTATACTCAGTGCTGTAGTAAGCATCTGAAGGACATTGAAAGCTGTCCAGGACAGCATTCTGTTTACAAAATAACTGAAAAATTTAACATACAGCAATTTTCATCCTCCTTGGGGCTGTATTAATGACTTCCTAAGTCCTCTAAAAATATGTTTAGTGTTATCCTTAATAATTTTTAATGAAAATAAAGCTGTAATTAGGGATCTAGTAAAATAGCTCTGGAAGTTCCCTGATGACATTCAGTGACATAACTGACAATGATTAGGAATTTCATACTGTGTTCTTTCCTTTTACATTTTTGATCTAAATAAATTCTTAATTGGTTTAGGATTTAAACAGAAGACCAGGAGTAGAGGGTTTTTTTCTGCTGCTCATTGAACATAAAATCTATGCACTTCCTTGTTCAGCTTACTGATCAGTGGAATGGGAATAATACCATGCTGAAAATTTTTTTAGAGTTGAAGTTTTCTAGAAGCTTTGAAGATCAAGTACAAAGTATTATTATTCACTGGTTTTAAAAGCTAATCCATGAGTGAAGAAGAGCCATAAGACATGCCTAAGAGAGAAAACGCTTCTGTCAGGGGCAGACGTGGTACAAACGCTCATTATATACAGAGACAGGGCATTATTCTTGATTGTGTCACAGAGCAGAGTGCAGAATTTGAGTTACAAGTGCAGTAGTTTGGTATTTGGGGCACGGGCTAAATGAAATCCAGGGTAGTTATTGTATTTTGGTTTTGTTTTTTGTGTCTATCACAGAAGAAAACCAAAACATAGAAGAGATAAAAACTTAAGATCTGCTGTTTCTCTTAGAGATTTGTCTGAACTGGATATACAACTCTTAAGATGCTGGGCACAGCCCTTCCAGGTTCTCATGTCCCTCAAGTTACCCTCTGAGAGTGGTTATTCAATTGCACGCTGCCAGGGTACTGACAGGCTTTACTTGCCCTAACCAGCTAGCAACCACCTATCTGTAATTTTCTTCCGCAACCTCTTTCACCATCCCAAGCATTTAGATGCCTGTGTCTGAAGTCAGCTCTGGTGGTACAGCACTGATGTGAAACAGTCAAGCTGTGAGAAAGAGCTGTGAGAAGTAGAAGCAAATAAATGGCAAGAAGCTGTGACAAGGCTCACCTGGGACTTCCAACCTTACACCTCTGCCCACTAACTTAGGAGCTACATTTAAACTCCAGGCCTTGGCTGTTGGCTTGGCCTGCCACCTGCCTCATTGCTACAGACTTGTCTGGCAATCTGTTCTCTTGCTTAACTCTGTTAACATCACTGGACCTGCTTTGCTGTTCTTGTTTGAGCAGTGGGGTCTGTATACTGTGTCAGTGAGGTCACTGCCCTGCCCACCATGCCATCACCCTCAATGCCTCGCTTCCTTCCCTTATGGAGCAAGGGCAACTGGAGATGTGAGGTCGTCAGGCAGCATTTATTTTGGAGCTGAGAAAATACTAGAAACATGTCTGACTGCTTATATCTTTAAACCACCTTGTTTATTTAGGTAGCATTCTAGTTTGCCTGTCCTATATGCTGCTTAGGTAGGGTAGGAGGACTCAACATATTCTACTTCTTTCTAATCATGGAGGAAGAGACAGTCCTGATCTTCTGCATTTTTGAAAACGAACTGACAATATAAAAATAGCTAGATAGGCCTGGATATTTTTGTAATTTAAGTAGAAGCCCATCTGAAATACAGGTAAAGATAGAAAAGTATAAAGCCAAAGGTATGTTCTACCATAAGTTATATAGAAAAAACGATATTTTTTTTTTTTAGATAGTGTAGCCATTCCTCTTCTGTGCTGCCTTAGTGAAATGATCTCAGAAGTCTAAATGAACAGGAACTACTGCTCTGGATAGTTTTCATTCCTGCTGCCTGATTTTTGGGGAAATTCCATATAAATCAGCATTTTAATTAGATTATTAAGGTAAATTTTTCTAATGTAAGCAAAGCTGATTTAATATAGATGTATATCTTGTGCATGTATTTTCAGATGAATCATAAATTTATTTTCTGAAAGTTGGAATTCTACATGTTGAAACACGAGCCTTTTGTTTGCGTGCCAGAAAAGTGAATTTTTGAACCATGCTGCTGTTTATGGCTGTTAGAGAAGCAAAGTGACAATGTAGATGCACGCGTGTTTGTGAATGTACATATTGCTTTGAGGAAATGCCTGTATTCATTTCAAATTGTTTGTGAAATATTTCTGTGATTGGTGCTGTGGTTCTACCCTTAAGTACTTAGTTCTTCTGGTCATGTTTTCCCTTTACACACTGGAACCTGCAGTAATTAGCCAGAGCAATAGTAAAGGTCTTTTTATCTAGACAGGGTCTAGTTGAGGTAATACATGGGCATTTGTCAGTCTGAGGAAAGGGAAAAGAGAATGCCCATGCTTAGCAGAAAAGGGCTGTTTCTTATCTTACATGTCTCTAAACAAAGCGTTATTTGTCCTCTTTCCAATTATTTGCCTTTGTTTTCCTTTGTCCTGTTAATGACTCCAGTTGTACTTGTGCATTTGGACAATTAACACAGAGATCTCCTTGTTCATTACGCATAGAAGTTTCTCTTCACCCCTAGTTTAGAGGAGTGTTGCTTTCCTAGAGCCTCAGTAGCTGTCCTTACTCCCGTCAGCACGACACACTCACTACCTCTTCTCTAAATCCTTTACCATCTCTACACTATCAGTATCTGATGGTTTTTCTGTTGCTCAGCCTTTCCTGCCGACGAGTCTAATGCTTTCAGTCTAAACTCTACTGACTGACTTGACTAACTGCCCAGCTAGGCCTTCAGCTCTAGGTTTCTTCCCAGCTTCAAGTCCCAGTACAGCTCCTGCTTCACATCAATGCAGTGTTTCTGTGCCAGCTTGTACGTTCCTTTACTATTTGCCCCATTTCACTCTGCTCTCTCAGCTTGAGTCACAAGGCTGCGTGTACTTTCTCACACTTTTTCACTTGGGTTTCTGCTTCCACGCCTCACTGATCCCTCTCCTGCTCTCTCTTTTCTGTCTCTTCATCTGTCTCTATGTCCATCTGTCTTCATATCATCAGGAACATATTCTTGCTACTAGCTCCTTGTTCTTTGCCAACCAATCTCCCTTATTTCTTTCCCCTCTAAATAATTTCTGGCCAATATGCCATATCCAACTGCCCTTTTTCTTTCCTTCTTTTGTTGATCACATTGACTGTGCCTCATCTTAAATTAGTGACTTGAAAGGTGAGAAATTTGAAACCAATATGAAATGTTATTTTTGGGCAACACATTATTTATGGAACATCAATATGACCTGGATTGTGTTTGCTTTCAGCCAACAACAAATCACCCTCTGATGTGGATAGGAGCAGTTGTATGCTTTGCGTTACTCTGAAGCACGTATTTACACCGTGTACTGTTCAGCTGGGGGACTCTTCCTTTGTGTTACACACAGAAAAGCAGGTGAGTCTTGAAGCACACATCTGCTCTGATGTTTAATAAGTTCTAACTGTCATATACTTTATAGTATGTAAATGTTTTCCAAGACATGAATCAATTACCTTTTAAAGAGATACAAACAGATTACAGAATAGGTGTTGCTATGCATTCTTGACATTCTGGACGTGTAACCAGTAAGTCTGCTGGTGCTGGGTGTGCTAAGTGATCCTCCAGATGTTAAGGCAAAATTTCTAATTCTGCTTCTAAGTTTACATTGTTTGAAATACTTCAGAAGGGAGAGGAAGTATAGTTCTACAGATACCTACAAAAAAACCCCTCAATTGGTGCTCTTGGGTATAGTCATTGTTATGCAGGCCATGCAATAAAAACTGCAGAGAGTTGATATGTAGCAGCTTACCTGTACGCAGTAATACTTTTGCAGTATTTTTGTGACTTGTGGCCTTGTTCTGGGATAAGTTCCCAGGGCACTTGTAAATGTGTGGTAGCCCAAATTCTATTTGAGAGCAGTGGCTTTTTTAAAGGCCCTCTGTCCATGCAGCATGTTGATTTCTGATTACGGTTTTGACATTCTTTAATTACCAGCTCTGCAAGCTTGTTCTGGTTACTTGGAGTCAAGGCCTTGCAACCTTCGGTAGCAAAGATAGATCAGACTGCATGTAGGTACCAGTCGCAGAAATTGCTTCACACTGCTTGCAGACTTGGGACACTAATTAACCATTCTGTTAATGATACGTGAGACAAAGGAGCCTTGTAAATAGATAAGACTAAATGCACAGAGAGCAGAAGTTTAGGGTAGGAATATACTATTTTTATAGAAACACTTCTCTGACTACATTTCCATTTTAATCTTGTTAGTTTAATTAAGAATGACAAATTTTTCATTTTAAAATATGCCTGACAGAAAATGAGTAGGGAGTAGGAAGAACCTTACAAAAGGAGAGGGCAGGAGAAAGGCAGAGCAGGGGTACAGGTATTCACTAGAAGATGATTTATTGTACATGCAGCATGAGTCAACGCCAACAGGGGCCTTAAGTCTCCTGAATCCCTCCACTCCTGGTAATTCCACTCCTTAAGTGTGTGGGCAGCAGCAAGTAAGAAGACACTTTCCTGTTGAAGAGAGAAAAATCTGCTGGGCTTTACTCAGACCCACATTAAAAGGCGAGCTTCCTTCCTTGTGACGTTACTTGTCACTGTCTAAGCATGTTATCCCTAGTGTAAGCTAAATCATTTGCTTTCCTTGCATCATGGCTCTGGAGCATGGGAAATAATATAAAAACTCTTATTACAGTCTTAAAAGTATGAGGAGAGTTCCAGACTATTAGCTGAACTGGCATGGATCTATTCTTCTAGCAGAGGGCATCAGTCCGTTATCTACAAACAGTTAGGGGCAAAAAAAAGGATCAGCGTTTATTTTTCTCACAGGTTTGTGTTAGATAATGTAGCTTAGCTGCTGGCATTTCATCAGATCAGTGGATTTTGGCAGAAGCTTTTGTGTCTTATATAGACTGTGCTGTATGGGATCTCAGCTACTGTGACTTTGGAAAAGACCTGTAAGCCTTATTTATCAACAGACTATTGACACATCTCATTTTATACCTGTCAGTGTGCTCAGAAATCAAGTATAATATTGCCCTAAGCATTCCTGGACTGATGAAGAAGTATAATGCCCATTTGAAACAACATCAAAGATGTTTCAAATAGACCTACTGATTACATCGCAGCTGGTTAGAGAAGGATCCCTGTACATCTGCCATGTGCCAAAGTGGATAATGTGGTTTATAACTGGCATTTCTTATTGATATAGTAGGCAGCAAACCTTGCAGATAGGGCAGGCAACAGGAATAGAACTCATGGTCCGATCCTGCCTCTGATGGTGTTTTGTGCAACCCTGGGAAAATGGCTTAAGCTGCCTGGTCTGCTGGCTTCTGGTGCTAAAAACAGCTCGTGTCTTTAAAATGTGCTGCAATGAAGAGCTGCCTATGAACTAAAATAATTAATGCTTTGTAGAAAAAGTCAACTGCATCTTTAAAAGAGACCCTCACTTATGATAAGGGAAGAAGGGGATCTTGATGATATTCTTGCTTATCCTTTACTTTCTGTCATAATTAACTATAAAGTTGACTGTGATCCTCAGCCTGCTTTTACGGTCAGTGCTGCTGAGCTCTATAACCTAGCAGAGAGCAAAACAAAACTTTGGTCGCTGCCTTCTAAGCGGACTCTCCAATAACCATTTTAACAGTCCTTCTTCACTCAAACAATATTGCTTTCCCACAGAAATTTGCAGAGAGCACAGAATTGCTTTATACTAGTTAGTATTTAGACTGTGTTTCATGGCTTTGAGATTTTTTCATCTAGCTCTGATGATATCTCTTGGTAGCTCATTAAGCTCTGTAACCCAAATGAAAGACACCACAGGAGTTGTCTGTGAAGCAAATAAACGCTTGCTTCTTGCTGTGGTGTTATGGGGCATTTAATGCTGTGTGGTTATCTTGAATGATAACGTATTTGGCAGCGACAAGAAAATATCTCTGTGGAGATAGCAGAGAGAGTGGTTTTTTTTAGTGTGAACTCGTGTCACCCTTCTTTTTGTAGTGTATTGTCTGTTGATGAATTTTAAAGAAGCCCTTAAGGATTTGGCACAGAATAAAAGCATTATGCGAGCTTCTCAAGTCGGACTATCCCTTCACCTTACTCAGACCTGGTTTGTGTTGCCTGATTTTCTCTCAGCTGGACTGAAGAAGGAACTTGCATAAAGAGGAGGGAACTGGAAATTATGGGTATCATTCTGAGAGTCACTTTTTTCTGACATTCTGATTTATTTCTCTGAAACTCTGTCCACCCATTAGAGGTAACAAAAATTTTGTAATCGGTGCCACAAGCAGCTTAAGTGGTTATCCAGCATTGTAATACCTCATGCAGACTGATCTTCAGAAGCAACCAGTTTGATCTGATAGAATTAGACATAAATATGATGAGGAGGATGCAGGCTGGATGTAGCTACTAGTTTCAGTCTCAGCATTGCTGAAGTTTTCTTGTCCAACTGATAGCGTTCTGCCTCTTTCCCATGTATTGTGTTTAGTAAGTACATAATCTGTACAAGGGGGGACTGTTGTTTGAAGTTCAGAAGTTGATTTATGTTATTAATTTATAAGATAAAATTTAACATCTATTTTTCATCTGTGGTTCAAATTCTGATATAGCAAAGCTGTCTCCCTTCAGTATACGCACCCTGCAAGTACCTAAAATCTGCCTTTTTCTCAAACTAATTATGATCCATTTTTATCAGAAAACCTAGTTAAGAGATACTCACTAACCATTTAACAACCAGAGCAGATTTGCTGCAGAGTTCTGGCAATAGTATCAATACATTTTCACATTTTTATCATACATTAAATCCTTGATAGCTGATAGTCCTGGCACAGAGTATTATGTGGTAGAGAGGGCTAAGAACACCTGGAGCAGGGAGGATAAATGAGAAGTGGAATTCCTACTTAGAACGGGCACCTCACACTGTACAGGCTTTAACACTACTGGTAACAAAGACTTCTTATCTTTAGCACAGACAATCCAGTAACCAGACAGCTCAGTAGCACCATTTCCACTGTTCTTTCCAGGCTTCCTTCCCAGCTCTGGGCCCTTATGACCACTTGGCAGAGGTCAGGGAAAGCCCCTCACATGCTTGCACAGGTGAGGCTCGTAATGACAACTGATATCAGGGCAAAGCAGGTGGGCAGCCAGGGGAGGCTGCTTCTCCAGTAAGGGGGGAAGTTTGGCTCAGTGTGTTTCTGTGTGCTGGCTGACCTGAAATGTTGGCTGTGTTGGAGAATCAGACGTTTATCAGACTTCACTGAGACAATGCCAGAGCAGAGCTCTTTAGGTAAGGAGGAATTGACTGTGCTCTTGCCCTTTGCTATAGCTGATAACAGAGTGCAACTGTAAACAACTAGAAGGGGTAGATTTTACTTTTTCTAAGTGTGAGTTGATATGCAGCTACTTTTGGTATCTTAAGTACATGTATTTAATTCTTCAGAGTTGTTTAAGGTTCTCAGTTCTGTCTGCTGTCGAAGACCTGAAGGTATTCAATATCTCTGGAAAGTGCTGAGGCATTTTAGAGTTAGTCCTCAATATATGTGTTGGTGTATTTGACTTTGCTCTTGTTGGTATAGACTGTGGTAGCTTTAAGCACGAGCACAGACATGTTGCTGTTCTGTTAATGGATAGATTGGTCTCTTCAGATCTATCTGTATTACAGACTCTTTGGAATAATTACTTGCAGTATGTTGAAAGAAGGAATGGGCCAGAAAATGAAACCATTTGTGAGAGACCAGTAGCTGACCTGTAGCAGAGCTGTGACTGTTCAGGTAAATTTTTGGAACAACCTCTGGGTTCTAGTGAGTTCAAACCAAACTCTAAAAGCTGCTGTGCAGAAAGTAGTAATGCTAAAAAGTTTATATGGGATAACAAGTTCTGATTTTGTTTCAGAGATTTCTGCAGGGTTTTGTTCATATGTCATTGGAGTATGAATTTCTGGACACTTACCTGCTTAGGTTGTTATACCCATTCAATCTCTTCAGCTTTCCATACATGCGATAACTTACTGTTAGCATTTTGGATGTTCCTCTTTGCACTGTTAGCTACAGTCTGAGGACCTCTTTATGTTGGTGTCATAGCTTTGTTTCATAACCAATAGCCTTACTGCTAGGGTTTGAAAACAGCACTGTTTCCTGGAGGGCTGACCTCCCCTTGTACCACATCCACATAAAGCCCTCTACTGCATTTTCTGTGACTTTTGGATTTGGAGACCTACTTACAACTGGGAAGGCCTGAATTGCTGGTTTACTTGATCTTGTTCTAATGTAGTGCAGGGGTCATGCTGGTGGAAAAACTGCAGTGATTCAAATCGAGGTTGTGTGATCTATAACTGGCGTCTAGTTTTTTGGAAGGAGAAAGAAAAGAGAAAGGTTGAAACTCTGAGGGCTGTCTAGTTTGTGTTCATCTGACTGAAACTATCAATGTCCTTTTTTCATTATTACTTCATGAGCAATATGTCCCTGAGTTTCTTCTGAGCACAGAAAGATTCACCAGTATGAACAAGCTCTGGGAAAATTTTTCCAGTAATGTTTGGTGGAGATTTGACCGATGGTGAAGTTTACCAAATTACAAATGCTCCATTGATCTTGGAATGTGACAGTAAACCCTTGTGAATATACTCAATGTTTATGTGATGTTAAAAGTGATTATCACCTTTCCCTCCTTCTTTTCCTGTTTGAGTAGGGGAGGAGCAAAGACATTGCCATTAGCTATTGAGGAGGAGGAATAAATTGAAATTCCTGCTCTTGATCTTGCAGCAGCTGCTGGTAGCAGGGAGTGAGAAAAAGGTAGTGGCTCTGGGGCTGACTGGCTGCTGTTTCCCAGGAAAGCAGAGCTTTGTGTATTCCATGGGACACACGCAAATACTACATTTATCCAGTCCTCCCATGTCACTTGAAATTGGAGAATTCTGCAGAGTATCTCTAATCCCTGCTGTTCAAAAAAAAAAACAACCCAAAACCAAAACAACACCCCAAGCCCTTAAAACTTTGTCTGTAACAAATTGTGTTAACATTCTGTTGTGTGTGGCTTTGTTGGTGTTTTTAAGGGGTAGTAAAGCTGTAAAATTTTTCTCCTGCTTCACATTTTTCATGTGATAGGATTTAACATGAAATTCTGGTTTGTTTTACCCTTTGATAGCCCGTCTGAGTGATTTATAAAATCTTTTACAGAAGCACTACCATCTTTGATGCTTTGTTAGGAAGCCAAATCCCTCCAGGTGGCTTAGACAGATGCTTGCACCTTGACTACGCCCTAGTTTGTATACTGGTTTAATAGTTACTAATTACCTATTCAATGTCATTACCATGTTTCTGGTTTTGGCACAAAATTACAGAGCAAGTTACAACAGTCATGCAGAAAGATCACTACGTATTCTGCCAACAGTAGAAAATAAGAATTGTTAGAGTGATTACAAGGTATGTCGAGAAGTTAGTGTGTGTACTTAGCTCTTAGAATGTGTGTTTATTTTGGACTCTCTGCATTCTTTATAATTTGTTCCTTGACTGGAATTGAAGAACTTCTTTTTAAGTGCTAGAGAGCAGATCTACTTTGGTGAAACAGAATATTTCTTACAGTTTGGGATCACTCAGTGAAAAAAATGAAATTGTCTTGGGCACTCTTCAGAAATCTGTGAATTTTCTAAAGGTGCAGTGCTGAGTATTATTCAAAATCAAGTTATCAAAGTTATTAATGCAAAAAACCCCAGTCACTTATTGTAAAAAAAAAAAAAAAAATTCTGTGCAGTAAATGAAATCTTATTTTACTGTGGAAGGAAATAACCCTTAACAAAATATAAAGGAAATAAGATTTTTTTATTATTATTATTTTCATTTATTTCCCCTGGCCCTGCTGTGGATGTGAGACCCATTTCATAGCAGGTGTTTTAAACCCTGTTAATTCCCTTGATTATCCCCCTTTCTGAAAAGTGTTTCTTGGTGAACATCCTGTAGAGGGAGGTGGTTTCAGCAGGGCTAATAATTTGGCACAGAGCACCATGTTAAAGGCAGATGCTTCTAGTTTTATCACTACCTCATTTGATGCTGCCCTGTGGGAATGTGCCAGTGCTGCACTGCACAGGGTAACTCCACATGGAACACTTTTCGTTGCAGAGGGGGTAGAAGTTCTGATCTGATTAATCGTACTGCTATGGCAGGAAGTTTTCCTGGCATAACTAAGCTGATTAGCGGTGCTGTTTGTTTTGGGAGCATTGCTATGCTAATAACAGACTGTTTTATTTTTATAAAATGCAACAGTGGAAACACTGAGAGGGTTTTGGCTGGCTTAGTAAAACAGAAAACAACTTCTAGTGAGCAGTCAACAAACCCCCCTCTAGTGAGATCTTATCTAGTGTGGAATACTTAATTTTTACATTTAAATTGCTGTTTAGTTTTCAGAGTGCACTTCCACATGAAAGATGCAATTAATAATTACCAAAGCTATTGTCTGGACTGTCTTGGAGGCAAAAATCCTTGTGGTTAAATTTGTCAACTCATAGACAATTCCCATTTTGAAATGTAACTTTTGCAACTGTGTAACCTGATGACTCTTTAATTTCTTTGTCCTTCTCGGTTTATGGATAATCCCTGAAGAATAGGAGTACTGCTCGGTATGAATGAGACTAAAGGAGTTGAACCCATCATCTATAAAAGAAAGTACAGATTCTGGATGACAGGGCTCAAACCCAGCCCTTTCCTGCTGCAGGCAGGAAGCAATCTGCCTCAGTCAGCTCTCGAGCCTGGAGGAGGCTTTCCCTTAGGTTTTTCTATCATCCACCATGCTATACATTTGTATTATTTCTCATTGGTGCTTTGTCTGAATTATCAACTGAAAAAATAGTTAAAAGCTTGCAAAAACCAGGAGAGGGATTTTGTGTTACTGTGAGTGTGTGACTGTGTTTACACTGCAGACTTGATTTGAGATACAGCCTGCCATAGGGTTGGGGTCGGGTTTTGGATGGTGAGTGCAGAGTAAAAATTTGTAGTGTATTCCCATAGCTGCATTGCATTTTGCTTCCTTATCTGTTCTCCACCTGTTTTCTGAAGCTGCCTTGTAAGCTGAACTACTGTAACATTTATCCTCTGACAAGAGCAAGCTGTGGTGCCTGGTGAGGGAGGGAGTTGAGACCTTCAGCTGGAGGCTGTGGCGCAGAAAGGTATGGGAGACACTGGTGTCCTCTGAGCTGGCTCCTCCACCTACAGGGAGGGATGTGGAGGTGTATGGTGCAGAATAATTTCCCAGGATAGCCCAATCCTGTGTCATAATCATTTCATTGCAGAGATTTATTTGAATTATTGTGTTCTCAGTGGTGATCCTGTGTGTTTCATTGGTGCTTCTGGAAATGTAGCTCTTTTCTTTTTTACATGGAAAAAAAAAAAAAAATCAAAGCTACCTTATGGGGTTTTCACAATGAATTGTGGGGAAAGTGTGTCTCCTTGTAAGTTCATTGGGGAAATTACAAGGTCAAGTAACAACAATGTTTAGCCTTAGGCTTACAGTCCTTTTAAATATGAAAGGAAGAATTTTTTTTATTTGTGGGTGAGAAAGGGCAGCAGCCAAATAGGAGCCCAGGGTAACTCTGCAGTGAAAGCGTGTCCTCGGGGTCAACACTGCCAAGAACACAGGATATGCTGTTCTCTATTGTGCTTATCTTTGGACAATATCTTCTGATTTATGGATCAGCATTCACCATAGGGCTAAATCAGAGTGAAAGTTAAAGTATTTTGAGACAGGAACATATGAAATTTAACTTGCAGGCTAAATAACAAAGTGTACTGACTTTGTTTGAAAATGTTCTCCTTTACTCTTTCTGGCCTCTCTTAGAATAAAGTTTTTTGCTTAAAATGTCATATATTATTATAATTATTATTGTAGTGTCTATTTCTTGGCTAGATTACGACTATGCAGATGTTCTTAGAGTGCTCTATGGCTTTAATAGAAGTAGGAATTGAAGGTACTTGGAGCCCGTACATTTGTTGTTTTCCAGTTAAGGAAGCTGGCAAATGATGTTACAAATTTTTGGAAGAATTGTGGTTTTGCAGACAATGAAAGCAGTAGTTAGAGCAACACAATGCCTAGATAGTATTGCTGAGAACATAATTATGATTGGTTTTCTCTTGTGTAACTGATAAGTAATATGAAAACCTCAAATTATAATCGTAGGATTACAAACAGCCCTCAGCCTGACAAGATCAAAAAGGCCATGTGAGATCTCGTGTATTTCTTGTTTAAAGAAACAGTTCTGTGACACAGTAGCTGCAGGCTCTGTACCATCCTGGCAAACAAATCTTACAGAGAAACTGTCTGGTGTAGAAGGAAGAAACAGTCTGCAATACAAGCTCTGAAAATCCAACAGAGATGAGCATTTGTTTAAAATGTTGGCATTTGGAGGTTATCAATTTTTGTAATAATCTTTTTTTTAAAGTGTTTTCTTAAAGCTATATTTACGCCACCAGAAAGCCCTGTAAGTGCCTTGCAATTATTCTGTATGCTGTCTGGGATGTTTGTAACGAAGAAAATCAGCTGTCTTTGCTTTGCCATTGTATTGCAACTAAGTGATTTGGGGTTAAAATGTCTTTCTATTCTTCTATTTCTTCATATGGGGTTATTTGCAATTTATCTTGTACAAGATTTGGTTTTTAATTTGGTAATTGGAAGTTAAAAGTGCTCTGATGAATGAAATAAGATTTTTATGTAAAGATGATGTACCTACTGAATACTTTGTGTTTCTTTATTATAGAAGCGAGGAGAAAAATGTTCATATTTGCCTTCTGTCCATATTTAAGAAGATAAAGGGTTCTAGATGTTTTATTTCTGAAGTCACATGATAAATAAGAGAAAGGTCTGCTGTCTTTTCTTGGTGTTTGTAAGTATTATAACTTAAGTGTTTATCCTGACCTATCCAAGGATAAAAATTTATTTCAATTTTACTTATAATTTTAAAAGTAAAAGAAAAAAAATATAGAAACCCTGGAGAATAGGTGACCACTGTCAAGTATTTGAGTTTCCTGGGTTGTAAGCTAAGGGATGTGTGTTTGGATTTTGTTGATGGTTGGTTGTTTTTTTTTTTTTTAAAAAGAGTATTTATGCTTATAAAACCAAAGGTCTAAGGCAGCATAGAGTAGCATAATCTTAATTTTAAAGTGTAGTGTTTAGCTAATTTGTCTGCTATTGAGTTCATGATGAAAGATGTGAGTGATAGACAAATGAATGAGATGTTTGCACATTTCTATTTTGATGATACATCTAGGCTGAATTTTCATATAGCAAGAAGGTACTTTAACCTTTTCTGAACATCGATATCTAAAAATCTTGTTTTGGCTACTCAGAGTTTCTGCTGAGAAACCACACAGGTTTATCTTTAGGACAATTACAATCTCCCGTTTATTAGTTACTGCTATGGTATTATTTTTTAAGAATTCGAAGCACAGTAGGGCATGACTCTCTAATAGATGGTAGATCTAATTTTTAGAAATAAAAATTCCAAAACCTTCCCCTATTGTTAACATATTTTGTCCAGGCAAACCTTCTATCTACTAGCACATTAAAGGGTCTGCAGGAATTTTTTATGTAAAAAAACCAAGCACAGATCTGTGCTTGCTTATGCTGTTGTTGAACACTCCATGTTGTAAGATAGGCAAGTTCCAAAGAGATGGAAAGCTGGGGAAAATGGTCACAAGAGCATTCGTATGTCTTCACCCTAACTAGCTCAAACTGCAGATTCTCTTGTGGTTGACACCTGCTACAAATGGATTGATTGTGAGAGCAGAGGGATGTCCATAATCTCTCCAGAAAACTCAAACTGTAGCAAGAATATCTGATTTTCATTAACAGTTGTTGCTTTGGGGTGAAGAAGTTGTTTGTAGCTACTATCTTCTCTTTGATTAGAATGGAACAGACAAGTTCAGCTCTTTGAAATTTTGTTTGTAGCTGTTCTCGAGTTGCTTTGCAAATGTTTGCATTCCTGTGTGCTCTTAAAATCAAATTAAAATGCTATAATATCAAACAGTGATTAGTTTCATCCTGACGTATGTGTATTGGCAAGGAGCCAGGATACTGCAGGAGGTGACACTGTATATCTGCTTAGGCAGGAAGACGAAATACTCCAACAAACAAAAGGGAATCTCAGCTGACAGTGAAACTTCTTCTACTTGGCCAAGAACACTTAAGAAAAGACACAAGGCTACAATAGAAGAAATGTCTATAAAAACTTAATTTCTGCAGCTTTAGTAGGTGTAAGGGAGTGATTTCTCAGTTGTGTGGTGACAGAAGTGTGAGTTCTTCACAGAACCCTCTCCCAATGCTCTTAAGATAGTTGTCCATCCTGCTGTCCACTATAAGTTGGGCTGGGATAATTTTTGAAAGAGAGAAGACTTAGTCTTTTGTGTAAGATTAGATACCCATAAAGGTAAAGGAACTGCTTGAGACCTACAGACAGAAATTGGCAGAAGTCTCTTGAAAAACAAACAAAACCGCCACAATCTCTGTCTTGTCACAACATGAAGGTGATATGTCACCTTTCAGAATAGTTTGGAAGTTAATACATATATGTGAGTGTTTTTCTTCCTGGAAGTCTTTCATACACTGAGTGTTTTCATGCCTGCTCTAGAAAAGTAGAAATTTATGTATTTATTTGGTCTTTTGCAATATTACAAAAGAACTTTGCTCTTGTTTCCTCTACCATTGTTTGCATCTCCTCACTGTTTCTCAGGAATGGGAGTCATTATGTGGAGTCTAGTTCCAGATCTGGTTTTGAAGCTCTCTCGTAATTTTGGCCACATGGCTTGTTGGCTGTTGTGCACACAAACCCTAGTAGCACACTGAGTAGCAGTGATCCAGCTACAACACAGCTGCTCTGTAACTGTCAATGCCAGCTCCCCACCTTGCTGACCCCTCTGTTACCACATACATAACCTTTTCAAAAAGGTTTGAGCAAAATGCAGATATTAATTGAACACCAAGTTGGCTTTCATCTAACATCGCTGAGACTTCTGTTACCCAGAAGGAACCTCAGTGTGATGGAAGAGAACCATGGCATCTTTTAATCTAACTTAATTTTGGAGTTTTAATGCTGATTTTTTTTTTTTTATTAACTTATGCTGATTGGAGGATGGGAGAAGGTGATAAAATCTCTATTAAAGCACTGGGGGATGGTGAGGGACAACCTAACAGGCAAAGGTATTTTCAGTATCAGGAGTGGTCTGGAGCCAAGAGAGGACATGTCCTTGCCACCTGAGACTATAGGCTAGTTATACTTGTTTAGCTTTTCATAACTGGGCAAATGAGGCCTCTCAAGATATAAAATTTAAGTAGTCCTAAATATCATGAAAACTACTTCAGAAATGGAAGTTCTGAGTTCTATGGTGCAATGTTGATTCAAAGGAAGACAGATAATGTTAGAGGTCCTGACATAATGCCTCTTTCCAGCTAAAATTCCTAGTTTGCATACACGTAAACCTCAGTTTACAGTTAACTCGGTGTAGTGTGTCCCCCATCATGACTGTATGCCAACATCTACTTGTCCTCTTAGCAACACCTGCATGAAGCATACAGCTAGAATGTAGAGTATAATGCAGTACTGAAAACTCACAATCGATTATGTGTTTTAGTAGGGAAAGGGTTAATTCATGACAGGAATGCCTTTTTAATTTTAAGGAATAAATAACGGAAACTGTTGGGTCTTAACAGCTGTCCAAGAGTGCTTGGAAAGACTTGCAATTGCTTCTACAGCAATTAATCCAGATCAAGAGAGGATTAACTTTGAAGTTTAAAATATCCTCCATGCCTGAGGAGGGACCAGTTTAAAGTGCTCATGAATGGGGTAGATAACTCCCACTCCTACAAATCAGCTAATTTATGGATATGAAATCTGCTTTTTTACTGCAGTCTGAACTTTGAGATCTTAATCTTCTGTAGTAGATCAGTAGCCTGGGTGAATATGGAGTTTAAAATACCATAGATCATCTTAGATTAGTGCAGACCATAAGAAATACAAATTACTTGACTTGCTATATTTATTGCCAGAGCCAGGAGTTTGAGTTTTCCAACTTTTGATAATCAAGCTTTCTAAGTAGACCAACAGTAAACTTTAAAAATTTAAAATTCTTTTGGTGTTCTACAATTTTACTCTAATTTAGCTTGAAAAATAGATTTTTTTTTTTTTTAAATGAGCTTTTGGGAATATCTATAATGAGCAGAATATTCTACTCATTGTAAATATCCTACTCATTGTAAATTAACCTGCAAGTGTGTTACTATATGTCATGCCAATTTCTGAAGATTTGAATTTTTCTGGAAATAAAATTACAATTTTTTTTTTTGTTTTAATAAAAAAGCTCATTGAGATGAAAATGTGTATTATCTCATCAACCAGAGTAAGTGACCAGTCACATGGAAAAGATGATAGTTTTTTATTCGACCTGTCTGAGCTTTGAAAATTATAGTGAGAGAGTCACATTTTGAGCAGGAAACTTCCCCCAGTTTTCCTGTTACAGCTTTGCATTTTGATGGGAATACTGTTCTCAGTCTTGCCAGTGTTTCCGAGAGGCTCTTTGACTTTTCTATGATTATTTTCTGTCCTAAAACAATGAAACACCTACTGCTGTCTTCATTCTTTCCACTGTCCTCCTTCCTCCCCGCAAAAGCAGAAAGCGAAGCTATTAAGAAACAGCTATCTTGTGAGCAGAGGGAACTAAATCCTCTGACGGCTTTCCGCTGCAGACTGGAAATCTCTCAATCTTTGTCTTCCCACACAAACTTCAGATTATTTTTTACATAAACATATCCTTTTGTAAAACTCTCATGTGCGTTGATGAAATTATGCCTGCTGCCATCTGTAATGACAAAACCCTCTAACGATAACAGAAAATTGAGGCGCAGTAGTTTGGAGAAAATACAGGAGCTAACACGTCTGTACTCGATTTCATTAATGCGTACTGTGTGATTGCAGTTTAGGGGACATGGTGGCATGTTTCTAGTATGAATAGTTCTTGACCTGTACGACAAAGTACTGCAACAGAGTTAGAAGTGTTTTAAACAACTCTTCACCAGCCAGCCATGGATGTATCATTACATGAGGCACTGAGAACTTTGGTATGTTGGAAGGGCAATGGGGAAGGCATTTAACTTCAGATAATGTGGAAGGGTGTGGGAGATGGGAATGGAGATGGAGGTGTGATCATCACAGCCACTTCCAATGAAGATCTCTGTGTCATAAAACTGGATTCCAAACAAAGCAATAAGAATACCTACAAAAAAAGGACGCTAGCTTTGATTGTCAAGCAGGAGAGGAGCATGAGGAAGAAAAGGTTCATCTTGCACAAAAGGACAGATTAGGTGATTGGTTCAGAAAAATCCTCGTGGATGGAGCTAGACAGATGAGTGCTTAGGCTAAACAAGATCTTGGAGGAACAAAAGAGCTTACTATAAAATCTAACCTAATATTGCTTGTTTCATTTTCCTTTCTGTAGGTTGTCATTTGGAGTTTAACATGTTGCTGTGTTAAACTTGGACTTAAACTTTCTTGTTTGATCATCTCTCTCATCAAGTGTGATCTTGGGTGAAGGTAATACGATTTTTATTACTGTTGCCTGAGTCTAGACTTATCCTTAGATATATGCCATGACATGGCTTAGATCTGGTCCCCTCATTTTTTGAGGTGTTTCTACTTAGAACATGTCAAGTCTCCTGTGTGGGGTTAGGAGACAGCTATGTTTGTCAGAGCATGGGAAAGGAGGAGCTGCTGTCTGTTGTGTGTCTGTCTTAAGCCAACTTGCAATCTAGTTAGGTCAAGAATTAGAATGTACTCCTGGAAAGTATAGAACAAACCCAATGTAGTTACTTCAGAGGCAATGAATCTGTGTATGTATCTTGAAGTGCCCTTGTAGGGATTTCACACTTAAGGGAGGGTTAGAGAAGTGAGAGTCTTCAGAGCTGGAATTCCTTTGGAGCCCTGCTCAGCTGGAGAAGTGAGGATGTGGGCTGAGCTCAGCATGGGTCTGCGCTCGGGGTATTCTTGCAGCTGGACTCACCTTTCTGTACTTAAGTTTAGGGTTAGGGAGGCAAGGTCTTCCAAGCAGGATTTCTTGTGAAGTCTTGCTCCACTCAGAGCCAGGATGGGGGCTTGGCTTAGGATGAGGCTGCAGGTCAATACATATTTGGAGCTAGACAAGCACTGTCTTCTGCTTTGGGGTGAGGTTGATGGCTTTCAGAGATGGAATTGCATCGGAGTCTTGCCCAGTTCAGAGAGCTGATGGTGCAGTGTGGTGTTTAAGGGTTGGAATTGCTGAAAATCATGACAAAGGAAAAGTCATCCCATATGTAAATGCCCTGCTCTAAGAGAATCAGAAAACAGTTCCTGCTTCTGGTAAGATCTGAATTCACACTTGGACAGTTATTACTGATTCTTATTTTAAAGATATTTTCTTTTCAATTCTGCAAGATAAGATGAATTGAAGATTTTATGCAGCTCTGGGATATTTTATTTTAATGTCAACTGTTAGTGTGTTGAGTGATATATCTCTATCACCTACTTAAGCCTGAAATTCTGCACTTATTTTTCATGTTATTTATTTTGGAAAACAAAGTAAAGTGTTCTTCTTGCACTGGTTTAAATAAAGGAGAACAACTTGGCATTTGTAACAATAAAACTGACTTGGGGTGGAATAACAATTCATTCAGCACAAGCCAAAACCAGGAGATTTCAAAAGCAGTCAGCATCACCATGAAATGAGAGAAACTATGCCAATTCATGAACGTGAATCTTTTAAAAGAAAATGCTGCAAAACTTGGCCTGTATCATGTATTAGTCTCTAGTTGGCTCAACTTATCTGGCACATGCTCAAGTCTGACACTAGCTGATCATATTACTCAAAAAAAGGGGGAGGAAAAAGTGTATCATCTCTGCACCACTGTTTTTATATACGTACCCCTTCTGTGTCATAGAACAATATGCTGACAGATGGTACTTAGTCACCTGTTATGTCTGTTGATTATATACTTTGATCTAAAATTTATTTTGCTGTCTTGGCAGCTGAAGCTGTTTTTTAATCCATTGATAAAACCTGCTTAATAAGCACTTACAAAGGCATTGACATCACCAGAAACAGACTGCGTTGGTGAAATCATGACGTGATGCCCGTAAACTCAACAGAAGTTTTGTATTCAAGGCTTCAGTCAAAATGGGTTTTTTTTGGAGAAATATGTAACTAGCAGTTTTATTCTTGCTTTGTGTAGTTAAGTCTGATGCTTGCTTGTATTGTTTCAAAAGTATCGATTAGGAGAAAAATTTTTAACTTTGCCATGAATTTGCCATGCTAGAAGCTTCCTTTTCAGTGTGTTAAGAGTATTTGAAACATTTGATATTCTTTAAGTATGTATGTAAACATAACTTTGTCGTCATGAAACAGCTTTAAGAAGAGAGCCATTGTCTTGTCTTAGGGTGGCTTGTGCACAGAGCTGACAGTTTGCCATGAGAAGTGTAGGTAGGTAAGACATGGCGCTTCTTTGGGCTTTTTTCTTGGGTTTTTGTTGGGGTTTTCATCAAAAAGTAAAGCTTTCTGGGTTTTTAGCTTGGGGGCCCTGTTACAAATTAAATTCCTTTGGTAATGTCAAAGTGACTAATAAGAACCAATTACAGTAATCCTAATATATAAACCTTGGCAGCAGGCAGTTATAAATTTTTGACATCTTGAGGACTTTATTGCATTAGCATTTTAGCAAAATCAGGTCTTTCCTGCTTAGCTGCATGACCATCTCTGGCCAACTAATACTGCGCCAAGCTTCCCTAAGAGGGTCATGCAGTGCGGTTTCACTTGCCATCAGCCGGCTGGCAAGTCCCTTCATCCAATTATCAAGGCATATTTTGTCAGCATGTAGGCAGTGTCTTCTGCCAGCTTTGGGAGCGTGCCAGTCTTGGAGACCTGCAAGGCTGTGCTTTAAGGAAACTGACTTTTGCTTACCGTTCTCTTTGCCTAGACAGCTTGCTAGATGTCCTGCGAAGGAGCACTGGAGAGAGCCTAGGTGATTAATTTAAACTAGGTGGGTAAAACTAAGTGACATGATACCATAAGAGATTGCCTCCCCTTAAATGATCCATCCTCAAACAAATTGAAGTTTCCCTATGAAAGGTGTTAGATTCCCTAAAGGGAAATTATGTTTAATGCAAGAAATACAAATTAATGGAAAATACAATTGTAGGCAGAATTCTGGAATATTCAATCCTGAATCTGGCCATAATAATGTATTGAGTGTTGCTGCTTAGATTCTCATTGAGTTGTGCTCAGAATGGCTCTTCTGTCTGTTAGGTTAAAGTGACAAGGAAGTTCGTACTTATTTTTCTTTATTGCCCAGTCACTGTACCCCAGAAAATAGAGGCAAAGTATTTTTATAAATTTTGCCTTACGTGATTACGTAAGTACTTCTAAGTACCTAAGTTCCTGTAATTTTTTCTTTGATAAAGCAGAATCTATTAAAATGCCTGAGCAGATGTTAAAAATTAGTTCAAATTTAATTTTTTTTTTTAATTTAAAAATGTACCATTTTTTCTTCCTTTGTGATTTGGCACAGGAAAGGCTGATTTAAAAATATAGGCTAGAGGACTACCAGTTAAACTGTAAAATACTGAGAAGCGTGTTAAGGCATGACACTGTTGCACAGTTAACGATCATTCTTTTTTGGCTGGTTGCTTCTAATGACATACTAAAAGGAGGAGGAGAGGGGGGTGAAGCAAGTAATTTAGAGCTTATACTTAAACACAGATAGGTTTTAAAAAAGAGAAAGGGGGTGTGTGTGGAACAAGCAAAATACCCACCCCAAAATGCAACAAACACAACCTCCAGAAACTCCCCAGTCCCTGGAAATCCATAACAAAAATACTCCTGAAACACAGCATGCTTTTCTTCATCAGATACTTTTGCCTGCTGGGTTTGGGGACGTGTAAACTGCCAGACGTACCACCTGTCATGCAGCCGTGTCGGTGTTTGGCAGCGCCGGGAATGTTTGCACAGCTCAGAGGGTACAGCAAAGGGTGGGTGAATGTTCTCGTGGAATAACGCTGACTTGAAACTTGTGTTTTCTGGGAGGAGAAAATGGAACTTGTGTGTATGTTTAGGGTAAAAGGTAATATATGAGGGGTTTTCCCTCTTCACAACAGGAATGATAAATGTGATGTGCTAACGGGAAAACCGGTTGCAATGTGCATGTTGAGGAGGGAGGCCTAGGCCAGGAGTCAAACATTCCACAGCAGTCTGCAAGATTAAAATGTTTGTAGGTTAGCGTTTTACACAGTTTGTTGGAGACTATCCAGATATTTGCATGCAAAGAATTATTGCTCAATGACAAATTGTGTTGATACCATCTAGTGTGTCAGGAAATTTCCACTCTAGTATGCTTGTGTGCCAAGTATGATACCTTTTTGGGAGCAGTAAAATAAATTATGTGTTTTGGCCTCAAAAGCTAAGTGGACAGCAACAGCAATTTTCTGTAATTTTGGAAACATCACTGTTTCTGTATCCTAATCAGAGGCGATTAGCATTTTTGCTAGTTTGTGCTAAGATTGTAATACCAAAAGCTGAATCCATAACCCATCCTTCAACATCTGTAAAATACTCCTCCTCTTAAGAAGAGTTGTCTCTGTATGTGTGGTGGTGCTTAGCGATGTGGTTTAGTGGTGGACTTGGCAGTGCTGGGTTTACTGTTTACCTACAGCTCTTCTTTCTGATTTGCCTTTGCAGGAGAGCCTGTGTAGAAGAAACTAAGCCTGAAAGAGATGTGTGAAAATGAAGTATAGTTGACATATATATAACAGTACTGGGATTTTTGTCTTTTTGATGGCAATGAAATAACACGCTAGTTTTTAAGCTGACTAAGAGGGGTCTCACTTTTCAAATAAAGTTTTGAGGCTTTCTTAAATAACTGGATATGTTATATCTGGAATTTCAGTACTAACTTCAGTAGGAACCTTTCAGATAATTTAAGTCACTTGTATTCTTTGTAAATGTTCTGTATTTGGCAGTAAAACAATTGTAGGAACAAGGATTAGTTTGTGTGTTTTGTGAAGAGATTACACTTACAATTTATTGCGTTTTGTGTTTATGTTGGAATACTACTGACATCACGATGTCAAAAAGGCTTAACTTAAAATGACTGCTGAAGTCTTAACACTGAAAGCTCTTTGATTAGAAGTAATGTTTTACCTTGAGTAAGAGTGATATGGGAAAAGGAAAAAAAATGTTAGTGGGATTCGGGTGTCTGTCAACTCTTTAATTACACAGCTCATGGTTTTTAGTCACTGTACTTAAGTCTTGCTTTGTGCATAACTTTTATTTACTCCATTACAGTATTTTGTAGTCATTACTTACTGACCACTGGGCAATGCTGCTTTAATGTAGAAAATGTTAGTACTAACTAATGTTAGTACTGCTTAGAAAGAGCAGGGTTTGTGGGGTTATTTTGTTCTTGGTTTGGTGGGGGTTTTGGGTATGGTGGGGTTTTTTTAGACACAGTGTAGGGAAAAGTTTTCAAGGTAAATTCTTAGTAGTTGGCAGGCATACAATTATAAATGTTTTTGTCAAGTCCCACTTCTCCAATTCTGCTCCTGTGTGAGTTTTATTTTGTGTACCAGTCTGAATGGTGATAGCTCTGTAATAGCTCTGTATGCAATTGGTCCCATTGTTGACATAAAATATGGGCTAACATGCCTTGTAAGGAAAAGATAAGTGTCTTTGATTTCAAGGACAAGCTCTGTTTGTATGGAGCTGGTGATAGCATGAACTTTTAACCCTTTTAACTTTTAACACCCTTCTTAAAATGACCCACCAGCATACAAGTAGATTCTCTATTGGCATGAGGCACTTGGGCTGCTCTAAGAATTCCAGAAACAACTGTCTAGTCTATCCATCTCTTAGGATGCTATTTTTAAGCAGGGCTAATATATGTATATATATGTATTTGTCAATCCTGCCTACTTCATGTCTTACAGTCCTGAAAGGCTGGAAATAACCACATTTAAACCCAGTAAATATGTTGCTGTTAGAAGTAACAAATACAGTTTCAGTAGCTTACTAACAGTTCAATGTATCTTATTTACATACTGAACTCCACAGACAATTTTATCTATTTATAAATAGGATGGAAAGATGCTGTTGCAGAAATCTGAGTGATGGAAACTGGTAAAAAAAATTGGAAGAAAAAGAGAATAATGATGATTTACTCTCTTTAGTAGCCTAGAAGTCAGTCAATCTTTTGGAGATGAGATGGGCACATAAAACTTTCGCAGACTAGCTGGGGTTGCTTGTGGCATAGTGTGTTTTCTAACTCATACTGTCCTTCAAACTGTGTATTTCTCTTTTTTCTTTCTTCACTTTTATTGCCTTTTCCCCCTCTGTTTCTTCATTTTTAATGTCTTTCCTCCAACTCTTTCTGCCCAATTCTTTCCCCCCAGCCCTTCTTTTGACTTGTCACTCTTCTGTTTCTAATTTACATACTGAAGTGTGGCTACAGTAGTGTAGAATTCCCAGAAAATAAGGACCAATTCATCTCAGACTGCAAAATAATTACATTTAAACTTCTAAAATTTGCTTCAAGCATATAGAGTATACTATTAAGGTCACAAGGACCAAGAGATCTGTTCAGGAGTTCAGGACATCTCTAATCTAGTTTTATTTTGTGATATCTTGATGCGTTTGTAATGTGAAAGGGCTTCCTCTGCTTAAGCAAGTTGCGTAGAGAAGGAAACCACTTTGCCATAGCAGAAGTCTTGTGGTCCTGCTGCCTGTGCCAGGGCCTTAGAAATAGAGCTGCTGCTGTGAGGGGGTCAGTGTATAGGCAGAGGAAGCTGCTGCTGGGGAAGCAGAGCCACCCCAAGGGCCATGCTTGGTGCACAACCCTTCCCATCCATGTACCTCTGTGGCTGGCTCATCACTCTTGATTCCCTTTCCTCTTCCCACTCCTGCTGGAAAATCAGGCTGGCCCTCGTCCAATGTTCTCATGCAGGCTTGCTTATGCTGCAGAGAAGCCCTGAGATGATTCTGTTTATGTGTTGGTTTCTCAGTGATTTATGTGAAATGAGTTACTGACCTTTCTGCTTCCTTAGAGGCAGCGATTACTTCACAGCTGACATTACATGGTGTAAATAACATAGCTGAGAGCTGTAGGAACTGAATGAGTGAGCAGGAAAACCGAGTGAGCTTTCAGTTCAGCCCAGGGCTGTGTAGCCAGAGTGTGGGAACACTTCTTTTGCCTTTCCTTTGTGCTAAGCAGAGCAGCTCTGCTCTTGAGGTGAGCAGCCCTGTACCTTGTTCTCCAGAGCATGCAGTCAATACCGGCGTGATGAAATACAACATACAGCCTCCTTGGTCTATAGATGGCATAGATACAGTACTGCCACCAGTAAGGATATTTCCACATGATGTCATTTCATAGACTTTACGGCAGAACATTTCAATAAGAGGCATAATAATTGGTTTGGGCTGACTGTTTTAATATCTCTTTTTGTTATTGACTGAATGACCAGCTGCAATTTCCTGATGTTGCCTTAAGTTTCCCTTGGACTTATGCAAGCTCTTTTCAATTAGTCTGCTTTCTGAAGAATTTTCAGGAAGCAAATCTGTTTATATGCATCTATCTATACACAAAGAAAGAGAAACTGAAAACAAAATCCTCCAGAGTCTTATAATAAAACAACAGCCATAACGCCATGTTTTTTGTAATGCTGAACGCTGCTGCTGCCATTTGTTACTAAATATTATGGAAGCATGCTGAAGGGGATCATAAACCAGATTTGGTTATTTATCATTAGTAGATCCATAGTATTTTTCTTGGCAATCACACTCATCCTCCTCTTTCAGACCTTTACACAAATGTCTTTGCAGCTTCAACATGCGGTTATGTAGTGGGCTCTGTGAACAGGAGTTGCATTTCTTGCTATGGAAGTCTGTAATGCTGTTAAAACTTCCCTCAGTTACTTGCTCTTACAAAACTGTTGCTCTATTTTTCTTCCTACTGTGAGGTTTTTCAATGATTCATTTCTCTTTGGAAGTATTATTTGGTTTCATCTCATACTTAATTTGCTCTGCATTTCTCATCAGCTCGCAGCGTGCTGAGAGCTTGCTGGTTTCAGAAATGTGCCAGTGTCGGTTTTGCATTTGAGTCGGTTGCTGTTTACCAGCCAAATGCTAACAGAGGTGGTTACTAGAGCCTCACTGTTGTCTTTTTGCAAGGAATGTTGGTTTTTCTGGTGCTGTTCATGGATGGAGTGATAGCAGGCCTGTTTGTGTGCACAGCAGAGGTTACACAGTGATACAGGACGAGACCTTCATGGAGTTATAAGGCCTCTTGTGAAAGACTTCCAGCTCCTTTCAGGCCTTGACAAAGTTGCTCACCTGTGAAAGCTTTACCAGTAGAAACTTGTTGTTGGAAGGAAAGCAGATCCAGGTGGCTATTGTGTAAACGTGGAGAGACCTTGTCGGAAAGGTTGTTAAAGGGAGAGAAAATTAGAAGAGTGAAAGAAGGTGTTTTAGCTTGTCCTTAGTTCTGGGGCTGTTTATACATATATGAGAGAGTTTTCTGTGAGAAATTGAATAGTGAGATAGCGTCACACTTGTGACTAAATGAATTTAATTAAAGTTATTTATTGCTCTTTCTTCCTGCTCTCACAAACACTCAGTATCTTTTTGTGGCTGTTAAAGCGTTTCATTTCCTTGACTATTGGAAAGAATTGCTGGAATTAATAAAAATGCCAGGTTTCAGATGTGCTCTAAACCACTGGGGGCGTGTAAGTGAACACTGATGGGAACATGGCTTCATCTTCTAACTGTCTGTTGGCTAGAGTTGGTTTTCAGTTCATTTTGATCATAACTGTCTGAAGAGACTTGTCTTATTACTGTTGGAGACATGATACATTATCTTTTGTAGATTTATTTTTTTAAAATAACTACTTAATTTCATCCCCCAGTAAGATTCTTTTCCATCTGGGTGATCTTAGTTTCATTTTGAGCAAAATATGGGTTGCCACTTTGACCTATTCAAGGAAGTGTCTCTGTGCGCCTATCACATCACACACAAATACCCACATCAGTCTTAAGGCAGAATATTAGTCCTTACTTTCCAGAATCTCAAAATTAGAAGATGATGCTCCTTCAGCCCTAGTCACAAAGCTGAAATGATTTCAGAATTTCTATCACATCTGTATTGTTGACAAATATTTTTCTCCCTGCAGTAGGAAGAATTTGGATATGAAAAGCCTTCATTTCTAAAAAACTTGGTAAATTTTGTATTAATTTGATTTTTGAGGGAAAGAAAATTCATAAGTATTTGAGACATTTAAGAAATAATTTTCATTAAAGATTTCTGAATATATTTGAATGTATTAACAAGCTGATTTACCTGGTTTTGGCTTAATATAGTGAATGAACAGTGAGAGAACACCTGAAAGTTTACCTTGTTCCTTTTTTCAGAAGTATACTGTCTGAAAGCAGACTTCAGTCAGTGTCATTCAGTTAGCAAAGTAGCTTTGCCTTTTTACAAGTGCAAGTCCCTCCTCTCCATGAGCAGGCTTTTTGTGGAGTTACCTTCAGACAGCTGTGGACTGCAACTGCCCAGTTACCAGTCTCTGACTGGGGTTAAAACAGTGGCCTCCTTTCACTGAGCTGGTCTCACTTTTGTTCCTGCTTATCTTGCATGTTTTGTATAGGGCAGGTCGTTGGGAAAAGGAGGAACATCTTAGAGTGTGCTCAGTATCTACTGAATTTTTAAAAATTACCCTTATCACTTAAATCAGTACAATTAAAGCATGTTACCCTGCTGAGATTTCAACTGGTTTGGGTTGAGCTGTGCAATGCATCACTGCACTCGTGCTGAACTGTGGATATAATGTTCCCTGAGAATTCTAGTTGCAGGTCAATAACCTTGTCTCTGTACAGTATATAAGAATTTCAGTGCATGCTATTTCATGAGCCCCAGTAAGCTGAAATCAATAGGGGTTCTTGCACTTTTAAGCAATATACGTATAAGAAACCATGCAAGGCAATCTCTTGGGGGGTTTCTTTTTTGTGGTCACTTCAACTATATGTAACAAGAACCACAGAAAAAACCCACAGCTCTTCAAAGAACATATTCACTGAAGTGCTCAGTGTGATTCAGCATTGCATTGAAGGCCAGGGCAAAAAATACCTTAAAAGTACAGGGGAAAGCAAGGGGTACACAAAAGCGTGATTGTACCCAGTCGTTTGAGACAAATGTCAACAGCTTCGTGCTACAGTAGTCAGGTGTTTATGGCATAATGCTTATATTAGAAAGAAAAGGTGCTTTCTTTCAGATTGAGGATTCATATAAGGATTAAATCACTGGCTATGTTACCATTAAAAATTAAATATAACAAGTACAACAAGATGAAACACTACTTGCACTATTTTATTGTTTGTATCCCATGGACAAGTTACTTCTGTTAATGTTAAAAGGAACCATGTCATTTGATTTATAGAAGCAAAGTGAATTTAAGCATACACCTGCTGTTTATCGAACACTTCCAAAGTCTTGTGTTTTGAGGAGGTGAAAAGTAGTGAACAGCAAGTAGAAAAGAGTATTCTTTTATCTGATAATTCTATTTCAGCTCTGCACTGGCAAACTTGGACACTGTCACTTGAGCAGAGAGAGAGGAGACAGTTTTTATAGCTTTGAAAGGGCTATGGTAGTAACTACTATGGTAGTAACAGCTACAACTTCTTATATATATATAAAAGAGTGATTTTTGAATCCTTTTTGTTGTATTCCTATCTATATTCATGCTATGCCCTTTGGATGGTTGTTCTCCAACTGACAAATGTATGGCTTGCACATCTGAAGCAACTGGGAATTTTTGGCAAGAAAGATGTTTTTATTGCTTCAAGTGAATAAGTTATGTTTCAACAAGTGGCATGCTTTCAAAGATAGGTACAGTGGAGTAGTGCTCTATAAATTCGCTTGCTTCCGGGTAACTGATGACTTCCCTCTGTGTATGAGGTACAGAGTCATGGGAGAGCTGTCCCTGCAGATCTGCTCTTGTGCACAGAGCCATGTAGGTTTTGAGCACCTTCACAGCAGTGATCTCAGTAAATGCACATGCATTCTGAATGTGGGTCCAGTGTTCTAAAGGGTCATATGAAAAACACCTGCTCCTGATTTCTTTACCCTGGAATAAATGGCAAAAGGGATTTCAAGGAAAGAGAAGGGAATAGCAATGTGAGTCTGCAGGTGCAAGACTTCAGATTGCATCTGTGATTCTTTATCTAAAATCATGGTCCTATTGCTGCAACTTTTTTTCCTATTTATTAAGCTCCTGAGAAAATGTTTTTCCAGAGTTAATGCATCAGATCAAATCTGGAATAGGTATTAAATTTTCTTTCAGTCAGTAAAAAGTCACTTGGTATTTCAAAACTTATTCTGGGAGTTTAGGGAATAAAAAAAATTCATTCGAATTTACAGCTTTTCATTTGTAAAATATTGGAAGACAAGCTGTGAATGCTGGTACTGTCCTGGTTGGAAGAGCCCCGTGACTTCTGTGTTAGGGCTTTGGCTTGTTGCCAGAAATATTTTTCTACTTTCATACATGGAAATATATTACTCTACTGTCTTTATATATTTTTAAGATGACATTTGTTCACCATTATCTTTTTCCCTGAAGGTCACAAATAGTCTACGTAGTTTCTTAGGAAAAAATTAAAAAATTATTTTCAAATAGTAAATTACATTTGTATGGACATTCAGATCATGCTTTCTGCTCTTTGTCAGTGTATGGGGAAAACATGGGATCCATAAATTGATAATAGAGAAAATTGTACGCCATCTTTGATTTTTGGAAAGTGGAGATGATTCTAATCTCAATGGTTTGAAAGCAATCAAGATTATTGTGTTGCTCACATCTTGCTCTTCCTCTATGTACTTCTCTGGGTTTAGAATTCCTCACTACTTTCTCTGTTTGACTTTCCCAAATATGAAGTGTTTTTCCCAAACTGACTGCTGTAATGCAATCTGAAATATTACTTTTTATCTTGAGATTATATAAAACAGCATATATGTTTTCCAAGTGCTTTGTAATGAAGTTGGTCCTTTCGTTGTGCTCAGCAACAATCAGAATGATTTTACTGCAGACAGCTTTGAACGTAGAAACTATCATTAATTCTTGTAGCAATCCATTTACTGTTAATATTCTTCTTCTGTACAGATGTATTTTGAAAAAACTTTCCTATTAGGTGACAATGGAGCAGGGGGAACCCAACAAGTTCAAAATCAGATGAAGCATATTTAGAGATAGGTCAATTTTTAGAAAGAAAATTATAAATTTTGGACAGATTGGAAAATTAAAGGCCATGTATGTGCATGGTGTATCTTTTGGGGTTTTGCTTGGCTTTTTTCCCCTCATTCATCACAGACTCTGGATCTGAGCATTAGTTATGTTTATCCTTTAATCCTACTGTCTGGGTTTGTTTATGTAAGATTTATTATATAGCCAGAGAGGGTAGTTAAATTAAAAACAAAACTGACCCTCGGTCAGTGCAAGAATACCTAAGAACAGATTATTTCACACAGACAAGTTACATTTATTCTCACTTCGTTATGTAAGAGTCGGGCTCCATGTTTCCTGAGTCAACATGAGACAGAAATTACTGCCAGTTGTATCTGCCTTTCTGCACTTGGCTCTGATGTATGAACAGCAAAACAAGGAGGAAGAGCAGCTGTGCACTTTTTCCATGAGTATGACCTTAAGATAGAAACTCACTTAATGACCATGTTTCATTGCTTAATTAAAACACTATTATAATTGGATGTTCTTACTACTGGCTGTGTACAAATCTCACCCAGCAGGATTTTTGTTGGTTCCTGGTAACCTTTACAGAAAGTAAAATTAATAGATACCAGAATCATAGAGATCTGGAGAATGAACATGAAACCTGTAACACTGTGAGTGCTCCCACCTTTTTTGACACATAACCAATTTTAATAGGTATAAATTAAGGATTGACTGTGTTTACCTTTAATTGTTGATATTACAGCTTGTTCTGTTTCGGCACTGTAGTTTGAGGCTGGGCTCCTGGTGCTTTTTGGCTTGTGTTTTTCCTTTATTTAATGAATGTTCTGAAGCAGACCGGAAATCACCAGATTGCCTGGTGTCTGGACAGGGACTGAAGGAATAGCTGTGGAAATCACAGATGTTTTCACTCTGTGCATTTTATATTCTGTACTCATAGGGCAAGAATGGAAAAATGGTGGTGGTCTTGTGGTAATGTGCTAGATTAAATTCATCCTGGTTCAAAAGGCCTGCAAGAGGTTTATTCATCTTTAAAAATCCCACTTAAATCCTGTTTTAATGTCTTAAGTAGGATTTAAATGATGTCTAGTATAGGCCCTTTGTAGAGAGGGGAAAAAATGACCCTGTAGGTTACCAGAAATGTACCATTTTGCAATTTCATCAAGCCATATGTAACAGGATTTCTGGGCCACTGCTGCACTAGCCTTCTGTGAAATCCTAGCTGTATATTCTTTGAATAAATATTGTTTCCACTTCATCAAAAAAATAAAAGGAACTCAAATGGTTAAGTGACCTAGCTTAGGGTTTTAAACAATTAATATTGCCAGCTCTGTATATTCTCTGACTACTCCCTATGGCTCCCTACACATTTATTGAATTTAAAAATGTTTTGCTTCTTTTGAAAATAACATCTTGGGAGTTGTTTTTCTTTATTTTATTGCTGTTTGTGAAACACCACACAAACAGAAGGAAAAGTAAATTTAAAAAACGCTGTAGGAGAAATGCTGAAACCAAAGTTGTACAAGGTAACTTGAATAAAAAAATAAACTGGGGAATCCCCACACCCCAGTTCGCTTGCTTTGATGGCTCTGTCATTGATTGCACATTCATACTTGTTCATGAAAAATCTAGGTGGAAATGTCAGTTTAATTAAATCTCTGTGATGCAAATAGGTTAAAAATCCCAGTGATGACTCTGTAAATCAGAGTAAAAATTTACTGGAGTTCTACAGTTGTTCTGGGCTGCAGTATGAGTCGTTTAGAGGAGATGTAAGCTTGTCCTGAAAATACATTTCCATTAAGTTCATGTTTCTTTGCTCTGAGTGCAGCAGGTTTATGGGACGGTGTGGGTGTGTGGTCTGTGGTTAGAACAGGAGAATACAAGTACGACTGGAACTCTGACTGCACCAGCTCTGCCATTAACTCTCTGTGCCATCCTGGGTAAACCACTCGTAGTGAATAAAATGCTGATTTTGGAATGGGTCAAGAACCTTAATTATCAGATGTTTGAATTTTTTTTTTTTTTTGAGATTCTTGGAGAAGAGATGCTGTGGAAGTTTACACACGATTATTCACCTAGACAGCAAAGTTTTGCTACTAGCACAGCTATGCAGTGAAAGGTACTGCATTCTCTTGCTGTATCAAGAGTAGGTGGTTTGGGCTTTCCAAGGCCAGAGGAGTGTTTACTTTACAGTTTTAAAAAATGAAATACTAAGTTGCACATCTGTACAATGTATTATTATTATGAACTATATTTAGGATAATGTTGAGCATTTTTTGTCAGCTCTGTTGGTTTATTACAAAGTAAGTCTAAATCTAATGCATTGCTGTCACAAGCTTTTTAAGGTGTGGTATGAGTGCCTGTTTTACCTAATTTCCCCCTTAGGCAAAATATTTTTGTTACTTAATTATGCGTAATAATTCTCTTTTTTGCTCATCATCTTGGGAGCACTAACAAACAAATCAGGACATACATTTGTCAGAGCAGCGTGGACTGACAGAAGAACAACAAATCAGTGGGTGGGGACTTTTGAGGCTTTGTATTCAGAGAGATTTGAATTGCAAGACTGACTTCCTGTACACAAAGACATTGCCTTAAGCTTGAGTCATCACTTCAGCATAATTTAAGGGAGAGTAGTTTTAACACAATGCAACAGGCCTATTGGAAAAGTACCTTTTAAGAAAAAGTGTCAAATTATTCACTTAGGGATAGATGGTCATTCTGTGGGAAATAGGAAAAAATGCATTAATAATTGCGAGGGCTTCTGGTAGATTGTGTTGCAAGTAGCGGTCAACATGATTTTTTTTGAAAAATGACAAATGGGGATATTTATGTAGATGTATCATTTGTAGCAGATGTAAAGTAATCCTCCATGCCATTAGATGCTCATACCGTTTCATCTGAATTATTGTTTTCTGTTATTAGCCTTAAGTGGCCAAAACAGTAGCTGGTTCTACATTAGGAAAGGTTTTCTTAACTCGAAGTGTGGTACTGGAATGATTGCTGGGTTGTGGAGCTTCCACTGGACGTCTTCAGGGACTTGTTAGGTCTTCACTGGCTGGATGTGAGTTAACTGCATCTGAAAGGAAAGAGCAGGGGCAGCCCAACTGAAATCATGCTTAGCCCAGAGATTTGTGCTTTTAGTGGGACATAAAGTGAAAATTGCGTGTGCATTGCCAGAAGGCACTGATGTTCTGACACTTCCATGCAGTAACATTGCCTGAGAATCTTTTGTGGAATGGAGTAATTACATGCCTCGGATAGCATGTAAATTTACTACCTCTGCACTTACAAGCTGGATGTATTTAATACATGTTTCAGTTCATAATGGTACACCAAGTTTGTCTATAGGTTCTATTACATCTAAACTTGCTAAGAGGCTCCTCTATGGCTCCAGTCCATTGACAATCACAGTTTTGCTAGGGTGTGATGTTTGTTTGGGAGAAGCTGGAAGTGAACCAAAATCAAGTCAAAAGTTGGGATTTGAATACAGTGAAATATATTCTAGATAACCAAGATTTACTCCATTTTGAGAGGGGGATAGTTTTGCATCTAATTCCTGTGGAAAGGGAATGAAAGTTCTCATACCTTCTTGCAATTTCAAGTGTAAATTTTCAGGTATTTGAACAGATATGGTCAAATAAGTAGTAGCTTTAAACTGTAATTTCATGCCTCCTGGATAATCTAGATCATCCTGGAAAAGGTATGTAATTTCAAAGAGCTACTGAAACAGTGGGAAGTTTTTGAGATATTTTTACATGATATCTCTAAGGTCAACCAAGAACCTCAAGCAAAGATCTTTGCAGAGAAAGAATACAAGCCAAATTGTGGAAAAATAGTTGTGCCGTGTCTCTAGAGATCTGTCTTGTGCCAGTGACAGGCAACTGCTAAGAAACTGTGTTTAACAAGAAAGCAAAATTCTTCTCTAGTTGTGTGTCAGGTTCCTAGGTGGAGCTATATGAACCAGTTTGTTACTGGGTCATTGCTGTATTCTCCCAAACTTCTATAATCCAGACTATGAATTATGGATTATTTTATAGCCATTGTTTCAAAGAACTGCTTATCCCCTAATAATTACCTGCAAGCATATTGAGTTCTTAAAAGTGCATTAGATATGACCTGAAGAAAGCAAACCTTTGTGCTGCTTTCCTTCAGGTACATAAGGTAATATTTTGTTGCATTATGTCAATTGTTAGGAATTTTAGGATTACACCATTTCCTAGGGTTTAAATGATTAATTAGAAGCCTGGGTTGAGATATAAAATTAAATACTTGTACCAGCTTTAATTTTGCTAAGTGAAACTGTAATGGACTGCTATGTAAGGCCAGACATTCCAACCTCTAGCGAAAGTGGAAATACAACTAGTATGCAGCTCTTCAATAAGAGATAAAACAAAACCTAATTGCTTAAAGCATGCTTAAGTTCTATTTGCAAAATAGTTCTAAACCACTGGACTGTTTCCCTTTTCATTTTCATTACAAGATTTGAAGGTTTTTGAGTGTGGTTTTTTTTGTCTTATCACTTAACTTTTATAGTATCTAATACATATTTAAAATGTTGAATTTCATCTTCATTGTTATCACCACTGAAACTTTGGTAGAACTGAGTAAATGAACATCCTGTGAACAAAGCTGCCTTTTGACCCAAGTTGCTGTTAGCAGTATTCCCTGGAAGTTAACAAAAATAAATTAAATTCACAGATAGGCTAAATATTCCTTCCCAGTTCAGAATTAGAATTTCCTCTTGTTGCCCAAAAATGAGTAGAAAAAAGCACCTCCAAGCTGATTTCCCCCCTCCTTCAGTCCCAGGTCTAGCATGAGTTTGGTGATATGTTGGATCAGTGTCCTGGTGGCGCTCACTTGTTATCTCCTGTGGTGGTTCCTGGGATCTCTGGCACCTAGAAATGGCCATGGTAGGAAGAACTGTCACAGCTGTTATTTCCCTCTGCTGCCTATCTGCAGGTCATGGTCTCGTAATAGAAAAGGACACCTGTGTGGGGCCAGAAATCAAGGCTGGAGGGCATTCTTGTTTGGGATTGAATTTAGTGTGTTCTCCCACTAGATTACAGGATGCTGTAGAGCATCAGGGTGCAGGGTCAGGGGATCCTGCGGTTATACTCAGTACAGTGCAGTGGGAGCCTCAACTTCCAGTATGGAAAACCAAAGAAAAGCCAAGCAGGGGAAAATCAAATAAGAATTCTTTCATAGTTTATTGAGGCTTGTTGAAGGGTGCAAAACACAGGAGCCTTATGTCATTTCCTGTATGGTTAACTTCTAAGGGAAGAAAAACAATGGAATTTGACAGACATGATATTCGAGTTACTTTTTTTTCATTGGGCCAGCAAAAACTTCTAGATCAAGGAATGTAACTTTCAAAGCGAGTGTTTTACTGATTTATTCATGGGTTTTAGAGGTGACCTATCCAAGCAAAACTTTGAACAATTGAATAAGCACTTTTTTATGGATATGTACATGGAAAGCAGCAGTGGAGAGCTGAATGAAAAACAGAACTGAGCATAAGCAAATCTGAAGCCACAGAAGTCATAGCTACACTGATGAAGTAATAGTGTACCCCCCTGAGAGAGGATTGTGGGCTGCTAATGACTGCTGTAAGAGGAACAGCCTTTATGAGGGGTGGGGCTTGGCAGAGCTCTGAAGCAAAATCTCTGATGTCTCTGTTAGACCATTTGCTCTGCAGCTCTGGAAGGCTGTCTTATCCTGCTTAGAGCCCTGACATTGATAGTCTAACTTGAATGTTGTATGTCCCATCGCTATGCTTTTGATGGTTGGGACATTAGAGAAAAGTGGTAACGGGTGGTGGTGGAGAATCTTCCAAAATTGCTTTGTGACACAACAGAAGCTCCTCTTCCCTGCCTAGTATTTTAATGGAAACACAGCACTAGATGGGCGTAGGCAGGTCGTACTGAGGAAAGACAGCGTGGCGGCTTCAAAAACACCACCATTCTGTTCTGGGTTTTTCTTTTTGTTCCCCACCCCCAGCAATGAAGGCATCTAGCCAAAGGGGTTTTTTACAATTCTTAGTATTGTTCAGTGCTGAAAGTTAATTTGAGATTCCAGGCAGGTGTAATTCAAATACAATATTAAACCATGCTAGATTATCTGTTCCAAAGTGCACTGCTGCACAGATTAAATAACCACTGAGGGAACACACCAGAAAGTCTACACTGCAGAAGTACTGATGATTTTTCAACAAGTGGTGGTTAATTTGGCTGAATACATTTTACCAAACTGCTCCAGAGATTATCATTAACAATTAAAATAACAATACTTCATGCTACCAAAGAAATTTTCAAATATCAAGTTACTTAACTATCAATTATGCTTCATTAAGTGATTCTTGATTAATTCATCAGCTAAATTAAGCTTCATTAAGGGATTCTTGCAGTATCATTCAGAAATGTTATAATTATTTCTCTTTTAAATATAGAGAAACTGAGAAAGACAATTCAGGTGGTTTGCTAATGGCCACGTACAGGGTTTACTCTATAACCAAAATTGAAGGCTATGTTCCCAGGGCTTCTCTTCTGGTATTAAAACCACTAGCCCTGATTTGATACCTTTTGGTTTTTTTTTTTTTAAAAAACAAACCACAAACATAACACACAAAAGAGACAACCAACCGCACCACCACCACCCAAAATAAGAAAAGAAAACCAAAAAAACCTTTCCATCTTGTTTTTACAAAATCTTCAATTTGACTGTACTGGCTACCCAAACAACAACTGAAAATTATTCCATTTAAATATATTTTAGAAAGGGCTTTGATACTTGATAGAAATTAAACCAGGAAACTTTTGTGGCTCAGACCAAGTTTCACTCGTCAGGGTTTTGCCATTTGCAGGCTCTGTGGTATAACTATGTTTTAAAACTGTTTTCTAAGCTGGAAGTGCAACATCTTTTGTATCAGGTACATTTCTATAAAGTATGTATTTTGATTTTTCACAATTCCTCACAGTAATACATCCAATTTATTTGAAGATTTTTTTAAAATCCCACTGGCTAGATAAAACCATCCACCACAGAACTCGCCTCCGCTTTAGTGGAATGACCTGCAGAACTGGTAGTGTAAAATAGCTGAGAAATAGTAGCCTAAATTTGATTATTTTTTTCCTTACCCCTTTCAGATTTTTCAACTCTCTGTAAAAAGTGGCAGGACTGAACTTGTACGAACAGGCTGATGTCTTTCTGAGTGTGGCTGAGAAGCACAGGGAAATAGATGAATAAAGTGCTTCTCTAGCTCTTGCATAACTGCATCGAACCCATTGGTATGTGCTTTCCCCAGTCCCTGAGCAAACTGGGGCAGAAGAGCACTCACTGCTGTGGTCTTAATACAAGCTATAAGCAAAAGTGTGAGACACTTTAAAACCCTGATTTAGAAGAACAGGAAGGCTTTGCAGCTGGTCACGCAGTGGGGTGTTGCTCCCTGCTTCCATTGAAGCATTAGGTACCCGCTTAGACAATAATGTCACTGGGCTTCTGCTCGCTGTGAGTGTGCAGGCTGTGTTACATTACATGACTTTTAACGAAACAAAAGGCAAAAGAATGTGTGAAAGCCTCCTTAAAGATTTTTTTTTTTTCAGCTTCACAAGGTTTCAAGGACAGGCAAACAAAGGCATCCCCTCCTGTCATTGTGCCTGTGCCCAGTTAGGAAGCACTGGCAGGGCTGTCACCCTCGAGAGAGACCTGGAAGCCTGAGCAGTCAACAGGATGGGGAGCTATACTGCCAGAAAGTTCCGCCTGGAAAAAGAGTGCCATCCTCTCTGCAGAGAGGTGTGCACATGTATGGATGTGTTGGACACCAGGCTCTGGCATAGTTGAAGCTATCGTAATTAAATTAAACACAAAACAAACTAAATATGGTCTACATGTCTTTAAAAACATATTCTAGGCTTTAAAATTAAAGATATTTTGCATATTTGGGGGGAGGGATATGTTATTCCCCCCCAATGGTGCTAGTATTTTTTTGTACATTTCTAATGAAGGCAGAGAAGTTTTGGTGTCTGTAAAGTACCTCACAAAAGCCAGCACTTTGTAGCTTTGATCTAGTAGATGGGAGCAAGAAAGTTAAATTCTTGTCTCATTGTCTAGTCTGAATGAAGTATGAAAGTAAGCAGTGGCTAGAGCCAGTAACCCTTTGTAATAATTGAAAGCATCTCTGTGCCAATTCATTATTGATCTGTGTGCAGATGTGAAACAATGTCCCTTCAGTGCTTCATTCCCCAAATGATGCAATGTGAAACCAAGCACCTAGTGACTTGCAGAGGTGAAGCGAATGCATTATTCCACTACAGAAATGCTGATTAGGGTATGAAGCATGTTTTTTAAACTAACGTTTGCTTGTGGATAATCAGTTGTGACACATTGTGAGTGACCTTAGGTAGAGTCAGCAACAACTTCCTACTACTGTTTATTAAATCCTCACTGGTCTGCAGCAAATGTGCCATTCACTTTCTTCAGTCGTGGCCAGCCTGACTGTGGCGGGCTTCCACTCCTGCTTGTGTGGGCAGCGCTTCTGTGTGACTGCTAAACAGTGCTGCACCAACTGCGGAAAGTGATGCTAAAAGTTCATGGCCTCAGAGCCACCAACAAGTACATCAATCTTAGCAAACATGCTAATGAACTCTTAACCTGTTAGTGAAGTTGCTGCAAACACCAGATTTATGTCCCAGTTAAAAAGTAAAACTGCTTAGTTAAAGAAGGTTCCTTTGTGTGTGTGTGAGAGAGGAGGAAAAAAAAAAAAACACACAAAAAAACCCCAACCAAACCCCAAAAACCTGTAGTTATTACTGAAGATGCATAAATTACACAGTTAATGTTAGTGTCTAAGATTCAAAGTTTCCTGTTTCACGCTGATCTTCTGATACATCTCTGTATTCATGTGTGCTATTTAATGCTCTTTTGAGCAACATTAAAATACCAGAATCATCCAATAGTACAAATCGCCCAGCAGTAGCATCCAGAGCCTGTTCACAGCTCACTGAAACCAGGCATTTCCTGGCTTGTTTTTGTTACCAGTTGTATGTGATGCTTTTGACTGCTAGATCACACCCGTTGCCATTTATATTCAAGTGATACCTAAAGGAACACCAATTTATAGAAAATATTCATTCTTTTGAGCATTTAAGCAAAATGCTTGGGACCAGTTTGTGAAAACATCTCACAGCAATTAAAATGAGTCATGACCTAATTAAATGATTTCCTACTTAATTTCACACAGTCATGACCCTCATGACATCCCCAGCTGTGACATCTCCATCACTATTTCCATTTAACCTCAGCCAAGAATTTGGGACATTTGTCATAATGGAACAGCTAAAGCAGACTTTATCTACGTGATTCTTGCCACCATCAAGTCCACGAGTGTCACGTTCCTGGTGTGCCCAGAGGCACCGGATGTGAAGTGGATCTTTTAAAATAATTAGGGCAGCAGAAGAACAATGTACATACTGTGCTCCTACAAAGACCCCTTTCATTGGACTGTAGTATTGTACATTTCACTATGCCCAAAGGGTTAAAAGTAGATGTTTTCTACCTCGATAACTTTTACACAAAACATTTTTTTCTTATGGATCCATTTGTGTGAAATGTCTTAAAAAAAAAAAAGCAACCCTCTCAAACTTGTCTTGTTCAAAAATTAGCAGAATGAACGTTTCAGAATTTGCATTCATGCTTTGCATATAACAGGCTCTTTGTTTCTTTGTGTAACTTGGTGTTCTCTTATTCATTCCTTTTGGTTTTCCCAGCTTCTTTCATTATAGTCACAGCCATTTGTCACCTGTTTATTTCCAGAATCTGCAGAAATTCTAGGCTAAATTCTTATCTATCCTTTTTTTCCTAAGGTCCATATATTGTACAAGCATTTATTCCCATATATCCATTTTTCTTTTTTTAGCTTTCTGCTGGATGCTGTAGTGTTAAAATGTCTCTGTTGAAGGGCACAGGGTTGAATGTTCTGGTGCTCTGGGTGCACCATGGGGAGACACTATGCAGTGCTGAGTGAATTTGCCTTGGGAGATTTTTGGCATCTTGAGCTGAAATTTGGGGATGATCTTGGAGAATGTTTCCCTGGGTACTGGTCAGCTGCCTGTTTCATTACTTCTTTTGGGGGGCTGACAGACAACAAACCTCAAGAGTATAATTCTTTTTGCCAGAGTGTACCATGTGTCCAACCTTTATCCTTAAATTATGAAATTCTCTCTCCTCTCTCCCCACTTCAAATCATTGGCAACTTGTTTGACTCCTTCCCTCTATTCACAGGGTTTGAACACCCTGCTGTTGTACCAGCCTATCAGATACTTGCAGAGGTTTTTCTAGAATAAGGTATAAATTATACTAGCAAAGTTAATTTTATGTTTGCAAGGACTTTTTTTTCTTAATAAAGAGTGCTTTAATTGGGAGAACACTGATTTCATATACCTGCTAGTGCTGCAGATGTAAAGACCTAGAATAAAGGTGGGTGTCTTTAACTGGCCTGGGAATGATTTTGTGGGAAGATCTCCAATCCCTGGTTGTGAAAGGGTTCATTCAGTAGAAAGAAGAAATTCATGGTGGTCGTTTTCTATAACCATAGCAAGATGGAGTAATTAGGGGGAACCTATGAATCCAGTAAGGAATCTGGGACACTGTCTGCTGGTCTTAAATTAGCTCAGTTCTTCCTATGGCAGCTCCCTGCTCCTTCAGAAACTGCAGTATGATTGCATTCCATTAACTTCTTGCATTCTCTACTTCTCTTTACAAGGTTTGTCTTTTTCCTGCAAGCATCTTAAATAGATTAAAAATATAAGCAGGAAATATTTTTGGAAACTGATCTGATGTGCAGTATTTTACATCTGTTCACATCAGAGTGTTTGTGTCAATGACTTCTGCAGCATTACAAAGAGGCATTTTGGTGACAATGATGTGAATGCAAATAAATACATCTTTTGGGCTGAGAGGAGAGCTTAGAGTGTAGAATGCTTTGGTCTTGCCCATCCTGCACCCTTTCCCCTGACATCTTGGTTACATGGTGTTTATATGGCAAGGCTTGCAAAAACAAGGAGTGGTGCAACAGGGAGCACGGATGACTGTTCACGCAGGCTGCTGCACATCTCAACATGGATGGAAACTTCTCCCCTTTTGAAAGGGAGCTTGGTGCTTAGGAGGGTTTTGAAAGATTTGCTTTGTATTTTGGAAATCCTCACATACAATTTGCTGTGTTTTGGAAAAGTAGGTACATTAAATCTGGATGTGTAATATCTAAAATGCTTTGTAATTAATGCTTAATGATATAATTAATCAAAGCACTGTGAAAACAAGATAAAATCAAACATCCTACGACAAAACATGGATTTCCAGATGAGAGAGTTACTTCATGCTCCTAGTTTAGTAAGCTTTGAAAATGGAGCTGAGGGGGAGAATTATCTGTTAACGCTTCAGATCTCTTCTAGAAGTAACTTTTTCAAGCAAGTCTGAACTACTCTGCTTTTGAATGCTAACTACTGGAAGCTGATCTTCATTGTACTGCTCCTTTACTACACAGATTGTTCTAGGAGATGAATGTCAGCTTAGTGTCCTGTGCAAGACACTTCTGTGTCTCTGTACCTGTTTTATTGTAGTAGTTGAAAGGATGGTTATCTGTTCAAAATCCTTTCCACTGCTCCTCTATTCAGAATCATCTTGTCCTCCTGCCATGTCAGATGGTAAGATTACAGTTCCTGGCTGATACCAAATGAAAGGTATTCAGGCAAGTTGCGGACAGCCACCAAACAGAGGAACAAGGAAATATCTGTTCCCTGGGTGGGAGCAAAGGGATTCATCCTCTTTCCTTTGTCAACTGGTGGAACACACTAAACTCTTGCAATTCAGTTTTCCTGTTTTCCCCTTTGTTACTAATCTTTTCAGTATAGCAAGAAAGAAGCTTTATAGAGTTCATCTACTGACTCTGTCATTCTAAGACTGACTAATAAATCTTTTGAGCCTGTTAATGTATTTGCTTATGAGCATGTAAAAAAAGTACTAAAAAGTATATAAAAAAAAAAACAAACCCTTCTCATTTCCTTGAAAGGAAAGGCACTGAAGCTACTGCAAGAAATTGGGTTATCTTGAGAATAAGATTTTTGTAATTTTTTAAAAATTTCTTTGGGGCCTGAACCTGTACTCGATATAACCAATTATTTTTGCCATGGACTTCAGTGGAAACAGATTAGTACCAGCAAATAATAGAGTAGTTGTAGATTTCCTGGTGTTACTCAACTAAAAAAAGTTCAGTGAGTGAAATATATTTCTAAAGTTTTCAAAAGCTTAAACTATTTATATATCAAAATATATATATTTTACTATGGTTGTTAAGCAGAGTTAAAGAATAAGCACTGAATCCATTAGTTCCACTTAATCCTTCACCAGAAATTTACAAAACACATTGAGAGAAGAAATGCAATATTTCTGAATAAAACTTTTCTGTTTTTAAGCAGAACCCTTTCTTGACCTGAGCAGTTTGTGGGCTCCCTCATTGTAGTCATACCGCTTAAATAGATTATGGCTAACGTAACACTGAATTTACACAATTTTACATTCAGCAAAGCCTAATGGGACAGGGAATAATCACCCCGTGCCATTCAGTGCCCTCAGAGGTGCTCCCAGGAACCTCTAAGTAACCTGAGAGATGCTTTTCTTTTGCCCCTACAGGACCTATATATGACTTAATGCAATTAACTGGATGGGCTGGGGGCCCTCGGAGAAGTGGAACACCGAGGCTTCTTTAGCATGTGGGCAAAGCTCTTCTGGCACCTCTGCTCAGAGACAGTGTGGTTCAGAGGTGGCATATGAGGCATTTGGGGCACTTGTGTCTGTCAATCTTAGAAATGTCTGTTTTCATGCTCTGACAGCTTAGTTTTTAGGGTATTTTATCTTCAGAAAACCTCACTGAGTCGAAGTGCTATTTCCTTTTGAGAGGAGCTGAGGCACAAAGAAAGGGCTGATAAGGTGACTTGCAGAATCCCGAGGGCAGCATCTCAAGCAGTGGAGTGTGTGAGGGGACCTGGAGCTCAGCAGAAGCAGCCACCCCACTGCGCCAGCGGTGTGCACAGTCCTTGAGAGCCATTAGGAAGCACTGTGAGGGGTGTGTGTAAAACCACACCTCAGGGCGTGTGAGTGGGAGAGGAGAAGCAGTCCCAGCTTTGAAGTCTCATCCAGAAAGCAGGTTACCCAGGTTTAGGTCCCTCCTTTGCCTAAAGGGATCCAAACCCACTGCTCCCACCTCCTTTTGGAGCTGCTATGGGCCGCTCTTGGGTGGCAGTTATATCCACCCTTCCTGCTGAAGCTGTGCCCACACAAGGTCCTTGCAAAAGCATCCTGACCTTTCCATTCTCCTGTACCTTCAAGTACCAGAAGTTGCCTTGTGCACCCGTTCCTTGTGGGCTAACCATATCCCACTGTAATGGAGGTGGTGGTTAAACTGGACCAGGGTGCCAGCCTGTGGTTAAAGGCCTCTGTGAGGAGACGTGTCATGGCAGCTGGGCACACACACTTTGGAAAAAAAAAAAACAACAAACCTATTTACTAGGAGCACAATATTGGAGTGAGTCCTTCAAACATCTGTTTTTAGCATTGAAAAGGATGTAAAACAAATGGAGCTCCCCCACCCAAGTTTCAAAAGATTAAACGTTTGTTGGGAAGCATCTGTGCAAAGCCTTTTGACTTGTCTTATAATTATGCATAGCTAGATGTGGCTTTGATTACTGTGTGTTCCTTATGTTTCAAGTGGAACAGTCTGGGCTAATTAATGCCACTATGAGAAAGAAAACGCATCTAGGACTATGTTCTGATCACAAAGTTAATGTAGGTCTTAATACGGAATGCTTTGGATGGGGCACTGCATGAAAACTTATGCTAGTGTAATCTGCTAAACCATGACATTTAACTCAGCATTTATACATCATGTTACAGCTGGTCTATCTGACATTATGGACTTATTAAGCTTTTCACCTGGAGATTTAAGAGTATTATACAAACAGTAATTTATTTGAACTTTTCTATGTCCTGAGAAATTTCATATTGCAGCATTTTAAGAAATAAAAGCAATAAAGTGGATTTTCTCTAGCAAGTAGTTTAGACATCTGACCTTAATGATACTGCAGCAAAGTTCTATTTTTGTTCATATTGAAAGAATCAAATATAAAAAAGAAATACAGAGATAGGGAAAGGGATCTTCTCCCTTCACAACGATCCTCTTAAAATCAGAAATTAGCAGTTAATTGTAGAATCTCTGTCTGTATTGGCAAAAACTACGTATTTTTCATGCAAGTAGCATCTAATTCATTACTGGGCCTATGAACATGTATCCCAGCCTTTTCCCCAATGTTGTGGGAGTGCAGAGTAAGACAGTAAGTTGCTTAGTAAAAGGAGTTGTTATGCCTTCTTGAGCTTTTCTTGCTGTTACTTCTCTCAACTTCTAGAAAGTACTGTGTAAAACTCCAATGTTTGGCATAGTCCTGTAAGCACAGCCTGTTTTTATGATTAGAGCTCATATGTGTAAGGCATGGATGTAAATGTTCAAAATGAAAATATGTTTTGATCATAAGATCAAAGTGTGTCTGGAGTAGAACTAAAGTAGCTGGTATGCAAACTTACTGTCATATACATCTTGCCTAATGGCCAAAAGCTGATTCCCTGCATATGATCAGGGAGGGTGAAGGCAGGGCTTGTTTTTGTGGAAGACTCTGTAAGGGAGAGAGCGTTCTCCTTACTTTTTCCTTGGAGCCAGGTTTATTGATACTCAGAGTAAGCTTAAGAGTGAAAAAATATGTAGTGATTTCTTGACATGAATTGCTAAAACTATATTAGGCTAGACTATTGTGAAAATATTGTAACCCTCACAACTGGCTTGGACATTCACCTGTTTCTTTTTTTTCAACTCTCTGCTTTTCATGGGTTGCAAAATAGCGTGCCCCAAAGTACCAATTCAAGCTGTGTTTGAAGGAAGGAAGCCAGTTCCAGAGACCAGGATATATCAAGCTACTACGCATTTTTGTTTGAGATACATAAATATTTAATTTTAAGATCCTGTGTTGAAATCAAACCAAGCTAGAATTATAGATTGATTTTTATGGGCCATAAATTCTACCTCAGATATAGCCTAGATATTGACTGGGACTAGTGCCAGCAACAGCACTTTGCTACTGAGTCCTCTTTTTAGGTGAATCTTCATGATTGTTTTATGAGCTGCCACCTTTGTATCAGGTATTACGGGAAGCCACCATTGCTCATAATTTTACAGTACAGGAGGGGGAAAAAAATACCATAATCTGAACATCTGGAATCATTAGAAGACTCAATAAGCCTCGCTTTTCCCAAGGTGGTGTATTTGAGAAATACTCACCAAGACATAATATATCATCCTTGTCGCTTCCTGTGGTTTCTCTCTCAATGCTTGCAGGAATGAAGTCTTTAGACCAAGCTGCAGACAGCACTACTCCAGGTCTGCAGCTTAGTTAAGTTCCTGATAAATTGCTCAGTTGTGCAGTTCTGTTCTTGGTTTAACAGCAACAAAGTGGAGCTAAAGAGCATCTGAATGAATAATAATATGCCTATAACAGTGGAATCTTCTAGGGGGAGTGTCTATATTCAGAAGAAGAAATACTGCTATGGTGCTTGCACTGCACTGTTCCAAGGCCTTGAATTCCTGCAGAAACCTGGTGTTTTGACCAAAGGAGTTCCCCCTCCTACTGCTCACCTTCCCCCAGGAGCTGGTGGCCTGCCTCCTTCCCTCCCCAGCCCCTGTTCCCAGTCCCTTGAGGCACCCAGCAGAGTTTGGGCAAGAGGTGTGCTACGGCCTGAAAAAGCAGGAGACAAGGGGAGAAGGAGAACATATGTAGCAGGGAGAGAGAACGCAGATGAATGTGATTGTGTAGAGAAGATGCAGCCACGTGAAGGCAGCAGATGTTATCACTGCTGGCACGGATACTGGATGAGCGGATTGAGTTGTTAAGTATAGATTATATCTTGTAGCAATTCTCACGACTCCTAAAAGACGTCAAAATTGCCTGCAACGCAGCAAATGATTTATCTAAAAGATTAATATACTTTGCCTAATAAGGACCCTTGCCAAGATGCTGCAGCTCCGCTGTGTGTTGCTGTGGCTGAGGAGGAGGCTAACTGTTGCTGTAACATACTCGTGATTCCATTGGTTGGCCTGTTGGGCTGCTCCACGCTGGGGAGGGAGCAGGCAAAGTCCTTGGGCAAGCTGTGTGGGTTGCTAGTTATCAGCAGCTCTCTTTTGTCTGAAAAGCCAGGCCTTTTTTTGAGCACTGGAACAATTAGCTGATGTGGTACCTAATAAGGAAGGAATATTTTGGAACACATTAATACTGCTGTTGCAAATCCCACTCTGCCGTGCTCCTTTCCCCCATTTCTTTGAATGCTGTCATGCAGCTTCATAGGAAGAGCAGTAAGTGCTACAGTCAGCTGTTGGCTACTTCGTGCTTTGCTGCTGTTCATACTCGGTTCTTCCCTCATGGCTTTTCTTCGGAGCAATAGAGCTTTTGCTTGCTTCCTAGAAAAAAAGTTATTTCTAAACTCAGTTCTGCTCCCAGCCAGGGGGAATGAAACACAGTCTGGATTTGGGCACATCTGCAGTTTCATTTCAGCTTGAGTTAATTGTTTGTTGTTTAGAAAGGCTTATCTGGACACTACCTGAATGTTTGTTTTCAGGCTATAAATATTTGCTGAAGATGAGGATGTATGAATTCTCTGTATATACAAAACTGAGAGATTTTTGTATGTCAACATGTGGCGATATGGTCTTGCCTCTTTCAACTTGCTAACGTAAACTTTTGGCAGCTTTCTCTTCTCTGAAATATTTACTGAGCTAAGAGGGTTTTTTTTAACATTTCTAGCAATCAGTTTTGGCTAGAAGTCCACCCAGCAGTAATGACTATGATTCCTTCCCATTTCTAAAGGATAGGAAAAAAAGGCAGATTTATATCAATGCCTTACATATAAGTGGATTTCTTCCGGCTACATTGTTTTACTAGCGTAAGATTAATGTTAAGTCTTCCTATAAACATCTGTTTTTCATGCAATTTTGCTCCATAATCATCTCAAAACTATCAATGTGGCACATCTTAGGGATCTGCATATGCATCTCTCTTTCCTACTCTTATGTAGCATAGTAAAGTCAGGACAAGAATAATGACAGAGGGGAAAATGGCACACTGCATGGCATGGTCCTCCAAAGTCAGATTACTGTTCAAGTTCAATCTCTTGCATGGATGCATCTTTTCTCGTGCTCATGAATATTTAAAGCCCTTTAAGTCAATGGAGTTACATGTTCTAGCTTTCGCTGGTAGGCCTATAACACAAAATAATAATTATTCACTCTCTTGGCCAGTGTTTGAAGTATGAACCTTAGATGGGAGTTTGGTCTAGCTTCTGTTAGAGGTCCTGATGGATTGCTTTTATTCAGTGAAGCCATACGTGATTTGTTTATGCCAGTAGGAACAGACTGGGCTGGACAGTAGAACAATGACCTGCATTAGCCTGTTGAATTGGTGTTCTTGGGTCCATTAGCAGTGGATCTGTGAGTTAGTGTCAGGAGCGTATGAACTTGGGTTGTAGACCTGCCTGCATGTCTGCCGCTCCATCTGTCAGCAAAGCTGGGCTGTTGTGGCCATCTGTTAGTGATCTCACCTGTTCAAAGTGTTCAAAGTCTGCCTATGCTGCCAAAGCAATTCTGTTATCAGTGCTGACATTCTGTAATGTTAATTACAGAAGGTTAAAACCCTTGCAGTCCTGAACACAAGATTCCGGTGCTGAGGTTTTTTCCTTGATCAAAGGTATTGATAGATTTCCAAAGCTAGGGATCCAGCATTCACACGCAGTGTTGTTTCTTCCAGCTACCTTTGGATATGTCTCATTCTTAGCATCCAGGTGGAGTAGCAGCACTAATTTTGTGCCTTCAGTAGTGGCAGCTCTTGACTTGGGTTTCATTCTGTGAAAGCAAAAACTGGATGTGGGAGCACTTTTTAGAAAGAGGACAGGAGCTGTGACAATGGGGCTTTTTCCTTTCTGCAAATTTGACATCAGCTGAGCATCAACTAAGTCTGTTGGATTTGTGGAAATCTAGGCTTTTGCTATGAATATTTGTGGTTATCTTGCTCAGTTACTCTGCGGATCTGCTCAGATCTGGCACTGAGGTGTGTATACTCAGCAAGGAGAATACTACAGTGTTATGAGTGTGGGCTTTTAAAGAACAGTTCAGTGGGACAGTGCTGATTCAATTAACTTCCTGCCCTTATATTACTATGACCTAGAAAAGTTGGACTTAGGAAAGATCCTAAATGTTCCCATGTTTGTCCTCAGTTTGTATTTTCAGTAAGAACTGGACACAAGCCTTTGGAATTGCAAGAAAGTCACCAGTGGTAATTCTAGACAGGTTTCGATGTATGAAATTGCAAAAATTCTCTATGCAAAAGTTTTCTCCTGGTCTAAACAAATACCCTTCCCTTCTTTTATTAGTGTACAACTTTAAGTATCAAAGGCATAATGTTTGAATCATGCAGCAGGGCTACAATTTTCAAGAAGAGTCCAAATGATTTTTAGACTGTTCTCACGTGTTTTTCAGAAGCAAAAACATTTTGGAGGACAGGCCTCACTGGAAGTCAAAGACGCTCAAACCCGTAGCTCTTCTGAAAGTGGGATGTGGGTTCCAAAGTCAATAGATGTCTTACCCACACCCTCTCTCCCCCAGCAAGTCTTGTAAAGGAAGCCCCTGTGGGCATACTTTGGGGTGGAGATGATGTTTGATTTGAAGTCAACGACTGTCAGTCCTGCCAGACTGGTTGGCTTGTGCTAATCCTTTTTCAGAAACAGGGCCAAGCTTAGGCATGATACTCCAAATGGCATGATGTTTGCTTAGCATCAAGAAAGATGGCTGAATGCAGTTGCTTAGGTACTACTGTTCTAATTTTTTTTTTTAAAAATGAGTAATTGCTTCGGAGTGGGGGGTATAGAGGATAATGCTATTTGCTGAAAAGAAAATTAGGTGTGGGTGTGCCCAAGTGACAAGTGAGCAACAGACTTTTCAAACAGCATTGGAGAACGTCTTGTTGTAGGCTTGTATTGTTTTTGGATAGACTGCACTCAGATGTGAATTTAAGACCCTCATGAACTCATGGAAATTGTAACATTCGTATATTGGGCTGGAATTTGACCCTTATTACTCCTAGTGAAACTTGCTGTGGATTGTTCAGCTCCATTTCGTACCCTTAAGGATTTAGGGAAAAAAAAGCTAAAAACCCCAGAAAAAAACAATAAAAAACCCCAAAACCAACAAAATAAAACCCCCACACAGACAAAAATACATTTTTGGCCAATGTACTAAAAGTTCTTTATATTTGAATGCAGAATGTAGTTGGATCTTTTAGCTTTTGCACTAGTACATGTTTAGGCTCGATTTGCCAGTGAACATAATAATAGATTGTTTAATTAAGAGTCATTTAAACTAAAGACTGATTACACACTGCTTACAAACATTCCACACTGAAATTAACTTAATTTCTCTCCTTAGTAGTCTGAATTTGTACTCATCCTTCATTGACATATTTTTTATCTACTGATGTCTAAATTATATTCATACATTAAGTATGGGATCAAGAAGAAAAATTAAATCAACCTTAGTCATCTTGGGTTTAACTGAGCAGCTTATGAACATGAGTTCTGAATTTCTGCAAACATTACGCTATTGGAAGAATTTGTTGGGAATTGTGAGGTACTTTTGAAGCCTCTCTAAGTGTATCTTAACATGCAAAGGATTTCTTTACTTCTAAAGAAGTCTTGACTACCTGTCAACTTTAAAGGAAAAGGATAGAAATAACACCCTTTTTTCATTAAGTCATCTCATCTCCTCATGATTGAGCAGGATTTTAGTCATATTGTTCAGGAATTGACTACATTGTGATTAATATGTAGAGTTATATTAACAATCATATTCAGTTAATCAACATTCAAATACACTTATTGTATTTGCAGTTAATTTTTAAGAAAGATTTTGGAGGACTAATCTGTTTTCGCTAGTATCTCTGACTGCCATAAGAGGAGACGCAGTCTGAAACACAAAGCAGTAGGAAAAGGGCACGGGCATGTCATATACGAAATATAAAGCTTTAAGAAATGTTGAAAGCAAGTTCCAGTTGCACCATTTCCCCATGACTCCATTACTTGCATCTTTCCATCTAGTAAGTAACTATTCAGGGCCTGCTGTAATTAAAGTTCATAATTCAATATCTAAAATACTTGCAGACTTAGACACTAGGTTTGGTACTTTCCATTCTTGTGTTGGATATTATTTTGTTCATTAGCAATTTGAATAAGAATGGGAATTTCTCAGGTCAATTATATACTATGTATCACGGCTACCTTCCCACATACAAGCTTTTAGTGAGGGACCAAACTGGAACTTGTAGAGCACTAATCACTGTTCCTAGACAACAGAACCAGCCATAATAACTATGACTTTCATCTAGACAGATAAAAAAAAAATGCTAAAATATTTGGAGTTGTTCCTTTTGAGCCCTAGTGAAAGATGCAACCTTTTTAGTACTGAATATTTGTGTAGTAAAGTCTTTTGTGCCAATACAGATCTCCATAGCAGTGCCTTCCAGTAACTTAAAAATATTCCATTTATATGGGTTTTTAAGTAAAGATGAAGACCTCAGGACTGAGCTCAGCTCGTGGCAGTACTGGCAATATCTGTCTGAAGGAAATAACCTTGTCTTAGATGCCATAGCCCCTGATGCTGATTCTGACACTCCTCTTCACCTGAAACTGCCAGATACGGGTGATGGAAAAGCAGTAACTTCCATATTGGCAGCCATATCACAGGCAGAACAGTAGCAGCTAGAGAGCTCATCTGAGGGGAAGCCAGGCAGATTTGAGTGATACCTGCCCATCGAGTGAACTGTCTTTGTCAGTCGGTCTTCGCAAAGTGTGTTTCTTTTGCTAGATTGGCAAATTAAAATACAAAAGCTTTGCCTGAACTTTCCCAACCAACTCTGCTCTCTGTTGTACAACTTGCAAAAATTAATTGGCTTTTCACTGAGGCATGTTTTAGCACACCGACTTGGCCATTTTGATGAACAGAGTGAGTATCCTGTTTTTCGATATCCTGTGATGGGTATCTCAAATGTTAGGCAAAACTTCTGTTTGTGTTTCCCTAGAGCTACTGAAAATTTGTTGGTATCATTTGAACTAATGCCCGAGTTTGGATTTTCATGATCCACAAATCTGAGCTAACTCTCCAGACTCATTATTCAGAGTAGTGTATAACATAAATATGTACCAGTAGTACATAGGGGAAAAGACAAATGATACAGCTGAGGCCCTAAGTGAAACACAAGCCTTTTTTTTTTTTTTTTTTTTTGTGACTTAAGAGTACCAAAACCATGGATTTGCTAAGTATACATTGCTAACAATATAAAAAAAATATAGTTGGAAAACATTAGTCATGAACAGATCTTTACAGTATCTGGGGTTCTTGTTGCAGAAAGACATATCCAGGAGATGGAGAATGAAACGCATTTATAGAAATAGCAGCTATTTACGCCACTGATATGTAAATGAATCAAAACATCTTCATCAAACCACAAATTCTCAGTAGAAATTTATAAGCTTGAGACTATAAAGACATATGAAATGTAGTAGTCCAGTACAACGCTTTCCTAATACTCTTTGACCTCCTGTATTTTTCCAATAGCTTGAGTAAGTCTCCACACATTACCTGGTATATGGCTTCTGGGGAAGTAAAGGGTGGAGATGAATTTATACCTTGCCTGTTGTCTGTAACATATCACAGGCTGGAAGTGTGGGTCTAGCAGAGAGGAAAATGGGTTGGGAATCAGGAGAGTTGGCTTCTGTTCCTGTCTTTTTTATTACCCTGCTGCGCACCCAGTTCCAGTCACTGCAGCTCCTATGCCTGTCATCTCAACTGACGTCTGGCTTGTCTGTACTGTGGTCTCATCAGAGCAAGGGATGCCTTGTCCTGTGTCTTTGAAAAATACATAGTATAACAATTTTCTATCTTGAGTGGTCCTATTGCTACACAAGTGCTAGTAAGAATTCTATTATTTAGCTCTAGCTCAAAATGTACAAAATAATCCCTGGGTTTACTGGGTATATCTTCAGGGTTTCTAACTTGTCTCCTTTTACAAGAGGATTCTGATATCCTGGGGAAAATGATGGAGCTCATGTCCTTTTGCATAAGTAAAAGAAATCCCAGAATTATGGTGTGAAAGCAAGTCAGCTGGAATGATTGTGAGTTAGCAGATACAAGCCTTGAGTTGAAGTGCACGGCAGACCACTTCTGAACAGGCAGGTCTCTCACCCTTGCTATTTGCAAGGATGAAGCCCAATTGCTAATGACTGGAGGAAAAAAAAAGGCTTGGAAAGTCTGTGGGGAAAAATATTGGAAGGAGGGGCAATGAGAGAAAAGTTAATAATGAAATATGTTCTATAAAGGTAAACTATTCCTTTAGGCACACTAAAGCCATAGGAGTTGATAATTATGGTTATAAAGGTGAAATGCAGAAAGTAGTGTAAAGTATGGGTGCAATTAATATTGTCAAAACATGGTAATTGTGTTTGTTAACTAGACTAAGTGAATCTACATGTGAATCACTTCAGTGACACATGAGAGACTTTAAACAACTGAATTTTAAACCTGGCTCAGTTGGCTTGTTTTACACAAACTGGTTTGCAAAACACACTTAGAAGTGCCGTTGCACGTGCTTTCCAAGCCGGCTTGTGTAGACTGGAGTAATAGGTCTGGATTTGCTCTTACTTTAAGCTTGCCTATTAAATTAAGCTAAATGCCCTGTTTACTTTGTGTCACTGGTTTTGGCAAGTAATGCAGGTAAACAGCAACGTGACAGCATCCCAGATCATAAAATGGCAGCAAAGGCTTAATGTTCTAGGATATAAGTGTATTGCAGAGAAACTCTCACAATATAAACTATGTATCAGCTAGGCAATTGCTCATTCCTCCATATTTTCCAAGTAGAATTTAAAAAAGAGGGGGAAAAAGCAGGTTATAAATCCCTCTAAGCCAGAACACCATTTTCTTACATCTGAGCGGTAGGGAGCAGGGGTTACTGTTTTTAAAATTCCACACCCTGAAGTCAGTAAAAATTAATTCAAAATAATCAGGTTCTAATTCACATTGGAATCACCTGCTGAAGGTCATTAGTTAGGCCTGTCAGGGCTAAGAACAAGTAATTTGCAATGTACTGGCTTCAGACCTGCCTCTTCCTGTACTAGCCTAGGAAAGACACCTGTAATCAGGTCACTTCTGCGGATGCTGCGCAGCTGTGTGTACTGTCCTGTGTGTCACAGGTACAGCACTCCTGGAGCAGCGTGTGCTATACCTTCCTTTGAAGGATGGCAAAACTTGAGTGCCTGACCCCCTATTATCTGGTCAGCATAATATTTTTTCAGACCAAGCAAGGAAAGTAGGAGACATAGAAAGTATGCAGGGACGGAATTATAAAAAAGATGACACTCCTGGCTTTAAGCTTTTAACCTATTGGTGATGCAGGAGTCATTCGGTCACTCCAAAAAGGAAAACTGTAGTAGAATTATGGATAGACCTTACTGTGAGAAAGTGAAGAGCAACTGTGAAAGAAAGGGAAATGTATAAAAGCTACAAGTTTGCAGTTGAAAGCAAATAATTTGTTTCTGTGCTAGTGGCAGGAAGAACAAGGATCAACATTTTCAAGAGGTGATCCATGTCTCAATTTACAAAGTAACCTTTCATCTCTTCTTAAGATCTGTCCATCAAGCGGAGAGTCAGTGGAAGGCAGGGGGAAAAAAAATTAGGCTACACTGATAATTAAGTGCATAAACTAATAGCCTGATTACATGTAAAAAAAATACTGTAAGAGATTAAAACAAGGGGATTACATTACATTGAAACAGGGATTAAATACTTTTCCTGAAGGCTTTTAACACATTTTCCAAAGACCTGCTTATGAGCACAATTTGACTGATGAAAAGTATTTCTTTTAGAGATAATAGACTAAATCACATAATTAAGCCATGTGCAGTGCTAGTAAGCTGATGACACTATGTTTCAGATATGTAACAGCTCTTTCTGTGAGTCACAGATTTTTTTTTTTTCTGGTTGCTTTTTTTTTCCTCCAGTAAACTCTATAAAATCCTAAGACTGACTTAGCAGGATTATGTTCTGAGATCACTCTGCAGTGGCTTCACTGAGCTATTCAATGAGGAAGATGATTTGCAACCATTTGGAAAAGGGAAGTGCACACATTTCAACATCAGGGGAACTGAGGCACAGCAGGGTAAAATTCTTTAACGTTTTCATTATAACAGTACCTAGAATGCCTTGAGTAGATGAGGCCGTCTTCTTGCCAGATGGTGTACAAACACACAGTAAATATCTTCATCAAAAGCTTACACTCCAGGGGAAATAAGATACCATTCATTACTCTATTCTTCAAACCAAGAATAGAAACTCTATCTCCCTACCCCAACGCTCCACAGTAACATTGCCTCCAGAATGAGATGTGCTGCCTCCTCATGTGAGCAGTACTTGCCTCAAATTAGAAGAGGAAAATTCAGAAGGTAACTTGGAAACATGTTTAAAGAAAAAAAAAAAAGGGGGGGGGGGTGTCAGGCAGGGGACTTGAGAAACAGTGGCTTAAAACAGCTGGTGAGAGAATGTCCTTAATCTGTATGACATCATATTACATAAAGAACCACAAAAATACTGCTGAGACTGCCATGTATTACACAAATAATGTGTTTTTTCCAAGACACAGAAAGAAACTTTATTCAGGTTTCTTACCAAGTAGGATCCTAATACTGAATCCATGGAGTCCCACCAATTTGAACAAGACTATTCATGAAATTCAGAGCAGATGCTGATGAGTAGGAAGGGAGCAGGTTGGCAGGAAGGAGGAAAAAGTTATTGGGAGGGAAGCTCTTTTTTCATGGAACATCAATGAGATTATGGAAAAACCTCAAAACAGAGAAGGGGATTTTAATAAAATTTCCCAAATAAAGTGTAAACCAACTAATATGTAGATAGTGTGTAAAGCCTGCAGAAATCACATTTTAAGGGTGTATTCTAGTGCCTTCGCAGAGTTAGTACTGTACACTCCAAGAAATCAATGGCCAACTCAGTGGTGTTATTCAGCATGTGAAAGGGTGTGACAATCCACCCTCTGTGGAAGGCTCTGCTCTGATGCATTTACAAAAGTAATGTAATAAATCATGCAAAGAGTATTATTTAAAATACTATTTGTCAATTCTGCTTGAAGATAATTGGCTAATTTGCATATAGAGACGAATTTCGCTTTGAGTTTATTAAATTTTCCCTTTCTGTTGATCTTCCAAGTTCATTTAGCAATGTGAGTTTATATAAAAGAAGTAACGTCCGTGTAGGCTCCCTGCACTTTGCAATGCTCATTTCTTTAAGCTTTGTGTGCCAGCTCAGGAGCAATAATATCAAGTGACTTCAAAGGACAATTGCTTCCAACAGTCCACAATGGCTTGTATTTCAGCTTGGTAACCAGCAGAGCTCACCAGACCTGTTATTTTATTTCAAGGCCTGTGCTGCTCTTTTCATGTGTTGAGCTACAGCCCCAGCTCACTGCAAATGAATGGGCAGGAAAAAAAGCCCAAAGTAGTGTAGAATTTGGGAGGGGAGTGAAGTCTGTGTGCGCGTCTCTCCAGACACAAACACATAGACTATTTTTAAAGTAAACCTGGAAAATAAGTTGCACACAGGCAGTCAATAATAAAAGCTTGATGATGTTTTCCTTCTCCCACACCCACTTAGTTGCTTCTCTCCCTCAACTATGTATTGTCTGAATCCAAAACTGTGGGCTCTTTGGAAAAGGATCTGCCACTGTAAATCAACCAGACTCCGATCTGGCTGGCTACATGCTGCTTTAGGATAAATGGCAATAATTAACAGGTCATTCATTTTGCATGTCAGTGGTGTTCATTACAGTAAAAGTATTTGCCTCCCCTCTTCCCTCCCCATTTAAGGCATCAAATGATATCCCTACAAAGCGCTTATTCAAACTGACAGATCTCTTACGTGTGTTAAGGACTAGAAATATATTGAATTTGACACAGTCTTCATTCTGATAATATTGCTTGATAGGGGTTTCTGAAACAAGGTTGAGGCTAAAAGCTGGACTGCCTGACTCGTTTTGTGTTTAAAATAGCTGGGTGTAATAGATGTCAATGAAGCTTCAGCTCCAGCCTTAGTCTTCCACCAGAAAACTTTTCTTTAGGCCGAGTGGGGGGATATTTAGTCTGAACTAAGCTTTTTCCAACATGCAAGTCAGTGTAAGACAGTGCCCATTGCTGCAAGAATCAGTTTCATCTTTTTAAGTGCCTTAAATTTCTCATTTTCACCACTGTACTTTGTCATTGGTGGAAGCATTTCTGGGACTGTACATCGAGCCGTGTCAGGGACTCACCTAAATTAAAGCTCATCAGTTTTTTTTCTGATCTGGTTCACTATCTGGTCCCACAGACTCTTGTATAGGCACAAAAGGAAGTGCCATGTAGGGTCAAAAAAAACGTGGCCAAGGGCAGCAAACAAACAGCACTTGTGTAGTAGTGCTTGATAATGCTTGTTTAAAGGGTGCCTGACACTAAGGCCTGATTCTACTCTGATTATGAGTCCCAGACAAAACTCCCTTTGATTTCTGTAGGTATTGTGTCTGAGAAAGGCCTGGCAGCCTCGGTCCTTGACGGTTCCTTTGAGAAGCAGGTAGGGTGCTGAACAAATAGGGCAATGTGGTACTAGACACAGCTTTATCTTAAATAGCTCATAATGCTGTTAGGTTCTTAATTCATGGCTACCTGTATCTGCTTGTCTGGTCTTCAGACAAGAGAAAGATTAGACTGAACTTGATTCAGGAAGATAGAAAAGAATGGTATAAAAAAAAAAAAAGGTGTGGGGGGGAGGTGTTAGTTGGAGCTTTCACCTCTCTCTTGGCGGTCCCAGAAGGTAGAATTCTGTCGTGATGCTGGTCGGGTGTTTGCTGCTGCTGTTTCTCTCTTCCATTCTCTCAGAACTGGAAAGGAGATAAAAATCCTGCCCTTCTACCTGTGATTCTGAATCAGCTCTCCTAACCCTTGGCTATGTGCCCAGCAAAACCCCAGAGCCAAATTCCCTGTCAAAGCCAAGCATCCTGTGGCTTGTCTCTATTACCCAAGTGAGGATATACAAGTCCAGAAGGAGATGGGAAGGGAGAAGTACCTGGTCCAATGCAAACAGTGATTTCCTCTTGTACACTAATGTTTTAATAATGTTTTGAGAGAGGGGGATTTGTGAAGATGTTTGAATTTAGTGTGTGTGCAGGAACAAAAACTGAGACCATTGCAATCACATTTGTAACTGTTTAAATGTCAAATAAATACACCAATTTTCATCCACGCACTATATGAACACATTCAAATAGGTGCTTGTAGGAAGTCACTGCAACTCCCACCAAAACCTTGAGGCTACAGTGCCACCTGCAGTGTTCTCACCCCTGTCCTCATGGGATGGGGGCCAGCAGCTCAGCAGGGTCAAGACCTACCAGATCATATCTGGGGTACTGAGAAGCCAAGAGCAAGCACTGAATGGTGCCCTGCAAGCATGTCCCTCAGCGACCTACAGCAAAAGTGGGTTTGTCCCAGTTTTAAGGCTTTTCCTAGCTGAGGACGTGTGGGCAGACTCTGCTTTGCAACTCTGAATTTTCTGACATCCTTCACCTCATGCTTCACAAAATACCCGATTCCTGTATCAGTAGTATAATGACGTATGGCCTGTTGTATATTTTCTATAATGTGCTTGCTTTTTATTTGCTTGGTGTGGCTAATGGGAGAGCTTACGTAAAGCAATTTCAGGTTTATGGCTTGCATCAGTCACTGAAGAAGCTATCAACAGGTACTTGATTCACCCACCCATTACACCTGCACTGGTTAATATAATGCATGGCAATGGTGTGCCTCTCCCACCCCCCAACTTATTCTTCAGCTCTACTTCCATATAAATATCTTTAATTGCAGAGTGAGGTGAAATTCCTCACTCTGGATGTGTGCCAACACTTCTAAATGCCACTGCACTACCCCTGCAGAGACTAGATTTGAGGAATGCACACTTCGTTCCTCCTACCTGAGGGAGCCCCTCATGCCATCAGAGAGGGGCCAACGCTGTTAGGAGACAGACTGAAGAGGTCTGACCTGGTGTGTCTTTCCACTCTTCTTGCAAGAGGGTAAATGACACCACAAGGTAACACAACAAAATCCCAGACCTGATATATAATTTTTTAAAATCACATTCAATTGGGAACAGTTATTTAGTCATATTAGAGAGTTTTATTAGCTCTAAAAATAGGTTCTTAAATATTTTCCAAAGCTGACTAAAATATGAAAAACAATTACATAATCAGTGTTTAAAATAAACCAGTTTGTTATAACTGAGACCCATTCAGTGGAGTAGCATTTATCAGGAATGACAGCATACAGGGAATTGTACAGCCTCAACAAATCCCCAGACAGTATTTCTCTGCTTTCAAACCGACCAGGTGCAGAGTCTAGTCTTCTGTTGTCCAACACAATTCCTACCACTGCAAAAGAGAGAGGAGCCTCGTCTTTGCGTAAGGAAGCTGTGAGGTTTTTATCAAAAATAGAGAACTAGTCTATTGGTGTACCTCCTTTTTTCTTTTTACTTATTGTTAAATGAAAACTTTCATAAATAGCCTTACATAAATAAGTTTTTAAAAGTTCACACCATCAGTTGGACCTAGCTCAACATTCTCTGGTCTCTCACTGCTTAGACTGTTTCTGCAATTATTCTGGAATACAAGAATCCTTAATGTCTCTTATTGTAAGAGCAGATCACATATTTTCAGTAAGAGTTAAGCTGCAGAGGAAGATTTGGCAGTTAACTGAAATGCATGTTGCAGCTAATGCTGTTCTGGGTTGGTTTTTTTTTTCTTGGAATAACTGAAAGATTAAGCTGTAATGCAGGTGGGGCTTGAGTCATGCTTTTATCGTTCTATCTCTTGGCCTGATATGAACTATATTATTAAAAACAGCAGCTCAAGCTGATTCTGTACTTTGTTTATCTACAGCCAAGCTCAGCCAAATATCAGGTAGCCTAGTGAAAAAACGTAGTTGAGGGCTGTTTATGTATAGGCACTGCTAATTACTTTCAACAGTCAAACGAACATTGATACTAACAGATTTCTTAGTATGCCTTTAAACAAAGCACTCTTATCTATGCATAAGAAAAAGCACTAGCAAAGCAGAGTTAATACAACATGCTAATCTGTATATTCATTTATTTTGTTCTTTTTTTTCTTATTAAAGTGATTTATCACCCCTTTTTTGTTGCCAAAAGGAACTGCAGTGCCTTCCCAAGGCTTGAGCCCTGGGAGCTCCCAGTGCCGGTTCCAGTAGTATTGACACCTCTTTTCCTCCATAGCGTTTATATGAACAGCAGCTTTAGTCTCAGTGACTTTTTGCCTGTAAAGGAGCCGTGTGTGTGTAAATGACAACCAGCATCACTCTTTGCAATGCTGAGAAACGGTTCAGGAGATGACCGATGTACCCCACGGACCGTGCGTCCTGGCGTTTTACGCGGGGATTGTCAGGAGTAGCCTGTGCTACAGTGGGGATAGCGTGGCGAACCGCAGGATTAAGAGACCCAGCAAGAAAACCTTCGGAGGGAAGGGCAGGCGGCAGGATTTAAGGAGCGAGCAATCCCAGACGTGAATGAAACACAATCACGCTGTGGGTTTCTCTTCCTCAGACAGCCTAAACGCTGCCGCGGATGACTAGTTAGAACAAGTTTTAACTCAAGTGCTAAAATTGTTTCCCCTGTGTGACAGCCTCCTTGCGCCGGGAGTTTTCTCGCCCACCCCACACCTGCCCGCCGTCCTACACCACCCTCTGGCTCGCCTCGCCCGCCCAGCTCCCGCCGAGCCCCGCACCGGCGGCGAGCTTGTGCTGCGCCGGGCGACGGGGGCTCCGCGCAGGCACCGCGCCGCCCGCCCCCTGCCCGGTTTTGCCGCGAGCCCGCCGGAGCCCGCCGCCCCCCCCCCCCCCATCGCTGGCGCTGCGGGGCCCGGCTGGGCGGGCGGGCGGGCGGGCGCTAGACGAGCGACTCGCAGACGGGCACCGAGTCCGAGTCCTGGCTGTGCATGGAGCTCAGCCCCGTGTCCGAGTCCTCGTCGTTGTCGGCGCGGTCCTTGCGCAGCGCCCGCGCCTGCTCCACCCAGCCGGCCGCGCTGCCCCCCGCCGCCGGCCGGCCCCCGCCCGCCGCCCCGCGCGGCTCCGCCGGCGCCTCCGCCACGTCCAGGGTGCCCAGCGTCTCTAGCAGACGCTGCAGCTCCCTCTCCTTGTCCTCCCACGCCCGCTGCGTGTAGTCCAGGTCGGTTTTAACGGCCTCCAGGTCCGTGCTCAGCTTGAGGCCGATGTAGAGGCTGGTGCTCAGCTGGGTCTTCACCCGCTCGTGCTCCAGGTGCAGCTCGCCCTCGCCACCGCCGCTCAGCTCCGTGGTGTCGCAGTCCGTGTCGGACAGGCCGGGCCCCGCCGCCAGCTCCAGCTCCTCCCGCCGCCGCTTCATCCAGCGCTCGTTGAGCTCCTCCTGGATCTCGGCGGCCAGGTGCTCCAGCAGCTCCTCCTGCTGCGCCCGCTGCTCCTGCAGCTGCAGCACCTCCTCGCACTTCCTAGCGTAGTCCTCCTCGGGGCGGCCGGCGGCGGGCTGGTCCGCCCCGCCCGGCTCCAGCTCGCCGGCGCCCACCAGGTAGGTGTCCTGCACGTAGTTGACGCCGTGCCGCTTCATGCGGTCCAGGTGGATCTTGGCCTCGTACCGGTCGATCTCCCGGTCCAGCTCGCGGAGCCGCTGGATCTGCTGCCGGATAGTGTGGTCCTGCGAGAGCACCAGGTGCACCAGCGTCTCCATCCTCTCCGCCGACGAGGCCTCCCGAGCCAGCGGCTGCTGCCGCTTCTTGTTGATCTTGGCCAGCTTGCGGAAGGCTTTCCTCACCACCCGCCGCTGCCGCTCCTGCGTGAGCGCCAGGCTGGCGCGGGCCGCCCCCAGGCCGTGGCCGGGGCGCTCCTTGCTCAGCACCACTCGCGCCTCGGCGCTGCGCGGCCCCGCGTTGGGCAGCGAGGCCTCGCTGCGCACCAGCACGAAGCGCACGTTCTCCTGCTCGTCCCCCCACGCCACCCACAGCCGCAGGATCTTGGTCTTGTTGGGCAGGATGCGCTCGAAGCCGCGCCACTTTTCCACGATGCAGTAGGAGTGCGGCGGCCCCGACAGCATCCCGCCGCCGGGCTCGGGCAGCGCCGGCCGCTGCCGCCGGTGATGGCTGTCCTCCAGCAGCACCCGCACCACGTCCGAGCAGGTGGTCCGCCGGGAGAGTCCGGAGATCAGCTTCTCCTCCTGGCAGATCCACACCGAGATCTTCCGCTCCTCGGGCTCCATTGGGGACGGCTGCGGGCGGGCGGCCGGGACCGCCGGCTCAGGGCTGGCCGGGCAGCCGCTCCATGGGGAGCGCTCAGGGCAGGAGCAGCGCTGCTCGTCCGCCCGTCTTCAGCATGGCCGGGATACCTCCCCGCCCGTGGCACCCCGCCCGTGCGCTCCGCCGGCCGCTCCACCCCTTCCTGCCCGGTGCGGCGCGGCGGTCCGCCGGGAGGGGCCCGTCCCGGTGCGGAGCGCAGCCCGCCGCGGCTCCCGCCTGCCGCCGCCGCCCTCGCTCTGCCGAGTCCCGCCGCTGCCGCCGACGGGTTTTCCTCTCCCACCACGTGGGCGCCCCACGCGGCTCACGCCCCGGCGGCGGCCGCCGGCCCGCGGGTAGCGCCGGCCCGCGGGTAGCGCCGCCCCGGCACTCCGCGCCGAAATCCGCCGGCGCGGAAACTTAAGGCAGGTCACTGTCGTCTCTGTGTCTTCCTCCCTGCCCTGCCTCCGCCGCGAACGAGCGGCGTCGAGGGATCTTCTAAACTGCTGAGGGACAAGAGCGAATCCTGGAGCTTCAAAGTGAAAGCCAGAACTAGGGAGGAATTTCCAGTTTTAGTAAATCATCCGCCTGTAATTAGGAAATTCGTGTTTGTAAAGTACTTCGCAGATGAAATATGCAAAGGACGGGAATGTCTGTCTAAGTGTTATTAAAATACTAGCTGAGCCAGATTTTAATGGGAGCTTGCTGCGAACTGGATGGGAACAGGATCGGTCTCTGAGTGTGGATTAAAATGAGGAGATGTAAAAACCGGTAATAAAACGCAGGGTTGTGGTGCTGGTTTTCATGGTGTGATTGCATTGCAGGCAATCGCAATTCACAGACCTGTGCTTTTCTGCTTGGCTACAGAGTTTTATAATGGGTAAACTCTCTAAAACCTGAAGGCTGATCTGTACCTTCTGGGGGATTTTTAGAGCCAATGAAACTGGTGTGCTGGGTGGAGAGGAGTTTTGTGTGAACGGAGTTTGTGTCACAGTCAGTGGGACAGGACGGAGTTATGGTATCGTAGCCTAACTACTGTAATTCTGCTGTTTGAAACAGCGAAATTGGGACACAAAAAATGGCGAGTTAATTCCACAGCCTAACGTCCTCTTTTCCCCTGAAGTACACAGGCTCAGTGTGGGCAGGTGCTGCGCTAGCTTGTCCTGCGTGTACCTGGAAGGAATAATCCTGGGGAAGACAGCCTGCCTTCTGCTCTGGCTGCGTAAGGCGGCTAATTATGATGGTGGTTTCTGCCGTGCAGCCTCCTGTTCCGTGAGGAAGTGGGCTGAGGGACCACCAAATGCCAGCATTCCTGGAGCTGAAGATCACACCGATCATGTGTCTGCTGCTAACGTCCCTTTCCTGTATTATTGCAGGTTAAACCATTCCTAACCGAGGTGGCTAATGCACATTGCAATAAGGGTACATGAGATCAGGATGTGGGTAACAGGCTGATGTTTGCTTCCTGACCCCAGCCACCTTACGTTAAAGTTCTGTATCCCTGTGCAGTGGTGAAGTCTGTCACTGCTAAAGTCAGCTTGCTCTCACGATGTGTCAGAAGTGCCAGGTCGCTGTGCTGGCTGTGTACAGAAGCAGGTGTTTGCTGATAGAAGGTTGTTCCTGAGGTGCACAGTCCTTTTGTTCAGTGTGTCAGTTACGCCTAAAAGCACCGTTTGCTCCAAGAGCAGAGAAAGGTGGACCCAACAATGGCAGTTCTCTAAGAGAACAAAATGGCCTTGATGAAGGGGGTTATAAGGACTTTGGGTCAAACCCAACAGATGACGCTGCCCCAGAATGACATGGCGTAGATCGGGAATGGGATGTGAAATGAGACTTCTGTAAAAGACAACAGCAAAGGGTGCAGCAAAAGAGCTAATGAGGCAGTGGAAAATCGTCTGACTCCTTTACTGGTGGTTCCCTGCCTTAGTTTTGTTCTCATTTTACATCTGTTTCTTATGGGAACATCTGTACCTACCTTGTTCTGGTAAAGAACAATACAGGAAGGGGAGGGTGTGATACGAAGAGGCATCTTATGCTTCCCACAGGTCAAGCTGCTCCAGCTTGTCTCACTACCTCTATCTATCCAGCATCCAAGCCTGGCTTTGTGCAATGAAATTGGAAGGTGATCATTCCATCTTTCCTTGACCACAACTCAGTGTATGGAAAACTGGCTCTGCCTCGCCAATGGAGCCCCTAAGGCAGCACTGCCAGAGAGAGAACGAAGATGTTGGCAGTTTGGTTGGTGGCAGGAAGATGAAGTAGACAAATGCTTCATTTTGGTAGGAGAAGCCTATCAGATGAGTATGTACATAATCTGTGGTTAAAAAGCTGGTATTAGAAACATACGTGGTTAGATCTGAAGTTTAGCCCTCAGGAATTTTCTTTCAGGCTGTCTGCAGACTCAGGAAAATGCCACCAAAGCTTCAAAAGTTTGAGAGGTTAAGCACATAAGCACCTATCTGAAGCAAAGTTTGGGCCCTGCCATGCTGAATCCCAAAAGGCAACTGAATGCAGGCAACCCTTTGCCTTTCCTCCAGGGATCTCAAAGCATCCTGCGGAGGACGGCAGTGTTATGATCTCATTTTTACAGATAAGAATGCTATGCCATAAAGGAGTCAAGTCCCTCGCCTACGGTTATATAGCAAGGCAGTAGCAGTGTCACGAAGCAAATCAGCTTCCGTCACTCCGGTATCATTAGTCACTGAACTTGACTGTCTAGTGCTCTGCCTCCTTCCTCTCCTTCTCTCCTTCTTTTAACTATTCCATGAGAAAGGGAGATGAGGAAGTATGCATTGGTTCAACAGCTACAGATGGTGATAATATGAAAGTGCAAACTCAGCAGACAATATGTCCTCTATCTCCGGTCAGGCAACAGGAGGCAATGGCATGACAGGCTACTTCAGACATCTCCTGCCCGGCAAAGGCAAATCTCTTCCCTCAGCTGACTGCCTGCAGACCTGCGACCCTCTACAGTGATGTGTAGAGAAGCTCTGTCATTAAAATATCAAATTGGATGGAAGGACAGTTGTTCCTCTCTTCACTCTCTTCCCCTCAAGGCAGCGATATATAAGGTCTTCTAAAATTTCCCAAACAAGCAAGTCTCACAATTTAAAGCTTAAAAGGTAATAACCATGCTCTGTAATCCAGAGGCTGTTTCCATATTGCCGTATCAATGCACAGCGGTCAGCAGGCTCTGCCTCTGGAGCATTTCCTGCTTCCATAATTCATAGAGCACGAAGGGGGAAGAAGTTTTAGAAAACGGTATTTGAGACACAGCATTAATTTCTTTCAAAGGCATTTACATGGAAAAAGTGTAGGGATTTGGATTCAGGGTAGTTTGGTTTTTTTTCACAGTGAAGTTGCTTTTACTTTTTAGATCATTCTCAGGACAATTTACTTATTTTTCCTGAGGTTACAGTTCAAAAGAATACCGTCTAAGTAAGGTGAGTTAAGGCAGGCTGTAACTGGTAATCTATTGGGCCATCACTGTCTGGAGAAGTTACTCTTTGTTGTGATGCTGAGCAAAAGCACTGCTTCCCCGGCTCCTCTTGCTATGTTAACTTATTTTGTGAGGTTTAGCTGATGGTCCCTTATCCTTGTTGCTTTCGAACATTTTGCCTCAACAAACATTGATGAAATCCTAGGATGTAATTTGACCGTTAATATTACCGCCTTCTGCAATGCTTGCTTACCTTTACAGATACATGAAGAGTGGAAGGGGATACTTGAGCTTACAGGCCACTCCCTCACGGGTGCTTTTTTCTTTTGTACCTTGTTTTTCCTGCAAGTATAAAGCAGTATAACCAAATCATGTTGTGAATAACCAAATCATCCCTAGTTAGCATGCACAGAATGAAGTGCTTTAAAAATGGCTTCTTTATTAGCAGGAGTATTGAAACTTTAGTCACAACATTTTGCAGACCTAGACTTTCATTTGAAAGAAAGTTGTTCAGTTGTACCTGAACATCTTTAGACATGAGATAATGCTTCTTACTTTCTTACTTCTACTTTTCTTACTTCTGTTGAAGCCGCTGGAGGAACTGGCATTGTTTATAACAATGACTTGTAAGAAGAGTAATGAACTCTTGATCTGCTTCTGTAAGCTGTAAGCTCTGTGAACTCTCCGTCTGCTTCCTTCAGTTTCTTGCATCTGATGTGCACTGTCTCGCTTCTGAATGCCCCTATGCAACCAGTACTGTTGACATATACAGTCTGGAGGAATTCTTTGCTTCACATCACTGGTGATACTTTCATGCTTGTGTGATCCATTTGGGAAGATTGTGGTGTGGTCTGTTTGAAAAATAGCTGCCAGTTCTGGGTTATACTGCTTTGACTGCTTTATCCAACTTCTTTTTTAATGTGCACACACCCAAACTACAAACGGGTATGTCAGGATGAAACCATCTTCCAGTGAAATCAGTGGGGGCTGCAGTGCTTTGAAAATGCAGGTATGTCTATAGACTAGCATTAAAGAAAATTATGATGACGTATATTCATATTACAGTCTAGCCTGTAGGAAGTGCTGATGTGCTAGATGTAATGTAAATGCATGGGAAGAGACTATCCCTGCCTTGAAGGCTTAACCTGTGTCATCTGCAGGTTAGGGACACAGCAAAGATCAGTACTAAGAATTCCAGTTTCCAACCTCGCATCTTTGAACCAAATCATTAACAACTTTGTTTTGTTTGTTCATTATGTGCCTACAACTCTTAGGATGGAAAAGAATCCCTCTCCCTTTACACTTCATGTTTCAGATTCTCTTTTCTTACCAAATGCTATTTAGCATAAATGAAGAACAAAAATAATTGAACAGAGCAGAAAGCTTTTTTCCTTATAATGTGCATAATAGATAGACAAAGCTTTGATTCCAAGTCAGTCAGTGGAGATGCACTGGTATGCTTTGGTGGAAAATATGAGAAAGATCGGTCTCAAATGATGGCTATAAGCTTTCTTCTCCAAAAATGTTAAATGTATTTGAAAATGGTTTAGTGCTACTCTAATAGCTTAGTCTTAACTTGAATACTCAGTCTTCATGGATCAAAAAAGGAATCAAGTATTAGTTATAGTGACATTCTTTTCCTCAGCAGACATTCTCAGTGCAAATATGACAATTATAATTATTTAGTGCTTGTAGCTTCTTTGCTTTTACATTAAACAGTTCTCTTATTCCCTGAGAAAATGTCTGAGGCTCTCGCAGTGATTGTTTCTTGAGTTCTGGTCAAAACCAGATGTGTATTCGGTCATTCATTGACCTACTGAGATTTATCAGGAAGGCTTTTAACTACTTCAGAGCCAAAATATCCTTGCTGATTTTTTCCCCTTACTAACTTGTGAACATCCATTAGAACATACCTTCTCTTCTTTCTGAGTAAGTGCGTGCTGTGGCCTCAGTGACACAGATGAGGCAGTTTCCCATGTAGGCATTCAGATGACCTTTTTTTGCAGGTCAGTTTTATATGAATGGAAGGGACTTGAGCTTTCTGGCCTTAATGGGAGTGGCGGTTAGGAAAAAGTTCTGTTGTTTTTCTGTACAGGCCAGGTAGAGGAGCTGCTCTCTGTTCTGCTGGGATCAATGACAAAACTCTTGACATGTTTGGCTGGGAGCTGGCCCTAGAGTGCTAATAGTTGGAAATGTTAGTTAGGCATGAAGCAAACATCTGTTTACTGCTGGCAATGTGAGTAATATGGTTCCTCAATATAACCACCTTGAAGAAAGAGGCCCCAGATCAACCTTGGCATTGCGTTTTGGCAAGCATGTCCAACTCACATGTGCTCACAGGTATGCTGTATGCACTACGTTTCCGGAAGGCAATTCCTGCAGGTACAAAGAGAGGGTTTGAATTTAATTATATATTATTTGAGATGGAGAAGAGTTAGTGAGGTACATTCCTGTCTGTGACTGTAAAGTGTATATTCTCATTCTAGCACTCTACAAACAAATTCACTCAGAAATTTGTAAGAATCAGAAGTTTTGTCTTTATATTTTGTACAGATCTCTTCTGTGTATAGATTTAGTGACGTCCTTTTCTCCAGTGTAATACATTGCAGGGAGCTTTCTAAGTGTCGGAAACCACACTGAAGTGAGAGATGATAAAGTTAGGATGTGTTGTTGCAGTAAGATACTTTGGCAGATTAGAACAAGGACAAAGGAATTCTCAATGTTGGAATGAGCAGAACTTCCATTACCGTGAAATTGGTCATATATTACCATGAAATTGTTTGATTTTGAAGTCTGTCCTATAAATGCATTTGACAAGCAATCCGTTTTACCTGTTCTATTTGTAGGATCAATAGTTGATTTCAGCTTTTATAGCACAGACTTATATTCAGATAAGGGTTTAAATATGTAGCTATGAATCCATATGTAGAAAGTGTAATTTACTTTTTGAGTATAATGAAATCCTTCCTGAATTAAGACTGTGAGATTATTACATTCTCCAGCTTCATTCTGTCCAGTTGCGATCTTTCTAATGCTCGGCAGAAAACATTCCCAAAGCCTTACTTCTGAACTTTTCATATTATTACCTCAAGACATTTGTATCTTTGACCCATTTCTAAACATTTCTTTGTGGTATTCTTGGGAGATCATCGTACTACTAGCCTAACTCAAACTCAGCCTTTGCGAGTGGTTCAAGTGAGTAAATAAAATTCATAGATGAATATATAAGAAAGCTTTACAAATTATTTCAACAAAAGATAATGTAAAAAGTCTTAAAGATAATATGAAGCTGGGTATAGACTGTGTATGTTCACGTGGCCCTCAACTCCATTCTGACATTAACAGCGGCAGCTGGATTAGGACCAGAGGCCAGAATTCTCTTTAGAAGGCAAGATGATTTCAATGATGCTGCTCCTTCCCTTGAGCAGATATGTCCTGGATGGGTTCCATGAAGAAAAAAAGAGAAGCAACTTAAGCGGGTGGAAAAAACTGAGTGGTAATATGCAATGTGAGAGAGGAACCTAAGTTAAAGTAAGGGGAAAAAGCCCTGGAGTTGGGTACAGGCAGCAGGGAAATAGGGTGTGTTATGCTGTGAAGCGTGGCTTTCCTGAGAGTCCCAGGAGGATGGTGCGATCTAAGGAAATGCTTAGCTTCCCTCAGGATGGCCCAGCACAAGCCTGAAAAATAACCTGAATTTAGCACTTGTTACATTGCTGTAAAAAAAAATGTTTTTGCTTTATCCTTTTCCTCAGCTAAATAGGATAACATGATCCCTAGCTAAGCCGTAAGTGTTAAATTGTAATGAAAGCAATGGAGAGATGTCAGCAAGTGCAGCGCAAGGAAAATAAGAAAAGAAAATTCAGGGGATGTCAAGAAAATCAGTCGGATCTGGCAGTTTTCTAGAGCTTTGTTTTAAAGGAAGTGACAGCAACATTGATAAAAACAAGAATTGACACAGCACTGTAAAATATAGTGAATGATCCTGGCAGAAATGGGGACTTTATCTAGAGCCTGTGTCCACATAGTGGCAACCAAGTTTTTAGAAGGCCTAAATCCATGCAAAACCATGCAGGTATTACGCGCAACAAGTGAAAAAACTGCTATTAACGTGCTTGCCCTTCTGTATAATGTGCTTTTCACATGAGAGATTTTTCAGGTTAGCTTACAAATTGACAGCTGTATTAAAAGTGAGATTGTATCTGCCTCATTTACTTGTCACTCAGGAAAGAATGATACTGCATCTATCATCAGCTCCTGCTGCTGCAGTGGGCTGCTGCATTGTAATTCTCTTGTTATTGTAAAGAGCCGCCAGTCTTACCCTGTATAAACAATTCTCAGGGAGTCTCTTGGGGCTTCCGAGGTGGGTGTAGGTTCTGCTGGCAGCTGGTTACTCTGGATGCCTTGCACGCATTTCTACTCAGTGCTTGTAAAGGCAGTTGTCAAAAGCTGACTATTCAGTGGGAAAAATAACACCAGCAGGCTGCATTTTTCCTCTTGACTTGCTATTAATGACTGAAGAGTCATAATTTTTTAATGATTGAATATTTACCAACTGCAAAGGCTGCTGTTGTAATGGAGCCATATATATTTTAGATCCAGTGAGGGCTTGAGACTTACATATCACTAATTAGTACATATAATAATAAATAAAGTTAATTTGGGTGGTTTTTCATATGCAGAAAACAAATGAGTCTGTTACTTCTACTAGGAATATTCATCATAAATCAGATTTTTAGTAGCTTAAAGTTAATTAACTTAAAGCTATGATGACTGACGTCAGCCTAAGATTTGGTCCAGATACCTTTTTGAAGCTGTTTTATCTACAGTTTCTTGAGTTTGTAATTCATGGCAACCTTTGAATTCTACGTACCTTGTTTTAGCAAGGAAACTTTATTTCATTTATCCTGATAAAATGCACTTTTAACTCTCAAACTTTGTCAGCTACTGGTTTTTAAGTAGAAGACTCTGTATAAACTGATACTGTTTGAACTGAAAAAAAATCTTAACTACATATTTTAAATCCCACATTGTTACAAGTCCTCTATTCTTTTCAGTCTTTTATTCCTCCACTTCATTTCTGTCCTGCTTGTACCAGTGTCAGTCATTGGGCTTGGCAGTGTTTCTTAACATAGAAATGAGGAAGGAAAGAGAACGTTTGAGCATGAAAAGTTACATGACTTTTCTCTGTCCTGGAGTTTTAGCACTCTTGACAGCTTGAGGTCTGTTTTTCCTAAGGAACTTGAAGTATTCAATGTACTACTCACAGACACAGCCTCAGACTTGTCAAGTTGCTTACTGCTCGTAGCTCTGTGCTTTGGGTATCCAGTCTCCTAGCATGCTTCTTGGCTGCTGCTGCGCGTCATCTACTTCCACTGAACCACTCCTACTCTGGACTATGAAAGGTGCTCTATAACAATAACAAAGCAAACCGATCAATTTAAAAAAAAAAAAAAGGAAAATTGAACGCATCACTGTGGTGCGTTTTGTTTTTAAAGAAAAAAGGAGAAAAGGAGGACAGGAAGGGAAGCCTCACATATTAGGCAGAAACCCTAACATTAGTAGCATAGAAGCAGTGTCAGGAGTGAAAAACAGACCTTACTGAAAATCCCAGAAGAATTACCTTCTGAATGAGTGAAGGCTGGATTCAGAGAGATCTTGAGTTGCTGTCACAGGAATTCAAGGAATGCTGGGGATGCTCAGAGGTACATGGCACAATCCAATCTTCATAGCCTAGAAGTTCAGGTCTCCTCTTTCTCTTATTTGAACACATGCTTACTCTTAACTGCAGTCCAAATTCGCGATATGAAGCCTTTTGGCTGAAAGTTGAAAGAAAGCTGAAATCCTGTATTGGGGTGTTTGTCAGTGAGGTTCTTAAAATACACCAGACTAAATCCTGGTGAGTGGAGCCTACCTGCAGCTCAGTGCCCTGGTATAACACAGCGATTGATGTGATAGAAATGTCTAGATATCCACAAAGATCTCACTATCTTTAATGAGAGTGGATTTGTGTGAAAACTTGTAATCCAAAGATGGAAATGAAGCCTGAGTGTAGAGTTTGTTGAGTAATTTCCCCAAACTTTCTGTTATATATATATGTTGTTTTCTTTATTCATAGGGCTAATTGTGGTTTCCAAATGGCAGGTTGGAGGCCTTGAGGTAAACAGAGCTCTAGAAAGGTCACAGCCAGGGCCAGGGTCCTGTCAGGCTGGTTACTGTATAGGCACATCACCCTTTAGGAGTGGGACTAGCTAAAGGTATGCTGGGGGAAGAGAGCAGCTACACTTTTGTTTTACAGAAGGTGAGCAAGGATGCAGAAATAAACCAGGCAAGTTTGAAAATGTACTGGCTCTGGATTTCTGAGTCTCACTTGTGGCTTTGAAAACCAGCTTTTCAATGGTGGTCTTACCTGAGTGTGGGGATGTTGAGCTGGCAGCCCCAGGCCAGGGCACAGAGGGTCAGCTTTGTGCCCTGAAGCTGGTGGTGCCATCATCTTCCCTACTCCTGCCCTCACTGCACCACAGCCAGCCATGACAAACTGGTGTGGGCCAACTAATGATGAGGCAGTGGCTCCCACTGTTCCTTTTGGGACTCTTGCCCTTTGGTGGCCTGTTTCCACAATGCTGTATCATCTTCTGCAGCTGATGCACTGCGGTTGTCCAGCCCACAGCCAGGTGTGGCTGGCTGTGTTTCAGCCCCGAGTTTGTTTGATGCGTGAGGGTGGTGTGAGCAGGATGGAGGATGAATATGGATGTGTAATGGAATTGACTTGAATTCTCTCTAGCATTATTTGGCTCCTGCCTCTCTTTTCCTTTTCAATCAGTACAGTAGAAAATTCTTTTGAAGGGAGATAATTTTACAAAGTGCTGAGTTCAGTGTTCCAGAGCCTCTGGCATTCAGCAGGAGACTTGCATGCTTTTAATCTATCTCCTGTGTTCCTGTATTAAAGGAAATGTTTTCAAAGTGATTTGAGCAAGTTACGTGTGTGACTCCTGTTAACAAATAATAGGATATACGCGTGTAACAGTTACTTCACTTTCAAAGTTTGCCCTTAGGAACAGAAAAGATTTCTCATTGCTAGAAATACTTTTTTTCTTAAAAAAAAGAAAGAAAGAAAAAGCAAAGAAAAGAAAGGCTTTTGTATGTGGTTTTTCACTCCTGTCTTTCTTCTGCTCGCTTTAATCATACAGACCTCTCGCCAAGGTCAAGGGGAGTTCTGGCTGATTTACAGACTACAGAAACTGGGAAGTTGATGCTGATTTAGTGACCGTCTCCACAGGACTGGGGAATGCAGTGGAGGCAGGAAGTAAATCTCAAACTCAGGAACTTCCTCAATCATTTCCCCTTCACCAGTGTTTCAGTCCTTGAGAGAGAAGATCCCCACTATTTGAAGGGAGAATTCCTTAAGAGATCCTGGCCACAATTGCAGAATTTTCCTGTCAAAGAGGAGTTCTTGTAACCATGTGTTTGGGCTGGTGAATGGTCCCATTTCCCAGTGGGTTGAAGAATGGTGAAGTGATTAAGCCCCACAGACAGTTTTGATAGGCTGTAGGCAAGGTGAGAAGTGTATTGTAAGTATGCATGTATGAAGTTGCTTCCCACAGTTTCAAGTTTGGTAAGAAATGAGATTCTTCAACATTTTATATAAACTGAAAATAGACAAAATTGCAGCTAGGACAAAGTGTAAGACCAGCTGTGCAATAGTATCTCTCCATGCAGTGTGTTGTGGCAAACCCAAGGTTATCCTTCTTTCACAGAAAGGTTAGCCACCTCCCATTACTGAAGAGCAGCTGACATGCACTGATTTGTTCCCACGTGAGACAGCAGTTTACAGCTTCCGTGGTCTGCAGTGTCCAAGACAACATTAGGACCTGCATTTCCAAGTGAGAATGCAGGGCATGAGTGGGAGAGGGTATTTGGGAGAGGAAAGAACAAAATGGGCTGGGAGTAATGTGGGCAGTATAAATTTTGGGAGGGAAGGATTCCTGGCTTGGAATATTATGTGATGTGAGAAGCACAAGGATCTTGGTATGTAGCATGAGGTAAGAAATAAGAATATGTGGGAAGGTTGTGCACAGGGAGCAGCAGTGTCTTGAGGTGACAGCTGTTGTAGACCAAATAACTGCAGCCTACTACCTGAAACCCTGTCTTCTGTGCTCATTGGGTGCATTTTTAGGGAACAAGTGCCTGAGAACTATTTAGATAGTTGTAGCTTTTATCTAAGACTTTACTGATACTCGGTGCTTAGTAGGATCTCATGTGTTCTGTATAGTATAAATCTGCAGGACTATGGCCAATCTTAAAGCCCTGTAATTTTGAGTCCTCTTTAATTTCCTTAACCTGGTGGAAACCTCTCTAGAGATAAAATAGCAGAGAGGAGCAGTAATCAAGTGGGGTGCAGAGCATGTTTGCTATTCTGCCTTATTCTTCTGTGGTGAGAAACGCCCTCTGCTTCCCTTACCTGACTGTACTCGGCAGCATGCTCCACTCTGGGCTTGTCTCACAATACAGCAGGAGAGGCCGAGGTCAGAGATTTGGCTGTATCAAATGTGACAGAGCTTAGAGGAGTTGTGTGTGTGAAAGAGATGGCCATTCAGGGAAGAAAGTTTGCTGTCTGCTCAGCACAATGTGATGCTGTTTCTGTGTTTTTGGTATAATCTTAAGAGAAAAGTGAAGAGTCCACAAAGAAAAAGAAAAAAAAAAAAACTGGGAGAGAAAGGGGTATTGCTAATAATATTACTCCTTGGGAATTGGGACTGTGGTCATTTGCTGAGTGGGGTGCATGGATTGTTTAACTACTTATGCATGACTTATTTAACCTTTCCAGTTGATTTGCCCAGATACATGTCTAGCAATAAAATATAACTCCCTCCTGGAAAGAAAAGCCCACTGCTGATTTTCTTATTACATATTCCATCAGTACCTCTGCTACTACCCTGTTCTGTGTAGAAGTCTTTTTTTTGTTTTGCAAGTCTTTTCCATTGTTAGAGCTCCTTCTAATTTGAACACTTTCTCACACTGTTTGAGCTAAGATTTAGGTCCACAGTGAAGTAATAGGATTTCCTTCCTAACAGGTATTGGGGTGAAGCATTTCACCCTTCCTCCCTCCCACTCTTTGACCTGGCACCTTCATCCCACCTTACTCTGCTCTGTGTTGTTCAGCTCCTTCTGCAATATGCCAATGCACCTGCTGTTGTCTTGGGTTTTTTCTCTTAGTATGGGTTAAAAATAGGCAGTGATCTGTTCCGTATCAGGTGTCAAAACAAGTTCAGAACAAGACTTCTAGATGATATCAACCTCTCACTGACCCTGCGCCAAAGCCCAGTGCACTCACTGGGAATCTGGCAGTGGTTGGGTCCAATCCATAATCCTCCTGCCACTATGGAATTAACACATCAACTCTGTGCTTCCAAGTATATTACATGTTTTGAATTGTGTATCACAGACTATAATGGAATGGCTCCAAATGTACCTTACTGCCACTAAAGTTCTAGGTGTCCCAGCCGAGCTCCTAGCCCCACACCACCATGGGTGGCACCAGCACGTCGCCTCCCCATGGCGGCAGGCACCAGCTCTGCTTTTGCTGTTCTCCAGCCACTCGTAACACCGCTAACCGACAGGTACTTGTGACGTTCTGCTCAGGGGGCATTTCGCTGGGCTGGTGACATGTATTCCTTGCACAGGCGTACGGGAGCTGCTGTCCCACAGAGCTCCCCTCGGTCACCACCCTTTCGGGACTGCTGCTTTCCCCAGCAGCGCCCGCTGTGCGTGGTTGGACGGCACAGCACCGCGTCCGCCGTTTCGGGTTCCTGCCAGCTGTGTGTCTCCGTCCGTCCGTCCGTCACGAACTGGTGCCGCCTGCGCCCGCGGCGGACAGCCCAGCGGGCACGCTACGCACAGCCCTGGCCAGGCTGCTGCGCGCAGACCGCCGGAGCGGCCCCGCGCTGCCGGCGCTCGGTGCCGCTCTGCGCTCTCCCGCCGCCGCGGGCCCCGCCGTGCCCGCGCGGGGCCGCAGCGTTCTGTCACCTCCTGCCGCTGCGCGACCCGCGCAGCGCTGAGCGGCTTCAGACGCGCTTGCCGGGCGCTGGGTCCCGCTCCTGCCGGCCTGCCGCTGCGCCAGGGCAGGGGACGTGCGCGGGGCGGCTCCCCTCGCCGCCTGCGGGGCCCGGCGAGCCGCGCGGTGCCGCTCCTGCGCCGAGGGGCGGGCGGGCGGCCGGCCGGCCGCGCCGCCGCTGCCCGGTCTCTGCCGCCCCCTGCCGGCGGGCGGCGGTGCGCCTGGGGGGCCGCTGGGAGGGGAGGGGAGCGCGGTCCGCTCAGGCGCGGTGCCCTGGGCTTTCCTGAGGGAAACGTGGCGTTGCTGAAGCAGCCAGCGGCAGCGGCTTTGCCTCGGTCGGGATGGGAAGCCCTCGGCGGCCCAAGGGCGAAGGCGCCCTGGGCTCCCCCCAGTGCTTCTGCATGGCCCTTGCTTTCGTTCGGATGAAAAAGGTCGATCTCCTCCTTAAAATGAGGGTGCTCTGTGTCAGACTGCCGAGCAGAAAAGCCTCCTGCATATCTAAACCCCTGCCCAGGATGCTGCGGTTTATCTTAGAGTGTATTTTGGCTACTTCTGCATGGCCAGAAGGCTGCCAAGGCTGCCCGCTTGGCAATCAGCTGAGCTTCTGTCTGAATCGCTACAACAATTATACATTGTGCAAAAACAACAGGAAAAATAATTTCCTGATGTCAATTTTTTCCCCAGAATAGTTCTTTTTCCTAATAGATTCCGCAGATCTTCTCAGGCTGCTACATCCTTGACTTTGCTTTCAGGGGCTGAGAAAGGCAGCGAATCAACCGATACAGAGAGGACTTGACCAGAACAGCTCCTGCTTGTGCTGTGGGGTCACAGAAGAGTTCCAGAGCCAGTCTCTCACCACAGGGCCCTAATAGGGATCATGCTGGCCTGGGGAGGCTCTTTGTTCACAGTTGAGTTTTCCTCTGTAACCCAGCCTGAAGACAGCTATGTTAGTCTGAAAGCTCCATTTTGTCTTTAGTGTATCTTCACACCGCTGAGAAGAGACCTTCCGCCCAAGTCACCATATCCTCTGGCATCAGATCACAGCTCGGTAAGCTAGCACAGGAGTTAACTAAAAAAAGGATAGCCATCATGCTTTGATCTGAACTCTTACCTCTCTACCAAAGAAGTTTATGTTGAGACCTTGTAAAGATGGGTAGCTGTCTACAGGGCTGCAGGGAACAAGGACAGGTCAAGTCATTGCAGCATGGGAGCCCAGCTCCACCAGATCTCAGCACCGGGGTCCGCCCATACGCAGGAAATCAGCTGCAGGTTCCCACAGCTCCACGATACACGTATCACACAGTGGCAGTGGATAGATTTGCATAAATTTTACTGGTAATGAAATTAAATTAAATGGAATTTAAAAAGAGGAAAACTAATTAAGTGTGGTAATTATGATTGCAAAAAAGAATTCATTCATGAAAGTAGAGAAGTGAGACAAATTCACTTCTCATTTACATTAATTTACCTTGTGTTTTGTTGTGGGGATGGTAAGTTCAGTTCAGACTGCTTTCATGGTAAGCCGATTCTTGTTTAGCAAGGTGTCACCTTTAAATCAAAGTAGGCTCTTGAAATTGGTGAGTTATATATTTAAAATTAATCATGTGAACAAATACCTTGACAGGAAGCGAATTTTTATGGTTTTCTGTTCAGCACCAGTGGGCATTTTCTGTGTGTTGAAACTGAACTCTATGCTTCTTATAACTCATGGTGGTTAAAGGAAGTGGTTTTACTGTCCTAATCAAATCTCTCACATTTGAAGGTGATATGAAAATTTCCTTGCGTTAGCCATGAAAACTGTTTGTGCCAGAAGCTGGATGATGAGGGTCATCTTGCAGTCAACACTCAAGCCTAGAGGGGTGTTCATATGGGATGGGCGAAGGGTTCAGAAAGCATCTTTTACAGTAATGTTTGCACTTGGTTTTTGCACAAGCAGTCTCCAACTGTTTGGTTTTCTCCCCTCCATCTGCAGCCGCACCTCGAATGCTGTGTTCAGTTTTGGGCCCCTCCCTACAAGAAGGATATTGAGGTGCCGGAGCGTGTCCAGAGAAGGGCAACAAAGCTGGTGTAGGGTCTAGAGCACAAGCATGATGAGGAGCAGCTGAGGAAACTGGGGTTGTTTAGCCTGGAGAAAAGGAGGCGCAGGGAAGACCTTATCCCTCTCTACAACTACTTGAAAGGAGGTTGTAGCAAGGTGGGTGTTGCTCTCTTCTCCCAAGTAACCAGTGATAGAACAAGATGAAAGGGCCTCAAGCTGCACCAGAGGAGGTTTGGATTGGACATGAGGAAAAATTTCTTTACAGAAAGGGTTGTGAAGCCCTGGAACAGGCTGCCCAGGGCAGTGCTGGAGTCACCATCCCTGGAGGTATCTAAAAGACCTGTAGATGTGGTGCTTAGAGACATGATTTACTGGTGAGTTTGCAGTGTTAGGTTAACAGTTGGACTCTTAAAGGTATTTTCCAATCTAAACAATTCTATGTTTCTTAAAAATTGACCATAGTAACTTGTTAAGGTTAGAGATGGACTTTAGCTACAGTAGCAATCAACAGAATCTAAGAACTAGCAGTAGAATCAACAGCTCTAACACCAGAATGTCAAGGCACACTATTATTCATACTTCTTAGTCTGTCTGACACCTAGCACAGGGGCAGTCATTCTTATGTAGCTCCAAGTTCAGTGTCCCTAGGGAGTCCTATGTCATAGGATTCAAAAGAAGCCTTAAGATTTCTCCCTCATACAGTATATCCATGTTAAAACTGGTTCTAGCAAAGTGCTTGTTAGGATGTTTCTTAGGAGTATTTGATGGAGAAGCATTAGAAAAATCTTTCTTTTGTAACAGAGCAGGTGAGGTTTTCCACCATTCTCTATTCCTTCTTCAAATCAAACACAACTTTCTAAATAGACCAATGTAGGGACCTAACTCAGAAAACTACATGTATTGAGACCTACAACAAAGATGTCAAGTGACTTACTGTCTGCAATCAAGACTTATACTCTAGTACCCCTCCCAAATACTGGAATTTTTCTCTCACATTCGTTATCTGTGGTGTAGATTACTTCCTTCGGTCATGTAGACTTTCACCTAACACCAAATCCATCTTATTTTGTGGCAGTGTATAACACATGCCAGTGGACTCACTGTCAAATAAAATTTAATTCTCATATTTCATATGTTGTGGAGAAACACAGAACTGAGCAAATTTTATGGTAACTATTTAGGTCTAGTACTCCATATGGTCAGGGAATGCCCCTTCCTTTAACTGGCCCTTTTACTGCTTTGTACTTCTATTAATTTTATTTAGATTTTCTAGATGAGACAGGCACTAGCAGTCCCTGCGGTGCTCCATTAGACTCTCTTACCTCCTCTAACACTTCGCTGCTGATCGTTATCCTTTGTTTATAGAGCTTCTGCCAATTTTCCATCTGTGACTGCTTATGTCTGAGGCAGTTTGAACTGAGTGTGGCAGGTAGCTGCTGTAGCAAATGCCTTAAGAAAATCCCCAAAGCAAAAAAGCCCATCGTACTCTTCGCATCCACTAATTCCGCAGTCTGGTAGAAGTGAGGTTTGTGCAACAAGCTTTCTTCACAAAGTGCACGTTGTTTATTGCTCAGAGCTGCAGTCTTTGCTAGATGGTTCATAAATTTTGGCCCTAGGTATTGTTGATATTTTACAGGTGTCTGAGGCAGTTGCGAGGACTGCTGGTGCTGTACTTGCTTTATTCCTCAGTGGCACATAGCACAGTGCTGGTGATTTCTTGAGTGAATATTCCAATGAGATTCACAGTGACGTACTTCAGGGCTGGCAGGGTTTTTAGGAACTGACATGAATGTGAGGTCAGAATTTCATCCCCTGGTGCACAAGTGTTTATTTCCTGTGTATGTTACAGTATATTTGACCTGAAAGAGCTTTGTATTTGAGTCACAACTCCCACACTGTTGTGCCTATGGTCTTTTCAGCAGTCCTGATTCACTGGTTTTGTTGGTTATTCTGTCGGGTGTTTTTTCATGACTATTTCACAAATGGTCAGATATAAGCAAAACAAGCTTAATAGTCAGACACAGAGACAACAAAAATCCCTGCTGTTAATCTATGATCTCCCCACACGGAGAGCTTAAATTATTTAATAGTATTTAGGCTCAGGTACTGCTTTTCATCTGAAAGCACCTTCTAAACATTAACTAATTAATTCCTATTACTGTCAAGCAATGTATTTTTTTTTTTCTTATTCCCAACCCCTCCTCCTCTCCACCTGCCAAGACACACAGATAAGTCTCTATATCCTTCACTAGAACTGGAGGCAGAGTGACTAAGCAATCAAAATATTTGCATCACAGGTTTCCCAATCTGCTCCACCAAAAAAGCCACCCTCCCTTCTCTTGGTATTCAAGGCACAAAGGTTACAAGACTGACTGTAAGTTACCTTGGCTTGGTGTTGCTAGGGAGAAATCTAATAAGCACAGTGCTTGAAGGCTGGTTCTTTCTTTAATGACAAGCAAGAGATTTCAGCATGAGTTTTGGAAGTTACAGCTGCCATTAAGAATGTGCATATTTTAAAATGTTGAAAAATAAATTAGTCAAGAATGTGCAGGGAGGCATCCTGTAAAAGACTGGTCATCCTCTGTTAGATTCAATAATTTGGTTGATCAGAGTGTTAGTTTTGGCATGGCTATGATATTTTGAATATATTCTATCCCCTTATCGAATACACCTGTACGAAATACACAAGTGCATCATCTCTTCAGTTCCCTGTGTTAGGTAGTACAAAGGCAGAGCTGCCCCTTTTGAAGCGGCCACATCTTTGGTTTCAATTCAGATAACAATGTTATGACCAGCAGGAAGAGGAGAACTGAGTGAGGGTGCAGCCTGCAGGTACTAGCCAGGCGCTTTGGTCTTCATGTGGTGCTTGTTCACAGGCTCCCTTAAGTACAGACATCACACTAGCTAAGAATACCAGCACACAGAACATAGCAGGATGCGAAGAACCAAATGGTGCTATGCAGTGTATGTGTGTGTATTTTTGTTATGCAACATGTATTTGATCACTGTAAATTATGCTATAGAAAGTAGAATTAGGTTAAGCTTTATTTTACTTAAAATCTTAATGCCGTGAAACATTAACTTGAGAACCGCATTCTGCCTTCGTGCAATCATAATTCCATGCAAGTGAACGGCTCAGGTTGTGTCTTAACGCATATGCAGTCTCATGGTGGCTGAATTGATACCAGGGCACATCGATGTAGAATACCCTTTTCTCTTTTTTTAAGTAGAAATCTGGCATTGGTAAATTATGTTACTTGTGTAACAATCACTTCTCCTTTCTTCAAAAAAAAAAAAAAGTCACAAAAGAACTAGCTATCCTAAAGGAAGAGTATTTCCTGTGTTTTTTTCTGACAGCTGGAACTGGGGACTCCCCTTTCCCCACTCTCTCTGCTCTCTGTAAGATGACATCAACAGCAATACGTCATACTCAAGGATGCCTGTGATGCAACTGCTTCTGTGTATTGTGAATAGGCACCTGGGTAGCAGTGGGTTAGGGAAGAGAGTGGGAGCACCATTGCTGTGAGAACTGTTTTTGCAATGGAAATGTTTCCTAACTGGAGTATTTCAGAATTTTTTTTTTTTCTCACCAAGGTCAAACAAGCTAACTTTCACATGGTACCAATGTTTGACTTAAATAATTCTTAAAGAGTTCTGCCTAAAACCCCTTTGAAAATCCCAATTTCAAGCCCAGTAACGCAGTGATATTTTTGCATGACTCTTCCTGTATGTGAGGTGTCTAATACTTCTGCATTTGGGTGTCTAAGATGTGAGCTGCTGCAGTATGGTCATCACCTGTCCTGTACGAGGCCAGAGGTGACTCCGTGTGCAGTCTGAAATAAATAAGACAGCCTTCTCCCTCACCTGCCATGCAATGCCAGTGTGTTAAGTAAACGTTTGATAGTAGGGGTGATTTTATGTCATTTAAACCTTCAGCATAGCAGAGAGTGGTCTTTAACTGGTCTTCATGTAAGTCGTCTTGTAAAACCCAGCAGTAGCTGGAGCGTGGCTTGTATTTAACCAATTGCCCATTACACACCAAGTAATTTTCAGTTTCACTGATTCTTAGAATGAAATCTTCTGTCTGTAACACTTGCACTCAACCAGTAAAAGTCTTGGGTGGTACAACCATGTTCCAACACCCAATATTAAGTTCAATTTAACCCTGAGCCAATTTTTTCTCTGCAATACCTCAGGCATGCTGTCTGTAAAGTGTTTGGAAGCTCTGGGGGCAGCGCCTCTGCAGTCCCAGGCAGGCAAATCGCTCATGAGCAGGTCCCCGGGCAGAGCTGTTCAGAGGAGCCAGAAGGCCAAGACAGCCATCAGCTGCCCAGCCTGTCTGTGCACTTCATCCCTGCTGCCGTGTGTTTGCAGCAGCCACTTTGCCAGGTGCCTGGCAAGGCAGGGAATGGAGTATCCAGAAAAGCAGATGGTTGCTATGAAAATGAAAGAACTGTGTGTCCTGTTTGACATTTCAGGTCAGACTGAGGAGTTCACATTACAGTAAAAAAATGCAGTATCATATGAATGTCCAGCAAAACTTACAATGGCCCATACAGTCATTTTAAACGGAGAGTCCAGTGTGTAGGAGTATGCGTGTCAAGCTCCCTGCTTCGTGCTATCGACTGTCATCGTCACTGCCTCAGGAGAAAATAGCACTGCATCACAGTCATCAAGCAAGAACTCCTTCTGACGTGTTTTTTACGGGTAATTCTGGGAACAGAGCAATCGGTAGCTAATACATTCTTTCAACGCCCTCGCTCGACAAGCGGGAATCGTTTCCATTGTAGAAACAAAGACACTGAGGTGGATAAACAGGCTGCAGCATGTCAGAGGATGTCACCCACTGAAAGCCTGCAGCATCTCAGGTTAGAAACCAGGAATGGCCTTTTGACCTTTCTCTTGCGTGCAGTTTGCGGTGGGGACAGGGAAGAGGCCCAAGTCTGACGGTTTAATGGCACCTAAGCAGACATGCGACATGAACCTGCCCCAGTGTGTAACTGGAGAGGTCTGAGTGGGCAGAAGCAGAAGCCCCCGAGTCGCATGGGCCTGAACGCGGTATTCTGCAGACCTTTGGTGGTGTTTTAATAAGCTTTCAGTTCCCAACGTGATTGAGTCCTGTGTGCATGAACAGAGTGAGGACAGACAGACCTCGGGCGTTTGGAGAGTTTAGTAAAATAAATTCTTAACTTTTTTGCTTGTTTGTTTTGAACATTATGCATATCTGTATGTGGGTGTTGGGAGCTTTTCATGTCGTCTTAACTCTGAGAAAAGGTAGAAAAGTTCTCTCTGAAAAAAATATTAAAAACCCATTTTGGGACAGTGCCTTCATCAAGTCCTGAAGTAACCACGGGGCTTGGTTGAGTTCTCCTCACTGTCCTCTCCTGTATGGTTCAAGGCTTTTCACAGCTTCTACTGTATCAGAAATGTTGTTGGAGTTGGGAGGGGAGACCTCTCAGCTCCAGCACTTCGACTGAAGAGCCTCCAAAGAGCTTTTGGAGAATGACAGCTAATAATCCAAACTTTGAACCTAGATGCAGACGTTTACCACATGGCTCCTGCTGAGTACAGACTCTGGAATTTGGCATTGCTGCCTTGGGCTCTCCAGGATTTCAACAGATGTAGTGCATTGATTTAATGTTTAAAAGGAAACCCTGCTGTGGCTTCCACAGCTTGTTTCATCGCTTTAGAAATCAAGCAGTAACACACAAACAATACAAGTGATTTTGCGTTATAAACAACATCCAATGTTTAGGGCATTGGGATTAAAATAAAACGTCTTCAAGACTTTTGGCATTCCTCTGTCCTCCATCTGGAGATCATTTTCTTTTTCCAGACTCTCCCCATTTTTGTCTATTTCTGAATTTTCAGTATTTTCCTTGTAACCTGGAAAATCTTCAATTTGCACCTTTTTTTTTTTAACCACACACTTACCTTGACAGGGCTTGTTTGCCCTGAATAATTCAGAGCTAATAAAAAGGGCTAACTTCACACACAGGACAGTACAGTGTTTGTGCAAGGAGCACGTCACAGTGCTCACTGCTTTGTACAATACTCATATGCAATAAGACACAGAGACCACAATGAGATCGTTTCTATGTTAACATCCATGCTTTTGTTTATGCATTCTTGGGACCTGATGCTTACACTAGGCTCTCTCAGTTTGTATGTGGTATGAGGAGGAGGTTATCCTGCTTCTGAAAACAGTTCTAGAAACATAAAAGTGCAGAGATTTGCTAAATCTTTTACCAGTTGCTTTCAGAAGCATTCAAAGGAATTTTCAGAAATAAATCCAGGCTTCTTTACCTGTACCACTGTGTCACTGACATGATTACACCCCCAAAGAAAATAGTACAGCTAGAAAACATAAAGAGAAAGGCAGATAGGGTAGTTAAAGATATGGACCACCTTTTGCATTGAGCGTGACATGCGGTTTTGTTGAGCATTACCTGAGGTTTTTAGGTTAGAAAAAGACAACTGAGTGGGGATGAGATATAAAGGTATAAAAATCATGCATGGAGTAGAGAATGTGCCTAGGAAAGCACCGTTTACTATTTCTTAGTTCAAGAAATAGGTGGCAAATCTGAATGAAATGAAGGGATAATTCTTCAAACACAATGTAGGTACACTGCTAGAGGGTGTCGTCGATGCCAAAGGTTTACCTGGATCCAGACTAGACCCATTCACAGAAGTAAGCTCCACCAAAAGATATTAAACACAATTGTTGCTATCTCTGCTTCCAGACATTATTACGTTGTGTATCTCTGAAAGCTGAATGAATGTGTCAGGGAAAGAGCGCTATGGGCTTCTTCCATTCTCTTACTTTTCCATCTGCCATTCAGCACTGTTGAGACAGGATACTGTGCCGTATCCTGCCGTGAAGTCCAGCAATTCTTTTGGTTTTAGTCTAAAACTTCATTTCCTTCAACTTAGCTTCTTTTCTCTTTGTTTCCTGCAGTTCCTATCACTCTTTTTTCCCCATCTATCAAACTGTGGGTTTTGCCTTCTTTACTACCTCTGCTATTTTCTGCTTTCTTTAGGTCATCTTCAGAGGTTAACTTGTTTGATCTCCAGCAGATCATTTAGCTTGAGACCTCAGAAGGACCTAGAAAAGAGTTTAAGAGCTTGACACCCATCTACATTTTCCAGTTACCAGTGATTTGGAGGCCTAAGAACAAAGCACCTCGAAGAGCAGTTGGAGTATTTACTGCTGGAAAAAGGAGGTTAGTTTAAAGAGTCTCTATCCAATTACAAAAAAAATTGTAATAGTCAAGAATTGGGTTGTCACTACTATTTTACTTGTTCGAGTGCTTGTTAAATTTTTATGCCTTTAGCTGAGGGGTAATTTTTAAAAAGCAAGGTGTTGTGACTGCAATATTGGGCACAGTGGGGATCATGAAAAATGCCAGATGGAACAAAATTATCCTGATTTGTGTTCCACAAAGAGCCTAACTGTCAGTCATGCTGAGCACCCAGCAGCTCCCATTGAAATCAGTGGCCCCAGGCCAATCCTGCTAGAACCACTTAGTTTAGTTCACTGGATTGGCATTACTGCTGAACCTGCCTCACACCACAGCTGATCTTTAAGAATATAGAAGGAGATGATAGTGTCAATAAAATAAGGAGATGCAAAGAAGCCCTTGGGAAAGGCAAGAGATTGATGCCCTGCTGTTCCTTTATTTTTCTTTTGAAGCTATTTTGCATTTTTCATTCAAGTGCTGCGTGTCTTTTCTCTTGACCACTGCTCTACTCTGTCAGCTCTATGTTGATTTGGTAGGACCTGCAGGGAATAGAACTGATTTGGAAATATAAATTGACTTCAGACTACTACCTGAGACACCACATTTACTGAATCCTTTGCCTGTTTTGTAGCACATTCTGATGTCAGATCATGGGGGAGAAAATCCTTGTGGTCATACTTGGTCGTGGTATGCTGGAGGGCATGGCTGAAAGCACTGGAGCAGTTCCTAAAAATACATGTAGGATTCACTCATGAAGTTTATTCATGGGATTATTAACAGGTTCAGGTCTCTGTTAGTAGAAATGTAACCATATGCTCACCTGTGAAAAGGGAAGGACATAAGTCTACAATTCACTTGAACCATGTCATGAGCTTTCTTTGAAAACCAACTTTTTAGCATAAGCTGGTTTGAATTCTGCCATCTACATGGTAAGACCCTTACCTGAGATGATATCATAATTCCATGGAAATCTTGCAAAAGCATTAAAGTGGTGGCTTACTTTTTCATAATGTTAGATTGTGCCTTTCCATATTTAAAGTGCTTGCAATCATGCTGTCTAAGCTTCTAGTGACACCTTTCAGTCCGGACCACAATGCACTTGGGCTTGTGATATATTAGTCTCCTGTTCTGTATTGCACGAAATGAGGATACCTGGGAGAAAAGAAAAATGGTAGCAGAAGTAGGAACGGGAAGCTGGAAGTGAGCACTAGGAGCATTGCAGGTGTTTTCCCACGTGGAGTTTATCAGTCTGCAGGAGAGGCCAAAGCTGTTAATAATGACTGTGAGTAGTTATTATTGTCAGAGGTATGCAATGAAGATGCTTGGACTGCTCAAAATCTTGGCCTCGTATATCCACAGCATTGGAGGTCCAGGAAGTTTAATTGCTGCTTCGCTCCATATCCACAAATGTTAGTTATGTGCCTCCTGCCGTATGGCAGGGCCGTGCGGTAGCGCACTGTCTAAGATTCACAAACATGCTGCCAGCCCAGGTGTGGGGGTTCTGTGCGTTTGAGATGAGGCAGTCATGGCAGGAGAAGGCTGGCCACCAAAGCCAGCAGATGGGCTTGTCCTTGGAGCAAATCAAGCAATGAAGCCAGGTGGCTGAGAACTCCCAGCTGGCCACCTGTAGCTAAGCCCAACTTGACACTACCCCTAAGTTTTCAGAGGCTCATGTGCAGCTCCACAAGAGACAAAAGGAAAAACAAATGGGAATTAGGATGATGGCAGGCTAATATTTTTGCATGGCTGTTTGCGTTGCTTTTCGATGTCACATAACATGAACTTCAGATGGTCAGATGAACTCCAGATGGTCAGGCCTCCTTCCAGCTGACCTTTGAGAGTGGACTATAGGAAAATGGGTCTTCTGGCAAGTAGTTGCAACATAGGAAGCCTATAGTGGAATCTAACCATCCATTTGCAGTTTTTAACTGCCAAATTTGGACAGACTACTTTGAGTTTGCCTTGTACCAATTTGGTGGCCAAGTTCAGCTTGGACTCTAGCCAGTGGGGCCTCTACCCCAGGATAATTGTTTGCTTTACCCTTTTGTCAGCCCTTCTCTGTGCCTGGAAGAGGTAGTCTGTGCAAACTATTATTGTCGTAGTGTTGTTTATGAGCTTGTACTCCAGTGGGAGGCACTGAAAATGTGTATATTCACCTAGCAACTTTAGTAAGTACCTCTACAGGTGAGACACAGATGAGAGGAGATCTATGAGAGACAATGAGGTGTGGCTGCTTAAGCCAATTTATAGCCCTGGTAGCTGGCAGCAGATAGAGATGACATGTTCAGGACTAGTCTTTGTATTATACTAGTTTGGATTTTATTTTTCCATCGCAAACAAGCAATTTATGCTACCAGGTAGTTTCTCCTTTTGTGGGAGACATGATGCAGCCTTTTCACTAGGTGGACTATGTTTTCAACATTCAGAACGATTATGCAGGGTTTTTTCTGACTCTTAGCTAGCTAAAAGTTTCTATATATAAAAATGATACAACTCTCCAGCTTCCAGGAGTGGCTGTTGAAGCAGCCAGGCACAAATCCTGAAGAGAGTAAACACGGAAAAACATTTTCTCTATATTGTATGCGTATATGAGCCCTGAACTCTTCACACAGTCAAGTAAATGTGCTGTCTCCTTTTAAATGCTCTACCTGTGCTGGTTGCACTGGCATACTTTACTTTGACTATTGCTCTGGACTGATGCTTGCTCTGGCTCTCAGCACTGAGTCTGGAGCTTGGAAAAGGCACTCACCAATAAAGTGGCTGCTGTCCAGTGAAGAAAGGGGGTCATTTGTGTCTGCCTGCATGGGGCTATTTGTCTCTGTAAATGTGCGCTCCACTCAGTGCTGGCAATTCCCACGGTTTTATGATATGGCTCCATATTTAGTGCTGGCCTAAGAGCCAGACCTGGGGCATTGTGTGAGATGTGTACAGGTCATGATTATAAATACAAAAAAGGATGTTTTCCATTCTCTTGAGTGCAGTGGATAGGAAACGCCAAAAGGTAAAGGCAAAATTTTCCTTGAAATAGTTCTTTTTAAAAATTCTATCCCATGATGTTTGGGTGCGTGACATGGTTTCTGGCTGGCTGAAGTCATCTGTTCTCAGTGAAACTGTGCTAAAGTCTGAGTCTGCCTTGCCACTGCCTGCAGCTCTGAGCTCCACTACACGCTGATGCATCACAGATTTAGGAGCACAACGTTACTTCATGGTGCTTTCTGCTCGCTGGCTCGGCAAAGGGCTTGCACCAACCCCATCACATCCCGGCTGCAGCTTATGCTTAACACAAATGATGCTACTGGATGCAGTGGCTTTGGGGGCCGGAAAGCACGGACGCGGGGAGGTGCCTCCTGCCTGTTGTCCTGGCTGATGAAGCACCAGCGCACTTTCGGGAGTTTGTTACGTGCCGCTCGCAGCAGTGTGAGTTGTACCAGGTGCGGGCAGCCGGGATCTGAGGAGGGTGGCCAGCGGGTACGGTGTCTTGTGCGATAAAGAGAGCGAGCGCAGGGCTTACAGCCGCACGGGGAGGGTTCTGCTCTCATGAGGGAAGATAGAGCAGCCTGCCAGCAGCTTCACAGGTTTAAGCCGCGAAGGATCCTCAGTGATAAATCTAGGCTGATTTCCTGTGTAATACAAATACGTGGAATTTCCCTGGCTTAATTCCCGCCTCGCGCCCAGCCTCTATGTCAGTAAGAACAAGTCTGAGAAGTGTCCGACCGCAATTTAAACATCTCCAGTGACGGCAGCTCCCTGGCAGCTCCTGCCGAACGGTTGCACGGCGCGGGGCAGCCGTGGGGCGGGCAGTGCCGGCGCCGCCCGGCCCGGCAGGCGGTGGCGGGGGGAGCTGGGGGCGAGCGGCTCCTTCCCGTAGCAGTCCCGCCGCAGGGCCCCCGCGCTGGCTCCGCCGGGGTTCGGTGCCCGCCCGCCCTGAAGCGTTGCGGGGAGCCGCCCGGGCCGGCGGGGGCCGCTGGGTGTCGCTGCGGGGCCGCGGAGGCTGCGGCGGGGCCGCCGCGCCGGAGAGGAGCCCAGCGGGAGCGGCCCTTTCCCGCTGGAGGGAGCAGGTGCGGAGCGCTGCGGAGAGCCGGTGTGGTCCGCCTGCTGGGGCCGGAGTGTGCTCCCCGTTATGCCGGGAAATCCAGAATGTAGCTCTTTCTTCACCCCCTTGTCAGCAGCTGTTGGTGTGACCGTTCTCCTAGTGGCGTGATTTTGAATTGAAAGCCTGACTGCTTTTGGGTGTGAATCCCGGGGGTAGTTATCCACCACCCCCGTGGAACTGGAAAGCATGAGACCAGCTGAAAACCTGGTGAGGATGGGGAGCTGACCCCATTCATTCCCAGGAGGTTTTTCCAGCCGCGAGGAGCAGTTACCGAGTGTTTGTCTAAAAACACATGCCGTGTTCTGGGTGCTGAAAATCAGGCTGCAGAGGGAGCTGGTCTCAAGGTAAAACTCTTCCCGGTGTGCCTTTTCCTTGTCACTTGAGGTGATCCCTTCGGGTTGTTTTCCATGCCACAGAAATAGGAGTACTGAAAATCCAGTTTCCCATGAATATACTTGTATTGTTTCCCAACGTGACCGTGTTCCAGGCCAAGTTTGAGGGTTGAGGCTGCTTGTCTGGGATTTTGTTACAACAGAGTGGGTGAAACAGTACTTTTAAGTGATGAGCCAGTCAGCCAGAGGTATTGGCCAAGCACTGCAAAAGTGTTCACCAACCCCACAGTCCCGGTCCAGAGGGTCTGGTGCAGCCTTGGATGTACTGGGCAGTTGCTGCACAGATGGTCGGTACTTGCAGAGTAAATATGATGTAGTTAGAACTAGTCAGACTTACCACATGTGCTCATATTTCTGCATGGAAATACAGCAACTCAGGGGTCCACTGAGGACCACAGTGACAGATCAGTTTGAGGATGGTAGAGCAAGCATAGCTCAGCCCTTCGGTGATCTCTGGGCAGCGTGGGTATGGCAGAGATTTGCAGTTGTAAAGCCAGTTGTACTCACAGTGCTCTCGGCACTCATAGTTGTCGCTTCCCCTCTTGCTCCTGCAACACAGTGGTAGCAACTTATGTCTCTTGCCTTAGAGTATGGCTATTCCACAGCCCTAGTTTGAAACTACGTGTTTCCTTCACTAGGAGCATAAAGGAAACTGCTCTCAGCTGGGCAGCTCTCAAGCTGCTCTCTTATGGGAGATGGCAGTGGCTGCCAACTCCATGTCCTAGCCTGGTTCTGCGTCTCATGGTCTGGTCAAGCAAAAATCTGGGGATGACAGAGTTTGTATCAACTCCTATCCCAAGGCAGGAGGTAGCACTTAGTTTTCATCTGGCTTTGGTTGCTTGGCTCCTGATTGTGTGTGTACAAAGTGTTTTAAATCTATCGGAATTTGGATTCCTCTTCACCATGGAAACACATAAAATGACAAGTGAGCAAAGACTGATAATGACAGTAACAGGGAATAAGATGCAAAAATTTTGACCCTTGTGGCCCCAGCTTGGCAGATGGTGTTGCTGTTGGATGAGTTTTCTGTGGCCCATGTGAAACGATTCAGTGTTGTAAGGTGAGCTCCTACCTCATCTTCTGCTCTGCAGCCAGCAGGCAATCGCAAAGCAGTGCACTGGGTTGAGTATCACGTCTTTATTTCTGATGCACGCTGAGGTGAAGTGATTTGCCGGAGGTCACACAGGTGGTTAGTGGCAGAGATGAGAGCAGACCTCTGCACTGAGCCTCAGTCTGGTGCTGTACTTACCAGGCTCTGCACAGGTGAGCACAGCTGCAACCCGTGTCAGGATTTCAAAATCTTCCTCCATATTTTTTCCTGCCTGAGCAGGCTGATAGAGTCTGTTTTCCATTTTGCCTCAGTCCCATGGCCAGAAGAACATAATTTTGCTTTGTCCCTTTTAACCTCCATTTAAACTTCTGCTTAACAGAGTTGAAAAAATAATGTGTTGCTATTTATCATAATCTAGTTATCTGTTTATCTCATTATTAGAGAGAAACTATTGAAAACAAAGGTTCTAATGAAAAAGTAAACAGTTTTAGAAACAGTTTGTTTCAGGCTGCACTATGATATATACGTGAAGAGAAACCCAAATGCAAAGGGCTCAAGGAGGTGAAATGGGAGTCCATCTCCTTCATGTTTTTAAATTAAATACGTTTCTCGGCGTGCCCCAGGCTTTGGCTGATGGGTAGGGTTTCGGTAGCAGAAAGTCTGCTCAGCACAGCTAGCAGCACTGGCGGCACCAGGAGTCCTGGGCGCCTGGAGATGGAGGAGAGCGCTGCTGGCGCTCAGACTGCTCCCCACCAAAGGAGGAGTGCTGTGCTGGATCTGCACCACGCACTGTACTGAAACAAAGCCTTGTCAGCATCTGTGGCAGGAAAGTCACCAACTGCCATATGTCATTCTGCTGTGCATATGGGCCCAACCAATTGCATTTGCACATTCTCTGTGTGACTTGTTGTCCCACACAATGAGCGCCCTGTTGTCACCAGTGCTAATGCTATGCAATCTGCTTTGCCGTCGTGCAGCAGGCAGCTCGCCTCTGCGTACCGTGGCACATTTTGCCACATCAGCGTGGCCCCGGTATTGCCGGATGCTTTGCAATCTGTTGCTCTGCCCAGCGCAAGCCCTGCTGTCACATTCGCTGCAGCCTGTCGGGCCCCAAAGGAGCAGGCGGGCTGCGGGCAGGGACGCGCTCCGCTCAGCTGTCGTCCCAGCGCTGTGCAGCGCCTGTGCGGTCTGGCTGCTCAGCAAGGATCAGTGCATAGCAGGAGTGATGGGTGCTGCTAACAAGCTTCACGGCTCTATTGTCCACAGCTAATCATTCACGTTCCTTAATGGTTTTTGTTTGTGTTTGCTTCATGCATAACGAGCACATCCCAGACTGCAGGTCAGCCTGACTTGCACAAAGGGAAGAAATGGGGAACTTTCTTACCTTACCTGAGTCACTTCTTGCACAAACAGCTGATAAAGGCAAGGTAGTGGAGTAGTGGACCAATATTCTGCTAAGAAACAGAGCTTACTACAAAAGTTTCTTCAGAAACCCTTGTGTACAGCCCTTTAATACAAGTCTGGGGGACATATAAGGCTTTTGTGCTGTGAACTTCGCTGAAGCAAACATTTGAGTGGCACAGCCTTGCTGAGGATTGCAGGTTGAACTGCTCAGAGGAGCTCCAGGAGAATAAATACATGCTTCTGAAGTATTCACATACCATAAAGACCTTCTCCAGGATACAGTTGATGATGCCAGGGCCACCTGACCAGTGAAGGTGTGATATTGAAAAGCTTGTGCTTTCAAATGCACCACCAAACCCACTAGCGTCCATTTGGAGATCAAACTCTGTAGAATAATGTGTATGTACATGGAATCTCAGTTAGGGCTGGGAGGACAGTTTTAATTTAGGCATGCCCTAAGACTAGGTGCTTGGTTCCCAGACTGTAATTCCTTATTGTGGCTTTTCTCGGTGCAGAGCTGTTGGCCCTCCTGCCTGTAGTGTCTTTTGACATACAACTTGTATAAAGTCAGAAAAAAGCCCTGATTTAGCAATGTAATTTTTGACACATCTGTTTCCATTGAAGGCTTTGAAGCCCAGAAAAATGGATAAGACAGAAAAGAAAAAAAAGAGGCAAAGGGAAAAAACCTGCCTGTAGAAATATGACTAATGCCCAGACCTGTCTGTACTTGTTAAAATGTGCTAGAATGACAATGTTAACAGCTTGGCCAAACATCAGAAAGTCACTGCTTCATCTGATGCTATTAGCTGAGTTATTCAGTAAAGGCAGAGCTGGAAAAAGAGTGATGCCTCCGTGGGCCTCAGGGTAGAGCGGCAGAGAGATCTCATACGCGTGACTTGGAGATGTTAACGAGAGTCTGGTCCCTTAAGTAAGGTGCCCCACTCTGCTGCCACCCTGTCTTGAGTGGCCTGGTGCCACTGAGCCTGGAAAGCTTTCTCCAACTATCCAGTCAGTAATTTGGAAGGTGTGTAACATGAGGGGCCCTTCCTGGACAGCATTTCAGAAAGAGACAAAAATGCCACTTAGTATTTCGCTGGTAACACTATGTTCAGGCTGCACAAAAAATGCCCAGGGGGAGTCACCAGCTGACCCGACAATGAGCTGTGTGCCTGATAATCACTTTTGAATATCCCTGATATGCCCGAGGGTGGGATTTTTGAACAGGAATACAAATTCCCACCAGCTTTTGTGGTATAACTTGGACAGTTATATTTCTACAGCATTGACACCACCAGCAGGATCTGCCTCTTTGGTGTTTATCTTTGCCTGTTCAAAGGCACACCTTTGGGAGGTGAAGGAGTTGATCTTTGGATTTGTGCCTCAGTTCTAAAATGCTGTGCGCTGCCTTCAGGTTACAGGCCCCATCATGTCTGCCTTCCACCGAGGCACGACTCTCACCTGCCTGGCTAAGAGAGGGATAGATCTGCCGGGTTGTGTTTATGCCAAGTCCTGTCTAGCCAAGTGTCATCCCCTGAGCAAAAAGTGATGCAGAAGAGGCATTCTGTGAAAAAGCCAGAGGTGCTTTATGCTGCAGCTTCGTGTTGCCTGGAAATGTCTCTAGGAATAAAGGACAGTGCTTTAAACAGCACTTGCCGTAGGCATGTACTTCATTATGTTCTTCATGCAAGGACACATTGAAATTCAGTTCAAAGACAGAAGCAAAACCATTTTGCAGTAACCAGAGATCAGATTATTTGGTAAGCACAAAAGCCTTTTGAGTAATAACTCTTCTGTGGAGAGTCAGATGGTTTCTATATTCTTAGTAGTCTTAGTTTCCCTTGAACTGTGTAATTCAATTGAGGTGCCTCACTCAGCTTTTAAACCGTCTCATGCCAATGTATCACAGTGCAGCTGTAGTCCTGGACTGGCAAAGCCACTGAGCATCTCTTGTCAGGCCAGTATCTGCCGTGTTTAGCCTTGATCTGCTTTGGAGGGGTACAAAATAGTCTGACTGACTAAAATCCAAGTTGGTCTCCTCCAGTGACCTGCCTTCAACAGTCATTGGAAGCAAGGCTGGAAGTAAATCGGTGCTTTAAATTTCTGTTTGTACTACTCCAGAGGTACACAGAGGTCTCCGGGAGAGACAGAGCCTCTGTTGGTTTATGTCCCATGTGACACAGGGTATCACCTAGGCCAGGTGATAGAGAATTCGGATCCATGCCAAGAGAATACATGGCTTACGGTATTGGCAGTGATGTGAAAAAATACAGAGAAATAAGCAATCAACATCAAATGGAACTGAAAATTAGAGGGTTTTAAAAAAATGTTATCTTTGCTGTCTCAGCAGAAGCCAATACGTTACGGTAACTGGTGGAGTTTTCCTTCTTGACAGGAGAGCTGAATGTTTAATTGATTTAGCAATTGAAAGTGACAGGTAGGAGGCTGCTGGTACAGGGGAGAGCTTGGAAAGAGAATGGAAAAGGCAATGTATTACATTTGGTTATACATTAGTAGTTCCCTAAAACTGCATATAGACGGAGGTAGTAGATACAAACTATTCCCAAATACCAAGCTGTGATGCTGAACCAGAGCAGTGAGAAAGTGGGAGAAGGCTGAACAGGTATTTTTTTGTAGTAGTTGTTCAGGTGGATCTAAGCTTTCCAATCTTGGTGCCGAATCTATGTTGATGGATTAATTTTTAAGTTATGTATTCAAACTGTGTGCTAGAGAATACTGAGAAAACCAAATAGCTTACCAAATCCTGCTCCCTTTGTGCTGAAGGTCTCACTCAATTTTCTGTTAATTAGGCAGGAAGGGATCAGCCCATCTCCAAAGGCAGCTCAGAAGGAGCTGTTGTTCATAGTTACTCGTGATGGATGCTGCAGCTGTTCTTTCTGAACACAGAGCCAGAAAGTAGGAGGGAAACAACCTTCAAGATTTACAGCAGATCAAAGGAAGGTCAGTGGCTGGCAGGAATATGGGAGGGGGGAAGAAAGGTGAGAAGTTTCTGTTAAAAACCAACAGTGACCTCCTCTGCCTGCAGGTCACCAGCATCTTTAAATTGGTAGCTCTTTTCTCTTGTGCTAATTAGTAGGGGCTGCAGTGGAAGTGCCTATTCTGTCAGCTTAAATTCAGTTAGTCAAGTAGGTAGACTGTGCCTTTTAGGTATTCCTTTAGAGTAAACTTTTCCTATCAGGCACAGTATATTATCTAGGGATCCATCCTTCACTCACTTGAGACTGTGAGAAATTTCCTATGTCCGAGCTGGGATCACAAGTGTGTCCAATAAGATGAAGAACAGAGGCCTATTGCTTTCCAGGATATCCTAGCATAGAGCGCATATGTAGACAGAGCACACTGGACAGATGGGTCATGATTTCTTTGCACTACCTATATGTCCTATATATCTCTATGTTTCTTATTTATCTTTATATATATTCATTAATTCAAAGACCATTTACAATGATTCCCTTTATTTAAACATCCTCTAGATTCTATCTGCTTGTTTGTGCCTCCAGGAAAATCAATCTGTGTAGGGTACTGAGCACAACTGCAATAAAGGAGAAAGAAATAAAATAGACAGTGAAATACGATGTGCTCTCTCCAGAAGGGAAAGCAGAAGCCTCAAGCCAAAGTCCAAAGGTTATGTACTGTGGTAATGGTCTTGTCTAACCTGGTTATACCTAGTACTTGCAGGTAAACGGATTGAGACCTGCTGCAGTCATGAAATGACTCCAGCAAAGCCTGATGAAACTCACTGCCACCCCATGCTCTACATTCGACTGCACTGCAGCAGCAAGCACCAGAATCCTTAGGGATTAATCTTATGTCTTAGGGCCACATCCTTCTCTTGGGCATCCCCAAAGATTTGGGTTGGGTGGCTTCGGTGGAGGGTCTGAGGAGAAAATTTGAAACATGCATGAGCCTCCTGGGCTGCTGGCTGAGGGAGCTTTGTCATATGTTCAGATCACAATGAAATACTTCGTATAAGCACAAACCCCAAGTTTGTTATTGTATGGAGCCTTAAATGCGGTTTTGTAGGGATTAATACAATCTTGAAATGAAAGGAACTAAGAATGAGTGTCTCTTTTAAAGATACTTTGGGTTGTGTCTTAGGGTGTATTTTGGTCAGACTTAAGCTTTTTTGTTCACTTGCTGACAGAGAAGTTTCTACTCTTTTGCCTCTTACCTCCCTGTGTGCCTGGCATTTCCTATATGATGGGCTGCGCACACTCTCAACATTGAGGGTCTTTCCTAGTTTTCAGCAGAGTTGAGCAGTACACACTCTGAACCCAGAGTCCCGGCTTCTCGTCAGGTACTTCAGTAATTGCTGAACATCATCTTTGTGTTTAACCTTTGAACAGAAACCTTAAATATTATACAGAATTTCTCTTTTTCTGTTTGTTACAGGAACTGGACACCCCTCCATTACACGGTTACATACCTTTTCTGTGGGGACTATGAGGGTAACAAAACATCCACACTACAGACATTTCTAAATTATATTGTTCAGGTATCAGCATCCATGGATCTCCTTTGTAACCATGACCATCTCTTACACCCAAATACTTGTCTGTCTTGTCAACAGGCAGCCAAAAACGAGCTCCAGATGACATGTTGGTTTTTTCAGCCATGACTGCGTGTTTGGAGAGCTGTTAGTTTTACAGCTTCCCTGTTCCCCCTGTTTTGCAGACACAAGCACACCTCACTGCCTCCTACCACCTCACACTCTTCTAGTAAGGAAATGCTGCTTGCTGGAGCTGACAGACCACTTCACAGGTCCATACCCTGCAGCTCCATCTCCATGGCTTTTATCTCCTTGCTTCCCTCCCAACTGCCTCCCTCGCAGGGAACCCGTGGGCAGCCCTGATCTTGAACTCTCTATCCCCTCCCAGATCTTTCTTATCTGTAAATCTATCTACTGCTGCATCCACAGCTTTCCCATGCGTCTCACAGGCACACCCGAGAAAGCCTAATTTGTGCAGTAACTTCTGATGTTGGCAATGGTCACCTGCAACTATCCAGCCACTTGAACACAGAGCTCAGCACCCATTCATTTAGTATTTCAGGAATTGTCTGATGTTCTTCTCCCCTTCCACCACTCAGTGGTTCCCTGCCAGTTTGTTGGCCATATTCATATTAATTAGCACCCTGTACACTTTCCTCAGTCTGGTCCTCTGGGTTCATTTTTCTTCTTTGATAATTTTCCAGCTGCCTCCAGTTGATTAACACTGACTTTTGGCTCTGCTCATTTATGTGTCTGACCAGAGGTGTAGTGGAAAGCTTTCTCCTCTGCAGTTCTGAGACAGCCTTTACCCTATCTCCTGCTTCATCAGCTTCATCTTTAAATCATGGCTGATCCCCATGGCTAATGCTTCCTTTCTGTTAGTATTCAGGTACCTTCAAGCTAACTTTCTCCACTGTGCTTGTACCTGTTCCCTTGGTGCTACAGTTTGCAGGGGTAGACAGTTCTCTTCCCACCTCCTCCTGAGCTGAGAAACCACACTGGCCTAGAGCAGGGCACAAAGAGAGAGCTCGCCTGACCACCCAGGGGCTGCCCTGTTTTTCACTTCTCAGTATCTCATGATTCCTTAGACTTGCTCTCTCAGATTGGCTGTTACCCGTGTACCACTTCCAGCACTGAAGTTCTTAATGGGGAGATGGGTTTTTTGGCATGGAAAAAAAATGCTAAGCTGATGCCACAGTTGCATCTGAGTACTCTGCATGCCCTGCAGTGCCTCACCCAGAGTGAAGAGGCGTTGTGAGCCTGGTGCTCCTCTCTCAAGAAATAACCTTTCAGAGAAGGGAGCAGTTGAAGCAAAATTCTGCAGAAATGAGGGGTCTCAGATCTCGAGGACCCCCCTTTCACATGTTAGCTCACTGCCAACATGACATTGTGCCCTTTTGTTGGCTGGGAGAGGGGTGAAAGTGGGCAGGAAAGCCAAAAGGTTTGGAGTTTGCTTGTTACTGCACCACATCTACCTGCTCCTTCGCGCTTATCCAGAGCCTATCGCTTAGAGAGTCTTGGGGCACCTCCCAAACATTACTCACCACCACCTCCCTCAAAACCAGAGATCATTGGAGGAGATAGGGGAGTGCGAACCCTGCCGAGACTAGTGTTCCATCTCCCACATTATTGCTGTAAGCTCTGAGGTGATCTGCACCGTCAACACCCATCATGGTGTTCTGATGATAAAGCTTAGATTAAACCTTATTAAAAATACAATATAGTCATAGTAAAACCAATACACGTTTTACAATGAAGCCATCAAATTCTCTGTGCTGTGAAATGGTGTAACGTGTGCAATTAAAGTAGAGCTGCATCAAACGGAAGATTTCTTGTACTGTACCGACGGGAACAGTTACAACCTGAATGCTGTTGTACATTTTGCCATGTATAATGCTCCATAGAAAATTTAACATCACAAGTGAAAGGGTAAGAAAAGACAAGTATCTTGGAAAAAAATAAATTCTCTGATAACACTGCAGACAACATGATCTTAGCAGAAAGGAATTTTTTTAAAGTCTGGAAAAAACCCTTATTCTTTGGGGTCTGCCAACAAAACAAAAATTTGAGAAGAATCTTTAAATATGGCTAATAAACTTACATGCTTGGGGCAGGAAAAAACATTAGTTTGTAGTTTGTTAATCCACTGTGAAAGTCAGCTGCACGTATAGCTCAGTGCCCTGTTCAAGCAGAGAGTAAGTCTGAAAGCTGCTGCCGTATTCTGACTTTGCTGGAGGCCCAGAAAGCAAAGCGTTAAGGTGCATTGCTAGGTAAGCTTGAGCTGTGAACTAATCCCCTCTTCAAACGAAGTAAGAGGGACGAAAAGGGACGTGTACATATAGATCATGGCTCCTGCACCATTTGCTCTGATGGCCCCAAACATCATTCTTAGTGGGACATTGACTTTACCAGAGCTTAGGGAAAAGCTATAATGCCAAGGCTCCAAAACTGCTCCCTCTGCGTGGACAGCTCTAAGAGCTGGTAAAGGTGTTTGGAAACAGACTTATGAAAAAAGGTGGGTTTGGTTTTTTTTTTTTTTTGGCTTTCTGCTCCTATTTAATAACATCAAGGTTACCTGTTTATGCTCCCCGCTCTAGGCTACAGTGAGGGGCATGGAAAGCAACATTTTTGAAATTCATTCACCTAAACCTATACTGGACTGTGCACACAACCCCAAACCCACCCCACATGGAAGGAACGTGGCTTGAGCAATCAGTGCTGGATAAATCGAGTCCCATCACTCGCACTCAAGTGTCTTTGCTCAGCTGACTGTTTTCCAACTGAAACCCAGCTGACAGCTCTCTTTCTATCAGGGAGGCTACAGGGTGCCTTGCTGCTGAGATTTTTTGGGCGGTATTGATTGTCCACAGTGAGGCACACAAGAATGGAGGTCTATAGTAGCCCTTTCCCTTAAACTTAAAGAGAGTATGTCCCAAACTGGAAAGGGCTAAGAAGCAGCACTACAGGAAGGGGGTGGGGGTGGGGAAGGCAGTTCTGTCCACTGCCCTAGGAGAATGTTTGTTTTGTTGCAGCCTTTTCCCTTAGTCTTAGTTTTCCCTTCTTCTGCTGATGGACTTTGATGGTGGTGGTCTTCAAATGATCCTTTTCGTCCCTTCTTCCCATTTTCTTCTGTCCTCAGCTTTTAATTTTCCTTGAAAAGCAATACCCCGCTACTCATTTTTTTCAGTCACTTGCACTCTGGGTTTCTACAATTTTCCCCGCCGCTCCTAGTATAGTCCCCCTACCCACGTCTTCCTGCCCTTCCTACCGTCTCCAAGTTTCGTGTCTCCAACACAGCTCTAGCTCTCACAAAACAACAGCAATCATGTAACAATTTACAACCATTAATCAATTAAGTGTCACACCTCTACAAGGTAGGTAATTATTTATGAACATTGCTAAGCTACTGTTGTTTGGTGTAACAGATTGTTCAGCTGTTCCTGCTCAAAGGGCCCCAGACACAATAGTAAGGCTCTGAAAGGTCAGGGTTGCGATGAACAGTCAGAGCTGTGTGTGGGAACGATAAGACATCTGCTAACAGTGCTTAGCGCTGAACCCTCCTTTTACTCTTGGGTCTGTAAGCACTAAATGTGTGCTGTATTTGTAGTGTCAAATAGGCTCATCTTAAAAAAAAAAAAAAAATCCACAGAAAAGTCTGTGGACAATGTAGAGCTGATCATTCTACACTTCATAAAATGGCACGGAGTAACTGGTCGGTCTTCTTTGTTCCCTGCCTGTGCTGCGGTGTTCACGTAAACCGGACTCTGCTTAGTCAGGGAGAGGCCGTTGCTTCTGCTGAGGGCAACTTCTTAATAAACTAATGGTGTGACGTTACATGGGGAGTCCCAACCTGAAATGCTGCATGACTTTTCCCAAAGGTGGAGATTTATGGGTTTTTAACCTAAATTAATTAAGAAGCAGAACCTTAATTAAGAAGTAGGTTGCTTCTGAAACAGCCAACCCACTTCAAAGGGCTGAAGCCGTATACTTAATGGGGAACAAAGAAGAGAAAACAGGGTCAAAACAGACCATATCTGTGCGTTGTTCCCAAGCCATTCATCTTGCACATGGGGGGTGCTCTGCTGGCATTTTAAAAATGGCAGTGGAACATCTGCCACCCAAAAGAAGAATTGGGGTGTGTGGGAGGGGCATGTGGTTTATTCAAAAGCCACTGCTCCCCTTTTGAAGCAGAAGATGAACCAGATGTATTTTTTTTTTCTCTGCCAAGTCCTGATTGTGTTCCCATTGATTTCAGTTGATCCAGGATATCCCTCTTACTCTCTTTTCTTCTTTTTTTTTTTTCTCTAGCTAGGTGGTTTCGCTTCATGAATGTGTCAGGCAAACTGATCCTCTTTCATCCTCTCACCATACCAGGTACAGCTGCTAGCTGAGGGACAAGTGGTTTAAGAAAAACAAGAAATCAGTCCCTAAAACCATCACGGATGCATTTTCCTATTAAAACAGTAGGGTTTAAATGATGTTTCAAATAAATCCACCACTGTTTCTTTAGGAAGACACACCAGCTTCTTGCTGATACAATGCTAGAAGCATACGGCTTGTTGAACACCGCTCCCAGATGTGCCGGCCTTGAGTGCCATCCCTACAGGTTTTTGTAAATCCTTGGATGTCCACTGTCCCTTAAGGTAGGTACGTACACAGATACTGCTGCCAGTCTGGCCTTGGGCTCCTTTGGAAAATGCTTTTGAATGTTGCACCCAACACGAAAAAGAGATCGATGTAAGACATTAAGATAAATACACAAAACACTTTCATTTTCTTTATTTTCAATTGATACTGTATGAATACAAAGTTTCTAGAAAGCTACAAAAATTCTACCACTTTATCAAGAAGGCATCAAAATGTGTCACTTTGCAAAGACATGAAAACACCTGCAGTAACCGACACAAAAATAGCATTTTTAGAGTGATGAAATAATTGCACTTAACTGTCATGGATATTAAAGTTATCACACATATGTACCGCGAAAGCTAGAATACATTTTTTTTTTTTACAAAGCACTTTATAAAAAAATTCTCTGCACACAAAACCTATAATTTTCATATTACTATCATACTAAAGATAAATTCACTTTAAAGCCAACACTTAAAACATTTTAAACAAAAAAAAAGGTACCAGTACCTACACACAGACAATAACAAATACAAGAATACTGTACTGCCAAGAGGTTTGACTGAAACTCCTTTTGAAAGCTTCTGCAAATATGTTAAGAAAACATAGGAGAACATTCACTTTTTTCAAAGAGCCTTCCCTCACTGTCTAACCTAGAGGTACTTTATCATCAAAAGGCAAGTTCTACATCAAAAGTTACCAGCAGCAGTACAATATTAAAGTAACCACTGACCATATATGAATATGCTTAAGTCACAAACCCATTTTATACACATTACACAAATAAACATAAAGTGAGAATTCCATTAAGTCATTTACAAATGTGAACAAATGCACATGGCAGAAAAAAAAAACAAACCCCAAACAAAACAAAACCCCAACCTGTTTTACATAAAATGTACTGAAGAATTAAAGGCTATTCAGGTTTTCAATGTTATAATTTTTTTTTATTTTCAGGCACATATTGTATTTTTTGTCTGCAGTCATGAGCCTGAATCAGAGGCCCACAAAAAAAAACAAACCCACATATTCTGTAAGGAGGTAACAGGGATCCATCTCCTTTTAGTCAACTGAGTGCATTTAAGGTTTAATTTACAGACTAAAACTAATTACATGATCTCAGCAAGAATGACCCGAAAAGTTAAAAGATGAAGATGTCCAAAGTGTTTCTTGTACTTTGACTTATCCAGCCTCAATCTTTTTTAGGGGGCTAAACATCTCATTATGAAAGATAAGAGGGGTAGAAGAGATCATCCTGAGAAAAGTACAAAGCTGGACTCTGCCATTCGTATCTGCTGTGTGACCGGGTATGTGTGTCAGCGTGGGTCAAGTAAAGGGTAGACAAAAGGTTTCTCGGTACGACTGGTTGAGTGATCCAGGGAAACTGTAAGGGGAACTGCTGCAGAAAGCAGGCAGGCCCTAGGACTTGGAGTGGAGAAATAAATAGGTATGGATTAGCACATCAAATGTTGTCTCTGCCTTGAACTGGCCGGTTACTTACATTCAACATTAATGTACACCCTTCATTTTTCATATTTCAAATAGCCAATACCGTGGAGGTTTTAACGGAAGAAGCTACTGCCAAACTTAATGAGCTGTAGCTGCGGTAGAAAGGGAAAGTGAGAAACAGGCATTACATCTGCAATTCCTTCAAAATAGTGGTGCAGTACCTAAAAAAAAACATTTTGGAATTCAAGTAAGTAAAACTACATTTGTTAGTAGTAATTTTTAACAGCCCCAACTGGTACCATTATGCTTATTTTAATACTTGAATGAGTCAGAAGTGTGGTTTATCACAAGTGTTGACTAGTACAGCTGAAAGGTTTGGTAATAACTGAAAATATATGCTCTACTTGTGGGGCGAAAGTGTCTTTGCCCTACCTCAGTCTCATTGTCAACAGGATTACTTGTCTTATAGAGGTAAGTGAGATTTAGACCTTGAAGGAATAATAAAATAATATTTTAGAGACAGGGAACTTGAATTATCACAATATTTACCACACAGTGTCACAATATTTCTATATATAAAAAATTAATCTTAGTTTTCATCAAATACTTTAAAAATCAAGTTAAAATTGTATTCACAACTATATAATCCCTCTGACAGCTTTTGGTTTCGCTGATATTTTTTCTTTCTAAGATCATTTTCTTAAAATCTTGCTCCTCTTCCCATCAATTTTATTTGTAGTGTGCAGTATGGCCCCCGTTCACAGAAGGTATGAAATACAGACACATTATTAAGAGGAGCTGTTTTTTTTTCCCTAAGACATCATCTGGGAGAAAAACAAAACAAAACAACCCTGTGTTTTGAATCGTGCTGGCCAGAGTTTCTCTAACAGCACTTCACCCACAACGCTCACACTCAGCATTTCAATGCTTAAAACCACACAATTGCATTTACTCTAGCGATTCGCTGTTCTCCATTTTCAGCTTGTTTTATGCATCTGACTTTCAGCGTGCACAACTTTGTAAACAAAATCTTCTGTCTAAGCAAAAAGTCTTCACAGATACAGATACAGAAATATTATTAGAGGAGAACAATAAAGTCACATTAGTCCACTGTCTGAAATTCTGCAGTACATGGATCACTCACTATGCAGATGCACGACTGGATAAAGAGAATATAAATGTGAATAATTTTCATTTTGTATCACAGACAAATCAGTTGCTGGTTTGCAATGCTGTCAGAAATGGCAAACAGTAGATTATTCTTCAGCAGGTTGATCACTAGCAAAATTACTTTTTGCTCTAAATGGTGCTCTTTTGTGACTGGAGGCCTGTAGATTCAACTTATTCCAATAAACCAAAGGCATTACGGTGATAACTAAATATTTTTGGTCTCTCTACAAATAAATTGTCATTATTATGGCAGCACTTTTCTAAGCTGGAATTTCAAACCAAAGGCACTTTCATGCTAGAGTGCAGAAGAGTCACAATTAATTATTTGGTCATGAAATTTAAAAAGGCAGCATTTATTAATACAATTAACTTTTCAGGGAGAACTAGGAATCTGTAACCTTTCCTTTTGGTATAGGCATTTAACTGTGTAGCAATGGGACTGACTTGTTCAGCTCGCTGGTTTGGACCAAGCAGTCAGAGTGTTTCTGTGGGAAAAAATACAGGTATTTTTAAAAATGGAACCAATTAATAAAACAATATATAAAATTTATGTTAAGAGGCTAAAGGTATTTCTAATATAATGCTAAGGCACTGCATATTGTAATGCTTTGGCAGCTCAATTAAAAGGTTCCTACAAAAAAAGTAACAGTAACAAGATAAGTACTTCCAGCTTACAAAAGAGCTCACAGTTTACAGGCAGCCTGTTGGACTACACATCCCACACTGAACGGTTGAAGGATTAAGGCTTTTAAGAATTAACATATATAGGGTATGGATCATTTACAGAAGCGTAAAGAAAAGACGATGGAAGTAGTTTTCCTAATATTACATATGTGAACACCAATAAACATTGTGACTTTTTTATACCCTATAGTTATAGCATATGTAGTGTGCCAGATTCTATTAAAAAACCTGTACCTGGTTTTGCAAATTGACTTACATACGTTATATGCCTCAAAGAATTTGCTTGTTATAAAAAAAAAAAAAAATCACCAAACCCACAATTCAAACCCTAAATAAAAGACAACTTTAGAACAAAATAAAATAAAAAAGTAGTTTTTGACTTGTAACACCAAGTGCTTAGAATAAAGGGCTACCGTTAGGCTGTTACGATGCAGTGCTTTTCCTGATGTGATTGTTAGTGTTAAAAGAGACCTTAGCATGGCCATACTTCTCTATTCATTTCATGGAATATAAACCGAAAGATCATCAGCCCGAATATCCACAAGCAGGTAACAGCTAGACATCACAGCAACCATCCACCTACTAGAGGTGATCTAGAGTTAGCTCAGAGGCAGGCTAAGGAATTTAAGCAGTCGCCCTTCCCCTCGGTGATGTTCGTATCACCCGCGAACCTGAGTCCTCACCAGTGTTAAGAATGAGCATGGTCTGACAGCAACCCGCTACCTTGTCTAGGCTATAGTCTCGTCTAGATATTCAACAATGGGCAATTCTAACAGAAAGTACTATGCAGGAATATAATACCAAAAAAAAAAAAGAGACTGGCTTTTTTGAAGACTACAGCACTGTGCCTGGGAGTAAATTCTAGCCTTAAATTGTTCATTGGAGCAGTAGCGGTAAAGGGCGGGGAGGAGGGACCGCTAAATGTTAACTGCTTTCATTCAGGACTGCAAAAGACCTTCCCAGGAACTCACTCTTTGCTGGTACCGCGTGACTGATCTTTAAGGTGGCTTGTGCTTGGCCGGGCAGCCCTCAGCCTTTCAGACGAAGGTTTCACATGAGTACCTGCTGCTGGCCCAGCACCTGCTGAAACAATTGCTGCTTGGGCAACTGAGGGGCAGTGCTGGGTGTGCAGCAGCAGCAGCAAAGAAACTGAGCAGCAGTCTCTGGTGTAGCCAGGAGGAATGAGACTACTCCTCTTACATGTGCGTACCTCAGACAATCACTCACACCCACATCCATGGTTCGAAACCTGACAGTATTAAAATATCTCCAGCTGTACGTCACTTCCTGGAGTCTTCCCTGAATAGATCAGAAGGATGAATACCACCACATCCAGATGCAAAAGGACATCTGACCCCACATGGGACGTACGTGGTTGTTTCGTATAAGGTCTTCGCCAGTTGGAACTGGAGAGACAAATGGGAGAGGTGTAAGAGCACCATGATAAAGAGGAAAAGGAGAAAAAAAATCTCCACTTTGCAACCGTCTTTCTTTGCCTGAAGTTGGTTGTGATCTTCTAGCGTTTCATAGATATTAAAGCTGTTGATCCTTTCAGAGGTGTACATATTCTTTCAAACACATTAGTGTTTTGCTTTCAGTTATGAATTACTCAATGCTGTCGCAATGTCAGTTGTTGCCGTTCATCTGTTGATTTCAGAATTGCAAGTTTTTCACTCAACTTATTAGAAAACATAGTTGTCCATATAAAATATAACTGCGCACACAAGACTACATATAATGCAAGTCTAAATCTTCAGTATTTACCTACTTATTGCAAAACGAGCCATCTTTTTCATTAAATAATCAAATTCTCATATTAGTACAATACAACTTTATACTCTTTTAAAATACACTAGATAGATATGTTAGGGATAAGGGATGATGTTTTCTTTCTCTGCAATACCTGTTTGAAAGTTTAATGGATTAGAAGATTAGTTTTAGCGTTGAGAAAAAAATACAAAAGTTGCCTAATTTTAGGACCTGTCTGTTTCTATCAGGCATTTCTTAAGGCTATATTTTGCATTTGGTTTCAAACAGAAAAATGTTTCATTTTAAAAAATAATTTAGAGAATTACATTCGTCCATATCTTCCACCCTAATTAGTTACAAAGATAGTTCTATAAAGATTATTAACTGTGTACTCATTTACAGTTATAGCTAAAGATTCATTTCAATTTCACTTGCATTGTGAAACAAGTATTTCGTGTTGGAAAAAAACCCAAAATAAATTCTTATAAATGCTGTCAGTCTTTCCCCATGGCAAATGCTCTGTCATACATTTTTTTCTATCAGAATTAAAAATAAGCCTCCACAGACAGAGGCGTTAGGTTCTTAAATACAGTCTTCCCAAAGACCTGTGGTTTACAAATTTGAAGAACACTTAGTTTTAGAAATAATTTTTACAACTGTACCAGAATTTCACAGCTACAATTATATATGAACACATTAAAAATGACTTCACTAAAACAGGATTTAGAAAAATGTGGGTGAAAGTTGGGCCAGAGGCACTGCCACTTAGTGTTGAGGTTTACAGTCTGTGTTTTGATAAAGAAGTGAAATGAAGTGTAGATATAAATAACTGCTCAGTCCTTTACAAGCCTGTAGATATGATGCTGTGCTCCATGTTCGCTGTTCGACACTTCAAATACACAAGCCATGCAGAGCAGGGTTTCTTGTGTATCCCTGTTTGTTACCACCTGTTTGAGGGGAAGGAAGAGATAGATGGTATATTACAAACTGGGAAACTCTTGAGCTGTGACTGTTTGACACCTGTGTCCCCTCGCTCTCTCTTTGGCAATTTAAAGGGACCTCTGTGGCTGTGCTCACACACTGCGCTCTGGCGCTGAGCTGTGGGTGTTCATCCCACCCTGGCTGCTTGCCCAAGAGCCGCCATCATGTGGTCCTGGCTCAGCTTTCCTCAACCTGAGCCCCACTTCAGCAAAAGAAACCAGTGCACCTGTGTCACCTTGCGGTCACTTGCCAAAAGGCAGCTGAGCAGGAAGCACGTGGCTTTGTGCTTGCAGTCCTACCTCTGCCCCATGCCACCAGCCCTTGGTCCTGCCCAAATCCTATGGTGGCAGCAGCAGCAGCACGTGGCGCTCAGTGCTTGGCTGAGGTGCCACCACAAAGCCACGGTGAAAGCAAGCTGGTTAACTGGATGAAACGGGCTTAAAGGCCACTATGTATGTGGACCGTTTGTCATGCTTTAGATCACCTGTTGGATGTACCCATTGTTGCATGCTTTCCTGGCCCAAGAACTAACACCACCAACATTTGTGGTATTGTAACTGACATCTCAGTAAGAACACGTTAGATGAATGGGATGGTTCAAAGTTACTGCCTCAGGCTTGCTGCAAGCACCAAATAGAGACTTGTAGGCAAAAGAGAGCAGTAGGCTGAATTGTTGGAAAGTAACAAAGGTGTTTGTGCATGTTCTCAGCCAGCATAGCCTTTTCATCCTTAGCGTCCGTAGTGCACAATTCCAAGAGTAGTACTCTGAAGTCAATGGGATGCGCTGTTTAGTAAGCAACATGACTAAGGGATTCGGAAACTGGATCTAAATATTACAAGTTAAGCAAACCATGCAAATTCTGAGAGGAGGTCAGAAATGGAAGAATTAAAAGCAAGTAAGTCCATACCAATAAAATTGTAAAATTTTCCAACACGCTGTTCATCATGTATTTCTCTGGTAAATGCTTCAGCTTGTGTATGAAGTTGATCATATATTCACACATGGGAGAGCGATTTATCCTGTACACGAACCGGCCATTCTCAAACCTTGCATATTCAGTCTAAAAAAAAAAAAAAAAGCCCTTGCATGTTAAGAGAATACCCAGCTTTGTATTCAAAGGATGCTAGTGACTGGGGAAGCATGCCTTTCTGTGCATAAAATAAGCATGGGTAGAGATGAAAGCTAGCACACCATCCATGGCTCTAAAAGGTCTAAAAAATCGAGATGACAGAGGGTAGCTCGTCACTGTAGTATGGGGTCAAACAGGCTGTGGCTGGCCAAGTGGTTGGAAATGGGAGCAAAAGCATTTTTGCTTCAAGTTTTTTCTGCCAGGTGATGGAGGAGGCATCAGTGATGTCAGCTGCAGGGTCCCCACTGAAGGGTGCCACTGGCAGGATGGAGGAGGGTCTCCAATGCAACAGGTAACTGTACTGTCACCATTCACGTCATGATTTAAAATGGACTCAAACACTGCTAGGAAGGAAAACACTCTTTCAGGAAGGATTAGAGGAGGAAGGAAAAGCCAGATAGCAGCAAAGACAAGCACAAGAAAAGTCTAAGTAAAATGAAAGGGAGCCAGATAGTCATCCCACACATCCCATCACAACACCCACCTCTACTTTTTCTACTACTTGCTTTCCAAATGAGCAGACTTTGGTGGAACAGGTGATTGTCATGTTTTCTGAGCTCTCGTACTGACTAGTGACTCCGTAAAACGCTCCTGTGTCATCCTGAATGTTGCAGTTTAAATCAGCCTGTTGGGGAAAAAAGTAATAGGTGTTCAAGATTTTCTTTTTCATTTGACAATGTCAGTAGCATAAGCTGTAATTAGCTCACCATTATTTTCAGAAATGGGGGGCAGGGGGAGTTTTATAGTGACAACAATGATAGTGGAAAAAATCTGTTGGGAAAGTACCTGCCTAACCACCGCAGTAAAAACCTTAGGGAAGTGGCAATTTCTTCAAACTTTATAAACAACAAAAGACAACCCAGTATTTCTTTGGGCTGCAGGGGACATTCTTGTCTAGCAGATAGCTGATGAAATCCCTGGAGTGAAGGGGATGATTACCTGTGAGGAGCCTGGCTCCAGAGCTGACCCCTCTGGAGGGAACCTACCCTGTGACCTCGAATTCAGCTGAGCCAGCCTGCTCCTGAGTGGCCATAGTTCACTTTCTCCTTTTCCTGTCTTAAAGCAATGAAATGCTCACAACAAAGGGAGACAGCTGTGCAACACAGGCATCGAGCGCTGCTAAGACACTGTCAAGCCATAGGGCCCTGAGTCAGCAAAATACTTGACATCACGGAGCTGTATGATGCAACGCACAGGCTTCACGTGAGCTGTGTGCCTGCTGAGCCACGCTTTCTGCACCAGTAAAATAGTACTGGAAGTGTGTGACTTCTTTCAGTATTGTGCTGCAGCCTGAACAACTATCCAGCTGCCCTTGATATCAAGCAACAGAGATGGAGACTTGCAGGATAAAGTGAGGAACAGTGCTACCTTCAATTATTTATAGCCAAATCCATGTCCTGTTGCACAGCATGATTAATCTGGCTACAAAGCCCCAGCACAGATCACATGCTGAATCCAGCCTCCCCAGACCTGCAGCAGCACCAAAGCCGTTCTGCCACTGTGCTCTTTGTCATCATGAATCCGTTCACAAAAAGCACTCAACTTAAAAGAGCACTGTACAGATACAAGCAGAGTTTAGGGATAGCCACAGCTGGATTTGTTGATTCAGGCACTAGCTCTGCTGACATCTTTGGTGCTAAGGAGAGAGTGGGCAGGGTTTTCTTTTTTATGTGGAAATAGCTGATCAGCTACTGCAGCATGACATCTAAGAATTGCCTGAATTCGTAACTTCCTCTGAGATGAGCATTTTAGCAGGGAAATGCACTTTTGCAGCTGTTTCACTTGCAAGTCTAGCTCTGCTTGGTTTTATTGCTAATATAGAAATGTAACACAACACAAACAGTTTGACAAGATACCTTCGTGTCTACCTTCAGACTTTTTAAAAACCCAGTTTGCAGGTATGTTTATTTACTAGTTAGCATGGCACATTTAAAATCCTGCCTTCGCTATAGTTCAGGTCATTTGTAACTGCTATTTAATTTTTAACTAGGCAACAACTCATTAATTCTACTTAGTGTCTACGTCCTTATTTGTGGTACCACATTCTGAGGCACTACGCTGATAATAGCACATACTGAGCTGGTTTGTGGTACGGGGAAGACATAGGTCTAAGATTACTTCAGGCTGCCTTTGGTAAATTAATCAGTGGAGAAGTCTCCTGAGGTTCACACACCATAACGCAAACAGCCCTATAGTCACGTATTTGCATAACAGAAAGAGAGCCTATTGCTATTACACCTTGTTTCTTGCACATGTTTTGCATGAGGTCAGCAGTTAATGTTTAATGTACATCTAAAGCAGTGTGTTCACAGCCAGCTGTAAGACATTGTTCTGAGCTCACAGTAAATAAGCAATTTGCCATCACAGCTGGCTTGCAAGTGAAACATGACAAACATCTAAACTGGACAAACTGTAGCAGCCGTCAGCCATGCCACAGCTGCTCCACCGGAATGTCTGAAAAATAGGGATTTCTGATAAAACAATTGGTTTAAATAATAGTAACAAAAACAATAGTGGTTTTTCCTGATGCTACCACAATTATAATTTTACTATCAAAACATATATTTTTTCCTTTCAGATCCAAATATTTAAGAAACCGTAACCAAAACACTCTTCATGCTGTCAAAAGTCAACCACATAGACCGTACATTTCAAGCTGCAATAACAACTGTTTATAGAGTTAAAAAAAAAAAAACCAACAACTTTTTATCTGCTGACTTCTGATTTTGAAGCCCACTGAAATAAATATCTAATTGTCTATTTGCGGGCTGACATTTAACCTGGAAAAGTAACACGTGTGGCCATCTGGCACCCTGTTGATCACTCCCACAGCTCTTCCTGCTCTTGCTGAAATGACCAGGAGTTATGTGTACACAAAAAATACAGGGCTGGGGCCCTGATGTTTGATTGAGGAACACTTGACATTATCACTCAAATGTCACGATTTGCTCTTATGCAATCACGACGTTGTTGCGAAAGTCCCATGATGGTAATATAGACAAGAAGTGTCTTTATTTGCTCTTCAATTTTTTTTTTTTTTTTTTTTGCATCTAGCACACAATAAAGGTATTTTTTTGAGGAAGCACAGAATTTTCCTTTTAAACACCAGTTTTAATGTTCAACTCATTACTGACTGCTGAGAGCTGAAGCTTTAAGACTCCACCAAAAAGAGTAACGTTTTTTCACTAGAGGCCAAGTACATGAACACTAGGGAGGAGCTCATATCATGGTGAAGAGGATTGTCATGTCAAGGAATTATTTTTGAACCAAGTGTTGAAAGCTTTGTCCCACGCTGGGTACCTTTAGAAAAGAAGGAAGGATAATCACTGCTGGTAAAATACAAAACTTTGGTTAAAAGATGGTGCTGAAGGACTTGCTAATTATATTGTTATGGCTTACACAGTAAAGGGTTTGTCTAATCACATCACCAGAAAACAAAGTTTTATTTCTTGACATAAATTTCTTGAACTGGTGAAAGCAGGTCTTAATGAAAATTCAGTATTTCTCCCCTTCCACCCCAAGACTAATTTAAAAAAAAAAAAAAAAAAAGGCTGTGCTAAAAATGGGCTCTGCTGTGGCTATGAGAGTTGTAGATGTAGCTTTGAGCAGGAGCAAGGTGATGTATTACCCTGGTATTCAGTTTTAGCAGGCTCCGTACTACAGTTATTCCAGTTTTTGTGTCTACATTTTAGAAAGGATGTTGGAAAGTTGGAAAGTATTCAGAAGAGAGCTACAAGAATGATTTCAGGTCTGGAAAACATCCTTTGTAGTGAATGACTAACGAAACTCCATCTACTTACTTTTTCCAAGGGAAGTTTTTCCACGACTTTGTCATAGCCTACAAGTCGCTACATGGGGAAGAGTCTTCTGACTGATAGATTAAATCTTGCAGAAAAGGACATTAAAAGACAGAAAGCTAAAGCTACACAAAAGCTAAATGAGCAACAAGGCAGAGGCTGGTAACCCTGATGGCAATGAAATGCTGGCATAATTTTCAAATGTGGCGGAATCACCATTTTTGGGGGGTCTTTTTTAACCAAGCTAAATATCTAACAGGGATGCTCTAGCTCAAGTAGGCTTATTGTCCAGAGGCAGACATCATTTATTGAGGTTCAGTGCCTGTGTTACAGGAGAGGCAAGACTAGATAAATACAGTAATAGCAAAATTGAAATATAGGAGTTTATCCTATTAACCTCAATTAACTCGCTCCTTATAATTTCCTTTTCCAATGATCCCTGTGAAAAACGTGACAACAGTCAAGCTTCTGGAGCACAGTGCTTGCAGCCTTTCATGCTGCCACCAGCTTTATCATCTCATTATTTCCTCAGTACTCTGACTCTAGCTATTCTCTTGCATTTCAGACTCAAATTGCAACTCTTCCTGGGCTGTAAACCAGCTTTCCCGTCTGTACAACTTCTCATACACCAGTGATGCACCATACAACTTCTCTGACCCATGGCTCCAGGAATTAGGGTTGGTAAGCACTGTTGTAGCATAGACAGATAAATATCCTTCCAAATGGTGATTTGAAATATATTGGCATAATTTCAAATATATTGGCATGATTTCAAATATTATGGCATTTCAAATGTTATGGCATTTCAAATACTATGGAATGATCACATATGATGAATAGGAGTCCATTTACTCATTGAATTTTAAAATACAAGATCAATACGATTTAGGAAAAAAATGCCAACAACTTAAACACACAAATCAAATTTTTTTTTTGTTTTTACTTTCAAGAGTAGAACTCTAATTTTGATTTATTTCTAAGAGCTGAGATTTATATTTGCTGAATGCATTTGGAGGCAGGAGAGGCACTCAGCTTTCTGGCACCCTATCTACAGTGGTTGTGCAAGGGCATGATTAATTCATTAATAAAGCATATCTTGTCAATGGGTGGCACTGAAAATATTACATATTAAGAGCACCAAGTGTTTGACATGCTGCATGGAGAAGCCTCTGTCATTGTGCCAGAGCAAGCTCCAAAACAGAGCTGGCTGCATCCAAAATGAAGAGTAAAAATAAATGAAAAAAACCCCCAAATCTTCACATTCCCTTTAGAAGAGCTCTCAGGTGTCGTGTTAAAGGCGAGGGCAGAGGGTAGAGTGCTTGTGTAATAATAACAGCTTTGGCTAAGAAAAAAGCAACTCCAGCAAAAATTGCTGAGAAGAGTCTAAAACCTTCCTGCTGAGTAGAAGGAAAACAGCACCCACTGGAAACAGCGGCATTTGGGGAGGGCCAGAACAACTTACCCTGGCATTCAGTAGTTAACGTTAAGCACATAAGGTCACTTATTAACAACGTATAGGTTTTAACAACTGCTGACTGCAGGGAGGTGTGTTACTCATATGACCGCATCATGCCTCCCCTCCTCCTCTCCAAAGAGTGATCAAAGAGCAGAGATTCCAAATTGTGAAGCAATTTTTTCCAGCGGGAGCATCTGGGTCGTTGGCACGTTTCACCGCGCGTTGCACTGCAGCTCAGGAATTGAGCCCAGGTCTGCCACATGGTTGGACTTGTGATGGACAGGCCAAGCTGCTCCAGCTTCCCAGCTGCCCGGCCCCTTCCACTCATTATCCAGCCTCGAGCGCTAATGCCCTTGCACCAATTTGCGAAGGGGTCCTCCATAAGCACCACGTGAGCTCCCTGCGCTGAGAGGGTAGTGATGGGGAAAAGAAAATGGATGTCTGCTTTCTTCCATATCTAATTTGTTTTGCATACATTTGCATGCTGGCCATAGACCCATTCACATTACGGATCCCATTTGTGAGTTGCAGATCATTTGCCAGTCAAAGCTGGCAAGTGTGCATGTGTGTCTGTGTGTGGAGGGAAATCCAAGATTCGAGATTGTGCAATATAAATTACATGTAAAAATAGAAAGGAAAAAAAAAAAGGCACTAGCCACAATTGTGTATGTGTGAATGAAGGGCACAAAGAATCTCTGCACCTTTTAAGATGGCTGGAGGCACATAGGGATAAATTCAGGAGGGGGTGGGAGGAGCCCACAGGCGCAAGCCATTTCTGAACACTGATTACATGGGTAAATTGTTTGTTCCAGTGTATCACAAAGAGAAGGAGCATTATTTTTCATGCCACAGCTGTTTTGAATAAGAATAGGAATAAACTTAACCATCCTCCTCATGTTACTTACCACTAATTATGGCATATATTTACATCTATAAAACAGTGAAATTTTGGGGGACATAATTTAATGCCCCTTTATTGTGTAGATTCCTTTATTTCCATCCCACATTTGAATTTCAAAAATGTTTAGGACTTCAAAGCATCTTTAAAAGCTTGCCCTAATTATAATATGCATTACTTTCTAAAACTCCTAGTTTGCATTGCAGATTCCTGCAAATAGAGGCATTCATTTTAAACATCAATTAATATCATCCATGCATCTTCAGATGAGTTTGGGTCTGTATTTCAGAGTTGCACTAAGCTCTGACTAAGCTTTCCTCAGTTTGAAGAATAGTTCAAGCTACTGCAAACATTTAAAATTAAGCCAGTGGATCACATCAGGAGAAAGCCTGGCAGTCCGATATTAATTTATATCAGCTGTTTTTTGCCCTGTGTCACTAGTTAGAAAACATCCCTCCTCCTTTCAGATTTGCTTCCCGTATCTGTTCCTGTAGCTGCAGAAGTCAGAGTCCAGGCTTGGCTCAGAGCGTTTGGCAGTGTCAGAGACACAAACCCCACAGCCACATTATTGCAAGGTGTGCTTACAGCAGCACTAAGGATCCCGGCGGAGGCATCACCCCACGGCACGATTCCATAGGTTACACAGAGAAGTCACGCAAAAAAGAGAATCCCCACCTCAGAACTGGCAGCTGGGGGTTGAGGCAAAACATCGGAAAGAGATAACTAGCTAAACCAGAAGAATTTAGACTAGTCTGCAGCAGACAGATAGGCACTGCTGCACTGATGGGAAAGCTGCTCCTCATAGTGAGAAGTGTTTGCTGGATGAACTAGCACTAGACAGGGGCAAGTTACAGAGCTAGCAAAGCTAGCAGGGGCAGCAGGGGAGAGCAGAGGTGTGCCTTCCTAGAGCAACTCCTTTGCCAGCATCGATGGAGATGTATGTGGTCACAACAGCAGAGTCAAAATGAAGGTATTTGTTGGAGGCGTGGCTGAGAGATACTGGTTCAAAAGGGAGGTGGTGTGAGTGGGACAGATGCACCATCCACCTCCTGCAAGAGAAAGCGAGGAGCCAGGGGAGGCAGAGCACTGGGCAATGGGCACGGCGGGCCAAGAAGGCGAGGCCAGCAAGAATGTTTTGGACTGATGTTTTGGGTAAAGCTGGAGGTGCAATCTAGCATTTAGTTTGAACTCTTTCAGGAGGTCTAAGTGTATTATCTGGTATTAGAGAATTTAAGAATAGCAGTGAGCAATCAATGGGGATAGCACTAGGTATCAATGTGAGCAGCACTTCACCAATAAAAGAAACCAACAGAGGTTTCACTGAGCTTTTAGATAGGCTAATCAGAACTTCAAAGACCAGAAAACTTCAAGGCTTTTTTCTCAAGTCACAAAAACCAGTTTAAGTACAAACTAATCAACAGGTGTGTTGACCCTTCTCAGATTAACATTAGATGGCACGAATCATACGTGATTGTTTTACACAGACTGGGCTGATTTTGCTAGTGACTAAGGTAACGGAAGCAGGATTGCACACTCAGCCTGCAGAGAAAGGTTTCATCTGCAGATATTCTGCAGCCTTGTCTGAATTCCTTGTCAGTGTTCTAGAAAATAACTTCTGTATTTATTTAAGAACATTTATTTTTGTTTTCATTTTATATCCCTGTAATCTCCAGTTTCATATCACTGTCACACAAATTTCCTGTGCTGAGTCGTTAGTATGTTGTTCCTTATTTACTTCTTGTACTGAGTGCACAACATACCAAGTAAAGCCCCCTCTATTACTGTAAAAGCCTGTCTCTGAACACTCTGGTTCCCAGTGATTACCTGGGATAAACCGAAGAGTCACTGCATTCAAGGTGTAAGAGAAGGACCAGGAAATTGCTTTGCAAGGCTGTAAGGTTGGTTGGATGAAGTGGAGTAAAAGGAGAAGTCTCTTCCCTTTATACCTCCTGCACTATGAAGTAGGAAGAGGTCCAAAAGTGTGACGTCCAGATGTGTCACCAAGGACTGAGGCCAGACGCTCATCCATTCCCAGCATCAGGCTGTATTTCACAGAAGATACGATCTGTATGAACCAATAAACCCTGCAAAGCAAAGCAACACTTTGCTTTGTACTCCATACCTGTGATGCTTTGCAAAGTCAACTGCACAATTGCCAAAATTCTTCTTGCAAGATCTCACTTTTCACTCCCACTTTTTTGTAATCAAACCTTATTACCTTTACCACAGGGAAAACCATGCTGCTGAGAAGCCTCAAGCAGAACCAAATGGGACAGAGCAAGAGGAGAACTCTTCCTGCTATCAGAGCTAAGCTGCTTTCTGCCTTAGTCATCCTCAACGTGAGTGCTCATCTCTGGTCTTCCCATTTCCCATCTTTCCTTTCCACACTAGAGTTAATGTCTAAACAGAATACCCTTTGTGCTGCCTCCAGTGACATGCTGACTTCTCTTTCAATCTGTTTACAGGCTCACCATCCCTTCTGGCATCAAATCCTCACCTTTGCTTTCAAGTTTCCACATGGTGCAACACCTGCCTGCTTTCCTTCTCTGGTTTCTGGTGACTTCTTTCACTCACAGCCCTTGCTTTTCTTTTGTTGATTCTCCTTACAGTGCTTTCTCACCTCTACTTATTTGCCCAACACAAATTCATATTCCTCTTTTACTCACTATACAATCAAATTTCACCAAAAAGTGGACTGTCACTGGACACCGATGCTAGGATGCACTAGCTTACAGTGCTGAGCAAACTGTCGATGGTTAACTGATGATGAAGGGAGAAAACAACAGAAAGGATGGGAAGGGGCAAATGGTTAAATAAAGGGTGAGAGAGAGTATTGTGAGCAAGTAATAACCATGCAATGTGAACAAAACCTGGGAGAAGCTGAACTTTCAGAGTAGGAGGAGGTAGCGGATGATGAGGACAGAGTGGGTACTAATTCTGAAGTGGATACTTAATTTAGAAGAAAAGGACAAGAATAGGAAAATTAGTCTATTTTCATGCTGATGAAGTTACTAATAGGATCAAAAAAATTGCCAGCAACCTTTGCCAGCTTTACACTGGTAATATATGGCTGTTTAGAACAGTTTTTCAACACTCCCCATAAAAATGGGGAAATGTCCTATTGGGGTGAAAGAGTTTGAGCACAGTGAGCTGACAGTTTAGCATCTAATTCTCCTGACTAATTACACAGCCATTTCTGTTTTTTCTATCCCTATTTCTGTGTGAAGTTTTTTCCTAGAAGGGCATCATTGTGACACTTGCTGCACCCAAACATTGCCCTTGGCACCTTCCCTCTGCCTCACTCGCTCAATAAGAGAGAAAATCCACTGGCCTATTTTAAGGTCACGGCTCAGGAGGGCGTTCTCACCACATTTTTAATGTATAACTCAGAAAGATGTTATCACTGTCTGTTTTTTAATCTCTAAGTTAATACAACTCAAAATTGTATTAAATGACGGTTATGTTGGAAGGCCCAGTGAGGTTAGGAAATGTTGGAGTTGCCTGCACATCCTAACTGCTGAACTGCACCATGATACAGTCTTTAGCTACACGACTGCAAGCTCTCCCTCTGAGCATCTATACAGAATATCTTTGTCTACAATATTCTGTGTGGCCCAGTCCCTACTTCCTGCACACTACTCAAAACCTGTGCTGAACACAGAATTATTAATTTTATAAGGGTTTTCTTCATGGCATTATCTTGATTCTTTATAAACAGACATGAGTTTGATTTCTCAGTGACCACCTAAGGTGAAGGAATAGTATGACCCCCAGATTACAGACGGGGAACTGAGACAAGACCATATCACAAATCTATGCTGCTTCTACATCTAATATAAAGTCTGAGTCTCATCATTCTCTGTGGAAACTGAGAACAGGCAAGGGAGGTGACATTCATTTTGCCAGTGGCTTTTGCAAGTATTTATTACACAAAGTGGAATGGTGAGATGATGGTCCTCAGCTCAAGCCCAAGTTTTGCAAGGAAATGTATTGAGTGGTCACAGACCCTTAACCTCCAAGCTCTATTTCTCTGCAGCCAGATTTCTTCTGCCCTTATGCTTGTCCTGTTCCCACATCTCACATACCTGTTTCTGCTGTATGCCTTCATCCCTGTTTCCCCACAGGCTCCTTATCCCAAATGCTCCCTCTTCCCACTGCCTCTCTCTTTTTGACTCTACATTCTCACCTGCCTGCCTTTTCCAGGCTCCTTGTGCCTGCTGTATTTCAGCTCCTGATTCTCTGCTGCCTCCTGTTCCTGGCCTCTTTGCTCAGTCAGCCTCAAATGCTTGGTCTATAGCTCCCATGCCCAGTTTTAAGCCCCATGCATTTCTCAACAGATTTCTTCTGCAGTCCAGCACAGTTCGTGCTCAGTGGTTTATCCCTTCTACACCCAGATATGAGAAAAGAGAGCCTCCCTCATTCCCAGTTTCCAGTTCCAAATCCGGTGTAACAGAAAGTCTTGTCAAGATATGAAGTCTGGGGTATGTACAAGGTGGAGAATGTTACAGACCACATAGATAAACTTTAACTGAAAGCAATAAACACCAGGAAATCTGATCATAATCAGTGATTCCAGATCAACCTTTTCTGGTTTCAGCCTCACCCTGTTCACCCTCTAATTAAGCCCTGAATATGCCCCTTTCACTGACATTGTAAAAGACAAATTTCAATTAGTTATATGATAACTGTTGCTTTGAAAAGGATTATACCACAAAAAATACCCCAACAAATTAATGAGCAGAAAAAGCTTTAGTATAAGCATAATCTCCAGCCTGGAGATTTGATGATCCTTTTGAATGAACCTTTAGCATCCCTAACATGAGATTTTGTAAATACAATAAGAAAAATCTGATGTATCAATGCAAATTATCACAACTAGATCAGTACACATCATCTCAGCCTTCCATCCAATTCTTTTTTGCTCTGGCTCACAACTGATATGAACAGATAGAACTTCTGGAGCAGAGTCCCATGGCTGACTAACAAAACGGCAAGGGGAAAACAGATGTGCTCTAGCAACCGAAAAAGAAAAACCCTGGAACCCTCCCAGGCTCACAGTCGTCCTGCTGCAGACTCCTGTTTGGTCCTATCTGCATAAGCGTGGACTGATTGTAGGGCTGATACTTGTACTATTTGCATTTGGCAAGAGTTCAGCATGTGAAACTCTAAAAATCAGTCTCATTCCCGCAGCTCCCTTGCTCTTCCGGGGACCGTGAGGTGGCAGTTCCTCATGGACACAGGAGGGCTCCCACACCTGACCACCCAGCCCAGCAGCTGCGTCAGGCACAGTTGAGGCACGCATCTGCCTTTGCATGTCATCTGCAACACAGACTGCTTGTGGAGCTGTCAACAAGAGTGGCTCAGGGCCAGCGTCCTACTGGAAGGATATACAGCTTTGCACTTGTAAATGACGACAGAAGAAATTTCCACAAGCAGCCTGAAATTTGCTAAATACTAAACACGAGCCTTATCGACAAGAGAGGTTCTCCACGTCATGGCTTACTCACCCAGAATTTTACGAGGAAGAAAGCGTTTTGGGGCCCCTTCCCAAACAGTTCCTTTAGACCGCCCTTCTTTTCAGGAAATTTGTCATAAATCTGACGAATGTCCACCGATTCAAGCAACGGGTCACTGTAAGAATGGTTAGCGTGTCCAATGTGTACGAAGAGGTGTTTATTGTACTGCAAGAAAGAAACAGGAGAATCAGTGCTGTACAAAAAGAACAGAGGTTTATTACGGCACGGCTCTGCGTGTGCTCTTGCGGAGGGTAGTGTGCGTTGATGGATTAAATGACTCGCACATTACTCCTGGGATTATGATCTTCTGCAGTATGATTTCCATGAACAACTTTAGTGATCATGTCACAGCCCCTTGTGAACATCAAAAAAACCTGTGTCCCTACTGCAAACCACGAAACACGGTCATCTTCAAGGGAGTAATTACACTGCAGCAGCAGCGCGGTGATAAAGAGCCCTTTGCGAGCAGAGTAAGATGAATACGCTCATGAGGAAATCCTATTTCTGCCTCTTTAAACCATGCCTTTTAATGTCCCGTGTCCCCAGAGCCTATATTTCTGCTAGTGCCACAGAGCCCACACGTACACCTCCTGTTTGTCGATTAAAAACTCCCAAACCTCTACCCATAGCATATGCTAATGCCACTTCACTAAAGAGATGGAAGGGATTTTCTTTTAACTCCAGAATGACAATAATGACAAGGACAGTTGCTTGGTGTTGCTGTTACTATAGAAGTGGTCCTCATTGTATACCCTCCAGTATTTTGACCCATACAGTATTAAAAAGCCAAACTTTTACCACTTCCCTCAGGAGCTAGCTCCGTAGATGACCAGCTCTTCCAAAACACATTCAGCTTCAAATTCGTATTTTTTAACTTCATCCCATCGCACCTCATTATAACTATGGGAATGACCTCAGCAACCCCTTTCCTGCCTGGGGGAAATGCTTGGCCCAGTGAAGTCCACAGCAGCCCCTACTGAGTCCAATACGGTCTTTTAGGGACTGCCGTTTCTCCAGGACAAAAGCACCTTTCAGCACCTGAAATGAAAATGGGAGGACAAACCCCAAAGACCTTCCACCAGTCAAATCAGCAGCTTGCAGTGTCATGTGAGCAGACTGAAGGAGCTTGATAGTGGCAGGATTAAATATTGGGGTTTTTAACCATGCAGATCACAAAACATTTTGCTAACTCAAAAGAAAGCTGATATGCAGTCAATGAACACTAGAAAAACCTGTCATATTGAACAGATGCTGTGTATAAGGGGCAAATCCCAAAAGCTAGGCACAAATAAAATATTTAAAACCCCAAAGCAGACCTCATTTAAGCTATTTTGTTTACAATATACCTGCCGAATGAACAAATTGAAATGACAAATCTAAATTAATTGGACATCCTCTCAGAGCCTTCCTTTGGTGTAAGCAGATTCTTCCCTAGCAGATGTCCAAAACTCTGGGGGAAAGGAAATGGACCGGCTGGATTTCTGCACTTAGGAAATTAAATGGAAATCTATTTAAAAATCATCTAGCACAGTGAAATCTGAATTTAGAATAAGAGAACACTCATCTGTGTACAGGGCCAAAAATGAGATACGGTCCATGCTTTTTACAGGTTTTTATGCCTTTCTTAATTTTGTAGAAGGAAAAAGGAAAGCCTAACACTTTATTAAGGTGTTTGCACAAGCAAGTCCAAGTCTGAGAGCACTGGTTCCATGGACTTTCCTTTCAGTCCTCTTTCGCTTCTTCTGTGCACAAGTGGAAAACTTGCCCAGCCTTTAGTTAGTGCATGTGGAGCCCAAGAAGGGCAGAGCTGATCCAAAGAAGCTTTTAGTGCCTTGAAGAGGAAAACAGGCATGGTAGAGAAATAAACAGGCGGTGAGGAGCTGAACAGATGTGTGCAGGAGCGAGTGTGCCCACGAACGTGTGCCAGCTAGCCCTCACCCAGCACTGGTTTAGCTTGCATGCTGATCATTTACACACGATACAGGAAACCATCGTCCTGGTTGGCAGCCACGAGGGCCTACCATAACAGTGTCCACGGGCAGACTTAGCATGCTACATTACCCAGTAGAGGCAAAAGGAGACTAAGGAAGCATTTTAACAAGACAAAACAACCAAAACGAAAAAATGCAAAGTAATACAAGAAAGTACCGTGGCTCCAACTTTAGGTTTTAGACACAGTTGTCACATATTTAGCTTGCAGTACTGTGAGTAAATAACTAAAGTCATGCTGGACATTTCTTATGTACCTTGCTGCCTACTGCAAAACTTAGATCTCGTTAAAATGTATCAGCACCCCATATACCTGGGAACTGCCAGGAATGCAAGAACCCTGCTCCTGTTGCTTTCCTAAACTACCAGGAGTGAACTGCAGGAGGATGGGGCGTGGGCTGGGCCACTGAACGTGGCTATCGACGGAAGCCTATCTGTGATCAGATCAAACATCTCAAATTTTCAAGCAGAATATGAGAATTCCCTGGCAGAGGTAAGCACTTCAGCCGTTGCTGAAAAATTAAACTGAAATATTTCCCTTCCCCCAGCACCCTCGTAGCCTGCCTGGGAGTGCTCAGCAGTTGTGCTCTCTCTAGGGAAGTGAGATGCCTCAAAGCATCTCTCTGTTCTCTCTCCTTCAAAGTAAGGGATTGAAAAACCATCCCCACCATTAGTGACCAGGTTATTATTTATTTTGGGATTGTTTCCTCTCAGCCTTCTCTGCTGGAGTTGTTCCAGGCTGTACAAATAACCGCATTTTTACGGGGCCAGAACTGAGGGCTCAGGCTCTCCTGCGCCCAGGGAAGTGCCCTCCCCAAAAAGGGTGTGTGTCTCCCAGACCCAAAGGTGGCTGTGGAGTGAAAGCTGCATTTTATGGTTTGGCAACTGCAAATTCCCAAGACAATTCACACACTGTACCTTATTCTGCAAACCAGGAAACTATACAAATTGCTCAGTATCCAAACTTTAGAAAAGCAAACACTTTTATAGGAACATGGAACATGAAGTCTCAATACCGTTTAAATATAAAAGCAAAGTTAAAGGCAGCTGTAAAGCTACCACAGTTGTCTGTGGAGCTCGCCAAAGTACCAGATGCTGTTGCAGCAAAATTTCCAAGCGGGTACAGTAGGACAGATGGTATGACATCACCTGACAACATTCTTAGGACAGAAATGTTTATTTTGATATTGCAATGTGTGATTATTTTCTCCTTATGTTACTGCAATTCCTACGCTAAGTACAATCATTACTAACCTAATTAGATATGGCATATTTCTAGGAACTAACAAATGATACTATAATATTCAGAGGAAGGTAAATAGATGCTGAAATGATCCCTATAGTTCTTATAGAAACATACTCCATGACAGGACTTTATGTATAGATAAAAGCAAAGAAGCTAAGTTTTATGCCTGTATTTTTGAGCCCATTAGTTTCTGAAAAGGTTAAAAACATCCTCATTATATTGAGAATTGTTATTTTAGACTGAGTACTCCAGAGTCATTGCAGTACATTAGGTGGTGAGGAATTTACTCATGCTACAGCATTTAAAGGATCTGCATCTAGCATTGAGGTAATAATGCGCTTTAGATGATGTAAACCATCATAAGTAACATCATGTATTTTCTCAGGCTAAAACCTATAGAAAAATACAAAGAACATTTTCAGCTATGTCTTCAGCGTCTGCATTACACGACATGCCCTGGAGATGGCCGCCTCTTACTGAGCTCCTTCCCTCAAAAAAATTCTAACTATCCAAAGAATGCTGTAAAGCCATGAAATATGACTGTTGTCAAATAATACTACAAGAAAAAAATTATAATCCACTTAGGAATTTAAAAGAACCAAGACAAATTGCCAATGGCAGGGGCTGCAAGCATTTAAGCTGGTGTAGAACAAAGACAAACCACCGACATTTGTTTTATCAGCCAGCACATGTATTTGTAACCGCTTCTCACCAATTTGCGCTTATATTCTAAGGCAACAGCCTTTCCGGTCCATGAAATGCAGGTTTGCAAATAGCTACGCCTCTCTCTGCCACATCCTTGTGCTTCCCCACACCTGGGGAGCTAATGCCAAGCCTTGACAAGCCTATATAGGACCAAGTTGTTTATTAAACAGTGGTGGCCAAGATGCAGACGGCAGTGAAACCTGCTCCTGGTGCAGGTGAGCTGGGCATGCTGAGCTGCTGAGGTACCTGCTCTGTTGCTGCTCCTGTCCATTGGGGTTCCGCAGCCCTATGCAACCATACTGAGCAGCACATGGGGGCCCAGTGTCTCCCCAGGCCCTGCTGAATCTCAGGGACATGGATACAGAGCAAGGTGGAAGGCGTGTAGTCTGAGAGAGGGCCTTCGGCAGCTGCTTCTGCAGGGATCACCTTACTTATGGGCACAGCACCCTGACTGCAAAGATGCTGCACCCTTCCGCTGCACCCAGGGGCACAGCTGTGATTTAACCCCCCTCCAAATGGCATTCATACACCTGGGAGTCATCCCTGCACTGGTGCGGGTAGTGTCAGCTCCTCTGCAAACACCCCTGGTCCTGCAGCAGGACAACGAGCTGATGGCTTGCCAGACCTTGCACACCCATGGGACCGTTGATCAGGGCAGGGAGGTGGCAGCACCCCCCTGCCTTGTCTGCTCTGCACAGCCTTATAACAGCCCTGGCCAGTTGGGCTTCCTCATGAGATCTGTAGGTTCCTGCAAATTTCAAGCATAGCAGCCATGAGGGTAAGGCTGGCTGTATCACTACTTGCAGCAACAAACCCCTATAAGAAAACACCATGGGGCGAGGCTGGCAGCTTGAATGGATTGTAGCCTTGTGTGCCCAAAGGAACTCCACCACCCAAAGGAGAAGTACATTAAAAAGGTTCCGCTGCAGGTCTTCTCTCTTTGGGCTGAATATGTTCTGTACTGGAGGTTACAAGGGACTACTGATGCAGCTCAGAGGGACAGGTGAGTGGAAGGCAGGTGGGACAGCCTCAGCTTTCGCTGAAATGAGAGAAAACAGCACTGCTCAAGTGCCTGGCACTGTGCAGTGATTCCCTCTGTGCCTCCACAGACCAGTCCAACCCATCTTTTAAAAATGTACTGCTGTCTGTGCAGCAACTGCGCTTTTGGAGGAAAAAGGAGCCATGTGGGCTGGACTGATTGAAAAACAATCACTAATATATCAGCAGCCTGCACGCGGCTGTAACCTGTACCCTACCCAGACCCAGCTCTGCTGTCTGGCTCTATCATGTAAATCTGACACTCTTTAATTTCCTGCTGATGTAAGAAAATCACTTTGTCTGCCAACAATTTTTCCTATTTCTATGAAAACACCAGTAACTGAATATTTCATTCCTGTTGCTGCTGTCCTCCACTGAAGCAGATTGGGAGGTCTATTTGTAACATTTTCATGCGGTAACTGCAGTTTGTACCAAATCCTGTTATTAAGGTTTTTAACATTTTAGTGTAAAATGTTAATTGAATGTTCTGTGCTTGTACGCTACAATACAAACTGCATGTTCAACCTGGTCTTTCAAGGACCTCAGACTCCTGCCTAGATCTGCTCAGGGATTGAACCAGCAATGTGAAGGAAAGGAGATCTTTGGCTACTTTATGGTTGCAGAAATGGGAAGGTAGGTGATGAGCGAGGGCAGTTCCCAGCCCTGACACATTAATGTCGTCCAGCGCTTGCCAGCTACTGCCACAGGAGTCCCAGTTTGAAACTGGGACTTGTTGGTCACGCAAGATGCTCACATAACATTTTCATCAGCTTTCCTGCAACAGTGAAGATGCAGCCTTCAGTTCTGGCCTGTCTGATTTGAGACCCTGCCATCCCAGTTCCAGAAGTGCTGAGTGCTCAGATGGGGAAATTATGCCTCAATATAGGAAGCTCTCAATAATGCTAAGTATTCTGCAAAATCAGGCTCATGACAAATCAAAGGGGGCCCTCAAAATCAGTGGCCCATTCATTCTTTTGCACCTGAACTTCTTGGTTTGTCAAATGTGAGTAATAATGCTCCTTCATCTAAAAAATGACTGCACTAATACATCTGTGAAATGCAAATGAGGGGAATTATTAATTCTGTTTGGAGGAGAGGTTAGACAGTGCACAGCGAGCAGGGCACGGGGCCACGCATTTCAACAACAGAAGAAAACAAACTACTGAATAGTTGCTTATCAAAGAAAGGCCATCTCCATCTACACTGAATGAAGCAGGAACAAATAAACACGTGAGGATGTAATTAACTGCTGCATTGTAAAGCAGATGCACGAGGACATTTCCAAACTTCTGAGAGCTTGACTTTGCAGCCCAGCTAAGCAATTTTGGGGTGGGCGTAGGGGTGGGAGAAGCTGCAGTGGAACAAGACGTGAGAAGGCAGGGCAGAGGCACAGCCAGGGGCAAAGCCCCTTGGGGCGAGCGCGAGGGTGGATGCTTGGGGTTCCGCACACAGGCAGGGCAGGCAGTGCGGGGCAGATGCACGGCCAGAGCCACCACACTGCCAACGCCAGCCCAACCCAGGCATCGCCCCGCTCCGCCCCGCGGGAACAGCACAGCACTGTGCAAGGCCATGGAGGCAGAGGGCCCCCCCACTGTGATGAACCCCCTGATTTTACAGCTCTCCTGGGCTCATCGCGGGGGCTGAGCCCCCAGGCTTCGCTCCAGCTACTCCACAACCTCACTTACTCGCTCCTTCCCTCCTCGCCGATTCCTCGTTTCCCCGGTCAGACCGGTGCCCTGTGTAATGTCGGGTAGCTACCCCTACCCTGGCCATTTTCAGCGCCTGGGCCTTGTAAGGGTGCAGGCTGGGACACAGGCCGGGCCGGGCCGGGCCCTGCCGAGGGAGCTGCCTTTGCTGCTGCCGGTGCTGCTCTGCAGTGATGCCAAACCAGCCCTCCTAACTTTGCTGGGAAATTTCTGGCAGCAGCGGTGGGTTTTGAGAAGGGAGAGAGCGTGCGTGAAGGCAGCAAGAAGAGCACAGTCAGGCCCCAGCAGTCCTTCCACCTGTCCTCAGTGCTTAACGTGGGCCGACTCTGAGGAATAAACTCTGCTTGGTCTCCCTAGCACTCTGCTGTGTTTCTACCCCAGGACCCTCTCTTGAAGACCCCATGTCCTGACCCTACAGCTAGGCTGGGGTCGGTGCCCCAGGACTCCTGCCTCATCTCTACGGGGTCCCCGGGGAATGCCACCAGCCAGGAGGTCTGCAGTGACGCCACGGTTTCAGGATTGGAACCTGTGTCAGTACTGGACCCACTTAAAGTGGTTTCTTGGCACTTCTAACTATGGACACCTCAATGAGAACATTATGTTACAGAGTACAACATTCACTTCCCAGGCCCAACGCGTAGCTCTCCATGATCATCCTACTGTTGGGTTTGCTTCCTTGTCCTTTCACATCACAGAGACGCTAAACCAAGGACTTCCTTCTGACTGAAATGCTGAACTGCTTTTTATACTGTGTACAGGGAATACAGAAAGGATAAACAACGCTTGTAACAATGGATATTGTTCACAGATGGAAGGGTTCTTTTGAAAAGATCTCATTTATTTTTCATCACTTAGGTGGTTTGATTAACTTTGGTGAATTTTACTGCATTTGGGTAATGATGGCAGGCTGGTTTTATGGCCTTTGAGCAATTGCTTTCACTTTCTGGTTCTCAGGCACAATTCTCCCTGGGCTCACAAAGCCCCTTTACAACAATGATAAAACCTGAATAAAAACATAAAGAGTATTTTATTTCTTTACCACATTTTGAAATTTGGACCTAACATAATCTGACAGTTTGGATAGGTGGATTAATACTGAAGATGCCCATCAGCCATGTTCTTTATAGCCTTATATAGATATTTTAGATGTAAAGCTGTCTGAAGTGCTCACAGTCGAAATGAATGTGGCAGCAAGAGTGAGAAACATTGAAGAAGTTTTTTGCTGGGCGATGGCAGGGTTTTTTTCCTGACTGGAGAGGAAGCTTGAAATAAAATATATGTAAAATAAAATAATTGGAATTATTATAATTTCAGTGTTACAGTCTTTGAATTTTACAGCTACTTGTCTAACAGTCAATTGCTTAGATCCCTTCTAATCTGCTTTCAAACTCAGTTTATATTTGTTAGGGAACATGGGATTACTTGATTTAAGCATTTGTCCTGAACTTTCATAAAACCACTACAGTAGAAGTGGAACACCCCCATTAAGGAAAATCTGTCTTGAAAGCAACAGATGGTTACATAAACTTGTTAATCTGTTGAGAATATAGCTATATAGGGGCTGCAATAATTACAGGTAACTAAACCGGTAGTGCTGGGACCTACAGGGACAGCTTCTGTGCACCATTTAGGAATTGTACTTAAGCATAAAAAGCCACAAAAGGAAAATACAGCTTGACATTCATAAACGGAATTGATTTTCATGTAAAGGAGGAGTAATTTTACCCGTCCTTAACTCCAGAGTCAGTATCCCAAGATTGTGCAGCCATGCCATCTTATGTCTCCCCAGCTACCTTCTGCCACGCAGAGTTACAGTGACGGTTGCTTACTGTTTCCTTTCTCTAATTCTTTATTTTGTAAATGAAACAATTTTTGGCTAGGCAAGGGAAAAAATTCAACAGCCCTCCACAACTGACAGGACTCTACAGAGCACATTTCTTACCCACCAGAATGCCTCTCTAAATTAACATAACTGCCTGACATTGAGGGGCTTTTGTACTTTCAAACACCAACTGCCATTGAAAGAACCCCAGAAATGTTTAAGGCCCTGCTCCTACAATGAATTCCCTGTGGGTGGACCTTTGTGCCCATGCACAGCCCCACTGATGTCCCCAGGAGTCACCACAGGCCACCACCACCTAGATTTCTAATTGCTGTACAGGAATATAGACTGTAAGGGGCATCCCAGGATCACTGAATCCTGGCCCCAGGTGCCATGTCAAATCAACCTTTTTCAGTAAACTTCCACGATACATTTTAAGGTGGAATTGGTCTATTTGCCCCCACTATTATGGGGCTTTCTGGCTTGGTTTTTGGTTGGGAGAGAGGGAGAAAGGGTAATCGCTTTTTTAATAAAATGTTAGAAACACATTTCACCAAAATAATACTTTATGTCATTTTCTGTAAAAAGTCATAAGTGTAATGAGCATATAACTGTCTTTTTCCAGAAGACACATGAGAACTCTTACATGGCTCTCACGTAGCAGCATCTATGTGTACTCATTTCTGAGGTCAGCAAAGGCACAAAGGCATACAAGAGATGCTGCAACCACAGCACATGCCTACATGACTTCTTATGCACATTGTGCAAAACACCACCTTGCCTGCCTTGCTGGTTTTGTTATTTAAGTAATAAAACCCCATCCTCTCCACGCTGCGCAAACCGTATCTGCAATAAAATGTCACACCAACCCAAAGAAAGGCATACAAAACCACAGGCAGAATTCACGTTTTCTTCAACAGCACTAACTGAGGCTGGGGGTTGGCTCTCACCTCCAGGGAGGACTTTTGGTGCTTGCTGGAAAAGTCCGTGCATTGGACGTGGGGAAGGCTGGCAGGAGACAGGGCCCCTCAGAGCTGTCCCTGCAGCCAGGCGTGTGCCAGCGCCTTTGCCCAGTGCCTCTCCAGCAAATGCCTTTCTGCATGTGCCCTGGGAACTGGTCTCACTGCCTTGGAGTTTTTCTATGCCCTTGTTTAAGATCCAAATAATCCAATGTACTTAGTTTGATCTGAACAACACCTCCCTGTCTCCTGACGCCCCTCTCCCAGGTGGTGGTGGTGACGACACACTGCCCAAGGGGCCTCATTCCTCAGCCCTCCACGATGCCCACCCGGTCGGTCCAGGCTGTCCCCACACAGCCCTGGCACAGTGCTGCCCCACTGCGCTCGCAGTGTGGCTGTAAAGAATGACATAAACTGGAGTTAACGCACCACTGGGAATTGACTCTTCTTCATGTCTCACTTTTGCAATGTTACAGCACGGAAGTAACTGTTTTTTAAAAACAAGCCTGGGTAGTTAGATGCTCTTGCTTCTCCAGTAAACCTCCTGCGTAATTGCTCTGCCTTTAAAAGGTGGGTCTCTCAGCAATATGCTCACAAGCTGGGACAAGCTCTGGTGGGCCTCACTGCACCCTCAGGAATTCCAAATAATATTAGTTTCCTCCAAAAAAGGATTTACAGTATTTACGGGGTCGTGCTGTTTCTATTCAGGCCTCTGCTCTTTCTCTGCAATGCCAGTGGATGTGTTCCGTTCCCCAGAGCCTGCACCTGCCTGAAAAGTGAGAGCCCCAACACGTCCCCAAGCTGCCGGCCCACACACCGTGCATGAGCACAACCGGCTCCAAGTCTCGCCACCACGGCAGAGCCGCGGCCAGAATATATTGCAGATATGTCACTCAGCTGGTTTCACGTCTCAGACACCAGTGGAGTGAAGGGCAACCACATGTTATCTGTTAAGAGTGTACTTGGTTTGAGGGAAATTTTTCTTAGAGGGAAAAGACACAAAAGCTACTTAGCTGCTGAACTCTCATTCACTCTTAATAAAGCCACACAGATACACAGAGCCCATGGGTTTTGCAAATAGTTTTGCGTTATAAAAACCTATGGAGAAAGGATAATTAGGTGGTATACTAGTAAAACAGTAAATCAAAATACACCGACATGCCCTTTCATTCACATACAGCACAGTAATGCTGAGTGTTACATGGCCACATCCTGTTTTCCTGATAACCTCAAGGCACACACATCACATCCTGGTGTGCGGCAATCTGGATATGGCAGAGCCCATAAATCAGCAGGACATGTTTCAAGGGGTCAGTGAGCCAAGGACGCCGAAAGCTGTGTATCGATAAGACTGCCCCATGAGAAAACCTGAGTGTTGTGATTCTGCATCAGAAATACAAAGCGCTGTCTAGATGAACTCGGGGCTGGGGATGGAGAAGGTGTTCCAGCTGTGGATTAGACTGGAGACTCCAAGATGAAGCTTTAGCGCACCAGAGCCAGGACTGCCAGGAGAGCGTGGGAATCAGGGCTACAGGAAGGCAGAGGGATTCCAGGGAAACCATGCAGTATCTAACAGTTAGGTAAGTGCTGAGAGAAATGTACCTGCTGCCAAACACTTCCTCCCTCAAAGTTAATTCACCCTGGCAAAACATGACATTTAGCAAACCAACACACTGCCACATATTTAGTATATGAATAGCTGAGATATGGTATATTTTCATTGGGATGTTTCTCTGCCAGCAGCATTCCTTTGTTGTAAGGTTTCTGGGCTATGTCTCCAATCTCCATTATGCAGGGTAAACACTCCCTGGATAACACCCCTGGCCAGAGCCCATAAATGCTATGGTTTCCAGTGCTGAATTATAAAGAGCATGGGATAGCTTCTCTCTGCTCCAAGCTACTGTATTTTACCAGGAATATGAACAAGAATGGCCTGTCTATATCACCCATTCATGAGAGTATTTGCTTTTCAGAAATTATCTCAGTAAAAATTCTCAGGTTCGAGCTGAAATAAGCCCTTTTGATTTATTCGTGATGCAGTAGCAACAGTGCTAGACTGCTAACAAATGTTCTTGGTAAATATGTGATGATTAACATCAAAGTTCCAGGTTTATGGGAGTAAATGAAACATTACAGCCAACTTTATAAACTACCCTTGCAGGTGTATAATATGCAGACTAAAAATAAAAACAAACCCAAAAACTTCCTAAAAAATAAAAATAATTAAAAAAATCCAAACCCTGGATTGGACTCTAAGACACAATTAAAGATCAAGGAAGACTGAATGATTGGACATTTAGATAGGCAACCTTAATTAAAAAAAAAAAAAGGTGCCACAGTTAAATGGTGGTGATGCTTGGGAGGCTGGAACAAAAATGGGACAATCCTGGTATTTGGAGGCTATCCCAAACACCAGATACTGAAAATAATATGCATAGTTTGCAAGTCCTTCATTTTGTTTCTGTTAGGAAATAGATTAGGCTTTAACATAAAGTCCTGAATGATTGCCAAAAACACGATGCAGTTTGGTACAACAGCTAAATTAGGTCAACAGCGAGACAGGCACCATAGCGAACAACACCTGCTTTCAGAGAGGCCTCTCACTTCTGCACATGGGGAAAACTAGGGCAGGAGAGGAACATACAGTCCTACAGTGAAAGGAATATTACACTGAACAGTAGCGAATGCAGGAACACCGGCTGTATTCCATCAGACTTAGCCCTGGAAAGCATCCTCAGGGGCTGGGGAGCAATGGAGAAAAGCTGAAGATTATTGGACATGAGGGCAACACTTACTGATTCAGGATCCCTCTGCTGTTCAAGGAAAGCTGAAAACTCCACCAGCCTGAGCTTGGTCGTACCAATCGATCGGCCCTGCCACGCAGGGACTGAGGGAGCTGGAGCTGACATAGGCTCAAATCCTAAAATAAAAGAACCATTTTCATGAAGAAGTTGACAATTCCTCAGTTTATATTTTCTGAATTAAATATAATCATGAATTATGCATGTAGCCCTCGGATGTTTATATTAATTTTAGCGCATAATGAATTCAGAATGAGTTAAAATTGGAAAACCACAGAACAATATGTAGAAAAAGAGGTTCTAACCCAGCAAGCCAATAGAGGTGAAAATAAAAGATCTACTTCTTTGTTTCCTTGGAGCTGTAACTCACTGTAGAAGTTTTGTTTAAATTTTATACTAGATTACAGAGATTTATAGAGACTTCACACAGACTTACAGCTGACCCTTCCTCAGAAAGTGGCAGCAAGACTCACAGGAGATATTACTGCCTTGGGAGTCAAGAGAACCGGCCTCCATGGCTGGCTCCTAATGTGCCAAATGTTACAAGTAAATCACCTCTCTTTTTGCCTATTTCTTCTGCCACTCTCAATTCCCCTCTTCTATTTCAAGTATAAGGTTTCCAAGGCAAGGACCGTCTCTTAGTATGTATTTGCACATTGGGTCTTTGACATCCTTTGGAGCTTTTAGGCAGCGTTATATTACAGATAATAATAAATAATTACTGTAGAGAGCTGAATCATACCCTAAAAAGAAAAAGACTATTTTGAATTGATAATAAAGAGGGAATGACTTGGTCTAGAGAGAGAAGGGATGTTAACCACCATCTCTAATTCACCTCAAGAGAAGGAATAAATGCTATGTCTTGCTCCTCATCGTGGAAAATTAGATGAGAAGGAAACAAATCAGTAAAGGAAGAAAGGAAAGGCAGCAGCAGCTCAATCTTGGGAGAGACGCAGGCACAAGGAAAGCAGGGGAAAGGCACCAAAGGTTAGAAAACAAAGATAATCCTGAACTAGGTTGAGAACCAGGGAGAGATCACAGGTAGCACGTGTCCATATCCCATAATGGGAGCATGGCACCCAACTCCAACCCTCACATTTAGGCAATGAAAGTGTGAGGCTTGTATGAAATAGGGAATTACAAATGTGACTGGATAAATATGAATAGTTATTCTAATGGGGCAAAAAGTCATGCATAAGATTTGACTGATTTAGAAATACTAATAATTCTATTTTGAGAGAAAATATGGAAGAATAAAAAAAGATGATTCAAAATGTCTGCCTTAGAAAAGAATGTTATAAATTAGGAATATCAAGAAAAAGGAAATAATCAGGGATGTAGAAAGATAGCCTTAGTTTTAAGTATTAAATGACAGCAAGTCAGAAAATAATAAAAAATGGGTAAGAGTCAGAAAATGGCAGTTCAGACAAGAGTCAGAAGCATGGTGTCATTGTCAAGGAAGATGTAAAATTAGTCATCTTCTGCAAAGAAATAATGATCTTTCCTGAAATTAGCCATGAAGCCAACTTTGGGAAAAGGAGTAGAGAAGTAGCCATGGGAAGGACTTGACCAACTTGAGCAATGGAAGTCAGAATAAACGTTAGGTACTTACTGAAGTGGTACCAGGTAGAGCAGGACCCTCAGGGAGGGAAAAGTTATCAACAACCAGATAGACAGAAATGTTTTATACTTAAGGCTAAACATAAATGGTTTTGGAAGAGCTTCTAGCCTCAGTTCAAGATAAATTAAGACTTACTCTCATTACAGATGGAAGCAAGACTTAGCTATTAAAAAAGAAACATGCATCTCATTACTCATTTTTTACAGAGCATTTTCCTACAATATGGAGTACTGACTGGAGATCACATATCACAACTTTTTGCAGATGTGTTAGTGCTTCCTACCTAAAATGTAAAAAAATTCCTCAAAAACCCAAACCAAGTGATTTTCCCTCAGATACAACCAGATAATAGAACATTTGGAGTGGTGTTTGGTTTGGCCACAGAGAACGTTAGATATGGAGTAGTGGCTCTGTCCATCTCAGGAATGAATACATCACATTCCGTACACAACGTGGGTTTTTTAAAGGAGAGGATAAATGGAAGAATTACCTGAAATAGGAGCTGTGACTGATGGCTGTATAGGATAGGCCTGCTGAACAAATGGCTTTACGCTGGAATAAAGAGTTACACAAAAACATACACCATGTCATCCACAGTAAATTCCATTAAGAGTCACATAGCGTAAGAACATGCATGGTTAACGACCTCTACCCACAAACATGCCTCTCCCCTGCATAGCTTATTTAACATCAGACAGTAAAGAGGTAGCAAAGAGAGAGGGGGATGACAATCACACCCAACAAAGTGAGGAGCTCATCTGCTGTCAGTCACACAGCAGGAAACCTGACCCGCCTGTCGCAAGTGTCGCAGCAGACATAGATGGTGATTGTTTTGACTCCCAATAAATCTAGAGGACACTGAACTACAGGGGCACAAAGACTTCCCTGGACCTCGAGGGAATAAGATGGGGAGAAGCTGAAAAATAAGGCTAGGAAACACTGCTCCAGAGACCACCCCAGGGCTGAAAATGTAACCCCTGACAGCGGGGCAAAGGCTCCCTGCTCCGTATGGTGCTGTTCCTAGCACAGTGCTGACCGGCGGTAACCCCACTGACTACTAATGGGCCTCAGGCAGTCATCTCCTGCCCTGCAGGAAAATTCTTCTCCCTCGCCTCCAGTATGGCTCATATATTTAAAAGAGGATGGAAGTATTTGTGCTGGAAACTCATTCACAGGCAAAACCTTACCAGCTGCTTCCCTGGCCTTATCATTGCATCTCCCCGCGCAATGGGAGAAAAAGGAGTGTGCCCATTAGGTATTCAGCCTCGGCTTTGAGGTCTGGGATCCCTTATAACTTTCTAAATGTGAGTTCACATCACTGTAAAGGCTCTTCCTCTCCCTACAACTATCTTTTCCTCCTTTTCAGAAAAATTTGCAAGTCCTTGCCTCCTTGATATCCTCTGGCAGCAAAGTGCACAAGCCAGCCCCATACTGCATAAAGAGGCATATTTTAATTTTCAGACTTACTCTTGCGAGGATCCAGGCTGCCCCGTTTGAATCATGCCCGGCCAAAACTGAAAGAGGAAAAACAAACAAACAGACCCACAATTGTTTTCTTTGTTGAAAGATTTTGGGTATTTCTGAACAAGTATGATTCCTTTTGCAAACACAAGTGAAAGCATTAATCCATTCATTCAGCCTTGGTTTTCTACTGAACATTGTTAGAGAATACAGGGATTTTTTGGGGTCTCGGCTAACAACTTACCCCAGGTGCCCCAGGAAATGTAGGACGGGGAATTCCCGGCAGGCCCAGCTTGTTGTGAATAGCAGTAGCTGAGACTATCTGAGCTGATGACATTGCTGCCATGTGCTGGAGTGCTTTGTCCTTTGCTGTCTGATCCTTTAATATGACAATTACATGGAGTCTTAAAACATTTGGCACAACAAATGATGTTAAAGAACTGCAGCTACAAGCACATAACTAATAACTTAAAAAGCCACACAGAAAATGCAAACATAGCAAACCATGCAAGAAAAAAAAAATACAGCACGGAGGCTAACACTCAAACTACCTCAAGGCAAAACCTCCTCTCAGACATGCATAGTAGACCTGAATTCTCACAGTCTGCTCTGCCAACACACAGGAAGCTCTGGGAGAGCAAACTACTGCCCACTTGTTTATCTGGGCAAATTCTGCTGATTTTAAATCAGGCTGGACTAAACACGGTCTGCTTCTAAGGCTCTCCCTGCAGGGCAGGGAGCTCTGAGATTTGAGCTCTGTCCTTTAGTTCTAAGAGAAGTTTGCCTTTTGTTTTACACTGTAAAATGAGAACACAGAACCGTGACTGACTCACAAACAATGACAGATTTTTCTTCATGCTTACAGGTTTAGAAACATTTTGGATTCTGTTTTACAACAAGTATTTTACAAGTTAGATCACAAAAAAGTAAATAATTTTAAAATTCCAATTGTGGTATTTTACTGATTTACAGTGTTCCCAATGAAAACAATCAGGCATAAAATTTCTGCTGTTTTCAAGCATACAGGAACAGGTTTAGGAAAAGACAGGTTGTTATCGAATACTTGTATTGGAGCAGCGCTTGGAGTCCTAGTCACTGCCAATCACATATGATCACAGAATAGAAAGGGAAAGCCTATTAATGCAACAGAGTTAACTGAGTGGATATCTTAGGCCAGGTAAAATAAGTAAACAACAGACTGTTACTCTCTGGTAAAGTGGGGCTCCTCATCCAGAAATATTGAATTAATAAGTGCTAATATTTAGGTATGTAACTTAGAACAAAGGAACACAAGCAGTATTAGGCAAGAATTTGGTTTTTTTTTTTTTCTGGTTTTATTTTACAAGCGAAGTAGAAAGCATGCTGGCAAGAGATGCATGCTCTTATATATCACTTTGCATATATGCTCCCTCTAAAGCTTGTATGTAGTAGTAATATAGGTGAGCAGTTTCTTCCTTTCAATAGCTCCTTTAGAAACAGCACAGGCTGAAAGTACAGGAAAAGCTAGCCGAAAATTCTGCCAAGCACAGCTAAGGTACATAACACTTTGTTTAGTTAAAATACTTACCATGCTTGTTACCTGGATACAACAACAAACAGTTTATTAAAATGCTTGTGTAGGATAGCAGATTCTTAGCAAAATATGAACAAAATAGTAAGAGACAAAGGAAGAGCAGTCTGCTCAACAGTAAATATCAGCTTTAAACAAAGGCATTATTTTCACCTAGGGACTGATTCATTAAAAGAAAAAAAAAAAGCATAAAAAACTAACAACAAAACACTGTGGGGAGATAACCCCCACCTCCCCGCAAGAAAGCTGCAGCGACTGAATGAAGGGATTGTTGCTCAGCTTGTTTCCCCGAGTTGTGCCAGGAGCCCCGGCAGGTGCCTCTGTGGATGCAGCCCGGGAGCGCGGCAGGTGGAGCAGGGGAGTAGTTGCTCCCGCATCGTCCCTGCTCTGCACCTCGCAGGACAGGAGCCTGAAGTGCAGCCCGCCACGGTGCTGCCTGCAGTGGCGTCAGCACCTGAGACTCACCAGCACTGCTCCTGCACAGCGGCACCAGATGCTGCCTTCTGACCTGTCCAAGTCTCAGGACTGCCCTGTCACAGCTGACAGTGAAACTACAGAGCAGCTTCTGTCCTGGTGCCGTGCGCTGGATGGGAGGCGAGGAGACACGGTATCCAGTGGTGCGTGAGCAAAACTTGGTCATTTCTGCAGCTTGCAGCCTTCCCATATAACCCAACCAATGCACTGGGTAAGAGCTGGAATTCAGCTCTGCTCTGCTGGCTACTGGCGCTCACCTCTGCCTGCCCCAGGGTAGGAGGGGGTACACTGGAGGTTTCTGCATGGCGTGTTTTACTGGCTGACTTTGAATGTTTGCAGACCACTGGGCTAAAAAATGCTTTCATGGGCGTTAAGAGGTGGCAGTATCCTGAGATTCATGCAGCTCTCCAGAAAGCTGACTCCTCTACCCTCCTGCACAGTAAGAAGGACCCTCCATCATGAAAACATGAAAATGAAGAGATGTCCCTAAGCATTATAGAGATGCTGGCCCCACTGGACTTTTCTGTTTCTTTTCCTCCCTTTTTTTGTTAGGTGAGCTGGCTTGGAAATGCCAAACCTTGCAAGTCTCACCTGCAGTCATAACGAAACCAAACATACAGGGGATCGATAACTCGTGTGTGAAACGCATGATTCAAGAGACACATGCGCATCTGGGTCCTAGTAACCTCCAAAACTACGTAAGAGCTGCTTTTGTGACTATCTTGTTATTCTCCAGACTGCTGTGGCACTACAGCCTCCTCCCCTGCACTATCTCCTGGCTGCAACCAGCCACGCCACTGCCACCACATGAAGGTGCAGCCAGTGCCCGTGCTCCTGCCGAGTTCCCAAACTCATACAGTTCTGCTGCTATGATGGCCTTACTATTGGGTGGATCTAAACTAAAGGAGAATTTAAGAGTAAAAGCTTTGTTAGCGATATAAAAGTCCGTACCTGGGAGACGCATGAGCCCAGGGCAAATCATATTATCTCTGACATAGTTGATCTCTCCTTGCTTCAGCCATCTACAGCCTCTGATCTAAGGAACTGCTGTTGCTAGTGCAGTAAGCACCTACAGGAGACACTGTATTTCTCCCTTACCAGCATTGAAAACAACTGGAGTGCATTACTTTCTGTAACATCATCTCTGTCCAAGGACTAGAATAGGAGCCTGGACACCCAACTTCTACACAGCAACAATTAGGGCAGGTACACCCCACCATAACCTTAGACTGCCCTGTGGAGCTCTTAGCCACCATTGGCAGTGAGTCAGAGGATCCGGAAATTTAGGAAGAGTGACAGAGATTTTTTGAGGTAGAAACCACCTTTTGTTTCATGACATGAGTGGGATGTGCCTTCCTTCTTGCCAGTTGCTGGTTTTCACCCTAGAGTGTTCTGCACTTTGTGGTGGCCATTCACCTCATTCTTTTCGACAGATTACATTTTCAGGAGGATGAAGAGAAAGCAAAAACATTTATGGTGACAGCTCAGAAATACAGCCCTTGCAACAGGGCTAGTCTTGAGAAGCTTCAACGACAAAGTTTCCCAATGATGACAAATCTGCCAGCTCCATTGGACATCAACAGATTGAGGCCAACACACATCAACGGGAAGTTTCACCTTTTGTAGGCTTAGGAACCTCTCTGCATCGTTGGAAGATCATTTTTTCCTCAAAGTAACTGTAACTTCACATTCAAACATAAAAGAAATCAAATTCAAAATCAAATACAAATACATAAGAGGTTCTGACTTCCACTGGCAAAAGAGCACCTTCAGCTCCAGGAATGTTTTGAAGAGCTGCAAGGCAGTGGCCTATGCTTGTATAATCAGGCAGACTTCATAGTCTTCAAAAACAAATGGGAAAATCAAATTTTAAAGCTGTTTATTTAAACTGAAATATTAGCTTCTCTGCCACTTCAAAAAACAAGTATATGTTGGAGGTTTTTTATGCCATAATGGAGAGCACTCATAACCAGGAGGGAATGAGCCTTTCTACCTATCACTGCAAGACAACCACTTCTGGGATGAAACTTGGTAACTGATTAATAACACACAATGGTATTACATCACAGTTTAGGCAGCAAGAGAAGTAATATATCCAATTAAAACGGCAGGGGTAATTTAAACAGGCAGATTACAGTAATTACCCAGGTTGGAATTTGGCCAGGACAAATGGGTTAACAGCCTACTCTAAACAGGAACGTTGTAGGATTTTTAATGACCACAAATAGTTAAGACTTAGATTTCCTATCTTGTCCAAGAGAGAAGGGGTTTGGGTTTGCTGTGTGAAGCTGGAATAAATTCTTTCGGGTCAATGAGGTCTATGCTGATGTACATAAAATAAAAGTTTGGCCCAGCAGCTGCAGAGTCCCGTGCTGAGGTTCCGCAGAGGCTTGAGGAGGACAATATCTCCTACTGAATCATTAAATCCTGCTGGAGCTTAAGGTATTCCTTGGATAGGTCCCATCTGGCCCTGACCTGGCTTGACCCTACTTAATTTATGAGCTCTGATGGGATTGTTTCTGCCCACGAATGACACTGTAGTAAGTAACAGACCACACTCTTAGACTGCTGCCCTCCCCTCCCCTTATAAAAGTCCTCTGTGCTGTGGTACGTAATCAGTAATGAATGTTACTGAGGTGGATTTAGAGTACAATCAGTGGAAATGTGGTCTAGTTCCACTAAACTCCTAAAATATCATCACTGTAATGGAGATCAGGATCTGCCTTGTGTTTTAGTTGACTGATTCTGGCTGCAGTTGCAAGCACTTTGTTTTTGGAAGGTGTAAGCACTAAGAATCTAATGCAAGGAGACAATATAACTTTTAATGAATCAGGCCCTTGAGGTTTCCTTTTCACCCATTAGTTTTGGAATGCAAAATACACAGTTAAATTAGATAATAATAATTCCCAATATCATCCAATTATAAATCTTAATAGCTATAAAAGCCCCACATGAAACAAGAGTGCTACATGACAAGCACAAAAGGAGTTGTTCTTGACTTTCTTTTAATCCAACATAAACAGAAAAATAATTCAATCAATCAGGTCAAACAAGTTCTACAGCAAAAAATAAAACCTGTTATCCTAGAATGATAAATGGGGCCTTGAATATCATGTTATCTTATGACTTTGGGGGGGGGAATCTAAGACAGCATGAGGAAAAGTAAGCACAACAGAACACAGTATTAATTCAAGAAGCCCTAAAACCTAAAAGACAAGGCTTAAGCTTTTCTTGTAAGGAAAAAAAAAATTACATAACAGAAGAAACTGGAATTTGCTCACAAAATGGATATTACAGTAACGCTAACATAAAATAGATTGCTAATAAGCATTTTGCAGATGTTATTTCTGCTCAGATCTCATATTGATTCAAATAACCTTTGCAATAATTAGCTGTAGCTCAAAAAAGATAAACAAATCATGAAAATATACAATCGTTCTGGACAAAAGATAGAGAGCACTTCAGTGTTTCTAGCCCTGATCTCCAATTTGCTTATTATTAGAGAAGACAGGAGTAAATACAAAAGCTGGCTATTTCAGCCAGGCAATAGCTAATGCCAAGAAGAGAATGCGCATTCAAAGCTGTCCCAACTTGCTGCCTAATGAGTAGCAATTAATCCATCTTATTGTATTTCAAAATGCTGAAGACTCCATTCACATCAAAGGGAATTTTTCAAGGCTTTTATCATTGTTCATTTAAAAAGTATAGAGCTATCTTTAGCATTTTATAATTGACAATATTTTCTTTTTATCCCTCAATGCAGAATGTAGAATAATGGATTTTAAAACATGTAATATGTGTGAACTGTAGGTATTTCAATGTTTCTTTTTTGTCTCTGTCTAATTAATCTTGCACTGTGAAAAAATAAATGAAAGTCTAAGATAGGTGTATATCCTGCTGTGAAGATCTTTACTCTCTATTTATGCACAACTTCCAATCCATCTTTTCTCCTGAATGGACAGAGGTGACTTTGGCTTCCTATCAGTGCAAAGGTGGGGGATGCTGCAACCTAACACTATGGACTGGTGTATTTGGCACAGAAATACAACATCAGAGGGTAAAAATTCTGCTTTGCCTCCTCCAGTCTCTGCATGAGAGGAAATGTCATGAAGAGGAGCTGCCTTTCAGGTCTATCTCCAAGGATAGCTTTATCTCAGCCTTTCTTTCCATTTTCATGAGATGAAATTTCTCTAACTTCAGGAAGATTTCAATAACCTCAGAAAGTTAAAGATTTTAATCTTAAAATAGGAGGATTTTCATGCTTTACAGAATTAAAATGTGCAACACCCCTGGAAGGGCTGATGGGACATTCTCTGCAGCAACAGCATTTATGGGTGAAACTTCTGTGTCTTGCAGGCTGAGGATCCATCCATCCAGAGCGACTTGAGGCACTTACCAAAGAAAAGGGACGTTGCTGGACCAAGCAGACTTTATAGCATGCAGGTAAGATTTCAATCTCTTAGGCAAGCTTCAGTAATACTCTGTCCAATGCCACAGGTGCAGAGAGCTCTGAAATCTTTTCATTCATCTTGATTTTTGCAGAAGATAAACACAAGAAGGCTCACCCAAGTCCTCTCCTTGCCATGGGCAGGATTCAGACAGAAAGATCTCTTGGTATAAAATAAACTCAGCAGGTACTTGGGGAACAAGAGTTATTTGTTATACCCTTTATCAAAGCAAAAGACCAGAAACTGAGAGCAACGGGACAGATTGGCCACATCTCAAAAGATCGGTAAGAAAAGGCATTATGAAGAAAACTGCTAGCAACAGACGCCAGCTGGGGGACAAGAGCCTCCACGCCGTGCCCTTGCAACCTCAAGAGCCTGCCCGTGAGCATCTAAAGCAGTGCCAGCACACAGGGAACAACCAGCTTCTCTGCAATATCTTGCCTCATGTACTCATGGGAGGTGCGCAGAGAGGACGCTTGGTGATAAAGAGAAAGAAACATAGGAGTTGGAGATGGCCTTGGGTCAAAGCTGACTGAACTTGTAGCTATGGATTGGCATGAAGAATCTCTGCGTTAACCTACAGAGTGCTTTCCCCTTACGCTGCAGGTAGGAAACTTGACATCAGTTGCATGTGGTTTTTTTAAGTAGTAATTGCTCCCCTGGATGACACCAATCACAGGTTTTACAAAGTAATTGCAAGCACCAGCTCATTATTAGTAGAGCGAGATTGGCCCAGGTCGGAAGCAGTGCTTCTGTTGGCTATCTTCTTCTTGGTCATCCCGTCACCAGGAAATGTGGATAGCACCTGCTCCAGGAGAATAAGAGCTCATCATCTTCCTGAGAAGGTTGCTGACCCCTTTTGAAACAATTGGCACTTACAGATATTCACCTTGTCTTCCTTTCACATCAGTGATGTTCTTCTCAGGCAGTTTTCAAAAGACACCAGACTGTACAGATGGTTCAATACCAGGAATAATAAGAAAAATGGGCAGTAGCACTAACAAAACATCTGGAGGAGCAAGATTTCATCTCAGGTCCAAAACCAGCAGCTTTCCCACTTCCAGGGAGTAATTGCAGTTCCCCGGTAGAAAAAGCGAGGGCTCTCTTTTTCATAAAGGCAGCTTCCATACAGCACCTTCTTGTATCAAAGTTCCGTCTCTTCCATGTGGGGGGAAAAAGGTCAATGGGAGGCTGTAACTTCTCTGGAAGGGGCCTGTGCAAGGGGGCAGATGTTGTGCCATGGCACCTCAATTGCTGAGAGCATGAAGGCAAGAAAGAGAGGAGGGAGATGGGGAGAGCCTGGCTCCTCTGCCCTTTCTGGGCACTCCTCAGGCTGAAGGCTGTGGAGGAGTCACTGGGGTTGTGTTGGGGCTCCTGCGGGAGCTAAATCCTGGGGTCAGCATGAGTACCCAGGAGCAGGGACAGGGGGAGCGGCACAGGACCCACCGGCCAGCAAGACCTGTGGGGGAAGCACTGGGGCGGGTTTTGCCATCAGTGATCTCTGGAGGGTGGCAAGGCCAGGGGCTGGCAAACCTCTGTCACCAGAGTGCACTTTGTCCTCACCATGTAGTCACAGAGAGTTGAAGCAAATGCCCCTGAAGCATGCTGGAGGCATGGGTGTGGGAGACTCCTCCTGAAGCCATCAATTCCTTGCACCAAAACGGCAGCTCCCCCACTTTCCACTCAGCTCTGGGGAAAATGCAACCCACTGACGGGTGGGATGGGCCACCAAGGTCTGACCGCCTGAAGAAATAGTTTGCTGCCCTAACAGATCTTTCTTTCTTCAGGTGACTCTTCAAAACGAAAAAATGCCTCTGGATCTCTGTTTACTGCAAATGGCACATCTAGGCTAGGGGTCTCAAACACTGTTAGGGATGAGCTAGCTTCTTTCTCCTTCGGAAAGCTTCAGTACAAATCAGACAGCAGGTGCTGTACTGAAAATTATTTTTGCTTTGTAAGTGTCTTCATATTTTAAGCTATTTTGGGCATTCAGAAAGGGAAATATTTTAGAGCAGTAAATCAAATATCTTTGTTAAGTTCCTAGGCCTGTATTTTGGTATCTAAGAGGGCTTCCTGACCTTTGTAGCCTGAGTGCTCACCAGTCCTATAAAACTCCCGGAGAGTTGCTGGTGCTGAGCACCTCTGAAAGTAAGGCCACCTATTTACGTACTTAATTTTAGGCATCAAGGCTTGACAATTTAAGCTTAAAATGCTACATATCTCTGTATTATTGCACCCTCGGTTAAAAAGCAGTATGCTTAAGTTGTCTTAGTTGTTCTTTACAAACCCCAACTGCTCAGCCAGTGCAGCTAAAAAGCCAGCCACCAACAGCCATACAAGCTCGCCAGCATGCTGCCCACTGCGGACGAAATACCCAGTGCTCCTGTCACGGAGGCCTGTTACAAAGCCAGGCTGTTATTGATATGCTGTGGTTCCAGGATCATGGTAAGCATCCACAGTGCTCACCGCTTAGTATTGTGAAATCACTTTCTGAAACACTTTGCCTTTCAGCTAGAAGAAAAATGTGGTGTGTTCTCATCTGAGAAAAAAAAAATCTACCAAAAGAAAAAAGGAGGGAAGTAAAAGACTTACAAGGTCCTTTGTTTTTCATTAAAAAGAAAAAAATCAACAGCAAAAACTGCAAAACCTCTCTTCCACTTCTAAGTAACATGAAAACAAAACAAAAAGGGTCCCAAGATCTCTGCTGGAAAACTTGAAAAAACAAGCAATCCAAGAAACCCCTATCAAGCATTTCCAAGAGCTTCTTTTCAGCCTGATAATATATTTTATGGAAAGCAGGGAAAATGGGGACATGTACAATTCATCACATCAGATTAAGCAAACACACTTAATATTCCCTCAACAGTGCTCTGGTTGAGGCTCTCCAAAGAGTAAACGTCAGTATTTTACTTTAAAAAATAAAATTTCCGGGAATCTTGTAAATAGGACGTAACTTGAGGTGATACCAGACTGTACTCTAGAAACACCTTATAGTTACGGCAAACTTGGTAAGCTGTGCTCTCTGGAAGTTGGAATAAATGACGTATTTTAAGTATTCTTTACAGCATCTCAAAAGCACAGACAAAAAACATTTGGGAATGGAAAACAATTACCCCAATTACCCCTTTGGAAAAAGCAAAAAAGAAAAAGTGTCTACACAACTGCATAAAACTCCCATGTATTTAAATACACTCCTAGAACTCAACTGTTAAAAAAAAAAAATAGACTAATGGGTTAAAAACCAGGTTTAGGTGCTGAGCTGTTACAAAGAGTAGTTCACTTTGCATTTGGACAGTGTTAAAACAATGTTTTTAATGTGAATGCTAGTGCAGAAACCGGAGATTAAACACAAAGAGACGCAGACAGCTACCACATGCAGGAAAACAAGGTTACAGGCACAGCAGCACCAGGCGCTCGCCCATCACCGCGGGGAGGAGGAAGGGACAGGCATAGCAACCACAAGCCCAAAAGCAGAAAAGCGCATACCTTCAGCTTGGAATGAAAATCACGAGATTTCCTTCTGGCAAGAACCTGAATGTGACTAGACACCTGCAGGGTAGGGGAAGGGAGGAAACAAAGGAAAAGCCTGTAACCATGGAGATGAAAAGCCCCCTACAACTGGGCAAGCCAAACGTACCTTAATGGCGGCTTGAATTTCTCGAACTTTCTTTCTTGCTAAGACCTGTATGTGACTAGACACCTACATTGTTCAGGTTTACAGGGGGAAAAAAAAAAACAACAAACAAAAGAAAAACAAAAAGCAAATCAAATTTAAAATATCTATTTTTTTCTTTAAAAAAAAAAAAAAAACTTTTCTGAGGGAAAGAAGTTATTTGCATCTTCAGTAAGCTCTGCTGTTAAAGATACCACATTCCCAGCCAGATACCAAGCTCTCAGCACTGAGGCTTAACAATACAGGTCATCACTGCAGTGACTTGATTAAGGAAAAAAAAAAAAAGAAGAAGGAAAAAAAAAAGTGTAACCCACCAGGTTGTGCATTCAGCTACAAGAGAGAAGACACAGTTCGCAGCTGGACACAGCCCATGTGCTTTGGTACTGATCCCATCCATGCACAGGCTCTGTGCTCTCACGTGGGGAGCCGACAGGATTTCTACCCCATCTGCCGGGGATGAAGATGCCCACTCATACCATTTGCCACTAGGCTCGAGCCATTACTTGGCATTGAGAAGTTTCATCCATTATTTATTTTGTTCTGCAGCTCCAATAAGGAGCCACAGGCTGCATTTTGACCCAGCTGCAACGCTTTAAACTTTGGCACAAATGATAAAATATTCACACGACGTAGGTCCCTAAACCTGTGCTGGCTCCCTCGGTAATCTCAGCATCAAGTCTGCCCACAAAACACTTGTGTAAGTGGGGACCAGTAACCTGACAGCAGCTTGAGTGATGTCCAGGTTTGGCCCATTATCATTACAGTTTGGTAAAGAAATTTGTGTAAACCCAGACCTGCTCCAGACCAGTTACTGGTCAGAAGTTGCTTCCTGTTCAGTGAAAGGTCCGGGCCCAGATTCACGTTCATCTTTACTCAGGCTCACACTGAAATCCACGCTACTGATGATGAGGGTTTCATGATGCTGCCCAGCATCGCTCGGTAGTGCTCAGCACCCTACAGTCCTCTGCGCAAAGGTTTGAAACCTGCAGTGACGGTAAAATCCGCTAACGCAACATCTCTGCTCTTGTTTGACCCAGGGCATCCCGTATCAGGTGGTGTACATGTTTCTTAAGTTAGTTACCATTCCCATCTGGGAAAGAACACAGCAAAACAGAAGGAGAGACAAAGCTTGACTTCCTCCCTCGGTAAGACTATTCCACGACAGTAGTACCCCAAAGCCTGTAGTTTTAGCAGGGAAGCAAACAGTAATGCGTAAATGAGTACAGCTCCTGAAGGGCTCCTTCAGCGACTGCTTCAGGAAGCAGCTCAGGAACCAACCCGCAGTAATTCAGAGTTATACTCTTGCTTACTAAGCAACTTGGCAGTCAAACACATAGACCGAGTTTTCACACATGTTCATTTGTTTTGCTTTCAGTGGGATATTAGTGGTGTTAAAGGTTATACATGAAGCACAATCGTAACATTTAATTGCTCAGTTGAAACTCTAAAGTAACGACAATCAAACTTTTCTAAACACTTGGCGTAAAGTGGTTTATGAATTGCTACAGAGGGATGTACAAGTACGGAGGCAGAACATCGCCATATGAAAGCCATCACAGCCCTCTTGGTTTCACCACAGCTCTGCCAGTACATGCTGGCCAAGGACCTAGCCCCAAGGTCTGCGTTTTGACTCCTGATGCAATTTTAAGATCCCAGCGTAACCCCTGACTGTTGGAGCCCACATGGGCATAGCAGGGCAGAACTTGGGACTTTGTTTCAGGTTTCTTTGCCAATCTTTTGTTTGTTCCTTCTCCACACGCTGCGGTTTCTCTCCTTTCTCATGTCTTTTTTCGTCCCTCATACACATGTTCTCTTCCTAAGGACACCATCCCGGATAAAACATCACCCAGTTCAAAGTGCTTTAAACCCAAGGGCTGGCAGCAGGCCACCTGTGTGTGTGCTGACTCGGCATGACCTGTCCCTGCACTACAAAACACATGTAGCATGCAAGCGTACGAGCCTCTGCCATCCCCTTTGTCAGACGTGTGGATGGGGAGAAGGGGAATCTCGCACCTGATGTTAGAGAAAGCAAGGGGACTCTGCAATTTGTGAAGCATTCTGAAACAGCACAAGGGTTTAGTAACCACTGCATAAACGACACAGAGCACGTGCCTTCCGTGAGGCTGCTGATACTGTGGATATTATAAATTAAAGGATTTAGTCATATGAGGTAAGTTAATGGTTATCTGATAACCATCTGAAAAAGACTTAAGACTGGTTAGAGGTTTATTCTGACTCTTTGATGAATAAAATCTTACAGTGGTCATAGACTCGGAGCCTGAAGGCTCTTAGGGCATTCTTTTATTTTTTTTTTCATCCTGTAGCAAGTACTGCCCATGAGCTGAAAGCGTGATTACGATCAGTCCTGCTAGATAGTTTTTATTTATTTATTTACCTCTCATATCCAAAGATCATAACCTCTATTATATAGGCAAATTGGCTGGAGTTTTACAAGTTCCATTGCTCACCATCTCAAAATAATCATTATACTGAGTAATTGTCCTTATAGAGAAATAAGGCACAATACATTAAGCTTCTGTGTCAACTTTTGAATTTTTTTTTCCCCAAACACAGGGGTTAATAGCTTCATGTACACATAAGTTAATAAAAAATGCATCCTCAAACTGCCACTGAAATGATGCATAACATTTAAAAAATGGAGTTTTAAATATTTTTTAAACAGCATGTATTTAATCTGAACAGTGAAGTCAACACATCATCTCATCAGAGCTGAAGCACAGAGAGCCACTGCAGCCAAAAATGCCCTGTTTTGTCATTCACCAACATGCACACTTCCCCACTGGGTTATTTTACCTGCTTCCTGGTCCGTGTCTTCCCTGTTCTAAGTTTGATGTATCTGGCTATCAATTCATTCCTACCTGAAACAAAGAAAAATTCATGATAAGGGACAAGCAGCATCACATCCATAAATACCATCAAAATACCACATTTACACATATGAGCTCCAGGTGTACGAGGCTTATGTTTTCTTACACCTACTGCACTTTTCCTTTGCAAACTATTTATCAGTATTTCTCATTGTTCATCAGTATTTATCTCCCCTCTCCTTAACGGACACTGTATGTGCCACACGAATTATGCAGAGGGCTACGAGTTCAGGGTTTTCCCACTGAAGTCCTGCAGCTGTTTGCAGGGAGAGGCACCTCCGTGGCCTCCTGGGCAGGGGTTCCTAGGATGATCTCTCAGTGAGGAACCCCTCATGCTGGGGGCTGACACGAGGTCTGGGCTCCACTGGTTTTGCGTCCAACTGCGGCGGATGGTGCTTGCTCCCCTGGCCCACCTGGACCCCTGCTGGGAGGAGCAGCTGCTCTTGAGAAGGTGATGTGCCACCCGAGCCGAAATGCCAATCACCCAGATGATACGGTTTCGCATCAGCTTTTCTCCAAGTTTCAATTCTGTGAGGAGGACAGCAAAATCTATCCTTCCTGCCAGGAAGCACTCTGCCTCCTCCTCTGACAGAAATCACTGTCCCAGTTCAGCAGGTTATCAATCACACCCTTAACTCTACACACGACAGCGGTCGCCCTGCGGTGCCTAAGTTCCTGCTGCAGTGGGGCCAATCATCACTGTGGTTTGTTATTCAGAGCTCTATTTCTCTTGGAAATGTATAGTATTTCCAAGTTTCTAAAATGGCTATTCGACTCTTCTTCAGTCACACATTATGCTACCTAATACAAAATAACATTTTCTTTCCAAATAATTTATTTCCTAAATATTGCTGACATGGAAGATAACACAGTTTTATGTGGTGTCCTGTTTATTTTCACTGCATATTATGTTACTTCTCCATGAGTTGTAATAACTTAAACATACTTGTTCAACAAGCCCTAAGTTATGGAGTTATTTGCATTCAGCACAGGGGATATGCAGCCCGTGTGTAGTAAATGAGAAAACTGATTTAGCAGCAAGCTGAAAACAGAGAGGTTAAGAAAATAACTCATCACCCACCAAGTTATTACGAAGTGGATAAGTACATAGCTGGAGCGTGCAGAAAGTTACTGTGTCAGCCAGGGACTCAAACTCTTGCAGTTTGATGTTGTGTGAGAGAGACATTCAAGTTTTCAAGTAGCCTACCTATGTTTGAAGGGCATTTTCTTGACTGGAAGTTGAACACTATTAGTCAAAACAGACCTTCACTTTCCTTTTCTCTTCTGTCCCCCTCTGAGACTTATTTTACACCCTTTGCATCAAGTGTCTCGTGGCTCCTGTCTCTTTCATGGTTTGTTTGCTAAATAGGTACTAGAATATGAAATACTTCAGAGTAGAGCTGTGTTTTCTCCAATTCCCTTTTTGTTTTGGTTGGGACTGCAGCAGGTTTCCCACAACGGTGACATGAGCCAGCAGAGTCCCCAGGTGGCCAAGAAGGCCAACGGCATCCTGGCTTGTATCAGCAATAGTGTGGTCAGCAGGAGGAGGGAAGGGATTGTCCCCCTGTACTCGGCACTGGCGAGGCCACACCTTGAGTACTGTGTCCAGTTTTGGGCCCCTCACTACAAGAAAGACATTGAGGTGCTGGAGCGGGTTCAGAGGAGAAAAACAAAGCTGGTGAAGGGTCTAGAGAACAAGTTCGGTGAGCTGCTGCTGAGGGAACTGGGGTTGTTTAGCCTGGAGAAAAAGAGGCTCAGGGGAGACCTTATCACTCTCTACAACTACCTGAAAGAAGGTTGTACAGCCATGGGGGTCAGTCTGTTCTCCTAAGTAACAAGCAGAAGAAATGGCCTCCAGTTGCACCAGGGGGGGTTTAGGTTGGACATGAGGAAAAATTTCACTACAGGAAGGGTTGTGAAGCCCTGGAACAGGCTGCCCAGGGAAGTGGGGGAGTCACCATCCCTGGGGGTATTTAAAAGACATATAGATGTAGTGCTGAGGGACATGGCTTAGAGGGGGACCTGGCAGTGCTGGGTTAATGGTTGGACTTGATCTGAAAGGTCTCTTCCAACCAAAACAATTCTGTGATTCAGTTCTGTAACTCTTCGTCAGGTATTTTCAGGACAGACTTCAAGAGGTAAATTTCACATGAGGAAACAGTTACACAAACATGCAACATTTCTCCACACAAATGAGGGATTTCCATATGCAAACACAGGAGCAGATAGTTAGCTAATTTCACGCAAAGACCTTGTCTTTTGGCTGGACAGAAGTTCTGCAGCCTGTTGTGCCCACAAGGTAGTTGCCATTTATAGTGAACAAGAGCCTTTCTGTTCATGGGGTGAAACTAGGAAATGCTCAATCTCTGTATCTCTCTATTCTAATGTTCTGTCTCACAATTCAAACAGTTTGATTCAAATATGAAGAATGAGTTTTCATAGTGGTGGCTGTCTCCCTATGTTCTTAGGCTCACACAGCAGCCACCTCACAGTGACAGGACTGCAAACTCACTTGGCAGGTGTTGGGCATGGACAGAAACGGAGCTGGCTCTACTCTTCATTTAAATTTGATGGAAAAGGTCTACAGTGGAAAAATATCACAGAGTGTGGGAAAAGGAACTGACAGAGAGGTTGAGAGTCTGAGGCCACAGCAACGAGAAGGGTGAGGAAGATGTATACAATGATGGCACATCATATTAAATGTGCTTTGGACAAGAGTCTTCCAAAAACCTCTGGCTTGGTAATTTTCATGCCTCTGCAGTGTCCCTTTAATGAGTACTAGGCTAGCAGACAGTAAAGAGGTGCACAAAAACTAAAAGAAAAACAGGAAGATGCATTTCACCACTTGCCAATAGGCAGCCCGAAGGGGTGCTAACCTGCAGGAGCAGCCCTCTGTGATCTGGTGCGATTCAGAGATCGCCGTATTCCTGCAGTCACTGAATGCACGTTTTGATTTAACTGGGTAATGTCCCCACTCCAGAAAGTATGTTCTTTGCATATCTTTAAGCATGTACATTCGCTAAGCACCCAGAATAGTTTTTTGGTGCAAAAAAAACATTGTCAGGTTGTCCTTATCAGCAGCCAATGACTCTGCAAGGTCAATGACTCTATAAGGTGATATAAAGGATGCGTTGTCATCTCTTGACCCTCTGCCTATACTGAAGATATTTTAGATACATAGTCACAGCACAGGTCACTCCAGCCATCCTTGCCCAGTAAGGCAGTCCTATGCAGCCCTCAGCCATAGCTGAGGAAGGAAGAGTTAAATCTCATGATTTCACAGTTTTCTTCCCAGTCAAGAAAGCTAAAAAACTATTTTTAAAGGAAAGCTCAGATTTCCAGGCAGCCACTTGACAGGAAAAGCAGCTTTGTAAAACACACCAAGCACTGAAAGTCTAGACTGTGTTATTCAAAATACCATTCAAGTGCTGTCTCCAGTTGAGCCTCAGTCCATCCATGAAGTGTTTTGGCTTGAATCAAGGTAGGGGGAGTTCTCTAGCCGCTACCTACCCGGCAGGGGTATGACTAACAAGATCGTGGTTTTGCAAAGTGATCGCTTCCCCTTAAGGTGAAGTCTAGCTGGAGCCTAGCTTGAGAAGAGTCAACAGGGTGGAATAATTTGACTTAACTTACAGGGAGGAGGAACTCTATGAGGAACAAAGAAAAGTGGCCAAGGTAACAGCCTTATATTTTCCTCACAGCCATGTTTTCAATGCAGCAAAGAAACATGCATCAGGTTTAGCCGGAGCAGGACATACTGGACCCTCACGAGGCTCACTAAATATATTCTGCCCAGCACCACGATCTGAAAAGACAAACTTTTTTTTGGACTACCAAAAAGCCACTAACACAAGAACTGCCTGACATATACAAGATAGACATCCCCGACTAAATGTTTACAGCTTTTGTGTTATCTACTAATCACTGGTGCTCTTCTTTACCAACTCTGACAGATAGTAAAAGAAAAGATACTATGTCACGATCAACTAAGGCCCGGAGAGGATTTTAAAGAAAGGAAGGCTTAATAATCCTAAAAACACCCTTTCTTGTTCCTGGGAATGAGAAGACTGAAACAAAAGGAGATTCAAGGAACTTATTTAATTGGCCATTAGAAACCTTTGGGTGAAAAATGCTCATTAATAAATAGATCCGTTTTTCCCTAAGAAGAGCTCAGCTGTAGAAATACTTTCCATACACGCTTTCCCTCTCTCTCCCTGTCATATATATCTGGGAAATTGCCTGGCAGAAGAGGTCATGTTTATGAACTGTAAATATTCAGCTCCTTCTTCTTGTCATTCGCTATGACAGTCTCCTACTTCGAATGTTTTGGTTCAGGTATCAAAGAGAGGTGTGGGGAGGTGCCCGATCAGATAAAACATCTTCACAGCACAGGAATCTTTTCCAAGGATCTTGAAAAGATCAGGAGAGTACCACAAGAAATATTTAATATAGGCTGCTTCTTGCATTGTTTTTTTTTTTTTTTCCCATTTTAAATTCAGGCTTTTTCTGTCATGCTCTTCTGTACTGTCAGTGCAATTGCAAATTATAATTCTCCCTGGACTGATGCTAAGGAAAAGGCATTTTACACAACAGAACATCTTTTCTAATCATGGCAGAAAGTAAAAAGGGAGTTCAGCTAGAAAACAGTGCAGAAGGCTGGAAAACCTGTGAGGCTTTGCAGGGTGCCAAAGTCTCACTACGGCCCCTCCAGGGGAAGGGGCAGGCCCCAGGGGCAGCCCTGCTCCTGCTCCAGCTCCAGCTCCAGCTCCAGCTCCTGCTCCAGCTCCTGCCCCTGCTCCTGCCAACCAGCAGGACACAGGCTTCCTCCGCCTTCCCAAACTGCTGAACAACCCCTGAGGAGCATCACCCTAAACAAGGGATTGCGCGGCCGTCCTGGACACCTCGCAGGCAGTGTGGACAACTGACATTTCTGTTCTTGTTCAAAATAAGTAGAAGCAGCTGCAAAGTGGGGAGGCTCCCACCCGCCTCTCCCCAGGGGAGGCAGTTGTTGCTCTAACAGAGGGCCCTTGTGCGGGGAAGCCTCCCCCACACACGTTATTTCCAAAACCAGCCTAACACCACCAAGCATCAGCCCCCATAAAGGTCTCCAAGAGGCTCCTGGGTGCCACCCTTGGTGCTGAGGGTGGGTTTGGCCCTGCTTGCCCAGCATGGGGGCAAGGACTCCGAAGGTGAAAAACACCCCTGCGTGAAGAGGGCACAACCGGCAACCTCTTCATGGGCTAAAAATGGCACCACCACCTCAGCACAGGAGCCATCAGGCAGCTCCACCAGGACCTGCATGAGCTGTGGACATGCCCCCAGCCATGCCGGGTCCCTTTCCCTGGGTCCTGGCCACAGGTGTTGCTGCTCAAACCCGGTCCCCACCGGCAGCGGGGCAGCAAGCCGGTGCATCATGTCCCTGCGGAGCTGCTGGCCGCACGGCGTGCGTGCGTCTTTATTTAGAACATTAATGACACAAATTAAACCTCCACCCTCCCAGCTCCTAGTAATAGCCACCATCCAAATATGATAAAAATAGACAAGTGTGGGAAATCAAGCTGGTTAGCAATTTGAAAATGAACAGGTAATTTAAAAATTTTTTCATACTCAGCAAAATAATTCAAGTAATGACCAAGAACAAAAGTCTATTTTTTTCAGATAATGGTGCACTATGAATTGCTCCAAATTCTATGAGACTGTGGTTCAAAACAGGTATTTCAAATCCTGAGCGCAAAGTCTGCGAACAGACCTGCACAAACATTGCATCTCCCAAGGCATGCTCATTGCTGTATTTTCACCACGGCAAAGCTTTTCAGCTGGTTTTGCTAAACCCCATTTTTGTTCACCTCTGCTCAGAGCTGCTATGATGGCCCAGCGATCACAACGTGCTGCATATGTGCCATGGGGCCAAATTTGGAGACCCAGCAGGACTTTTGCTTGATGAGGAGCCTGCTAACGAGTTCACTGCACCTCAAGCGAGTGCTCTCCTGGGACAGTCCCTGTACCTGGCACAGAGCTCTTTGTCTCGCTGCAGAGCATGGGTTAGATCCAGATCCCACCTGATGCCGTGGGGGTCTGCACATGGACATCGTCAGCAGGTATGGGGTGGTTTGAACACTTTCCTCCATCAGGAGATGGTCACGGGGCCTGGCTCACAGTCCACGGAGGAAGAGCTGCTCCACCGCAGCGCCCGGTCCCAGCGCTTTTCTGCTCCATGTTGCCAGTGGACTATCTGGCTTTGGGAGAGCTTGCCTAAAATTTGCTGGTGCTGCTTTCCGAAGAGGTTTTAAAGCTAAATTGGCTAACAAAAAGCCTCTTGTAGATAAAAGAGCTCTGCGAGTCAACAACTGGCTAAGCAGTTTAAACCCCTAAGTAAGGCATCCTCTATTTAAACGTTATAGGCAAATCTAATTTAAGCTTTTAAAAATATTATGGGCAGGTGTTTAAGTCGCCCGCACGCGGGGTTTTGCGAGGGCTTCGGAGGGGGCCGGGCGGTGCTTCCCAGGCGGGCAGCGTTTTGTTCAGACAAGCTTTCTGCAAAGGCCACGTGACATGGGCCAAATAAACAGCATCTGGGGATTTTCAATTACAGACCTTCACCCAGCATGCCTGCACTGTAATCTCTACCAGATGAGGCTCAGGCCTCACTATTTTCAATAATTCACACACTGTGTACACATAACATGACAATAAGGGCATTCATGCAACCGCCTGATTCGCACATCAAAGCTCCCAAATGGCCAGCTGTAAGCATGCTTACTGCTGAATAATTCATTCTTTTCACAGGCTTGAAAAAACGCTCAGCGGGAGTTGGCAAGCTTGTGTTCTTTCCTGTGTGGTATGCTAAACTCAAATTTTGAAAGAGGTACAGCCCCACTAAAAAGAGTCAGAGATCCAACTATTTAAATGTGCATTTGCGAGCTTTCAGATGGCTGCTCACCAAAAAAAAAAGGAAAAAAAAAAAAAGAAGTGCTACATTTCCAAGTGGGTAGCAGAGATAAGATGAAATAGCCTCATGTTTTCTGGGGCAGGTGTTAATAGAAATAAAATTATAAAACTGTTAAAATATTTTTTACACATATTATTCCTTGGTAAATAGCTCAGATATAGCAGAGGTGTAACAGTTAACAAGTTCAGCAAACTTGAAACTTCCACATACTTATCATAAATTTTCCACTATAATGCAAAGAGGGTTTTAGTTAAGACTAACACATATGAAAAAGGCATAGACAGAAACACCAGAGCTAATTCTGTAACTCCTATTTACTATTCTCACAGATACGGGTTGAATACTAATTTCTAGATGACATTTTAACAACTCCAAATTCGCAGCTGTGTCTCTGAACAGTTCGCTTGCAACTGGTGAGTGTTCCAGATTTTGAAAATACTTTGGCTTTACACAAGAGAAGCATCATTTCTTTAAGAAAAATTAAAAGGGGGCAGAAAAAAACAGAAGGTCTGCTTCATAATATCAAGTTTTCTTGACTGTCAGTCAACACCAGAACCAGCAGGATCAACTAGTCATGACCTCTCCTTATAGCAAACACATGCTGCTTACCAGCTGTGGACTGTGTTTTTTTACACCCTTTTCTCTATCATTCAGAATGGCCTCCTCCTAATCACAATAATCCCAGAAGTGCTAAAACATATCAATCGTCCTTTAAGCCCTGCCTACAAAAGGCCAGCCGTCCAGCCTTTATGGGCTTGTCCAACAGCAGCTGATACTTCATTCAACTACAAATCCAATTTAGCAGTTACAAGAGGTTTAGCATCACTGGAAAAATATTGGTGTTGATCCTGCACTCTTAAGTCAGCAAATATTCCTTTGCCATATTGTTTAGCTTTTTCCGCCATATTTACACTTCTGCTGGATTTCCCTGAATTACTTCAACAACAGCATTTAACCTCTGAACTGGTAATATTTACAGTTGATCAAACAGCAACTTTTAAAATATGTTTACCACAATTACAGAAACATAAGCCTATTTGTATTGCAACTGTTACAATTCTGAAAAAAACCTCAACCAACAACCCTAAAAACAAACTCGGTCATTTCATTCAAAACCAGAGAGCACACTTTATGTACTAGTTATGCAGGATGTTATTTATTATAGCCCTTTGGGCAAGTTCATGGCAATTCTTTCACTAGGGTACTTTTAATTGCCAAGTGAGCCAATGCAAACACTCCCTTGATCCCTCTCCACATTTTTTCTTTTCTTTTTTTCCTCTTTAAGCAGAAATATCTGTAATACCTTAAAGCAAAGAGAGGAATCTGCAAATCTGTAGGACCATTCAGTTTAGGCAGCCTTTAATAACAGGAATATAAGGCAGGAGACAGCTCCTCTGGCCCCGTGGAAGAGAATGGGGGCTGCTTTTCAATTGCCTTGTAGCAAAAAATAATCAGTCTCAAACTTGCATCAAGCACAGGATTTCCATCCCTCTGCATGGGCACTTATCAGAGGGCTGGGGCCACCCAGCTCACTCGCAGCCAAGTCCCCACAGTTTCCCAGGGAATGGGGTGGGGGCAAAAAACTCTAACTGAGTACCTTTAGATCTGCTGGAGCTTGTTGCTTAACTGCACCGAGTCCTTCAAGAGCCACGGCTCTGGCTCTGAATTTAGGTAGGGACCACGCACAAAAGTGGCCATCCCAGGACAGGACCAGGAGGAGACAAAGATCACAGGGTTCCTAAAGCGGGTTGTAAGGGCTGCCCGAATGGTGTGTGTGTGTATGCAGACACACACACACACACATACAAGATTACAATAAGCCATTTAAGTATTATTATACACAAATTAACTGCTTGTGAAGTGTACTGTAACTGGGTTGCCCAAGAGGACAGGGAAAAGAAAAGATCCAAGAAACAAAATAACCGAAATAATCCCTTTGCATGCTAATGAGTGAACAATTACAATGACTCATTGAAGTTATATCATAATGATACTTCTAAAGAAAAGAACTTTTTGTGTATTGTATTAAAAACAACAATAAAATGAGCCCAGATTGAAGCAATACCACAATTTAATTTATACGGCAAAAGGGAAATGACCTAATAGTAGCATGGAAAGATATTATCCTCGTGTCAAGTCTTAACCTCTTGGTTTTTATCCCAGCTTCAGTTTTAAAGAAAACAATGAAAAAAAAATAGACACATCTGGTTCAAAAGTCTTCACTGACACTAACGCAATGCATTGGATTCTGTTTGGCAGGTCTTCATACTGGGAAATATTCCACATAAGCAATGTTTATTAATTTTCTTCTTCCGAGTTTTTAAAAACAGAGACAGAACATATTTCAAAGAGAGAGGAGTGATCCAGAGATCTCTCTGAATATTCATTAATTAATATTTTGTCAGTGTCAGTTGTCTCAACAAAAGAAAGTTTTACAATTTACTCTAAGCCCCATTTAATTAAAATTTAAATGTTACAAAAATAGATGGAAATTTTTTTCTCCCTTGTAATTATATTATTTTCTACTTCCTATAAACTCTATTTTACTGCAAGCAAAAATGCATTTCAAAACAAACAGCAATTTTTAGGCTTCAGAATATACAAAGACATGCCCATAGAAAAAAAAATCCCCAAACTTGACCTTTGCTATCTCTCTGGATCAGCTACAGATGTTTAGTAGATTATACAAAACCCTAGATGTCCTTAATCTGACATTCTGGGTTTTTCCCCCTGCTATGACAGGAACTCTTAGCAACCTATCTGCGAAGACCCCGTGTGACTTCCAGGTGGATATGTAATTGCCGTGGTGTTTTCCAAGGTAGTTGTGATCTTTCAGCGACTTGAGCAGTTCAGAAAGGAGAAGGCTCTTGCTCAACGCTACTGACGGAAAGTCTGATTTGGACAGAAATCCTTCAAATACACAGACAATGGGCTGGCTGACCTGTCATGCATGATGGATGAGTTAAGGGGATTAAAACCACTATTTGCATGAGAATAGATAAAAATTAGCAAAATAGAATTTCTCAGTAGGTGGCTTTAGTTCTGTTTGCTCTCTCAGGCAAAATGAAGTTCATTTTTAAAGGAATTATGATTGTTTAAGTAATGTTTATTTGCAGAGGAGAAATTTTGGATGCTGGTTTGCTTTCTAGTGTTTCTTCCTTAAGGAATCTCCTTTAACTGTCACTACAATGGTGTCCCCCACGTTTAGTATTAAAACATTACACAACTACAATGTTCTAACGGGGTTGAACTGTATGTATATCTTTATGCTCACATGTTTCTAAGCTGCATATCCCCATAAAGAGTTTTGTGTTCAGAGAGAGATAATCAAGACGACCAAAAAATTACTTCAAATTGTGTATTGATGCTTCACTGAGGTTCTCAGTACAAGCCTGTGACTCAAGAACTGTAAGAGGCAGATCCTTGAAGTGCTGCACGTTTCGTTTGACTGGATTCGTACTGCACAAAGTAACATAATGAAAGACTCGCCTTACAGAATAGCATTATATTGTTTATACAATATAACTCCGAAAGAAATCTGTGCAAGGAAATCAGTGCACACAAGTAGGCAAGCAGATACAGAAACTCCAAAACATCCATGGACCATCTCTCCTCACTCCTGCAGAGAGCAACCAAGATTCGTCTGTCAAACAAGAGCTCTAAAAGCAATGGAGGTCTCCCTCTTTGCGAGGCACTCACATCCAATTCGCAGACAGCCAGCAGCCTCCAGAAAATCCAGTACCTTCGAAAAAACATGCCTGTGTTGACAAACACGTTTTCGGACTTCTCAACCATTTTAACGGACTGCAGTCATACTGGCAATAGATTGCCCCATGCCCTATAGCAGCATTAATAGCAAAGTGGAGGCACTAAGGAGGTAAATTTCTTCCACTGATGACATTACAGACAGGAAAAGCTGTGACATGTTTTCTCAACTCAGCATTTACTATAATGAGATTTTAGGAGAGCAGGTCACTTCTCTCGCTCAGGGATGGGGGTTCTGGCCAGATCTAGAGGCTGTCTGAAACAGGTCAATGCCAGAGCCTGCAGCCAGGAATGGGGTCCCACCACATGGCTCCTGGGGACGGGGAGTTCATCTGCAGGCAAGGGAGGACCCTGTGAGCTGCCTTCATTTTCAGCTCCACAGACCCTGTGCTGGCATTTCATGCAGCTCTTTGCAAAAACTGTTTATTTAGCTTACGAATTATTTGGTGTCTGTGTCCCATGCAGTTAAGATGCTTTATTTTCACAGCAGGTGCAAAGAGGTATTTAAATATGCATTATGTCCAGGGTATTTGGACTCAGTTTCCGTAAGATGACAGCTTCTGACAGCAGATGGGCCAAATGGAGAAACGTTTGACCAGCATATGAAAGAGCTTGGGATATATCCAACACTAACCTTGGTTTCCAAGTTATTTCACAAGCACAAAGTAACATTTTGTGGAGATTTTATAGCTAACAATGGCATTCCAGCTACAGAACAATAAATATTTTGCTCCAATTATGAACCCACAAGAGAGACCCACTACATATTTTAGCTATAGGGTAAGTAATTTCTTAAAAAAGTCTCAAAACATGCTAAAAACTGGGACTCCTTTAACTATTTTTTTAGCGTAAATCAAGACCTGCCTGTACTTTGAGTTGTACGAACCTGTCCAGATCAGTTGCCTGTTCCTGCCTCCCTGCTGATCCCATTTGGGCCACTGACGTTCAAGCTAAAGTGGATATCGCTGCATTTCTGAAGGATCCTCAGGACACCAGCCCAAGGGGAGAAAAAGAAACCTTAGTGTCATCCTGAACACAGGTATGAGAACACAACAGGCTGTTCAAGAACAGAAGATACTGCTGTTTATTTTGAAGCTCAGCTACGAGAGACAGCAATGAAGAGCTGGGTGATCAAATAATACTGCACCATAATGTATTTTGTTTAAATTTGGAAGCATTCCTCATAACCTGCTCATTCATCAGAGTGAAAATGCCTGCCTGACTCTTCCTGCCCCTCTGCCCCAGGCTGCACAGTCTCCAGCACCGCCAGCAGTCCACAGTACGTCCCAGCCTGTGTAAACACCGTGTTGCTGATTTCATGATCATTGAAAACATCCTTTTGTGCCTTTCAAAATCTGCAGGATTATCTTAGAGAATCATATGAAAAATTTGCTTCCTGTATCCACCAAGTGCATTATAGTCCTAACATTTGTAATTTTCATTACAAATTATTTTACTTTAAGTGGTTGCTTTGGATGATGGGAGGGCTCTTTTAAAAATAATTTTAAGGGGTAGGACAAGCCAGAGAACCAAAAGAAAGTGACAGTTACTTATAATCTTTTTACCACTTATTTGTTTCTATAGTCAATCACTACTTTCTTTTGCTTCCCAGTTCATGCTTTTACTTTACATAACATTTATCCAAAAAGCATACATTTGGAAAACTTTTCTTTGTTTTGGATAAATGAGTCATGGAGTGCAGACACAGTTTCATGTGTAATTCTTAATCCGCTTTCTTTACGCCTGATGCAGTAGGATAGAAACTTTACAGCCAGGTTATTTTGTGGCTGAGTACAGATCGTGTTCTATGGTGAACTTGCCACCGGCTGCCGCAAGAGAAGAGCTCCAAAGAGGAGATATAAGGACTCCCTGAAACAACACCTCAGCCTAGGCCATATTGACCACCATCAGTGGTCCACCCTGGCCTCCAATCGGGAGATTTGGAGACACACCATACATAACGCTGCTGTCTCCTTTGAGAGCACGCGTAGAATCAGTCTCGAGGAGAAAAGACAGCGCAGAAAGAACCGTGCCTCGACTATACCACCCAAGGAGACCCTCCGGTGTGCTCTTTGCAACCGGTCTTGCCTATCCCGCATTGGCCTTTTCAGCCATCAACGTGCTTGCAATAAGCGTGGGCAAAGCCCTTCCCAAATCTTCGTCCGCGAAGCCAAGCCATGAATGAATGAATGAATGACCGTTGATGTGGGACCGGGAGAGGAGACTGGGCTTCCAGCCACAGCTCTGCTGTGTTTCCTCGTTAAGTCCCTATCTTCTCTTTGCAGTTTTTGCCTGTTACAGAAGTTAGTTCTCTAGCAATCATGGTGAAAAAGGTGTGTGAAAGATCACCCCAGTGTTCTACCTGATGTGCTTCCCCCTCCACCCACATCCATGCCAGCACAGTTATCGTACCAAATGGCCTCAGCCACCAGTTGCTTCTAGTCCTGACAGCAAGAACGGACATTTCACGAGAAGCAGAAGGGCTTTGCTTCTCAGCTCCAACATGCCTCACTGGGGGCTGTGGGCCTACAGCTGGCATCAGGACGAGGACAGGGGAGGACGTGTGCCAGCACAGTCCCCACAGCTAATGTCTCTAGACCCATGATGGGTGCACTGGCAGGAGCTGTGAGCATGGCAGCCTCATGCAGCAAAGAAGGAAAGTTTAAATACACACAGATCTAGAATTGCCTTCAACATTTATTAATGTCACTTAGAGATTTCTACTCCTACCAAGCTCTCTGTTCGCCCATGTGACTTTATCATCTGTTTAGTCTAACCTGCTGATATGGTAATCTGTAGTCTCCGGCACAGAAAATGAATTAATTTTTCTTTTGATGGCGCACTCTCTCCTCAACTCCCCCTCTAACCCCCCGTCTTCTTTCCCTTTTCCTCTCTCCCTCCCTCCTCCTTAAACAGTAAGAACAAGTCATATCAATCCTACCCCTTCCTCATTTGTTTCCAGGATAACCCTCCATCACACACTGGTTCAGTTTTAAAGATCCCTGCCCTTCTGCCCAGCCCATACCACGCGGTCTCTACCCTAATGAACACGCAGGCTGTCACACACCATGGGAAGGTTATTTTGCAGGCACTACTTCCTAATGGGCGAAGCCCCGAACAAAACTCCTGCATTGTACTTGTAACTGGGCCAGCAGCTGGCTGGATGCATCTCGATACACACATGCAGAACTGCCGTATCAAGTGAGGAGTGGCCCTGGGCTTCACCAGTGTGCAGCTGAGACCAGCAAATGAAAAAGGGGCTTAAAGTGTTAAATACTGTGTACTTGGTTCAACCTTCTAACACTGAACTGAATTCAGATCAGACCCTTAGCAAAAGGGTATTTCAGATTAGTGGCAATGCGATCAGCAACCCCTTTCCTAATTCACAAGTTTCTACCTACGCAAGCACAGAAATAGTCATCCGGTGCTTTGGTAAAACACAGGCAGAGTACTGTACTGTCCCTAACTAATTTTAGTACTGTACCTAAACTTCTGCCAAGAACACCTGGCACTAAATTTCTCTGTTTTATAAACCTCCAAGTACTCTACTATATTTTGATCTTTTTATACTACATGTATTGGTCATTAAAGCATTTTGACTGAGGCAACTGGCAAATCCATCCTGAACCTGGCAATTGCACCAGTATCAACATTTAGCACATACTAGGATTTTGCTGTTAAAAGACATAAAGAAACGGTCATTGGGTCAGCCAAAGAAATTCCACCTGACATCAGGCATACCTATAACACATGCACAAAGAGAGTAAATTAGTGCTGCAGAGACTTATCAAGAGTGCTTGCAAGAGTGACATCCCTTTCAGCTTTTATGAGATACACATGAACGTATCAGTACTCATGCCTCCAGACACTAAACTGAGCCACAGGCTGATTTTTTGTAAGGGTGGGTGGACTTGGTAGTGTTAATTGTTGAACTTGATGATCTTAAGGATCTCTTCCAACCTAAATGATTCTATGATTCTAAGACATAAGAACAAGAAGTAAAAATATACTTACTTACCTTAGAGGCTCACAAATGTTTATACGAAGCTATTAAAAAGCTGAGATTTAAAACAACACACTCATTTAAAAGAAAATGAAAGGTTGTTTCTGGTACGGCTGATGCAGTTATGTGTTTTCTGTTGGGGGAAATTTATAGCCACATTATTGCTGTCAAGAAGGCTAGTGAGGCACAAGGATTTCCAGATGCCATGTGTGAAGTTTCTCATTTCCCCTACTACGCTAAAGTACATTATCACCCAAACGCAAACAAGTATTAAAAAGTATCTGTCATTAAAACATGTGTGGCCCCCTTGCCTGCACTTAAGAGATTTGGTTTTTTCTTTTCCTTTCTCTGCTCTTGAAGCCAGATGGGAGACTGTACCGCAGTACTCCCCAGGGGCCTAATACTGATCATGCTGGCGTCAACAGTAATACTTTGGGCTGCATCCCTACTGCACCCTGCACCCTGTCAGTGAGAAAACCTGGCTCTGCCAAACACTAACAGTCACTTGTAGGAAGTCAGTCAAAGTAGTGGAAGAATTGCTGCCACGACATCTCTCAGAACAGCTGTGAATATGAAAACCAAGATTTAAAAGGAACACGTAAGATAAATAGAAAAACATGTTCAAATTTCTCCTGTACCTGTAAATACAACTTGCTGCACCAGCATACAGCTGAGGAACCTGTCCCGCTGTATGGACACCAGTGAGCAGCAGGGACAGCTTCCTGTGCAGGAGACCACCTTTACCATCTACCAGTGTGTTCATAGAGATGGCAACCCCATGCAAAAAGCACATTCAAAGTCAAAGAGCACCTCCAGGACAGTTTATGCAAGTCTGAAGCAGAACAATCTCTTCTGGCTGTCTGGGATTGTTGTACGCTCAGGTGTGAGGAATGGGCACAAAAAATTGCCTTGCAATTAATGGCCTTTCCAGCTCTTACTAGGAGAATAGTAGGAGAATTAAAGCTAGAAAATCTAAAGAGTGAACTTTTCTTCCCAACTGGATTTGTTTTTAAAAACGGAAACACAGAATTTATGCAAAGGTCTAGCACAATGGTGCTGAAAAGAAGACAGAGGTGGAACCATCAGAAGGCTGATACTGTTTAGTCCCCACTCATTTTTTATTTACAGTGAAAGCCCGTCTCAAAGCAGGGGTTTTGTTAAATGATGTTAACTCGCATCTTTTGCTGAAGATGAAAACTGAATGGGAGATGTTGAGTCCAAAGCAGAGCTGTCCCTTCTTGTCTCACATCTGGAAGCACATCAGCAACAAGATCTTGAGTGGGAGCAAGAAAAACAGTTTTGCTCAAAACCCAGAATGAAACAGAAAGTCTGTTAAGGACACAGGGACCTGCTGGCATCCCTCACCCCAGCTGGAGAAATTCTGCACTTCTATAGGGCCACAGACACAAAGTGGCACCTGTTTCTGAGGTGCACTTAGCAGAATGAAGCTGAGGAGAGCACCATGCCAATGCCAACCGAAATGACTGTATGCCAGTTTTATCACACAAGCTTTTGTTTGTTATCTCAAGAAACAGGTTCCGTATCTTAAAATCTTTATTATGGCCCTCCCAAAAAGTGTATATACAACACAAGCCTCAGATATCAAAAGGACACTCTTAGAACCATTAAAGCAAATACCTAAAACTATGTTTTGTTATCACATCAGACACTTGGCTTGCAGTTATGCTACAGCATTTTCAGAAAGAAACATAGATCTTAGTAACAAAAATGGTCCCTCAGAAACTCTTGTGCTCCACATTAATACTTCAGAAGAGAAGAACTGAATCTCTTACAGCAACCACCGCAAATAGCTGAAGACTAGAGTGCAGAGCGTGCACCTTTGATGAGCCAGAAAACAGGCAATGCAATTATTTCCATAAACTTAAGACAAGTCAAATCACTTTTCAAATGGGGCAAATCATTGCCTTGCTGTAGCACCATGATTGAAGCTGAACTGCCTGAGTCTTCACAGCACTTGCTTCTAGCTTAAGAAACTCATCCAGAGTGCCTACTGCACCTGCCAGTGCTTGATACTCCAATCTTGTTAAAAAATCAAGTTAATAGGTTGAAAACAAAAGTGTCATTGCAGTGCTTTTAAAACGATCACTCTGGTTTCTCCTCATCTTTTCATTTCCACTAGATTAATTAAAGACTTCAATTAAAATATAAGCAAATTTATACAAGTTTTTTAAAATCACCAAGTAACTCAGATCTTTCCAGTAGTAATTTTCTATTGTAACATCTGCCATTATGGCAGGCTTTTGTTTGCATCTTTTGCCATTACTACCTGGACAAAAGGCTCTTTTTTATTCTCCAGATTGAAAAAAAGCAAAGATGTCAGACATTTCTATGTGCATATAAGTAAGGTCTTTCGAGGGTGAATAACAGCTAAACAGCCGCAGCAGCTCTAAAAATTAGTTCACAAACTTTTATGCCTGAATTATTTTCTGATTCCCTGAGCACTGGAAATACACTGACTTGTGCATCTGAGAGAATGAATCTCTGCGGAAATCAGATCTCAGTCTGTTGTCTTTCTGTTCCTTCCCAAGCAAGACCCCCAAAGGCTCCTGCCTGCCTGTCAAAAGGGGTGTAAATATCCAGGTATCTGCACAAGACAGATTGCAGTCGGACTCGTCTACATGTACCAGGCAGGTGCTTGGTTGTGCAGGTACACATGCTGCGCAGAGAAGACATGGGACAAGGCTGCGGCAGGATCAAGGTTCCCCACTTGAAAACACCTTTTCTCAGCCTCTGCCTTTGCTGAAGGGTTGCTGACTGTCATCCTCTGCCCATAGTCCATCCTGCCAGCATCACCTCTTAAATTAAGAGTTGTCCTTGCGTTGCTGCCAAGAGTAGGTTTGAACAAGTATTTCTGCGAGCAGCAGAACCAAGGAGGCCTGGTTTCCTACGGCTCAATGTCCCAACAATGAGCTTTTGCATCTCTCCCATCGACCCACTTTCCTGTTTTCAAGGATCTTCTTCAAGGTTTTCCTAAAGTGCATCACCTCTCCAGTTCAGTTCACAAAGAGCAAAGAATTTGCAGAAGTGACTGGGGAGAACCGACAGGCAGACATTTGTGGACCGCTTTGGAGCTGCGGACAAAAGGAAAGTGAGAGAGAGAGAGAGAGAGAGAGACAGAGAGAGAGAGAGAGAGACAGAGAGAGAGTCCTGTTTCACTGTTGTATTCAAATTTGAATTTAAAGCTCGGCTGCTTATGACATTTGAACGTGATTTCAGACTGTGGGGGAAGAAAATTCAGCCATCAAGATCCTCTGTCCTTGTAGTAAGCAGTAGGGATCACAGGAAAAGAACAACAGAGACCGAAGTAGATCAGAAGTTTTCCTCTTCAGAAAGATTTTTGTCCTCTAAACTTTTAGTTTCATAGCTGTTCTTGAGCAGAGAAGATAACAGAAACCTGGTATAAAGCTCTTTATGCTGGAGACATTAGTGGACAAAAATAACAAATTCAATCCCAGTTCCCTCATCTGGTCTTTTATATAGCTGACAGTTCACGTACTCAATACGTACCTCTTACTAAACTTGGGTTTAAAGTACTTTGGGATTAAGTAGAAATTAACAATATTTTACAATGCCAAAATATTTATGGGTAAAAAGACTGAGGTAGTAAAACTGTTGACCTTACAATGTTAATACTGTTTTATCTGGCTTTAGGAATGAGTAAATTGCACTACGTTATATTAACTATTATAATTCATTCTAATTTGAGAATTTTAAAACCAGTGCAAATTATATAAATTAGGCAAACTTAATCCCTGCACTTAAGTCCCCTTAAGGTCAATTGTGTTCTTTGGAATTCACAAGGTTTCAGTGAAGGTCTTGTCAGTGGCATTTTAAGGTGTGTATATAATGAAGAGCTTGATTTTAAATACAGGTTTTGTTTAATTGTTGACGTAAAATAAAATACACTTAAAAAAAATCCTGCTTTCTTTCATATAAATGCCTTTTTCATAACATGTGGGAAGTAAAACCATCTAGCATTCAATACTGGCATCAGTAAAAATCATTGGCCTGAAAGTTCAGCAGTGCTTTCTACAACATAAAATCCAATACATCCAATAACAGATTACATTAAATCTGACCTAACCAGTGGGCAGGGTTCTTTATTCAGAAATAACATCCCTTTGCACAAAATTGGATTTTGAAGGATCATAATCTTTAAGTGACCTATGGAAATACAACACCTCTTGTATTCCCAAGAAGATTACACTAAACCAAAGGATGATATATGCTTACATCAAATAAGACAGAAATACCTACTGAGCCATGCAAGGCAAGCCTGAAGCATAAACACTCAACATTTTTTTCAGGATCAAAGAGACTATGCCACTTCATCTAGGAACGGTCTCATCCAAATGTAGTTCAGTCTGTAAGAACATGGAAATGTGTCCATTTCTTGTGAAGAAGACTTTCTTTGGTCAAGATTTTCCCTTTATCAACTCACTCAACCTAAAACACACGTGCAGGTTTCAGTTCCAAAAAAAATGCCAGCGTGCTGAAGGCATCTGAGAGAGCAGTAAATTACTAGTAGATTGGAAAGATCGATTTGTGAAGAAGTCACAACAAAGTGAAGACACTGCAATCAGCATGTACATGGTGTACGGGCCGAGTCTCCCAGCAATCTGACTGCCCTCAATTCCCACTAGTAGACTGAAATCAGTGGGAGCTCAGGACATTCAACAATTCATAAAAACTAAAGCAAGGCAACGACTGGTTGTATTGTTTTTTCTTGGCAGTACTCTCTAAGAGCCAGAGGTTGAAGGAATGCATGATCTATGTTGTGACAACTTCGCGATCTAGAAAGATTTAAGCCAAAGTGGTAGGGTAAGTAAAAAGGGGTGTAACAAGTGAATGAAGCGATCAAAGCTGCTGATGGCTGGCATTCCCTATTAATACAGCCATCTCTGTATTATGGGTAGAGACTGTTCCCAAAGAAGCTCACCCTACCTGTTATTGACACTCATTTCTAACAAATCACAGTAAAAGCACTTCTCGCGAGCTTCAGAAGGCTGCAATCTAGAGGGCTGTGGTACTCCATGGGGAGTTTTGCAGGCCAGCTCTGGCACTACTTTGCACCCCCAGGTGGAGCGTGCAGCAGGACATACCTACTGCAGGTGGGGATGAAAGGGGCTGATAGATAGAGGTGGGAAGAGCAGTCCAGGAGGCCAGGGGCTGCTTCATGGGCACAGGCAAGAGCGCTGCAGCCTGCAGCATGAAGGAAGACATGAGAGATGCATAAAGACAGAAGAGAAGCAGAAAGAGATTTTTTTTTTTAACCTGATACGTGAGAATATACACAAAGGGATGATCTTAACAAGCCAAAGTTTAAATATTATTAAGCAATAAAATACCTTCCAGATTTAAAACAAACTCCAAAGAATGTCCCATGCTGAGGCACTAAAACCTAAATTGGGCAATGCACTAGAAAACGTATCAAGAGCAGGAACCTTTCACCAATTCTTTTTTTCCCCAACGGACGTATATTTAGTATTTTTTCCTGTATAACCTAAACATCTACACCTATAACAGAGTCCCAGGTCATAGGCACATCATAAACCACGAGATAAGCACAATTATCCCTGAACAGCCCAAACTCAAAAACCCTACAGTACTAGTGCTGTTCCTCACTTCAACTCATATGGTTTAGTTTTAGGTAGTCCTGCGAGGAGCAGGGAGTTGGACTTTGCGATCCGTATGGAGCCATTCCAACTCAAGATATACTGTGATTCTATGACTCTTCAGTTACATTCCTCTCAACCTGAGAGTATAATAGCCACACCCAGACGGCACTCCTTGCTTTATCTTTCTGGTTTTCTTACACAAAACAAAGTAAGAAAAGTAGGAGGTGATAAATCACTGGATGATTCCTCTTCAAGAATGGCTGCAGCAAGTTTAGTATTGTATGGACGTCACTCTTCCTGTTTATCTCACTTTTTCTAACAAATTACACTTTTTATTTAAGCACAGACTCTGTGTTTCTTATATACCCGGAACACGCCAAAATACTTCCATGAGTCATCTCCTTTTCTTTGAGGGAAAAATAAAATAAAATAAGGACCTGCTGTAAATGCAAAGGCCTGTCCGACCTTTAACTTCCTTCTATCGCTTAACACCAGGCTTAAAAATTGTACCATATAAACACACAGAGGCTGAAACACCGTGAGCCGCCCTTCCATCTACTTTGCTTTACACACTAAACCACGATTCAAACAGAGTCCATTAAGACATCTAAATGTGACTTACCACATGTGTTAATTGGGTGGGGGGAAAAAAAAAAAACAAAACACACAACCCTCGAATGTGGACATTTATGTATTCCCATTATTCAGACCCTCTTGATGCCACAATCTCTCACTTCTATAGTTTATAAATGTTTGATTTAAAATATTGCCATTTTATCATTTGTACCACATTTACCTCATCTCACCACCGTTCTGACTGGATGAGAAGCTAATGTAGCCTACACTGTCTGGTCAATTATTGCATGGACACCAGGGACCAATTAATGCCATCCATAAAAGCCTGAATCATTCTGTCAATTAACTAGAACTAACTATGTCATCAGATATATTACTGGTGAGCAAGTCTATTTGGTTGCAATATGTCTTGAAGGAGAGCAGTATCAAATGAATCACAATTGACTTGGACAACTGCTAGAATAATTTCAGAAGATGAAAAGACAAATGTGGTAGTTATTAGTGGTCCCCTGAGGAATTACGGCCAAGCAATTGTAATGTGCTAAGACTGTACTAGCAGGTGCCCACAGCACAAATCAGGCAGAGGGTTAAATCAATATTTTCAATTTCTTAGGATCAATCCAGTGTTTGAACAAGATAGAAACTTGTTAGCAATTGGTAGAATGTGTAAATGAAAAGTCAAACTTATTATTATTTGTTAAAAAGGAATCAGTGCTCTGCATCATGCCCTTGGCACAAGGTAATGCTTTCATGATCCAGTTGCTTGGGCATTCACTAAAAATCTACCGTTCTTAAATTTTAATAGAGTGCAAAAGGTTACTTTAATACATTCCACACATTCAAGATCTTTAAAAATGATTGAAGCGTCAACAGGAAAGTTTTTGAGCTGTGACAACGGCACGGTTATTAATGATTAGTGCAAGAAGCGGAAGAAACCTTGAGCGCTTTAAGAAAGTCTCACCAGGAAGGCAGCTTGACATCTTTGATACAACTTCACGTTTATTCTGTTTCATACGGAAGAACCTCAGGATCATTAAGTGTTCCTTTACCAGTTAAACAAGAAAAAAGTGACCTTACAAATTGACTTCTTTTATCGCTGCTGGGCTTAAAGATGCCTATAGCTGGATCTAAAGCATTGGCATCATATTCTTTAGTTTGAACGCAAAGGTATCAAATGCACCCTTATGTCTCACTATCGTTTTACAAAAAGACGTCTCCGGCTACTCTGACAATCAGGGTTTGGATAATATACTTGAGTTGGGAAAATATACCTTTTAAATGACACCTTAGGGCACAGCCAGATCTCTGGGATTTGGAAGCAGAAAACTGGCAAGTAACATTATTATACCTGGAAAAAAGCAGGTGATGACAGGGAAAGCTATTTCCATGATGAACACCCATCTCTTCAAGCCCATTATTTCAAACAGATCAAAAACATGAACCATTATTCACATTAAAAAACTATGATTTTTTACTAGGAAAACAAAATGAAGGCCCTGATGGTTAATTAAAAAGAGGAAACACAACAAAGCACAGTTTTGAAACACATACGCCTAAAGAAGGCACCTGTGCTTTAAACATGAATACATTTCTCTGTACCTTCGGCTGGTATAGGAATTCTTTGTACTGTCTTCAGAGTCTGGACTTCAACTCACAGACAAGAGAAGATGTAGGTGAAGCTCCTCTTTCACAGTTCTCAGAGAGAGAAACATTGGGTTTAATGTTCTTTGTTGGGTGTTCTTTAATTGTGAAGATAACAATAATTACAGTCTTGGAAAAATGGTTCACCTCACTGGAGAGCCTTTCATCCAAGGGATGTCAGAGCACTCTCAGCACCAGAGCAGGAAAATTATCTCTCACTCAGCATACGGTCAACCTGTGAACTCACTGCTACACCTCTCTAGCTACTGGTTTTTAAATAATAGTTGCAGCCTTCACTAATACAGGCCAAAATAATAAAGAGCACTTGAACTTCAAGAAACTGCAAACCCATTTAAAGCTTTACACTAGATGCTGCAGATGAAGTAGGAGATATCTCTTTCTCAGCCTTTTCATGGGAAAACAAGGGTGCCGAGCCAAATGAAATTAAAAAAAAAAAATCATCAAAGCAAATTGCCCTGTTTCAGGGCTGGCCCAACCAATCTACTCCCAATGTCTAACTCACCACGGCTTTGACTGATCTGTGCAATACAGTTGTCAAGACCTTTTTCTCGATGTACATTTAACACAACATGGGGGGTGCTCCACACCACAGCGCATCGGGTCCAAAGTACACAGGTACGCTATCAGTGTAAGACAAGAACAATAACACCACGGGAATGCAAAACGTCACAGTACTTCCTACTAAATTGGCCCCTATTAATTACAAAAAAATAAGAGAAAGAACTCATTATAGTAATGATATAGTTATTCTTTAAGAACAATGCAGAGAAGATAAGCCCTTTAATCCAAGACACACAGCCAATAGATTTTTTTTTTTTTCCTTTGCCTAACCCCTCTGTCTATGCACTGTGTGTCAGTAACAACGTGTGTTTTTGGCTCCCTGTACACAGCCTCAGGTGAAAACCATTAGCTGGCTTTATGAAAGATACAGCAGACATGTACTTCCTTATGTTGGACGGGGGGAGCTTGCAGAACCTACACTTTTGGGAAGCACGGTGAACAAGTGCAATCATCTGAAACCAAGGTTCAGCAAATAGGAGACAATAAAACACGGAGTAACTTGAAACCAGCCCACGCACTGCCCAAGAGAAATCTCCAGCTTGTCTCGCTCTCAGACACACCCTTGCAGCTCTTCTGGAAAGCTGTGCCCTGTTCACAAGACAAGGAGCTAATTGATTCAATCGTCTTCTGTATGCGCAACTATAAAATAGAGTGCATAAAGAACAGAGCGGACATACAGCTCAGCTGACCGCATTGAAGGACTCTGCTAACAACGCGCTGATCACAGAACAAGCGCTACAATTGTTCCAGCCAGACGCCACAGGACCAAGAATGCATAATTTCAGTACTTGTGTGTCCAACAGTAGGATATATTGGCAGCAGAATAGCAAACCGGCTTTAAGTTCAGCTATTGTTAACATTTTTCTCTACCATCTATGTAGTTACCGAGACAGTATAGAAGCAGGGCTGGTCCATCCTCCACCAGCAGCTTACACCTGCCAGAACACCTCCTCTCCCTGCACACAGCGACACATATTAATCTTCACAAAGTGGCATTTTCGTTCTATCTAGAAATTATATTCCTTCGAAATTATGTTCCTTCGTAACAACCTTCAAGTTGGGGTTTCCACAGTCGACAGCAAGCGGACAGAACAAAATCCTTTCAGACTGAAACCGATATACCACTTGGTACCGCCATCTGATCTCTTTTATAGCGTGATTTATTTCACAGTCATTCTGCTTCTGACCAAGTTAAAACTCACCAGGCTGACGGGAAGCTCTGACACTGGTTCTATATGAAAGTTCCTGGCGGTGCGAGGGGAGGGTCCATCTGCCACAGAAACAGAATACCTCTGCTGTACTCAGCCCAAGGTGACGGATGTAAGGGCTCTACCACCTCAGTCCTTCTGACCTACATGCTTAAAAGCAAAATGGCAAGATGCATTTCAAGCACAGCAAGAAACGTGCTATCTTCGTATTCATGTGGCAATCTTCCAGCTAAGCAAAGTCATCAATCAATTCTACTAATGATGAAAGGGAGAAATTTCATGTCAGAGCCCATTCTGCAAACTCTGAATTCAAAGATTGCTCTTGGATCTCAAACGTAACAGAACTTGCTATTAATTAAGAAGCAGCTATAAAAAGCTGTATATTAAAGAAGTCTAAAAACACAAGTCTCAATGTTAATTTTTTTCTCCGAAAATAATGATATGAAAAAATATTCAGAATATACACTTATTTTCTGTAAGAAAAATGTATTGAAAAATCTAGGAAAAAACGTACAGCAGGAAATTAATTCTACACAAGTTTCCATATAGTCATTAAGTTTCTCGTATCTGTTCTTTTGATTTAAATATGGAGTAATTTCACCAAACAGGGCAACAAAGACAAACTGATGTAAAACTGGGTTATGTCTGAGCAGAATCAGCTCTGAAGTATTTATCAGATTTGATATAACTTACAATCCCCGTGCATGCAAGTTAGTGGGAAACCAGCAGTATTCTACCAGGTAAGCAGGAGCTATGATTTCGGTCAAGCTAGAAATTAATTTCCAGGTATTGGATAAATAAATTGAGCAAATCAGAAAGATGATAAACTAGTGAGCCCATGAACATCATGGCCTCTGCTTTCTGAAAAAACCAAGAAGCAGCAGTATCTGGTCAAGCGTCCCCGTGGACTTCAAGACAGGATTTCACCTCAGGGTCTCGGTTGTCCCTGCCCCACAAATAAGTGACTTCTCCTGAAGTCACCAGCAGTGACATGTTTCAATTCAGTCAAATTCTTGCATACTATTAAATTCAGACAAATTCTTTCTGGAATAAAAGCAGGGTTTGAGGATCACATTACAGGAGGAAAAATTTACTTGTTGCATCTGATTTCACGTTGCTTTGAGTTCACTGAATTCAAAGGACTTAGTGACAGTTTGATCACAAAAAGTGACCCTGAGTTTCTCCTTTCCTCACCTCCTTGCTCAAGCCCCAAGCCTTACTCTAACGAAAGATAATGATCCAAACAGTCAGCCATACACTTGATACAAGAACTTGAATCTGATCTGCTATAAATACTCTTGGGTTTAGTATTCACTGATCTTCAATATACCTGAGGTCTGACTCTCCTCCCATCACCCATTTTGTGACTCTGTAACTTTGCGATGACCCAGAACACGCATAACGAGACTTCTCCTGCCTTGGCAACCAGCCTTACGGACCGACTTCTTCTCAGCTCCCCTGGTATCAACACAATCCATCTTGATCTTGCTACAACATCTCAGAAGGGCATTTATAGAATAACAAGTCTAGCGGCCCGAAAAGGCAGGAAGCAGGATTTCTCTCCAAGACCAGAGTGTGGTACACCAGCCCTCAACTGCACCTTAAGAGGGGATGAGCTGATCACCTCTCATCCTTCAGGTGAGCTGGGGAGAGCAGCTCCCCTCAATACAATAACCACATTAACACCCAAAAGAACATTTACAAAGAAAATAAAGGCAAGATTCTCAAGTCTGTTGCTACACATCGTCTATTATTTCTCATAGTTATTACTATTACTACTATTGTTCCCATTGTGCCATGTAAAAAATATACTCAAAGATTTAAACCTTTTATTTCCAAAATCCTGTGCTTTGAAATGGAGAATCACAGCTTTGTACATTCTTTCCTCAACTAGACTTTCTCTCCCATAGCGCTGTGAGGTAGAGAACAGTATTTTATCATGACCTGTTAATGTGCTTGGATGTGGTGCTGCTGTTAGCCAGAATGGAGGGCCACAATAATCCTCCCTGATCATCAGTACTTATAGTTCAAACCTTACCTGTAAGGTCAAAATAGAAGCTGGTGCATCCTGAACTCTGCTTAAAGGAAAAAAGGAGACTTTGGTAGTTTTGAAATCCATTGAGAAGTTACTTATGCTCCTGCATAACTGATTCCGAACCTTGCATAGTTTTGTTTAAGCAGGTACACTGAACAAGGGCACTCCGTATACAAATGCTGGTTAATACTTATTTTAGTCACAAGGCAGGGTGACATTTAAAAAACATGTGCTGCAAATTATTCCATTATGTTGATGAAGAAGTTGAATTGCTGCATCATGTTGATGATGTTCTATAAGACAGATGTGTACACCCTGCACAATTTAGGCTTAGCATAACAAATATTATATTTTTATTTTAGATCAGAGTAAATCAGTGAAACCTATCCTAAGTCTATCTAAGGCAATGAAGTTGTCTCTCTAGACTTTTTCACAGGAATATCTTCAATTGCTTTTGGACTCATGCAGATTTTATGTTTTTTACAGAAGAGATGACTTCCTGCTTAAACTGAACTTTGCGTAAGTTAAATCCCTGAGGAAAAAAAAAATCCATAATTATAGGTGCAATATAATTTGCTGAAGAACACAGCTTTTGAAACTTAATTATAAACCCTAAACATACTTAGCTAATCGGATCAATTGCAAGTCACAGCAAAGCACATTCTAATTTTCAAGACAGACGAAATTTTGCCACCTCTCAGCTGCTGTGAGAGCCAACATCAGGTGAAAAGTAAGATAAACCAGACAAGCATGTTTTCCAAGCACCACACTACAGCAAATTTTATGACTGTGTTTGCAGAGATGTTCCCTGCAGATCTTTGATTTGCTAAGGCTGGTTTTATCTTGCTGAGCCTCTGCTGAGCAGCAACCACCCTTTTGAAGAGGCAACAATACCTTTTCTGACAGGTCACATCATCCTTTCTTGCCCCAGGAATGCAGCACGACAGTTCTCAAAAGCCTCTTTATGAATTTATGGGGACAAAACTTCTATGTATAGAAACATAGATGAAGTCTCAAAATAGCTCCTAAGAGGTCCTGCTCCAGACCATAATTGCTACGCTTACTCTAACAGACCTGCAGCAGACACCGAAGTAAAATCTTTCTTAGGGCACTTTCTCTAGCAACATGACTTTTGCACTGTTCTCCTGCTGCCGTTGAGCTGGGAAGGCTGTACTGTCAGCCCAGCTCTGCAGGAGCTCTACTGAATAACCTGCTGCTCACAAAAGGAAAGTGGCTGATGAGTTGTGACTCTGGATCATCAGAGGAACCCTTCTGGCTTCCTTTATCTTTTCTGTAAAATCAACCTGTTCTCTTTCCTGCAACAGTGAGTTCTTTGAGATGGAGACCACCTCCTCCTTCTGACTGTGCGTGGTTAGTTTAATGAAAAATAAAGCTTAGAGTTCTGTAAGACAAGCATATTTCCAGTGCTTCTGCTAGGCAACAAGCCAACAGACCATGTGATACACAGCATCTCTCTTCACAGGCCTCTAGTAATTCTGCTTTGGTTGCACATACTGTCATATGAATGGTCTTGAGGGTACTCTGGGCAAAAAGAGCAAAACTGAGGCCAAAACAAATGGTTTGCAAATGCTAAGACCAATACTGCAGTCAGTCTACTGTAAATAGAAGGCAATAATTAACATATACAATAATTGCCAGTTTGTTTCATGGTTGTGTTTCCTTTTATCGTAAACATAATCTTAAAAGCTCCTGATGACACAGCAGCTGCAAAATGAACTGCTCTAATCACAGCACACTCTCAGGCTGACACAAAGGCACTCTTAAAAGGAATTAGTATTGCATTATAATTACATAGCTATAATATTATTTATTATTTGCAGTATCTGCAGTTACTTTAAGGTCTCTATTCCATGGTACTAGCTGTTTAAAAAACACAGTTTCTCTAAGAGCTTGCCTAGCACAGAAAATCAGAGACAACAGGTAGATGTAATGGGCAGGCGAAAGGCACTGCAGAGAGGCAAGAATAGTCTGACAGCTGTGCCTGATAAAGTAACCAGTATTTTCCTCTTTTTAAATAAATTTTGGCACACGTGGGGCAGGCAAATCAAAGCAATTCAAACGCTGCCAGAGCCCTATTGACATCTATACAGTCTGCTGCTTCTCTATGAAAAAACAAATTTCCTCTAAAACACTCCACAACCTCCAAGGACAGGGAACGTGCCCCAGCATCATCCCTCTCCAATCGCTAACCAACAGAGGAAGCCAGGGCTGGGAGAAAAGCACTGAGAAGTCCGAGGATCCCAAGGAAAGACAAAGAGGTGGACAATCAGGAGCAGAACAGCAAGGAGACCACTGGCTGTACAAGAAAAAACCTCGAAGACCAATATGGTGTCAGACGTGGGAGATGGGGCGCCAGGCCTGGCCAAAGCCCAGTGAAGCCAGCATCTCACCCCCCAAGTAAAGGAGGGGACAGCTCAGGAGAGTTCTCCCAAAGTAACTTCAAGCTCAACAGTGTCCTGAGCCAGAAGCAGTGCCGCTGGATATAACATGGGATTTTTCTCCTGACTGCCTTCTGACCCTACATAAGCCTTTAGCTCCCACTATATATTCTAAAGAGTTTCATAGCTGAACTAGATCTTGTGTCAAGAGTTATTGCTTTCTGTTTGTTTTGACACTCTCACCTAAACTTCAAACTGCTGCAGATGAAGCAGGGAGCAGCTGCTCCTCACTCACCTTCTCTGTGCGACTTGGCTTTACAGACTTTGACCCTATCCCCCTTGAGCCACCTCTTCTGCACTGAAGAGATGCAGTCCACTGAGCCACTGCTTGTGCTGAAGCTGTTCATAGGGAAATTCTTTGATCCTCCTCGTGCCCTCTTTGAATCTTATCCACGTCTGCTGCTCTTCTTTTTGAGAGGAGGAACTGAAGTGCATGGAGTATGCAAGGCTGCCCTGGCCTCCAGACACAGCAAACTTCCTCAATCCTGCCCCACCACAGAAAAAACAGTCTTCCCCACCCAAAAAAAAAAAAAAAAATCCTGGAGCACTTTGTGCACTGCTGGCACAAAGAATCTCACTTCTATCACCTAAAAATTTAAGGCTGATAATCAAATAATCACTTGCCACTTTTATCTCCTCACATTTTTTTGCTTACTTGCAAGTATGGGAACATTAGCATGAACTGGACTGTTCCAGTTTTTGAAATGTGTAGTCCTCTCACAATATCTTTTGATGTTTTATGGACCTCCAGACATCCACAGACCACATGCTGAGTAACACTGATGTTCAGTGCTTTAACAAACAGCCAAACAGAAGTTAAGGGGACAAAACAAGTTTGACTCAAACTGCCCTCTATGGTACAACTAACTAACTGCTCAGGAATTCTCTGTATACATTCAAAACCACTTACATATAATCTGATGCTCATTTCCCGTGCTGTAAATTCACACGTGTACACTCAAGTGTGGTTCACTGTTTTGGACCTGAGGCACAAGGATGATTAATGCTAGCTTGTTAATATGGAGGTAAACCCAAGAACCACCAGGTTCATAGCTGAACTCGTTATGAACCCCCAGCCACAGCACAAAGAATATGGCCAAAACCCTGTGAGAGACATTGTGCCTGTGTTTTAAGGGAAAATACTAACAAACATCAACTATTTTCTCACAGATTCTGATCTACGTGCAATTTTTTGTGACTCATTGAAAACTTGGAACAGCTGTAAGAAATGGCCAGCAAATATAAGCAAGAAAGATCAGAGTGATAAATTGCATGAGATGCCCAGAATGGAAAGCTTGAGGCTGCTGCTGCAAAGGATCACACATGAAGACAGAATCACTGGACAAGAGACAAAGTCAATATATTCCCATGAACTTAATAATTTTATTGGTTCTAACTAGCCCTACTAACTTTGTAGATCATAAACTGGAAAAACTCCGAAAGAATGAAAATTTCACATTTGCTTGAATTTATTACTAACTGACAACACAATTCCAGCAATTCATAAATTTCCACACTGGTCAGCAAGCTATGACCTACAGGGAAAATGTTATGCTGACCTCACTGCAACAGCACTGCTAAAATCTAGAAGACACAGAGTTATCAGTATTTTAGCAATGGCATTTAGATGGATTCAACTAGCTAAAAAACTAGTGTGATACTCAAAGGTAAATGTTGGAGATGTGGAAAAGAAAATTATTGAGTCCATATGTTCTGGAAAAATACATGGGATAACAGCTGCTTGGGAAAAATGCTGCAGAGACTAAATATGATACTTACCATCTACATATCTAATGATTATAAATATTTATTTTATCTTATTTAGACTTGTCGGTAGATCTAAGGAAGCCACAAAGAAGTTTATACTGAGAGAAAGTCTGGTGAAAGAAAAAAATCTAAACAAAATCCCCAAAACTCTACAATGAAGGATTATGGCAATATTTTTAGCATTTGATATCACCCAGTCTCTTGGAAACATAAGAATTTCTATTCTGCCTCAATCAGTAGCTCACCTAGTTTAATACCCCGTTTCTGTCAGTTACGAGCTTTAGATGTTCCAAGTGAGGATCAGAAACCATGACAGAATAACTTTCCCACAGCTTATTCCCACTTTGTAGCATGAAGGATATAAGTTTATATTCCTTAGAAGATGTTTATTTCCTCTAGCATAGTTGTACGTTCTTACTATCCACATAAATATCTGATCTTCCCTTGCATCTTACATGCTACATAGTCATAGTACCGCAGGAGGACCTGCATTTCCCAGGATTACCACTGGATCCTTTTTAAAGGAAATCCGCTTCCTTCCAGCTCTACAGTTCAGCAACTAAATACTTATGCGCACATGTGACTCTTTTTTCATTCATGATCCAGGTATTCCATTCTGCAGTTCCACTCTGCACCTACACATCCAGTTTTACTGACTTGGTGGTAATTGAAACCAACTCCTCTTGTGGGGTTTGGGTTTTTACTGAACTTCACACAATAAATTCAATGGGATTACTCATATGGAGCTATTCCGTTCTGTCTGTCCCAGAGGCACAAGAAGAGAAAATGGGTGAAGGTGCTTTGTCATGCCTGAACACCCTGTAGCCCATCTCTAGAACACTGCAGAGAACACGAAGGAGACTCAAGACTTCCCGCCCCAGGGAGCCACGCAGCATCACCACTGCGGGTGCTTTATTCTGAGGACACACCGACAACCATCAAGCCATAAACAGGGACGATAAATCAAATAAATGAGAATGCACATGCATCCAGTAACAAAGTAGCCATCCCAAATTACTAGTAATTAAATACCACCATCAGAATTGTCTTTGGGGACAGGGGGACAGAACCATTCTCATGAGCTCCTGGACATACACAAAGAGGGCGAGAAGGGAACTGTGGCCCACTTGCTCCCAGCAAGCCAAACCCCAGAGATGCAGAGAACAGGAGTACCCAGTCTACGGTCCAGTAGTGCTGAGTGTCTCCATCAGCAGAGCTGACACCAGCCCTCACTGCAGGGCTGAGCACCCCACTCCCCTTTTGGGAAGGTTTATGCATGTTTAATTAGAGGCACATGCCAGGAGAGAGCTCAGCGTTGAGTTTCCTGCTTTCTTGCCTGGTTATATTTGCAATACTTAATGTTCCGTAATTGATTACATGCATCTGAACCAGCTGCAGCTACAAGGTCCTGCAGATTCACTTGGATGTAGAGGCAGTAAAACTAGAAATGCTCAGGCCACCAGTGCAATTCAGTGAATATGTTTGGCAAGACAGAAAGAAAGAATTAGTGCACTGGAGACTAACCTTTCAGGAACAACACAGGTTTACTCTGAGCATTAATTCTGAAAGGAATGAAGTTGTGGCTTCAGTTCAGTCTTTAATAGTATTCATCATAAAAGCACTACAGATAATATCCCATAATCAGTGATTTCTGATCAGGAGAGTCCAATAAGCAATTTTCCAGCTAAGCTACGGCTGTAATCTGAAAAAAACAAACAAAACAATGCTCCAGTCCACATACATCAACAGAAAACACTGGCAAAACCAATTTAAATATTTTGCCTGTTGAGTTATTTGAGGGTCTAGCCACATCTTCCATTAAAAGCAGCAGCCAAAGCCTCCAGCTCTGCTTTGGAGCACTCACATTTAGAGTTTTCTTAGTACGTACAAAACATAATCTTTTATTGCTGCTTAGCAGTGGTGACTCCCTCACCACCGGTCTTGGTCCAGAAAAGTGAAAGTATTCCGATTTAATGCAAATCAGGTTTTTATCTGTTTTATTGGGAAAACTGTTGAAAAAACCATTTTGAATTAAAGTCAGTTCAGCAGGAAAGTTCAGTTTTACACCCTCTCTTTAAAATTAGTGTATATGTTTATTATTAATTTCTGAATCACACCACGTGCTCTCTCCTACAGTAATTGCTAACTGGAGTCAACAGCAGTACTGTCATCCATTTTAATGGGCTGGGATCACGCCACAAGACACAAAATAAAGATACTTCTTGTTTCAAAATGCTTAGGATCAAAACAAGAAAAACACAAGAGACACACTGGGAAACCCAGAGGGACGCATGACTAGGAATTTAATTTCTCATTTATTGCTAATATTATTGTTGACTTGCTTGTTAATGTAACATAGCACTTACATTAAGGGATCCGTGTCAGAGTGACCCACTAATGATGATTTGTATCTGCTGCCAGGATAGGCAGACATAGAAGAGACTATTTTGGTGATGTTCAGGGGCTATTTCCCTGTCATTTAGGGGATTTAAAGCTCTAAGCAGTTACAAGCTTGTTTATTTTTTAACAATTAGAGCTAGCTGAATTCTAAGTCAAAGACAACAATGGCAGGATACAGGGCCTCTGCTATCTGTAGTGCAATCGCGGCACAAAGGAGAAAGCAGGAGCTACAGGGCTCGTTTTCCTGCCATCCTCACCAGGTGCAGAGGGTGAAGAGCCTACTGATTTCCCGTGCAATGCCCAGCCAGCACAGCTCTGTCCCTCTGCAGGTAAAGGCAGCTGCTCATCACCAAAGCAAACCGAAGGACAGTATTTCCTAAGTTGCAGCTCTCTCTGAGCGTGTGTGACTGCTGTTTATTCCTCAAGCAGGACTGACCAGACCTCCCTGCTGCAGTTTTTACGCACGGCTGCATTAGGCACCGTCTCTAGCTGTGTACTTGGCCTTGGGCTCACAGAGCAACAGAAACAGTCTGCTGGAATTGAGCTGCCACAGGAGAACACCCTGGAGCAAGGCGCTCCCAGCTTATAAATATATTTTTTGTGCCATGCTGACACATCATCTTGGCTTCCAGGTTAGCATGGCCAGCACTGTGAAGCCCTGGCAGGGAACCAACAGCTGGGGAAGGGGCCATCAACGAGAAGAGGGAGAAACCTCAACTTAGCATAACTAAACTGGACCCAAAATTGGATCTAGTGAAGCCATAACTATCTAGCAAAAAAAAAAAAAAAAAAAAAGAGCACCCTACAGAGGATACATCTTGTCTAAAGAACAAGCAACAGGCAGTGCCAAATGCCCTCTTTAGCCAGACCAAGCTGCACTCCCCATGGAGGGCTCATGAGCAGAGCTGCAGCAGCAAACCTCTCCCAGTGTACACAAGCCTAAAAGAGCCACAGGGACACACCTCCAGCCCAAGCTTGTCAAAACGCCTTCCAGCAAATTTATCCTTCATTAGGGGTCACTGATCGCGGTTGCATAACAAAAAGCACAAGGGGAATACATACTTAGAAATGTCAGTTTGTAAGACAAGGAAAAACCAGCTGCTTGTAATGGCAGGCATGGACAGATGCACAGGGAAGACTGTCCTAACACCAGTTTGGTTTGGGTTTTGTCTGATTGTTTTTCAAAACACTATACTTACTATTCCATCTAGGAAACCGATATCACTTACTGATGAAATTTGTAACCCTTTACTACAGCGAACACTCATGGACACAAGCGTCCAAGCAGAATAGGCTGATTAAAATAGAACAAAATTAAAAATATTTGAGTGGCAACTAAACAACTGCGCTTTTAATCATGGGTGATGTTTATATCTGTGCAAGTGGGTATAAAATTCTTCCGTTATCAAGGCAAAGTCGTGAGGCACCAAGCCTGTGGCTTGCACTGCAACAGCAATCAGGTTATCCTGCTCCCAACCCTGGCCTCCGCTAGGTCTATGAGAGCCTATACCAGCAACAAATCAATAACTCTCTAGTCTTCACATCTGGGTGTTTTGTTTCTCTTTAAATCAAGATCATATAGAAACCCTCATATTAAACACTGGAAGGAGAACCACCCAACAGATAGTATTCAGACCCTTGCAAAACAGATGCAAACCAACAGCGTTTCTGGCCGTTCTTTCCTTAACTGGACTGGTGCTTTACCCTCTGACTATTTAGACTGCAGGCTCTTCAGGCCAGGGACCACCTACTGCGTGCATGTTCCTACACTCTCTGGAACAAGGCTTCCATTTTGCTGGTTCTCCCTAGGCTAGACTACAATAAATATGATTATTTTAACAATAACACACATTAATAATCGTTAATGCATTGCTTGAATTTTCCTTTGAAATGCAAGCTGTGCTCTCCTCCCTCTCAGCAGTTTAATCGCTGGCTGAACTTTCCTCAGTTAACTGAAAGTGCCATAGGTAAGATTTTTTCCATTATCAGCACTTTGAATCTTTGAGTAATTTCAAGAAAATACATCTTTCCCTGTGATCGCAAATGAGCCCGACTGTTAGGGGGTTTTCTTCATGTTGTTTTTGGGTTTGTTTTGGGTTTGCAGGGTTTTTTTTCCTCACTTTTCTGAACTTTTAAGTTATTTTCTAACAGCAGCAACCTGTCCTGGCAGCAGTAGCGCAGCTTCCATGATCACCCTCAGACCCTCTTGTGCCTACCAAACTTACTGTGCTTGTGGGCTGGTCCAAAGCCACAGCTCTGTATAAGACAACCAGCTCCTTTCAAAGCCCATCTCTTCCTGGGCTCCAAAACAGGGCTCTACCTCGGTTAAGTGCACCAGGCTGTCTGCTCTTCCATAGGCATCTTCAAGTTCCTGGAGCTGTGGGAGGCCACATCATTCTCAGCTTTCCAGCACGTTGCTTTGGGAGCGGGTCCGTGCCAGCAGCACTGAGAAGCATGCGGGGGTGTTGGGGAGGATGGGGGGGAACAGCTGCCTGGTGCAGAGCGATCACCTTTCTGGGCGGGCATCTGCCAGCCTGAAAAATCTGTGTGTGTGTGTGTGTTATGAACTTCACTGGCATGCTAAGGAAAGGAGAGTCAACCAGCACCACCCTGACCCTGAAAATAACTCTGCTGCCAGGGCTGCTGGTTGGCGTCCGGCTACCGAGCACCCGCAAAAGAGCACAGCGGTGTCACAGGGCTGGCTGGGTCTGTCCACGACCTCCCTTCAGCGCACAAGGCTCTGTCATGCCCATCTGTGCCAGTGGCCAGCTGTATGCTGTAAGGAGAAAAGGCCAGTACCCTCAAGAAAAAAAAATCCAGCATTTCATCTGTCTGTCCAGGTTTTAAAGAACTTTGAAGGATCTTCCTCACACAAAGAATTCTTCTTATCTTACTCCACATCAAACATGATTATTTATAGGAGTGGCATGTATGACAGAGGGACTGAGGGGCCCCATCACGGACCAAACCCCCCTGTGCTAAGCACTGTACAAACACAGCAAAGAGATGATCCTTTCCCCAAAGAGCTTACATATAAGCATAAAATGGAAAAATCTCATTATTGACAGATTAATGTCAATCTGTCAGAGCAACCATTCCTATTAGGAGTGTCCTGTATAGAAAAGTAGTACAGGGCCTATATAATTAGCCAAGGATAGCAAACATGATGCAAAAATCAAACAGTTAAAATTAAGGACTCACCTCCATGTAATACATTAAAAATGGTGAGTGTGACACGAGTACACAGAAGCATTTTAAACAGAACATGCATATGGGTAACTCCCACTGAAGAGGCCAATAGACGGCTTTCTTTAGTGAACTTCATAAAAACATGCAACATATATGTCCTTAGAACTGTTGTTTTTAAATAACATCTGTGGGTCTTCCTCTTTCAGCCCAGTTTACTAGTTTTAATACTAATACTACAAAAATAAATAAATCTCTGACAAGCTATGGGTTGGGTTTTTTTGCATATTAGTGCTACCTTAGATATATCTGTGAAAAGATTTTCCTCAAATTAGTGCTTCTTTTGCTTGATTGTCTATAATTCAGTTATTAAATATTTGTCAAACACAGTGCTAAACTTACTGAGTCACATAGCTTTCATAATTACAAGAATTTAGTACAGAAAAGGTCATAAGAATTTGTTCTGCAAGTACAAACTGCATCCACACACTGGGCTTACAACAGCCTAGGGACAATTTCACACTACTCTTGTTCAAACTCAACAGTGGCCATCTGAGATGGAGAAGCCTTTTGATATTCAATACAACATTTGATAGTGTTGGCACTTAGACGGTATCTAAGCGTATGTCAAGAAACACAGAAAGAAGCTTGAGAAAAATAGTTCTTACATCCTCACCTGGTGTAAATGAGCATGCCCTCGAGCATGCCTGTGGAAATCACACTGATTTACACGAGGTAAACGTTTGGCTCTTTTTCAAGGGTAAGGACTTACCACCCAAGGGCAAGAAACAGCCCATGATGTTATTTCACATGGGCACATGATTTTCCCTGCATTATTACCAGGTAACTCCCACGTGGCTTCTCCCGCCCTCAGGAAGGGAAGATTCTGACTCCAACTTCAAATGAAATTATTCAGAGTGAAATTACCTCGACCATAAAATGTTCAGAAACCCGCTAGGGCCCAAAGCACTACTGTTGTACCACCAATGTTGAACGTGAGCATCAGGACTTCTGAATTTTCACACATTTATTGTGACCAGTCCTGCTACTTACTCCTGTTACATGATCACCAGGATGCACATAGAGTTTAGGTCAAATCCTGTAGTCCTGACATTAAAAAACACCCCAACCACCCAAAATTCAGTTTCAGTATCGCATTAACCCTTCATTACGGACTTATGCAGAAGGAGTCTAAAAGCAAACATCCTATCAGCAAGCAAACTCTTTTGTACTGAAATGTAAATTAATATGCATTTTCAGTAGCTGAAAAACAAGGCAATCCTTCCAAAGGGCTTGCTGACCAGCTGGACGCAACGAGTGTGCTAAATATGAGAAGAGTGAGCTTGGAATTAACTGAAAGCATATGACAGAACAAATGGAGCAATTCTATTTCTCTAAAAATTAAGATTTGCCTAATTTTGAAATTACAGTCATTGGTCCTTAAAGAATTCTATTTATGGCTTATGTACTGCTTTAAGAAAATTCTGAAGATGGAGAAACTGTTCCAGTTCTCATACAGTTAATGAATTATACCAGAAAATGCCTATTTTTGATGTTTTTCATTGACACACACTGATATACATTATGCCATTTGAAAAAATGGCAGCTTTGTCTGTACTTAATAACTACAAGGCGTGGGTATGAAATAGCTAAAGCACAAAACCCTAAGGACAAGGCTTCATTGTGAGCATTAAATAATTATTACAATGCAAAATTAGTCAGAGTAATATCTCTGTTTTACTTCAAGCGATATGAGATCTGATCCAAGCTGAATTTACTCTAGTTACGATGGCATCTCACACCATATTTTTTGCTTATAATTAAAGGATCAAAATCCATTTTACTTTTTTAACCAACCAGTTTCATTTATTAAATCCAGTTTCTGATAATAATTAGTTTTAGACTTTAAACTTGCCCTAATTTTATTTGTAAGTGTATCTGAATTTGTTTCTTCTTATGTAAAAAGCTCTTTATCATAAGAAATTGACTACGCAGAAGAGAAAGAGTGGGGTTTCTGTCTGCCTTCCCCCAAAAGTGACAAATAAATATTACTAGGAATTTTGAAATTAATAATTCTGAGAGGAAAATAATGTTCTTTTAACTATCATTATAATTCTTACACAATGGTGGAGGCAACATAGCATCTTGCAGCTGGCACTACACTTTCAAATAATGCTTGTATTTAAATTCAGTCAGCTTCTGTATTTGCCAAAAGAAACCCGGTACATAAATTCTCCTTGGTAGAGGAGCTACGGAAATGATTCATAAAAAATGGTGCATTAAATTGAAAGTTAGCATTAAGAAACCTGTTAGACACCTATCTGATTATTATTTATACTGAGTAGCACCCTCCAGTTCAAATCCAAGTGCAGCACCTTGCTGTGCTAGATAAAAAAACGAATAAATAAATGAATAAATACACTGCAGCAGGCCCAATTGGCAGGGCCAGCAGGGCTAATTGCCTCCTACTTCTGCCACAGCTATAGAACAAAAAAGCCCACACCCCAAAACAAGGCAAAAAAAAAAAAATCCTGTCGGGGTCTGTCATGTGTGGCCCACCACCCAAAGCCTATACTGAGGGGTCTTCCCCTCCCACAGCACAGGTCTTTTCCTTGAGGAAACACTTTTTCTTTTTCCTAGAGTGTATGCAGATCCAAACTGATGACAGCTGAAATATATGTCATTCTAATGGGTTCTGTCATAACTGGGCAAAACACTGCAATGTTAGAAAGCATTCATCAAAGATATGACAGGGCTTTCAAATTCTGCTGCCTTTCAACCCACTGCTTAATAAAAACGTGCGAAGTGATAGAACACTTCACCTCATCAACATCACGAGCAGCAATAGACTTTCTCTGGGAGCAGCTATTCAGCACCCCGGGGCTTTCATTTCTCACCACAGGGTACCGGTCCCTCCCGTCCCAGGCTCACCACACTCACAGACCTGGGGGTTCACTTTTTGTCTCACCACATCACCTCACTTCAGCCTCCACCACAGTCCTGGTATCTTAGATTATGAATCAAGAGGGCAACACTGTAAAACACACTCACCAGTCACATGCCTCTTCCTTGCTGATTTCTGCCAGAGCTCCTAATAAAACCCATTATGTTAACACACACACACACACACACACACAGAGTAGTCAGGTGCATACAGACACACACGCGTGCACACACCTATTAATTAGGCGTAGTGGCTTTGTATTCAAGGTAGTATATCAGAGCCCTGAACAGAATTTTTAACTCATATAATAAACAATTATTCCTTTGACAAGAAATTAATTTGAGCCTTCATTTTCAACAAGTTCCTGATCTTGTATGGGCTCTCCAGGGGTATTCAGACTACACCGTGCCCAGCACAGGTGCTCATCCCCAGCTGCCCGAAGGGACCTCCAGCAGAGCAGCAGCTACCCACACAACAGGATCACTCGGCAAATTGTGCAGAGCAGGCTGGGTCTCTCATGCATGCAGCATCCTCATATCCACAACCCTAATTTGGAGGGAATGCCATTAAAAATAACCCATGACCTCATTTTAACCTTCCATGGTCACACAGTTTTGCCTGAGAGTGGTCTTTTATTTAAATTCGATATGCGAAATAAAATAACCACCCTGCCAGTTTTCCGTACAATGTGAAATCCTATCTTACGACATCCCAAAATGGAACAGTAACAATATATGCAAAAATCCTTGTCAGCACTCTCCTAACTGCAGTGGCTACAGGCCAGATTTTTCATGATGTCATTTCCCAGAGAAGTTGGTTTTCAGGCCAGAATTTCACCTCATCTATGCTGAAGAAAATTCAGCGGAGCTGCACTGGTGAATCTGGCTTTTTATGTGCAACCTGCTATCACATTTTTGTCCAGAGAATTTTGTTCTGTGTTTTAGCATCGTTCTTCTTAACAACCGGCAAGACAATTTTCTTCAAAGAAAGCTCTTATTAGGCTTTGTATCTATGACCTTAGGTTATCTTTTATAGTTTAATCTACACAAGCTTAGAAATCAAGTTTCGCCTGTGGTAGCCAGCCCATCAATTCATTCAGTTGTCCAGCATAACTTCCAATTCTCACAAGCAATTTGACAATTGCGAGTATGTCACACCAAATGTTATGGAGTCTAGTGCCGCAAAAATAATGAGACCTGGAATTACACACAGTATTGCAAGTCTACTCATTTAACCATGAATTTTCAGGTAATTTAGATGTTTGGATAACAGGCATACTGCAAGCCAACCTGTCATATTACTTCTGTCACATAAATGTCATGTGCCTGTCTCCTAGCTTGCACACTCTCAGACTCTCATCGAACCTTCCCTGACTCACAGGATACGTAAGCAAAACACATTACTTTTAATGGATGGTTTCATAAACAGCAGAGCCCTCCAGCCACTAAATAATGCTCTCAAGTCATTTACTAAAGTTTGTAATTTATTAATAGGGGATACATAAATCTTCCTTGATGGGAAAGACAGAAGAAACCTGGGTCAAATTGACCTGCTAAGAGGCACAGAGCTGGACTCTGCTTCCTGGTAACTTCTGTCATGAGCAGGTGAGGAGAGAGGTGTCCTGCCTTTCCTCCTCAGTCCTGCACCAGAAAAGCCCCTTGCTTGGGTATCCTGGAGTCAAACGCCAGCGCAGGCTGGAAAGCTAACACCTGCGGCTGCCCGCTCCAACCCTTTGCAGGGGGTTAGGACACTTGTCACCAGCTCCTGAGGAGTGGACTGGCCACAGCGCGTCTTCTGCATGTCTGCTGCTGAAAAAATAACTTCCTGAGCAAATAACTGAGATTTCCTGAGAAAATAACTTCCTGGGCAAAAGTGGTCCATGAGGTGGTAGGAGGCAGTGACTGCAGGAATGGCAGAGGCAGGAGTCACCACGGCAGGGCAGCAAGCTCCCACTCCTGCTGGGAACTGGGGAGGAGGCACCTCGCCCCAGGTGCCCCTGGCAGGACCAGGGCTCCTGGCAGCAATGATGCTGCAGGTGGTGGCATCATAAATAGCACAAATCATAACAGATCATAAATCACATGGTTTATGGAATGCGAAGAATTTATGAAACCTCATGTGTTTATATGAAATCACAAATCATAAATAAAAATGAAAAATTAAAAAGCCAGCCCCCCAGCTCTGGCAGACCAGAGAGCAGCCTGGCCTGGCCACACCCATGCAGTGATGGATGCCTGTCCCGACTCACCAGACACAATCTCTGTCCCACTTTCTCCTCCTTCACCTACTGGCTCAATCACCACATGCCCCAGCGGGTGGGAGCAGAGACAGGCTGCCCATGCATAGCTCAGCGCCTGCCCTAGAAACGTGACTTCACAACTGTTCCCATGGCCCAAGTTTAGCAGCCTGTAACAATATCTCAGACGCCTCTTACTGCTGTATTTAAAGTCAGCTTTACTTCTTACTGCTTTTATTTCTGCAGTTAATCTGCAGCTTGTAGCCAGTGAACTCTCAAGGCTTACAATATGCTACAGTATGGGGTTAACCCACAGTATCTCCATAAATTACATGAATGCCTTAATTCAAAGAAAAATGAGCAGGTACAGAAAAGCCAGTCTGAAAGCAGATTGTAAACACTGTGTTGCTTTCAGCAAGTTCAATTCACTTCCAATTCTCATCTGATATTTTTATAGATTTAATGAATCCGTCAGGTTGATACCATGCAATGGGATAAGTGAGCAGTCAGCTTTGTTGTTCCAGCTTTGTTTTCATGTTTCCAATTAAAAGCAAAAAAAAAAAAAAAAAAACCCAAAAAAACCACCCAAGCAATTAATGGGAAACATTAAAATGTAAGAATGCAACAGCTTTTAAACATATGGGAGCTTTCATGTGAGCAAGAATTTTCCCTGGAAAAGATTGAGGTGAGCTCACAACTTTCAATCAACGATTTCTCTATTTATGAAAAACTTGAATTTGGTTAAGGTTATCACATAACAGGTGAATTTACACAACACTGAGACTGGCTTTACTAGAATGAATTATTGATGTCTTACTTTCATAAGCGAATGACTTGCAAAAACCAGCATAGAGTATGTTTCATTGCTGCAAGCTCTGCAGACTTAATGCAGCAGTGGGAAAGCGAGATGAATTCTTTCTCTGAACTGCACATCAACAACAAGATTGTAAAGGATACAGTTACTTTGGAAATGGATCCATCTTTAAAACGTTAAAGACAATTTCTGTACCTGAACTCCCTTGATAATTTATGTGGCCTTATAACTGGTTTTCCTGTTTTCATAAGTTTTTCTTTGCCCCGCTGACAGGAACCGAACATCTATTTCAGTGGAGCTCTGCCAGTTTATACAAGCTGAGGATGTGGCCTGTATTTTTAAGAAGGGAGGTCCTTTCCACTGTTTTGCCATCTGCCAAGCTCTACTTCAAGCTAATTGAATAACATCAAGTTCTAGCAGGCATTTTCAGACCATTAGAGCTTTCCATTTCTAGACCCCTAAAGGTACCTAGCAAGTCTGGCTTCAGGAGAACTGAGCCACAGATTAAAGGTGCTGACGATGCTGAAGGCCTTTTTAAAAGCCAGGAAACATCCTGACAGTTTGGACACTCTCTGTGGTTTCCATCCAAAGTGAGTTTGCCTAAGATCTGTGAATATGAGCAAACAATCTTACCCACTTGGAGCTCCTGGGGAACAGCCTTCAAGTACCTGTTGTTTCAGCTGTGTCAGTCACTAGGTGGGATAGCACGGGGAACCACCTGTGTGAGGCCCCACGGCAGACTGAGGGCTGCAGACGGCTTGCTCCTGATAAACAGTGAGGCTATTTATCGCGTTGAACTGTTCCCCCCTGCAGCAGTCCTCGCACGGCCAGCCTTGCCTACCCTTCTGTCCAGCGCCTCCACGAGCTGCTCTGCCCACTGCCTCTCCCTGCCCTGAGCCCTCCGCCTTGCTCACAGTGCCCCAGAGCCGCAGCGCTGGCTGTGGAGATAAGCAGCAGCAACTGCCCTCTGGGAAACAGGAAAGCATTTTATTTACCTTCTACTCCACAGTTACAAACGTAACAAACAGCGAATGTCTCAGAGATACCCAAATGAACAGTTATTCCACGTAGCCATGGATTTCCTATCATCTGTAGCATTTTCTTTCCCTCTCTGCTATTCATATGATAAACCCACTTACACTACTGGTCTTAAAACAGACTGTAAACAGCCGCAGCAGGGATTGTCTCATCTTGTGTGCACAAGACCTACTACAATGGAGCCTTTATCCAGCCTGCAGACTGTGGGCACTGCTATAATTCAAATACTACTAATAATGATAGCGAATGTGGAATAGTATGAGCAAGGCATTAACATGAACAGAGAATAACCATCTATCAACTAGAAGTTCTACAGGAATAATGGAGTACACCAGCATAACTGGCAGTGTTTACAGGCATCCTGCTTTTTTACCCTGAAAGAGCCCCAAACGCCTTCTCAAATCTATGGAAAGACTGTTTCAAATGCATCATATCGAATGAAGAAGATTTTTTTATCAAGATGCAGCAGCCCCACATGCCATTTGGGGCTAAAAAGGAGAACATCCCATGCCAGCTGAAACTGTCACTGGAAAAGGCAAGGGAGACCAGTGCGTACCAGCATAGCTGAGCAACAAGCTCTGGCTTCTGGTCTTCCTAGGATAAAATGAGAATTACCCCACTCTAAATCAGCCTCTTACGCATTGTATTGCCGACTAACAAACAAAACAAAACCAAACCCCAACAAACCAAGCATAAATAAGCAAAACGTCCAGCAAATAAGAAAACGTTACATCTCACCTAGCCAGGAGCATCCTGGTTTCAGGCCAGACGTAAATGTCAGATCAAGACACCAGTGAGATTTCACTGTCATTTCAATGACACACTCACACCTTCAAGTAAGCGTCTACAGAGATGTGTGTGTCTGTGAACACACCTCTGTGCAAACTTCGAACACAATTCAAGTATGTCATCCTGCTCCAACAGAGCCGTATTCGTACAAATCCGTGTCTATTGTAACCCTCTGAGTCATATGAGTATATGGCAGATATTTTAACACCCTTTAATGGCTAATATAAGCAAGCCTAAATCTCCAGCATGCTTTGATTTCTATGACCGCAATAGCTCTTTTCCTTCCCTTCCTAATTAATTTATCGTATGGAGCCGGCACTTACAGATTTCCCTTGAAGCAATGTTAATGTAAAGGAAACCAAGTAACACTACAGCGTTCAACACGGCTGACCAGCGCGCAGCTACGTCCTCTCCACGAACAAGCGGGAGCCGCCTGAAACGGACCCGTCTGGAGGGAGGGATGCAAGTTCCCTCCAGGACCTGGACACAGGTCTGTTCCTGCGAGGCTCAGGGGCTCGGGAGCCTGTGACGGGTGAGGGAACAGCGCGTGGGGCAGGCTGCAAGACGCTGCGAAAAAGGCCCAGAAGAAAAGCAGTATTTTAAAATGCACGGTACTCCTGGCAAGTCACATGCTGTAAAACTAGATGTAAATCATTGCAAACTTCAACTTTTTTTCCACAGAACTTTTTTAATGATTCTGCTTTCACACACAGGGCCCTGTTCAGCATCTTGCTGCCATGGTGTTTTTCTATCTTGACAATTCACTTCCGTGAGCAGGCATGCAGCCAACTCAAATGAGACTCAACACAGCGAAAAGCCCTTCAGGTAAACAGTGTGATAAGCTAAACTGCAAAAAGGAGACAATGTTTTTGGACTATGATGCAGTTGCTATGGAGACGGTTGCTAATTAACTGCATTCAGCCAAGAGAACAAAGGGTTTAAGGGCAGACAGGACTCTGTATCTCAGAGTGAGCAATGCGTAACGTCTTGTGCAATCTGCACATCTATCATATCTGGAATACCTGAGCCTTTGCTTGGGTTGCAAAATACCTCAAGAAATGACAACATGGTGGTTTGATCCTTTAAATTTGAACTTAGTTTTAGGTAATTAATGATCTGTCAGTATTTAAAAAACAAACAAAATCCACACTTAGAAGTCACAGGTATCACGATCAATGCAACAAGTCAGGAGTATATTAAACATTGAAATGATTTACGTCCGAGTTAATGCTTTCAAGCTAATAAAAATGCTGTTGAAAAATCACTTCTAAGACAATATAATGTATCTTTTCTCTATTATTCTCTCTTGCATCTTAAAAATTATTAGCTTACAATGCTTGGAAAGCTTAGAATAATTAATTCTTCAATTCCTTCCTATAGGAAGTTCTTAGAAATACACCTTGGAACAAAATACTGTGTTTAAATTAAAACGGGCTGTTCTGAACAGACATTGAATTACATTATTTTAAAGGGCTTATGTTTTAGGATAGCTATGCACTATGATTCTTCACTATTTCAGCTTATGGACTGTAGGCCTACAGTACGCTATAAAAAACCATAAATTTGTCAGAAGTGACATAAATCCCAGAGCAGCATAGTTTCAGCTTATGGAGTGTTACTGGGGAAACTGCCTATGCGCACAGCAGCCCCTGCAAACCCAAGGGCCAGGGCATTCACCAAGACCTGAGGAGCCTTGCCAGCCTTCACACGGTATATGAGCAGATCCTAGCTCACTTTGCAGATGAAGACTTCAAAAGTTCACCTCTTTTCCTAAGTGAAAGCTGAGAAAACCAATAAAGAGCCAGCTGCTTTTTAGAAAGCCCCTTCCATTAGAGATGAAAAGCCAGTGGATAAAATACATCTGTACCAACACAAGATTTCTTTAGGTCTGGATAAATAAGGCACTATTTTTCCTTTTAAAGTCACTAAATACAATTTAATTTTAAAAAAAAAATTATTTTTGTTAATGACTTAGAGACTGTTAGGATTTAAAGGGTCACAATCAATTTTGAAGTTAAGTCCTTACGAAGGGGAACGGGATGAGTTCACACCTCATACGAGAGTATTACTTCAGCAAAGCTTGCTGCACACTGAACAAGCAGCATATTAATTTACTACACAAAGGCCTAAGGTTTGGGGGGTTTTTGACATTTTAAATTACGAGGCATCTGCAAACAGATCCTAAATCTGAATTGCACATGGATTTTCCACACCAGCCAATTCAGATTGCCCCTAGACATCCCCTTGAGCATTAATCACTCACCCACACTACTGTAGTTCATATTTCTTTTACAGAAACAGAGGTCTGCAAGATTCTTAAACTCTTGCCTAGAAAATAGAAATTATTACTTATGTGGCAAACTAAGTTTTAAACATAAGGGACCCAATTTTGCCTTCAGTTACACTGCCATAAATCTTTAACAACTCCATTAGATTTATAACAGTGTAACCGAGGAGGAAATTGAGCCCAAGATATTTTCTAAATCAGTAATTAAATAGCAGAATTTTAGCTTGGCACAGAGTAAAGACCTCTTAGATTACGTCTTTGGATAAGTGTACATACTTTTTTGTTCCTTGAATAATGATGTTATGCAAAAATTAAATCATGTTATTTTCACCAGCCTCTATATTACTCTGTAGAAGGACTACGTCATCTCGTCGAACATCAACATGGGGCTAAATATTGCCTCACTTTCCCATCCACTTCCTCTCTCTCATCTCCATAGAAATGTTAGACTCATTATAGTTGTCTATTATTTGTACACATTATATAGCACCTCAAGGACCTTTTCTTGTTTGGTTTCAAGGAACTACTATGTTAAACAAATGCCTAATAATAATAAAATGGCATTTAGCCAACTCCCTTATTAGAGGTGCAAGGCATCCTGTGGTCATGTTATGCAGACACTGTACTTTTCAGAAGATGCAGCCTGCTCTCCCAGCGCACAGGATGTGGTGCAGGAAACATGGTTTTGCCACAGTAGCCCTAAGCTCCCCAAGGGTCACTGGATAAACTGTGAAAGGGGCCCCTTCAGCATTAAAACATAGATGGGACTGGGCGGGGGGAGAGGGCTCAATTCCCAGCTCTGCTATTAAACTCTTGATGACATCGGACAAGTTATTTAATCTCTCTATACTTCTTTTCTTCATTGAGGTAAAGGCAGCTTGTAAAACTTTCTGCCTCATAATTTTAATAGAAGTGTTTTGTTTGTGACTATTTTACTTCATTTTTATCTTTGCTCAGTATTTCCAGCTGTAATGCATCTTTCCTGTTATTTCCCACCTTGCTAACCTCATACGCTCGAGTCCCCACCAGCTCTGTGCGTGTGACACTCACGAAGGTCAGCAAGAGGCTGTAACTTGGGACAGCTGCTACCAAATTGGGGCTGAGAGAGATCAACAGCCTTTGGGGCTGCCAGGCCAGGCCAAAAGGTTTTCTGAACTGTCCCACCTGCTGATGACACTCCTCTGGTGACCCAGCTATATAGCTCCAATAGTCTTTTTTCACTGCCTCACAGGATGGAAAATTCTGCGGGTGGCTCCTCTGTACACTATCTCTTACAGTAATTCTCCTCAGCACTTTCACAGCCTCTGGTGATTAGAACTCCTGTAGCTAAAAATACACCATGCACTCTAAATATGTCACAGACAATATATGCCTGCATACCTCATCTAATCGAATAACTACTACCAATATGAACCATAATATTTCTCTGCAGATAGCTCTCACAGTAGGTTGCATTCAGTTGCCAAAGCAAAGGAGGAAGGTCCCAGCCAAGAGGTAGTCAATTCATTGTGTGTAGACCTTGTTAAGGTCTCTTAAAACCATTTTAATTGGCTGGAAGAGAACATATTATATTCACACGCACACATATTTGTACATATACGTGTGTGCAAATACATATGAAGCTATTAGAAAGCACTTACTTCACCATTAATTGTATTAAAAGGTTTATTGCTGACAGTCTATCCAAGGAAGAACTAGGCAAATGAAAATGCAATTCTTGTTCAAAGACTTAAATGCTGAAGTTACCAGATCACATGAAGGCACCTGTTAAAATGATTCAAAGACTACTTGCACTATAGAAAACTATTTTACAACTTATCTACAGTTGTTTACAATACCCATGAACAACAGTAGGCCTGCTGTCCCCGACCACCTGGAATTGGAACTGAGCATTTTCTTTTTCTCAATATCTAAGATAGTAGTGTTATTCGTTAGTGTAGGGGTAAAACTGATGCTGAATCCAAGTGCCTGAAGATGCTTTGTTCATCTATACATTTAAGTAATGCTTTTCTTTTCCATGCTAACCAAACACCAGTGGATGTTAAGGTACAAATAAGCAAAAGTGAAGCAGTTTCAGGCAAATAAGCTTGAAATGTTTTAGCTTCCTGCAGTGATTAGGCATGCTGAAAAAGCATTTTGTTCCTTATCTGCAAACCTACCTCATCTACTTCCACACAGATTAGTGGAATGTGCTTCCTAACAGCCCCAGGCATATATTCTCTGCTGCTGTCCCCAAAACTACCAGACATCCAGTCTGGTACTGTTGCTTGCAGACAAACCAAGATTCAGCCCAAGCCAAATCCATTGCAGCCTATTAGGTCCCCTGTCTATCCATTGCAAGGAGGGCAACCAAACATGGAATTGGGTTGATGATATGATCATTTCTGATGGCTCGTACACATGGTAACCTCTGGCAAGCTTGCTGTCCCCTTAACAAAGGCAGGCCAGACCTTGTGCTAGCTTTAATTCTGTGCCAAGTTCCTAAATTCTAACAGATTGTGTGGGTGCAAGACACTCCGATCTCTGGATTTCTGGGGTTTTTTTCCCTTTTCTTTTAAACAAGACATAAAAGAGATCTCAATAAAATCATGAAATCTGCCTACATCCAGGAAAATCCTCAGGAGCCTTGACCTAGTTTAAGATGGCTATTGTAGGAAGGCTGTATTAAGCAGTTGCAATAGTGATGCTGTTTTCTCACCCCAGAGAATGTGTGTGTTGATCACAGTTTCTACTAACAGTGCTTATTGGAATCCTCCATAGGTAAAATTGTAAGGGTGTTTGACTGACATCCCAGCAACTCCCATGGTCTGCACTGCTTCCTCAGGGTTTCAATTTCCTTGTGAATTTGAGATGCACTGTTACGCCTTTTACAACAGGTCTAACAAGCCATTTTACTTCTCTATTTCTAAAAGGGCCTTCATGAGATGGAATTAGCATATTTATGTTCACCTCTCTCCCCCTTCCCCAATTCGTATTATTTTTTGCTTAAAAAAACATATACTTTAATCGTCCAATGTTAAAAATTTTAGTACGCCTGGAACAAAACCAGAAAAACTTCAGAGGAGCCTTTTTCTACTAGCTAAAGCATTTATTCTACTGAAAGTCTGTAAACTGTTAATCCATTAGTGTCCAATTCCTTAAACTATATGGTCAGACTAAAATCTTCTGGAAGCCCAGACTCTGAAGTGTTTCTCTCTGACACTCCAGACCAAATGTTCCACATTAAATTGTTTGTAGGATAGGAAAATATTAATGCAATGGTATGAGTACAACTTCTCAAGGGCATCACAAAAAAAATCATGCAAGGATCTGTGAGGAAATCCCTGTAAGATATAGTTCAGATACATATTAATTTTGAACAGCATGGCTCTCAGGGAATTGTGTAAGACTCAAATCACAACATCCACAGCATTTACTCTCCAACATTAGCCCAGGCTCACTCCTGTGAGGTGTGGGGTGGGGTATAAGCCTACTTCTTGGGAGACCGCACATCCCCAGAAACCCACAGATGCTGTAAAAATTTCCTTGTGCTGCCACTGCTCCTTGTTCTCTGTAGTGTTGTTTGTGATCACACTCGCGCTGAGCAAATCCACTAGGGGAGAAGAGGAACACTGGGATGAACTTTCCCTCCCAACGTGGTTCAGATGCCTGGATTTCACCACTCATCTCACTGGCCCCAGCCCTGCCTGGGTTGAACAGCCGGCTAGGAATCTCTAATTCCAGCAGCTCTTGGATGCTGGTGTGAACCATGGTGATGGTGCTGACTGTGGTGGTGCTGGGGCTGCTGGCAGTTAAGGGGTCACTTTTTAATGATTTTTTTTCCTGTTACTGGTCATGTAAGATGCTCTCTGCACTGTCCAAGTCTCTCTTTTTTTAAAACAACAGTTGCGATGTTTTCTTACCACTTCTGCTTCCATAAGGATGCCCAGAACAGGGGTGTCTAACATGAATGTAACTCACCTTTCACATCTGCACATAAGCAGTTTACTGGGGATGTGGGTCATTGAGCTGCTGCTAAGATTGTGTGAGATAATTAAGCTGGTATTTGAAGCTGATAAGAAAGGAGACACTTCTACCATAATTTCATACTGGTCTCATGAAGAGGAATCCAAACCCAACAGCCCATCATAACCCCCAAAAGCGTGTGGCCCTTACTTGTCTAACTCAAGTTGCCCCCAGGTTGTCTGAACCTGACGTGCTTCTAGGAGAGACCCCAGTTCTGCAAGGAATGAGATAAAATAAATGAGTGCATTTTCTTTTATGCTATCTAACATGCAGGATTTTTGATCACCTTGAACCCTCAGTATGGTACAATCAACTAAAACACAGTGCATCAGCCTGATCAAGGCTGTTTTAACTACCTCCTAGTACAACAACCCTGCTTCTTAAGGGCGCAAAACTATGCCTTCTGCAATTACAGGATCACAAGTTCATCTTGTAAAATCAGTGCTGGAGGAAAAATGAGCTAACCATACTAGACAATCACCTAAATGTGTCCTGGATGCTCTAGTGAGGTTGCATCACTTCAGTGCTCTCATGCTAACATGCGTCATTCCTAAACAAGGGGTTTGCTAAAGGAACAATGTCATAAAGGCAAAACATCCTCTTACTCTGTACAGTCATTTGAATAGGGCTAGTCATTAAATGACTCTGAAGTGGACTAATGCCTCGTCGGAACCTGCCCTTGTAGCTCCCACTTAGTTCCAGGCAAGAACTAATGTTGCTAGTAGCTTGTCTATACAAGGGTACCTAACTAAACTCTGGAAGACTTGAGCAGCAGCCATTCAGTTTACTTAACATTGTTTCCTATGAACAGGCTATAAACAACATTCTGCAAGTTCTGCTTTATATGGATGACTGAACAGAACGTACTTAGCAGGGAGAGGACAAAAATCAAAGTGCTAAAAAGCACTTCCAAAGGATGTCCTGCTCTTTTTGATCCATATTTTTTCAGCAAAGCTTTCTATTATAGCTTCCTATTTCCTTTGGAATACATCATTCTGCTGACCCAACACATCCAAATAGAGTACTTGTGCCATGTATGACCTTGCACAACATCATTCAAACTTGCAGATGTGGCGCTTCCCACAGCCTGCTCCCCAGGTAGGAGCTGATACCCTTATCATACACAGCTCTTACAGTCCCACTTAGATTTTTCCCTTGAGGATGTCAGCTCACAGCAGAGGGGGAAAAAAAAAAAAAGACCCCCTATCTTGTGAAGACTCTGCCACTTTATCCCAGACCAGTGACAATTTACTCTTGAAAGCCCAAATAGAAAGATTAAAGCCTGTTGCTCCACACTTCAGAAATCCATGACAAGTAAGCCCAATACCCTGCATTTCTAACGACAGCCGTGCCTATTGCTCAGCTCACAAAACCAGATTGCCTTCTTGGAAGCACAGCATGCTGATGTTGCAAGAACATCACCAGACTGCAAAAATGTTTATAGGCAGATTTGTTCATAATCTGAGTAGTTTAAGAAGAAACTTCTCAGACAGACTGTATCTTTGGACTGTCGTTTTCTTCGTGTTTAACTGATTGCTCAGCACACGCTTGCAGCCTGCCTTCATGCATGCCCTGTGCCATGACGTAATACAGTGAGCAATCACAGGATTGCAGGAATGTTTCTAGACAGATTTGTTTACAAGCGAAGAAACCCAAACAGTAACTTTCATAATAGGAGTCCTATCTCCAGTGCATTGTGTGTGTGTTGCTGTGAGACCAAAAGGAAAAAAATAAAAAAAAAAAATACAAGAGCATATCTTTGTACAATGATTGCAATAACAGATGAAGAAACATGCAACCTGACGCTTCACATCTGGTATTTCATCACTCCAAATACCTTATTCACATTCAAATATATTTAATACTGTGGAAACTTTATAAGGTAGTGATGTCTTTATAGAGGCAGTAACTTGCATGGAACTTTTAAAATTAAAAGCAATAGTAAAAATAATTTGTAACATGTTACTGTATTCTTCATAAAGCTAGTTACCTTGCAGTTTCCTAACAGAAACTCAGAAAGACACCTAAAAATAGCACTTAGCTACAGAATCACACAAGCCTACAGAACAGGACTTTTTACCAATGTACTAGTTCAAAATCCCATTTTAATATTCCATTTATACAAGGTACTTTGGAAATGAAACTATTATTACTCATCATGCAAAAATTCTATCATCTGAGCAGAAATTTATGAGAGTATCGTTTTCCCTTTACTTTCATGGCAACGCAGGCCAAAAGATTTTATGCATGACCTAATAAACATATACAACAGTTTTGAAAGGCTGCTGTGCACCTTCTCATGTTAATTAGTACTCATTCTTCTCTGTAAAACAACTAAACACGCTCTAAAACTTCCTTTTTAAATAATCATTAATACACTCTTAAATAGTTTTGTTGCAGAGATTAATACCTCTGATGCAAATCACAATGACTAATTTCATTCGTGATTGAAGAGCTGTTTACAGGTCTCAAAAATTAAGACACTGTTTTCTTGTCTTAAAGACAAAAGCCACCATTGCTACCTTGAGGCTGTCAGCAATGCTGATAGCAACGTGTCTGCAGCTGTTACTACGCTCGCTAGCAATTTACGTTACTTCAGCATCGTCCCTAGAGCTGCGCTACAGCTACATCTCGCTGTAGCTCAATTTAAAAACAAAAGGTGAAAACATGCACACAGGGCCATTCAGTGCTACACCAGGAATAAAAGCAGGGCTGCATTTCACAGCAGCTTTCATTCCTGTAATCTTTTCCAAAACACTCTCCCAGGAGCAAAGACAAGCACAGGCAAATATCCTGCCAATAAGTGAGTTCACAGGAATTGCTACAAGTAACTAAACTGTCAGCAGTAAAAGACCAACAATTGGAACAAAGTACAACTGCGGGACAGCCAATGCCCTCTAACAGGCTCGAGTTTTACCGTGTGCTGGATAGCCAAGGACACAGAAATTCATTGGAACTGATCTCAGGGAGATGAGGCAAATTATAGGGTGTCTCACTTTGTACTAGTGGATGATATTTGTGTTTTATCAATATTTCTTTTGAAATGGTACAGATGAAAAAAACTCTTACCAATACCTTGAAAGACAAATGAAAATGGGTTTAAGAGTTGAGTCTTTCCTCCATGGACTACATGCAACTGCTTCCCCAAAGAGCATGAGCATCAATTTATTGTTTTTTCCCTTCTATCCTCCTTCAAGCTTTTGTATTTATTCCCTTCTCACCTTTTTTTACTTACTACAATACTGTACTAGGAGAAAAAACAAACCCATAAGACCATTACAAGCGCATGCAGGAAGGAGGAAAAGGAGTGATGGATAGTGCTTTCCTGCACAATCCTTATCGCTGGTCCCTTGGCCTGATAACGCACTCCCTTTCTCTCAAGAATTTCCAACTACAGTTCCTGGAATTTGCCCCTCTGAACTAAAACAAGTGTCTTTGCTACTTACACAAGCATTTCCCATAAATTCAGAAAACAAGCGTTTCATTGAGATTTATTTTGTTTTCTGAGGGTTTCTTCAAGGAGCCCTAACCCTGTAACAGTGGCAGGGTCAGCACCAGACTGAAATGCTCCTGGTCTCACACAGGTCACAACTTTGTCCTTATAGCCCAACGATGCCCCAGGGCCAAAAAAAAGTCAAGACATCCCCTTCTCCCTCTCCAGCCACGTGGCCCTGCAACCCTTTTCTGTGGGGTAGGGATCAAAAGCCTTTTGTTATCCTCCTCCTCTGGTGCCCTAAGTTACTGTTTTGGGAAGGTGAGGGGAGAGGAAAACACCCTCCCCTCCCCTGCTTTGTCCAAGATCACAGCTGTAGAGGAACAGCTGAAGCAACTCAGGCTGCCTGGAGAGGTCACAAATGTCCCTCAGTACCACTTGGGCAGCTCTGCCAGCGCCTGCCCCACTGCTGCTGCCCAGGTGGCACTGCAGGCAGGCACCCCTTGCCCGCCCACCCACCCTGCAGGTCCCCCAGATTTCAAGCCCCCCAGTCCTGCTCAAGCAATCGTCCAGGCGCCCCCAAGCTAACCAACCAGTAGCCTGTACACAGCCTTTTTAAAAATGCTGCTTTTAAGGACGATTTTAGGTCACCACAAAGAACAGTGAAGAAACTCTGGCTTCTGCTTACATGAATGTCACAAAGCTCTCATTAAATCAAAAGCAGAAACTTAAAATATTTCTTTAAGTAAAATCTCTCCTCTTCTCAAAGTCTCTCTCCAAAGATAAAGAACGACAATTGCTTAACTTAATCCACACGAAGTGATCATTATATTTGCCTCCATAAAGATCATATTTGTTCTACTGCCTATATCTAAAGGTAATTTCAGCTAGAAAATGAAATCATGCTCTCTGGACCTTTTGTCTTACATGGTTCATGAATTACTGACACATTACAATATCCCCCAACACTATGGCAGCTTAGAGATACTGCACTGTCTCTCTTGTAAGTGAAATAAACTTGGTATGCCACTAAAAGGCATTAAATTATTTTCATTATACCACACAGAATCTAAAACACTTACACTGTTTTGATTTCAAAATCCTTAGAGAACAATTATGCTTTCAGGGCCATAAGACTCTATTAGAAAGTCCTCAGAAACCTAGCACGGTTTCAATAAATCCTCAAACACTACAGAGCAGTTACTCAGCTTGAAGAATGAAAACCTAAGTCCATCCACTGCAAAGTCAGGATGTAAATTCTGCTCATACAGTGCCCTGCACTTCCTAACAAATCTTTTTCTTCCCAGTCAGGGCAACCCTTTGAGTCACGTTTTCAGCATCAAACACGCAAACTTCCCTTTTTGATTGAAAACAAACAATATTTGTTTTAGGATGAGCATAAATATACAAGATGTGCATATATGCTTATGGTGTTACTAACTAGCAGTATTAATCAGCAATTAGATAAGCCTAAGTGGTTTTATACGTATACAATTTAACAAATGTTAACATTCAGGATTAGAGAGCCATTAAATTAAATCAGTGATTGTCAAAATGAATGGATAAATATGTTAATGTCTTTAATTTATACAACGGCACAAAGAATGCTTCAAAACACCAAAAATCAGATTTCAGGGGGGCTTACTGTGGTCATAGGGATCCCGATTTAAAGAAATGCAGCCACCCCTATTCTGGCTGATGAGAGTGTTCAACCCTAGGTAGAGAAGCTGGTTTCTATATACACGCTTATGTTGTCCCAGGAAAAGCACAGCCTCCTAATTAAGCAACAATCTCCCCTTTCCCGAGGAAAATACCACCACCAAAATGCAATCGAACAGCCGGAAAGGGGCGAGGAGGACAAGAGGAATCGTATTGCCCCGAGCAGGGAGCGAAGGCGGGGGGGGGGGGGGGGGGGGGGGGGGGGGGGGGCGGAGGGAGTGGGGGCGAAGAGAGGGGAAAAGCGAACACCCAGGCAGGAAAGCGGGGCCGGCCACTGCCCGCCGCGGGCAGCTGAGACGCCTCATCACGGCAGTCTTTTCCAGAGACGGCGCTCGCTCGGTGCGGCCGCAGGGTCTCACGGCAGCTGCAAGGGGAGGCGGGGGCCGGGGGCCGCCGCCCCCCGCCCCGCCAGCAGCAGCGTCCCTGTTTCCGTGACCTCAGGCGGGGGGGCCGGGGGCACAGCTGGTGGCAGCTGCAGCACCATCTGCTCGGGGCCGCGCCGCGGGCCGGCCGCCCCCTCCGCGGCCCCGGGACAGCCCGGCCAGGTAGGGGCAAGGCCGCCCCAGGAGCGTCGTGTTCCGCCGCCGGCGCAGCCACCGCCCGCCCGCGGCCTCTGGCGGGGCAAGGAGCCGAGCAGGGGCCGCGCCGCCCGCCCAGGGGAGTTTGCAAAACAGGAAAGCAAAGCGACGAGAGCTCGGAGGAGCGGGACGAACGGGACCGCGCGTGCAGATCTCGGTATCCCTCCGCGGAGCGTGTGCTACGGCACGGCGCCAGCGCGCCATCTGATCTAGAGCAGCGTGCGCGGAGGGTCAGGGAGGCGGGAAGGCACAGGGGCAACCAACGTGCCTCTACCATCGAGGGGCTTCTGAACGCGACAAGAACTTCACTACTTTGCAATTAAATACTGCGTGTTCTGCCACGCCATCACACAGACTCTATAACACCATTTATAGAACAATAAAGAAAAATGCTTACTTTTTTTTATGTTCAAGAACTGACATTTTAACGCTTCTTTTAAACGTGCCCATTCAGCCACAACATAACATTCCTTAAAGACACAGTTCTACATCCGTATTGCTTCCTAATGCCAGTGGGGCAGGGACTGGTTCCGTCAGTCCTGAGCAATGCACCAGCCCAGCTGAGCTCCCTCGGCTTCACACATTTCTTTGAGCTTTGCTCCGAAAGTACCAAAATCAGAGCCAGGGATTTTGCATAGAAACAAGCTGGGCTTTACGGTTCTCATTGGGACAATTACTTCCAAAGGCTAAACGTGTACCACTTACCATACATTTTGCCTTCATCTGATAAGATGATTTTCCTCCTCCCACATGGTGGATAGATAGCTAGAGCCTCCTGAAAGCTCTGTTCAATGTCAGGGCTCCAGACACCTTCTGCATCATTGTCAATAGGTTTATCTGCAGAATCACTCATTCTTTCGATATCTTCGGCAGGACTCTCACTGCCGCTCCAGCTGCTGGGCTCAATGGTGATGGCTGGGGTCTCCAAGCCTAAGCCTGGAGTCTTAAAGGAAATAAACCTACAAAACAAACAAACAAACAACCCCAAAAAGCATTAAAGACATGGAACATCAGGTAAACATTTCTGTCTCTTTCTGATACCAAGTTAACAGCAGCTGAGTGGTAATGGCAATAAAGAAAAGTACAAAATTGATAACCATTCCACATCAGATCAACAGAGGTGGAGTGATAAGGTTGTCAGAAGGGGAATTCAACCACAACATAACATTCCTTAAAGACACAGTTCTACATCCGTATAGCTTCCTAATGCCAGTGGGGCAGGGACTGGTTCCGTCAGTCCTGAGCAATGCACCAGCCCAGCTGAGCACACTGCCACTGCTGGAACGGAAGCACACCAATGTATGCCACAGCGACCACCAGAGCCCCAAGCCACTCATACCTAAAAACAAAAGCAAAAACTATTGATCACATTCATCCGGATGTCAGTGAAGTAAATGGAATTACACTAGCGATGACACAGCTCAATGTGATTAACTGGAAAAGGCTGTAATTTTCAGATCTTACCCAAATAAATAATAGAACCAGAAACTGAGCTACATACAAACAGAAATCTTTAAAATGATAATATCAGAGAAAGGAATTACAAGAAAAGATATCTACTTTGCCTGTACTAAAAGGTTTCTGTCACAGAACCACAGCAGAACAAAAATTACAGGCTTCAAGTTGCTGAATCTATTTAATAAGAAATAATTTAATATAGCTGCACCTGCTCACACCACCAGAGCTGCAGATCTGTCAGTGTTCCTTTTATATTTTTGAGAGAAATACAACCCTGCTATAAAGACTTGCTCCAGGCAAAAAAGCTGCTATACCAGACCAAATTCACCTCTGGTGTAATTCTCCGGGAAGCCAGTGAAATAACACCAGGAACAGATTTGGCTCCACATGTCTAGGCATAATGCAGTTTTATTTTGAAAAAACGAAGAAGTTCAGCGACTCTAACTGATCTAAGTGGATGGGAGTGTTCAAACATGCATGCATGAGCTGCACACACACTTAACAACCCAGTTAGTTGGCTAAACACTCAAAACCCCCCTAAACTATAGCATTTTTATTTGGTTGGGGAAAAGTAGAGCAGGCCCTTTCCCCATGCATTAGAGAGGGGCTTCCCCTTCTGCACACCTCCATCCTCACGCTGCTATGCCTCTGAGCGGGGTTTCAGTATGTCATGAAATGTCAGGTGAAAAGTCGCAGAACGGCATTCACCCCATGGAGAAAAGGGAGGCTGGGACAGCTCTGACAAAACTCCTTTGGGCTGGAGAACTCCCTGAAATAAAAAATATTTACAGCAGCTCTCACCCAAACTAAACAATCGACCAATCACTAGAGATAACCAAAACCTGATAGTCCACTCCCTCGGAGGTTACAGTGCCTTGCGAAAAAAAAAAAAACCGAGCTGAAACTGGGGAAGCGGGGAATAGTCGCTTAGTCTCACTAACCAACATTATCAGTCTGACGTCCAAAGTATGGGGTATTTCCACTTCTCCAGGCTCTAACGGGAGCTCGGACGATCAGCACACGTGAAATGGACTCCCAAGAACTTTATTTTCCTTATTTGCATGTCTGTTTCTACAAGGAGGCATTTCTTAGCTTCACATCGGTTTGAACATTTCAGCACAGTTTATGAAAATGTTAGTGCCTACCCACCAGAAATCTCAAGGCTAATCAGTGTCTCAAACGCCTTTTAATAACTGATAATGAGGGAGCAGATGGATTCACAGGGAACCACACACAAATGCTAAGTGGATGGGAAGTCTGGCCAAATACACCACTTATTGTCTGGGAAATCCAAAATGTACAAAATATCTATTCTCATCACAAAAAGGGAGCTGTAAACCTTTGTAAAATAGTGAAACACCACCCTTCAGAATTCTCAGAAAGGTGAAGGGTTGATTCCACCCTTGCAAGATTCAAACCTTGTACACAAGATTTAACCAAAACATAAACACAGCAGTACTGGAAAAGAACTGACAAAACCAATCGCATCCACTTAAGCCTTCAAATACAGGGGGAATTTTAGGTAAACAAGAGGTAATTGAATGTTGACTGGGTAATTAGGGGTGGGTTCGGTTTTACTGCCACAGTGCAGGGAAAAATGGCTACTGGAGATTTTATTGGCCTCACATGATCAAGATCACAGTTTAGCATTTCACCAGAAGCCCGCACTGAGTGGGACTGTTTACTGGGTCAGTTCTTCAAAGGTGACTCAGGGAGGAAATCCTTCCCCTTCTGGATTCCAGGCACGGCGGTGTACAATGCACATCACAGCCACAGGCATCTTTCGCTCAGCACCACCACCCTCTGCTTACAAAATGTGCCACAGCCATAGCCTCAAGTCTTATTATCATCCTATAAACCAGCCCTTATTATTACATTATGCTGAAATAATAATTAAAATGCACACAAGGAAAACAGAGAGGCCTTAAAGTAATTAATGTTGCTTGATATTCATGTTATATCTTGCATTGTGTTTACTGGTGAATTTTCCCTAATGTGCTATCTCCATTCCCATTCCTTTTTCCCTACTTGGGTATCATCTTGAGGCATTAGTAGCTACTACTCTAAAATGCAAGACAACCAAGTGTTTCTTCCAGAACATCTGTACAGTAGGGGTGAGGAGCAACCTGCTGGAAAAACCCCTCTCATACCAAAGGATGCTTTTAGTGATTTCCATTTTGGTGAATGCTGACACTGCAGATCAAGCTAGAGGACCAAGGAGCACAAAACTATGTATTACAACCCCTAAACAGCTCCCCTCTATATCAGGAAAATAACGAGCTACTCAGCTCATCAATTCTAGCTCAGCTCTACCTATCGAAAGGCAATTCCACCTCCTTCTTCGCTTGAATTCTAAGGACCCAACTGTGATGAAAAATTTCAGACCTGTTATGCTGGAGTTCAATGTGATTATCAAAAATGATACAAGCTGTCAATAGATGAGCTTTGTGGCACATTTCTAATGAGCTATAAATCTCATTTGAAAACTGTGGATTTACAGCCCAGTTTAAATTTATTTAAAAATAAAAATTTAAAAAACTGCAAGCCTTCCTTATATTAGCAAACTCAGAATCTTACAATATGAACTTTCAGTGGAGGATGAGTTAATCTCCTGGAGGCAATTAACTCCACCCTCACCTTCCCCAAAAGCAGAGCTCGCACACATGACAGATCAAGTTAGAGTTCTGTATTTGCTCTTTACCATGTTAACTTTTAGAGAACCAATTTCATGCTTGTACATTCTGTAACAAAATTAAAACACTTCAACACTACCCAGAAAACCAACCAACCACCCCTCCTCCCAAACAGAACCAAATTTTGGCTAACCGTTTTGTACTTTCTCAGATTGCTTAAAGCACACTGCCACAATTTAGGAGGTCTCTCTTCAGTTTCCCTTTTAGCATCAGTCTCTCTCTCACATGTCTGAAGACAGCTTCCCCTGTGCATAAAGCTCTTTTAGTTGCAAGCCTGAATGTATCTTTCTTGCAGCTGCTTTCTGCTCTCTGCAGCCAAGTCAATTCTAAGTTTATCTGTTTTTCTCATGTAGTTGTTAAGACACTTTCTACGCTTGGCGGAGGTATGTTCCCCCCTCAAACAATGCAATGTTACATTCAGCAATGGAGAAACTATTAGGGACAATACTGGATTTTATAAATATGTTTTATAGCCAATCCATTCAATACAGCTTCATGAGGCACAAGATAGGACTGATTTTCATTATGTTCACTCAGTAGAGTAGCTTGAAAAGTTATTTGAAAACCTCAAGAGAAACAAGGAGAGCTGATCAATCCAATGGAGGTAACTAAAACCAAAGGATAGTCTAACATCTTATCAAGAGAATGATTTCTTTGCTTGCATAAATCATTCTCCTATGCTTTCACTTTATGAGTAACGCAAACCTGGACTTGCCCAGAAAGTTGCTGCTCACAGACCAACAACTGAGATCAATAGCTCTTTGCAGGAGTGCAGGACAAGTGCAGATTTAAGGCCCTGATATGTTTCACATCCTTCGATACTTGCACCATGAACTAACATGAAAACATTGTCTTTCAGAAGTCAACAGAGCTGAAGCTTGTTCTACATCTTGCAAAATTTAAACCTTTTTCTCTGTTGGTTCAATGTATTTACTTTCTTTACTTAATTTCAGTGTACAGGTGCCAAGTGGTGCCCTTGCTGAGGTGTCACTTAACCACTGGTAGAGCATTAACTCTGCAGGTACTAGTGCAGGAACACGAGAAAGACTAAAATCATGCCTTGACTCTGAGAGATGACTGAGAAAAAACGATTGTGTCTCCCCAGTCTTCTAAACTGTGTCTGCTTGAGGGGGATCAAGGGCACATATTTTTGACATAATCTACAATGAGAAAGCACCAGTGTTGTTACTCACACTGATCTGGCTATGAATGGCTGCAGAAGGCTACCAAATGATTCTTACAACTAGCCCAGTATTTCTAAAGCAGGTCTTTCAGAAAAAAAACTTAATTCTTGGGGCAAAGAGTTCGAGTGTTGAAGTTGTAAATTACACTTTTAAGAATACATTTAATTTTTAATTCGTGAACAACTTAATCTTAGCTTCAGTTACATAAAACCAATGGGACCAGGAATCCAACAAGCTTTTTATAAACATCAAGACGATAATGAGCAGATGAGTGAAAACCAACTAATTCTAAATTTGCAAATGGCAAATTTTCTCTCAAGCCTTGAAAAGTTACAGGCCCATGGGATTCTCCTTCTGCTTTGTTCAGCAGTGCAAATCCACAGCTGGAGCGCTAAAGCTTCAGGAAAGAACTGCTGGAGAGAATCCAGGGGAAGAAAGTTATCAGATCTAGAAAACATGACCTACCAGGAAAGGAATTAGGTTTGTTTAAATTTAGAGGAGACTGATGTGAGAAGATAACCACTTTCAAATAAGGAAAAGGTAACAGCAAAGCAGAGAAGCAGCTCTTGGCCATTTCTACCAAGGATAAGACAAGAAGCAAAGAACTTAAACTGCAGCAAGAAAACTGTAGGTTGGGCATTTGGAAGACTGTTCTGACCCTACCAACAGTCACGCACCAGATGTGATTAGTCTGGGGAACTGAGGAACTCCTGCGGGGATAGAGGTTGTTACAAACAGGTGACACAAACATTTCTCAGGAATGATGCAGCTATGCTTAGCCCTGTCTGAGGTACAGGATTGAATTGGATGATGCCATGAGACTCAGCAGCCAAGACAGAGAGTAAATCGTGTCAATGGAGGAAAACCTGCAGTGGGAGCACATCCTAGACCAGGCATGGGGGAATCCAGATGCCCAAGAGCCTTCACAGATGTCCTAGTGACCAGACAGCTTTGTCAGCTGCAGGGCAGAAATCCAGGGGAAACCAGGCTTCCTACTGCTGATGCCTGTGGAGCTACATGCTCCTTCGCCCTGCATGGCTTCCTTGTACAGCTGCTGGGTAGTCTGCTGCATGAACCTCACTGGTAAAAGCCACCTGTGATGTAGCTCATAAAGACAGGCAGGATGGAGTTGGAGAGCAAACCACCAGGCTCAGGAGAAGAGAGCTCCTCCTCCATCTGGTGCTCTCGGTAGGAGAGGTAAGGCTGCCTCATCCCCAACCATCCCGTTCTCCTTCCAGATACCTGTCAAACTGCCCAACCCCTCATATCACATCTGGATTTCTCAAGCTCTTTCTGCACTGATTAAAGTAAATATGGAATTGGTGGAAAGATTGACTTTTATTAGGATTTTATGTTTCTACTTTGCCAGTATGCCCAAGCCTTAAAAAAGAACTTTTTTTAAAAAAAAAAAAAAAAAATCATACTCTGGATTTTGTGGCTGTGATGTGTAAGTGTGTAGGGATTTTTATGATTCTTTGAGATGTTCAAATGCCATTACTTTCAGGAAAACACTATATTATATATACACTTAAGCCATTTTATATATAATTTAGTTTTATGAGGAAAGGATATAACACAGTATGAAGAATAAAAATGTAAATAATTCACAGAGCATCCAATGGCAAAATCATTAGCTTAAAATGACTTCATATCATATTTTTGTTACAAGGTCTACTTATCAGCAATTATTCCCTCTAAGAAGAAAGAGCACCAGGAGAGAGAAGCAGCCCATTTCTAGGGTAAAGTATTCCTTTAAAAGTCATCCAGACTAATTCAGCCATTCATATTTGCCATTGAAATGATATAAAAAAGAGTTTTTCTCTGACTTCCTTCAGGAAGAAATTCTAATGCTGTGCTTTTCTGGAGATCAAATAGTTGCATGTAATGATGCTTCCAAGTACTTCCTCTCATTCATATAAACTAGTTCTCCTAGGGTGGAAGTTACCATTTCTTACTTGGGTTTCAATCTATTTCCTAACACCAAGCTACCTACTTTCAGATTTGGGATCTGTGGAGGAATAACATGATCCGTTCATCTACAGCTACAGAGCACAGTGAAAAGCAGCATAATGTGGTTTTTCCGGAAGCAAGAGAGTTACGCAGTGAGTCAATTCATGTGTTACGTTCTTGCCCTTAACTACCACACTCAGGGCATGTATAAAAGTAGCAGGAAGACAGACAGTGCCATGCCAGTGTGTAAAATATCAAAAACATGCAACTTAACATCAGTAAAGGGATAGTTTCTTTCAAATATAACTCTGTACCTCACTCATCTGAGAAGATTTACCTGTGTGTTTTCACAAACTGTGAGGAAACTTACTGAACAAATGACTGAGATCTGCAAAAGTAGGCAGCATCTAGGCCTAAATGTGAAATTAGGATTATATGAACTACTTCTGAAAAGAAACAATGCATTCTCCTTGAATTGCTCATTTTTTGCTTTAGAAACAGATTACTCAGCAAAGAGTGGGTTGATGTTAATACGTGGGAATTCTTCCCTTTGCAAACAGCTTTCATCTCTCTGCACTCTTTATGCAACTGAAAAGAGTATTTCATACCACTCTGAGGGCCTAATTTATTTTTTCCAAAAGCTGCTTTTGTTGATATATAATTATTGTTGTAAGGATGCTGAGTCATTGACTCCAACCCAATTTTCTTTTCCATTACTTTTAATTTCATACAATTAATGAAATGGTTCATCTTCTCAGCAGGTAAAGAACTGGGTTCTGACTGTGGCTACACCACACTCGTGGGCTCTGTTGGCTTTGTACTGGCTCACCAGGACGCCTCCTGCAAGCAGCTACAGCTTCAAACCATCCACAACATCTAGCTAGCACCCAGCAATCCAGCGTGCAAAGCGCTTTGTAAGGGGCTACACATTACTGGCGGTCCATGGTCTGCACCAATTACCAAGTTATCACCGGGTAGGTGAATCTTAACACACCCGTTGTGAATCCCTGTCTCATTACGGTCGCAGCTGTTTGAGAAACAATTCCTTCCATGTGATACTGAAGCACTCACATTCATCCTAGGTGCTAGCGCTCATTTACATCCAGCTGGTTTCTATTGTAAGGGTGTTCCTGGGATTTAACCCAGCTCAAATAACTGCACTGTGGTGGTAACCAACAAAGATTTTTCTAAATATGACTTGTCACTCAGTGGAATGAAGAATAGTGAGCATCATGTCTGACTTGCTTTTGCTAATTACCAACATGAAGCAAAGGAAAGGATAAAATATTTACCAGCTCTCAGAAGGAGAAGCTGTGCTCTGCAGTGGGAGCTGACCATGCACCTACCATCACCCAACAGGGGTGGCTTGTGAATGGCAACGGCAGCATCTATTACCAGTGTAACGTCGTGGCATGCTTACCCCAGCTGGGACTTTTCTATGGCTACAGCTGCTATATTGCAATGTGGGGTTTATCAGTATTTCACCCATTCGCCAATTATTCAGCTTTTAGAAGAATGCTCTGTGGCTGATGTGGGTCTGTGCATACCTGGCAGGGCTCTGCTCCTAGGGCAAGTTAAATGGCTTGGGCTGGCTGGAGGACAATTCTTTGGCACTGAAAATACCAGTCCCCAAACTACCATGCTGCAGCTCTGTAAGAAATACTCCCCAGCCCTGAGACCTGTAAATAGAGGCCAGAGTATAGTCCTTCAGGGTAAGGTCTGCAGCCACTACTTCGCTTGGGGCATGTTTATGGAGCATGTGGTCAGCAGTTCCCTATAACTCATTCTGCCACCAACTCATGAAACAGAAAATGAAAACTAGTACATGTAGCTATCAGGACAATGGGCTTGCTTTTTTGTTTTTTGTTTTTTTTTTTTTTTACATACAAGACTGGAAAAAGGAAGATAAAAATAGATGCAATTCTTGCTTACACGCAACAACTGTTTTTTCCTTGAATGCCTTAAGTTCAGTCAGTCAGTGGAGGCTGAGGCAGGGCTTCAGCCTGCATAGAGGCTCTGTGCCTTCCCAGTGACTCCACAAATCATGAATTACAGTATAAAAGCTCAAAGAGAACAGACACTGGCCCTCCTTCAGCTCCAGTGGTGTTCATCTCTCCCTACCCCTCCATACACTTAACATGGGCATCCAGACGGGGATGCAGAAGCACCCTGAATACCTTCAGAGCTAGCATCCTGTGCATCTATTGGTGGCTTGACATGGTTTCTGTCCCATCTGCCTGGGAGTGTGTGAATGATACAGAAGCAGTCATTGGCTTTCGTATGTGCAAACAGACAGTCTCTTCTTTGTAGTTTGTTGTGACTGCCTTCCCACAGCATCACTGAGCATGACTAGTTATTTCATACCCCAAAAGCCAAACTGGAACTATCAAGTGTTATAAATAATAGAATTAGGCACATCCTTGATCTCTGGTGTGTTACTAGCATCCTGCTGGGACCACATATGATCCATTGCTCACTCACACACATGACAGACCTCACAGGCAAGCCATTCTGTCTAGATGTACCCTTGAAACCTTTTGTTGCCCCGATTTCCTAAGCCTCCCCAATTGTTTTGGAGTTCCCATGTCACACAGACATTTGCAAAAACAGATTCAATTCTTCACATTCATAGTTCTCTTATTCTATTCCTGGCATACGACTAACTAGTTTTCTACTCCAGTACTAGATTTTTCTCTCCCCCCGCCCCCCCTTTTTTTTTTTTAAAAACTTGTTTTCAGGATGAAAGGTTTTTTTCCATGATGGCTACAAAAACATAAGTGTTCACTCTAACAGCTTTGAGTGAGGTGGGAAAGGGGACATAAAACCACCTGCTTGAACAACTTTGTGTAAGTTTGCTCAGGAAAGGGAAAACCAATGCTATTTGAAGGGTGGTCCAGTGTCTGACTGGTTCATATGTAACATAAAACTTTCGTCTATATAAAAAGTATTTTATATAATGATTTAAGTATTCTGTTAAAAAGGTACCAAAAAGGCACAGTGAAGTAAAAGGTTCATTCATTTACTCAGGTGCATTTGTTTAAACAAGAAGTAGCCACAAGATTAACCCTCTCCCTATTCCAAGCTGAAGTAGGACCCTTCTTTTACGAAGCGGGAGAAAGGCAAGTTTTGGACTAACAACTGCAACATCCAATTGGCCAAAGCCATCCCTGGAATCCAGCGCTGGCACCTTTTATCCCTCAAGTCCACTTGTTCTCTGCTTTGCAGATGTTATTCAAACACACCTTTGTGTAAGTGCAAACACAAACACACATGTACTTTCTCAAACATTTGTTAAAGAACTACATTGGAGCTAAAATGCATTTTACAAGTTAAACTCTGCCAAACACCTCCTATAAGCTCTATCCCTCTAAAGCTGCTGCAGAAGGTTGTGAATGCCTCATGCTCACCTCGATGTGCTGATTTTGTACCAGGCAAAACCAGGAAAAAAAGGTTTTATTCTGCTTTGGTGTTACTACTTGAGCTACTGCCCCGGGCTCTGATTCTGCCAACACAGAGCCATTTTATACATTTGAATAATCACTCCAAGTTTAATGAAGCTCCTCACATCTCCATTAGCAATTGTTTTGGCTGGAAAAAGGCCCTGCCTATCAGCCCTGGAGGAGCCTGGAAACAGAAGAGTGATAATACTGGGAGGCTCACTTTGGGAAAGGCTGTGGTTTTCTGGTGATAGGACACAGAATCACAAGACAAAAAGAAGGAAGGGGTGAAATCACAGCGCCACAGCTCTCAGCAGAGCTGGGATTTAATCCCAGGTTTCTGGCCTCGTTCTCACTGATTCTAAATAGAAAGAGATTTCAGAAAACAGCATGTGAGATCAGATAGGACTTGGGGTCCATGTCAACTAGTCACAACACGTCTAGTAGCTTGTCTTCATCGAAAGCCAACACTGGAAACCCCACCTTGTGTTTTTGTGTATAGAGAGAAATCAAAGCAACAATTCTGTTTGCAAGTGCCCTAGCTGTCAAATAAAAATATTTTAACTCATTTTGTTTTCCAAATGCTAGCAGTAGTGTAATGGGCAAATTACCTGCCAAATTAAATTTTAAGTCTGAGTTGTTTATCTATGTAGTACAAAGGAAGCCTCCTATGGAAGGAAATGAGCGTTACTAATACTGCACTTCTACACTCCAGCTTCCTTCTTCCATCTCATGTTTGCCACCAGCAGCTATCCTTCCACAGGTGGTGAATGGCTTTACTTTGTCAGTACAACTGTCTCATACAGATAGTGACAGACTTGTAGCTTGCATTTTGTCCGTAATGGAAAACTTATTTCTGACATCTCAAATAAGATTCTCCTGAGAAGGAAGGATGCTTTTATGCAGCAGGACTTACATCTTCTACAAGGGAGCAGAAAACACTCTCCTGCTGAGATGCTGAAACAATCCCAAGCTTTAATTGCCAAACATAAGTAAACCTATAATAACTAGCTATAGCATTTTCAAAACTCAATATAACAGTTAGGTAGCTATTCTGCACTTCTCTTGTAGTTAGTTACTGCCTGTTGAAGAAGCAATTTCTGTCTTAAGCTCCGACTTATATTTCCAGACTATTTCAACTCCTCATTCACTGCAGTTTAATCCTGCTTCAGGTGGTGTCAATTTTCCACAAAAATAACTTTGCTGGCAACCATTAGAATTGTGTATTCACTGGATGCTGGCAGAGTTAAAGAGACAGCATGGTTCAGGCCACAGAAAATAAAACATATATAAAAAACCAAACAAAAAGTACAAGCCTAGGAACTAATCCCCATAATTCTGCTGCACTTTAAAAATCTTGAACTTAACAGAAATACCAATTTCACAGCACACTGTCATTTCTGCCCCAGCACCCCTTCCTCCCCTCCACTCACCATTAGTTCACAGTTTCACAGGCAATCATCACCTCTCTCTCTCTCTGCCTGAAGAACCACTTGCCTGTCCAAGACCTTGCTTCTTATTTCCAGCTCCATCAGTAAGCCCAAGTGCCTCTCACGAGCCCTGATAAAGGTGTGCCTGTCTTCTGGTGAGGCAAAGACCATAACTCCAGGATCTCCCTCAGCTGGCTGGGTGTGTGGGAGGAGGTCCATGCCTACACTTAGCAGACCCCTGCCATGTTCCCCCACCTGAGTCACCCTTATGCCGCATTGCGGCTGGAACTGTTTCTTGGAAAGGAAGTGCTGGACTCGTTCAACCCCACACAGAGGTCAGTGCTGGGGATTTTCACCGCAGTCTGCTCACTCATGTCTGGGACTTAGTCTGTCCTTGCCACATGTGGAAGAGAGGGTGGGGAATGAGCACAAATAGAAAGCCTTGCAGAAAGGACCCTCTCCAAAGCCCTGACAGAAACCCAGAGTGTATCAGAGAAACAGAAAGGAAATGCATGGACGCGTGTTGTCCCGTACTGCTTTTCACCCGGGACCTTCCACCCTCTCCCTGTCTGTCAGTTCTCCATTTCGTGGGAGCAACACAAAAGGGGAGCACAACCTTGCAAGATTTGTTCTAGTTCTCTCTGCGTGGGCAATCACCACAACAGTTGCATCACTTTTTCTCCCTTTTCCAGAGCCGGAGCTGCTGCTGTGCCTCAGATATCTGTGTGCTGCAAGTCAGGGGCTGCTCTGTCACTCACTCGTGAAGGCCTCATGACTGGTCAGGCTCCTGTGGCCAAAGCACACCTGGCTCTCCCCCTCAGCACCTGCTCCTGCGTGGAGAGGCAGCAACCAGCTGAGGTGCTCACAGAGGATCCATGGGCACATCTAAGCTGGAGGAGCAGTACTGTCCCCAGGGTGATGTAAGCTACCTACTGTAACTGATTTTACTGTATATTTGCTCCAGAAGACTCTGGCTGGGTTCAAGAAGACCTGAAGCGGTTGTATGGGCCACATGTTGCCCATGCCGCTCCTGAAATGGCACAAGCACTGCAGCATCCGGCTTGGCTCTCTGACCAACATGGGCAGAAATATCTTCCCAGAACAATGCTGTTATTTAGACTGCAAGGTCTCTGAAAGAGATAGAAGGTGGTTTCTCAATGTTTTTGATATAGTTTTACCATCCTAATTGGGGTCTTCAGGAGACAGTTCTTTAGTAACATGAAAACATATTAAATTCTATGGATTCCCCAGGGGAAGGAGAGTATGCAATAAAATGCCAATAACGTCTTCAATGACAAAAGAAAAGTGTCTCTGCCCTCAGTGGTCAAGAATACCCCACTAAAACCAGCTGATAGTTGCACAGTCTGGTATAAATACAGTACTCTAGCACAAGCATTATTCCATATCTGAAGGTTAGACAGTATCAAAATCTGTTTACGAAGAGCCGTTAATGCTCATGCATGCATGCAGTTCTATACCAAAATGTTTTGTCAAGCTCAGAAAAAGACAAATACTCAATTATTTATACTTATAAATTATGTTAAATCAATTTGCTCTTCAGAATTATCTCTGTTTTTCATAATGTTGTCTATGCACACAAGTTCCTTTAACTCAATGGAGGCTGTTATTGTAGGATAAAAAACTAGCATGGCTGCTCCAGTACGTTTCAAATTAGAGGCTAAGGGTGGTTTCATGTTGATAGCTGAGACTTCAAATTTCACAATCTAATTCACCACCATAAAACACTATTAAAACCTTGCAATTTTTTTCATTTTAAATTCGGGGTTGCAGGATTTTCAGTCCTTGAAGGATAGACCTCTCCTTAAGCTAGAACAATTTCTGGACTTGCACAGTAAGCAAATGTTGAAAAGGAAAGTCTCTGGGAGATCCAACTATCATTCTTGAACTATCTGGTGGTGTTTCTAGAGAATGTAACACTTCAAGAAAAGGACTAGGGTGCCCTTCTACCTAGCCACTGACTTTCTATATGATTCTTTCACCCTTCATATGCTTTACTATTTGCCATATCCTCTTTGCTGAGAAGCTCGGACAGGCTGTGATCCCATGCCTTGAAAACCAAGCGGGCCTTTTTCTACTTACTGCCAGTTAAATCCTTGAAAATCCTAGGCAAATGTATTTAATTTGACTATTTTTGTTATTATTATTAAATGAATAAGAAGAAGGAGGAGACAGTGACCCAGACAAAACAGAATGACCCAGAAAGGGAATGTGCCAGGAAATGACCCAAAGAAAAGAAAGTATTTTGGCTTTATTTCTCAGACTAGCAGTTTGTTTCCTCAAATGACATTTTTTAAATTGTTTGAAAATATAAAAAACCCAAAAAAGCTGATGAACATTACAATAGAAATAAGCTTGGCTCTTGGGAAAGAAACATTATGACTTAGAGCCAAGGACATTTATTTTTCATATTTGAATGATTTTTTTGAGCTGCATTTCCTGGCTGAATGTCACTGCACAACAGACAGATATAGCAGATAAGTGCATGAGATTTTAGATCAACAGGAATGTTACTTTTACGAGAAATACATTTGTAGTCAGAGCTCAAAAGTGGTTTTATTTCTGTTATGTATAGAATATGCTGTATTATGTTGTATGTACGCTATTTTATTAATACACTTGTCAAGATGGAATGTAATTCAAATTTTCTGACACTGCAGCTGAAACTTGATAGTTAGATTTACTAACCATGTGGATTTACAGTAACAAACTCTTCAATTTTCTTACCCTCTCTAGCTCACCTTTTTGCCACCTTGATTTATTTCTGTTTCACAGCTGCATCTACCAAATGATTCTTATTCTCACACCACACTTTTCCACCTCTTCCTGCAGCTGATCCTAACTAAAACAGAGTTTTTTCTGGGAATGTGAGATTAAAGAACTCTCACAGCAAAAAGACAATGCACAGGACTGAAAGGAACCATCTACCTGGGTGAGGGGAGGGGGAGAAAAATCAACCCCAGACAAAAAAAGCCCTGAAGGCTAAAGGTTCAAATACAGAAAAGTTAAAAAATTCTCAATTTAGATTCCACCATCAGTAGTCAGCACAGCACACCTATAACTTTCCCACAGATTCTACGGAATTTATCCACCTCTAGTATTTACAGAGCTAACCACCGTAAGTAATAATTGCTTTAGTTAAATATAGTCACAAGCCCCAAATAGCCCACACTCAAAATCAGTATTACTGCTGATAAAACTGGCACCAGAAAAACGTCAGTAGCACAAATATGATCCAAAACACAAACCAATCCAAATAAATAATGAAAACCAGATCAAGACAAAGTAGAGAACAAGAGAACGCGGAGGACCAGCAAAATGAAACTAAAAGGTAAAATAATGAAGCAAACTGAGGAAGCCTGCTCTCAGTCCTTCCCCTCTAAGACCCCTCCACAGCGGTACAGCCGTGAAGGAGACCAGGGCACAGGCACAGGGCATGCTTGAACTCTGTGGGCTCATTCAGCCCTGTGCCCCCCGCAGCGGAGAGCTTCCTCTCCACAGAGTCACACAGAGGTTCAAAAAGACAGAGCTAGGGATGAAGTTGTAGCCCTGTGTTTACATATTAATTACTGAAAAGTTACTTAACCTTGAGCCATATCCTAACATAATGAGCTTGGGCATTCTTAAGTCTCTCAGAAACAGAGCTGAAGGCAAACCGTCTGGCTTGTCTTTACTTTTGAGTAGCCCTGCCCCTGGGTCTGTCTTTAGAGGTGTTCCACATGCTACCCGGCAAAGGCAGGCTCTGGCAGACCAGGAAAAAGTGCAAATTTCAATTACAGGGACTCTGCACCTCCAGTGCAGCCCAGCTGCCAACCATGCAGAGATTTGCAGCGATAACAATTATACTTAAAAGTGTCACTACACATTTGAATGCGTTTACACATTGTCGTTTTACTCCCTATTTATTATTAATGGCAACTCAGCTAGTATCAAGACCCCAGTGTGTTTGGCACTGTAGGTGTACAGAAGGACAGCAATTTCTTGCTCTGAGGAGTTTACAGTCTAATTATAAATGACAGCAGATGGAAGGTAAACATTATGAGCCGTTCTGCTTTTCATCAGGAAATTTAACTCAGGTAACAATTTTTAGCAAGATAGAAACAATGCCACATTAAATCATGTACCATAGGCTAGGCCAGTACCACGGGCTCGGCTGCAGGCATATCCTTGTCAGTCTTACACACCGTGGTGACAGTGGCCGCTTCCAAGACAGATAACCAGGTCCCAGAAGATTCAGGACTTTACAATTGACCCCCTGTATGAAGATTTTGCAGGTAGCAAATGGGAAATTTATCTTTACTCAGGTAAGACACACTCATGCTTCCACATAAGCATGGCGTTAAATCCACGTCTATTCACCAAAGGACTCAATCTGTAATCCCAGCACAAGCATCAGATGGCATTTTGTGCTTCCTCACATTTTTAGGTGTCATTCCTAAGCCCACCATGAATGAGCTGCCGACATAAGTTCCTTTTAATCCAGCTGGGAGATCATAAAAGTCACAGATAACTGTTATAAATCTCCACAAAAAAGGATTTTGAAGCTGTAACTGATAGAAGTTTGTCCACCTGAGGACTCTAATGGCCATTCACCAGGAATCCGCGGCCTGTGTTTTTACACACATTGAAACTTCGCACCCATCTTTGCTGTGGTGGCATAGCCTGCAGACCCACATGAGAGGCACCAGGCCCTGCGTGGCTGGGTATGAGCTGCACACTGCCATCTGAGGAGGCCCTCCACAGCCATTGTGTGGGAGAGTACTGGGGCTGAGCTGGAGGTAACAACTGTATGTGAGGGAACAGCTCCCATGCAATGCCCAAACATTTGGAAAAGGCTACTGCAATACAGAGAGGCCCCTGCGGCAGAAGTCGGACCTAGTGAGCAAGAACGCTTGTATCTCCTAGGCTACAGCTAAACCTTGCTTCCTGGAGGGTAAACACAGCTCTTGTCTCACTGAGATGACTGGGCAGAACATCTGCATTCAGCCCTCTTGGAGGCCATACCTCAGTGCTAAAGAGCTTCAGAGACTTACAAGCTGGGCTTTAGATGAAAAAGATTAATGTCACACTGAGACTTCATCTGCTGCATTTCCTACTGCTTTACAAGAAGATTTGGACTTTGACTCTGCAGACTGTCCTGTAGGACCAGAGGCTAGCAGAGCCCTTCCCAGGGCCCTAGGAGGGCCTCCTGCACAGAACCTCATGCTCGCCCTGGTTTGCAAAGAATAACCAACCCACAAGTACAGGAGGTGCCAAGCGCCACATGTTCCACTGAAGCCAACTAGAATCACAGAGGACTCAACTCCCCTCAAGGCACGAACTCAGTTTGCTAATGTGACGTACAGCATCACAGGCAGCACTTCCCGGATTTGACAGAAAATGGTTATGTGAAGTTCAGATTCCCACGAGTGTATGAAGCTGCTTTAGGCAGTCAGAAGTACCTAGCAAGCTACTGATTAGCAGCCAGGTCCATGTAGAAGAAGGGTTATTTATTGCACCACACTGTGGGCATGAGTGCATCAGCTAAGCATCCCAGGCCTAAGATTCATTTTGTCCCCACTAGTACATTCACAAACCACTCATAGAACAGGAGGAAAGGGCTCTAGGGCTCCCTCATTTCCAAGGCCTCCTCAGGCTACCTTTGCCCACTTTCTACAGCTGAGACACCTAAGACTACTCTGACCCTTCCCTATGCAATGAGAGCACTATATGTCGCACATTTCCAGAAGAGTCCTCTTCCTCCAGAAGTACAGCTACCACACACCTTTACAGCTACAGATCCTGCAAGGACAAAATTCTTTCTGGTTTTCACTAACACTCGCGAATACATGAAGGTTCACAGGGGAAGACGTGCAGATCACTCTAGAATTCCCTGTCTACATGTGTCTGGCTTCCCACACTGCAGATGCAGGCGGAGGGGAGCCTGGTGTTCACGCGCACTGAAGCACTCTAGCTTCCTGCGCTCACCTTGCTACGTGCATGGAGGGTTGCCTCTCACACTCACACTTGTAGTTGTGAAGACCAGATGGGGAGTCAAAGCCATTGTTCTGGAGTAATAGCAAAAATACGGGATACACTTCACAGCACAAAAAGGTCAGAAAACCATTTTGTTACTGAAAAAATAAAAAATTGACTTACAGCAGAATTGGATGTTAATATTAATATAACTAATATTTAGGATTCAGTCTAGTCAAAAATAGCCTCTGCGTCTGATAGAGAGTCTTCAACCTTCTTTACTATGTAGCCACAAAAAATGATAACTCCGGGAAAAACACCATATTTCAGAATTCCCCTTCCTCAAAAGCAAAGTCCTTGACAGAATGACTTTTGTCCCAGCCGGACTCACAAGAAGGACATGACTGCAGAAACTCTGAATGTCTCTCAGTAACCTGTTGATCCTTCCTCAGAGAAACCATGATGGATCCACTAAAGAAGGAAGTTGAGAAGGAGACAGCTGAATGTCCGGATTGCACTCCTTCCTAGATACTATACAGAGAAAAAAGTTTATAACCTTGAAAGACAGAATAAAAATTTGAATTACAGGTCCCTCCTCCCAGGTAACATCAGGGTTAGACAACTGATGTAGAAAACAGAAGCAGAAGATGTGAGGACTGCCTGAGGCTTTACTACAGTAAATTTATAGTCAATTTTGAAAAAATCCCGAAGCCATCTTTGAATCTTCTATTCCTTTCTTCAAATGATTTCAGATATTCTAGCAGGCCAAGGGAGGGGGCATCGGTGACACCAGCAGAGCTGGCTGCACAGCAAATCAGGACCAGAAACAGAGGGTGAAATCCCAAAGACAAGAAGGGTGTTTTCTATCTCCCACATTGTATTTGTGAGCTAGATTTTCTGGGAGGCTCCTGCCTCTGCTGTAACACACAAACCAGCTATAGCAGTCCAGCTCATCACCAGGACTGACCCAGAGGCAGTAACTTCACTTTAGCAGCTGTGAGCTAAGAGATGTTTCTCACCAAAACCATAAAGCAGCGCTGCGCAGGGGGACCTGGTGATGCAGATTAAGGAAGCCACCAGCGGCTTCTTGCTGCCCTGCATCCTCCACCGCATCAGTTAGGAGCTATCAAAAAGCCTTCCCTGCTGGCTTTCAGCACACTCCAAGGAGGGGAAGGGCACCTTAGCTTGCAGTATCACATGCCTGGCTTCCTCTTCCTTCTCACTCAGGTAATGAAGCTTCTAAAGGACTATCAGCAGCGAGTCAGGGCCAACAGCATAAACAGTATTAACAGTGGAAAAATTTGGACATGAGGGGTCTGTTGCTAGGCATTGTGGGTCAGGGAAAGTTGATCCTGAGTGATTCCAACCAGTTTCAGTGTGAACAGAACAGATGATACAGCACTTCCGAAAAGCAGCCCAAGACGCACAGAACACCGTATGAATGGCCTTAATACTGGCCACACCCCACCTCCACTTCACCTGGGAAATGGCTATCGAGGCACACAGCATTGGCAACGTGTAAAGGTTTTCCTTAATACGTGGGCTGATTTCACAGGAATATTAAGGAACAAAGGGAAAACAAATACACACATTCATGCACAGCTGGAAAATATGATGAGTTTAACCCTGCAAAGTGAAGTGTCAGATCTCGTCAGCGAGTTCATACTCACTGTGGAGCACAGAACATTTAATTTCTACATCCTATTCCAATAAAGTTGTTCTGATTTTCAGGGGGTTTGGCTTTTACAATTGGACAGATGCAATTATGAATTATTTGCATGAGGGACTTTCCCAGGCACACTTTATAAGCTCACTAAGACTTCTGAAATTGTGTCAAGTCTTTTCTGTCTCACAGTAAAACGTCAAGATTTCTTTCCCAGGGACTTGAAACTGTGTGCACAGTGTTTTGCTATTAAGTGAAAACCTTATCTACAGAAAATATGCCAAAATCAGAGTATCTGTATCCTTGTATCTTCTCCTTTCTCATCTTTCTAGTGTCTTTCTCCCAAAATTTTAATGTCTTAAGTTCTGCAAACAACTATTCTTTGGGCAAAAATTAGGAAATGTTCTTTCCAGGCATTTAGCACTGAATCTTTATCTGTGTCTATGAGCCCACTGAGAGTTTCACATAAATTCCAATTGTTTTTCCATTCCACTCCTTTTTCCATTCTTGAAGATGGTTGTTGCAAAAAGGACTGTAAGATTCTATTTTATTTTATATTTATTTTTTATGCTATAAAACTATCTATTTCTATCTGGTACTCTTTTCTTTTCAATTATTTACTTTCCTGTGAAGGAAGGGGAAAGAAAAAGCAAGTTTCAAATATGCAAGTAAATACCTAGATAACTGCAGAATAGTCCAGTAACTATACACCATGAGATGGAAATCAGAGAAAAAAAAAAAAAAAAGAATAGTACACGGATAATAAAAAATATCTCGTTAGACACATTGGGAGGCTGCTGTGACCTCAGACCTGTGGTCACAGAAGCCAAAATCAGTTAAAACCTGCAGAGAATATTGCAGATTCTATTTAAGATTTGCACTGAGATCCTGCCATTAGAAACTCTGCTATTATTTTCATTCTTGATTGATGTTTGAATGTTTAACTTAATTTTGGCTGTTGCTTTTTTTTAAATGAACACTAACTAATGGTTTCATTACAGTCCTAAGGATGGCTTTGTTTCATGTGCAAAGCAAACATTTAGTGAAGGGTGAGATTAAAGCCAAACAAGTAAATGTTTTACTGAGATTGCTTAGAAGCTACAGCATAACAAAACAAGCAGTTATTTAAATGCTGAAAATCTAACCTGTGTGCACAGATGCCTGACTTGACTCCTCCATCTTCTTTATTTTGGTCTATTCTTTTGTTTGCAATTTTTTCGAAACCACAAAGAAATATACCTGGAAGCAAAGCAATGTTTTCAGCCCCAAAGCAAGTTCTGGTGCCCAGTTTTTCCAGGGGACATTGTTAGTAGTGAGCAGGCTAAATATAGTTTACTCAAATTGCCTTCAGCAAGTACTGCAGAGTGTAAAAAAGCGGTAAGGGGAAAAAATCTGTAACTGAAGACTCTTCGCAACTGCTGAAACAGCAAAGTGTAATTTTACCTGTTTACCCAATAATTCACCAGGAAGTAAATAGAAATTATGACCTCAAATGGACATTAATGCCCAGACATCAAGCTATCAGAGGGAGGGAAGATTTCTAATCCACTTCACAGAGGAGCGTGCAGTCACTGTTCAAAGTGCAAAGCCACAGAGCCAAACTACAGAGAGATGCAGCAGATCTGAACTCTTCTCTGGGTATTTTGGTCTGCCTCAAAGCAGGGTATGCTTTGCCAGTGCAGCACATCCCACAGCACGGGGTACATCTTCAGAGCCTGGCATTGAACCCCAGGGAGGGGGCGAGGGGCTGGCAGCGCTTTGCGGCGGGAAGGCTCCTGGCACCAGGTGGTGGCTGAGCACAGGCCAGGTACCAGCCAGAGCCCAGCCATCTGTGCGGTGAAGATACGCCCATTGTACGGGAGCAGCGACCCAGGCGTGATCTTTCTCGGTAGGAAAACTGCCCTCAAGATAAAAGGGTGGTTCTCTGCTAAACAGGGGAAGTAATCATTGGGAGCAAAACTGGTCAAAACTATTTACTGTGCTTCTAAGTCTAAGGGTTTTTCTTCTCTCCTCAAAAAAGTTTCCAGAAAATCCTCATTGTTCCTATCTGTAACTGATAGTTTACAGAGAGAAGGGAAAACACAGGACAGGCAGTAAATCAGCGCACTAACTGATCCAGAGTCCATTACCAAATGTTTTTCATTACAAGTATGGCTTCACTAATTTCTGCAATGCATTGTAGGCTATTTCTGGATGCTTTAAAAATGCATGATGTTTCTGCATTTTAATACTTAACAGTATAGTTATTTCAGTTTATTAAACAAAAAAAAAAGCGCGGGGGGGGGAAATCTGTTTAACTGCAGCTGGCTTTCATGTCACAAAAGGACTAAGCCAGCGCTAAAGCAGCCAAGCAGGAACCCTATTTAAGTCCAGCATGAAGAAAACCTTTCCAACCTCTTACACCAATTAGGATAATCTGGGTCTTTTGATGTTAAAATCCCCAAGAATCATATGGAAATCATAAAAAGCACAGTATTTAAAACAGATTCAGAAGGCAGATAAAATCATTTTTCCTTTTTAACATTTCCTCCAGCGCGGAGGGCACCATCAGCCAACAAATTCTTTGTAAAGCTGATGTCACTTGTACTGTAGTGTTTGCTTTCAGCCAGGGAAGATGAGGAAAGCCGTCTCGAAAAGTAGCCACTCATAAAACAACGGAGCACCTGGGAGGCGAAGCTGGGATGCACACTGGAGCTGGCACCGGGGCCGCCAGCAAGGCCAGCCCCAAGCTCTGTATGCAAGTTGCTCCCAATCAGGGGAAAGGAGACCAAACAACTACGCAATACAATCTGCTGGCCAGCTTCTGGCGCCTCAGCCCTTGGATGCTTTGGTGGGCTTTGTACAGACTTCCCTAAATGAATGTCATCCTTCACAAACATAAATAGAAGCTACCGACATTGAAATAACATGCTTGAATCTGTGCAATGAGTTATCTTTAGGTGAAAAACACTTAAACCCTGCACTTCTTCATATTGGATTATTTCTGAAGCATCCAAATTTCTCTAAGTGTCCTGCTTCCAAGGAAACTTAGGGGCAAGAATTCTGTTTGCTTTGACAATTCAAAAAAGACCACAGGCAGGAAAGTGAGGGATGTTTTGCTAGATTCAGAATTGCTGAAGGAATATATAATTTTCTTTAAATAAAATTCTGATCAACAGCGTTTTGCTGCAAAATCTGACACAGCAGCAAACCTTTGCCAAAAGATACACACGTGCAGAGAGAGAGACAGAGAAGGTAATTTCACAATGTTCTTCCAGACCATAACAGTATTTTCTGTGATGGGAGAGGTTAAACACACCTTCTTGTGCAATACAAAGCATCAGTATAGCCTCCCTATGGAACTAGTTACACGCTCCTACTACATGTGCGTAAGATGTTGTACACACAGTTCCCTAGAGGCGACAGGATGAGGAGTTGAAAAGACTAGGGCAGGGGGACACACACACAACTCGAGAACCTTACATTGGCATTTGAATAAATTGAAAAGTAAGCAAAACTCTTTGTGTTTATACAAGCAACTTGACTGTACTCGTAACAGAGGACAAGGGTATGAAACTATGTCCTTATAAAGTAACACTCATCTTTTACTTATCTGACAAAAAGAAACACAGGAGAGGGTCAGAGGCTGCTGAAGGAAAAATACCCAAGTGTTAAGGCCAGAGAAATGGAAAACAAAGTTTAACAAAGATAGGAGTATTTGCAGATAGAGCACGCAAAAAAACCTTAAATAATGCTCATTTTTCTATAAAAATACACATTGAATATTGTTGTCAGTGGTATGCACACCCCTGTGAGAACCTGGTATTTAAGTTGTCAGTTTGACAATCAATAAAAATAGAGATTAGCTTCACAGTTCTGGTACAGCTATGAAAAGAAAATTGGTAGCAGTGTTATATATGAATGAGAAACCAGCCTTTCTAACTTACCATCCCAATTTTCAGTTATGAAATTCTCATACAGATTTGGAATTTCCTTTTATGTCTTATGGCAATACTAGAACCACAATTAATGTTAATTGCAACTTCCATAATTTCACAGTGCCTGAATTGCTTGCTATTCCTCGTAGTTGTAGGAAACAAGACGTGCAGTTCCTGACACAAATATTACTCCTTATTAGTTTTGCAGCTGAATAATATTCAGCCTGTAACAGAATCCTCCTAGGACTGAAAAGTACTCTTGTGCACACGGATACATGCACAAAAACAACAACTAAAAGCTAAAAGCAAACTTGCCGAGAACTTCTGGGTCAGCTTTTGACATCACCCATAGGAATGAAATCAGACACCAACCAATCAGGCACCATGAGGCTGGCAGTACAAAATAAACAAAAGCTGGGCCCAGGGCTCTACAATGAGCGAGGGAAGTGGAAGAGACCATTGTTCCAAAAGCTTTTAAATGATGTTGCTTTATTTATTTCTTTTGACAATGCCTGAACTGAATCTTTAAAAAGGGAAAGCACCCTCCCCCCGCCAGGGTCTGTGAAAACAGCGTTGGGGGGTTGCTTTTCCCTGTTGCTATTTGTTCTCTTTAACAATGTTTTGCCAGCCCTGTAAAGCGAACAGCACTATCCCAGCGCGGCGTGTGGGAAGGCAGCGTTCTTCCCAGCATCTCCACAGAGGCTCAGCACCGACACTTGGTGCCAGATTTTCTGAAAAGCTGGGCAGGCTGAGGGCTAAGCTCTTTTCAAAATCTGACCCTTATTTAGGTGCCTTCCAGGAAGCTGAGGTCTTTAGAAATCCGGCAGCGAGCACAGATGCTGGGCATTTTGGGAAGCTGGGGCAAGAACTGTGTGATGAAACCACCTATCTGTGTGCCCTCCCCAGAAGAAAAGTCTCGACTCTTGGTCTTTGCACTGTGCATTGCTGAACCCGCCCAAGCCGGAACCCCTGCGCGAGACCATACTTATTCACACGAGCAGGCTGAGGAGGACAATGCCCCGCGCAGCGTCATCGCTGCAGCTAGCGCACAGCCGATGATTCACTTCTTGGACACTCCAACCTGTCACTGAACTCAAAAGATTTAGAATTAGGCCCAGAGTTCACTAAAAGCACACATGGTGTGTTTTTTTAAAGTTCAGCTCAGCTGAACAAAGCTAGCTGAATGACTTCAATCCTCTCAGTGCTGCCCCAAGGAAAAAAAAAAAAGCAACACACGTCTCGAGTTCGGACTGGACTTGCTGCCCCTTTCCCATGTCTAACCATGCCACACAGTCAATTGTATAGGGACAAGTAAATGCATTCCAGAGGTAACAGATAAACTCATGAATCCTGGAGCTGTACGAGTCAAGAATATCAGTCACTCTTAACATCTTTAATAAAATAGACCTTTTTCCACTCTTGCCAAGAAAATTAGTCCTAAGGAGCACACAAATAATTACATATTGTGGAACACTAAATTATTACAAATGCCATAGAATTCAAGCAGCCCCAAGTCTGCGCCAGATTTTTGAATGTTTTGCAGATGTTTATGGTTTTCTGCAAAACTTTTGTCAAGTTACCCACACAACACAGCATTTACTGAACGATTTTGGCACATCGTAATTCATTTTCTTTGCGCAGGTGTTGCATTCCAGAAATATTTTGTCTTCTTATAGAAGACTGCTGGAATTCTACTTAAAAAAATCATGATCAAAGAAACCAGATCCTCTCACCTGGGAGAGAAAGGAAAAAAAACCGCAAAAAACACCACACACCCCAAACTCAGTTCATTTGCCTTTTCTTTCTTTTCAGGTAAAAGAAAACCCCCCTGAAGGTAAAAGTCTATTCAAAATACGTTACAGATGCCTGGTATTTCTGTAAAACTCACAAACTGGAAAGCATAGTCCATTAAAGCCTGTTCCTTCTGATAATACTGGAGTATCAAGTCCCAGCTAGTGTTTCAGTGGTTAATCATACTTTCTGGAAGCTCCATGGTTGGTGGGACTACTGAGGACTAACCCTTGACCGCAGCAGATAGTCACTGAAGGAGACTTTGTCCAGCAAGCCCCTGGCAAAGGCACAGTGGGGACCCTGCAGTCAGAGCTGGTGTAGGTAGCGACAGCATCCCCACTTGCATCCGTCACCATCCCCCTCAACCTCCCCACAATGGCACCACATGCACCCACAATGCTCCCTTTTGTCGTGAGCTTTTATTCCACACTGCGTGGGGCAGGAAGCGAAACACAAAACGGGGTTGTGCAGCACTTTGGACCTTTCCTTGACTGATAAGTTGCCTGGAGGCGAAGCAAAATGAAACCCTTAGGATTTAACAACTTGCCCTTTTAAGCATATAGAAATTAAACATTAAGCCTAAAAAATTTTCCAGGAGCAGATATGAGTCCAGATATAATATCACTTTGTAGACACGGAAAAATACAACCAGCTATCTTCAACTTCCTAGACATGCAAGCCACTAAGTTTTCCTTCAGGGTAGGAAAGCAAAACGAAAATGCCAAAGGACTGTTAACCTTTAGATACACATTTTAAGAGATAACATGACTGAACACAGATAAATCAGACTTAAATTTAATCAATCTCCTACTCCCTAGCTACATTATCAGAGGAAAAAAAAAATCTACAATTCGGCAAGAAACAGAAGTAAATTCAGACATCTTAAACTGAGCAAGCTCCCATCTCTGCTGTGCAGCTCCCCTGATGATACTAAATACTGCAATTCCCACGTGCAGTATTACAGACTTACTGTCTTAACAGTCCTCCTACCAGTAATCAGTGGAAGGGAACACTTAAATAATGTTTCGGAGTGCATATTATCTAGTTTTGGCCATTGTTCTCTCATTTAGAGCAAAATGAATCTAAAATTACAATTTAAATATTTTGCATCAAATCCTTAAATCGCCCTTCTTATTCTGTGAGTGGAGGTGTTAACACCTATGTGGTAGCTATGGCCCACTAATTCATGTCTTCCAATATAGTGGCTAAGAATATATAATCCTTTAATCTTTCATTCTGCAACTCCACCTACAATTCCCTGGCACTAATTTAAGAGTACAGACCATGATGCTTCTAATGAGCAAACCATTAAAGTAAGACTGACTGTCACAATCTGTAATCTGTTGCCAAAAGTGACATGAAAGTTAGATAGGTGTGATGGTACGTACAACAGGAATCTTAACTTATAAGTGACAGATGAGGACTGTTCCAGCATGAATATAAAAGCCTATATTAGAAAGTTTAAATATGTATTATTAAAATACAGATTCTTCTGTTGAATGCATTTTTTCTTTCTAAATAAAACCATTAAGTTATGATAACCTATATTACATCTTATTATAAACTTTTTTTTAAATGTGATTTTATGTTACGTTGTAGCTGTATGTATGTCACTATTCAATACGTAAGTTTTTCTGGAGAAAGCTAAACCATTGAATGGATAGCTTTCACTGTCTAGGCATCTAAAACTGTTTGTTGAAGCTTTACCCTGATGTTTTTCCAGTGGCATTTTTTTCTGCAAGTCACAGCCACAGTTTTTTTCACTTTCAGCTAGTTCTGTTTATAATTAATTCATAATAAGGTAGGAAAACAATCAGGAATTCATAAAGCAGAAAAGTTTGTTTTCCTCTTTCCATTCATGAACAAAATTGAGATGTGCAATGACAGACTACTTAAGTAGTTCAAAAAAGTTGAAATACTTGGTGTCCAGAAACAATCGGCACAATGCACCAGCGGTAGATATTAGTTTTGAGTAACAGATTGATTTTAAAAGCACAACGTGTTCCAATATAAATTTTTGCCTCGTATGCCAGAACATCAAACACAGTTAAACCACTAAAACAGTCTTGAAATGTCACTTTTGTGTATTTTAATTGAATTCAAACTACAACATTTTGCTACATATGAACCACATGAGATTAAAAAGATCTATTATTTCTATTAAGAAATGTGATTCACTATTTTCTAGCATAAGAACATAAAAATTTGAAACAGGAGTAAATGTATGTAAGCAGTACACCTGCATTTAGAGAAACCCAGCTGCGTACAACAAACAGCTCTGGTTAGCAAACGATATTGACTAATAAAACAGCCTTTGTTTCAGAAACTAACTGGAAAGCAAAAATGCAAAACAAGATTACACTTCATTATTTAAATCAGAGTGCTCTGCTTGTTGATTTAAATTGTGATTAAAATCCGGGATTTAAATTAATCCACTCTGGATTGCATAAACATCACATTAATAAGAGGGAGCAGTAGCTTCATCACCCAAGAAGTCATTCAGGAAAAGCATTGTGACAGAGTGCAAAGAAGAACTGAGCACGTTCGTTAATGGATATCCCTCTGCTGCCCAAACTCTCCAGTTTCTCCCACAGGGAGAAAAAGCAAACAAGTGGGAGGAAGTGTTTAGAAGAGTGTGCGTGCACAAAAACATGCACAGGTACTATAAGGTAAAATGATGATGATAATCATCAACGGTTTTTATTAAAAGCAGGATTTCTCTCCTCAAACCTAAATAAAGTAGGTTACTCGTGCATTCAAATCATTCTTACTTGGTTTATCTCTACGGTCCCTGTTCATACTTGTCTCCCATTAGCAGGCACATGGAACATACTTCCTGTTTACCTGATACTGGCATTAACCAATGTGTCATTTAAATAGAAAGCAATACTAAATATTGTACTGAAATGGACTTAGCTCTGCACTCAGATACTTACACCCATCCTATTCCAGCTTCTACCAAATCCTGTGCTCTACATTTCTTCCTAGATAGCAGGGAGGTGAATAGCACAAACCCAACAGTACAACTTACTCTTGAAGGAGATCTATTCCAACTGAGCTAAAAGTTCAGTGCATTACCAAGGCAATCAAAATACCAGTATAACAACAATGGAGCATAAACTAAGGTACTTGACAACACAAACTACAACATATTGACTCCAGGGGCGCTTTAATACCTTTTATGAGAACATCCTCTCAAATAATATGATTTAAGTCCAATTACAATTAAAATAAAGCAAGTAAGCCTTTCTTCTTTCTGCTTCGCAGCTTGATTGTGAAGGACAAACTACTCTAGTTGAGCCCACTTCTAACAGGAACTACTTTTCTTTTTTGATTTTACAAGAAAGTGTTTTACGATCCAGAGAGGATGAGTCATCAGAAAATCCTTGTCTAGTTGCCAAAAACCTGCCCCTCTTCATTACGAACATAAAGATAAAAGCTCTTACAGTACATTAGCTGGCATATGCCTACACAGACAGTAAATAAATTAATTGTGCCTAGCCTCAAACATCCAAAGAGGTGTAGTAGGAGCTCAGTCCATCTTGTTTCATTAACAAATAAAACTGTAATAGAGCATCAACAGTTCTCTTACATACATAAGCTTGGCAGTTGTACAGAAAAGTTTTGCAGGTACCATGCTTTCTTACTTTGTAATTCTTACATTGTAATTTTTCAAGTATTTATATCAGTTTGCATACACTACATAAATACCAACAGAAATGGTATATGCTGGAAAAAAAAATATATATATTGGAGTAAGCCTTGCTGGCCATCCTACAAAACTATCCTGAAACTGCATAGGTTTTTGGAACCCAAGACTGGGTTAGGGATGTTTACTAAAAAGGGAATTTTGGGTATGACACTATTTCACACATGCAAAATTAACAAACTGGTTTGCATCTGACAAGAAAGGCAAGTATATTCCGAAGTGTGAGTGGACTGTGTCTGGCCTGGTATACTCAGATTCATTTGAAAACTGCACTACTTGCAAACATCAAGGCTATTTCATAAACATATATACACAGGTGTATTTTACAGCTCAGCCAATGAGAATACAGATGAAAAGTCAATGTATAAAATACACAGAAAGTCAACGTACATGGACGAGGGGGCAGAATTACTGGAAATAATCAACATTTACCATCAAACTCCTGCTACAGATGAACTGTTTTCCTTCTGGAATGCTCACAATCTTTAGCATGAGAAAGTTATACACAACCGACTTGAAAAACAAGTTTAACTCTACTTAGCCACAAGCTAAGATTACACCCTCAAACACACCTTTCTAAGATTTCTTATGAGAGGTTTGTTTGTGCAATCCAGTTAAGGGCAATTTGTTAAAATTGCTCTGTGATTTTCTTTATCCTTTAACTGCGTAATTTAAGCAACCTGCATTTTATAATTTCAAAGAATTTTTTTTTAAATTATATATATCTGTCTGGTTTTATGTCCTGAAAAATTGTAAAGAAAGAAAAAAAAAAAGAATGGAAAGGAGAGACTGAGCTCAATGTGTCACAGAAAGCAATTTAATTAACAAGGACAGAGTGCGAGTTAACATAAAACACAAGGGTTTGAAACAATCTGCAGTCTGCGTTACTGCTGCTCTACCTTTCTGGCCTCTAACCCCAGGGCTGGGAAACGCCAGAGAGAAACACAAGGCTTCCTCTGGAAGCTAAGTACCACTGATACCCAAAGGCCAGCAGCTCCCACTGTCTGAAGCCTCAATGATCCCTGTACAGAGAATTTTACCCTCTGTGTTTTGGGCAGGCAGTTAAGATCCCTCCCCACGTGCAGCAGGGGATGGCTGTGATGTTCTGGCTAGCTCTCAGCCAGGGCTTCCTTCCACCTTTGTCCCTCCTTAAGTTTCACTTTGTATAAAATCATAGAATGGTTTGGGTTGGAAGAGATCTTCAAAGGTCATCTAGTCCAACCCCCTGCAGTGAGCAGAGACATATTTAACTAGATCAGGTTGCTCAGAGCCCCATCCAACCTGACCTGGAATGTTGCCAGCGATGGGGCATCTACCACCTCTCTGGGCAACCTGGGCCAATGTTTCACCACCCTCGTTGTAAAAAATTTTTTCCATATATGTAGTCTAAATCAACCCTCCTTTTAGTTGAAATCCATCACTCCTTCACCTGTTGCAACAGGCCTTGCTAAAAGGACCATCCCCATCCTTCTTAGGAGCCCCCTGGAAGGGGCTCCCCAGAGCCTTCTCTTCTCCAGGTTGAAGAACCCCTCAAATCCCCAAAACTAGCCTGTCCTCTTAGCAAAGGTGGTCCACCCCTTGGATAATTTTTGTAGCCCTTCTCTGGACCCTATCCAACAGGTTCACATCCTTCTTGTGCTGAGGACTCCAGAGCTGGATGCAGTACTCCAGGTGAAGTCTCACCAGAGAGGAAATATTCAACCACAGACAGTATTTTTCTTCTCCTCCAACCTCAGGAAAGCGCACTGCTGCTATCTGATGTTAGTAGCAGTTACGTGGTATTACATATCTGGACACAGCCTCAGCGGCTCCCAGACAAGCTCCAGACCACGTCTGCAGAGGCCAGCATTTCTCCTGAGGGGTAGAGTGGCATAACCAAAGACATGGATGTGCACCTTACAGCAGACTGTGGCTCGCTACTCCCATGGCACCTGTATCTTTTTTTTTTCCAGAGATCAGTTTTGACAGGCACTGAAGCCAGCACAGACATACTGGCCTGGACTCATGACATCACCTGATTAATAAATCCAGGGAAGGTTTGGCAGCTCTGGCTACGGGCAGCCAGCGTGCGGGAGGATGGCAGCCACGCATCAGATAACGCAATGCTAATTCACTGCTCCACACAGTGCTCCAGCCCATAAACAAGCCTGCCGTACGGACCGTCAGTTTGTACAGCCCCTTCTGGAAGCCCCAAAGGCCCCACCAAAGCACAGGCCAAACCCTGCCAGCCACCACGGGAGGGTCAGGGCTCCCGCTCCTGCCACCCCAGCCAGAGGGACGCGCAGGACAACGAGGATGTTATCCTCGCAGCAGCAATGGCAAAACCACTGACGGGGAGGTGACAAGGAGCCTTGGACTTGACTTTGCACTGGCTGAACAGAGGCCAAACCCTGCCCCACTCCGCAGCAAAACACATCGGAGCCTTGCAGAGCCCCCTCAGCTCCACCGGTGCACAGGCAGGCTCACGACCCTCAAAAGCGAGGCCACCATAGGTCCTTCTTTTTTTTTTTATTCCTTTACTGCAGAATGATGCAAGCAGTTAATTAGTGCTATGGGTTAATCACTCTGCCTGAAGAGTTTCCCTCTCATGAATAAGGGAAGCCAGCCCAGCTTCCCGTTATCCAGCTACCAGCATCAGCTCTAATAAAGCACCATCTTCAGCCAAAGTCAACCACAGCCATCACACAGACACGTAATGTCTGATGTGTAACTGTAGATATCCTTTCTTTTATGGGGTTAATACTTGCCCTTGGGGATAATTGTGCAGGACTTTAGACAAGGGATTTCCATAAAAGGCAGTAAGAGTCACCCAGCTAAAACCACGCATAACTCAAGCCAGTTTACCTCTTTGCATTATTGAAATGGCTCCCTTTAATGTGAACGCATCAATTTAAAGGCACAGTGCTGCCAGTGCTCCGGGCAGGCAGCTCTCCTCTGGCGACCAAATGTGCCTCTTCAGACTTCAGGTGTGCGTGCATTTCCAAACCACGCCATTCTTGGGCCTCCTGGCTGCCAGCAAACAAAGGCGAGAGTGCGTCCGCCTGTCCCGCGGCTGTTGCGGACACCAGTACTTGCAGTAACCAGAGACTTTTCCAAATCACTTACAGCCTGGTTTCCCATTTTAAGATTACAAATTTTTTTCAGGTTTATTTCTAGTGTATATTTATACAAAGAACACCAGCAAGGTTCAAGTTACAGCAATTAATGAGATTTAACTATGTTAATAGGGAGAGAGCCTTTTCTAAAAATAATTTTTGTTTTAATGTTAAAAAAATGCAGTCATAAGAGTGAGGTGGAAGTATTTTCGTTTGATTGCATGTTTCTTTCTCTGACTACACGTATGAACTTGATTCCTGGTCAAGGGGAATTTTTACGGGTAGGAAAAAATAATTCTGCCATCCACTCAGTCCCTGAGTATCTTGTTTTTATAAGGCACAAAGGTTTTGTCAGTCAGGTTACCTAGGAGTGAAAGTTATGTCTCGTAATCTGTAATTCTATTGCCCATTACACACCATCTGGTGACACAGTCAAAGATAATCTGATTTTTGTCTTTTAAAAACATCGCATAGCTATATCATATGGTGCATGCAATATGATAAATTACTTATTTAAATACGGTCCTTCTGTACAGTTTACAAATACAGGGTCATTCTCCGTTAACCTGAAAGTGACCTGAAAGCGACTGAAAGCAGTTTTGAGCAGGGATTTTTGTTTGAAATGCCCAGTCCCTAGCTGCAGTGTTTATCTATTTACAGTTACACCTAAAATTGTACAATTAAACAGCTAACATCTAATCTAACCAATGGTAAAGAAGCTGTTATTGGAATCCAAAGCTTTGCATCTACAGTGGAACAAATATCATGAAAAAGCTGTTCCATGTCCCAAAAGCAGCAATGTCTTATTTCAGTGCCTTTACTAGAAAGAGCCCGATATAATTTAATTATAGACTACTTAAATCAATGTGGTGCAGGAGTTATCAAGTATTTCAAGTAGATTCTGGGAGTCTACCCATAAAGTGCTCCTTGCAAGATAATGGTCCATCAATATATCTGCAGGTTTGCAGCAGATTTGCTTTTGTCACTTTATTTTCAGTCTACAAAAGTAATCAAAATAGTTAGTGGGTTGCCAAAAGTTGTATCCTCACAAAATAAATCAAAAAAAAAAAAGAGAATCAATCATGCTGGGCAAAAGAAAGCTCTTACACAATTAACCTGGTGAAGGGAAATAGGCCGTTTGCTGTTGCTCAACTCCTTTGCCAAACTATTTCAGTGGCCCTTACATCTCCAAGGCCAGACAACTTCAAACAACAATCTCATCCCCTTCTGATGCACAAGACACACCCAAAACATTTTCAAGATGGGTGGAAGGCAGTAAAAGAAGATTTCTGTGATTTGTAGTCAGGTTCTTCTGGGAAGATTACATATTTCTAGGAGACTATAATGTACACATACATCTGTACTTCTGATACAATCACATAACATTCAAATCTAGATAGCTCTTTTTCCATGCAGATTTTTATTACTTTCTCTTCCGGGAAATATTAACCACTTCGAGGATTTTTTTTTTAACTTAAGAAATGAAGACTTAATTTTCACCTGACTCTTCAATTACAGTTCTGTAACTCCAAGACTCCAAGAAAAAACTCCGATTTTTCTTGCAGTTCAGCTTTAAATCAACCTATTGGGCTGCTGTGTCCTTTTGCACTGGCAGGTTTCATTCCCACCAGAGCCTGTGGGCAAGCCAAAACCAAATCACATCCCTGCAATAATTTCATTTAGTGATACACCTGCATCACTCACCAGAAGCTTCCACAGTCTCAGGCTTCGTTTGGGGAGAGGGAGGCAGTAGTGCTCTGATGAAAGACAATTTCTCGCAGAGTTCCGTGTTAGGTGACGGCTCACCAGTAGTCCAGCTGCTGGGATGCCAAACCATGCACCAGGGGGAGGCAGGGAACATTTCTGAAACCTGGCAAGCACCGAGATGGCACACGAGCCCCAGGTGCAAGGTCGCAGGTGTCCCATTACAGTTCTCCCCTCTCACACACACCTGCAGAGCCCTAAAACCACCAGACCTCATCCACAAAGGACGGAAAGTTTGTCATGTTTCCTCTGCCCTCTAAATCCGATCATCCCATTCTTGCTCTCTCCAACCAGGCTGTCCAGCTGCCTATGCCTATGTTATGTTCTGCTACTAGAAGAGATTTGAATAAAGCATGTAAGTATCTGGCAAGCATTTTCTTCAATGAAGACATGCTATGAACTAGGCAATCATATTTTCAGCTGTGCTGCCTGCCAGAAAAGTGCACAAACTTCCAATAGCAAAGAAATGAGGTCAGTCTGGTCAACTGCCAAAATCAGCACATTTCCTCTTTTGGTTCTGGATGCTGCACCTCTACACAGCATGATGTGTGACAAGTTGTGAGAGGAAGGTGTGATGTCTTAGAAAAGGAAATAAAAATTAAACCAGTGGATGTTATTAAAAAAAAGAAGGGGGGAGGTGGGGAAAGGGGGAGGAAAAGGGAAAAAAAGAAAAAAATCATGAAGCATCTGGATGTCCCATGACCTTCTCCTGAAGTTCTATTTAATTGGAGCCCAGTATAACCTTTCTAAGAAGATATCAATACCTTATCTTGACATTGCAGAAATGTAAAGCCTCATACCATTAGAGGAATTCAAAAGGCTTACATGAGGGATGAAGCTTTTGGTTAGAAGGTTGGTCCAGAATTTAGCAGATCAAGATTAAACCCTGGTCTTGCCATAGGTTCCCATGGGGCTTGAGCAAGAATCCTAACTTCCCTTGCCTGAGATCCCACCTAGTGCCTGGTCTTGTGCATTTAAAATAAAAGTTTTCCTGAGTTGGGACTATGTCTTTACAGTAGAGCAGAGTCTGGAACATAAGATTTTGGATGCTCTTTTGGGCCTTTTAATGCTAATTCAGCACAAACCGAAATGACAGTAGTAGTAGTAATTCGAATTATAAGAGTTATTATCTCTCAGTCTTTATTTTCAAGTTAATGTCTGCCAAAAAGTTAGAGAAGTTTCTCATTGTGGCAACTACTGTATTTATGTGCGTAATTTACAAGCAGCTCATCTGAATAATTTCAATTTTTTTATTAAGTTTATTTTCTCATTTTCCATTGAGAAGCTTTCTTAGATACTGACTCGTGTTCAGCCTTGTAGGGAAAAGTGCCAAGCATTTGTTTTTCTTATGTCTCCAGTAGTTATTTGACTCCTGCATTAAAGTTAGCAAAGCCAAAACTGGATAGGAACAATCTTAATTTAACTATTAAATATGCTTCAAACTTCACTGTGATTTTAAAAAGATTTTTCATGTGGGGTAGTGGAAATGTGCCAGGCAAATCTAAAAAACTGTATGTAATCCTCACTCTCCACCCCTCCTTTCTTTCAGCCCCTCTCAGAAGGAGGTTAGGTGAACTCAGATCTAGAGGAGCTAGGGTAAGCTAGTTTCACTTCAGGTTTTTTAGAAAAAAATTCCCAGGGCATCATGCCACGCCTGCCACAATTGAGATAAATATGGCTTTCTTTCAGGTTGGCTTTATGGGGGCACAGCAGAGGCTCATACACTAAGGCAATTCAACTGCAGAGTTAGCTACGCAGCTGATGCCAGTGCTTCATTACAAACAACAGTTCCCGCTGAAGTTCTCTTAAGAAGTTTACAAAAGGGACAGTGTATTTATCTGACGTCCATTACAGTGGTGTGGAGATACACAGATGGCCTCTGACTCTCACCTTCTGCATCACACAGAGCCAAAGCTAGTTCTACGGAAAGGGTTAGACCTTAATTTGCCTGTTCTTTTCCTGATGACACTCCTCTCATCTATTTGAAGATCAGAGCCAACTTACTTTCCTTGGGAGGGTCAGATTGGCAGATGAACTACAGTAAGGAGAGGAAACACGTTAAGTATGAAAACATTCTCATAAGCTCTCAAAGGAAAAGGATGTAGCTAACAATAAAAGAGAATACTGCCTTTCTCTGCCAAACTTTATCATACAAGATTATACATTTCCAAAACTTACATTTATGTCCGTTAAATATAAGTATTGCTACATCTACAGGAGGCATATTCTGAAATACCCTTCCTATATTCCCCCCAGTAAGTCAGTTCTGGAGGTTTCTTTTTGAGGTTAGCAATAGGCAAAGGTATCATCACCTCACTTAACTCACCATACTACCACAGCACTGGGAGTTACAAAGGGAAACGCTTCACCGCTGTCTGACCAGTCCCACGAGTGATCTCTCAGGGAACATCTCCAAGAGCCACTCAGACAAGGCTGTCATAGACTGCTTGAAGCAAGTGTCATTCACCGGACCCTCACCCATAGGACTGATGGCCTGGCCTCCTGCCAGGCACAAATACTGTTAGCCACGCAGTTGGAAGGCTAATTACTTAAGGTTCGTCCTTCCTCCTCTGGGGTTGTTTTCGGCACTTCTTCAGTTTTGCAAAGCTGGTACAGTAAAGGCAAAGAGCTGATAAAAGTATGGTCTGGGCATGGCTTTGAACTGCTCGCCTTTGCTTGGCTTAGCAGCTATCTCATTTGCAGTTTCACTGAAAAGCTTCGGCTCTGACCGTTCTGGCCAAGTTTCATGGCTTTCAGTACCTTTCCAAGGAGCAATCAGAATGAGCTTCTAGATGACCCATTCCTAGTCCAAGCATTATTCCCAGAAACACACCAGCCAGCAGAAACCTATTGACCTTTGCTTGCTGTCCTCAGTGCTGTCAGGGCAGCTGCTTCGGACCCATTCCTCAGTTTGCTCACCCATGGACACATCTGCCAGCTCAGGTGATTTTTCCTCCACACAGGCTGCTGGACAGACATTTGCAGGCAGCACTGTGTTTGTAGTCAGTGTCTAACCAGTGGAGTGAATGCCCAGGTCAATACCTGTAACTCAGCTTTACAAATGCAAAAGAAGGAAAAGCAGCTGGCAGGTCATTCTCAGAAAGGGATCCAGGGGGCTCTGTAAGTTGCCTTTCCCTCATGGATCTGGAATTGCTGCACATGATAAAAGCAGTCTATTAACAGTTCATCATAAAACATGTCCTAAATTATGTATACAATTGTTTTGCCTGTTTCATGACTATTAGTGTAGTGGGAAGTCTAAATTACTGTTTAGTACACTTCTAACTAAGGATTTTTAAACTATTATTTAAATTTTTTAAAAAAAAGAGAAAACCTCAGCAAGAGTATTTCAAAAAGCTATGATCATTCTGTAAGCAGCCTTAAATACTGCCTTGATATTTCTTCTGGTCTGGGATACACCAGTTTCAGCATGTTACTTCAGAGCAGAATCAGCTTTTCTGCAAGTACTGAGACCTATGCATCAGTTTCACCGCTTAAAAATGGTTCTTTACATACATTTTCATAATAAAGCACTTTATAACTATTACCCAATTATTGCTTACAGCATTAAGTAACAAGGTATTATTACTCCAATTTTACAGAAGGGAACAAATCATGAAATCTGAAATACTTATTCTTCTTTTGCGTAGGCTTTCTCATATTAATTAATTATGAGACTTAATTACACTCAATCTCACCACTCCAAGTCAATTACGGAAAATTGTGTAAAGCAAAGAAGTAGGGAAACCTCTGTCTCGGAGATAATTACTTACATTGACAGCACTTTCCACATAGGTATAGAGAAGGACTTTGCAAATATTAGCTCAGACACTGAATGGAACACTATGGATTTTTCCTCAGATTTTTCCCCAGCTGCCACTACTCTAGTAATCTGAGCAACAAACACTTCTCCCAGCTTCCACACTCAACTCTGCCCCAGAAACTAAACGCAAATCTCTGCCCCCTGACTTGTGCCTTAATCACATGATCACCTTTCTTCCCAGCAGCAGTAAAAAAAATCCCCAGGCATGTTAAAATCACCAGATTAGAAGAGCTCTAATCCAATGACTTTAAACAGGGCTGGTAAGAATTGGTATGTGTGCTATATATATATATGTTGCAAAGTATTTTTAAGCTTTATATTTATTTTTAATCTACAGCAATTTTATTTACTGAAGTTTAGCCCACAAGGGGAATGGTAAATCCTCTAAAACATCACTTAAGAAGTTTTTGTTCCACTGAAGTATTGATGAATGCTTCCATACCCTATGTTGAAACGTTAAGACATGATTTCCCACAGCACTCAGCCACAGGGATTCACAACACATTTCAATGCCTTCAACAGCAGCAGCATCCCATGGGGAACCATTCTCCTATTTCCAATTCAAGGCTCTTACAAAGATGGACTAAGCCAAGGCAAACTGGCCTTTTTATATTAACACCAACTGATCCTCCCATAAAGAGTGCACATTTAAAATCAGTCATCTTTGGCAGTTTGTCTAAAGAGGGCTATGAATTCAAGTAAATCTACTTGATTAAAATTGGGGTGAAACATTGAACTGACAAATATTAATCTGAATTTTCCTTAATTTCTTTACTTTGTTTGCCAGTAAGCGAAGGCTGCTCTTTGTGAATAAAGGTGTAAATGTAAGTGGAGGAGACTCCACTCATTTATGACACTGACGTCTTTGTAGCCAAGATTTCCCCGCAGTCTTCACAGTTATGACATTTCGTGTTCAATCTGGCCTATTCCAGCAGAACGTTCAGTCTGTGCGCCTCACAATTATGCCTTGTTTGCATCACACCATAACAAGTGTGCCACAAGAGTTTCACGCACTGGAATCTACAACACAGTATATTTTAAACACTCTCCAGTTGTCTAGTCAGCCTCATGGCACGGCAGCAGCATTAAATACAATAGGATCGGGCAGGCTGCATTCACAGGACTGCGTTGTGAAAAGGGGAAAAATAAACATTAACATTTTGACTGTTTCTTACAATTTTTATAAATACTCTGAAGTAAAACAAAAATACCTTGCTGAGCCTGAAAAACAAAGAGTTTGCAGATGCAGTTAAATCAGGTCCCTTTCAAATACACATTCTTCTTACTCTGCAAAACTTTCCCTTCTTCTTCGCCCAGGGATACTTCTATACTTCCTTTAGGCCAGGAAAGAGCCCTTTCGGTATAAAACAGGCAGAGATAACGTAGGTATTCAAATCCGCACCCAAATTTCCATACCTAATGGCAGTGTTACCCCCACTCAAGTAAACTCCTACTTCTCCCTACACAGGCTTCCCTTGGAAGCCTTCAAAGGCACACAGCTCTCTCTCCTGAATATACCAAGAGCTAGAAACTTTCTTTACTAAGATTGGCTTACCAAGAAACACAAATTTAACAAGAGATTAAGTCCCCAGTCCTCTTAATTTGGACCATATACTCCAAGCTTCAGACCAGGCACTTTCCTTGGAAATGCAAACTATAAATTGTAAGTGTAACATTAAGGCACAAACCTACACCTTCTGTAGTATTGGTAAAACAAATATCAGCATAAATTCTGTGTTAGTGACAAAGTAATGTATTTTCTATGCTTTTAATACTAACCCCTGAGCTTAATTATTATATTTAGTGTCTAAGGCAGCAACACTTCCTACCCAGTACCCATCATCAGTCCAGCAATTAATTGCATACCACTGACTTCCATAGAACACCATGGAAATTTTATTACTGTACAACTCAACTGCATTTCATACAACACTGCCCCATAACTATGTCTTATTATAAAAAAATCATGTGCTTTCAAAAGGGATAGTTGAGCCAACTGAACTATTTATAATTTGCAAGAATAAAAAAAACTCACAAGGTTTGCACCACACTTACAAAAGACTTTGTAGCCTTAATAAAAGACAAATGTTACTAAGATTCACATTATAGACAAACACGGAATAGAAAATACTCCCTGAAGTCATAATGGCAGGGTTATGCAGTATGCTATTTAAAAGCTATTCACCAATGTCTTTTCCCTTTTAGCCAGAACTCTATGGTAGAAATTCAACTGTAGAAAGTCAGTTAATTGAAATTGTGGTTCTACAACTGAGGAACTAGATGCATAAGATGAAGGAGCTGAAGGAAAGGACTACATTTCCATATATTACTCAGTACTAGGAGAGAGGGCTAGCAGTCATGGCCTATGTCTTCTACCTTAGAGTTACCTCTCTGCTAGTTTGCCACTTTGAGGGGACTACCTCCTGCTTATGTCCTAACCTTATTCTCTTCTCTTGTTTTTAAGAAAATGCTACCGCTCAGTATATTTCTTGTAAGTTCAAGAGACTCCTTGCTCCTTTCCAAACCAAAGGGCTTACAAAAGAAGTAATTATTGCATGGCTACTCTCATTTCAAATTGGCACGCTAATTAATACGAGAGGTAATGTAAGCCAGGGCAAGAAGACTTTCTCCCTGGATTCAAGGGCTGCATCCAGGATGAAATAACTTGTCACACCCAGAATTTCAATGCTAGCTTCCAGGCTCCCAGAGTCAAGTGACCCAGCAGAATACAGCCATGAACCTCCACACTAACACATCTGCACCAGCTGAATCCTCAGAGAAGGAAAGAGACTGGTACGGCCGGTGGCATGGGCTCTTTGTATGTACACATAACTGAGCAGCCCCAAGAGCTACTGCTTCAGTAGTTCACACTGTTCTTGTGCTCTTCTGAGTCATCCTCCAAATTTCTTACTGGAGCCATTAGTAGGCAGCAGGCTGGCAACATGCTCACGACCATCCTCCAAAATCAAAACCCAAAGAATATCAAGAGAGAACTATGGAGTAAACTGGAGGTCACCATCAAGCTTTCTTGCAAATCAAACAAGTAAGGTATTATGCTTTAAAATACTGTGTATCCCACAGTTCAATTTTCCACAAGCAATGAAAAAGCTTCCTACCATGGCAAATTCCACACATCTCAGGCAATACATTTAATTTCACCAAAACCCACTTACAATTGGGTTTACTGTGTCAATCCAATTTCAAACCTGTTTTAGTTAAAGATTTGTATCCTATTTTGCTAATGACAGCAAGATTGTCTCAAACAAAACTCATCAACAATGCTTTGCTTTGAAGAATTGCCTACGCATTGAATGGATGATGTCTCTGAGATGATTCAGAGCTATATGATGTTAGTGGTTTGGTTTTGTGGGTTTTTTTAAGTTCATTAATTTTTTTCAGTTGATATCAACAATTTATTACTGTCTTTTTCATAGATTCTTCCATTTCTACAATACAGCAGAGGAAACAAGAAGTGAAACTAGCTTCATTGCAATGAAAAAGGGATCTCAAAATTTAATTCACTTTGCTCCCTAATCACAAAAGCACAGAGAGCACGAACTAGGGAAGAAATATGTAAAATGATGCTACACCATAGCATGCACAATTTAAAATCTCGTTTGCTGTAGAAGCGTGGGTCACAAATCAGAATGGAGAGTACACACATTACTGAGATTACTGAAGTTGCGGGCAAGGCTATAATTTGGAGGCAACAAACCTGCACTGTTTGAAACTAAATTCAAAATTCCCATTGATTTTGTTGATACCTTGATTAGATATTTTTGAGACCTGATCACAGAGCATAATAATATATATAGATGCCTGGAATGACTTGCTATACAGACTGATGTAAAAAGGAGTTACAAAACAAATGCAAAGATGACAGCTGAGCCTTCCTTCTCCCAGCCAGGAAAGCTTTTATTGCCATCTCTTCAACACTTTCACTTCTGCCAGAACTCCCCTCTGCCCGCGTGGCCCCTCCAGCTGTCCAAAGTGTCTCCTCCAGACAGCACTGCTGAGCTGGCAGAGCGTGGATTAAACAGTATTAGATGTTCTTTCTGTCATTTTGTTTTCAGTAATTTAGAAAATAATTTTTCATGTGTGAGTATTTTTAATGGGGTGAGAGGTGTTACAGAAAAAATAAGAATCTCCAAGATCAGAATATATCAGAAGCTCGACAATACTTAACATGTCTCTGGGACCAGGACTATGTACATAAACACATGCACATGCACGCACACACACATATAGATTAAAGTCAAATCTTTTGGAGGAGGGTCACAAAAAACCCACGTTCAACAGGAAGAGTCTGTTTAATGCAGGATTTAAGCAAGGCACTTTCATTTGCATAGATCACTTACAGCAATAGCAATTCATTACATTCTCCCATAAAAATCATGCTATATTTTGTCTAAAGCAACACATTCCTTGCAGATCATAGTGCCTTTCTCATGCTGTTAATACGATAATCTGTTACATGAGGCTTACAAATCCATTTAAATTGATTTTAATTAATGAATCAATCACTAGCCACTGACGACTTGGTCTACAGACAGCAAGCAATTCAAAGCCCCAGGCCTCTAATCCCAAACCAAAATCCACATTAAAGCAACAGGACATCTCTCTGATCGATAGTAACACAAAGATGTTCAGTTCATACACATTTTAAGTGTATGAACTTTATAAAAATGTATTGCCAGATCTTATGCATTACAATTCCCATATTCAGGACTGTTCAACTAAGAAAACAATATTAAATCATTTACATGCCTTTGCAAGTGAAATAAACAAAATCAAGCACAACTATAAGCTGCTTGTAAACTTTTAGATGCTTATTCCGCTTGGGTTTTTTTCTTTGTTCTTAAACAATCAGTTGTTTAACACTAATTAATAGAAAATTGCACATCATATGGTCATAAACATGAATAACGCCTTTTACGTATGCTTTGATCCTGTGAAAATTCACTGCTATTCTCCACTGCTAAAGTGCTTAAATTTTTCCTTAAACAGAAGACAAGAAAGAATAAATATTTCTGTCCCAAAAGCAGCCTGCAGAAGAGCATGAAGAACATCCTTGTTATTTCAGTAAGTTAATTATTATAATTATTGTTATTACAAGAAGTTAATTACAATGCAGTAAGTTAAATCCACAATAGGTGGTGTGATGCTGAACACTGCAATCCCTAAAGCATCAGCATCTGGCTTCCCATAGCAGCGAGGACACACCTGAGTGAGGCTTCTTCTCCTATGTACACAAACAGCTGTTGCTGTAGCACAGCATCAGTGGCTATAGCACCACTTCGACTAGCCAAGAGAAAGGAAGAAATGATGCATGCCTCCTCAGGAGCCTCCTTCCTGGATGTAAGCATCCAGCCCTTCTTTCAAAGGCCACTGCTTTTTCTTAAAATGTGACAGAGAAAGAAGGGTGAGACAAGCCAGCTTGCCTCCAAAACAGTCTGGCTGTTTATATAGCTTCACCGTGCAAAGCCCAAGCCACCCTGCTCACATGATGCTCTGCTCTGCACAAGCTTGATGGCACAGATCTCTGCTTGTCTGGGACTTGACTCTGTACTCAGCTTCCCCCCAGTATAGACTCGCTCCAGAAGCAGAGCAGCAGGTACCTGGAGAAATTTAGTATCAAAACCTGGGGTCTCTACAAACTTCCTATACCAGAGGAGTTGGTGCTGTGAGAATTGCAGTTATGGACCAGTTACTCTGTTTACATTTTTTCTAAATGCCATCTGCACCTTCATGGTTCAATGGTTCCCATTAAATATGCCAAGAGAAATCGTGATCCCCCGCAATCGACAAAGCAGCTTGCTTGGGTTCTTGCTGCCATGCCAAAAGTCCCCGCAACCCACCTGAGGCACAGCTGCATTAGGACAAAACACATCCAGTGGCCTGGATGCTACCAGACCTACTGTGGGGAAAAAGAGCAGTTGGCATTGGCCATCAGAAAAGTGCCCATGAAAACTGTGCTGATGCAAACCTGTGAATCAGGAGAGAAGAGTCTCCTCTTCTCTCTCAAGGGCAACCTCACCCTTAACTCAAAACAGTCCCTCAAAGGCTCCAATGTCATTGTCTGAGCAAGGGATTGACACTCTCCAGGTCTTTCCCATGGGCAAGGAGTTGCACAGACAGAGGGAGGAAGTGGGAAAAGTCTGTATTACAGATATGCATCTCCACATGAAAAGGATCCCAGCACTCAGCTGCCTTCAAGGTGGCCTGTGTTCTCTCCTCTTTCCCAGCTCAATCCTCTCCCATACTGCCTGATAGTCACAAGACTCAAGAAGCACCACACCGACCATCAGTTTGCAATCACCTGTGTCAGCCATTTGGCTCCAAAACTCTGTTAGTGGCCATTACATGGAGGTCAATTTACCAACGCTGAACTGCACCAGCTAAGAAAGAATCCAACTTGTAGTTTGCTTTATTAAAGCAATTTCATATATTATCTAATACAAAAGATGTTGTTGCCTAACGTGCAATAACCATTCTGCCTGTTTAAATGAGGAGCTCTGTATTAGTTTTTAATCAATACTGCATGCACCGTTTAACAAATGCTGTCAAAATTGGCTTTTTAATGCAGTGTCTCACTAATTTATTGCTCTCAATACTTGTGTTCTTCCCAGTTTGTTATGAACAAATGATTTTGGAGGGAAGAACAAAAAGAATAATTAAAGAAGGTAGGTTTGTCTTTTATGCGCTGCTAATTAATTAGAGGGTTAAATTAACCAAATAATAAGTATGAGATACCAAACTATCTTTCATAATATTTAAGAAAAACATGAAGGGTTGACTACTTTCCAGGTGTAAACACATTAACGTTGTACTAAACCTGAATCTGGCCCAGTTAGCTCAAAAAGCTAAATAGTGCATCCTCTCACACAGATGTCTAGTGTACAGGCACTCCTCATTTAAAGAGACAGATCTGCAGCCAACAGTGACACAGAGATAATCAATGTGTCCTTGATTACGAGGAGGCAAACAGTTTTCACTACAAAAAAAGGAGACTGCAAAACAAATCATGTGTTTTTATTTTACAAGTTCCAAATCTGGCTTGGGTGTTTTTCAAGCCCTGAAACAGAATAAAAATAGGTTGTTGCACAAGCATAAAACAAAGTAACTGCTAAATAAACATTTTAAATTTACTCCTGTGTGTTCAGTTCTTGTTCCCATTACTCTTCAGGAGTTGGATGATATCACTAAAATATCTTCCCATTTTCTAGTAAACTGATTAGATGGGTTTTGCCCAAGAGTTGTGCCATAATGTGTTCCCTCTATTTCATATTCTAAATATCACTGCTGGAAATTGTACTGCAGCACAGAATGTCGTATATGCCAATACATCCTGACATTCAAATCAAGACCACAAATTATAAACAGTTTCAGCAAATTGACTCGAGTGCCTTTGTTCCTCAGACATACATCTTCCTATTGCTTACAAAAGCAGCATATACTAACCACTAACGCTGCTATAGCCAGTACTGGGAAAGGAAGTTATTGAAGCCTGGATTTCCTGCTTTCAGCTGTAGCCAAGAACTGTGAGGCTTGTAGTGGTTTCAGGAACTGACTCATCTAATGATTCATGGATAAGATACTGGTTTTAATATATTTCTGATCATAAGACTCAAACTTCAAAAACAGTGATGCTTAATTTTTAAAGTAAAAAAGTGCATAAAACAAGGGAACAAATATTGTCATGGGACACACTGGCTAATAACTATAAATGTGTTTTACAGTGCACTCTGTTTCTAAAAAATAGTATGTTAAACCTCTTGGAAATTCAAGAGAATGTTGACAATGAATTCAAAATCTACTGTCAAAAACCTGAGTGCTTTTGTTGCAATCCTGACAACAGCTGAAACGCAAGCAGAGTACGGGGGAGATATCAATTGCATTTCTAGATATGCCCTTAGGTACACATATATCTCCTGCTACATATTAATTAATCAATGAATCCTAGAGCCTCTCTTGTTAATGCACGTGGTTTCTTTAGCTGTGCATACAAAACATCATCAAAAGATCGGCTGGTACCAATACACTTGGGTCTTTGAAACAACAGGAAAGTTTTGTTTCAGGAGTGACTGGAGCTGCAATCTTGAAGCAATAACTGCCACCTGATATTCAGCGCTCAAACGTATGCATTTTGTGCTACTTCAGAATTCAAAACTAGCCATTTTTATGCGTTTAGTTCTTCCAGAGGGAAGCGTGCCCTCCAGTGCGCCAAAATGTTTTTTGCTCACAACACAAATCTCATCAGTATGCTGTAACTTGAACTACCAGGCTCTTGCACCTAAAAAATAGCTTGTGATGGAAGCTTAATTCTGCTAGGGTCATGTATGGAAAAGTACTGGTTTACTTTTTAATTTTTGAACTGCAAGCTGCAGCTACTCACACACGTGTATGTGGGGAGGGAGGGGGATGTTAGCATTTCTGTATATCACCATGTGCACAAGTAGCACAAAAAAAAAAAAATCAAAATGCCTGTTGCTTGGAGGAAAAAAAAAAACAAAAAGAAAAAAATCCAGCAGTTAAAACAGTTGACAAGAAAAGGCCAAAGTGCGCTCAGTGGCTGGCAGTCATTTTATGGCTATAGTCCTACAGCAGATTTACTTAGATGACGTCAGTGGCTCCAATCCAGCTTTTCTTTGGTAGCATTTACCACTTGCCTCTTGAAGCCTCCACTATGCTACAGAGCAGTAGACCATAATCAAAATTCCCTTTGTGAAATAGAGTTTACCTCAGGGCACAGAGGCATTGCTAGCTGAATTGCAGGCTCTTCACCCTGTACTGCATGCCCAGAAATAAATAACCTACAATACTGTACTTTCCTTAATACAGAAGAACCATTAAAAGCAGCCTGCTACCTAAAAAAGGGTTCTTTAATTTGTTTCCAAAATCTCAGAGGCCAGAATATTAGTTAATTTTCCAAGCAACCAAAAACTATGGTAATTCTATACCCTTAGGACTTCTTTGTATCCTTTTAAAAGATTTTGGAAGATAAAGTTATTTATGGGTCATTGTTTCACCAACAAAAAATATTACTAATGCTAGAGGCTAAAGTGAATTGGTATAGGAAGCTGCATATTTTAAAACTGTCTTTCAAATGTGCCCCTTCAACTGCTTATCTACAACTGGTCAGTAAGCGTATAGTAAATATGCCACGAAGCAGAGCAAGAAATTACTATGCATAAATAATAGTCAATTTAAAGAGCAAAATGCACATTATTTGGAGCTCCGGATTTCCTATCACAAAACAATGACTGAAATAAATGAAACACTAGTAAAGTCAAGTCAAGCAGATACCAAATCAACTATAACTTCACAGGCTCCGAAGTTTAGCAAAAGCAAACAAACAAAATCCAAACCTCACACAACCATATGAAAGATGCATCTTGCTGTACTAAATAAACATAGATTTGTTACGTTTTAATGGACCAGCCAGTCCAAATACAACATACTCATTACAGGGGATAAGTAGATACATGAGTGATACTGAAAATCACCTCTCACAGTTCAGCACAGTTAAATTAGAAATCACTTATAGGGAAGATGCACACATGCCTCACAGAGAACTGAAGTCTCAAGACCTCTCTCCTTCCTCAGCCTCTTCATTTACTCAGTCTCACCAGAATGAAAGATCACAGGTCTAGTCTGCAATGAGCCAGAAGAATAAAAAAAATGCTATTATCATCCAAGTGCATGAGTCACACCATGGACCTGAACTCTAAATCTGAATTTAAAACAGATTTAAAGTTTCAGGTGATCCCCAAACCAGCTCCAAGTGGACAGACACTAGCATTTCACGTCCCTGCAGAGAAACTAAAAGCTTCTATTAGCAGCCTTAGATGCCAAGCTGAGGGCAGGAAACCTTTCTCGTGTTCTGCAAGTGTCCATGTCAACTTGGGCACAGCAGTGAGGTGGGAGCATCACCTCTCCCTTCACTGCCCACCTGGTTGGCCTCTAGGTGCTCTGCCAGCTCCTGCATTTTTCCACGCAGTTCATCTGGGTAGACTTCAGTGGGGCATTAAAGAACAGCCACCGTTCCAAACTGTCATATTAGTTCGTTCCAAAGGGACGGCAGAAAAATTTTCTTCTCTTTGACCTCCTTTCATTACTAAAAAAGTGGTGTCAGCAAACAGATTTAGAAGATGATCATAAATTTCTTTGGGAGAATCTGGTCCTTTTATTGGTAATTAAGAGTCCTGAACATGAAAGGCATTGTGCAAGCAACAAGTGGTCCTTTCTTTCCAACAGCCAGGGCAAGGAAGGAGTGGAAGCAGCACAGCAACTGGGATGGCCAGAGACCCAACAATGTCTGTGAGTAGCAGCAGAACAGATAAGATAAGGAGAACCCGGATGGATAGCAAACTGAGAGAAACAAAAAGCCACCATGATCCAAAGGAAGGAAAGCCTCATTAAGCTCTGCCCAAGAGCAAGTAAGCGCCTACCCGAGGAAAGAGGAGGGTCCAGGCAACCAGAGACATATGTGCTGTCCTGTACAGAACAGCAAAACAGAGCCTGTAGGGCAGAAGACTCAGAGGAATGTGCTCCAAGGTCAGAGAGCAACGTAGACAGATCCAACCCTAAGGACATCACTGCAGCTTTGAATGGAAGACTATATTTACAGTTTGAGACTTTTCCTGCAACAAAATAATTAACAGCCAAAGAAAGGTGGGTGTAGGGGGAAGACGAAGGAACCTCCATTGAATCTTCAAGTCTTCTGCAAGGCTTTCAGTTGATTGTGGAAAAAGCAGAAATAAAAAATTATAAACCTTCAAAGATCAGCTGACAAGAGATATAAGGACACAATTGTTTTTAAAGGTTAATTTTTTTGAAAGAATAAAGGTAAAATCAGCGATGTGGAAAATGAAACTGTTTACAGAGTTTTGCCTTTTATTTTAAACTTTTTTAGGACAAAAAGTATGTATGCATGGCGGTGGTAGATTAAATATGACTACAATTTTCCTCCTCTCGGTGGTAGATTAAATATGACTAAAATTTTCCTCCTCTCATTAATTAACGTCTCCAAACATTATGTATTTTTAATTGAGATACACCTAACTGCTTTAATCTGCTAAACCTCTATGAATTTACCTTTTCTTCCAAAGTCTGATACTGACATTTTCTCCCCTCAAAACCAAAATGTCATTCCTGAATTATAATCTCCCAACAGAAAGACAACCATATGAAAAACATGCCAGCTAACTCCAAAAATAAGCACCATTGTTCACAGCACCATGAGGAGAATGAATGGTGAGAGATTCCACCAAGGGAATAACTGTGATGTCTATAATGTTAAGGAATAATTTGGCACCAAAAATACCCAAGGCCATAGTGGTTGGTGATTCAAACATGAAGCATATCAAAATGCTACTGATAAGCTAAATTAACAGATAGCTTATCTGAAGCATATACTAGCCATATGGTGCCACAACTTCTGTTGCCTGTTGCTGGCATAACAATAGGCTACCGCAGTCTTAGACTGGAAGCACTATTTGACAAACTGTCAACTGCATTTTTATTTTTTTGCAGAGCTCTAGGGCAATGGCTCACTCGCCTATTTACATTTTTTTTTAAACAGGTGAACAAAGAGTAAACCAGATGTCAACTTTAGAAATCGAGCTGTCTGGATCAGGAGATTTAACAGAGGCAGGCATACTGCTACAGCTCAAATCTAGACAATGAGCTTTTCTAAAAACACTCTGGCCTAGGGGAGTGGCTATTTAAAACACTTGGCTTCTTTTATTTCAGCACTATGGAAGTGAATTCTGCTCTTAAGTGCCAGCTCAAATGAAGTCATTTTGTTTCACTGGGGCTTTCTTTGCATTTTAGAAATGTAGCATGTACTATAGTAAAGGAAAAGACAAGTATGAAAAAAATTCTGATTATTTTTCAACTTGAAGCTGGATAAAATGGGAGGGGGAACTAACAATTTGATTGCAATTTTTAAAAAAAACTGTGAAAGGATAATTCGAGTGCAAGTTAAATGGAATTTATTTTTTATTTTCCTCTCATTAAAAAAAACCCCAAACAACCAAAACCCAAAAGATTTGAAAGCTTTAGAAAGACCTGGTATTTACAACCCCCTCAAGCTCCACAAAGACAAGGTGTGAATACTGACCGATAAGGAAGATTTACAACAGGACTTAATATCTTACAGAAACAGGATTGGTTACTGCCAAAAAATAATGAAAGTTTTCTTCCTGCTTTATTATAGAAAATTAAATCTTTGTTACTTACTATTTGAGGAAAAAAATCCTGTAATAACACAGTAATACACTCAATCATTTAAAAAATTGACAAAACAAAAACTACGGTCAATCAGTATATAGCAGATATGTCCATGGTATTCAATAATGAAAAAGTGGTTTTAGTCGTGAGTGTGAAAGACATAATGAGGAAAAATAGGTAACTTTCCATTCGAATAATCTGTTCTGCTTTGACAGGCAGTTATGGGAACAAGTTTATTTTCTGACTTATACCCAGCTAAGTATGTAGCATTTTTAGATTATATTTTCAAATTGTTCTTGAACATTCTCAGTTTAAAAAAAAAAAAAAAAGTCCTTTCATGTTAAGTTGAGATTGCACTTGAACTCTTTCCAAAAGCCAGAGCTGTACTGAATTATGATAATTAGAAAGCTGTGCGCATAAAAGGCAGCACAGTTGATGCATTTAAAAAAGTTCATGCCAGAGAATATAAGTTCAATATGTTCTCACATAATTAACATTTCCCATCATTAGCAGCAGTTTTCAGTTCATGTATCTGTAAAAACAACAGCACTCGTCATTGTTTTAGATTCCCAGTCAATAGCATTTTAATAGTTTTACACAAAATCCTAAACTTTTCTTCCCTTCCCCCTCCCAGCACACTGGGATTTTACATTCTACCTTCTGACCTGCTAGCAAATAAACTTGTATTTTGTGCTCACATGCTTCTACTGCCACACAGACTATCTGCGATTCCAAAGTTTAGTGAAGAGTTAATAAGAGCTAGAAATATAAGAAGGCCATTTGGAAAGGTACAACAGGATGCAAAAGGAATAATCGTGTTGTTCCAGTAAACAATGACTAGAAGACAATGAACAAAAAGTTGTAGGTGATACCCTGGACTGGACAGGAGCCAAACTAAAAAAGGCTGTCTCTGATGAACCCAGACACAAGCTGGAGGGACAAGGAAATGGTGTTACAGACCCGCACCAGTGGGGCAAGCGTCTATAAACCCTTTACACACTCTGCGGATTTTCATTGCGTTCTTGACGTATGTACAAAAACTCATCTAACAAATACGGCCATGTAGTACATGATGGGTTACTCTCCAAGACAGTCATTGACCTCCTGGGTAGAATAGCTCCAATTAGTTGTTAGGAGCCAGATTTTAACACAGGCTTGTTGCCGCCTTTCTCTTCCCTCCACTTCTTCAATCCCTGTATTTTAAAATTAATGTAATTCTGGTGGAACTTTCAACAACTTTTACACTATACCAGGTTATTAATCTGCATCAAGACAGAGAGAAATTTTGGCTTTATGAATAACAAGGTAAAACTCACAGTGATTGCAGTGGGATCAGGATTTCATACAAAACCAAGAGAGCTTCAGGGTATTAAATTAGAAAACTCCCAACTGAATTTTCTGTGACAAATCTGAGGAGCAGATTTGAAGTTGGTGCTTCAAATGATTGAAATCTCCAACTTTTCATGCTCATATGTTTTGGAAATGAGCAATCATTAAAACCAAATACAACATTATTCCAGAAAATATTATTCCATCCTTGTTCCACTTGCTAAAGTCAAAAGGAGTTTTGTGCAAGAACAGAGAGCAAGATATGGTCATGAAGTGGGAATTTATTGCAGAGATTTTTCTTCTAAAAATGTGTCTTCAGCGTGGCTTAGAGTCAGTTGGTTTTGCAATAAATAATGCCATTAATCTGTTCATATATCACAGGATACAATTTAAATTATACAGTACTTGCATAAACTGCCACAAAACCTCTAACAGCCGTTTCTTTCAGGGAGATGATTTACCTCTTGCAGGTTCTAAAATTTTGTTGACTCAAATCTTTTTTTTTTTTTTTAAATAGTAAATGACTGTAGTTTAGGAATATAAAGCATTCCTACTTGAGGCAAGCACTAATAGCAAAGTGCAGCACGGTGACAAAACAGTAATTAAATCTCAAATCCCAGAAATAAGTAACTTGTATTTCTCTTATAAACTGGGGATTTCAAAATCATGTTTTAAAGGGCCAGTTTGTACCCTCACTACAGGCAACATAATACAGCAACAGGCCATAGGAAGTCCATGAAATTAACCTGAATTTAGACCAGATATTTTAAAGTCAGTCCTCACCTCATATTGCACATGCTATGGATATGAGCACAAAGGGGACGAGTGACCAACTTTCAACAGAAATTTGCCTACAAGTTTCAGACAGACTCCAAGCAAAACAGAACATAAATCCTGTACAAAAATCTGAAAAAGCATGTGTGTCAAATCTGATATTCCCTTTAATCAAAGATACAGAATAGCACCCATGTCCTTCTTTAGACATCAAATATCATACTAATCATGTACATAAAGCATATGCTGCAAATACCTTACTATTTGATCCAGCAAATGTTTATTCCTATGAGTCATCCCAGTCACTTTAACCTGAGTAAGGACGGGATCTAGCAAACCTTTCCTTACTAAATAAATGGAATCACTCCGCAAAGTTTTTAAACCATCCCTGGAAAGACAAAGCATTAATATTAACGTCACAAAAAAATACCAGTCAAAAAGAGTGGTGTATGCGTGTGTATATACAGTCAGAAGCCATGTGTTCAAAATAAAGTTTGAAGGTAACCTTCTCCCAAACACACATATTCAGAACCATACACAAAATCTTCATGTTTTGGAAACAGTCTTAGGCGCTTTCCAATAAAATCAGATTACTTCTAGTGAAACTGATCCAACAGTGTAACCATCCTACTTTATGGATTGAAAACTGACAGCTATATCATAATATACAATTAAGTATTTCTACCTCTCCCCTTTTTTTTTTTTTCAAGTGAAAGACACCAGAATTTTTCTGTAGCTCCAGAAGTCCTTATTACACTTTTGCCTGTACCATATCTTGAAAGTTTGCTCGCAATATGATCTACAAAGGTAGCTTAAAAAGAAAAAAAAAATCTTTTTTGTTTTTCCCCTGCATGTAACTTAACTGAGCTTAACTTTTTCAGGCACGGACAAACAAAGCCTAAAAACCACCTTAACGATATCCAAAACCACTACACCGTCCAGCAACAACAACAACAGAAAAAACACTAGTTACAAATTACAGCAAACACGTTACACACATGCTCACACATCTCCACACATCACAATACACTGTCATTTCTCAGCTGGAAACTCACGGCGGGTCCAGTTCATAATTAAGTTTCTGTTGTTCTTTTTTAGCTGTTTAATTAAAACTCCTTTAAGCAGAGGCTGTCTTTACTAAGACTCCTGTCAAATCAAAATTTTTCCTTTGCTTCACTGCTTGTGTACATCCCACTCAACAGTGACTGAGAAACCCTACAGAATATAAAACCGTAATTTGAATCTCAAAAGCTGTTGTTACACTCTCCTGGGCGCAAAGGCTAATGATATTTACTTCACCAAAGTAGCATATGTAAAACTGATGCTCAAAATACACATAACGTGTTTAGTGATTAAGTACTTCCCAAAGGTATTTCTACACTACTAAGAAGAAAAATTGAAATAAATTCTTTGCATCCAAAATTTCTGCTTGGGCAGCTGATAAAAACCTGCAGCTGACAAAATGCAGAATTATCCCTACTGGTATAGAAAATGCCTTATGAACTGATTAAAAATCAGTGCAGTGTAAAAAGATATGTTTTACCATAAAGGTGAAAAACAAATGCACCTCAAAAAAGTTCACCCTCACTGAAAATCTTTTCAAAAAGTTGATTTTAAAAACTTGCAAGTTCAGAATGTGACTCAAATATAAAATCTTCAATTTTGTGTTTTAAGAACATGCACTGTATTAATTCCTGTATTTCTATTCCCAAATAAAGCATACATGTGTGTGTATAAACATATACACACACACATCTATACAAACAAACACGCAAGCTTCCCTCCTACCCCCAGAAGTAATTTAATATACAGGTCTGTGTCATTTTGATAGCACCATCTTACCATCAGTACAATCTAAGATCCCTGTAATGGTATTCCCCAACTATTTATAGAGACAGAATACATCGGGCATTACAGACACGCATTCCCAATCTAGGGTTGCAAGAAGAATCCTACATAATTTTAAATTAAGTCCTAATGTAATTATAATCATTTTGTTTTCATATTCAATTGCAGGTAGCACTTAGTTATTTACATGAATTTTCCTGTGAGAGGCATTCCCACAGAGATTTCCATATTAGATGTGCTGCATAATAACTGAACGTTCAGCTAGAAAAAACAGCGTTTGACCCACACAGCTCCAAACTTTGCCATTATCTAGGTTAAATATCGCTTTAAAACCGCTAACTGGCAATATTGCATTTCTAAACTTTATCAGCACTGAGGGAAAGCAAATACGCTTCTGTGAGACAGGAATACAGCTGTACCGGTACTTTTTTTCCCTGAGGCTCTGCCATTTCAGCTTACATTTCTTATATATACCATTTTGCCTCAGAAAATGCCAGTACAATCGGATGTTTCTTGGCCTTTCTCTCCCAGACGGTGTTCAACAACGAACAGTTACAAAATACGGGGAGCCATTTACCCTCGGGAAGCGCAGACCCAAACTGCTCCCTAACTTTCCAACACTTCTGGGGGGCACTTCTCACTTCTTCATACCAAAGGCAGGCACTTGTTTCTAATAAGTCAGCAACTGTCCCGAGAAACGCGGGTGGCTGGTATTTCATCGTTTCATAAGTATTTTTACACTGTAACACCATTGAACTTAAAACAGATTTCAGGAGGAGAAAAATCACGACTGGGATCCCGTTCAACTGAGGTAGGAGGACAAACTTTTTTACTTGGTAAAAATAGAGATGTTTTCCCTCCTCTCGCTTTATTTCTCCCCGGTTTTGTCTAGTTGTTCGGAGGGGCCGCTTTGTTTTAATTTCGCTACAAGAGCCGTGCTGTGTAACTTTTTCCCTCCCCCTCAGAAGTGCACTTCCTTTGAAAACGCTCCTTCAGTGAACAAAGGCTGCCCCCGGCCCTCCGCATCGGCACGGAGGACATCTGCAGAATAGATCGCTTTAAAACGTTACGGATACAGAAGAAACCGTGTGGTTCCTACCGAAAGGAAGTTTTCCAGGGACAATCTCCTCGGTGCTGGTGTAACTGCGACTTTGTCTTTTTTGGATACAATGTTTCTGCTGACTCCCGAAAATTTTCCACTTGAATGTGCAATTAACCAGCAGCAGCGGCAGCAGCTCTGGAGAAGGAGAAGAAGCAGCGAAAAAGGACATTCCTTCTTTCATCTTTTAGAGGAAAACAAGAGGGGGAAGGAAGGGAAAACTCGGGGCAGCGCACCGAGCGGAGCGCCGGGCTGGGCCGGGCCGCTGGGCAGCCCGCACCGCCGGGGATTGCTCCTGAGGGCTGCGAGCCTCCGCGGCGAGCCCGGGGCCGCGCCGAACTTCTTGCTTCCCCGTGGAAAAAAATGTGAAAAATGCCAAGGATCGGTGCGCGCTGTGAGAGAGGGAGGGAGGGAGCGCGTGTGTGTGTGTGTGTGCGCGCGTGTGTGTGCGCGCCCGGCTGCAGAGCAGTGACTCAGGCAACTAAGTGCGAGCGGCGGCGGCGAGGGGGAGCGGAGCGGCGCGGCGCGGGGCGGGCAGCAGCCGCCTGTTGCAGCTCCGGCCGCGGCCCCGCAGCGGCAGAAACTCTGCGGGAAACAACTTCTCCCCCTGCCGCGGCCCCTCTCCCGCCTGCCCCGGCACCTGCGGGGGCGCCGGCCCCCCGGGCCGACCCCGGCCGGGACCGACCCCCCGCCCCGCCGCACAAAGCGCCGGCGGCGCGGCGTGCGCGCCCGCGGCCCCCTCTTACCTCCGCGCCGCGGCCCCCCTCCGCGCACCGCCAGCGCGCCGCGCTCCGACGGCAAAACTTCGCCCGCCGCCCCCGGGCCGCCCCGGCTATTTATGGCCCCGCGCCTATTTTTAATCCGCCGCTTGGCTATTTATACCGCGGCGGTAGGTTGCCGCGGGCCGGCGGACGGAGCCCCTCGGAGGATGAGTTGCTGCCCGGCCGGCGGCGGGGCGGGCCGGGCTCCCGGCCGGGCTGCGCGGCGCCAGCGATGCGAGGAATGCGCGGAATGAGGGGAGGAATGAAATGAACGCGGGAGCGGGGCGGCCGCGGGGCGGAGCGCGGCCCGCCGCCCCCTGCGGCCGCGGGCGGGCGGGGCGGCGGGCGGGGCCTCCGCGCCGCGCTGACCTCATAGGGGAGCCCGCGGGTAGGGGGCCCGGCGGGAGGGGAGAGGGGAACGGGAGCTCGGGGCACCGCGGCACCACTCCGCGGCGGCCACCCGGCCGGCCGTTGTCTGCCGAGCCGTGGGACGGGGTCCCGCGACGGGGTCCGCAGCGCCTGGCAAAGGGCTCGCAACGGGGGTCTGCAACTGGGTTTGCAATGCTTTGTGACAGAGTTGAGAAGTATGGGGTTGCAACAGGGGTCTTCAGTGAGGGTCTGCAGTGGTTTGCAATGGGCCACAGGAGCTGGCTGGGCCCTGGCCCCTGCTGGATGGGGAGGCTCCCCTGGGAAGCCCTGCTTACTCCCACACACATCCAACCCCTGGGTGCACCGCAGGGCCCTGTGCAAGCCCTCCCCTGCCAGTTCCTAGGAAATGCAGGCCTGTGCCCGGAAGGCCACCAGTAGCACCCTCAGGCCTAATGGAGTCCCCGAGCAGGAGACGAGTGGGAAGCCTTCATACACATCACACCCCAAATCAATGTTGACATAGCATGGCCTAGGGGTCCCCAGTCTTCACCCTGAATCCAGGTCACGACCTTCTTCACAAACCTGGCCTCAGCTTCAGATTTCACAATGCAAGTTTTGCACCACTGCAGTTGTGAGCCTAAGTGCCATTAGACTCTCCCTACCCCTCTCGCACTGGCACAACCCATCCCCAAGCATTATCACAAGGCATGTCTCCTTCAGCTAACAATCCGCTACCTTATGGAAATAATCACAGGGCAGGCACAGCTGTGTGCTGGTGAAAATTCATATTTGCATAAGCAAAATGAGTAACTGGACACCTTGGTGCCTGTTTGTGAAATAAACTGCCTATTTTGATGTGAAAACATACATTTCTATCCCCCTTTGAAAGTTTTCCCAGCAGGGCTACCACTTTTGGAGATGCCAGGAAAATCACATACAACCTCAGAAGAACCACATGTTGGTGTCATCAGACAGCATTAACATGCGCACATTGCATGTAACTACATGGTATGCTGGTGGAATTCACAATAAATGCCCTGCATGTTACTTGTGAATTTTCTAACTTGTCATTTAGAAAAGATGCTGAGCATGTCTCTCTGTGAACACCAGAAACACGCTCATCCTGGTGCTTTCCCAGTACCAATCCTGTAAGACAGCCATGCTGATAACAGCCACCATTTTAGCCTGTGACTGACCCAGGAGCCTCTTGAAAACGAGTCACTTAAAGCTCGCGCTGCAGTTCACACAGAGGCTGTGACTGTTTTTTACCTTTGTGGACCGGCACAGTGTGTATGACAGGCAGTGCAAGCAGGAGATGTGATGTTCCCACTGATCACACTGATGATAGTGTCTGAAATCTACAAAAAACCCAACTGCACAGGAAGGGTGTTGCAACAAGTAACAATACCAAAGGAAGCCAAAGTTTGAGCAGGTGTTGGTCAGTGGATTAGGAGAATGCAAAAATGAACATATTTAGGATATTTTTTTCCCCCCACACCATTTCACACACTGGCTGAAAAATTTCTTCCCCAAAGCAGGCTACAGGCACCCCCTCACACACGCACAAAATTTATTTTCTCTTCCCCTCCTCTTTCCAAATAGCTCTAGAACTATTGTCCAATAAGTGTCCTAAGTGCCTGCACTATTTGTAAAATTCAATCACTTTGCAGACATCTATAAGAAAGCCGTATTTTCTTGCGCATACCCAAAGTTTCCTGACTCTTTTCCAAAACTGGAACAGCAAAATGGGAAAAAAACACTGCCCCCTATCACCTATACTATAGATATCTTAGTCACTAGGCTCACTCCACTATGTTCACTGCATGCACAAAAATGTGAAATGTCTTTAAATGAACACGACTTTTTTTCTATAAGGCCTGCAGAGAAAGTACCAAGAACACTGTCTCTAACTTGTGTGCCTGTGCAGGGCCCAAGAGGTATCATAGTTCTATGCATATGGCGGGAGAATAGCAAACTTTTGACAATTAAATAAAGAGAGCTTAAAAACTTCTTACCTCTAACAGTTCTCTCAAATGAAAGGATAAAAAAATTTGCAGGATTATGGTCTCCCAGTGGAAAAGAAAAAATAGGGGTTGTTCCTACACCCGTGATTGTGATGAACACAAAGCACATTCAAACAAGGTTGTAGCTGTTTGCCCATATCTGCGGAGAGTTCAGTAGCTCTTTTGCCATTCAGAACTCTTTCAAGAAGAATAACTACATTTACCTAATGCCTGCACATTTTGCTGTTATCTGTGAGCAGCAGAGAAAGCTCACAAAATTCTGATTATTCCTCAGGTTCTGAAACTTTGTAGGTTAGCGTTCTCCACAGGCAGAGAGGTCTCAAAAACTAATGCTTGGGGAAGTTTGGAGGTCTTCCATTAGCACAATGTCAAAGTTCATCCGCAATCCACAGTTTCCAACTTAAGGCTGAGCCCTGACAATATCTTACTCACAGGTAACTATACCAATTAAACTACCAAAACTCGGGCCAAGACAAACAGCAAACTAGTATGGGACTTGCTGAGCATAGGTCTGTGGGCCAGCAAACTCCAGACAAACCAATAGCCTCTGAACCCTGAGGTAGGGGAAACTCTTCCAGTACCTGATCTTTCTTGCCTCTTGGCTCATATACGCTGTAGGTTGTCATATCATGCCATGCCATGTCATACAACACCATATTGGCAGTCACTTCAAAAAAACATACCTGGAATCCCAATGAATTTCTGACAGAAAAAAATTTGCACTGGAGGAGAGAGGTCTGTGCGTTTTGACAGAAGGTGAGGATGAGGAAAGACACATCGGTATCATCCAGCTTGTTAGTCCAGCCGCTGCCTTCATGCGAGGGTAGGCTTCTCTGGAGGCACTTGGATGAAGAAGGAAGGTACTGTGGAGGCACATTCACACACAGAACTTTCTCGGATTAACTGGCTGCCCTGTGTTTATTGATTAATGGCTTCTTCAGGCACACAGGTGCGCTGAGAATTACAAAAGCTGAAGAAAACAAAGGGACACTGGGACAAGTCCAGGCAGGGGCATTTTTTGGGGACAAATGCCTATCTCAGCTAGAAAAAAAGACGTATAAGTGAGGAATAAGGGAAAATATATTAAGAAAGGGAAAGAATGAGATTCAAGAGACAGACACCAGTAAAAAGAACTCAGGGAGAGAGTCTGGGGAAAGAGAAGAGACATGGAAAAGAGGAGAGAAGGAAAGTGAGAGAAATATTTGTGACTATAGAAGGAAGGCAGGAAGGAAAAAAAAAAGTTAGAAAAGGGGGACAAAAAATGGAGAAAAGGAAACCTGAAAAAGGAATTGATGAGGCAGAAAGAACAGCTGAAGGGAAACCAGCTGGGAGAGCAAGGGAGACTCTAGTTTATGAGAAGAAAAATAGGAAGTAGTAGAAACAGGAGATGGCAGTGAGGAAAGAAATTAGCGTAACAAGAAAGGAGTAAGGTAGGGAAGGTTAGAAAGAACAAGCATAAGAATTACACAACTAGAGAATAAAGGTCTGTAGCACTATCAAGTCTTGCATTTGTCATTGAAATATTGAGTGCAAGCCCTAGTGAGACTGAGGTGGAGGCAAGTGTGAATACACTTTAGGATAAGATGGAGGCTGGATTATGGTTTATGTATAGGAACCATTTTGTTTTTGTCTTCATGAATGAGGACCACTGATAGCAGGAGCATTAGGGAGCCTTACAGAGAGATGTAGTTCCTTCCCCTTTGCCATTAACTATGTCAGGTACAGGGCACATAACTCACCTGTTTCACCCCAGCCACCCAAACCAGATGATGCTTTTAAGCCTCCAAGAGATGAAACAGTACCCAAAGATACAGGGTTAATGGAATTCCTAGGAATAAGTAAAACTCTCATCTGCCTAGAGAGTTCTTGGCAGTGCTGGGTTAATGGTTGGACCTGATGATCTTAAAGCTCTCTTCCAACTGAAACCAATTCTATGATTCTGTGATTCTGCTGGCAGATGAAAACAAGATGGACTTCACAAATTCTAGATCCGGAGCCCATTTGGACCTGGAATAAACCTCAAAGCTCAACAATGCTCAGATACGGTGTTTTGGTTACAAACACTGAAAGAATTTGAAAACTTTGTATTTGGATTGCAGTTCATATTAGGAAAACCATAATCTCAGGAAATGCTTAAAAGCAGTATGTAGATTAGGCTTAATCTATAGTGTGCAAAGAATTAAATACCCAAATCAATGTGCTCTTGAAATGCCAACAAAAATACTACAGTGAAGCTATAATGTAATGGAACAGAGCTCTCCATATATAAATCTAGCTGGTGATCTTTATAAAGCAGCAGACAGCATAAAGAATGAAAACAAATAACAGTTTAATAATGAATTACAGTAATGAGTCAAGAGGAAGCTAGGACATGAACCACAGCCTCAGAACCCAACTGAGTTAAAATAGTACAGAGGGTGGAAATATATAATTTCAGACAATTCTGGTTGCTTATTTCTAAAGGTGAACTGACAGCTTTTTAAAATTATATGACCAGAGTCCAGGGCTGTGTATTTCTCCCATCTTTGAAATCACTAACATCAAAATGGTGTGACTCTTGTCCTGCTTTAGAGCAAACAATATAAGCACAGCAGCCTGTTCCTTCTACTGATAGCAATAATTCTTAGCACCACTGATTGAAATAAATTGCTGTGAAAACTACTTGGGTGTTTGGGCTTTTAAAAAATACTTGCATTACAAATTTTGTTGTGTTACCATCATTTCTGCTGGGGGAAAAAGGAGAAAAAAATTCCTATTCAAATTCCCAAAGAATCTCTTTTCTTTGATTCATCAAAATTTCAGGTTTCTGAGCATTTCTCAGCCTGTTTAATATGCAAATGACATATTTTGTTCCCTCCTTTCACTTTGGCCCAGATTTCTAATGGTATTTAGATGCTTGAAGTTAGGTGTAGGTATTTTTAATCCTCTTCAGTACCTAAGTGCCTAATTTCTTTTTATTTCAATGGGTTTTAGGAGGGTACCTATTCTGAGAATTCTTAATACTTACCTAGACACCTGAATAATAATAGTAATAGCAATAAGTATAACAAAACAATAACAATAAAAGACACCTTAATGTTTATCTTAACCACCTAAGTATCATTAGGGGCTTCCTTCGGATCATGCTCAAAATCTACATCCAAGGAATATTTCACAGCACGTAAGCACCATCTGCTGTGAGATCTGTCATACATGACCATTCACAAGCATTCATTTATCTCACCAAAATGACTCCCCAGGTGACTTCTACAGGGAGAGACAGGGGCCAAACCTTCTTCTTTCCAAAATGAATTATTTCTAAGTAGGCCTTTTCCAGTCACTGGGAAGGAAACACAAACACCATTCCTGGTGTCAGATTGTCCCAGCACACCACTGTGGCAGCCCAGCAGCTCTCCACCACCTGCCTCCATCTTAGAGGCTGCAGCACATTCTTTCACAGGCGGTCCTTGCCTTTGTCCCCTGTAACGCTGCTGCTTCCAAATTAGCCCATGGCCACCTTGCCGCCACCACCATAAAGGCAGTGGGTCCCACACCCAGCTCCCTGCTAGGCCTGGTCTGGACATCTGTCCACACCATTTGTTTGGAAAGAAGCATGCTGTGGGATGGTAAAGTTATTAAACCAAACAAATTTCAAACAGTCGCAGCAAACACAGGAGCTGTTATACCATCTCCACTCAAGAAATGGAAGATAATTCACTAGAGAAAGTGCCAGGCAACATCACCAGGGATAGCGACTCCTTCTGCAATAAGACAAATTCCACTTTCTCAATAGACTTTGCTGAGACTGCAGAAGGTGTAAATCAGTGCAGCATTTGGAGCTGCCTGTTTATAAACAACCTTGGGAATAAGCAGGCATTCAGGTGACACGGAGCCACTGGCAAAAAGCTGAGCTCTGTTTCCTGCTGAGGCTTCTCAGCCCCAGGTCAGGAGTGCAAAGGCAGCTGGCTCTGTGTCCCAGTTTGAGCCAAGACTTGCTTGTTTTGGAAATGTGCCAAATAGAGTATCGGGATTATTTCGTACAAGTTCCATAAACCCGGCATCCCATTGGCTACAAGTGCAGGTCAAAAGATTTCTTCCGGCAGATACTCCTTAAAACCTGCAGCCAGGAGGAGTCTCCTCCTCTCTGGACACGGGGCAGCTTCGGAGGAAGAGCCACAGCGAGAGGGCTGGCTGCCGTCCAGGCCGAAAGCCTGCGGCCTGCCCCCCGCCCCAGGGCCTAACTCAGAACTGGTTCTGTCTATCGGCGCCCAGCTCTGCTGTGAACTGTTGTGGGACTCAGTCAGCATCTCTCTCGTATCAGGTAAGAGAAGAGATATTTCTCACTCGGCGAGAATCTACCGCTGGATTCGGACGCGGGGGAAGCTCACCCCCCTTCGTGTTCCGGCCGCGAGGGCTTCTCCTTTATCTGAAGCCACCGCTTGGGTCAGGAGTGTCCTTGAAGTTTTTCTTTTACAGACACTGGAAAAAGGTCTCCCTGGGAACTCGTTAAAATACTTCTCTAAGCTGTTAAAAACTTTTAATCACTTGGCCCGCCGCCATTTTGGACAGACGCCATCTTCTGAGCTGCCGTCCTGGCGTGACGTCCTCTCCTGCCCTACGGCCAATCGGCCATAATTGTAGTTTTTTTCCCTTTTCTTCCCTTTGCAGTGTTTTAACCCTTACTGTATTGTTTCCTGTTTTGCATTTAATATATAGTTGTGTGATATGATAGTACTTTAGAATTTTTATTAAAAGTTTGTTTCAGTTTCCCATCCATATATTCCGAGATTTGAGTTTTGTTTTCCCTTTTCCCTGTATCGATAAGGGATTTAAGGAGCATTAGGGACCTTGAGTTTTGCTCGAAGGCTCAACCCCTAAGACTCTGTCACACCAAGGGCAGCACACGTAGGCTCCCCTGGCTCCTGCTTCACCTGGAAAGCCACACGCTAAGGGAGAATTTGCCAGATACTGGGAAAGGCTACCAAAGCCAGTGAACCATGAGTGACAGAGTCTAACGTGAAAACAGTCCCAGTCAAGGAAGAATTGTTTAACGCTCCTTATCCATACAGAGTCCAAAGTATCATTGGAAGTTCTGATAAATACAAAACCAATCTTTGTCTGAAGTGGAAGGGATTCCCAATATATGAGCAAGGCAAGTAGGAAAGACTGCACACTGAAGGCCCAGCTAGAATACAGTTACCCTTATTTTACATTTCTCCTTTCATAATGCAAGTAGAATCACACACGGTAAATAAAATGGGGGGAAAAAATCGAAGCGAGAAAGTCTGAGCTCTGCAGAGATGTTAAAGGTGATGTTGCTAAGAAAGGAAAAAGTCAGAAGAGATACATCCTCTAGTTACTCTCTCTTCTAAGTCATCTGCATTATGAGATCTGCAAAAGTATCCAGGTTCCTCTTGCATCATTATTTTCTCAGTGCATATTCTTGTGGTATAATATAGAACTTGTTCCAACTCTTGCAAAGCTCAGGCTTCGTTCAGGACAGAACTGAGGAATGGAGAGAGCACAGCACTATTTCTGAGGTGAGTCAAACCTAGAGGGATTCAGTCTTTCTACTTTTGAAGGGGGGAAGCAGGAGAGGAGAGGTGAAGGAAAGGGACTTATAGAAGAATATATTGCTATTTCCTGTTAAACTTGACTATTTGCATGTTCAAATGAGTATAAAAGGAAATCTAAAGAGAGGCAGTGTATTCCTTACTGCAAGTAATCCTTGAAGACCAGGCTTACATGGCTTTTCAGTAGGAAATTACAAAGAGTAATTTACCGTTGGGTTGGGTAATGAAATAAGAAAAATCACCCAAAACTGCTGGGAAATCATAATGGTGTTTGGGTATGTAGTTAGGCGGACTCAGGTCATGGGGATGAGAACTACTGGATCACGTTTCTGGAATGGCCATTACAGAATTCATAGGAGTAAATATCACCATGTAAATCCTGTCCTTTCCTCATCCTTCCCAAGGGAAACCACAAATACTTTTCACCTAGCCTGTATTTAGGAAGACAGTTTTGGAAACAGGAAAAAAGTCATCTGAAGATGTAGGAGGCACTGAGGCTAGCTGATGCTCTAGTCTATCGGAATAGGATCCCTATCTTTAATTTTAATGTTGAAATGTCCTCTCTCACCGCTTTTTCTCTGTCATTTTCCAGCAATGACAAACAGTAACTGAACTGACAGTGTTACTTAAATGAAATTAAAACAGTTGCTTAATGCTCTTAAAATTCAGAGTTTTGCAGCCTTGCAAGCTCCAGTAGATGGACTGGCTGCTGTGAAGCTTAATCCTGATTTCAAACGCTCTCTTTGTTGTGGATTTTCTGCTCATATGCTGATGATGTGTTACATCCCCTAGAAAGCCAGTCAGGACACATGGCCAGTGTTTGAAGTGGTCCCTAGAAATGGAGGACCATGTCAAACAGGTATCCTGCGGGAAGAGCGATGCCTCCCAAGGGTGGGGAAATAGCTGTACAGGCTTAATGAACAGATTTTGGCAGAAGGAAGACAGGAACGATGGCAAGTCATGCTAGGCACTAAGTGTTCATGGCTCAGAGCTGCGTGCCACACAGCAGAGGGCAAAGTGCTCTGCCCACAGTGGGTGTCACAGCTAAGTGGGACACATAAGGAGCTGTTAATCACAGGTCCTGTAAATGGCCATTAAATACCTGGGTAGAAGCGTGTCGAACAGTGAGATAAAGTAATGGACAAATGCTTATCATGAACATAGAGAATCCTGACCTCATTTCACATACAATTTCATCTTAGGTGACCTCACAAGTGCGGTTACTCTACCACCTGCACAGCCTTGTATGTTTTATGTGCTTTTTTACCCTCTAGATCCTGAAGAAATCAGCTACTTTGTTATTTTTCACAACCAGTCCCAGATGGATGATGTCTGTCAGCATTTCCTGATTTACATAACATTTATCATTTTCAAAGCACTTTATAAACACTAAGCAGTTGATCCTCACACCACCCCTGTGCCCTAAGCATTAGTACTTCCTTTTTACCAACTGGAAATTGTTATGGGAAGTCAAAGCAATCCTCACAGTAGCTAAGGTAACAGCAGAAGTCAGTACCACCCAATTTTTTTACTGCTCTTTATGCCTCCAGCACATCACGCTTTCCTAATGCAAACACATATACCACACTGCCCTCCGGTAGTTCTTTTTTCTTTCTTATTTACATATAAAAATCCTTTCCCTCGCTCTGTTAGTTCTAGCAACTTTTTGGTCTCTGGTATAGTTGAAGAGAAAAGCTCCCAACTTGTCCACAAGTCAACTTCCAAAATACTCTAAAAACAAATGAGTACAACTTTTGTGCCTTAAGATAGTGCATTCCAAATGTTTGTCAGGTACAATCAATAGTTTTTAAAAGTCATTTTTTTAACTTATTCACTTAACATGAGATCACAGAGTCATCTAAATTCTTTGTGGGTACAGAACTGAGGTTCACTGAAAATCAGGCCCCAGCTGAGCTTTGGTGAATTTTTAAAGTAAGCAATTAAATGGCTTGTAAAATAGAGGTATTTCAGAACTGACATCAGTAACTGTTGGAAAGAACTGAAACGCAGAATGGCTGCGTTCTTAGCTGCAGTGGAGCATTCAGCAATGTTAAACTCCTTCCAAGCACATACAAAGAGAAGTAGTTTGATTTATTAATAATAATGGCCTTACATACACAGTTATAGGCATGCAAAGGCTTTTGAGTCACTTCTAACTGCTGAAGGCAAGTAAAGAAGAAACACTGGGTAGTAGTTAGACAAAATTAGAAGCCTGTAACCCCTTCCTTGGGCAGTGTTTCTTCATCTAATCTTGTCCATGCTAGCAAAGACTAGAGGCACATGGCTGAATTCTGCTAGTACACCACCACCTGCCAGCCCCTCAGTACAAAAAGGTTCTCTGAGCCCTCCACTCAAGTCATAATATTCACACAAAACATTACCTGAACACAAACACAGCACAAGACTTTTGTTTATGATACTGTCTTTTCCTTCTTTCTTTTTGAAAATGTTTTCCCTGTACTGGCACAGGTGACCCCAGACCTGATGGTCTTAAGGAAAAACCTCCCCAACATTTGGTGTTGCAATTCATGACTTAAGTGTTTGCTTTCATGTTAGATGCCATGGACAATGCATGGGAAAAGCCAGGTGCCTGAGAATAAGATTCAGCAGAGGTAAGTTAGAGGTACCTAGAACTAGCTAAAAGGGAAATCCTTAGGAAAGCAGTTAGAGGTCCCCCCTCTGTCAGCGTAAAGACACCTTGTTTGGTATAACAGGAGGTGTTCTCCTCTTGCAATTCAGATCCTAGCTGCCTCTGTCGAGGGTGAGTGTCTCTGCTCTTGCTTTTCAAACTGGAGCTGGCCTCTGTGCTTTACAGCAATGAGAAGAAGGTGGTGATATTGCCATTCACTGTCCTTCCCTGGTAGCTAAGTAGATACGCTTTGGCCCACTCAGGACTGATGGAAACTTAAAGTTTGATGATGTTCTCCACATCAGATAAATACACTCCACCAAGCCCCATGGAGAAAGCACTGTCTAGCAGGAGACACCTCTGTTGCAGAATGGTAAGTTCTCTTGAAAGCTATTCATTGCATTTGACTGTGGTCCTTGCAGAAGCAAGCAGTGAATCTGCTCCAGCTTTTCTGGGCAGGCCATTAAGAATGTAGCCCTCCGAACTGGGAACTGAAATGGCACATAATCTCTCCTTTCCACAAGACCAAGAGCATGGCCACCATCTCAAACAGGTAAGTGGGCTTCATCAATTTCGTGGCCTCAGTGTAGCTTCCTTGGCTGCATTTGGACGAGAATTAGGCATTAAGGTGTCTCTGCATTATAACTCCTGCTCACTCTGATCCCTTTCACAATAAAAGAATTAAAGGCTGAAAATGGGCCAGAGGGACTGGGAAACCTAAAGCCAGTTGGAAGGGCCAGCTGCTCAGAAGCAGCCTGCATTGCCTTGACATTTTGTGTCAGTAGGTTAGGCATGTGTGCTCCTTCTGACCATGCATTACAGCAAACAATGGGGAATATAAACTTGCACGGGACCAAGGTGTTGTAGTAACGTATCAATATTAACATCCTACATGTATAAAACACTGTCTCTACGTTTTTGTTCTGTTTTCTTTTCTCTAGGTGATTGCTGTCTAACCTGTAGGTGTCTCATGAATTCAGGCCAGTGGAAAACAGTAAGTAAAAACTGTTTGAGTCATGGGTTTTTTCCGCTGCCCAGGTCTGAAGGGGGTGAGATATCTACCTAAATTTTATTCCATCATTGGCTCAGATGCACAAGCCAGTTACAGTGGCTTGGCAAGGCAATGCCTATCAGCTGAACTATGGCTGCTCAGTTACTCAGAGCTCTTCATGGCACATACGTGAATTCTACATACAGAATATGAATTAGGCATCCAGGCTGCAGCACTGGGAAGGAACTCTTACTTCTGCCTCTCCAAAACCATGAAAGGAGCCATTACAGTGTGTCAAAGGAATGACTGAGTGCCACATGTTGTGCTTCTTCTGTGGCACCACTATTAACAACTGATGGCTTATGTTATTGGTGGGGAGGAAAGCTAAACTACTAAAAACCTAATTTACGTCTCTTTCTTCACTGTGTGACTCAAACCAGTTTTGCAATCTGTTACAGGTTAACTAGCCAGGGTTAGGCAGGGTGGGGCCTGTAGCAGATTGCAAAACTGGTTTATTCAATTCACAGAGAGAGAAAACGTCCTTAAAAATAGGCATTCTAGAAGAAGACCAGATACCTTGGTGTCAATTATGGCACATCATGTAACAAAACAGATTTTCAGGCCCCTCAGCTTTTGCTGCTGCGTTGAGCGAGACACTGCATGCAAGCCGTGTGCAAGCGGAGGCCACCCAGTATTGTGCTGCAGCTGAAGAGCATGCCTTTCTTTCAGCTTAGGGCTACGCTCAGAGGCACACCCTCACCTGCAGCCTTTCTCCCCTCCTCTCCTCTCCTCCATAGCTCTGTGTGCCAAGTGCAGCTGGTTAATAGATCACAGATCAGACCAACCAGCTGCTTCCAGCATATGGGGTCATGGAGGAGGGGAAGATACAGGGCTGCTCTGCAAATGTGTGAGATGCAGGTCTGGAAATGTCTGGAGATCAACAGGTGATTTCAAGTAGGGAAAGAAATAGAGAAGAGCTACTGTTTTCAGCAAAAGATGCAATCTGTTGTCTCCCACAGAGTTTTGCTCTTTTTGAGGGGGTAGGCAGAAATGCAGAGAGTTGCAGGCTTACCTTGTGGGCTATCTTGTACAGCTTCATCTGGATGTGGAATATACCATACAGAGCGGTAACATAGGTGTATGTGAAAGCTCTCCTTCAATGTTAAACTGAGAAGATGAAATACACGAAGCATGGGAAAAAAGCTATTAAATTACATCAAAAGTATATTGTTTACGTGTTAAAATATGTGACAGATGGTTTCAGACTCTTGCACCCTCTCTTGTTATCAATGCAGTTGTTTTTATTGCTTCCAGACAATTCAAATTTTGGCACCGTACAACACTATCAGAGAAGAGATGAACTATATAATCTACTTCTCTTTATGCAGCCAATACCATCACTGTCCTAGGGAGTTTTCCTCATCTACAGCCACAGGAAGATCATCAGAAACCGAGCGCCTCACTTTCACTTACATTAGTGGGCTCTTCATACTGCTCCAGCAGTACAAAAAAGTCCTAAGAGTTTAAGTGAAACCTAACGTGAACTCACTTCAGCAGTCCTTTACATTGTCATGGCAGTGCAAATTTGTCCCTATTATAAACATAATGCAGCCACATCCTGAATCTTGCATTATAAGGGTGAGAGGCCAGAACAGACCTGCTGGGGAGCCAGAGGAGCTTCCTTCGTGGGAAGTTTTTGGGAAGTTAGGATGTGCATGTGCCAGGGTGGTCTGGGAGTATTTGATCCTGCCTCAGTGCAGGGCTACACTGAGTGATTTTCTGAAATCCCTCACAGTTCTGCAGTTCTAAAAGTTTACGGTTTCTAAAGAGACAATTTCTTTGTGTGTCAGTCAGTGTGGTCTGATCTTATCCCCAGAAAGTTACTCCATATTTTTGCAAAAGCTATCAGTTTACCCACCATAGGAGGGAAAATTAAAAACTACATTCCTGAAATTGGCCCATTTCCTAACAACATACCAAATAAAAGCAAACAGAAGAGGTATCACACATTAAGATTGCTTTTGTAATTGCTACAGTGTAAACATATATTCCCTTCTTGCTCCCCTAAACTGTCCAGCCACCTGAACTGTGATTCTAAGGATATCCAACTTCTGCCTTTTCAAAAATGTAATTAAAACTTCCCCCCTTTCATCTATAAATTCCCCGAAACTGCCTCAAGTCCTGCTCTGTCTAGATGGAAGACTGCTTTTTTTTTTCCCTCAAAATACATCAATTTTAAAATGAGGCTGTCACATTTGGTTCTGAGCACAGTAGCCCCTGTTTGTTTCATGCCCCTATTTGTTTCACAGCAACAACTGTAGGGAAGACCTTCATAATGTCTCTCAATGTAACTACAGATTTAACAGCTGTAACATCTAGAACCAAAATCAATGTTCATGTCAAGTGTTCATTCATAGCTCTCCTGTCCCTTTTCCATGTAAGCGGCCAGCTTCAAACCAAAGCTGTTCATATGTCTTCATGTCGCCCCACAGAAGCAGCATGGGAATGCCCCGACTACATCCTACAGTGCAGCAGAGAGAGCCAGGTAAAAAATCTGGCTTGGCTAACAAGAGTCACTTCACTGTTGTCCCACAAAGCTGCTTTGCAGGGTAATAAGCACGGGTGGTGTTTTGGGTTACTGTGGCTGGGCTACCTGTGGTACTCAAACAATCTCTGTCACCCTCTGCAATATCAGGTACCTCTACGGTGCCAGTGCAGCCCTGCTCCCAAGTTTCAATGACGAAAATAAAACTTCAGTCTGCATATGAGTTAGTGTCAGTCTTTTGTAGTGTCACATTCATGCTAGAGACAACAGTCCCAAAAAGAATTGGACTGAAGCAGCCTTTGATTAGAGCTGTGGTCGAGGTGACTGGAGTAACGAGGTTCTGCAATCCATAATTTTGCACTGTGTGTTTCCTCTCTAAGATGTCGCATGGCTGGTTTATTGAAATCACAGACAAATAGGTCTTAGTGTATTTCTTAGTGGTTGATACTAGAAAAAGCTCAGCCTAATTGTGAAATAAGCTGGTGGAACCTGCAGAAATGTGGGCTTTATTCCTGGCTTTGTGACCAGCTGGAAGGCTGACTTTAAACAAATCTTGTCACCCCTTTATGTTTCAATCCCTTCAGCTGTAGAAGAGGGATGCTCACCCCTCTATGCTACTGCCATGTGCCAGCATGTGCTGAACATATTCTGAGAGCAAAGCTGGGCAAGCCTGTCCTACTGCTGATCTCCAACACCTGTTCCCTGGATAACTGGAGAGCTTCAGCTCCAATGGCAGCCAATACAAGACCCTTACCAGCACTCTAGTCACTAAAAGCCTATGTCTTTTTATTGTTGATATGATTGCAGTTGGTTGACAGAAATCCTGTAAAATGACGTTGTAAAACATAATAAAAACATTTACTGTCACAAAAAAGTTACATTGATACTAAGGACCAAGTTGGCATGACTGAGAGTGGTGTCTCTCACAGCAAAGCTACTAATGTTCCTTCCAGGAGAAATGCCCAGCAGACCCTTCTTCCATTATCAACTGAAGCTATTTCAGTAGCTTTAAAAGTGGCTCTGGGCTGTGCTGCTCAACTCCAGTTCAGAAATTGCACTTGATGAGGCAAAAGACATTTTACTCTGCCACAACTTCATGTTCTGGACCAAAAGAAAACCTAGCAGTGACATGGTTGTCCTCACCCTCTGTCCATATCTGATCATTTGGTGTAAGACATTTTGTGAGCTGAGATCCTAATTTTTAAACTGCTCTGTAGGCCAGTCATTAGATTTGATCTGCAGTTACTTCTTACCTTGGGATGATCTTTTATAGCATGTGAAGTATTATGAAAGTTAGCATTTTCTCAGGGCAATAAAATTCACATTTCAGAACTTTTAAACAAGTATTTAAGAAAAAATATAAATATTTAAGATAAAGTTTAGTTTATTTTAATTTTTATGACTCCTCTGGATGGCAGGACAGCTGTACTGGCTGCATAACGTATTTTTTAGAGTCCGAAATATATATCCATCTGTTCAGCTTGTAACGTGTTAATAGTTATCTCAAATTTCAATTCAAGAAATAACCAACTTAATAAATAACAATAACATCAGGAAATTTGGGTTCACTAATGGACACCTAGCTGTAGTAGTACTACATCTGTTTAAGTTAGTGATTACAGAAATATTCAGGTACAAAGTTCTTGGCTTGCATGGGACTTTTAGCTAAAAAGCATTAGAAAAATGCATTTCCTGGAAGTTGAGGACTGAGACTAAGAAAAATACCTAGCCAAAGGATTTCCAGCTTTACATTGACAATTGGATACATTTTACTGAGATGAGAGATCTTTACTAACAATATACCCAATCAAGCTTCATAAATTTCTCCTATGGACTTGGTGTACCAGAGGTTACCCTTTAGATAACTTCAGACCTAGCTGGATTTGAAGTTCAGACCACTAACTCTAGAGAAAGGAAAAAGCCCATGCAAAATGCCTGCGTTAAGGCCACCATTAAATGAATCTCAAATTCTGCAGCCCCTGTAGGACAATATCCTACATAAGTGGTCTCAGTTCAGATAATGATCAGCTCTGAATTTGGTTGGAAAGGCAAGTTAGTACTGGATGACAGTACTTGCACGAAGCAAGACAAATTACAAAATAAAGTAAAAGTATGATCTTTTTTTTACTTCTCCAAAAGGCTCTATTTGCTGCACAGTAACAGGCAATGTAAAGGGCCATAACTCTACGTCTTTGGTTGCCAAGATGAAGAAAATGTCACTCTCAAGCAGATGGTACTGCAAATGCAGAAGGTCATAGACTTGGAAATTCATTTAAACAACCCAAAACAAAAGCAAGGGAATGGTAGGGATAGTCTGTGATGATCTTTGGATATTGAAAAGAGGGTTGAGGAAGAACAGCAAAAAAAGAAGGCTAGTTTATCCTTGGAGTAGCTATGGAAAATGCATTTGATTTCCTTAACAAGGACTGGAGGGAAACATAAGCCATGGAAAGAAATCTTGATGAGGATCAACAACAGAGGACACAGTGTCACCATAATTAGTGGTCCTTATGCTATTTTCCAGTGTAGGGATGCATTCCACTCTCCCACCAACCAACTGGATGCTGGAGGGGCCTAAGTGCCCTAGCTGCTGCTGTTCCTGGTTCAGCCCTTAATTTTAGGACTGAGAAGCACAGCAGAGATGACATCTCTCTCTCTCATTTCCAGTCATCTTCCAACTATAGCTCAGTAGACTGGTGAATTCCAGTCGTTTCTGGCTAGCAGGGAGCAAATGTCATACTGTAGAAGTCCAAGAATATGACTTGATGATTTCATAAAGTACCTTCACAGGAACTAATTAGGGGGTAACTTAATGGAGAAACCACCCAGTTATGAATGAACTGCCAGTTGCTGTGCCAAGTAACTTCCATCAGCAAATCATCATAAACGTTCTGGGTAAAAGCACACTTAATAGGACCCTTTCACAGGCTGTGCAGTCTCTGTCAAAGAACAATTTAGTGATTCCTTTGTTTGTGCCAGCTACAGAAGGGTCTGGAAGATCTGTGATTTCAACTTTCCATGACATGAATTTGCACCCATCTTTGCTATTCACCAACTGCTTCCCTCCTCTCCCCCAACTTTTTAGTTCCTACAGCTGCAAAGAAAAGGTGATTCAAATATATTTTGAAACAGCAAGATCTTCCTGAGTCTGCAGAGAGCCTAATAAGATGGTTGTGAACTGCCCCATTCATACTAATCATTATGAACTTCATTGATCTCGCAGCCATGGAACCAGTACTTTTTCAACAATATACTAAAATTAATTGAATTTTTCACATGGTCTTTGCCACAGACACAGGACATTAAACTTTGTTTCTATACTCCGCTGGAATCTCTCAGCAGCTGTTTCTATCTCAGCACTCTTCCTGCAAGCAGAAAATCTGTGGGATTATGATACATCCCTCCCATTCTGGCCATTCAGTTAGGCAGCTGTACGACTCACCTCTGGCTCAGCCCCTGGTAGTGTGGCCACACTGAAGTGACACCAGTAACCTGAACCCACACCGAAGTTACATCTCCCAGTACCCAACCACACCTCTGTATCTTTAAGGTTGCTTATAAATTGGTATTATCATGTGACAAATTGCCAAACCATTTATCCATAAGAAGCAAAATTAACCAGTATGTTGTGCCTTTGTCATCCTCATCACTAGGACAACTCATAAACATCTGAGGCTTTAAACAGTTGTACACTAAAGCATATGAATCTGACGAACTCTCAGAAATGCACAGCCCCAAACACAGAAATACTTCCCACACAAACAGCCTTCCACAGCTCAGCAGTAGACATGGAGTTTGAAAACTCTTACAAACAGAGAGACATGGCATCTTACTGGAAAGAATAGCTATCTTAAATTTAAAATGAACGTAAAAAACCATTTTTATCCCCCATTCTTGACTTTTTCTCCCAGATTGCATTTTGTATCCATCCCTTGTTAAGAACCATATCAAATAAAGAAACACTTGCCTTAAAGTTTCCTAAGTAAGAAGCTAGCTGTTGGTACAGTATTTCCTATGTGTTAATATTCAAGGACTTCCAAAATATGATTGAAATATTATGAGCTGCTTTTATGAGATCTGAAGTCATGTAAGATTTATACAGGCCATTGTAACCTTCCTATCAGCTGTAACTTTGCTTAAGGCTACTGTTTATGCTTTCAGAAAATACTGGAGATATCTAAGGTCTAAGGCACCAGAAAAAAGGAAAGGGAGACAAGCATCTGTCATGGTACATAGAAAATGAATCCTTCTGGCAACTCCTGCCCAGCCCTAGATTAACATGGATCTACAATTAACATCACCAGTGATTCAAGCAGCATTGTAATTGTTTTTCCAGCTATTCCAAAACTTTCTTCTGCACAGACATAACCTAATTCTAACTTAGTGAGACAGAACAGCTTGACACATTTGTTATCTAAAGACCACTTCAGCCAAAGAACATAATGAAAAAGCATGGGAACTTGACTCAGGAGCAAAGGCTCTTCTTTAATATTTGTTCCAAAAATAAAAAAGCCTCTTCCCCTTACATCTCTCATTACTTCTTATTCTTGAAGCTCTAATTTTGCCTCAAGGACTGCTTCAAAAATACAGTCTCTTTGATAGGGTTGCTTAATACTGCTCAGTCAAGTAGGATTAGAGCCTTCTGAGGCAAAGAACATATTTCTTATTAATTTTCTTGACTAATTAGTAAGAATTACTTTGGGAGACCTTAGTAGTAGAAGTAGCACTCACCTCTTCTTCACGGTGGGGATTAACCATCAGTGCAGTTGGCAGGCAGTTCTGCGACACCAGCCCCGGAGCCTCATGGAGTAAGATGCTGCGGTTGCAGTCTTACTGAGCAACTCGGGTGTTGTGCATGCCCAGAGCAAACCTGTTATTCCCTCTCACAGGCACACTCTTACCGACTTCATCACTACAGCATCTCTGCTACAAAGGGGGACTAACCAAGGGTAACCCTCTTCTGGAGCTATTCCTCTAACTAGTCTTTAGGGAGAAATAAGTGAATGCTCTGCTTATGCACCAGTCAGGGGTAGGGAATTTACCTGCGTCCTAACTTCTGGAAGATGAGCTGGAAAAGACCAGACACGATGATGGAATCAGTTTCATGTCCTTCATTCTCCATGCTATGGCTAGACGTAGCCTGACTTCATGGAGAATTAATTGGCTAAATATTCCTCCAAAAGCCTGTCAATTTCATTCCTTAAACTCCATGAATTTGTAGGGATACACATAGTAAATAAACATAACCTGCTGGAATAATGCAAACATAGAAAGCTTACTTTCCTAGTTTGTTCATCTATGAAGTTCAAGAAGAAAACAGGGACTATCACTATGTGTGGTACTGCATTTTCATGGTGTGTTAGACTATCAATACACTGAAGTACTGACACTTGAAACCATTACCAGTAAGGCTGAGACAAGACAAAATCAAACCCAGGAATCTGAATCTACAGTCCTCACTAAATTCAAAGCAAGTTATCATTGACACATATACAAAATAATGACTCAGATCTTAAAAATCCATGATGTTGACTTTTTTTTTTTATATACACAAGACTGTATTTAGAGTTATTTACATTGGTCTGAGAACGTGGCCTGGTATTGCATTTCCTGCAGTCATTTATAGTTGGGTACGTAAAACTGTCAGGGTGTGATGCTGAAAAACAGGCTTTATGAAAGAGCATGAGACCAACTGTATTCTAGAACAAAAGAACCCATCCTCAGGGCACATCTTCCACTCTGCAGTTACTGAAGAAAGGGGGATTTTGTCCTTTGCCTAGATGTCCAGTCATTAGTAACACACTGAAAAGTGCTCTTTTTTGTGTAGAACCATATGCATCAATCTAGGTAATGCCAAGGTAAGACGGTGGGAATTGTCATTACCTCATGCCCAACTAGCATCTTTCATTTGCTGTCACAAATCAATAGATGAAAAAATAAAGTATCATAAAATCTGAACAAAAAGAACCCAACAACATCATTCTTAAAGTGCTGCCAGAGGTTCCACTTAGACAAGAGCAGTTGGGCCTATTACATCAGGTAATGAAATCCACTTCTCTGTGCTGAAATGGGACCTGATCACACGATTTTATTGCTTATCTTTCCTGAAGAAGTTCTGTCCTCAAAATATGAGCTTGACAATATTAATTATATTGATTGACAATATTTCAGGACTTTTGCAAAGACCCCTCAACTAGAGCTGAGCTGTAAAAAAATCCTGTTTTTTTTTAAATGTAGCAGAATATTATGTGTTGCCATGTCCATTCACTGTGGACATGACTTTTCATCAAGCTATAGGGATTGATTTAATACAGCTGCAACCATGAGGCTTCTGAAAAGCACAATGGGACCTCTGGGACTCTGCAAGCCTCCCTGATACTTCGAGAGAGGTACTCCATGTCCAGATTTCTCTCTTAGGACTAAAACCACCAGGCAAAAATGAATCTGTGACTGCTTCAGAGCAGTTCAGTTTCTGAACAGAAGTGCTGGCTCAGGGGAAGTGGGAGCAGGAAGCCGAGAGAAGGGGCCAGGATTTACTTCCTTTCTTCAACAACGCACAGCAGTGACAACATCTGCAGAGCGAGCACAGGGTGGAGTGCTGGACATACATGCTGTACATATCCCACATGCCCATCAGAAGAGTAACTTCACCTTCATCTTGCTTCACCAGTGCTTTGGAACAGCCTCGGGAAGAAAAACACTGAGCCTATGAGAGAGGTGGGTTTAGGGATATTTCTGTGCTGGCCTTCAAAGCTCATTTCTTAGCCAAGGTTGTCCTTGAAGACTGCAATGAATAGCCAGTGATCTAGATCCTTCCCCAAGTCAATGCAACAGATTCCAGAGAGAAGGGACTCAGTTCCAGATTCTTTTTAGAGCTAGTGGTATCTCACAGTTGTTCTAATTCTCACACCCTGTCAGCACATGTTAGTGAAACATATGACACTGAGGGCTTCTCTCCCTTTCCATCTGGTGACAAGCTTGAAAAGATCAAGAGCTAGTCAGTCTGGGGTGGGAGTCAGTAACAGTGATTCTAGGAGAAGATCTATCTGCTCCTCTGTATAGGGCATAAGGAAAGGGAGCAAGGACAGCCCACAAAGCTAACAGAACTTGGAGTGACTCTTCTGCTTCTGGTGGGTACAGTAGCTACCCACCTGTAGCTTGCCTGGTCCAACAAACTTATTCTGATCATGCTGGGGATGGTGTAACCAAGACCTTACAGACTGCACAAGTTTAAGAGATACAGGCATGTGTGCAGTCCATCATCTGTGCTAACTCCAAGTCTGAAAGATTCCAATGCAGCATTTTACCCTCCCCTAAAATATCAGAGCTAGTCTGAAGAGGCTGCTATGTAAGTCCTTTGCTAATACACCTGCACAGAGCAAAAAAACATCCATCAGGGCCAATATTAGAAACACCATACAACAGGGCTATCCCTGGAAGAGCCAGCACCGGTGGAAATGGCAGCATGTTTTGCTCTGTTTGTTTGCACACTCACCATGGATCACGTGAATGGCGCTATCTAACCACTGCAAAGCAGGTCCTGTGGGGTCAGGTAGACCACTCTGGGCTACTTTATAGCAAAAACAGTTAATCCACATCACAACAAACTGTCACACTTCAGGAAAAAGCAGTTCTATCGTGGTGCATTTTGAATTACACAGGAGTCTCAAAGCGTCTCCACAGATGCCAACTCACCAGTAGCCTGTTTCAGGTGTCCCATCTGTCCAAACGTCTATTGCATTTCTTCAGATCTTTGGGTACAATAAAATCTTTTTTCGCTCCCCTCTCATCCTCCTTCTCCAACACCACCACCTTAAGGATGTAATGCCTAACGTTTTAGAAGGGAGTCCCATTTTGGATGCTGTTCTGACTCACCACAGAACGAAGAGTCCGCTACCCCCCTCATACAGTAGTGTGCACTCTTAATTTTGTAATGCAACAGCCCTGAACCAAATCCATCAGTAATGTAACTCTACTGAAGTCAGTGAAATAATTCCAAGAATTGGTTTGTCTCTTGGTTTTAATACCAGAAAAGCACCTAATCCAGCATAAAAGTAGAAACTTAATACACACTTGGGGCATTAGACAGCCTCGTCATCACAGCACTGCATTTGCTTTTGAATAGGCTTATTATCCCTAGCTGTGTTACTCCTAAATCTGGATAGTGCATTTGTTACGCAAAGAAAGAAAATTAGTTTTACTACTCAAGATAGGGACTGCTGAGACAGCTGAGTTTCAGCATGTTAACAGTACAACTGTCCTCATTTAAAGAGATAATCAAACCTCTAATAAAATTTCTGTTTTTAAAGATTTCCTCTACTAAAGTACATGTACTACCATGTACCATTGCCATCTAGTGGAAAGGTAAGTAAGAACACAGGTTTCCTTCACTTTAATAGCTATCCATGATGACCATTGATGATTACTTTAGCTAATTTGGAAAATCTCTAGAAAGCATACTGTAAAGTCCATACATCTCTCAATGTCTGCCCTGCTCTCAGGAAAATTGATAGCTTCCTGCGTAATTTATCATTTGGTATGGTAAAAAGAAGTGTTTGACAGTTGTTAGCAATCTTACTGATAAAAAGGATTTCTTCTGAAACAGAGGAAACTTAAGTTTGTTTCCTTGTCTTTGATTAAATATAATATTCACTAACTTAGTTGAAATACAGCACAGTGGATACAGTTAACTGAAATACAGTTAGTGGATACACATGGTCAATACGGATATATTTCAGAGACAACTGCTGTGAAAGGGGAGGTGGTGGTACAGCAGAAATAGAAATAATGCTATAGCAATGTAACTTCTCCTTGGCTGGTCTAAAAGAATGAAATGATCACAGCTTTTTCCAGTTAAAAGCACACACAAGTTTCTGGCAGTTTAAGCATTAAATTGAGGAGATTCTACACAAAAACCTCTGGTCAGGGTAAAAGACTTATTTCCTGTAGCCATTTGTTTAATGAGCGTACCTCCGCCATAACATTCAAAGAAGTCAGTAGAGCTCAAGTGTTTGACAGCTGCTCTTAAAAAAAACCCAAGGAGAATGCACTTCGCTCATCTTCCTACCAGGCTTTAGATAAGGATGAGAAATGTTACACAGATCCACTGGAAAGCCTCAAAGGCAAAATACATGATATCTAGTTTTACTAGATTCTTGATCATTTACAGTTCACCCTAAAACTCCCACACATTTGTTTCTTAATGTCCCTCATGCTCCGTTAAACCTCACTGCAGCAATGTTCCCATAGGAATGTGGCCACTTGCCAGACGCTCTCATGAACATTTCATTAATCTTCTTGGCTCTCATACAAACTACAAAACATTATTTGTTAGCAATTTAACTGTTTTGCTCCCAAATGTGCCAGAAATGTGATCTTTGCTATGCTTTCATTCAAGAATACATGAGGATAATTACATAGTAAATGAAATGATTTTTTTTTTTTTACATTTAGCAAGACACAGCGCCAAGAAAGGTAAACTGATTATATCTTGTTTCTGGAATTAATTATCATGCTAACCTAAAAGCCAAATCATTCTCAAGTGTTAAGATCTAACTTAGACTTAGCAAAATATATCTTTAGATACAGTTTTATTTCAGTACATTACACAATGATCTCTGATTTCTTTAATAATTCAGACCATATCATACAATTTACCCACTTCAGAGGATAATGTAGCAGAAAATACTCTTTCTGTTTTCTCAGTCATGTCCAATCACTGGCTTTGCAAAAAATACGAAGAGTTGTTAGCAAGCAAAGCTTCGAAAGCACACGACTTGCTAGAGAGAATGAAAATGATTTAGAGAAAAGCAACTTCATCCTCTGCAGAGCAGTGAGGACTTAATCCTAGATATACAGATACACAACATTTGCTTCACAAAATGGGAAGCTTCAGAGTGGTATCAGTGGATAAAGCTGCCCTCAGGGCATAGAACGCTAATAGTACAGAAGCAGGTTTTATCACTCAGTTTCATCTGGGCTTTAAAAAACAACAGTATCACTTAAGAGACATGCAGATGCAACTCAACTTCACGTGAGAAGTGTAACTCTTCATCCCCCAACTTTGCAGAATTGCAAGTAATAACCTTCATATGTGTCAACTCCCTGGATTTTTTGGTAAGTAATCTATAAGAAGTTCAGTTAATTCCTCAAGTCCCATTTTCACTTCGCAGCAACAAGACTGTTTTCAACAATTTGCTTACATGGCACTGTGTGCAGACTAGTATGCATCTGCAGCTGAGGGATGAAGTGCAGAGTAAAGAGCAACTAAAGTCTGCAGCCATTTCAAAGGACAGGATCAGAGAATTAAAGGGAGGGGAACAAACAATACCTCGTTTATAGGTCTTTCTATTTTCTCTTCTGCCTTCTGTAAGCGCACCAAGAAACTAAAACATTTGGGATGTATCCAAACTTAGGCACTTTTCGTGTTTTCCCAGCACTTTTCTGGCTTAATATTGTTCTGCAACGTAATGGGCAGAGACAGGCAGCCATGCTCTCCATATTGTGCAGCCACTAAACTGCAGTCAGTGTGAACAGACACATATTTGACCAGCCATGAATGAAGCAACAGTCACAGGCTGTTTGCTGTGTCAGAATTTGGATTTTTTTCTTAGGTTAATCCTTAGGGGAGGAGAAAAAGGTATTGCAAATTATGATGCAGAACATGCTGGATCTTGGCAAAACCTGATTGATCATGCTCTTTCAATTTTACTTTTAAAAATTATATCAGGGGGATGAGTGGGGAAGTGTTATGAGCATATCCATAGAACATGAGAGGTTGATGGTATAATTAAGAAGCTCTATCAGTTATTATGTGCAGCAAGATAAAGAAACCATTCAAAGCTTTTAATGTTGCTTGGTGAAAAGGAACAGGAATGACATAGTGCTTAAGACCAGCTGGAAAAAAAAAGGTGGGGAGGGGGGGTTGGTGAGATGACTGCATGATCAGCTGCATGATTCTGATTGTTTGGATGTTGGGTTGATCAGCTACCTTAACCAGGGAGAAGGGACTCCTATAAGATGAGGTAGGTCATAAGGTATGATCAGATGAAGTGGGGTTTGTGAGGTGGGAATTTTTGAAGGGCTAAAGTAGGCAGCAAAAATTTAGTAGAAAGGCTCATAAAAGCTCCCAGGAGAGTCAGTCAAGGGGGAAATAAACAATGGGGTACACAAGGCACCCTGTAAAGTATCTGTTGTTCTTAGATGGTGATGGGAGAGCTGATGCAGCTCTTTTAGCACTGGACTGAGAGTACTCACCTGCAGTGTTGCAAGGGTTAAAAACAGTCCAGAGACAAGAACATATGTAATTTGCCATTTGGAACAAGCATTCCCAATTTAGCTTTCAACCTGTGGCAAAGCCTAGTCATAGCGGTGAGATGCCAAACACTAATTTAGGCAAAGCTACGCTGCTATATACTCTTGGAAGCTGTATGATTAGAAGAAGTCAATAGAGTATAACTGACCTAATTTCTTATTTTTATTTCATAACTAAAAGCAACTCAAGGGAACCCTGAGCACAGAGACTTGCTCAACCCACAGCATAATTGCACTGGCTGATTGAACTAGCTGGTTGGCTAAAATTGTATTCTGATTAAATTGTTAGACCTTTTTTCCAAATGGCAAAGCTCTCCTCCCTGTAGTTCCTGAGCGTCTCATCCGAGAATTACAGTGTAAAAAGAAATAGAGTGCATAGTGTCAGACAACCTCTGTTGTTCCCCCCAACAAGTTATAAATAAATACAGGATACTTACAGTGCTCTGTACTCGAGAAAGCCAAGATCAAGGCCAAGTGTCACAGTCCTCCCTGAAAATAATTGTGGCATGCAATATAATCCTGCATGCTCTAGTAATATGTAGTCTAAATAGAAACAAACAGAATAGCACTGGATTGTGGGTGGTGGAATTGTACCAGACCCTGGGAATTTTTTGTTAATTAAGAAATGCTGATTAATAAGAGAATGGTAAGTTTTAATAAGCCAGTAATAAAAGAGAAATTGCATTTAAATAACAGGCGTGTCTTGATTCTCTGGAACAAATCTTCTGATTTTTAATTGGGGGAATTCACCTAGTGGAAAATTTTGCCTGGCTTAAGACAGCAGAAGTTCTTGGTTGATGTAACTCACTGTGGTTTAACTCCCTATCCCAGAGGTCTGCCTGGGTAACTGAGCCATTGGGAAAGAGGTCTTAGAAGCAGCAGAAGTTGCAGTCTTGATATCAAAGTTACTGGGTGAGGTTGTGTCATACTAAAGGAGAGAACAGAGGATATGACAGACTTCTGGGGTTAAAGTGTAAAGATACATGCAAAAGACCCAGAAACGCAAGATGATTGAGCTTGTTTCCTGCAAGGGCTCAGAACACAAGTTACAGGTCTGCTAGGAAAGAGATGAATGTTTACTGTCTCACATAAGACTACAACTGCATCTTCCTTCTTCTAGTGGTACAACTACACGTAACTTCTTTAACGACTAAGTGAAGGAGAGCCCTGGATCTTTTCTGTTACTGAGCACACATAGTAACAGGGACACCCCAAGGTTTGATGCAGATGTCCTTGTACATATGTCCCAAAAGGCGGCAGAGCTGACTCAGGGAAACTTGCCCATTAGCATCCTATATTTGTATGGTGCTCTGCACCCTGGTGGATTCTACAATACTTTGTAGATTATACAGAGAAGCTCTGCTCAATGGAGGGACATTATCATAAGCATAAAACAGGAATCCAGAGAGTTTTGGTAATCCAACCTCAAACAACGTTGGCACACAAAATCTACTGTGGCTAATGAAAAAAGAAAAGCAAGGTCTAGTTATCAGCAATGGCATTTCAGAAGTTAACACTCAAAACTTCCAACTGAGAAATAAGCAGTGTAACTGTTCAAAATACCAGAAGATAAATCTGCGCCCTAAATCTGCCTCCTACCGGCTTCGTAACTTTCCACAGTGATTGGGAAGTGCATATTGTAGCAAATTCATTGCCAGACTTCCTTGCATGGGAGCTCAATGTCCCTTCAAGACAGAAAAACCTCTGAATCTTGACATGGAGCTCTGGCTAAATGAAGCTGAGTCTGCTACGTGCCTCTAATTTCTTTGCTTTGATGAAAGTGCTAATGTCACCACTTAGGCAATGAGAAGGCAAGTTAGGGCTTTATCAGGACTAACTGGCAGCAGGGAGAGTTGAAGGCAGATCTTGATTAAGTGCTCTAAGAAACTGGAATTAAACTGTGGGACTGCAGAGTCTGGGAAGCAGTGGTCCACATGCAAGTTTTCATTTCAGAGCCCCTCAATCTAAGCCCGTTTTAAAACCTCTCCTCTTCATGCTACAAGTAAACTCACGGAACCTGCCAAAGTAGAAAGCTAACTTATTAGTCACAGGACAGTTGGTGGCACACAGAGCATACTCCTCATTAATCAGTCTAGGTTCTTTTATGGCCAGCTGGCCCACCCTCGTCATGTTATATGAGCATGTTGCAAATTATAAACTATTCATATAAAGATACATTTCTCTTCCCCTCACCCTCTTATTCTGTGCGTGTTTCTTTAGAAATCGTGGTGTTGTGGCAAGGGTCCAGCAAGTATCTATCTGTACGCCTGCTTCTCATCTGCATCAAGAGACCCTAAGGTGCCATGAAGCAAGTTTAGTGTTAAGTGAGATTCAAGCCTTGATTTCTGTGAGGGTCAGAGAAGGGTGGTTTGGTTTTCTTGTTTTTAATTCTTTTTAAATTGTGTAAATACAATTAGTATTGCTTCTGTTTTGATAGGCTACACTCAGTAGTGACTCAGATTACTCTCTGCAATTTACATTTGAGGAGTTAATTTGGTTTTGGTATTGCTTTATTAAGAAAAGGCACAGTGACCCTATTAGAAATACTGGTAGGATTCCTGACCAATTCAATCTTCACATCTTAAAAAAAGACAGGAAAGAAAGAAAGGAAGAAGGGGGGTGGAAGTTCCCAGATAGCAAAATTTTGAAAATCACAAAGGGAAGTACCACCTAAGAATGTATGTCTATCAAAAATGTAAAGCCTAACAAACGTCTAACAAAAATGTAAACCACAAACTTGCTTTCCGCTCATCTGAATCAAGACTGGGACTAATTTCCCAGTGTGTTAGAATCGTGCATTTCTGGTTTTGTTCTCTTATAGTTTGCAAGGCAAACAAACAAACAAGATTAATTGCAATACTTTTAACAGTCTGACAAATAAGGCAGTCCCATTACTTACTTTTTAAGCTAGTGCATTCATGGGAATCTTTTTTTGGTAGCAGTATCTCATAAAAATAGACATGTAGGTTTAGCACAAACCATAAAAATGTATTGTAGACTTCAACTAATCTAGTATCTTCAATTTGTAAGGAGGATTTGGGTGGAGGCCAAGTTAATTAAAACCAGAATAGAAATGTCTTCTATTCATGTGAGTCATATACCTCTGACTCACAATACAGTGTGTGCAGCTAATGGGTTAATTTGTCCTGATAACACAGAAAAAATGAAGCTAGAGGTTATGACACTATTTGAACTGAGCGCTGGTTTCAGACAGTAATGTACAAGGTTTTTATGCAATTAAGAGTACAGATCTGCTCTAATGATGTCCTTTCTGTCCATTCAAGTGCCATTGCAAACAGTTCAGAAAGATCTGGAGGTGCAGAAGGCTTAGAAATCCAGGACTGACACCTTCAATACTTTCTCATTGTAACTATGCATATGAAATGTTTAAGCTACTGTCACAGAGAGGAAATCTAGATCATGTCTATGTAACTTGTAATGCTGGCAATTTCCTCCTAGCCGATGGCCCTGCAGCACTTCAACGGGAAAAATTCCTCCCCAAGCAAATGAACAAACCCACACACTTACTTGCCTCAGTGGCCCGATGCTGAGCACCTACCTCTTTACCTCAGGAAGTGTGGTAATCTTTGATGATTTGTTAACTCCTCTGGTTCCCTTTTCCCTGGGGACTTGCACTGCACACAAGCCACATTGCTAACTTTCTAGCTTCTTGTTTTACATCTCAATTTAAAGGCACAGAAATGGGAACTTGGTTCCTAATCCATACCTGTCATGATCTTCTGTGTAAAGTTAGAGAAGTTCAGCTTTCCCTCTCCCACATTCCTGCAGGACTGTGAGCCTTTCAAGACAAGGACTGTATCACTGCATGCATTCACAGAACTGCTAGTGCAACAAACCCTGCAGGCATGGATATAAACCAAAGATATAATCAGTAATAAGCACACCTGAGTTATATCTGCCTGAAAATTAGTGCCAAGGCTGAAAGCAGACAGACACATTCTGCTACTCTGCAGCTGATTTGTTATCTGATCTGCAAGGGCCTTGCAAGAGAAGACATAAATTCTCTTGGTCTTTCAACCCTCATGCAGGTGAAACTCCTAAGGAACACAAGAGTGGACAAGAGGCATATTATCTTTTATGAGCTAATTTACAAAGCAGCTATAAGGGATCTTTTGAGTAAAGCAGGTTTTAAAAGTAACGGTATTGTGGTTGTAATTATATAGGATTGTGCTAGGATGTGAAGACAACACAACACAGACCTCAGTGAAAATGCGACTGAGGCTTCCCACAGTGATACAAATATTTATCCATTTCTAGGTAAAACAGACTCAAAGAAACCACAAGGTTTTTTCTCACATCTTTGAAGTTAATACAATATTTTGCTGAATTGAGGCTCCAGTCCTCAGCACCTTGCAAGTTTCAGATTGCGTACAAGAATGGAAGAACTTCCCCCACCTTACCTAACTATTGCCACCCAACAGAAAAAAAAAAGGAAAAAAAAAGAAAAATTACATTGAAAAAAAAGAAGAAAAAATAAAGTTCTGGTAACAGCTATTTCCAACACCCCTGCATGTAATTGAAGAGAGCTCACCTGTTCATCTAATACAACAGTTATAAATTTGGCATGTGATCCAATGGACTAATCATTCAAGAGACATGACTACAGTCAGCACTGTTCATTCCTCCCAGCATCAAAAGCCCTAAGCAGCGGATGGTGCTGATTAGTCACAGCTGAAGACTTTAGAGCCTCAACATGCTGGTTGAGTATTAATTTTCACCTAACTGGACAGTGCAAACATCCAGGAGAGGGAGGAATAGTTAAAGCATGTTTTCAGGCTTATTCCCAATAAAATTAATCTGAGCCAAGCAGAAAACAGTCTGTGCAGCCTGCCACAACATGGAGATTTCAGATGGGAAGCAGAAGATGCGCTTCCTGTTTTCCCTCCCCAGCCCATGTGAGGGCCATGCCCCCAGGCAGATTTTCTGCTCTTCACACAGAATATAGGCACCAAGGTTGCAATCCTGGAAGATCTGTTCAAGCACCACCTCCTCCTGAAGCCAGCTAAATTTCACCCTTGATTTTCAATTGAAAAATCCCTAGCATTTTATGTCTGCACATGTTCAAAGCTGACCCTGTCTCAATGGGACTGAGTAGTTTCAGTTTTAATCTGGCTGGGATTCAAAAATGAGATGTAGCACTCAATCCAGTACTTAAGCTCAGAGAAGGCCCACAAAATCTCAACTGGCCTTACAGACAAAATGCAGTTGTCTCTGCCATTTTCCTAAAACACAGCTTGTAGATGACATGTTGCTCACCTGCCCATGTGAGCTCACTTCATGGCTAGAGAACAGGTAGGAAGCAGGGAATGAAACTAACATTCGCTTTGCCTGAGGAAATGCAAACCTAACTCAGGCTGCAGGCTGGCGGGGGTAGGGGGTGGCGGTGGTGGGGAGGTACCTTCTCTTGAGTCCCTTTTGAAGCAGAGTCCTGGAAGAGAGGAGTGAGAATAAACAAAGCTCTACAGGAACTTTGGTTTGAAACAGAGGTGATGTTAGTCCCGGTTCCTCTTCAAAACGTGTTTTAGTATTTTAGCATCCTTTGATTGTCTAAAATACAGAAGCAGGCCTTACAGAGGTCCAGAAGACAGGTTTTTTGCGCAAATCCTTTTCCACCTTTTCAACAACCTAATGACCACTCATGCTCCCTTTGCGGCTTTCTCCTCGTCTGTTAATGTGGATTTACTTTACACACAAAGTTGCAACTTCAGCTTCTGAGTTGACAGTGTCCCTTCAACAACACTAAGAAAAAGCATATGCCCTCAAACTCACATTGCAGGTTATGGCACTCATCAAAGAAGGAGGAGAAATAACTCCCACGGGTGCAGACGGGCATTAAACCCAGATCTTCTACCTTCTGGGTGAATAGCAATGAAGAAATCAAGGTAGCCAGACCGTGACCTTTTTGTTGTACTGCAATGTTTGAAAGACGAGCAAGTCTACCTGCTCTTCAGGACAAAATCCCTAAGTGCATATGGTAGGGCTTAAGAGCAGGGATCCTAAGCAGACAGAGATACTTCTTTCCAGCCCTGAGTAAAAGGCTGGGATTGAAGAATGGCATTAAAACTCACCCTGTCCTTAGTGTTCCCTGTTGATTAGGCAGCTCAGCTTGGTGGTTTCAGCTTTACAAGCAGACCTAAACATCAAACACCTGCTTCTGGATTCACTCCAGTAATTCAGTGGCTAAAAGAGTCAGGCTGTAGCACTTTAGATGCCTATATTTTTGACTGGTTCCAAGCTCTGCACTGAAGCTCCTGCATTAAAGGGTCACAATAAAAACAAATTTAGAAAAAAATAGATCTCAAAATCGTCCTAAATACTGTTATTTTCTGAAATGGACAGTTTAATTTCAATCATTTTAACATTTCACTAACATTTTGTTAAATTTCAAATTAACAAAATTACTCTGCAGAAAAATTGCATTATACCCAGCTGCAATATCACCACTAAAGTGTTCAGTACAGTAATATTAAAGGTTTGCTATTTTAAGTCACACTTGGCATTTTCCTGACCTGCTGCTGTTAATCACTCCAAGCATATGTTTACATGGCTGTTTTTGCCAACCCACTTTCAGCTGTCACCAGCCCCCACAGAAAATAATAATAAACACCTAGTACACCCGCAAAGAGGTAACTGAAAACGCGTTAGATGCATAGAGAGTTCTGGAAGCTCTGAGAATATAAACCATACAGCCTTCCTAATTTTCTGTCATACATCTCATACTTTGACCAAACAACAGCATACAGTGTTGATTTTCAGGTGCAACTTTTATTGTGGATCATAACAAAGGTTTCAGAAAAAACACAGGAAAAAAATCAGCAAGAGTGTCTCTTACGTACAGCGTACATAAAATATATTCTGTGAAAGCTCCTAACTCTGCAGTTGAAGACAATGCAGCTTAATTTAAAGTAACCATTATTTTCAGATACCCATGTTAAACAAATTTTGCAAATATTCTTTTTTCTCAATTAGTTTGACATTGAAATTGAAAACCAAATACTTGAGTGACACTAACATGATGCAGAGTGTGTAGTATTAAACTGTTAGAAAAGCAAAATCTCATTATTGCAAAAAGAAATAGCCACACAAAAAATATTGTCAAAATGTATAAAATAGCCCTACTAAATGTTAAATGACTCAAAACCTCTTTGGAAAACCTGTGGATGCTGAGGTATACATAATTTTGGAATTTGGTGCTGCTATCTCCATTTTTCATGTGATAAATCAAAACATGTTACTTTAAACTAAATATAACTTTCTACAAAGGATTTCTTTAGCCTGTAACTGTACTTCATTTGTGAAGAGAAAACCCACACTAATTCTTCTAGTAAAATGACAAAAGTCTATTGAGTAACAGTGCAGAAAATCTTGCAAGAGGTTTTCAAGGCACTGTTCTCTCTTTGGGTGCTTCGCACACAGACAGGCCATTCACGAAGGCTGTTTCAATACTAAGACAAGAATAACAAAAACCAGACCTAAAGCTAGTTATCTAGTATATTAAATATCATATATATCTTTCTCTAATAAAATAAACTCCATTACTTTTAAAAGCCACGCTGCTTTACAACACTGTAGCTTGCAGTATGGTGTCTGCTAAATTAATCTGAAACATGAATTTAAAAACATACTTTAAGAAAGTAAGAACAAAAGTCAACCAAGTAGCATTTACCTCAATCGATAGAGTCTGCCTGAATGTAAACCATTCCCAAGTACCATGACCCTCTGTAAAACAGAAAGGACCAAATGCTCTGTTGATTTAATGCCACTGGTTTACACGGACATATGCCAATCAGCAAGTGGTCCACGGTCAATCGAAGTAGATTAGGACCTTATCCATCACTCAATGGTCCACTTAAATCCCTGAACTCTGTAGCTGCAAGGGCTGCTGCCCCTCTACGACAGGAAAATATCTACTGACTAAAAAATGCAAAGACCTAGATATTTTGCAGTGAGCTCATTTAATGAGATATTTGGTGCATCTGTACTGCACTACAAATACGGAACAACTCAATTCTGGACTTTATGTCTCAGCTAAAATCAAGCAAAGTTTCCTTCAATAAATTTTTTCTAGGGCCTGTTCTTTATGGTAACTAAATGCTCATCAGCTGGGAAAGAACTTTGAAAGGAATTGACCTCAAGATATAAGATTTTAGATAACTATTTTGACACCATTTTGACATACTATTAAGTATCTGTAGCAACTTTTTGAAAAAAATTAAGTTTTGTGTGGTTGACAGAACATGCCAGGATCCATCAGCAGGGAAAAGATGCCTATCTCCAACCACAAACCAAATCTGGATACCATTTTGCTGGATGCAATGGATGGATTAGAAGCCAGAGAAGCATAGAAAACTCCATTCTTTTGGTAGTTTCATAATGTCCCAGCACCAGAAATGTTTACTGTTTGTTAATCAAAGCAGACTAATAATCTGCCAGTTTTGGGTGGACACAGCTACCTGTGAGCATTCATGTGACAGAGCACAACAGACAAGCACATTGGTCTGGTGGATGAGATCCAAATACCACCATGAGATCTAAGGCAGCGGCTAGGATTCATACTACCTGGCTTTAGAAACCTAGCCAAAGTACTGAGATAGCAGCGTCAAGATCAGAGGTTCCCTCTGCGACCCCTCCAGGTGATTGTACATATCTTACATGGGCCAAATCCACTGATAATTAATTATAAATAACACCAGGATTGACCTAAAACTTAAATAACTTCTATCTTATTATAAACGGTGAGGAAAAGTCTGCATTCAGCTGTACGTCAGTACATACCGCTGGGCATCAAGAATAAAAGCATCAGGTGTCAGCAAAATTTGGTCCAGCTAACTTAACATTTCACTTCCCTGAAGGAAGGTGCTGGCCTACAGATTGCTGAGGAGCAAATTTTCTGCAGTAGTATTCTATATCTCTATAATATTCTGTATCAAAGCAATAAATATTAGATATAATCTGTATATTAGATTTAATATTTATCTGATAACTATTTAAATCTACATTGTCAAAAATATAAGCAGTGACCCACTCCTACATGGCAGCATACACTATTTGTGTCAACGTGTTAGAACTATCACATGGGTTTGTATTTACATAGGACACTCTTGTTTATATAGCAGATTTTAATTTACATAAATTCTAACCCTAAGATAGATAATTGTCTAAAGGTTGGGTACTGTTTAAATGTTTTTATGGTTCTGCATAACTGCATTTCAGCATGAGGATTTCATCACTCTGTCTCGGTTTAATGTTTTTTAAGGATGTAAATGGAGTCTGACAGACTTCAAAATCTCCAATAACGTTATACCAATACAGCACAGGAATACTTATTTTCAAGCCCAGGCAAAAACCAGTTTCACTGTTCCTAGCCTTTTTCCTTTACATATATATATCATCTCTTTAAAGAAAGCACACTCCTGAAAACATGAGCAATCAAAATGTTTTGGTGTTGTTGAGATGTAGAAGTGTTTCAGCTGAGCATGATCTGCAGAAAAACCATCATATGTTTTTTAATTAACTATTACAATTACCACAATCTAGGCGTGCAAATGAAAAACTTACATGTTAACATTAAAATAAGCTGAAATTGCTGCTGGTATACACATGAGAAGTTCTGTTTCAGTTTGCTCAAAAATTGCTTGGTAAATTCCTACCATTTAGCTTCTCAGATATAAAGAAAACATGTTCTTTTTCACCAAGGTCAAAATGTCCAGTTATTTCCCTCTGTAAAAGGCAAATAATTGTTATTTTCTGTACCTCTAATTTCTGAAACTCAGTTAAAAATATAGAAGTAACAAAATATTTTAATAAAGATATACAGAATGCTTAAAACAATCAGATAATTACTGAGTTCAGAGGACATCCAGGTATCATCACTTGAATTAAATACTGACTTTCCTCTGCAAAAGTTGATTATTTACTTCTCAGGAGAATGATTTCTGTAGCCCCCCAGCAGAAGTCAGTATCTTCTTGTTATTAAACATTAGTGTTCATCAAAGACAGAATGTCATAGCTTGTCTTTCCTTTATGCTAATGTTGCCCTGGAAAGCTCTACATTAAAAAAAGCAGCTCTAGAAAATGGAAAAATATGTAATGCTTTATATAAAAAGTAACATATAGCTGTTCTTGACTGTTCTTGCCAGCACTGCATTTCTTCAGATGAAGAGACTCAAGAACTGACAAATTGCTTTCCCTTTTACCTATACCCGTTCTGCCATAATTGGATGACCATTAACAAGTCTCCTTCCTGCACTAAACAGTCCAAAGATTTCTGAACAGTCATCCAGTAACTTCTGCCTAAGGATTCTTTTTCCTTACTGTGTAATCCAGGATCCCAAGAATCTGTGGTTGCATTGGAACACTCTGTTTAGAGAGGTATCTAATACTAACATCGAGAGTTCTAGCAAATCATTAATTTACTCTTCAACTTATGCCAGTGAAGTTTTTGATGATTCTGGCAGTCTCTATCAGCTTCTTCATGGAAACATAACTGGTGCTTGGTATCAGTCTATGGGAAGAAGCAACTCTCACTTCTCTTTTATATTTGTTAAAGCTAAAACCAAACTGGTAACAGCTTATGCTTGGTGATGATCAGATAAAAATAATCTTCACAGCCATGTAAAATGACCAAAGAACCTTACACTGTAACAGAGTCTTTACAGATGAGAGTAGTTTTGACCAAAAAGCAGTGCTCTTGTATCTGAAATGCTACAGGAATGTTTCTAGAAAACAGATCTTATTCTTTTGTGTTGGACATTATGCAGCAAAATCAACGGAAGTGACAAATTCTAAATCCTGTTTAGCAATAAATCCAAACTTGCAACCTCACAATCCTGTGTTTAAACTACTAAAAAACCTCAAGCCATTCTTCTACTTTCTAATACTATGTAATAACACAAATACTATAGGGAAACTGTATTATACAGATATGTTTTCCTGAAATGTGTACTTAGCAAAAAAGATCTCTTCCTTAAAGAAACCAAGCGGCAAGCTGCAAAGTGTGCTTATGGAGAATGCTCAATAACACATATTTAGAGCAGAGTATCATTTTATAGTAAGTCTGAAGGAATGAGTAGCCACTTCAGTTTGTACCTATACAATTCAAGCCTAATAGCAATGGAAATATAAATTAATCAGGTTAAGCGCTTGAGAAAGTATCTTCTTTTTAGCTAGGATGTGAACAAGAGTATTTAACTGTTTCTCCCCATGCACTTTACTCATAATTAGAATGCAACCATTTTATCATGGATAGAAAATATTCTTCCCCTGCCCAGATTAGAAAAGACATACATAAAAGATATTAAAATATATACTCAATACAGAATCTTCCTATGACTGAGTTCAAAGGCTGATTTCAATTAAAGTTACTAAATCTTTGTTTTCATTATTGTTCCACCTACTACAAAACAGTGAAGACAGTTATTATTGAGACATTAATTCTCCCAGAATATACCCAAATACCTTCCTCCAAACCTTTTTTCTTCATAAGTTAAATTAGTTATAAGTCTACTATGAAAATAGTAGTGCCAGAATAATCATTTAAAAATTCTTCAGATAAATGGTTTAGTTCCTTTTAGGATAAAGACGCAGAGGAATAACGACGAAAAATACGCTAGCTGTGATGCTTTGTTTGTTAACATTCCTTTATGACCCAAATCAGTTCTTCATTCCACGTTCCTGTATTTGGTAAACAAATTGTACAGTACTCTCAGCGTAGACTTCAAGTCACAATTTACAATATCTAGAAAAAACAGACATGGGAAACCCAATTAGTAACTTCATTAGTTCAAAACATTTTTCAGAAAGAGTGCCTATTCTCTAATCCCTTTCCTTGCTCAGATCCAGATCCATGAACATTAGAATTACAAGGATAGTAAGAAAAAGTAGAAATTATTATAAATAAAGCACAGTTTTTAAACTGGCAACTCAAAAATCAGTATTTCAACCTCTTTTAGTTAGGGATACAAATGGCTAATGGTGCTGCTGTAGAAATGCAACCAAGGTTTAGATGCCCATGAGACAAATTGTGCCTAGTATTTATATGACTCTCTCTTCAGTCAGTTGTGGCCAAAAAGTAATGATTATGAAAACACTATCAGGCAGGAACCAATGGAACTCCTCTCTGATGTAAGAATTGCAGGACTTGGTCCATTGTGGGCTGTAACTGCCTTTATTAGGCCTAATTTCAGCAAGATGGCTAAAGGCAAGTTCAAATTTTCTACAGGATCTACAGAAGCTGAGTATACAAGTGCTCCTTGAAGACACTTCTGAAAATCCTTTGGGTTAGCTGATGTACATGGCTGATTCAGCCCTCAGAAACTCAATGTCTAAGCTAAAGGATTTATACGAAACAAAAACCTAATAAGTACCTTCTGTTTTGAAGTTCTTGTGAAAGTAAATATTATTTCACAAGAAATCTATAAAACAAACTGGCAAGCACTACAGAAGCAGCATACGCTAGTGCTTCAAGGAATACTCAGTCTCAAATTGTGACTTAGAATTGCCCTCAGAAAGAACAGAACAGGATAGCATTAGAATTGTCCTATCTCTTTCTGTTGACTGTATAGGAACTCAATCTCCTAACTTTGGTTCTTGGAATCTGCCATGAAGGTGTAAAGCACATGGTGTGCATACTCCCATTATCTTCGAAACCTCCAAGACAGCTTATAAAATTTTGTATGTAATCATCAGATAGTTTTGCCGTTTTATTTACCTACACCGATGTTTCTCATAGATTGTGAAGGGGTTACATTTTGAAGAATGAATCCAATCAAACCTATGCATGGTGTCCCACAGTATGCAAACTTTGAAGGGCTAAAGATACTAGCTACGTGGCAAACTGACATTCACAGACAAACGGTGAAAACACTCAAACCTAGATTTTATGCTGAGCCTATGCATGTTCACAAAACCATGGACACATGGTTTTGTGGCTCTTAATAAATCAAATCAAAAATGCGTGGTATAAAATGAGGGGAAAATGCCAAAAGCTACAAGAAGGGCACATTGCTCCCACAACATCATGTTACACTCTGCAATACTGTCTGGATGTATCTCAGAAAGTTTCCTCTTTCAGGCCAGCAGCAAGCTGCATAACACCTTCCTTTCCTAGTTTATTACTTCTAATGAATAAGAGACAACTTTGACAGGTCTTTACAAAGTTACCAGAAGACTCCACCACCACGACAGAATTCCACAGAAAGGTCCAAACTAACAAGAAGCATGCTCCCAGAAAAAGATGAGTTATATCCATTGCTACATGTGCGTGACAAACATGTATAACATTTTACTGGTTTGGCTTTGATGGACACATTTCAAGAAGTAATCTGAAAAAGTTCAAACTGAAATGAATTTGTTATAGACTCAGTAGATTAATGTTTCGGCCATTTTTAAAGCAAAAGGTCACGGAAAGCTTTTTAATACCTTTTCAATTATATTGCAAATAACCCAAATAAACTGTTGACCCCATAAAAATAATTGGGTTTCATACTCATTTACTTAACAGCATTCTTTTTTCCACTAAATATGTTTTTCATATTCTAAAGCACTTTTCAGCATATTTTTTCCTCCAGAACCTCAAAGAAACAGTGTAGGAATTTAAAGAGTATTTAGTATTTGCATTTAGAGTAAGATCTTTTTCAATACTCTTTTGCTCACTGGAAATTTTAAGTACGGGCATTGTGCCCAATGTAACAACACATAAAACAGATGTGTTTTTCCATTCACATCGGGCAGGAAGTTTCATATTAAGCATTTCAATAATTGCACACGAAATGTCTTATATATGCTGAAATATCCTTATGGCTTGATTTATACTGGAAAAATTAGCTGTCCCCTAGAGCAATAAATACCTGAAAAATTAAATGCCGTAAGAATTTTAAACCTCCATGGGGAGTAAGGGTTCACAGACACTCTCTGTTCTACTTGGATCCCTAGATTTCATTATTTCCCCCCTGCTCTCTTTGACTATTCCAAACATAAAGGTTTGTGATAGTCACCACTGGTTTAGTAAAGCATGATTGTGGATAAGAGTTCAAGCAATCAAATGAAAAACCAGGCTGGGTAGGTCCAGATTAAATGCATAGGCAACATAGGCTCTATACGGAGACATACTTTTGCATGTGTGTGTGCATGTCTGCTGCTGTTACGATCTGGAAGTTGGGAGGGATGGAAAACAAGCAGATTAGAGCAGAACTTGATTCAGTGATGTGTGCCTGAATCTCCAGAGAGCCCTTACTATTAGAAGTGCAACTCTGAGCATTAGCTTGCATCAACTCCTCAGGGAATGATAATACAGTATAACAGCAGGAAAAAACTGTGTGCACCATAGAATGTGAATTGGCAATGCGTCCTGAAACTACATATATATTGATTGTTATGGTAGATAACCAGCAGAAGCCCAGCTACCAATCCTGTTGGGAAGAGTGAAGCAGAAGCTGCATGTCCAGCTCCTGCATGGTGAGAAGTGGTAACTTCTCATGAGAGGAACCACAAGGGTACCTTAATAACATGGTAAATCAAGGGCTCTATATCCACCCTGAAAAGCTGGATTTAAACCCTGTATTTATATGAGCAAAGAGGAGTGGAACCCTGGTCCTGCTAAAGTCAGCAGCAAAACCTTCATTCTCCCTGAAGACACAGTTCACTTTCAGTCTCCAGCTCTAAATCTAATTTAAATATGCATTATTAGGTCCTGCATTCAAAGGCAGTTATGTGAACATTTGAAATTCTTCTTCCACAACATCTACCTTTTATGAAAATCTTGTAAATTACACTGGAATACTTGAGGTTTAGTATGAAGATGTGGGATGAGGGGAAATGGAGCAACTGGAGCAATCCCGATCTGCCAGTGACACCATTCACAATTGTGGTTTTTTCTTTCAGTAAATATCTGAATATTACTGCATACATAGGGTTACGCAAATCTTACCCTTGCCATTCAAGAAATACAGCCTGGCAGCATTCAAGAAAGGGTATCTATCAGCCATTTAAAATACAGAGCTACCCAAGCACTTCAAAATGCATCTCGCCTTTTGCTCTTCGATTAACGCTTTAACCTTCGTTTAGCCATTTATGCCATAACCTTATGAGATAAAAAATTTTTAAGGAGATAAAGAAAAAGTAGAATAGATACCTTCTGGTCTTGGCTTTGGTTTTTCCAATCCACCATCTTGCATTAGCTCAAACGCAAAGGACACATTGAGGACCTAATAGTATAATAAAGGTAGTTGTTACTGTGAACTATATGTACTATAAATGATCAAAACAAGATGTATTTAAAGCTGCAGACTGAGATGCTAAGGAGGAAAAAATAGTCAGGGCTCTGTATATCAATGGAAGATCTAGTCCATGGAATCCAGACAATCCATTGTTTTGTTTTTTCTGTGTGGTGATGGTGGTTTCAGAAATATAAAAGTAATTGAAAAATAACAAGTGAACTAAGATTACCCATAGAAAAATTACTTACAAGTAAGAATAGCCCACCTCCCGCAAGTTTAAAAATTGGAACATGATGGCCCATGAAGTGTTCTTGTCTTGAATAGCTGAATTGTCTGGATAGCAACAGACACTGAGGTAATGGTTTGTCTTAAGATGATACATCGTACATATATGCCTTTATGCTTCCAAAAAACATGGATCCTTTCAAATACTAAATTTTTGGATTTTGGACACAAACAAATCAGTTCTGTCATCGATTCATGTATAATTCTTTATACACTTAATGAACAGCAAGTCTGGTTCAACGACAGCATCACACAATGGCTACCAAAATCAGTTACTACTTGCTAACCACCCCATTATTAACATAGTTTTCCCTTTTATTCTGGATAAGCATTAATACTGAGATTTTGAAAAATGCTTGGAAATGGTTACCAGTACAGTCCAGTCTTCATTTCAGCTATTTACTTCAAACTTCTGTGGAAAGGTTTGTGTCATCCTTGTACTACTAGACATGTATATATGTTTACTTGTTTTTAACAGAAAAATGAAATCTAATTACCTTTTGTTCAAAACTATCAGGAGTCAAGAAAAAGCTGTGCAGAGGAACAAAATAGCCTTCTAGGAGACCCATTAGCAGGACTAAATACACACCATCTGCAAACTGTAAAGATGACATTCCTCAGTACATTTTCTGAAGAGTAACTCATTGCTTTATTTAACGAACAAGATACATATTGTCTAATGCAGTGCTGTCAACAAACGACTAATACAAGTATTTTAAACTGCAACTAAAAAAATCTCATCTCACTTCTTTGATTCTTTTTATTTAGTCAGTATGTTCTGTTATGTCTTCTCCAAAACTGAACTAATTCTAAAATATACATGCAGAGTAAAGATCCTGGTAAGAGGTGGTCAGTGGCTTTGATCTATACCTTTGCTTTCTATCTGCTAGTTGTGGGGAATCAGAAGAGCCACCTTTCAAGCTCTCAAACAGCATGCATTCCCTGAGCAGACAAAAGCAGAATGAATGCACAATCTCGTGACTGCACTGAAATCCAGTATACTGAAGGAAATAAAAGAACCAAGATTCTTTAACCATGTTTTGCAAGTCTCTGTCAATATTATTTTGAATGTAAGTAATTACAGATGGAAGATATCTTACTGCTATGATATATGTTCATTTCTTTCTAAAAAAAAAAAAAAGCAACATCCATGAGACTTTGTCAAAGGCACACTTACCCCTGTGACATCAGGTCTATCAGTGCACTGAGATATCCTCACAATCAAACTGAGTTATCTGAAGCAACCCATCACTTTACTGAGGTAGTCAATTTTCTTTCAACTTAGAGATACAATCTCTCATCTTAGGGAATACTGTTTCAGATAAATGCATAAGGGGTTTCCAGGTACATTTGAATAATACGTTTTTTCCCAAAAGTAAACAATGTAATAAGCAGGCACAGGGTACACCTTTCTGAAAGCCATTCCACATTATTTCCATCTAAATCTTAATTTCACCTTTGAAAAACCTCTGTCAGATTGACAGCTATTTTAAATAAACTAGAGATTCTTAATAACACGAATCTAGACATAAATTAAAGCCTGTCCTGAAGACACTGAGGTTTTTTGATAGTGCCAATACCATCCTGCCTGCCTGACCTTGTAATTTTCTTATGGTAACTGCTGCAATTGTTCACATGAGGAGGTATTAATACAGCAGGATAAGGCTTTTCTTTTAGCTTATTTTCAGCCAATTTAGCAGCTGAAATCAAGAAAGAAGACCATCTACCACATTATTTCCGTGGTGCAATCAAGCCAGCAGCCCAACTGTACAGCTGCCTACACACTTGAGTAGCTTTACTCTCAAGAATGTATCTCACTGAATAGAGTCATCGTAATCCCATGTGATCGTGTGCTTATGTAAAGGTAGGCAGGAAACCACCGTTCAGCTTGATGTTGAATCAAACCAAGCAGACAGAGTTCTTTCCTGACCAAAACAAGCACGGGTTCTGCTTACGCTACTTAGCAGCGCCCAAGATGTAGCGTGTTAGTTAATTTTTACATTAATGGAAGTACAAAACTGTTTCAGAGAAATTTAGCTGCCCTCGTGATTTCTTTATTGAATCAGTGAAGGTATTCTTCGTACAAACTTATTTAGAATTGAAGGGTTTCCTGCTGAAATAACATCCTGGAGCTCAATCAGTAACAAGTCAATGAAATTTCTGGATAAAGTTGTGGGCATAGTACGTAACAGAGTAGAACTGTTAAAAGGGATCCTAATGGGATCCTCCCATTTAAGAAAGGCTCTAAAAACCTACCTGGGTCTCCAGTTCAGTGACCTCCAAATTCAATTTATTCAGATGCTTGTTCACAAAGGTGATGAGAGTCTGAAATATAAAAACAGGATAGTGAAGGCCCATTCAGTAGGGCAGCAGTTCAACGCATGCAGTATGAACTCCACTCAGAAGAGAATCTGCATGAGTGAAGAGAGTGCAACACAATTTTTAAAACTGAAAAGTGACATTAAAAAAAAAATCTTTTTTTTTTTTTTCCAAGAATGATGAACAGAAATAAAACAGACAGGATATATATACATAAAAATACACTGTTAGAACATAATTCTTAAAAAAAACCTTGTAGCAGACTATGGGAAGTGGGTAATTGGACTCCATTCAAGTCTGGCAGCAGCCAAAATACCCTAGGTCAGATCCCTGGCAGTTGTAAACTGGATACCTCTTTGGCATCAGTACACTCAATTTACCAGTTGGGTTCTACTCAACAGCCACTTTGTGAAAACTTCTTTTTGATGGAAACTTTGATAACTACATGTTGTACTGTGTTCCAAAGGGTTCATGTGTTCTGTGTTCATGCTGCTGAATATTAATAAAAAGTAACATTAGAATAATGAATTTGTGTGTTTAAGCATAAAGCTCAATTGTATTTAACGTATGCAAACTATGCCAATTATATATTATATACATACACACTCACTACACACATACAAACAGATACACACAGGCATGCACATGCACACATTATGTATTTTAAAAATAAAAACCTTCCAACCTTTTTCACTACATTGAGCTTGTCTGGCGCATGGTCAAATAAAGTGTCAAATGCATCTCTTTCTGAAAAACATTCAGAGATGTTAATATACTGAACAGCAGTTGTCCAAATGCAGAACAAACAGTCATTAAGGCCTACCCTTGTTTGAGACACAGTCAGCAAAAAGTTTCAGTATAGTCTCTTCGTATTCCAAGTACCGTGTATTTTGTACACTGCTCTGTTGCTATAAGCTGTTAGTAACTTACTCTCTATCATTTACAAAAAGCATAATTTTCAAGTAGGATTTGGGTTACCTAATAACCCTGTTTCTCAAAAATTAATGAAGAATGGTATTTTTATACAGCACCTTAAAAAGACAGATACAGGGAGCTAAGTAACCAAGCCATTTTGTTCAGAAGAACATGAGTTTACATCTAGAGTCACTACATCTACAGAGGAAGATTTTCCCCTGGGCCACTGACTGCATTGTGGTGTGCTATATTATTAACCACCTCTAGCAAGCTTGTGATTATACAGCTGCAATACAATCTTTTGTATAGATGTTTCGGGGCCATTCTGATACGCAATTTAGGACATTATCAGCAGGACAGGCAACCTAGAGTAGCATGACTGGAGTGCTATCATAGTCACCTTCCGAAGAAAACAGAAAAAAAAAAAAAAAATATATATAGAAAGGCACCAGAGCCTTTTCTGAGCAATTTCCATTTCACAATCACCTGAATGATAGTGAATGACTCTGCAAAAAGCTACATTCATATTCCTCAATAAAGAAATGCTAGAGTAGATCCAAAGGCATTTGTAAAAGGCAGACTTTATACCAAGTAAGACTGCTCTGGGATATCATTGGGAAAAGAGGTCATGCATATGTAGCCTTTTAAATCAGCTCTAAGTCAGCCATTGAAATAATGCAAGAAGCAAATGCTAAATTCTGGGTGGGACTCCACCTAAGCTCCTCAGATGAGTGTTTTGTGTTGGCCAGGCATTTGGTCAGTCTCAATACTACCAGTAAGATATACTAGGCACAGGAACTTGCATGGTGTTTAGGCCTGCTAAATAATGAGTCAAGGTCAATTAAAGTCTAAGTAATGTATATAAGAATGCCAACAAGTTCACCAACTGGTTTATGGTAAGATATAATTTCATATTATGCTGGGAACTTATGAACATTAATACTATTACAGTAATGTTGTGGAGGTTAAATCACAAAGCACCTGCAAATTAACACGTGCTGAAAAGCAATGAAATGTATTTTAAAGATGGTCATACTGATTTTAATGCTTTTTTTTTTTCTCCTTTTTTTAACTGCCACAATAGTTTCTGATGCATATATTTATATATTTATATATTTGCCAGGGCAACTTGAAATCCTCTACTTTCTTGCAGTTTGATCAAAGTGACCACCCATTGCAGAGCTAATGTATGCTTTGGCTGTATCAAGAAAAAGATAATAATCAAATGAACTTACCATGCCTTCCCGATAATGCCCTACGGAAAAAAAAAAACAAAACACCAAAAAGAACAAAACACAGTTACATATAATTCATCTGCAGACGCTGTGCTGCAAAACAAACCAGCATACCTGGCCAGATCTTTAACTTGGTGAATACGGGAGTAGATCCATGGAATTAAGAAAACTTTCAAGTTACTCCAACTGAGAATCTGGATTAGTTTGGAGTCCATCAGTATAATATCTCCTGGCTTCACTAAAGTCTCATAGGTGGCCAGATTTCAGATTTCCTACCACTGAACCAAACCAACACACCTTGCCTGAGTGAAGAAGGCTTTTTCATGTTGATTTTGTGAAAACTTTTCCTTTCATTTTAAATATGTGTTCACACCAACTACAATACAATTCCAGCCAAAGCCATGCTTGGACTGGGTTCTTAAGGACTACAGCATTTTGCTGTAGTTGATTCCTCACATACAACTATTACATGTAAACAAATCCATGTAGATTAATAATAAGTCAATAATCCAAATTTTCTCCATTCTATTAGAAACTAGGATATTCTACTACTGCTTTCTGTTGGTTTGGAATAACTTGTCTGTTATAAATTGTTTGGTGTGGTGATATGTACATGACTTACTACCATCTTATTACATCAACGAAGTCCAAACATCTAAAAATAGTCATATCACATTCCTTTTTGAAAGAATTTAGTTATCTATCAAATAAATACCAACATAAAAGATTGAGGCATATCTTAGTTGTTTGAAGGACTTTTGAATAAAATAATAAGAAATATAATAAATACAGAAATTAATAGTAGATAAATATAAAATAGATAAATTTTGTATCTTCAGTCTGTCTTCTCTTTTATCCTGGTCTCCTGCTTTTAGTTCCCCAGTTCTGTATTTCCTCACCCTTTTGTACTTTTAGATACATGTTTGCAGCTCTTGAAAAGGCTAAAATACAGTCACTGGCTGATGCATCATCTACCCTGGAACCCCAATACGGAAATCTAAATATCAGCAAATGTTTGAATTTCTGAGATGCATCTGTGTTCAATTACTGAACTGCTGGCAAAAGTGGTGTTGACATACTCAGTGTTACCAGTTATTTCCTCTTGGATTTGCCGAGACTGAAGGATTCCTTCTCGTTTCTGGAAAAAATAAAGAAGTAACACTTTTCTCAGTAAAGTTTAATGCTTAGGGTACAGTAAAAAATTATTTGTGATCCACAAATGTAATTAGATAAGAAATCTGCAAAGTAAGAACTTTTTTTAAAACTAACTTATAGTCATGTATTATTTCACCTTGTAAGTATTGCAGAAAACTCTTTTGTACATTAACAAGAAACTTGAAACTCCACCTGTAGAAGGAAGTATTTATTTTCGTTTCTCCATTGTTCTTAATTCACTTTTCTTTTAAAGGCCCCAATTCAGCAAGGCATTTGAAACACCTAAACACATATGTAAGTATTTTAGTAGAGGTATGTCTAGGTGAGTTGAATTAAACCTTGTATTTCAACGGACAGCTTGGCAGATGGTGCCCATGCTTCTCTTCTGCAAAAATCCTGCTCCAAGGCTATTTGCTCTTTCTGAGCTGTTCACATGCTCTCTTTTTGGCCTCAGTGTTTTCCTTGTTTGAATTTTCTGCACACAAAGAGCTCTATTTGCCTGTGATGGAAAACCAAAATGGAGGATAATCCATTCACAGCCTGCTCCAGACCATAGTCACCTTGGTGTTAATATACGCATTGACTCCAATGGTCTTCAGATGTGAGAAGCCCTTCGTACACGGTGGTGAGTGATCTGTGTCTAGAAGCTGTACGCAAAATGGCAGAAGCCAACTCAAATGGTTGCTAATTGAGTCAGCTGGAAAATGAAGGAGTTTAAAAAAAGGACATTGTTTCCAGTATGTTGATCACAGTCATCTGGTGGTGGTGTAAATACCACACATATGGTTTGCCTCTCTTTGTGTTTTCTCTGCTAATTCTATTCGCTGGAATTAGTAAAATTTTGCAATACAGAAAGAAAAGTCAGGCAAATGCTGACGACTGCATATAAAGTCTAGACATTAGGCAATTATTCATGATTCTTCAATCCCTGTCATACAAAGAAATTAGAACAATAATTTCATGCTGCTCCTAGACATGCCTTCCACATGATAAAGCGAAAAGAATAACAACATTTTGGAAAAGTCCTTCATGGTATGTGAACTGGGGCTGCTGCTCTTCCCTGCCTCAGGAATAGCACATTCCTGCCTGAGGCAGTCCTCAGTGTATGATGTGCTGAGGATTTGGCCAGGCTTGAGCCTATTACTTCTATACTGCATTACTATAATGTAAAAGGATCAAACTTACTTTCAAGAAAGCCATACATGGCACCCTCTGGGTCACTCCAGAGTGGCGTTTGGAGCAATTTGAATTGTCCTTTTAGCTAGATGATAGTTTCAGGAGTTTTCTGTTATATTTTTTGAAGCCCTGTTACTAAATATCTTGCATATGTTTAAAAATGGATTCAGGGAGGACCTTGGAATATCAGAGTAGAGTGCAGTGTGCTACATACTGAAAGAGGGAGCACAGAACAGCTACTGAGACATCTTCTGTCACATACCTTGAAAGTCAAGAAAAACTACATCAGTCAAGGCTATCTTCATTTCCAGCGTGTGCAGACAGCAATAGGTACTTGCACTTGAAGTTACAATCTAGTTCATGCTAGCTCAAGTTAGAATTCCATTCTGTTCAGAACTTTTGTTTATTTTTCCCTTTGCCGCAGGGTGAAAGGAAATATTTACTTCCTCCTGATGATGACCCTGACAGGCCAATGATCCAGTGATGCTTTCTGGCCAAAAAGCCCCACCACTCTCATCTCCTAGAGGAGTTGAGCCTCATAGCAAGGGCAACTATACTGAGTGCACAGTCTGGTGTTAAGGGAGAAGAAAAAGGCTTCTAATACTCTACCTTCCCTCTGCAAACATGCAAAAATAGCCTAAAACATACTCCAGTACCTATATAAAATATATTTCTCTTTTTGATAAATGGCAATTAATAGGATTTCTGCACCTTAATCCTATTGTTGAAAACAAAAAAATAAAAGAAAAGAGACAAGCACTAGTTTTGTGCCTGGCATCTGATCACTAACATTAATGGAATTTCCACACTGCCCAAATAGAACATGCGCCCTCTGGACACTTATTTGACCAGCACACATCAAGATAGATTCTCCTATGCTTTTGATTTAAAAAAAGACCACTGAAAAAGTCTCAATGGCAACAGTCAGAATGGACCTTAAAACCACTAGTATAAGCACCTTCACTGTGAAGGCTGCTTCCCATACATCCTTTGCACTTTAAAAACTCTCCACCTTAAAACTGACCCTAACTCTGAAGTCGTCTGTTGTGAAGTTTGTTTTATTCTAGACAATGACACTATATTCCTAAAATACAAAGAAGTGCTATTGAGGACTGAAAGACTGTCCAGCAATGTTCCTTAAAGAAAACAGGTGCTGTAACTTAAAATAACAAATGATAAAAATGCACATTTGCTATTTAAAGGCTTGGCATTTTTCCCCTCACATCTGAAACACTTCACAAAAGGCCATGAAAGATCTTCCTAATCATTTATCATTTTAAATTGGCAACTACCCCTAGAACACAAAAAAAAAATTGAAATTTGGGTAACTGTTGTCTTCATTTCACTGTACTTCAGCTATATGTCAGCAGTTTTTGTAACTGAGAGCCAACTGCTTAATTTCCCCACACAAAGTCCCACCCTGAAGACCCTCCCATTATTTGAATGGGTTTTGCCTATGTATCGTTCCTATCCATTTCATCTGGAGGATCATATTTTATAATTGCCCCACCAAAATGAAATGCAGGACTATTCTGGAGCTTGAAAGAACAAATACATTTGTCACGAGTTCAAAAATCAGACTTCTTGGGAACACGGAGGCAATGTGGCTCAGAAACATTTCAGACCTTCCCAGGCAGTGGGACCAATGATCTCAGATTGGGCTTGTGATGTACACCTTCTTCTAATCTTATTAGTTTCCTAGCTTTGCTTAACAGCAGTGTATGCACCCAAGAATTGCTATCCCAGTGCTCAGAATATGCTGAAGCCATTCTGGCTGCTCTGACGATACATTCTTATACTTTCCAACTTGCACACAGAGAATCTCCATCATTTAAGCATTTGTGGATACCATAAGTAAATAATTTATAAGAAGAGGCAAAATGATGGCAAGATCCAGCTCTCCACAAAAGCTCTGAATTTTTCAGTGGAAATAAACAAAGCATGGGCTTTGTTCACAGTTATTCATTCTATTAGTATGGAAGGAAAAGAAAGTAACAAAATAGCTACAAAAGGTCCAACTCTCACATTTTTTACCAAATCAGCTTATAAACAAGATTTCATATTACTCTCATTGCTAACAGCTTTTGTAAAAGACAGCCAAAGGAAGCAAGCTTTTGTAAGAACTGTGCTGATTACCTGTTGGACATGACCACAGTTTTTGTTTCAGAATTATCTTTGTTTCTATTTCAATAAACTATATCCAGCCAACCCAGCAAGCCTCACATTTGATACGCTTCTAAACCTAACAAAATCATGAAGAGTTAAGGCAGTCTTCCTTAAAGACTTCATAAAAGTACTTCATTCTTTTATTTCTCTCCCTTTACTATTCCCTTTATCAAAGTGCATAGAGTAGAATTTAAAACCAGCTATGACATAGTCTGCTAAGCTTCCCTTGGCATGACTTGACTTTACAGAATGTATGAGGATTTAGAACATGAGCTGTGCAAGTTTGAACACTAGATTAGGCTTTAGGATCTTTCAATGAGTTCAAAGCATATCTGATGAATTATATAGAACCAATCTCACAGGATGTGAAAGACTGATTTAAAAAATAAAAATAAAAAACCCAGCCACCATAAAATAAAAATGAAAAATGTCTCAAACACAATTACAGTAAGAATACTGGCCCTCTCCCTCTGTTAATAGGAGTCAGCATAGCCTTGGAGTTCCACTGATTGGCTTTCAATGAGGACTGCGTCTGCAGGATGAAATATTCTGCAACATCACTTGGATTTTATTCTGGTGCAACTGCTTTCTCTGCAATTCACTGGCGCCTGAGCTACAGCTGTGTAGCTAAGAGGCAAAGCAGTGAGCCAGATTCTCCCACTACTTATTGTTTTTAAATTGGTTTATCTGTACTGACTTCAGTGGATTTGCTGTTGAACTACATTAGCCTATTAAACAAAAGGACAATTACATCCATTGATTTCAACAGGAATTTTGTCTGGACATATGGAGTGACAGCAGAATGCAAGATCTGGTTCTTTTTTTTAGGACTGTGTTCTTTTTCTGGTTTAGTTTCTCATCCCAAAGATGCCCTGATGCTGCACTCCTGATTCCTGTTTTTGGTATACTTTTAGATAAACCAGTGTAATTAATATATTTATAATAGACAAAGGAAAGTGCTTGAAAATTATGTTCCTCTGAAGCCTTAGACACCTAAGCGCAGATTTGCTGAGGTTCTCTTCCATCATCTGTAGAGAAAACCAAGAATCTGAGAGTCAGTGAGTCATTATCAGGCATCAGTAATATATCTACCAGAGACGACTCTTCAGATTTCTCTCCAAATTACAAAACTTAGCTGTTTCGAATGCTGGAAAAAGGAGTGGTTACTTTCTCAGCTCTGTCCCACAGACTTTCAGTCACACAAAACTTGAGCAATAGCTCTTTACACCAGATATTTCAGGGTAACATCAGTTAAAACACATAAAGACAGATAGTTACAGTGTGAAAAATAAAGGCAAAGTTAATTGGAGAGAAAGAAAAGCAGATTAAATGGGAAGAGGCCAAATAAGGTAGAGCAAGTACAAGTACAACTGAAAGAAAAATGATGAACAGAACAACATGAAGAGTTTGGATGGATGAGGCTCTAATAAGGAGACTGACAGACACAAAGGATTTAGTCGATGGGGTTTTCTGCATGCTTTTAAGAAAGTCAACACTGTAATCAGACTAAATTAGCACACGCAAGGCTGAAAAAGAATATTTAGTCACCTAACGTGAATCTGAATGTAATAAACAGTGACAATTCATCATTCAGTGCCAAGAATTATTTGAGTATCTACACAGTGAGAAGACCATCAAAAATGGGAAAAATAATAATTCTAGAGATCATATTGGGTGATAAACACATTCCAACAATAATAATGCTTCATGTTATTTTTAATGTCAGAGTCTGGCCACTTCACAATCCAAATACAATATTCTGAGCCACAGCTCAATCTGGGAAAGCACTTCTGCCTTTTTCTGGTTGAAACATTGTCAGCAGGGAAGATGCATGTGTGTTTCTTGTCAGCCAGAGACACACAGGAGTGCTCGCCCAAACAGAAACTCTAGGTGCACTTTTCAAGAAACCCTTCCATCAATTTCACAACAGTACCAAGAGCTGTTTAACACCTCTCTTACCTGCACAACGACAACCTGAATGGACACGTGATCTGGGAGTCTGATTGGTGCTCGAAAATACTGTGATAATGCAACCAGAAGATGAAGTATTGCTACGAGACTTTTAGCATGAACAGCTGAAACAGATATTAAAAGCACATTACAAATTGCAAAGTAACTAGGGAACATACTTTTAGTTTTTAGGATGTAAGGATTATGGGACTCTTTTCCTCTTGCCACCTGGAGCCAGGGGCACTTCTAAGGCACCTTGCCCTTACCGGTCTCCTCCTGCTCAACAGGTCATGTGAATGCAGCCCAGTCAGTAATACACATCAGCACCAAAGTGGTACTTTTTGCAACATGTCTGGCTGCCACAGGCTTGTGTAGATGGAAATCTAAAGCTAATCCAAAAGCCAGATTTCACGTTCAGCAGTTAAAGTGCTGTCTCTGCATTCTCCTTGCCTTTCCTTTATTTCCTTTATTTCAATAAGGATTTATAGACTATCAGAAAGATATTTTTGTACTCATAATATACACTTACTCATTTTTACATGTCACAATGTCTGCAGGATGATAAACGAGCCTATTTTGGCAGAAGCCTTTAGCAATAACTTACTAAACTCAATGACTCAGACATTCCTCATGAAGTTGTTATAGTTCTTGTTATTGAAGCTTTTTCACAGCAGGTTTCATATGGGTAGATAACACTAACATGACTTACAAGATATCAAAAAGCCATACTGTAGGAAATCCTTAATCAAGTATCAAACCATTGGCATTCAAGTTAATAATTTCTAATTCTTATTATTGCCTTTCTTCTTCTGTTTTGTTTTTGCATTTGAAGTTTTCCCCAGAGTACTATTTCTAAATGATCTTTGATCGCTACAGTACAGTGCACTTAACGTTTTTTGTACTTCAACTGCTGAATAACTACCACCTTACGTCACAGTAAAACAGGATCAGCTTCACTAAAATATCCTTCCTCATTATCTTCCAGTGCAAGTCTTATCTATACTGTGGAGACACCCCTTCATATAAAATGTGGCATTGCTGTCAAATTGTGCTGGGGTGCCAGTGGTTACAGATGTGGTGCTTTAGCGGAACACTAAAAAGATGTCTGTCTGCCTAGCACCACTGGTGTGTGCTACAGCTGATGCTGTCTACGTTAGTTCTAAAACACATGTAAAACATTAAATTAGAACTAGAAGTTAAATTGTCAGGCCACTCCAAACACTTTGCCTCCAGCTGCATAACAGAGAATGGAAAAAACCTGGAAGGAGGTTGAAGAAAGATGGGGACAGAAAACTCTGTGGGACCACACGAAGGGGAAAGTCAGATGCCTGATGCTCACTCTTCATCCCCTGAGCTGTTTCTCTGCCTTTCATTATTTTGTTGTGAATGGAACAGGATACAAAACAGCTCAGCTCAAGATGTGCATATGAGACAGGGAAATTGCTACATATTGGTCAAGGTATGTACCAGTGTGAAACAATTCCAGATATCAAACTTAAAACAGATTAAGAGGACTAATTTTCCAAAACTGGTGATAACCTGCAACACATAAGCACTAAAATGTCTTGTGTTGGCCCACAGAGGGTATTTCTGTTACATATTACTATGCTCATTTTTAATACAATAAAACAGAAAGGGTGTAGTTCTAATCTTGATGACAGTTCTGTAATAAAAAATCAGTGGTTCAGATTTAGCCTCAAATGATCAGAAATTCATATCATATATCATATATTCATATCTATATTGTCAATATTACACAAAGAGTCCTAGGACCTAACTCTCCTTCTGCTTGTCTACTACATTTATGCAGGTACTTGCCTGCTTCAACAAATTGATTTAGTAAAATTAAAGAAAACTTAACCTGGTAAGTATATGGTCTTAAGAGCAGAAATACCATATTTTGACAGACCCTGGAAAGACAGCTTATTTAAACTGGGGGTTAAGCATGAGTAAAGAGGTTAAAGTGTACCACATCTGGAAGTGCCCTGCAGAGCAGCTCCTACCAAAAACACCAGGTTTCACACTTTGCCTTATCAGTGGATATTTCAGAATTCCAGATAGCAGCTATAAACGTACAGCCGTCAACAAATGAGAACAGCATAGAAAACACACAACTTACAGTCAACGTTCCATTTAATGCTTCTTGGAGGGAGTTTAAGGGTTTCGTTGATCTTTTCAAGCACTGTCTGTAGTTTCTGTTTCTGAGCGATTTCAGACTGTGTAACTTCAGCAACATTCAGCTTCTCACTTTCAAGTTTCTCTGAAGTGATAATAGAAGAAAAAAACAGAAGAAGAACCATTGTCAACTCCATAGAGAATACAAAGACATTCCATGCAGTCATATGAACATTCAAGAGATACTAGACTTGCTAGTTTTAAAGTTATCTGGTTTTCCTTCCACAGCCACTTTGCCCCACACTTCTGAGCAACTAAAGATACAGTTCAGATTTTCCCTTCATTTACCCATTGCCAAGGAGAAGGCCAAATATTAATGAAAGCCATACTACTGGCTAATAAATATTTGCTGCAGCTCCCTTTAGGGAACACTAGACTTGGAAGTAAGGCCCATTACTTCTATTGCTACTGGATAAAGGGTATTCTGTACCAAGTGGCTTCTAACCTAGGAAACAGATACCAACTTTAAGAAGGTTTGTTTCATCAGTTTCATCCTCCCAGCTTCTTCCTCAGACTTAGGAGATTTAAAAATTTTATTTGGCCCATTTGGGATAAAGTGAAGTGACACTATACTCATAGAGATGAAGGGTGCACCCAAGGAATGTGAACAAGTATGAAAACAACTAAAACCTTTGGCCATTTATTTCTACGAAACAACAGCCCTTTTCTGTACTCAAAATTTGCAGTAGTTTGGGTTGAATTGGTTTGCTAATAATGAGTATGGAATGCTATGTATATACGTACATAGCTTAGAGTTTATCATTAAATAGTAAGCCAAGAAAGTTTAGCAGTAAAAGCTCCCTGATAACAACACAAGAAACAAAACTCTTCATTGCCCATCAATTTACTTCTATAAAAGAATATCTTATTAAGAGATACCTTATTTGGTAAGAGCTGATCTTGTTCTCATCAATGCCAACTGAATACATTCCCAAAGGGAGCAAGCCTGAGCTACCAGCCTATGAATCTTGCCTAAGAGACTGCTGTCTCCATGGATCTCTTGTGCCTCCACAGAAATCAGTCCATGCATACAGTCACAAGAAGACCGAAGTCTTTAGTTAGCATAGACCTGATCCACAAGGAATTAAGGGTAATGGAAAAGATTCTACTGAAATCAAGTGCTGGATCAGTATATGCACATTTAGAGTCCTGCTGTATCTGATAATGCATTTCTTGGGTTTTGGGTGAAGTCACTGGAGGTCTGCCCATGAGAATCAAGTTGCTCAGTCTGAGGCATATCCAGTCCATCACAATATATTCAATAGCTTAACCATTCATAGAAGGGAATAGTCTGTGTGTGTAGTCTTTATTAGAAGGGCTCACATGATGTTTCAAGATTCATTTAGGATACTGAAAAGAAATTTACTGGAGACTTTATGAGCTGTAGTAACTAAGAAAAGGGCTTCCAAGCCAACAGTTAAAAAAGCACATGCCAGCTCTGCATTAGCAGTTTCTTTCCTCTATCTGTTTCTCAGCTGAAGCTGTTTGCAGTCCACTGGGTACCATTACCTCAGTAATGCTAAAAGCCAGACATCAAATCAGAAAGAAATTCCAACTTTCCAGAGGAACTTCGTGATGTGTATAAACTAACTACACTATGGAACCAGCAGAGATTAAAAACATCCACCATTGTACTGAAAATACCCTTGCCTTCAAACTTACTTTCCACTTGTAACACCGTTAAGTTTGTACAGCACATGTGCAGATAATAAATTTAATTGGAGTGAATACTGTTGCCAAGACAAGAACCCTCCCTCTCTAGCACCCCAGGTAGGCTTTATGCTGTTCTCATCAACTACAGAGCACCACGCATTGCACTGTAGCTGTAAGGCTTGTGCATATGGCCGATTGCTCAAGGGTCTCATAATACAATGCTATTTTTATATCACTTGGTGGCATAATTGTAAGATGATACCAAGGCTCCTAAGCAGGAACAAGTGATCCACTTACTGACAAAGTGCCCTCACAGCATGCACATATATTTTTTCTTACCAAATAACTTCTGCAATACTTGTCCATCATACAGGTCTTCAGCCAAGTCTTTCACAATGATCCTCTCTCCTACCAACACATCATTAATCCAGTCAATTAATACCTATATGGGAAACAAAATTTGGCAGTATTATACACTATTCATTTGCAATTTAAAACACATGTCATTTTGTACAATGATGAAAATACTTAGCAGAAAGAATACCAGAGCTGCAATGGCTCAAAATACAATCAGTCTGAAATACCATCAGAAGAAAATAGGAAGGACTCTTCTAAAGTGGCTGTGTCAATGCACCACAAGGTCTACAAAATACTGGATTTATGCAGTGCCTTCTGGAGTGAAATCTGTCCTTTGTGTTCAGTATATTTTAACATTTTATTGTGAAATAAAAGGTGACTTCACCTTTCTGATTCTAATGAAGTTTCCTGCTAAAGTTCTAACCCCAAGAATCACAAAGACTACAAGGGAAGTCAGTGAGATCTTAGATTGGGAGTGGGATGGGACTAAAAATCTGGACTCAGGTTTTTAATCCAAGTTCTTAAGTCTCTCTGTGCCATATCTAGAGAAAAAGATACTGCAACAAATGCCGTGTCCATTTCACTGGGATGTATACACCATGTGGTTTCATTTAATTAATACCTAAACAGTGCTTTGAAGTGTTCAACTGAAAGAGACAGAGATAGCATTAAAAAATAGTTGAACTTTCCTGAAAGCATTTACGTGCTTTTCATTACCTTCATTAGCTCTTGTAATTTTGGGTCATTTCTTGAATTTGGATCAACCATTGTTCGAACTTCATTCTCCTCTGGAAGGTTTAAAAGAAAGATATTAGAAACTACTACAGGCATGACACTTTATTTTACATCAAGCTTTTATGTTGAGAACTAAAATTTTTGTGAATTACCTAGCATAGTGTCCTCAGGGTCTAGTTCAAATGGAATTGGACTGAGAGGTAAGTTAATGGCATTTATTCCTTCTTCTTGTAATTCAGATACTAGAAAATAAAAAAGAACTTGGTCAAATTTCAATTCAATTTTACTTACTATTTCACTTGTGCTATAAGTAGCATTAATTGTCTTAATTTCTTTATAAGAACATGACTCTATTAGATAAGCCACTAGGTACAATTACAGCAATAAAACGTAGCTAGCAAAAACAGGAGGCCCAGCCAACAAACCTTTACTTATATGAGTAGATTTTTCGTGGATGATGGTACTGGAATCAATCAATTTCCTCATATCTTTTCCGGGATAAGTCCCATTGTCCTCAAATTTTAAAAGGCTCACTTGCATTTTAATGGTCCTGATATTTTAACACTAATGAATCATTTTAGCTGAGGGAAATGATTATTGCTCTTGACTATGTCACCCAGCTCTAGAGGTGTTTCAAGTTTAGCTACTTGAGAAGAGCTAGGTCTGGCTATATATCCGCACAGGCGCTGACGGACTGATAAACCATTGAGGACTGAAGGTGCAGTTGCAGCACATGGCTACCTCCATTGTACAGGTCAGAGACCAGCTAGAGGAGACAGTGGGATGCTTCTGGCCTGTGTTCTTGGGTTTTCTTTAGCAGAAACCATGACAGCAGGACAGCGGGCTAAAACGATGAGCCCTCATAAAGTACTGCCTTAGTGAGGAGTCCAGACAGAGGTTGAGAAAGAACTTAGACACGGGAGTGGGGAATTAATCCAATATCCCATAGTTTGGAGATGCCCACAACTATCAGGAAATATGGACTTGTTCATATTCAGCCAAAGTCCTATAATGCTGCAAAAATCAATGTTCTTGTAATACATGCTCTGAGAGCATAGAAACAGAGAGATCCAGAGAAGCATAAAAGCAGTCCTGCCACTAGTTCAGTACTGAACAGGTTCTGTTGCTGGAACAGTTCAAAGCAACTTCAGTCATTCCTCTGGGTGACCTAGGTTGCGAAACTAAATCCTTCCTTCACTGCCAAACATGCCTCTCTCACAGAAGAGAATAAATACAAACAAGCCAATACACTAATTCTACCGCTACGGAAGAACACATAGCACTGGGCCGGAGGAGGTGGGGGGGGGGGCGGCAATCTGGTGATCAAGCTTTTTGACAAGTTTGTATCTTGCCTCATAACCAAGAAATGAATGCAAACCTGTTCTACCAAACCAGGAGAGAGCCTCATTTTTTTATGAATGATGAGTAAGTAATGTTTTGACCACTCATTTTCCAGTGTTCAGACCTGTAATAGCACTGGTTGTTAGCACAACTGTTTCAGTCAGAGTTTAAAATTAAATACTTAATTCAACCATCCTACATGTGTCCTAAAGATTCAGATAGCTGTATACACTTTCTGATATGAACTAAAACATATGATTTAGGCGCTAATGTAGATTCACCAGCTAACGTTTTAGATTTACAACCTCAAGCTTCCTCAGTTTATTTTGAAAGTTACAGAAACAATTCAGGTTCAGAGAAAACAAAATTAGAAAGTGACAGTAGAGACCTTGTGTTTTGTTTCTGGCCCCATGATTGCCTTGTAAGTTAGCTTTTGGAAAACAGTTTTACTTCTCCGCCTTAACTCCCTGTGTGTAGCAAGTACAGCTAAGTTTTACATCAACACCGTGATAATTAGTCAGTTGGCATGATAACAGTACTTAAAACTTTCCAAATATTTTCTATGCTTTGTGAAATGTTTTGTGCTCTGTCAGATGAAATACCTGTGCAGGTTTCAAGAACCTGTGTAGCTGTATTCAGGCTTCTCTGTAAGATTCATAGCAATAATGGCTGTTAGAATGCTTATTACTTTTAATTGTACAAAAGTAACTCCGAGAAATCCACTACCTTCAACACTGAAACACTAACTTCACTCCATATGCTCATCCTGCTTATGTATCTGCAAAATACAAATACTGAGCAGCTCTAAAGAGTCAGAAAATAATGTTGACAATAATCATTCCCTTGATTGTTGTATAGCCTCTAAAACTGATGGTTGAGAGCAATGGACCAAATTAATCCCTCATGTAACTCCATTAAGTTTGGAGGAGTTACAGCAAGATTGAATTTGGTCTAGCATGTACAATCTCAGGAACTGTTTACACTCAATAGCAATTTTTTTAACTGCTGGCACTCCTTAGAGAAAATCGTAAAAACCGTTGTTGGTTTTATTACCCTCTTTGATATTTTTTTTTTTTTTTTGGGGGGGGGTGGTACAAAATGGTTATGGGCATAAAGACATCAGTGGATAGAAAACTTCCACGTGGAGGTCTTTCTGTTCTGAAATGTTTAGTTCAGGGAAGACTTCCGCACAAAGGTTCCTAGGCAAAAAAGGTTTTTGTCACATCAATCCCAGGAGGGAACATAGTAAATAAAATCTGTTCAAGCCAACTGGCTGCACTGAGCTCTCCTGTCCTGAAGGGCTGGATGCTCTGCTTGGGCAAGATGCACTGGAGGAAGCAGTCAGCTCATTTTCCTAGCAAAAGACAGCGAGGAAAGCTCTTAGCTCCTCTCTCCAGGAAGCAACCCACCAGCAGAGCTCACTGACACCTCTCCAGGGAGACTGAGTGGATCTTTCAAGGCTGAATGTTTTGTAAGCCATTGTGGCAGTTTGAAGAAAAAAAACTGCTCGAAGGCTTTTGTTTTAAACTGACCAATTGAATTATTCCCTTCCATGTTACGATTGGCAGCATCTCATTGGATGAGAAAGTTTCTCGTGAGGGTACTGCCCCTTTAAGAAGCTGCGGGCTCGGGCGGCTTGGGGTATTCGGGACTTCCTGGGCTGCTTTCGGGACTTCCTGGGCTGCTTGCGGGGCATTCGCGGCTTTTCTGGTTTTCGCGGCTTTCGCAGCTTCTCGCATCTTTCTGCTCTCCGGACACTCCCGGCTCCGCGCTGCAGGAGGCACTGCAGGACCTCAGCTTCACTCCGGGAAAGAGACTTTGCGCCGGGGCAGCCCCCGCCACGCCGCCTGGGACAGACTGCTCGCCTGGAGGCTGCTTTTTGCCTGCTGCCGTAAGGTTTTACCCTCTCTTTGCCTGACAGCGCTTTGCACATTGCAGTCCCACGTTCATAACAGCCGCGGTTTCCTTTGTTCACTCCACGAAAGCGCACACGTGGCCAGTGCCATTTCCAGACTACATGTGGTACCGTCCCCCTTTTCTCTCTTTTCTCGCGTTTAACCCTCGCCTTTCCATCCTGCACAGACTCTCAGATTTTGCATTGGTTTTTCCCCGCATATTGTATATATTTTGTTCTAGTTTTAATAAAGTTTGTTTCAGTTTTCCAAACGTTCAGAGGTCTCACAAAATCTTTCTTTTCCTTTTCGTATCTCTGCTTTTGAACCCTTTTCTCTCCCGGAGGAGAGGGGTTCAGGGATAGGAAAGGACTCGTCCCCGTGCTCGGCTTGCCTCAGCCGACCGGCGACAGCCATTAATTACAATGCCCACTGAACCTCCCTGTATCTGTCCTCCAATGTGCACAACTGTTACATTCTACTTTTAATAACATAACCTTCATTATATTATCAGAGTTTCTGAACATAAGGGAAAGAAAACAAAGAACTACTATATCTTTGCATGAAAAAGGAACATAAAATACAAATAAAACAATAGTAAATACAAATGAGAAACTAATACATTGATCTGTTCTAGAATGCACTGCAAGTGTTATATTTATTGTGCAGCAGGAGCTAAGTCCTGCATTGCTGTACACAGGTATACGCTAGTGGTGGTCTTGTTCCTGCAAGAAGCTCACCTGAAACACACACATTTCTCACACCTGACACAGCCATGAGCCTGAGCCATAGGCAGAACCCACCTAACACAACTCCAGATGATCCAAAGATCCCAGATAGATCAAGCTTGCCAAAAAGGACAGCTCCTCCTCCACTGCATTCTGCAGTGCACAAGCCATGGCCAAGGCTGGTAAAAGTCCCATAATAAAGACTCCTCTTGACCTCCTGTCCTCTACAAACACAAAACATGATGGAGAAACCCCGAGCCTGATAGCATCTTTTTCATTTCTTCCCCAGTACTAAAGAGAAAAGATTTAACTACAGGTTAATAATGCTGCTAAACAGAGCAGGTAAGAACACACGCATTGTATCAAGTTGTATGTAAAGAGAGAGAAAATATATTATGTAATATAACCTCATTTTCTAAGTATTTCCATCAAAAAAGTTCCATGACAAACCACTATTATACATTTAGGTGTTTACAGAGGAACCACAAAAATGTGATTGAGGTTAAGAGTTTGCATACCCCAGTTTCAGCAGAGGAATCCATTTTTCAGCTGCTTTTCATTAATTTGTTTTCATTTATTTTCATGAAAATCACTTTAATAATTTAGTATTTTAATAAAAAGAAAGCACAAAGGTTTGTGACAATTTTTGCAGCAGCTGGAATTAGAATAAAATAATCTAATTTTTTGAAAAACTTGGAGGAATGACTTGAATCATCAGTAAGACCTCCACTCTATAGAGTCTTACAGCGTAAAGACCCAGAAAGGGAAGAGGGGACGTAACTGTAGTAGTTCATCTAGAGCATACCAGTTGCCAGGAGCCAGACTAGTGCACTGGGACCTGTGGCAGTTGATCCAAAGGACAGTACCCACAGAGCTGTCTGCTTGACATAGGGCATGCTTGGCTACTGGACAACCCCAGCAACTAGAGTTAAGAGTACCCTTCTATTCTCACTCTCTGGCAAGGATGCATGCTAATGTGCCATGTGGCTTGTTCTTATTGTGCTGACATTGGCATTATTAGAGACTTTATCCTTGTGGATGTCAGAGGAAAATCCAGTCCTTCACAGGTTTTTCACAGTCACTGTGTTGAGTGGAACAGGGGGTTGAATCTACTTGTAAAGCAAGACCTTTAAAAGCAACAGTTACACATGGGACAGACAAATCTCTGGGGACTAGCAATGTGAAAGTTCCAGTTTTAACTCTGGGTAAGGAATGGGCACTTCTGCTCAGACTTCTGATTCGGTTCCACATGGCTAATTTGCTATGATGTAATCAAGTGCAACTCCACTGCTATCAGCTGTCAACAGACTTCCTCCTATCATGCCAGCACCAAATTTGGCCCCAGAGCTGGGGAGCCCACAAGCTTGTATCAACAGCAACTACAGCAGCTATTTTAAGCTGGCTAGAGCTCTAGTGTTTTAGATGCTCTAGGATTACAAGGTCATAAACCTACACTATCAAATCTGTGCGGGTGCTCTGAGCCAGCACTTTGATGCATGCATCCAACTGCCATTGAAACCATTGGACGCCAAGCACATCTGAAAGCGGAGTACTGCCCATACGGTTTAAATTGGCTTAATTCCTCTAGTACATGCAGCCTGTTGCTCCACATTGTATTTATTAGATAGTTTTGTTTGGTTTTTTTAACTTGTTTATTTTGCATGCTGAAGGCTTTTTGCTGCCCTGTTTAGTATTCAGGACTTAATGTTATTCTGATTTGAATAAAATACATCTTATTATTTAACTGAGCTCAGAAATGCCACATCACCCAATGCATTCTCTGTGGTTTAGACGTATTTTAGCATATCTATCCAAAGAATCATAAAATAAACACAGCAAGATGTAGTGTTAAATGGTCTCTCCTCTGAGTGCTATAGCTACGTCTTTCCATATAATTGATTCCGTACTTATAAAACTAGAACTACTCAAGTGCTACACCACCAGTGGATCGATTCTAAAAGTTTGTGATTAATTAGAACCAAATCCTAATGTTGGAGGAGCTCAATGACACAATGCTTCTAACCTCAACCTTTCAAAACCAGGAAATCTAAATATATGCATACAAACCTACATAAATACATACACACACATATACTCCCACAGTTCTTTAATGTAAGGGTTTTCCATTCAGGGTCTTCTCTGCCATTTTTAAGGTTGCAAATATTTCGGTTTGGATTTTTTTGTGTGGAAATTGAGATTTGCTGACATTCACATGACTCCAGGAGTTTAAGCTTTCTATAAAAAGTCAAAGGACAAACTACCTGATATTGTAAACTACTATGGCAGACAGTAGCTTTACATGCCATGTCTCTATCTTAAGCTAGTCTTTCCTGGAACAAGCACAACTTGGAAGGATAGCTGCAGACATCATATTGCCAGAGTAACACTGGATATTTGTATATACACCCACTTTTGAACATGCATGCTTGTGTTACATATGTTTAGGTATGTAGCCATAAATTATAGCCAGTTCAGAAAAATGCTGATTTTCAATAAGAAATGTCTTTACTGTTCCTGTATAAGACAGAGATATTCACTCAATTATAGCTGAGCCAAATTTAGATTAATATTGGTTTGGGTTTCATATTCCCTTTATCGGGTGCAAATTTCTGATAATGCTTATCCTGATGGCTTGCTTTTGTAACCACTTGTGCACAAGAGCAGTTTTACGTCTTTTACTGACAATGTAATGTGGACTCGAGTATAAATCCACACAGATTTCAGCTGAGTTATACCAACTCACTGGCTCAGTGAGATTCCTATTCCCCATCATGTACTCCAGTTTTATACCACGATACAATTCCACTGCAGTAATCCTGAATTTGTACTGGCAGATGAAGAGAGATCCAAATTACCTAGGGTGGTCAGAGAATGAGAGAAAAAAAACAGCACAAGCATATTCAGAAAGTTCCAGTTTAAGCTTTTACAGAATGATACTATTTAGTCAAGCACACTTACGCAATTGCTTGCTGGGCCATCCATCCAAAATGTTACTTTCTAATGTTTGTGTGCGTGCATCTTATAAGTCCACAAAGGGAAAAGAAAATATTAATCTAAAATGGTAGTGCCTAATTTTCTTGAATACATAATTAATCCAGTATGGATTCTGGCAGCTCAGCTTTAACCCCGAAACAAAAGAAAGCCGCACAAAAGACAATAAATCTGCATTACACATGGTACTAAAATGATCCAATGGATTTATAGATGTTTACAAGTTTGCAGAGTGTGACACAGCGTCCACCAGAAATTTGATATTCACAGCACAAAACATCATAAACATATGTCTGCAACTACAAAGGGGCCTTTTTATGTGGGGATCATTGTTAAAATTGTCTTCAGAACATAAACCTTCAGTTGTAAATGCTACTCCCCATTTATTCTCCAAGACATAACAAATGAGGAAAGAAAAGCAGAGATATGTTTGTAATTGAAAATGTTTCTCAGGAAATGATCTGTACAGGACCATCATTCTCATTCCATTAACTGCTGACTCCAAACCAACCATTTGTAAAAGTAAATAAATATGCAAACTGGCTGACAATAATGTGCCTGCCTTTAATGTACTGCATTAGTATGCAGTCTCCAAAAAAGAATCTATTTTCTTTTCTCATTTCTCCGTTAAACCAAACATGGCATACACACAAAAAGAACGGGAGAAATGCTGTTCACAAAAAGAATGGAAGAAATGCTTTAACTTAATTTTCACATATGCAATACAAGTTAAATGCTTATTGCTTTGAACCTCTTTAAAGTCCAAAGCTACTCCAAAGCACCTCAGTGACTAGCTTGCTGTTCCTTTCTTTGCAATTAGCAGGGAAAAAAAAAAGCTCCCCAGATCGACAGACCTCTGGACTGAGTAGGTAAAAAACAACAAAACATGGAGCAAACTCAATCCTGTTAAAGAGTACATGTGATTTTCTTCACCATGTCACAAGTAGCTTCATTAAGCTTTACAAGATTTCACATTTCATTTGGAATGAAGGTTCTTTCTCAGAATTTTCCTGTAGTTTCTAAGAGGTAACAAGTGGCGCAGTGTCAAGCTAACACAGATGCCAGTCATTCCATTCATTCCTTCAACATATCCTCTCAACACATCTTTTAAAATACATAAGCAGTATCTGCAGATGTTTTGAAAAGCCTGTCACCCTATAGGAGTGTTAAGATAGCACTGAAAAAAACCCCAAAAGACAGCTCTGGGAACAAATAGACAGGAGTTCAACTCACACTGATTTTTGCCCCCACTGAAGAACAAGTCATGCACATGAGAAATGTTGTGACCATTCCAAGTCCTTATCAAAATGTACTGCGCTGAATGTGATCCCAGCCTGAAAACTCCTCAAACAGCCTCAGATATAGAGTGAAAAGATGCCTACAGGTTGTTAGCTGGTCTGCACATGGTATCCCTAAATGCAAAATATTTCATTGAAATCAATCCTCTCAGAGCTAAGGCTTCCAATTTATTAAGCTATTTATTGAGAGATCTCAGAACTGATTTATTGAGATATCACAGAACGACATGGAGTGCTTGGGGCTATATGGAAACAGAAGGGAGAGCATTTGTATTCTCCTTACTGATATTTCAATATTTCTCAAGTCATAACGAATCTGCAGGTAGCAACAGCCAGAAAAGTCAGACAGACCTTTTGATGTAGTCCTAACCTGAAGCAAGTGGAGGCATTTGTTCATCCTATATGCTCACCAGTTTGCTGCAAAAGTTTTTTCCAAACATTGTGGAATGGAGAAGCTGATTCTACAGGACTGATTTGGCTCGTATTCTCTGAATCACCAACTAGCTAATAGTAGCTATTCCAAGATCAACAAGAGCTGCTCATACAGAAAAGACAAAACCAAAGATTGGTTCCAAGAAATTGTTCCCAGCTCAACAAGTTCAAGCAATTCCTAAGAGAAAACCCAAAAATAGTTCTTAGGAATGTGAGGGCACACTAGTAGCAAGCTGAGGATTTCCTGAATTTCTTGCTCTTGTGTATATAAGCCTTGTTTTTGAAGGAGAAAAAATTAAGTGTTGGACCCACGGCATCTCAATAATCTAGATGACTACTTCTTCTTGGAAGAATTAGAAAAATGACTACATTTACTGGGAAGTTAAAGTTCCTTTTCAGGGACTGCAAACTGGTTTCTGTATCACACATGGCCACTGTTTTCAAACTGTAGTTCCTAGAGCTACTTGTGTTTTAATATTAGCATCTGGTCATCTTCAAGGAGTGACTTTGTCACAAAGGATCAAAAGATTTGGCGTAAGCAGGCAAGTATTTCTACAGCCCAGAAGGAAAAAAAAACCCAAAATCATCTTAATATCTTCTGAGAGTTCCTCATGCTTCAAGATCTTTATTTGGTATCAAAGTCAACCAAGATAAAGTTTCAGGGTAACACCAAGGCTGGACAAGTAGCAAACACAGCGAAGATGGGACAAGAATGACCCAAAGAAATTATAATAATAATGGATACAAGTATGCAGACGTATTATTTGTTTGCATAACTGGTAGCTTGTGGTCCATGCTTTGCTACCTTCTGCATCAATCTTAAGCATCTACCCATGGTTCTCAGATTCAGTACAACAAATGAGAATTGACTTGCAACATCTAATTCTTTCATCCCCCTCCATTTTAAAGATTTTCAGTTTCTTGCTATGTTTAGTATTTGTGCGTAACTCACAAGATTGTTTCTAAAGTCTCTGCAGTGGATCCTAGGGAATTGGAAGTTTCTTATCAAGGACAGAATCAGGACCTAATTTGTGTATTGAGATCTAAAAACAGGACTTGCAGAAAAACTAGGCGGTGGTTTTGGCTGGATCAAGAGAAATCCAGCTACATTCTTAAAGAAAATGGGCTGGATTTGGTGAAGGGCAGAAATATGAAATCTTAAAATGGCAGAAAGAAATCCTCTAGCATACTGAAGAGTAAACTACCTTTTGGGGTTCTCTTGACCAATGCAGAGGTTAACTCGCATTTGACAGCAGAAAATCTTCAGGCTTGCACTGTTACAGAAAGGACTACAGGAGAGGTAAACTTGTTTCCTCACCTTTATTTCATATGAGTGTGCATCACCAAGATGCACATCTGATGTGTGGAAGCCCTCCTGTCCTTGCCCAGTCATACAGCATGAAGGGTCATTTCAAGGACAGAGAGGAATATATTAAGGCTGTGGCAATCCCTGACTAGAGGAAGGACTTCAGTAAGCTGGCATAAATCAATGTGGTGTGATCAATAGTACGGCTGTGGTATTCTCCTAAAATACATTTACACAAAAGCATAAGATGATGAGGCAAGACAGGACTTTGGTAGCACAAACTGTAAACTATATTTGGCTTAGGAAAGCAGGGTTAGTTCTCAATTTGCACAGGAAATAAAACAACACTTTCCAGTCCAGGTTCTCAAATCCCTTAATCAGAATCAATTCATTTAACATCCCACCAACAGAATAAAATAGCATCATCCCCATTCTGCAGCATAGTAAGCAACACACTTCTAGATTAAGGGTCAGATTTATGTGTTTCCTTTCTGGAGAAACAAATTGCACTTGTCAAATGGAAGCTAGGCACTTAAAAATGTAGCCTTAAAAACCTGTCTAGAATGTTACACTTAGCCTGACGTAGAACGGACAGGAATACCCATACCTCCTGTTTCCCAAACCCATACCACAGCAAATAGAACACCGTTATTTTCATATAACCAGTGGTCATGATTTTCATCCAGCCCTGTGCCTTGCCCTTCATGGGTACCCTCCCGCACATTCTGATCTTGCTCATTTCCTTATAAAACTCAAACAGCTGCTCCAACTACAAAATGCCCTGTGTCAAAAAAATTACCTTACTGAACTGCTCATGTGATTATGGTGTTCACATGTTTCTTACCAGGAAACAAATGGCAAGCAATGTAAGCACCAGCATGGTAAGGGTAAACCCACAGCCCTGAACTGCACATGCATTGCAACCGTCTTTTCCAAGAGATCTCAAACAAGCTCTAAGTGCAGAGCAGCACTTGCTACCACCTGTCAAGCGCTGTCAGACAAGGGAACCACCTCTGTGTAAACTCTTACCTATTAAATGCATTTCATAGCTTGTGGTCATTATCAGTGTATGAATTCCAGCATGCAAAACATTCATACCAATAGTAGCTGTGGCTGTATTTCCGACAAAAAGTGCAATTCAATCATCCAAGTAAATAACCTTTGACTTCACAGCACTAACACATTCAGAGCTCCCCAGAAATAATCTGCAGCCTTCAGCTGTTTATGTCATAAATGAGTTTATGTTAACATTCCTATTAGAAAGTGATTAGTACTACAAAATTCTTATTTTAATAAGCATGAATACTAAACCTTACCTACTGCATGATACATAGCCCATCTGAAAATTGCTATCTCCAGCATGCTTTTGTCTACAAATTATGATTTTCCCTGACTGGAAACTTAGCTGATAAAAATCACTATTTTCACACTGGATCCAGTATTACTTAAGGACTGAATGCATAAAAACCTGAAGTTAATAGAACCACATAGTCTTATGAAATGCCACTAGGATGAAACAGCTAATTCCATCTCACTTATATTGCAGAAATATTTTCATGAAATAGCATTCAAAAATTAACAAACTACCGTATTTTCTTCCTATTTTTCCCAGGAAAAACAAAGTCTGATGAGGGCAAGAAGAAAATAAACACCCATTCTTATCTTCAAAATATTACAAAGCAAAAATAACTTCCAATGCAAAAATATAAGGTCAGAAAACAATGCTCCTAAAGTATCACAAGAACAAAGAAAAACAACTGAACGAGCCAGTCTAGTCTCCTACCTTTAGGGCAAAATGCTCCACAGCCCATAGCAGGGTTGCTGGGCCACCCTCATAGTGCATCACAGGGAGAACTGCAGTCCTGAAGGTGTTCGAAGCCCCTTGCTCTGCAGGCCCCTTTGCCGCTGCTCTTCAGAGAGGCTTTAGAGCCTGTTTTCCAACAGAATGGTCCAAGCACACCACAACTCTCAGCTCAGAGCATCGCTTCAGAACAAGTGACTGACTGCCTATATAATTTAATATGATGCCACATGAGACTCATAGACCATCTGCAAAAGAAACTAAATCTGCTTTTTGCAGCTTGCTAAGTTGCATTCTGAATGCTGGGATGCAGTTTTGACTGTGTGCTTTTGTTATCAGTCATAACTGAACAAAAAGCTCAAACAGCAAGTGTAAAGCACGTGTTTTTACCAATAACAGTCCGTTTCTGCTATAGGTAACTTGTACCTTTTCCCCTTACAACTGAATAAAGTCACAATTCCCCTCAAAGCATAGGGAAGTTCTAGGCACACGTATGGTAATATTGGAAGATTGGAAGTGAAATTTCCTTTTTTTCTTCTTCTTTCTGTGAAACAAAGGGTGGTCAACAAGAGCTCTGTTACAGAATCCTTGAATCCTGTTGCCAGAATTGAGATGCACATGTGATATTACAAAATTCAGGTCCTGATCACAGAACACCTTCCTTTATAAATATTTCCCTATTGAAACAATTAGCAAAACTCACATGGAAGAAGGTTTAAGCTATATAACAGGCAAAAGCATATAAAAAGCTAGAAAGCAGAGGGAAGGAGAGGTATGAGCCAACAAAAGAATAATAAACTACTGGTAAGAAATGAACTGGTTTTATGGGCTACACATCCTTCCAAAGAGGGACAGTAATGAAAAGAAAATCTAAAGCAATTACTTGCTCAGGCTAAAAATCAAATTGCTATGAAGTTTTCTACAGACTAAAACATTTCAGAAGCTGTAAAATGTTTAAGTGCCTGTTTCAACTTGGAGCAGGATGAGGGAAGTGACACATCCCTGGCTCATGTCTAAGTCGTGGAAAGTGGTTACCTTTCTTGTTTCCAACTGAACTTCATTTAAAATACCAGTGCCAAAATTAAAGCATGGAGAACTGAGAGGTATTTATTGTTTAGAGTTATTCAGCTGTGCTACACAACATTCCTCCCCCAGGTTTTGTATCAGATGTGACTCCTTGCACAAAAAGACACAGAGCTCTCATCACTGTTCTGCAACCACGTTCTTCGCCAAGTTCTAAGGAGTCTCTGATACACATCGGTCTGCAGCTACTGGGTCACTCCTAAACGCAGCCTTCCCCTGCCAACAGTCCTATTTCAAGCTGTACTCACAAGCAGTAATGGGGCTCCCCATTCTGACTCCTGGAGTCCCATTGCTTTCTGGCACTGGGAAACTGGTTTGCTGAACTGCTGAATAACAGTATTCAATTAAGGACAATACTGAGCTGGCAGTTCTTTACTGAGCTTTCCTTTTCTTAATTTCTGAATAGAACCTTAAGTGTCCTAGCACTTTATTATAGCAATCCCAGTTGGGAGGTAAGTACAGCTAAAGGAAAACCACACTCCGCTTGAACCATCAAGGAGGATACTGAATATAATTATATGCTAAGAAAATTCACAAAGTCTGAAGCCATAGCAACTTGCATCACCAATTCAACCTGTTTTGTAAATTATTTCTACGTATTTATAAAGTGGCACTTCTTTGCATGCACAAAAATAGCTGTTTTACAAAAAGAGTAAATTAGCCAAAAGACACTGAGGTGAGACTTCATTTCTAACTCCTGCAATCTAACACCACCACCACTACAGGCCTGTCAGTCTGACCTCGGTGTCAGGGAAGGTTATGGAGCAGACCATCTTGAGTGCCATCACGCAGCACATCAGGGCAACCAGGTGATCAGGCCCAGTCAGCATGGGTTTATGAGAGACAGGTCCTGCTTGACAAACCTGATCTCTTTCTATGACAAGGCGACCTGCTTAGTGGATGAGGGTAAGGCTGTGGATGTTGTCTACTGAGACTTTTAGTAAAGTACCATTTCCAATAGCATTCTTCTGGACAAACCGGCTGTTCATGGCTTAGATGGATGTTCTCTTCACTGAGTAAAAAAAAACCGGCTGGATGGCCAGGCCCAAAGAGTGGTGGTGAATGGAGTTCAATCCAGTTGGTGGCTGGTCACAAGTGGTGTCCTCCAGGGCTCAGTATTGGGCTCTGTTCTCTTTAATATCTTTATCAATGATTTGGATGAAGGGATCGAGTGCAGCCTCAGTAAGTCTGCAGATGATAACAAGTTAGACACGTGTATCAATCTGCTTGAGGGTAGGGAGGCTCTACAGAGGGATCTGGACGGGCAGGATTGATGGGCTGAGGCCAGCTGTATGAGGTTCAACAAGTACTGGGTCCTGCACTTGGGTCACAACAATGCCCTGCAATGCTATAGGCTTGGGGCAGAGTGGCTGGAAAGCTGTCTGGTGGAAAAAGAACCTGGGGGTGTTGGTCAACAGCCAATTGAATATGAGCCAGCAGAGTGTCTAGGTGGCCAAGGCAGCCAACAGCATCCTGGCTTGTATCAGAAATAGTGTGGCCAACAGAACAAGGAAAGTGATCGTCCCTTTGTACTCGGCACTAGTGAGGCCACACCTTGAATACTGTGTTTAGTTTTGGGCCCCTCACTACAAGAAAGACACGCTGGAGCTTGTCCGGAGAAGAGCAATGAAGCTGGTGAAGGGTCTGGAGCACAAGTGCAATGAGGAGCAGCTAAGGGAGCTGGGTTCATTTAACCTGGAGAAAAGAAGGCTCAGGGGAAACCTTATCACTCTTTACATCTTCCTGAAGGGAGGTTGTAGTGAGGTGGGGGGGTCACTCTCTTTTCCCAAGTAACAAGGCACAGGATGAGAGAAAATGGCCACAAGTTGCGCCAGGGGAGATTTAGGTTAGACATGAGGAAAAATTTCTTTACAAAAAGGGTTGTCAAACCCTGGAACAGACTGCCCAGCAAAGTGGTTGAGTCACCATCCCCGGAGGTATTTAAAAGACATATAGATGTGGTGCTGAGGGACAAGGTTTAGAGGGGAGCCTGGCAGTGCTGGGTTAATACTTGGCCTTGATGATCTCAAAGGTCTCTTCCAACCAAAATGATCCTGTGATTCAGTGAAAAAGCCTTCCCTTAGCAGAGATCACTGCAGGGAAAAAACAGCACATTGGTAAGATGCTTTGGGCCTATAGTTTCCCAAACTGTTCCTAAAGACTCACTTCCAACCCCACAATTTTCAGCTTTGTAAAAACAGCAGTATAGCCAGGGAGGACTAAAGTCTTTTTCAAGTGGTTTTGTCCATCAATACAGGAAACAATTCAAAGGCAACATGACACTGATAGCTTAATTTGTGAAAATGGATAAATACCATATCTGCCACATAGCACATTAACCCATGTAACAAATAAATACAGAAATAGCACTGCAATACTTGGTTAAAAGGTTTTGGTTCACAGAGGAGGAAATTTAATTAAAGCATGTAATGTCAATTACTGTCATTTGTAATTTTATTTTGCTTCCCTAGAAACAATACAGATGCAGGATTCTAAAGTTACCTGCATGTTTGATGCAAATGGGATAAAATTATCTAGGTTCTGAGAAAATCCAGATAGTAGTAGGAAAAAAAAATGCATTTTTACCTAACTTCATTCATGGATCTTCTTCAAAGTGTTGTTTACATGAGGACTGACAAGCCTGCTATTTAAACATATAAGCCAACAACCTAGACCTAAAACAAGACTTTTATGTTTAACAAATTGTGTTAAGTCATCAGAAAGCTTAGGAGGGGGGCAACAGACTAATTCTCAGCTACTGCAAATGGGCCCAGCCTTACTAAAACCAAAAGAATAGCATTGATTGATATCAGAAGATAATTTGGCTTACTGTTTGTACTGATCGATTTCAACTGGAAAATTAGAGGGTCAGGACCTTTACGCTCCTGTCTTCTTTGCTCAGTGCAAAGGTGACAGGGACCTAGAAGCCATATAGAAGAGTCCAAGCCTCTCACCACCACAGTAATAAATATTGCCAAATCTCATCAGTCCTTCTCCTCCTTTGCCACACGCAATGCACTGCAGTATCAGCATCCATTTCTGCTTTTACTCTAACTGCTTTTCAGAAGTGGAGCCTAGCTCACAGAAGCATCCTACCCATATCGTATGCTGCAGGAAATAACACCAGAAATGGATGAATTAAACTTACTGTCAGTTAAATAGATGTCAGGTATATTTCTACCTTGCAAACTATGATCTGAGCTACCACTAGAATCAGCAGGAGAAAATTTGCTGTAAAGACCTCCGAGCCATCTGCCTTTAAGTACCACCACTTCTAAATGGCAAGCATCCGGCCTCTGAAAAATCATTCTTTCCTCAATAGTGTAATGCTACAGTAAAATGGTGATTAGAATTATGGGAAAGAGCTAACAAAAGAAAGATGAACCCAATCAGATGCTTTCTTATGTCTCCAAATGATACACATAAATTGTGTCTATCAGGTTCCCCCAGGCTATTTCAGGAGTATGCAGAACACAAAATGATGCAGATTCATTACAAAAAGTCTAAATCTAATCTACTTGAATTTAAAATGGCAGGAATCACGTAAATGGAAGATGAGCAGACAGAACTCATACGTTGTACATAAGCAGAAACAAGAGTCATACAAACTGGGAGTCACATAAAATGCTGTTACCAAGAAATGATGGGTCAGATTTCTGGCAGTGCCAAAGTCTATTGGTGTATAACTGCATTGAGGAAAGAGGTGTCTCCAAATTGCCTTTCCCAGTCCTCAAAAGGGTGATATGAGGCTGGCATCTGGGATTCCAGGGGTGGCTTTGGGGGTATCAGTGACACTTAACCTCCCCCTCACATTCACCAGGGCTAAAATCCAGAAGTGAAGAATTCCAAAACAGACTGTATAACACAAAGGGAGGAGGTACAATTGTATTTTTAGACATGCAAATTATCAAACTGTGTCCTTCCCAAATAACACAGGTGAATGCTGATAAATGCCATTCAAAAGGGGCAATTCCAACTAGACCTAGGTGGCAAATGCAAAAAATTACACTGTTGAAAAAAAAAAAAAACAACCATTGACATGACACAGTTCACCTATAATATAACTGACAAATAGCTAAAAATATGTTGACAAGATCCTGAGGGATTACAGCTCCCCCAGTATGTTACTATTATTTGTAGTGCACCTTTGCAAGGTCCAAATGTTACTATATACAGGCGGGGCCATTCCCTTTTCTCCCTAAACAATCAGGAGAAAGAGAATGATGTTATAGCTATAAATATACACACTTTTTTATGCCTTATATCATCAACAAAATCTTTAATACAACTGTACACGCATACAAATTCAGATCATTTGGAACAACCAATAATACAGCCTCGCTCTCCTAACAAGCAAGTCGCAGTCCCTGCCATGAAATCAGGACACACTCAGGTCTAAACTTTCACCCAGAGTCAGGGTTGTTGACTTGTTATTGTTATGTGCTGACAATTTAAACTGAATGCAGGAATTACTCTCCTCTCATTTTTTAAGTTAGTTTTGCTGGATTGAAATCTAAACATCCGCAATGCTACTGAAAACACAGAAACAACCTCAAAGTCGGCACAATCTCAGCAGCATAGAACTAGTATGCAGATCAGACCTGAATCGTAACTCCTGCTGATTTCACTTGTGTCACAGTAATACTTACTCAGCAAGAGTAAAGGCAGCACGATGCGTTACCAAATAGCTTACTCAGTGTTGTGATACTTTTTTCTGAAGTGAAAATCTGCAGTGTACTGATTTTCAAGAATGTTCAAAATCAGCTCAAGGTTTGTGCTAAAGCACGGGGGAAAACCCCTTGATTTACAGACCTGCACCTTAATAAACCCCTCTTTCTTGTTACTCTCTCTCTGCCCTCCATTTAGGCTTCACATTACTCGAGTTGGACTTCCTTTAGGCCTGGGTCCTATTCACCAAACTGCATTAATAGACCAATTCCATCTTGTGATCTCCTTTCCTAGAATACTGCCAAGCTGGCAATATGGTTCCTGAGAGACTACTTTCCCTGACATGCAGTAAGCTCTTTATTGACATACCACTGTTCCCATGCAGTTTTGCACCTAAGCAGTGAACTGGATAGCAGTTCCATATGTTGGAGCTGTTACACTTCTCTGGAAAATTGTATTACTTTGGGTAAATAAAAAGCAAGGAGCAGCAGGAAAAATATCATAAAAATGCAGCCGAATTTGTTTCATCCTGCCTCCATCAGCAAATTTGGTCTATGACCTCTGCATATGAGTCATGCAAGTGCTTTAAAACTTGTAGTGATTTATATTTTCAGGATAGGAAGTTCAAGGCTCATGTTTCCATTCTCCAACCATACATTATTTTTCCCCATACAAAATTTCTTGACAATTATCTATGAACTAAAATATATAGGCATCTTTTTTTTCTACTTTGTGGTGCATATTAACCAAAACCATTCATCTCAATAACCAGTCTCTGTGTTCTTGGCAGAGTACAGCTGATGTGTAGGTTATTCCTGGAACCATACTAGGCTGATGCTCTCATCATAGTTTTAGTCATGGAAACAGGCTTCTACCAAGACAGGCATTGTTTGTGAAAAAGGAAATTCCCAGCATATCTCAGAAGTAGTAGGGTACACCACTTTAAAAATAAAAGTATCTAATATTTACATAATGCTGGTCATCAGAAGACCTTAGTCTGTTCTACAAATCAAGTAATGCTTGTTAGAGCTTAGGGCTCTTGTCCCACTGAGAAAGCACTTTCTCTATTCACAGTCCCTCTGCAGCAGGGCTTCCCTCCTTGAGTTCTACATTTATAAACACATGAAGAGCAACAAGTCAAAACAGCGCACATGCACCAGGAAAAGAGAGATGTGTGCCCATCACACACATACAGACTGTTTCTGATTCCACTCAGAACTTTCAATTTGTCTTTCAGATAACATTAGTATACAACGATATTGTTTTGCTGCCATCCTGCTGGTCAGAACCAGTGACTAATTCCCACTGAGGCAACTCCAAACCAAACAGAATTATTTCCGGACTTTTGTAGGCTGCTACAGAATTGGATGAAAGTTTCAATAAACTGGACAGCCTGTTTTCCAAGAGTTTATAGCACTTCTACTATGTGGGCACACTCTAGAATGGTGAGATAAAATGTAACTCTACAACCACTGTGTAAACCTGGTACTTAATCTACGTCTTCGAGATATGGATTTTCATCCCAGAAATGGTAGTGCCAGGGTTCAAAGCACATGGTCCATTCAAGGAGCAATCTGATGGTCAGTACCTGGGTGACCTAACACTTCCCTGTGTGTCTTATAGGGCTCTACTTGAATTCAAAGTCTGCCTTGAAGAGAGCTAGCAGAAAAGGCTACTTCTCAGTTTCTCTAAGCATTATTAGTTGGGTTTTTCAGTCCACAAACCTGTGTCTTCTATGGTCTATTTGGCCTGTACCACAACACCTGAAAGGTTATGGGGAAGGTCTCATCGATTTGAAAGAGAAAATTTGTTTTCCTTTGTGATGCAAGCCTGTAAGAACTATAGTATAGATCTAGATACAAATATGTTGACTTCACCCTCTAGGGACCAAGTTAGGAATTACTGTATTGGTTAGCTGCAACTGACTAAGCTCTCTTTTCCGCCTTCCTGTAAAATTTAACAAACAATTCCTTCATTGAGTAAGAATCTACCTTCACAACTAAATTCTATGGGGCTCTGTGTCTCCAGCACATGCCTCTGTAGGATATTTTATGACAGCAAAACCAAGGTGTCTCGCACATCAGAGTCTTTACTGTACTGTGTAGCACTGTTGTTCTTCCTGCTTGCGCTCTTCAGCTGGTCCTGCCCAGATAATGAGAGCTTTTCCATCTTATTTCTCTAGAGCACTAACAGTGATCAACAGTTCTGCGTTATCTAATGGGCAGTCTCTGGGGTCTGATGAATCATGTGCTGGCAGCTTATTCTAGATGGAAATCTGTGTTCATCTTTGGAAAGCCTTGCTTTAAAATTATTTTCTGAAACATTCAGACTTCAATTAATATTAGTATTTATTTCTAGTCTGAATGAGTTAAAATGCAGGTGAGGCTCCCCTAGTGAATGATCAGCTCAAGCACAAAAGCTGATCTCTGACAGAGCTGGATCAGTTTCAGAACTCTGCTGCAAAATGTTACATCTGCGAACAAGATAATCCTAGTTTTTCTGTTAGGTCTCCAGACATAACCAAGGACCTGAAAGCTTCTGTTTTTCTTCAAATGTTTCCATTTTCATCCTCCCTTTTTTCACTTGAACAGCCCCAATTAAGTTAACAAGTCTGTTGCAGTAGCCAGGATAGTATCCAAACCCTGTTCCATAGATAGCTGTGGTTGCTCTGTAGAGTTAACATAAAGAAGAAAACAAAACCTTAGTTTGTCACTGAGGTAAACATCTATCAATCGTGGGCACAAATGAAGGTCAACACATCTCTGCTATTTAAGAACTAGTGGCACTTTAAGTCTCATGGTATCACTTTGATGTGGACAATGGGTGTTATCACTAGTTTATGGACAAGAAAACAGACAAAAAGAAGAGAATTTGCATGAAGCCTCAGAACAGAACCAGTATTAGCACTCAAGGGCTGCTGGCTCCCAGACACAGGCTTAGTCCACTTCAGCAGCAGTAGCCTACCCTGCCTAAGCTTCGTCGACTTACCACAGCATCACCCTCCTCTCACCCTCTTTATCCTGATTTAAGCTGGCCAGTTTTGAACACTCCTGTCACTTCGTCCATCTCCCCTCTAAGGTCCTTGTTTGTTGTCACCTTTCCACTCTCCCACTCTGGAGATACTGCTGCCACCTTCTCCCCATCTGCACGTTCACGGTTTCCCCCTTCTCCACCCTATAACTGCAGGCACAGAGCCAGAGCTGGTATGTCCAATAGATCTTGTTTTCCAGATCCTGCAGGGAGCAGAACCAGAAGTTAAACATGAAAAACAGTGCCCCATGCTGCCAACCCAACTGATCATATTTTGAATTCAAGTATTAAAAATATGAAAAGAACTATTAACTCTCTCTTGTCCCACTTAGTGACACCTTAAATTGACTGACTGAACTTAGAAGGGTGTTTCCAAGTGTTAACCACTGATTTTACATTACATCCTAGACTGCATAGTTTTCAGCATAATCTCAAACCCCCCTGTGATTCCTGTAAAAAACTTTCTTCTGACATTTTTTTAAAGGTCTTTAAAAAATTAGAAAGCAAATCTGACAGTCTATGCTTCTAGAAAATACTCTGTCAGAATTAAGTTTAAAAGCACTCAAGAGGCAAAAGAAAATAATCCCTGGATCAATCAAGGCTTAGTGTAATAAAGGGAAGATGTTGCCTTTAATAGTCAAAGGAATCTACCACATTGTGAAAGAGCACCAGCCAGCCAACACATGTTGACAAATAAACAGGAGATTTTCAGTTTCTGGGCTTTCACACAGTAAACCTGTTGGTTTATAATTACAGCTCTCTTCACTTTGCCAGGGCAGGGGGACAGGGGCACAGGGGCAGGTGCAAAGCTGTGCTCCACCACAGTAGCACCTGCATGCAAATGCAGCGGTATCAGCTTAGGGGCTCCAAAGGGAACCACTTGCCATAAGTAAATGCAGTTTGACAGCAGCTCCTAATAAGAGGAAGGAAATGAGGGAGAGAAAGAGAAGTGATAGGAGACAAAAGGACTTTACAAAACAGGGCTTTATTGCTTTCATTTGTAGCACTTTCTCTTTGTTCTGTTTAAGCACTGAGCCTTCCAATTCCAGGTACTGCACAAAAGAGATACCTGTCTAGAAAAGTTTATTTCACTCTGGAACTGTCTTGCAAGATGCTTCACAAACTCAGCAGTCCATTATCAGGAGTAACAATGAGCTACCTCTAATTAATTTGGCACAGCCTTTGCTTGTGATACCAATGAAATCAATATTAATGGCAAGTTTGTGCTCTCTCATTACAGCACAAAATGGGTACTAATCTTCTCATGAAGATTTTTGGACCATAAACTGTGTTTGAGGTCAGCGTAGTTGGCTTCTTCCCACCCCCCCTTTTTTAAACCAGGATGGAAAAAATATATAATGATGTGCTATTTAGTACCTGGATAAAAATCTACATTCAGGCTGCCTACACTGAGAGACTGAAACCAGTTCAGTATGAAGAAATCTCAGGCTAAGAAAATAAAGATTTTAGTAGCTCACAGAGCTCAAATTAAACACTTAAATAGGTAACACTAGATATTTCTCATGCTGCCTCACATTTCTCTATTTATTTTTATCTGCAGGATCAGGCGTGTTAGAGAGGGAGGCCTGGTAAGAATTGCCTCAGCCATCATTCTTGGTTACTTACATCTGTGGTCAATTTTCCACACTTTCTTCCATAAAAGGTAAACGAGGCACTGTACTTGCAACAGGATAATCTAAACAATATGAACAATGTTACTGTTAAAGACCATCTGGCTCATCAAGCAGAGTTCCAGACTTTTAACTCCTTGAATAAAGTGTGGAGCCCTGCAGTATATTTTTTTAATCCAAAATTCATTTTCAAAATGGTAGAGATCCTGGAGACACAAAGGACTCAGAGTATAAGGAAATTAATTTTCTGGTTTTATGCCTGTTGTATCTTACACATGCCTCAATCCAGGCTAGAGACAAACACTCAGACATCACACTTTCCTACATAAAAAGCTGCCTAAAATTGTCTTCAAGAAGTCTCTGTGCTTAACTGGTATGTGTGTGGCTGGCTCTTCAGAGGGGAGGCAAGAGGGTTAAATATTTCATACATCACTTCAACTTAATGATCCTGCCACTTCTTAAAAGGTAATAAAAGTCAAAGAAGGGTCACCAAGAATGAGAAGAAAAAAGGGGAGAGGGGTGAGGGTGAATGCAACCGAAGAAGCCTTTTATTACTTGTACGCACAATTTCTTATCTGTTACATAAATTAACAAGTGGTTGGTCTCTGGGAGAAAAATGTTAAAGCAATGTAGGCACAAAATAACCTGGAAGAGGGCAAGCCCGTAGGGAGAAAACAGAGTGATCCAGAAAGTCCAAAGAGCAGAGGAAGCTTTGGAGCTGGCTGTACTCTGTGCGCAAGAAGTCAGCTCTGTGCCTCAGTTTCCCCACCCACTCACAGGGGAGTCACAGCCCATGGACAGCACTGCCAGGATTCACTCGGCTCTGAAGCACTCTGAAATACAAAGCGTCAGCATGCCCCATGCCTTGAAGCTAAACAGCTCCACAGACACATAGGAGTTAAATATTCTTATACATTTAAAAGGCTATGGACTTCAAAACACACTGGTTTTTGAACTGAACAACAGATAGAATGAAAGCTTGACATCGGTCTTTGGTCAGTTTTCTCTCAGCTCTAACTCTGTGATTACTGTGCACAGAGTGGGTTAAACAGCTCTGCAGCACCGTAAGGGCTGGCTGTAACAGAGGGCAGGGTTTGGTAAGGTTTGGGATTTTTTTTCTCAAAAGAAGTTTTAATGGCATTATAAAAAAACCCAACAAAAACAACCAACTGGTTTGTTGAAATATTTTTAGAAATCAAATAAAAAGCATTAAAGTATTTTTGGAAGGCAAAGTAAAGGAAATTAATTAGGGCATAGTTGGAGCTTTTCTTTTTGGGAAAACACAAAAATTAGTTTTCATATTCATCGGTTCCTTGCTTTAAATTCTGCATCTTGCTTTAACCAGAAACATTACCCTATCTGGTTTCTAGGTAGAGCGCACACATGACTGAACTTTCCCCTACAGTAAGTTCCTCCAGCCACTCTCAGAAACATGTGCCCACAACCCTTTTTCAAAGTCTACTCTAATTTGGATCTAATTTTCATTGAAGCTATTATATCAATATGTACTGACATACATAAATTCTTAGCTTACAAAACCTTTTTAAGATGCAATCAGGGCTTTTTTAACTTTTGAAGAAATTGTATTTAATATATGTTCATGACTCATCAACTGAGCAAGCAGTGTTACAGTAAGCAAGATAGGTCAGGCAGTTTTATGATTAATGGGGTCAAAAAGTTAGAATTCATATTTGAAATTTCCGTTGCTCACACTGAAACAATTAACCCTATCTACTGAGCACCAACTACACATCAGCCCAAAAAAATCCAGAAATTTCAGAAAGAAGCAATATTGTATCACAAAACACTTCTTTTTGACTGTGTTCCTCCCCTTCAAAAAAAAAAAGCAAAACACTTCTCCAATTTATCAAGAGATTTTCTGGGTATAACTTTTCCAAAACAAATCTAGTTTTAACTAAGAGATGTTAGAGTACAATGTGTAAACTAGACATGCCTTAGTGGCTATTTTGCTGCAAAAGTGTCCTGCTTTCTGGTGTACCGACCTGAAGTCTCTTTCCTCATACTAAAGCTAATGTTAGGATTGGAAAAAGGAAAACCAAAATAATTTGGTCAATAAGGAGTCTCCTGTGGAAACATCCTGTATGTTAATGAAAACATCAGTTACAAAAGCATCTGCTAATTATATTGTACCCCCAAGAAAAATAATTCTTATTTTAAATTAATTTTTCTTTTAACTTGACTGAGCGCTCATGATAGGAAGCATCAAATGCACTGTAAGCAACTACCGGATTTTAATTAAGGGCATTCCACAGGAATAATACTAACACATGCTGAGTGATAAGCGTATAGGTGCTAACACTGCTCTGCAAAGCCTTAAATTACACGCTTCAGCATGTTAGATTTAAATCCTACAAGACACTGGTACCAATTCCTGGGATTGCAACTTTCAATTAAACCTAGAACTAAATTACTGGATTTCAAACCATTTCTTCAAGCCACACCTGTCTGCTAAGACTTTCATCATATTCACACTTAACCCTCAACATTTTTCATCTAGAAAGTTCGAATGGTCTTTCAAATTGAGTCCTTGTCACTGCTCCATTTCACGTCTCTGGAAACTGAGGCTCATAATAATTAAATATCGAAATCTAACACAGGAACCTGCGCCATGGCCACTGCTTTTGAAAGTGGTGATCGCACCTTGTTACCAAATTTGTTGCTCATTCTCACTCCCACATGATCATCATCTTTTGCACAAGCATTCACATGGCCTTATGACAAATTACATCAGGAAAGAGCTTCAGATTAAACTAATCCACCAGTCATCAAAAAAGGGTTAGTTTTAACCTGTATCAGTTCCCGATCCCATTCACTCTATAGCCACACAAACACTTGGCTTAAGGGAGGCAACACCCCAGGGATTATGATCAGAGCGACACTCCATCTTTCAGTCTGCTTGTAAGAGTAATCAAACTACAGCGCTAATGCTGCAACTTTCTAAACTCCTGCTGCCCACATGAAATCATGCACACTCGGGACCACGTGATCATTCAGCAGAGAAGGTGAAGACGGAATGTGCACTCAAAAAACAATATTCCAGAAAATGCAACCAACATTAATGGATGGGACTTCAGAAAGCTCTGGTAAAACTGAGAAACTCCTTATGTAGCACACTGCAGCTACCAAAAACTTCACATGTTCAGAGGCCAAAAGGGGAAATTCACTCAAGAAAATATTTGGAGAGAGGTTTACTAAACATGCATAAAAAGAGTTACTAATGACAAATTGTTGCAGGCTGGCAGAACATTCCAACAGCCATCACATGTGTCTCATACTCGTCTACAGCTGTCCATCTCTGGCCAGGAAGTGCTGAGCTGGTTGGGCCGTCACTTGCCTGTTTCTGTGTTAACTAGCAGATATAAGAGAGAGAGTTGCTATTTATAAAAAAATGCTTAAGTGAAATATTAAATCAACAAAAGAAATAAAAATCTAACATTTCTATTTAGATTATAAACATTAGAAAAGTACCAGATAATTATACCACTGGTGTAATTAGGCTTTTCTTTCAAGACCTGAAACAATAAGATTTCTCTGGAGCCTGTGGATGGTCTTCTCCAGTAAAACACCCAGGGGAAATACTCTACGTTTTGCAGGCAAAGCAAATAGAAATTGCACCGTTCCATGCATGTAAATTAATACAGTGGAGTCTGCAGCCCTTATTTAGGAGGCGTGCTCTAGGTGGGAACATTTCAGGTTGGGATTTTCAGAGCCAAATATTAGACTTAACAACAGAATGTTCTGCTGAGTCAGCACAGTAAACTTCTCTAGTTGGCTTTAAGAACCTCAGTCACATGTTTGCATCTAACTGAAGAAAAAAGAAAGATGAAGGGAAAAAAAACAAACCAAAACAAAACCCATAAACTCTTTACTCCTGATCCAGGACTATTCTCTATTTGAAAAAGTGGTTAATTGCTCTTCTAAATAACGTTAAGCTTACTCAGACTAAATCTCACCAAGAAACAGTTGGCCAACTTTATATGAATTTCACATGGCAACATCCTCAAATTTTTAAAACCTCATGCTCACCCTCTTAGCCAAGCCACAGTTGAAGAGCTACATGGATGGAAAAGCAGTGGAGACACTGGGGAGAGCTTTGCACAGGCACTTTGACACCTGGAGTACTGTGCCCAGTTCCGGGCTTTCCTGTGCAAGAGACACATGGAGCTACTGGAGGGAGTCCAGTGAAGGGCCACAAAGATGATTAATGGCCTGGAGCATCTCTCATGAGGAAAGGCTGAGAGACCTGGGACTCTTTAGCCTGAAGAAAAGACAGCCTGGGGAGATCTCATCAACATGCACAAATATCTGAAGGGAGGCTGTAGGAAAGACAGAGCAAGATTCTTTTCAGTGGTGCCCAGTTACAGGACCAGAGGTAATGGGCACAAACCAAAACACGGAAGGTTCCGTCTGAGTATCAGGAAAACCATTTTTACTGTTTAAGGGTGACTGAGCACTGGCATAGGTTGCCCAGAGAGGTTGTAGAGTCTCCATCCTTGGAGATATTCAAAAGCCATCTAGACACACTGGCTCTAGGTGGCCCTACTTGGGCAGGGGGGATGGATCAGATGACTTTCAGGTTCCTTCCAACCTCAGTCATTCTGTGACTCCAGGCACACAGTGATCTTTGTAACTCAGCAGCAACACCACCAAGAGTGATTGTGAATGGGGGAGACATAGTATCTACCTCTCATCACACTGCCTGTATGAACCCAAAGTCCCAAGACTCTAGGACACACAGCAATTCTGCAACTCAGAAATGCTCAGAAGGTTCAACTACTGCTGCAAAGTGGAGAACAGGACTCCCACTGCAAGAGCAAACAATCGAGCAAAGAATCCACCAGGCCATGCATGCCCTCAACCACTCTTCACATGCAAAGACATCAAGTAACTTACATTAAGGAAATCTAAGCCATGTGCATTTACAGGAACACATCATTTTTCTTGAATTCCTAGAAAGACTTAGATTCATTTAGTACCCTGGTAAAAAAGCAGTATTGCACAAATATGCTCTGGGCATAGGATCTGTCATAAATCAAAATTATTAAGAATTATTTTGTCTTTTATCTGATGTTTGATATATTTCAATAACTATATAAAAATCCTTATGCACATCAGGAAGTAAATTACCTGTGTACTTTCAAGAAGAAAGTGTGAAGCTAACATAGATCACTTCTGAATAAAAAAGTTATCCTCTCCTTTTCTGGAGATTGACATTACCAAAGTGGGTGGTTGCTTTCTGCAGATGAAATCCCTGAAGCTGCACATTCTAGCCCATACTCTGTAGTAACTGCTTTGAAGCAAAAATAAAAACACTTGGGACGCTGCTGCTTCTGCAAAGGTTTCAGTGACAGTAACAACGTATGCTAACACTTTTAAAGCCTGATGAACAAGGAGGACTCCACTAAACACAGAATCCTCTACCGTGTCTGGATGAAACAACTGAAGAAAATTGCTGCAGCTGATTGTACTGTCTCTAGGTCTTGGCATTCATTATTTAAGCTCAGTGGAAACTGTTGAGCCTTGAAGTAGACTGACTCATGCACTTTAATTTCCAATTTCCTGCAAACGATCCATTAGTTTTTGGCAAGTTTCATACTGCACAGTACTTCCATGAAAAGGGCAGCTTCAAAATCTTTCTGATTTCAGCAATGGTTTTTGTAACAGTTTGATGAAAGTAGAATTTGTACTCATGCCCTCACAAAATTGAATGTGATCCCCACCTGAAGATGTCCAACACACTTATCAAAGGTAAATTAATGACTTTTATCCTAAATGTTCTCTTCAAATGTATGTGTTTGAACAAATCCTACAGGGCTGTACTATACTCTCCATGAAGCAGTGGGCATTTAGCAGGGAACAAAAGAACAGAAGTTGCGTTTAGATGTGCAGTGTTAAGTTTTATTTGACAAGGAGAGTAAAAAAAAATATTTTCATACTACCTACACTTCTCCCAAAAGAACACTACACCTCCTATACTTCTCTGGGTTTACAACAGCTGAAGTGAGCCACTTGATAAGTAAATGCTAATTCCACTATTTGAAACTGCATTGTTTTTAAATTTACCATTCCCTTCAAATATTTTGTCACCAAGTAGTAACTAAAATACATCAGTAACTCAAAATGGAAAATAACTGTGGTATCTCCAATGCCACCATTTAGTAACTGTAGATAGAAGTGGTCTAGTAAAAGGTGACTAGCAAAACTCTTCTTCTTCCATCCCCAGGATACAATTATTTAAAAATGAGAAAAGAGACAAAAGCATCAACATACATACACATGAATATAGCTTTCAAAGTACTTGGTAGGATTCCAAAACCGTACGTGCTCCAGTTGAGCAGATACAGTAGAAAAGCTTTCCCCCCTAAAATTTTTTTTTTTAATTTGTTCATCTTGCAGAGTGTGGGGCTGGAGTCTTGTGTTTATCCACAGTCTAAGAATGCTACAGTAAACAGCAGCACAAATTTCCTCACTTCAGCATATCGAATCTCGATCTACACAAGGCAATGACAAACTGGTTGCAGAGTTTTCATGTTCATTCAGTTCCCTAGCCCTTTCTCCTGGATGGTCAGTAAGCACAGATTTTCAACTAAGATTTCCAAAATACCATACTCTCTATAAGAACTGACCCAGCCTCATCCAAATAATTTAACTTAAGTGATACAACTGTCAAAAAGTAATGGATTTTTGGCCATGGGTAAGTTTAGACGCAGCAACTGGGCAAGATGGTCTAGCAGCAAAAAAGTTTTACAAAATAGAAGCAAGCTCCAGAATGTTTTGAAAGGCTTGTTTCTAAGTCATTAAAAATACAATGTGTTGGACTAATAGGGTATTAGACATTGTGGACACTTAAGCAGCTATTTAGTCACCTAGACCCGGTACGTAATTTGGGCGTCCAAAAGACACCTACCTCAGATGGCAAAAGTCTACCAGATACCTAATTCCTAGTATCTAAATATATTTTAATTCCTGATATAAATATCTAAATGTCTAAAACAGTGCTGGACATGAACACAGACATAAATGCCATTCAAAAAAGCAGGTGCTTATTTCCCAGATTCCTTCCCCAAGCTAGACTTTGCACAAATATTTCTACCGTAAATAAGATATACAAAGATGGCAGATCAAAGTTATAATAATTATTGCCTACTGCAGAGGGGCACCTTACTTTCTGCACAAGCAATGGGATATTCGATGTTTCATGGCAACGCTGTTTCACTTATTTTCTTGATATGTAAGTTATTATTCTCCAGTTAAATGCTCAAACAATTTGCATATCCCTAACCTCTTTCTTTTTTTTTGACTCTAATTTCCCCCTTTTTTAAAATGTGTAGTATCTTGCAGATATGCAATATTCAATCTGACAGATCCATTTTACTCTTTCTACTACGTTTTCAAGCCTTAACATAGTATGTGCCTGATTTAGACCTTAAGCTCTGTGCACTCTGACTTGATTCATGTATGTACCTCTTTCAGCACATGAATAGTTTCTTGACTTGTCTACTTGACTTGTCTACTTGCACGCTTATTGTTAAGTGAGGAATTAAGTGGTTTGTCAGACTGATCCCAAGTGCTTAGCATCTGAACAGCATGAATTTTTACTTAGCTGAGTAAGAAAACCTTTCCCAGAGCTTCATCTCTCTATCCACGCTAACTGCCTACACATGACTCTACTTCCCTGACAAAAGAATAAAATTTTCAGAACATTCTCATCTCTCTGGGATTTATTGCTGAAACTGGAGACCAATGGTTCGAACTGGGGAATCAAATGAAGCAGAGCTGGTATACTAGGCAGCTAGGGATTAAGCTAATTTGTTAGTGCCCTTGCTGTTTCTTGCTGTCAGCCACTATGCATCCACTCTTTAAATTCTGAAAAGAACACCGACCTTTAATCTGTGGTATTAGTTCCTTTGACAAAATGGAAGATTATGTCTTTTTCCCACAAGCCTTCTTGCGAAGCTTAGCCAGCTTCCATCTGGTGTAGCTAATTAAATGTAAGTTAACATTAAGTTAAGAGCCAGCTCCAGCCCACAGACCTTCTATTCTGCAACTGCAGAATTATTAATTGGCCAAACTATTCAAGTATTTAATTCCAATTTTTGATTCCTATTTTCTTCACTCTCTCATGAAAACAGGGAAATGTTTTTGAAGACATATTTGCATAATTTCAGCTCTGAAACACAAAACATTAAAAAACGCTAATAAGATTCTGAGCAGCCATAAAATTGTCAGGTTTTTTCCTTCTGTATTTGACATGTTAATAAAGTACTGCCATAATAGTGTGAAGGATCTGCCTGTTATGCACAAGGTCTGGAATCACTGGAACTGTACACTTTTAAGCTGGCCATGACCCACAATCTGGCCCTATATGTACTAAAACTAGAGAGAGTAGTTGTATTCCTTATTCAGTCAAAACTTTCTTTGACCTTCATGGGTGCTCTGTCTGAATGAAGAACAAAGGGATTAGATCCAATATGGGGAGTTACTAATTGTAATCTTGCCCACAGTTAACTTTTGATAAAATTAATTTGTAAAACTGAAAATATAGAGAACCTACTAAGTCAAAATGGTGCTTTTAGCATTAAATCTACATAGGTCTTGTACCTAATCTGTTTTGCTGTATTTATTCGATGTTAGAAAGCAAAACTACAAGCTTCAAGACTTTTAAAATAAATAATGTGGCAAAGTTGGATTTATTAAACTATTTTAACACCTGACATTACTTGGAGAAAGATTGTTATTAAGTAAAACAGCTTAAACTTATCCAAATCCTCCTCCTTTGGGATAGACCACAAAGATCACATTAAGAAATACTATATTAATATAACATCTGCTGCAACAGTATGTAAAGCAAACTAAAAAATGCAGAACCCAGAGAACTTCTGCCTAGTTGACACAAACAAAAAAATTAAACACCAGAAGAGATGATGTTAAAAAAAAAAAACACAAAAAACCCCAAACAAACAAAAAAACTCAGTTAAAAGTTCAGTTTCATAGAAAAAGCTAAATCGTATCAAGACATGCAACAGAGAGTACAAAACCAACAAAAACTGTGCATGGCACAAAGCACTATCTCTTGGAGTGACACTAAACACTGACAGGAGACCACTGCTCTCTCTACTTCTTACCCCCACAGAAGATCACATGAGTACACCAACTCAATTCACCTTTTCTGCCTCGGTTGCCCCAAGCAGATGGTACGGATAGAACAAACATTTGTCCTTTTCTGTCATCACTCAAAAATTGTCAGGTGTTCAGAAATGCTCCGATGAAGATGTTCTGTGTGAGGGGGGGCTGTCAGTCACTATTGTTATGTGGGAAGTAGAAATGGACAAGTAATTGACTTCTAAGAGACTCTGAAAATAAAAATGCTGTTGTTACAGAGTGCAAGACCAACAACTGACATTAAGCATTTTTTATTAATTTTATTTATAATGTGGGATTTTCTTATCAACTCATTCTGTTCTCTCTGCTACCCATTACATTTTTATGGCCTGCTTGATAAAAACTTTTCTCACAAAGCTTTGAATCTCTGTTTTATCCTCTGACGAGCTTTGTTTACATTTCTGCTCTTACTGTACACACCAAGTCTGTTTTCTCCATAGCTCACCCTGGGAACGCTCTTCTGCATGCAGAATTATTACCTCTTACTTGGACAAAAGCACTTAGCTCAGAATGTCTGATAAAATCCACTGGGGTAACTCCTTAAAAAATGAAATATGAGACACAAAATGCAATCTAAATTTACTAGTCCTACTCTAAGACTAGACACAATCTTCTTCCAAACACCCATTATGATTCAGTTCATATTCAAAATACCAGACGGGCAATACAGCAAAACGCTGAGCTCCATTCTGACACACTTCTAGCTGATTCCTGTGAACTTGTTCCTGGCGCTTTCCCACTCACGCCAGCTTTCCTCGTGAACTGGAGCCACCTTGTGCCCTATACAGCACCTGCACCCTGCTGCCCAGTTAGGAAAATTTTTATTTACAAAGCATTCTGTGCAAGAGACAACTCCCAAAACATATTTATTTGGATTCTGTATAAATTGTTTCATTTGTGAAAAACTGTTTTAAGTCAGTTAAACATAAACAAAATAATAAAGATGTAAATCAACTGGATGCTGATTATTTTCTCCAATCCAACCCATTAGTGCAATGAGCTTTTAGGAAGCATGCGAGACATTAAATCATTTCAAACACTCCTAGTATAATGAGGAACACCACCACTATTTTCCAGTTTATCATCTGTTCTTACCTGTCACTGAGAGTTATAACAAAGGTGACAAGAATCCAAAACCATGAGCTGCTCTGCTGCATGTTTTATTTTGCAGCAAAACAGTAAAGTCTCTTTTATGGTAATAAATTTGAGTGCACAGGATACAGTCTTAAAATGTTTACAAGTGCTACAGTTCATATTTGGCTTCTAGCCATGAAATTCAAACCCAGCTTTGAAACATCCCCAAAATACAGAGCTGAATTTTTTTTTTTTTCTGTCTCATTATAAAATAGGGATCACATGCATCAAATAGATCCGGACATATTTCCAGAGGCTACTGGAGCAAATTCTGACTCAGGGCTAAATCTACAATATTAATTTTTTTAATTCTAACAAGATCAATATCAAACGTCTTGAAAGTATGAGAGTACTGAGTCAATACATATTTCCTTTCCTTCTCAAAGCAAGGGTGATTGTCTTTATTCCAAGTGAGGAGGACAGATGTGACTATACCTTCTAGTAAAAGTTATATATTTCATTTAAACACGTGAGACCTGACATTTCTTCTTAAGCCTGAAAGCATAGTCCACAAAAACACCTCAACACGCCATCCCCCCCACCCCGAAAAAACCCCACCAAAGTGCGAAACCCAACCCCTGAACTACATAGTTACAACAAAAACTGTTCTGGCCTTTTACCATTCTTCTTCTTCACGCACTCTGACGACAAGTTAGGCATATCATCTTTCGAATCCAGCACTGCAATACATTATACTGCATTTACTCTGAGCACTCTGACATTATCATTATCTTCTTTTGTGCCCGACAGCAACTGCAGCTCCTATAATGCCATTATTGTAATTAAGAACAATCTGAACCATTGACAGCATTGCCTCGTTTGCTCTAGAATCCGCTGTGCATTAGTGTTCTTCTAAACCAATATTTCACTATTAATAGTTTGCTGCTTTAGAACTGCCTACAGTTAAAAGCAAAAAAAATTTATTAGACCTCAGCCTAACTAGATGGGCAAAGAAGAAACTTGTTAAGGAAAAAATAAATGAAAGACAAACTGTTATGCTTTTCTTTACACACATTGAAAATGGATTCACACCCTGCCAACCTATTCAGGCCGTTACCCAGGTGAGGAAGCTTATTTTGGCTTGCTTCAAAAGGACCACCTGTACACATACAAAAGAAAACATCTCTCTCTTCTCCCACTAAATGTAGCCGAAGTACCTCTCTGTCTAAACTCTCCCTTTCATTAATCCAGCTCACAGTTGGATAAGTAGGGCACAGCAATTTAGGCAGTCTTGACTGGGAAATTCTGACCTTAACATCCACCCTTGCTGCACCTGTGCTCTCAGGCTGCCTGCATCCGTCCATCTGCTTGCAGAGTATGACGCCTGCTTGTTTGCTGAGCTGGAAGGTGGTCCACCATAACCCTATGACTGCTTAACACCCAAGTCTTTGACTGTAATTCCAGGGAAACAATCAATTGTGAGTTAAAGAACTGCAGGTACAACTGGCAGGACAGCACTGACACAGTAACATGCACCTTTCTGAAGCTAAGGCCAGAAAGCCCAAGGCCAGGCCATGAGAAGCAACTTACATTTTAACTCTGCAGTAGATGGGAAGTTGGAGTATTAAGTCCTAACGTAAAAGAAACCAGCAGTCATTACCTGCACACTAACTGAAAAGGGCTATGTTGAGGTCTACCCGTTGAACATCACTGGTAACGTGGAGCTTCATATATTTGTAGTAGACATGAACACAGAAAAGCACTTCATGAAAATGACCAAAGGAACAAAACTAGTAGAAAAAGTTGACATCTCCAAAGGATAATGCAGAAAAACATACATGAAAAAATTTATTTAACCACTCCCTTTCTCCATCCTGTTTCTAGCACAGTTAACTTCATCTGAACTGTTTACTTGTGCACTGCTGCAGCCTCCAAAGCCAACAAGCCAGCTCTAATTAGAGTACTTAAAAATTATCTTACTGCATGCAAAGGCAGGCAAAAGAGATTCAAGTACACTTCAGTACAAATACCAAAGATGTGGTAATGGATTTTCTTCTGTGAACACACATTCCATTAAAAAATGAACCCTACACTAAAGAAACATTCAGGAAATTATAATGCTTAGACTGCATTTAGGATTTTTGGTGCTTTTAAAGCCTTTGCAGTATGAGGTTGTATTTTCATGTCTGGGAAATCTCTACCGGTCTGGAGATGAACAGCCACTCCTCACTCTACCATGCCCTTCAATCTCTGCCCCACCACCATTACTAAAGTCCTTTTTTCCAAGTAGCATTTCCCAGGCTTCCCTACGAATAAATGTTACTATCACCCACTGCTGGGTCAGCGCTATAGACTGGTCTATCACTCCACAGGAAGGGAGAAGAAAAGAATCAGCTCTATGCTAAGCAGATATCAGGTAAGCCAAAAGGACTTTACTAAGAATGACTCACAGAAATACATATTCTAGGTGTTTTCTTTTGCAGAAAATAATTATCTGAGTAAAACAAGATGAGTAGGATATTATCAACCATGGTACACTATGTGGTGCTTAACACAAACATCAATAGGAAGTCAGTAAGAGAAGTGAGAAGACTAAAAGAAAAGCAGTATTGCTAACTCATGACCAATGTGATCTCTAATTTTGCATTAAATCCATATATATAAGAACATTTTATAGTACCAAATGCAATTATTTCACAGGGACTACTACAAAACTAAAAGGAAAGGAGAACATTCGGGAGACTGCACAGCCTTGTTGCTTAACTCTGCAATTCTTTAATATTTTGAGTATTTTATTTATTTGTGGTTGAACAGTGGCACAGCCTAGAGCCAGGTGCAGGATTCGCGGGAACAGATGGTAGCTAATCTTCCTAATACAGCTCTGCCAATACAACTCACTCTTGACCAGTCCTATCCCAGATTTTTTTTGTCCCTCTGGCCCTTCTTTTTTTCTGGCCTGAGCACAGGTTGTCAAGAGGTAGTTGCACGGTAGGCTAAGTATTCACATAAGGCTGCTGATCTGATTTTGCTTTCGGTCCAAGACATCTTTTGTTAGTATTTCACTCTGGTCACCAAAATGAATTAACTCACTGGCACACTCAACTCACACATACACACCCAATCCTAACAGGGACAGGGGTACTCAAACCAAGGGAAGTTGTCTATTAATAAGTATTAGCACACAAAACAAAATAAGTGACAATACATATAAAGAGCAAGGTTCTGAGTGCCTTGCTTCTCAGTGCTCTTAGTACAGCTAAACACTCAAAAGAAGCACAGGAACTACCACGAGCTAGAGAAAGCAGAAGGAATAACAGAGAGCAAGCTAAGCTCCTTCAGCCCAGCATTTGGAAGAGCTGCAAGTGAAAACGTGAAGCACTGCAAAACATCCTGCCGTCCACCTCGTCCTCTCCCATGTAAAACGGCATCACACTGCTTCCAGCACAGCACTGACTGCACCTAGTGCAGTGTTAACTGTCCTTTCAAGGGTCATCTCTTTTTGGTTTTGACTCCAGTTTAGCTAAGAAAATAAAAATAGCCTATTATTAGGGATACAAGTCAACAGCACCATATATTTTAATAGGAACTGGTGTCGGGAGGAAGACGACACAAGCAGCAGATGGAAAAGCAACAATATTTTAGGTACACCTCAAGCACTGCTTTTCTCAAGTTTCACTTCACAAAGAACCATGCCCCTACAACTGCTGATTTCATGTTCAGCAACACCAGCATTTTGCTGAAAAAGAATGCAGAACTCTGTGGATTAAGTTAATAGGAAGCACCTGATGTCAGACACAGTGAAGTAACAAAAGAACTGGACCCTCTATATCTTAATCTCAGAGAGTAAGGCAGAGAGCCCACTATTAAACTATTCGGTCTGCAGGGAGGGCATGGTTTAATGGTTGCAGAGGCATTAAAGAGGTAAAAGAAAAAGTAGGATATATCCCAGAGGGTCTGTCCAAGGATAGTTCACAGAAGCACAGACCTGTACTTACAGGAAGATGCCTTTAAACCGAGAGGCTTCAGAAGATGTAGAACCCCTCAAGCAGTAATCAAACCCAGTGAGAATGTTTTTCTTTGTCAGTCTTGGTCTATTGGTCTTCTCTCACCTTCAGGGCAGATTCCTTAAATGATAAGTGAAACACTGGGGTTCTAAAAGTACAGATTCTCTTGACAGCACACTCACTTTACTGAGGACGAAAATGAGAACTTCGTATTTAGTCTGTTCTACAGCTTACTTGGTTATATCCACCTTCACGTTGAAAACTGGATGCATGTTTTTATGAGTCTGATATGAGGGACAGCATATTTTAAATCTGGAGATGTAAAGAAAAAAATAGCATTAAAAGAAGGGTACACCAGTCTGAATTGGTCTGTAGATTTTTTTTTTTTCCTTCTTTCCATGGCTCTATCCTGTAATTTGGAAGCAATGGAGGCTCTTCAACCACTTGTTTAATGCTGATTTTACTTCACCACTTTCATCTTTTTTACCTTTCATCTAGACAATTGCTACACATCTGCCAACTACAGCAGACACTGAAAAATACTGACAGAGTATGCTGTCACCCATACCTTCATCACACCTGGCCAGTCAGAGGTACAAGCTTGGTGGGCCAGACCAGTTCCCCTTCCCTCAGTAGAGATCCTGAACCATCAGATACCTGAATCTTTAGATGATCTCCAGAAGTCCCTTCCAACGGTAACTATTCAGTAATTCTGCAACTCAAGCTTGTCAGTCTCTATGACAGCACGGTCCAGCTGGCAGCTTGTGGCCACCACCCCTTCCCCACAGATGGGGAACAGCTGCGGTAGCAACAGACACTGCCAAACCACCAAGTACCCTCACCCACGTCTGCTCACAGCACCCTAAAGAGCTCAGCAGTGACCACTGAGACCAAGGCAGCAAAAGGAGAAGTGGGGGAGCAGCAGCTGTTGAAGATCGGAGAGGAAGGGGATGGACATAACCCTACGGGCAGACATCCTCCGTCCTCCAGCCCCGTCCCTCTTCCCAGACCAGCAGCACCGCAGAGAGCAGCTGCTTTCTGCAGCCAGATGCCTTGCTTTGCTTCTCTGCTCCTCTTCACCATGCGCCTTCCTTTAACTCATTCCGTGCATGTGTAGTTTTATCCTATATGAAAGCTACAGATTCAAACAATGAAGAAACTGCTTAAATGGGAAAGACACAGCAAATAAAAGGCATACTTCTGTAGCCAATAACTTGCCCACAAAATCTAAGGCTGCTTTTAGAAGTCAAATGCAAAGACAGAATTCAGTGGCTCTATGCCTGCATGTGGGTAATCAGAGAACGCAGAATTAGTGGCTGCACTGGGTCAGAACAGTAGATTAAAGTCCAGGGTCCTGGCCCCTGGCAGAAAGGCATTCTTAATGATACAGAGAAAGGCAAACCAACAGAATTTTTTCCCTTGGTATAAGCTTCTTAACAGCTGTGGATTTCATGATAGATATGTAATGATTTCTGAATCTGAAATGTCTGTGATGGCCTACATGATTTGCATGTGGGCCACAGCAGGCATATCATTTTTTTTTTAATCTACAATCCACCAGACCCCAAATTTTAGCCTCCCCTCTCCTTTAAAAAAATATTTCTGGCATTCAAAATGTCCTATAGCAATACATTTCAGAACTTAATCATGCACAGAGTAAAAAATTACTAAATTCTGTCACTTTAGTTCAAAGGCAACTGGATGTACTTAACGATTGGGGGTGCTCTTGTGGGAGCAGGCAGGAGAGCCTGGCTCTGTATCCTCTTCACACACATCCCCCACTGCATGTATGGGTCCTCCTGTCTCCAGTGAAACGCCACTGAGGGCTCCTTTGACTCCCCTCTGGCAGTGAAGAGCTTGGCAGTGCTCCTGCTTTGTGCTAATCTCAACACTGCCAGCACGTTTTACAATCCTGTATGATCTAACCCCTTCACATACATTTATGCATGCTAGGAGACATTCATATAAAGCAGGCGCTGCTATGCACAGCTCTTCCATGATAGGGTACCTCTGGATATAGACTCAATAACCTGTCTGGCAGAAGTGCAGGCATCTGGGACTCAAACGTTCCTGCACAATTGCTTGCTGTAGATGAAACACACGGACCAAACATAACTGAATTGGGCCCTGCATGAATATTTGGTTACAACAGTTAATATTTTAGAATAATTTTGTAATTATCTGTGAGTTCTGAGATTCAGAAAAGCATTCACAGGTAATATTTTCATATCTTTCTCTGAACCAATCAGAGAAAGAGCCTATTAAAAAAAGAAAAAAACCCTCATGAAACCAAAACCAAAGAGAAAATGCACTAGATAAAATTTCCAATCATGAGTCCGAGCAAAACTGAAATACCAGAAACAATGTTAAAGAGCAAATTACAGAAAGAAAAAAAGCCAGGAGAATATGCAAGATAAATAGATAAGGAGCTCTAGGTTGCAAATTATTGCATGCAGGGGCTCTTCTCACTGTTTGTGAACGCATAATGCCTAGCATAACAGGACCTGTCCCTCCACCTAGCCACATACAAATAATAACAGCTGCTTAAGGGTGCCTTACAGATAACAGCTAAGAGTGCCGATTAGTTTCTGTTTATTGCAGAGAGCAGCACTTGTGGCAAGAGGAGGCAGAGGCAGGAAGGCAAGACCCAAACGCTACAAAAGAATACAGCAGTCCTTCTTTCACCCGCACAAACACAGCGCAGCATGGCTTGACAGACGACAAACAGCTTCAAGCATGTCGGAGCTCTCATTTACATACACGGCTACGAGTTGCATCTGGAAGGCTATTGCCATCACAGCATAAGCAACAGTTGGGTGTTCTGTCTACACTGATGGAAGCGCTTCAGAGGCAATTATCCTTCTTTCTACTGAGCAATCTCTTCAACGGTCAGACCAGAGAGGCCTCCCCAGATATCCCCTGACAATTTGGATTCAAAGGATGGAAACAAAAACCCAGTGCTCTCCTCTTGAGTAGTTTCTCTTCCTTTCATACACTACAGATGTGCTCAGAAGGCTCATAGAAATGAAATGACAACAAACAAAGCAGGTGAGCCTTCCCTCTATTTTTCTTTTCACTTTCCATGTTCCTTCCACTCAACAGAAGTTGCTCCAGGGCAATAATTATTTCAATGGTGGTACTAACAGGTTTTGCCCAGCGTCAGCTATGCAGCTGTCTATGACGTGCCTGTGGCAGTACCCCAGGGACATGGGAGTATGTAACACGGTATACAGGGGAAAAAATAAGCACATTTCGGTTGCTACGCACTAAGGTTGGAGATAAAGTGCACTATGTCAGACATCAAAAAGAGCTGTTCAGCTATTCTGACGGCACCAGAAGGCCTAGGGTCAATGTTCTGATATGCTGCAGGAAAAGACAGAAATTCAAAAGTACTGATGTGAGTGACAATAAAGCCTTCCCCATGCCATTTCCTTTTCACTGAAAACACTATATGTCGTCTTCAAAGCACCGGTATGAAATTAGCATTCAGTGGCTCATTTTCATTGTTTGCACTACATATTAGCAAATACAGTAGTAGAAGATATACCAGTTCTTCTGCCAGCTTCATCTGCATTTTAAATACAGCACCAGGTGAGTGCAGTAGAAAAGGCCTGCAAAGCATTTAAGCTAGACTAGAATCTCTCACATGAGACACAGACATGCAAAAAAGTCTACCGATGTGAAAAAAAATAGTCCTTTGCGCCAGTACTGCATTACTCAAAGTTGCAGAAGGTCCAAAGAAAATAATTCAAATATTCAAATTCAAATATGTCAATTAAAATTCAGTAGAACACTTCTTGTACACTGAGAAATAAATTTGTTTCATAGTAGAATACCCATAGCCAGATCAAGGCATGATGTCTCTGTCAGTGAGTCACACAGCAAGGCATTTTAGTCATGGATTCCAGAAAGACAAAAATTTGACTTAAAACACCTGAAAAGCTCTCATCGCCCTACACCTATTATTAATTTTAAATTTGTTCTAATTTCAAATTATTCTGTGAAATGTATGATGGCAAAGATTAAGAAATTCAAGGTTATTATCAAGAAATAGCAGAGTGTAAAATATTTTAGACTGTTAACATACTCTTCCCTTAGGCATACAGAGAATAAGGCCTACTGTAACCTCACATATCAAAACAAGACATACAAAAGAAAAAAAAGAAATATCATGGGAGCTAGAAGAAAATTCATTCCTTTCCTGCCCATCAACACTAGGGAAGAAGAGCAGTCAAATTACTGAAATTGATGTCAAACCGACTCAGCCCACACAATGAGCAGTAATTGCTCTCTACCAAAATCACAGGTCCAAGCTGTCTGCTTCCCATCTGTTCCTACGCAATTTAAGCAATTCTGAACTTTGCCCTCCGTTCCCAAATGTGTCATAGATTTATTAGCATGTCAGGGGCCAATTCTTAAGATTCTCCACTAAGGTAAGCTATTAGGAGGAGTGAAATTTCTGTGTCTATAATTGCCAGGCCAGGGAAATTGAAGGGGGACAATCACACATGACCTTACTGAAACCACCATTAAAAATTCCTAAGATAACACAACACACACTCCTACATCTAAAAAAAGGTCATTCTGTTCTCTTCTTGCTCTTGCATAAAGATATGTTTAGTACACCATGCAGACTACTATAAGGAGCTTACAAAAAAAATTGTGGTTGGTTTTTGCTAATACAATGAGCTCCACCATGTATCTTAACTGCTGCTAGATAAGAACTGGAATCCTCCAGTAGCATATATGGGGTGGCTAAGTCTTTGAATGCTTTTCAGCAATGAAAGGCATGGAATCTTACTATAAATGACAAATAATCTTTGCTTCAGTTGTAAACAGGTCATCAAATATTCTAGTATTATCTCACGTTTTTTCATTAAGAGCTAATTATAAGTAATTCCACACATATTTAACAATTTGTAAATTTTGTTACCTTAACAGAATTTATATACTATTTAAAGATGCAGCTGGTCATGCTCTCACAGGAAAGGCTGAAGTACAACGTTCTCATCTGTGAATTAGACCAATGGCAATGAGATACCATAAACAAAAACCAGGCTAAGATCCTGTGTGACAGACAACAACAACAAGCAAATTTGAGCTCCAAATTTCAGATTTTACAAAATATTCTCTTAATATTTAAGGACAATGTATTTTCCAGATTAACATATGTCTTAAGGCATGACTAATCCCTGACTACATCACATGTGGACTCTCAAGTAACAGGATCTGGGGCTACTCTCTTTGTTTTGGTCAACAACTCGTACTGTGGTATTAGAGGATTCATTTCACTTGTCTAGGCTATTCTCATCTCTAACATGGGTGGAACACTTACCACTGACAAGAACTTCAAGGTTCCTAAGGAAAGGCTTGCTATATATTTTTATATACATATAAATTAATGTTATTACAGAAACCCATTTTCTATTGTATTATAAACTATTACGACTGTATTATTACTACATCTAAAACTACATAGACTTTACTGTCTTTATAAATAATCTGCATTACTCTTCACTGTAATGTCACTTCAGATCCTAATGGATTTTCATTTGGTGGAGCATTTTAGCATGGGCTCTACTGCTGTAATATATAAAAATACCATTTTGACAATGATCAAATTTGCATAAATGCAAAAACCATGTACGTATAATCATATATCATCTACAACACTTAACTCCATATATAACACAGATAGTACTAAAGTGTAATTAGTACACTCCCTACAAGAGATAAAACGTTTTTGCATTATTTAAAAACACCAATTCTTAGCCCTTGCGGTAAAATACTGAAGTAAATCAGTGAGTTTCTGTCCTCTGTGTAACAGCAGAACTTACACCAACTGAAAGACAGGGAAATTTTCAATTGCCCCTTATTTATCATACATGCACCAATTACTGCTGAATTTCTTGACCTATCACTTAGCTGTAAGACCTGGATATGCCTCTGAGTTTTTGATTGCAAGCGTGCACCCTGAGCATGGTCTGGTTTAACATAGAGGGGCAGAGGAACAAAACAGAGCGGTGTGTGCACCCGCCCCTTGGTAGCCCCTGAGGGTGCACAGGTTGGAAAAAAAAAAATCATACTAGCTCTAGCCAGTTGATCAGGAAACTGGGATGACAGAGGCATCTTCGGCATAGCCACCTAACGAAGAAAGAATACTTCCTCTATTGCCCATACATTAAAGATTACAATAAATTCGAATAACCAAAATTGTTGCCTCATGAAGAAATACCGACATAGGTGAAATCCAGAATGTGGATTGACTCTCCTGGAATATTAAAACCACAAAGCATAAGACTAAGAAGGTAAAAGGGGAAGTGAATACCCTATACAGAAAAAAACACAGCATCATTTCTAAAAAGTTACTAACAGTTCATCATATTTAGAGACCTCACATGATTAGAGATCCACAGTCACAACAAAATGGGATAGATATCTATATGAGACTAACAAACTGGATCAGAGATAGATCCTGATGTTCTACAAATATATGAAAGAAGAGTAAAGCTGCCATCTAAGAGTACTTCATTCTAGTTTACAGAAGCTGAAGGTCTAACCATGGCCACCAGAAAAAAACCCCACTTTTTTTTCAAATGCCGATGACTTATACTTGAACATTTTCTAACACATTACATGTGTTAACAGTTGAATAACCATGGTCACGCCTATGACGGAGACCCATCTCTAAAGGAAACCTCCCACTCAACGCAGGAAAAAAATTAAGGAACAGAGCCTAGATGATACAAGCAATCTGAGCTTCTATATGAAGTTCCTAGCTAAACTTCAAATACACCTGGAGCCATACAAACTGTGGCAGGACAACCTAAGACAGAACTCACGTGTGTCACAGCCTGCAAGAATTAAGGCAACTCATTAATAGTTTCCAAACCTGTATTTATTTCTAGTGGAGGAAAGATTAGGAAGCATGAGGAGGACAGGCTTCACAGCAAGGATTTACCAGCTTTGAAGCTATCTGAATCTGCTAAAAACAAACAAATGTGAAAGATACCACAGTATCAATCTCACTTCTGTATGTTCTTCCACTAAAGAAATGTGACAAATATGTACAGAGGTCAGAAGCATGTTAAGATTAATTTAATATAATTTCTTCCATCATTAAATAACAAAACTCACAAGTTTAAAGAGAAGTCTCCAAACCACTGTTATTTTTAAATAGACTTTAAAAAATTGGGAAACACAAAGGACAACATTAATGTAAATACCAACATGATGAGATAATGAAATGGTGCGTGTCGGTTTTAGCCAATAAATTTAATACAGACATAAAAGTAACAAGAAGAAATATTATTTCACAGAACATATCTTTATGTAAGACTACAAGACAGTGGATAAAAGTAACTGCTACCTCTAAGCTTGCTGGAAATTTGTGACTTAATATTTGTCACTGAGGAAAATAACATTGTTTCATAATAATACTGGAGGACATACTAAATCTACTACAAACAGGCTAAATTAAAGATCTCTGAACATGCCTACAATACACTTACCACAGAGAACTGTTGATAGTTCAACGCTGCTAACATTCATGAATAACTTAACAGAATAATGTAACGAGTGGGTACCTAGTAAAGTTTGCCAATATTTACTGTTTCATCAATTTCTTGGCCCTCTGCAATGATCAGATAAAGCCAAATAACTGGAGCACAATTGCAAAACAGGTATTGTAATTGACAAGCAAGCCCATGCCGCTCAGAAAGAGGACATGAAAGCTACAGAATGAGGGGCTCTACTCGCCAAAGTTCTATCACCCTTGTCTGCAGCACTGGTGCTGCTCTGAAACACTGTGCCTGGCTCCATTACCCATGTATACATCAGAAGCAAGGGACTGCTGAGCATAATACCCTTCTTTGCACTTGCAAGCAATGAATGTTGCTTGAAAAACTGTTTCGAACTGATTGTTACTTTGGCTCTATTTGCATCGCATTTAAATAAAGATCAGCTGTAAAAACGATGGAGGAGTGAGGTTAAATTCCAATTCTCTGTCTCATGAGATTTTAAATAGGCAAAGTCAGTAGTGGGTGGATGTTAATTCACATGTATGGTCAAAGAACCAAACTGTTGTGCATGCTCGGTGTTCTTCGAGGGTCCACTGTTGAGAGGCCAGGGATTTTTTGCTTAGTACGAGAATAGCAGTCAAGTTTTAAGCCTCTAAGGAACTATTACTATTATAAACATCAAATCAGTCGCATGCATTACGCTGGTTTCTCAGAGTAACGCCTACTGACCACGCTGTACACCAATACAAAGCAGCACATAACAAGTCAGAGGATTTCAGCATCGGGTTTCTGGGCTTTTGCACCACAACTAAGAAAGCAGGTACTCCTGACGGGCTGCGAGGCGCGGCCCCGGCGTGCAGCGCCCGCAACCCGGCCCAGCCCCAGGTCCGGCCCAGCCCCAGGTCCTCCCCAGCCGCGCGGAACTGCCAGGCGCCCGGGCCCGCAGGCCTGTCCGGCGCGCAGGCCGCCGCGGCCCTCGCCCACTGCGGGGAAACAACTCTCCTTCCCCAGCGCGGGCACCCCGCTCCTTCCTGGCCTGTCCCACTCCGACCTAGTCCCGCGGTAGGAGCTCAGCACTGCGGGAGCGCCGCGAGCCCGGCCCGTAGCGTGGCGACCCCGCCTCGGCACAACGCACAGCCCGCCCCGGTGCGGCGGGAGGTTAGCGGGGGCGGCAGCAGCGCCGACACTGGGTGGGTGGGTGGGTAGGGTGTCTCCCCGCCGGCGCCCGCCCGCGCTCCGCCACCGTGACGCGCTGGCACTGGCCAGCGGCACCGGCCAGCGGCGCCACGGCCCCCGCCCTGTCCAGGCGAAGCTGCGGGGACAAGGCGGGCGCGCTCCTCCCCCGCTGCTCTCCTGCCCACCCCGCACGTCCTTCCCCAGTCAAGCCCCTTCCTCCCGCTCCCCAGAGCCTTTTCCTCTCCGCGTCTCCTCCTCCTCCTCCCCCTCCCCCATTTTAAGGTAACTCCCAGGAAACGTGTAAACCTGTAATTCTTACCTTCTTTGGCTTTCTTCCTCCTCGCCAGCGTGCCCCCGAGCTTGCCCAGGAAGGAGTCATCTTTCTTTCTGGACGGAGGAGATTTAGGGGTGGGGGACTTGGGGGAAGAGGGGGACTTCTGGGGGGAGGTTGCCATGATGGCCCAGCCGCCGGCGGCGCTCGGGGATGGAGGAGACGGCTCCGAGGCCTCGATGCCGTGGGAGGCTGCTCCCGGCTCTGAACGGAAGCGGAATTATTTCAAGCATTTGAGGCAGCTCCTGCTCCGCTCTCCCGGCTCTCCCGCTCCTTCCCGCCCTCCCGGCGCCCGCCGGGGAGGGCCCGCTCCCCTCTCCCGCCCCCCGCCCCTCTGCGGGGGTTCAGCGCGCGGGGTCGGGTCCCTCGCGGCTCGGGAAAAGCGCGTGTCGCACAGAGCCCGGCAGCAGGAGCCGGGCTGGGCCTCGAGGAGGCTGCAGCCCCGGGGCGGTGTGAAGGGCGCGCTGCGCTCCCCGCCGGCGCTTTTCGGGTGGCTGGCGGTCCGCTGAGGCACAGCACAGCGCCTCGCCCCATGGGCCATCCACCTCTGCGCTGTCTTGCAGGGGCGGCGGTCACTGACCCCGGCAGGCTGGTCAAGTGAACCAGCGTAGCTGACCGCACACCCCAGAGTGCTAGTTAACGTGGGTGCCGAAAGGTAAACGCAGGTATAGACAGGCAGGACCAGGACTCAAACAGCACAATTCATCCGTAACTGTTCGTAAGTGAAAGCTCTGCAAGAACGGGGGGGTTGCAGCTGCAGGCAGATGTTTCCACACCCTGTGGTCAGCACAGATAGAAAAGAACTAATGAAGAAATAAAGTGTCACTAAATAGTTGTGCGAGTTAAAGTTCAAGCTTACAACATACGTTTTGGTCTTGAGCACACTGTACCGCAGCTCTTCTGCCTGTAGGTTTCAGCTACATCTGTTGTCGAACTGGGCGTCGTCATATCCCCCTTTTCTGCAAAAGAAGCCAACAGTTGTAGTCAAACCAGTATAAAAGGCAGTGGGGAAGAAAGGTGACTTGGCACAACAGATTGCCTATAGAAACCCTGCTTTGATTTGCAGATGAGCAGCTTAAGAGAGAAGTATCTTTAAAACAGGTAATTTGCTGTGACTGGTTCAGGAGGCACCCAGGACATGAACAGCATTAATGGATGCACCGCTAGATGCACTACCTTCACTTACCACTTAATCACTCGATTAACAATTCAGGCAAAAAGCCACACACACTTCATGCAAATATCTAGCTATCTATTAGGCATAATAAGTGAAATGAAATTACCATGAGGATATTTCTAAATCAGCTAATAATTGTGTTTTTACAAGCCGGCAACAATTGGTTAGCTGATGAGGGATAGACATCCATGTGTATTTGTTGCATGCAGTTAGTATATGCCCTGGAGAGAAACTTTATTCATCCATACTGCCGTCAGTTAAAAGCAGCAGTGAGCCCAAGCCGTTAGCACAATCTCTCCTTTCCTCACCTGTGCTCTCTGGCTCCTAGCACCAATTGTGTCCCGGGGCTGTTGACTACAGAACAGTCTGGATTTCACACATTATTCTCTTTTTACAGAAGCACTGCTCACACAATGTATGTATCAGGAGATGACCACTTTTGAATAATTTTTAAGAACATGATAGAAGACTATTTCAAAAGAAGGAGAAACACATCAACCCCTTTTTTATAGACATGCAAATCTGTGGCACTTACAGAGCAATGACCCAACTAGATCTCCATTCGGACCCACATGACTGTACATAGATGTCAATACAGGATTTTGTGGGCATGGCAGAAGAGACAGCATTTTGACAAGCACAAGCGTGCTTGCCTCTGCACCACTACATTTGTGTTAAAGACAGGAAGAACAAGCCAGATACCTCACGAACAGTAACGGGTGCTGGGTTGTGCTGTATGGGAAAGACAAAACTCAACATGCGATTGCCAAGTCTTACACAAAATAGCTGAAAAGAACCAGCATCTTTCCTATTTCACTACATTCAGCATATGTAAATTAACGACAAATGCAATATTACTTATTTAATAGCCTCATGAGCTATGGGGTTCACATCACAAGGAAAAAAATTTTAAATGAAACTTAATATGTTTAAAATCAACTTTATCAAATCTGGGAACACAAATACTGTGTGCTTTAAGTAATAATGCTAAAGCAACAGACAGACTTAAGACTTACTGGAGGGTTTTATGGGGTTTTTTTTTCAGAATTTATTTGCAGTTCTTTGGGTATAACATTATTGCAGTGTTTTTCCACTTATGATGTTTCTCTCTGAGGATATTACAACTTTTTTCCCCCTGTATCTTAACTTTTGAACTATATATGCTTTTTTTTTTTTAATCTGGGAATATATTTGGTCATATGACCTTAAATTAATATTCCATTGAGCACAAAAAGCCTTACAGATACGTACAAGGTCTACATTACGGCAGATGCAGGAATGTTGATTTTAAATGCCTAGCTCTTATTTATACAGTATTTTAACCACAAATAAAAGCTGCAGTAATAGAAATTCAGTGGGGATTTTTGTTTGGCTAGGGTTTTGCTCTGCTTTATATTTGATAATTGAATACTTTTCACGATCATGCTCCATGATCCCACACACAGGACACAGTAGTCAGCAGGCTGCTGTTCAGGCCGGCTCCGCTGCATCCAGCATGTAGAAATCTGGAGCAGACCATGAGAGCTCTCACCGTGATCCCTGTCAGCACCTTATTCTTTCAGCTGCCAACCAGCAGCTCAAACTAATTGTATCCTGATCACATACATACTTTTGCCAGGCAGTAAAAGAAAGCTAAATCCACATACTTCAAATAATTCTTATTCACCTGCATATCTGTCCATATGCAGCTGGTTTTTATTTCTTTTACTGTGGGACTCAGAATGATTACAAACAGAGTCTTACTTTCCGAGTGAGGCAGAAGAGGCAGGGTGCACAATATACCAGCCACAGGCTAGGCTAGTAAGAAAGAGCACTGCGGCAGCCCAGCTGGTTAAGGCTGTGCAATAAATTATTCATTTATCTTAGAGTTTTCTCCTCACACTTTTTCTCCTAGGTGAACCTCTGCTCTAGCCTTTTGATCATCTGGTTATTTAAAGGATGGAAGTGGAATTTTCAAAAGTGCTCTATTGACCTGCTGCTCTTGCTGTGATTGCCTACGGTAACACCCTTTATGGACTTCAGGAAGACCAGAACTAGACCAAAGTCTACCCTTTTTATTTTTCTAAGTACTTGCGGTCAGCCTTCTACTGACCTGCCAGTTCTGTGTGGTTAACTGCTGAACATGCCCGCCCCGCCTGTAGTAATAGTTAACAGCACATTAAAAAAGCCTGCTCAGAAAAGGCGGTCTCTGCATACAGGTTACTTGGTGGGTGTTTAACGTCTATTTCTTGATGGGAATTTTCTTGAGAGTGCCCCAAAATACCTGAAGAGCTCTGTCAGGAGCTGGCACTCCTGAACTCCATGAGCAAGACACACCAGGCATCTGCTCCCTCAGGTGAGGTAAGGCCATGGCCAACGCTGGCAGCCCAGGAGGCTGGGAAGCATGAGCTGCCTCCAGCCCTGTCCTGCAGGAAAGGGAGTTTCACCAGGAAGCCCCACTCCTCCTCACGTGGCTGTGGACAGTGGCTGCCTCTGCACACCGCTGGGAGAGGTGGTGCTGGGAACAGGGTAAAGCACAGCCATAGCTGGCTGGCATTTGTGCATCCACATCTCGTGTTCCATACCCATAGGAGAAGAAAAACAGCATACAGCATATAACATCAGGATCAGGGGTAGAATGGCTCCAAATATGCATTGCCACCATCACTTAAAACTCACACTGGAGGATAAATTTGTTTCCAGCTAACAAGATGAATTAAAGATTGAGCATATGCTTATGTCTGAAATTAAAACAGCTATATGTTCTCATCAATTTGTACCTTCTTTGGGATAAGAATCTTCCCTTTAAATAAATGGTATAACAAATAATAAATTAACATAGTTTCATAAAAGTATTAGAGTATTTCCAACCAGATTCTTAAAAAGTACAATGTATTTTTTTGTTGTACATCAAGGAGCAAAAAGAGAGTAAGATGCAATGAGGAAAAATGTACATGAAAGACAAAAGGCAGCATGTTGCATACAATCACAGAGATTAATTATTTCAAAGGAAAGAAAGTGGGTTTTGAACTCTTTGGTAACATGAGGACACCCTCCAGGTATTTAATGCCTCTGATAACATGTTCCGTCAATCATTTATCTATAAATACAGGGCCACGTTTACTTTCATTTACCTCTGGCCTTCTCAATAGGTCTAGAGAAAAATCAATATTATGATTTTTTCTTAATAAGTTTCACTTGTGCCCTTCACTTGTGCCTGTAATTTTGTAGAGCTGCATTACATGAATATTCTAGCACATGCATTGCTGGCACGCAGGGCCACCAGGTCTCTTTTTGTAGTTCATGGGAACCACAGAAGAAACCACAATTTGTTCATAAATATGAGGCAAAGAGATTTAGGTGAAAATCAGTAAAATACCTTAACTCATCACAAAATATTTGCCAGGATCTTTGTTCAGGAGATGTGGCTGTCATGAAGAGTGCAGGGATAGTATTTACATGCTTACATGGCAAACCCATCACGCTCAACTATGCAAAAACTCGATGGTCCATGCAAAAGCCAGCAGGGACACCTTTAGATCTTAACAGTAGCGAAGTCTTAAAAGACCTACAGAATCTCCAATCTGCTGTTACTGCCACATCCTGTTACTTGCTTGATCCAGAAAGAAAACAATGTATGTCTTTCTGGAAAGAGACTACTAGACTAGAGTGAAATTCTTAGCTGAAATCAGATGTGCATTGCACTAAAAACTAGAAGTTTCAAGGCACATGACCCTCTAAGTTTGTTGCCTGTGCCCGGAGAAACCTGACCAAATACCCTAAAAATCAGTGATGACTTCCTTTACCTTGGAGGCAAATGGATTGATCTTGAGTCAATAATGGCTTGCAAAACCCTTTTCCTGAACTTCTTGTCCAATTGAGTTTCTTTAGACCTATGATCTTTTGAAGCAGCAACAAGGGGGGCACGTGTGCGGTGAATAGGAGGGGAGCCTCAGTAAATTCCTGCGGTAGCATTTCTACCCACATCCTGCTCCTGGGCCAGCCAAGTTCCCCAGCTGTTGATGAGCTGGCTGAGAAGTCAATGTGGTTGCAAGGTTTTAAACATGCATAAACGTTTGACATATTACTTCCAGTAAAGCCATCAGGCAGGTAATTCCTGTGCAGTCCTGAGAACTTGTATGGTATTATCAGAGGAGTCACCACCATGCCCATCTGCCTCTGAGGCACACAAGATGGAAGGGAAAGGACATGACAATAGAAGAAGAACGCCAAGTTCAATTATGCCAAAAATTACCTTGAGCTCTGAAAAGAAGCAGCTGTCCATCGGTCCCTCTGAAGAGTACTATCAATCAGTTCAGAGTCATTGAGCAGGGAACAGTGGTGCAGACACAAAAATAAGTCCAAATCTTGCTTATCCACTTCTCTCATCTTGAGCAGCATGTTGTTTTGCTCTGTAAGGCTCTCCTACTAGTAGAAAGCAATAAAACAAGATGACCTAATAGAGACAAAGTTAGTGGAATTTGAAAATTGGCAATTAAAGTTTTGATCGCCAATTCTTAGTGATCCATGCAGTGACAATTTTCCTTCAAGTCTTCAAGGAGCTGTCATAATTTGTATGTCATGCCTAAGGAAATTAGGTGGTGAATTTCTATGTGCGAACTTGTTACCTCATGGAGTCTGGAACCTCTTGTGTTAGAGTTGAATGCCCTCTAACTTCAGGGTGTCATTCCTAAACTATAAAATGAAACTGTGAACTGCAAGATGGTGTGATTTACTTACCAGTATATGCACTAAGAAAGTGATATAATTTCATATCTAGAGATCTTTCCTAGACACACGTTATTACATTGTAGGTACTGGTGGAGAGAAACTGCTATGGAAATGATTCAGGGACTTCAGAGAGTGAGATATCATTTTATTTTTTCAAACAGAAAATTGCTCACATCTAGTCCATTTAGACATAGTCAAGACATTCCAGCACATTATACCCAACAATGACAGTGCTAAGGACTTAAAAATGAACATATCTTTAAGTTAGTGAGTCAATTTAAAGAAAAGATTGAGCAGCAAGAAGACTCATAACCAAACCAATGTTTAAATACATTTCTAATACAAGCCAACCATATCAAATTGACCTGTGAACAGTGCACATAGCTTCTCCTTTTTCCCCTCCTTCTCTACTCTCACAATATATGAAGACCTGCTGTAAATGACTTAGGAGTTTATTAATTTTCTAAATCACTTGCATGTTCATTTTTTGGATCTAATCTTGTGAGGTACTTAATATCAGGCAGGATAACAGCCTGATCGGTTTTTCCACCCAAGAGTGCACACACGGTTTTGGGTGGAGTATGTGTTATGACCACATGGCATCCAGAAAAGTGTCTTTTTAACAAAGAGTATTTTTGATGTCCATAAAATGCTGATTGCCCTCAGCTTCTGGTGACTCTAATCCTCTCAAGAACTCAAACCTTTGGAGCTAAAAGGAAAGCACCCTTTCATATTTGGTTTTATAGCCGAACAGGTATCTGCTGTAAACTGAAATCTCAGGGCTTATACACAACTCAGAGCAACCTGAACCTACCGATTGCAGTGGGTACATCTCCCCTGGGAAACAGGCTGGACCTTGGTAGGGGAGAGCAACTTCTTCCTCAGGACTAGGGGCATTGGGTTTGTCTGAGCCTGCCCTTCCTCTTCCGCTTTGTAGAGTGGCAACACTAAGGCAATTCAGATTGTAAAAATGAGGTGAAGAAAACCAATCTTTGACTGATACAGCTGGAGGTTTCCGCTGAATTCCCCTCCTGTGCAAAGTACTAAGAAGTTTGCTTTCAGAACTTCTTAAAAATACCTTGAAAGCATTATGACTCTCTGTTCTCTACAGAAAACTGTGATAGATGTTCTAAACAGTCCTGTTCTATGGGATTACATGAGGCTTCTGGGAACAGCAATAAAATCCTGAAAATTTCTCCACAAAACTGGAAATACCAGCAGATCTCAACAGAGGAAATTAAAATATTTATTCCTGCCTTGCCTGCTCCTACTTTGTGTCAATCTTAAGTAACAGAGTTAGTTTAAAATCAATTGCAGCAGTCTATCTCAATAAAAAAGTAATCTGAAGATTAGGTATTCTTAGCCTATGAATGACAGAAAAAACAATGTCTGATGGTGTTTGTGGAACACATTCAAGGATTCTGCTATTCTGTCTTTCCACTGCGATGAAAGACAAATTATATTGTTAAAGCCCTACCTGCTATGTTTTAAGGGTATCCCTTCAAGTTATAACTGAGAACATTGTTTAAAAATCTTAATTCATATTTTATTACCAATTATTTACCAAATCCATAAAACTATCCACTCGACTATGCACAGCTTTACCTATACATAGCTGTTAGAAATACACATTTATCAATCAAAATCAGAGACACCATCCAAACCGTAAAATGTAACCAGACACTCTTGTCCTCTTTGAACAGTCTAATAAATAAACATAAATACATAAATATTGCAGAAGAATAGTATATTCCTTGCACCAATAGAGGTATATTATTTATCTGTGGTGAACAGTAAGATCTGCTTTTATCTTTAGAAAGGTTATTTTAAATTTCTTACAATACAGTGAAAACTTAAGATGATTCATAAATTACTGTGACAGGGTCCAGTGTGCCTGTTACCCTATGAGTACTTACCAAAAAGTTTTTTAGTTTAAAGCTTTTGCTACAGGAATGCTTCTAGCTTTGGCTGTACCATAGGCAACTGCTGCAAATTAGCACCATACACAAAGTAATGAGAACACCAAATCTTCTCAGTGCGTGAGGTAAAATGATATTCAAAAAGAAACAGTCTTTCAGTTTCCTCTTGTTTTTTCAGTTTGAAAATGTAGTGCATCATACATACAGTTGGGAATACTACCAATCTTAAATTGCAGAATTATCTCAGATTCAAGAAAGTACTTAAATTACACCAAATACTGAGGAGAACTTCTGCATATCTGCTTTGCCAGTATCTACAAACGTGTACAAAAAAGATAGGAGATGGTCCTTTAAGCAATAAAATATGCACATATATTCTTGAGCAGCAAGATGAATGTAGTTTAAATATGCCCATTTTCTATCAAATGTTAACGTTACAAGCTCAACATTTTTTGCAACCCTTTTGAGGAATTATTCTTGGGGAGAACTTTAACTGCTACGCCACTCATCCTATGATACTATTGTGATGTATTTCATCAAGCAATTGTAACGCAGTTAGTCTGGACTTTTAGTCTGATTTTTAAATTATCATTTAGCATGTTTTAGAGAAGGCCTTAATCTGTGACATACAAAAGCTTTTTAGAGCATGTAACAGTCTTAAGGGTAGTCACTCCTTTGATAATCCCTTACCATTTTACAAAATGTGGGGATTTAATATTGCTTTAACTTCCTGTTCAAAAATACACAGTGCACTAGAACTTACAAATACCTGGAAAATTAATTTCTGACGTTGCATTTACAGCAGTTTTATTGAGTGCTTATATGTAGTTATCAGTGAAACAACCCTTCCTCCACCAGAAATAAAAATTAACCTTATTTTTATGAGATGCTTGTTTTCTGACCTTTAAATAGTTCAACATGGCTGTGCCAAAATATTAACAAAACCACACAGAGATTCAAACAAACAGATGGAAGCAATGCCGTCCCCAAAATACTGAATGATGTCATCATGTTTCTCAGGAACTCTATTTGCAGCATTAAAATAAAATTCCAAGAAAACAACAGAGTTCTGATTTCCCTTTCAGAGACCCTGATGCCCATCAGACAGATAAATTCAGTCCTTTTCTGTATTGTGATGATCCCTGAAGCTGACAGTGAAATGACTCACTTCAGCATGAGCAGAACTGCTTAAGAGATTGTGGTAACAAAATGACAGGTTTCCCAAATAAATGGATATAAAATTTGAGTTCCTTCATTTTTCAGAAAACTGTATGTCTGTAATTACAAATATTGCTGAAATCATGTTTATTTGCACGCAGCTGTTTAAATCCTGCTCAGCTGATAGCCTCTAGATAATACAATGCTTTCAAAGTGCTGGTCTTCTGCTTTTTCTTTCACTCTCTGCTCCTCTAAGGTAGACACGAGTTTGTCCCTTTTTTCAACCACTTTCATCATCTCAGTAAAAATTTCATCCTCCTCATTCAGATCCATCTCATCTTTAAGGCTGTCTAAAAGATCACAAAACAAGAGGTTAAAATCCAGATTACTCAGTTGTTATGTTGTGCATTTTAACTGTTGGTGTACAGGTCGCATTAATATTATAGTCAATGACAAATGAAGTCAATAGAAGTTACTCTTTTTCATGTTACAGTTCAGGGAAAATTTCTCCTCCATTTTTCCGGCCATCAAGGCTTCTCATGTCTCGAGTAAATCTTTTAGCAAAACTTGGACTGGAAGGGGTAGGAAGAGCACTACTTGTTTATAAAAGCATTTAGGTTAGAGTTTAAATTTAGTTTATACATGGTAAGAAGCCCAACCATTAAATGTAGCACCTGTAAGAAAATGAAAAGTGTTTTTCAGAAAAAATATTGAAAACTGCTGTCACTTAGAATCCATACGCTTAGAACAGAACGGGATATTTTGGGGTATTCAGTGCTGTGAAATCCCCCTTCTCCCTGCATTCCTCCTTCCCATGTTCTCCTTTCTAATACCAAATGAAAGGACAAGCCCAAACTGTAATCCCAAGTACCTAAAAGCAACTCCAAAATACTGCAGTGACCAGTCATGCTACAGTTAACGTAAAAGCAGATAACGTGGTTAAAGACATCGCTTTCCATTGCTGCTCGCCATTGCATTTAGCTGGATGTTGCTGCCTGCAGAGCACAATTAGTGAGATTACATGTGCGGGTGCTTCTGACCCAGCTCAGTGTAAAACTGGACAGGTTAGCTTAGCTGTCTTCATGAGAGGTCAAGTGAGATCTCACAAGTTGCGTTTTGCTGGCTGACCTGCACTCACAGAAGAGCACAGGAGGAAGAACCTCAGCAACTCTGGTGGTTTTTGGAGCAAGCAGGGACTCATATGGACATGGTCTATCACTGTTGGCTGGAGCATACTCTCCCCTCTGACTTACCGTCAACAGCCATTTTCTCTCTCAGCTTTTGTTCCAGTCTGCTCTGGTGGTCCTCCAGTTCTAGCTCTTGGGCTCTAGGTACAATCAAAAGTATGTTAAAGAATGAGCTTTTTTCAATAAAGACGTACATGTTAATATTATTTCAGCCCAGAGATTCTGTGTTCCGTTCATCCAGTATTTCCTCCTCCAGGGTAGTCAAGGCTAAAGGCTTTGCCTGAGCGTACATTGCATCAGCAACGCCACAAGCACCACTACCAGCTTTTGCGTTATGTATCAGATTAAGCTCCGTCATACATTTCAACAGTTAAGGCTTTAAGCAGCTGTGCTTTGTTGGTGGCACCCACAACGTGATTCTGGGTAGAACTGAATGCTCCCATACGCGAAGGGTCCTCTGCACAGGAACAGACCCCGTGGCGAGGGAATCAACACGCGTGAACACGCCCAGGTATCACCTTGTGTCCTGCAGTAATAAAAGTAGCCTGCTTTTGGTCTTTTAACTGTGCTTTGCGGACAGCGTGAGCAGGAAGCGTTGCTACCACAACCCCCACTGACAATCGAAGGGGAAAGAAGAGGTTTGGCCCCTGGCAGCATCAGCAGGGCTGGGGAGACATTGGGGTGCAGCTGGAGCCAGAGGCTGGGCTGCAGCTCCACACACAGCACAGGGCGCTGACTGAGGGATACCCAAATGATGAATGGCAATGTGCGACCCACACGGGTGTGAAACGCGGGGCTTTAGATTATTGTATAGGACTGAAATGAACCACTGTGAGAGGGAAGGGTGAGGAGGGCTCAGCTGAAAAATCTGTGTTCACAACAGACTGTAGCTACTCTGGGTACATTTTTTCCACGACAGTCTCAAACAGCAGCATGGGGCGAGGTGTTCAGGTGTATTGTAAGTACGCGCTTCCCCTCTCCATCCTTAGTACTAATGCTTGCCTTTACTTACATAATCAGGAGCTCCGACTCATAACGCATTAATTTGTTCTTCTCCAGGACCAGCTCAAACCATTCATGTAGCATCTGAGTTTCATCCTTTGTGCCTGAATCTGTTTAAAATAGGAGACTGAAGTGTGCGTTACCAGCTTTCCTTCCAATGCTCTTACCACCTAAGTTCACTTTAAAGAGCCCTCATTTGTAAGCCTAGGCAAGTTCAAATGTAGATTTTTTTTTTTTTTTTTTTTTTGCTGTCTGTAATTTACATTAGTAATGTCTGGGTATAACAGGTAGAACATTCTTGTCTGCATGTGGTTGGATGTTGTAGTTTATTACAGTTAAAGATGCATTAGATTTAAAAACGCTTTTGGTTTGGAATTTAAGTTTTTTCTTTCAAATAATCATATAGAATTTATTTTTAATGGGTACTTTCTCTTAGTTCTGTCTTTGATAACATAATATTTCTATTGATACTGGACGCCAGCATCTGAACAATACGTGTAAGAGGATATCCCATTAACACAATCGGACTTCAGGATGTATATGCTGGCAGGTATCAACTTAGTCCCTGCTTCCAGTGGGCATCAGATGCATAATCAAATCCTCCACAAACTTTCATTCATTTGCCAACTGGCCTCTGAATCTGCATCTGCTTTGAATGACAGGAAAGGCCAGCGAGCTCACAGCTTGACTCTGCCTTGCTGAAGAGGAGGATGGATTTCTCTTTCTACCAGGTGAGGGCCTTTACTGCTCCTAAAACGCCATCTGTACAAAAATGTTTGGCAATGAAGAACCCCTGGGTGTTCTCAAGTGGCAAGTCAGAGCACGTATGTATTTCTTTTCCTCGCTGTCCTTATTAACATGCTCATAACTTCACATTTTCTGTTCACTGTCTTCACAAAACCACCCCACCACCTCTTAATGCAGAATAGCAGCAGCGATGGCACTGCGAACACAACTCCCACAACATCTGCTCTGCCCACTCGTCGTCTGTTGCCACTCAGGAGTGAGCACTTTAGGAAGCAAGTATCTTACACTACTCTAGGTTGAAGCAGCAATGTAGGTGACAATCTGACCCCTTCAGAAGCATAAAACCAACAGCCACCCTGTGGCTTCTGTCTCAGCACGCCCCCCACACTGTGGCTGCAGGTTAGAGGCAAGTGCAGCCGGACCTGGGACAAAGCAAAAGGAGATGCCGCCAGCGGGCAGGGGAACACGGCGCTCTCCTCCTCAGTCCTTAGGTCATGCTGCTACATAACCAAGCATAAAATCCCCATAAACCAGCTTGGCTGTTCTCTGGGAGATTTATGTGATTTCTCCTGCTTTAAGAGGATTGCACCTTTATTTCAGATGATTGAGAGAGCTGAAATTTAAGGCCAAAGGTCTCTTGTTCAAGCTCCAGAGATGACAATGACAAGAGTATTGTTAAACCAACAGGGAGACATAGCCAGAGTCCTGGACAGCTCAGCAGCATTTTGGATGCCTCTCTGTTGTCCTTTTGAAATATGCTTTGTTCTTGGCCCCAGGAATCACCCTCTTTCCTCTACGGCTTCAGCTATCCCTCACTTTAACGCCAAAGCCAGGATTTGACTCCATTCAAGAAGCCCATCTCCTTCAGGTAGTAATGATCTCACCCAATGCAGCCCCTTAGCAATCCTCATGAGCAGGAGGAAAATGGTTGGGTGTGGGGATCACCAGCCCATTTGTGTGCCTTCACCAGGCACTGCCATCCCAGAAAGCCCAGGTCACCTCCTGCCAGCACTGGAGGAATTACGCAGCCCCCCACACCAAGGGCAGGAGTCATGCTGGCTTGGGTGCAGTTCTGTGATTTCTCATCAGGATTTGACCCCCCATCTGAAGTTACCATGAAACAGGAAGATAAAGCAGCAGAAGAGGGCAGAGCAGTCTTGGTCTGATTTCTGCCTGATCCCATTAGAACTTGGCAGTAATGGATGTGTTCCCGTGGGATCTTCCAGGTCAGCGAGCGGTGATAAAAAAATGTCTTCTCAGAGTGACTGCTGGAGCAGATCTCACTGGGACGTGCCAATGCGGCTCCTCACAGATCCAATGCAGGGATGCAGCCTTAGTATTCAGAGCCCTAGGTCTTTGCGTGCCACCATCAGAAATTATCATCAAAATTTGATCTATTGTACTGTCAGTAAAACCATTGCAGTTGCAGGTAGGCATGTCCTGCACGTGTACAGAGGGTTCCTATCCCCTTTTTGCTGTTTTCTCAATTAGGCAAAAATATTCTTTTTTCCCCCCTCTTTATGCTTTAAAATCTTTATATCTTTAATAAAAGACTGTGTGTCGTAGGTTGATTGAGGTAAACAAAGAGTAATGCACTCTGCAAAAACGCCACTCATTTTGGCAAAATGCTCAGTGTAAGCTGAAATAAAAATAGCCCTTATTTTTCTTCCTCCTCCATCTCACAGAATGGCCCCAGGTGTCCCCAGGGGCATTTTTTTCCCCTGAGCTTTTCAAATGCTTGTTAATAACAACATTAATAGTTATTTAAGTCTGGTGGAGTGCTTTATACCTTCCAAGGGCAGAACAAGGCACTGAAGTCTTTTGCGTAACACGGTATGACAGATCTTTTAAAGGTTAGAGGGAAAACAACTTGTGAGCCACACGGGCTTTTTCTTACAGCATTGCTAAAGCAAACCTTTCCTCCTGGATTACCCAGTCTCCTTTAACTTAGATCCTGGTTGAAAGTCAGATATTCTTCTAATTCTTCTAATCACAGCTATTTGTATTTTCATCGCTTTTGAGGGGATGACAGGCTGCAGGGGAGTATTTACTGAACACTGTTCTCAAAACCTCAACCTTCTGTTTTCCAGAGCGAAGCTACGCTGTCCCTCCATACCACAGTCACACAGTAAAGGGGGCTTGGCCAGTTTGTGCCTTTTTAGGAACAGCTAAACCTCACATTCCTTATTGCTAAAGGTTTTCAACTCATTTCTTTTGACGCTGTTCAAAATTCTGAGAAACCTTGGACATGCTCCTTATGAAATCAACAACTAGCTGCAACATGTGTAGATATTTGTTCACCTTCCAAAGCACGGAGAGATTTCTTAGTGTTCTCTCAACACAAATTTTCTTCTTTACCATATTTTTTCATTATTTGTTTACTCAACTGATCAGTTATGCTAATTTCGGTGGAAAACGTGATTCAAGATTTTTATTTCTGTAATTTCTTGTAGGCAGAAGATCTCCATAACGTCAGTGGAAAACAAGGTGGCGGTATGTCAGTGATTTATTATTTGGTATTTCAAACCAGAATAAAGGGAATAATAGGCATGAAAAATTATTCATAGGACTGATATTATTTAATTTTTTCTAAATGCATGAATTGTTGTCACTACAATTAGAAGATCATCAAAGCCTCATTTTGCTCATCAGTCTTCACGGCAGTTGTTTCGCACCCACGCATGCTCTCTTCTAATTCGGTTGAGGAGCTAATGAATAACTCCCCCTAACAAAGGGCCCATTCATCCCGGGATTACAGAATTATTAGAGGAGAGTTGCGTAAATGTCACTGAAGACTAGTGTTTGCAGCCCTGTCTCCAAATTTGGTTATTCACAACCTTTGCAGCTCAATATTATTGCTGAACTGTGATAGTTTTCTAATTACCTTAATAATACCTATTAAATCACTTGAATTGCATAAGCACAGACCCGCTTAAATACCACTTAACCTAATAAACACTGGTCATTCATTAAACAATAAAGCTCATTATTTTTAAGAAGGTTGAACAGAATATTAAACTCACCAATTCCTGCATCATTACATGTAGGTTATCACAAGCAACAAAGCACTAACGTTTTGTTTGGGAAACTTACAGCTTCATGCTTTTGCACCAGAAGGTTATTGAGAGACAGTAACATCCTACCTTTCACTATCTGCCCTATTTGTAACTGGCCACCTACACACAAACAATCAACAGGGAGAAAAAAATAGTACTTTCACCTTAATGAGGGCAATCCAATTACTAAGGATGGGAAGAGAATGAGAAGCATCAATCTCTTGGCAGACAGCCTTCCTTAGGAAATGCGATTGTCAAAACAGCAAAAACAAGAGGTGGCTCTAGGCCATTTATCCTGTTATTCGGTGTCTATCCCAAGAACTAGAAGCCACTTTCCTGCTATATTTTTGAGGTTTCTGAAGTACAACCACCCTTATACAACTCAGCAGTAAAGAAAAAGGTAGCACTCCAAATCCTCAAAGTCTTTTTAGCAGACTTTCTCACAGACAGTAAGGTGAAAAAAAGGTTATCCCCATTTGATAAAAGGTGGAGTTTTCATTTAAGAAAAAAGGTGCTAGCCTTTTAAATAACATTTGAAATCAGTTGGCACTATCAATTATAGGAAATTAGTTAATGAATATAAAAACATTGAGCAAAGGCTCTCTTGCTGAACTGATTAGTTCAGTGTTAGAATAGGGGTGATAACTGCTAAGAAATAGGGCATTAAAAAAGCCAGCATGTGGAGGTTGTGCTGGGTTGCCTAGCGAAGACAACAACAAGATCAGATGTCAAAATATAGCTAGGTTTTCAGTGTTGTGTAATTGCCTGTCACGAAAGCACAAGGTTCAGCTTTCTACAACAGAGGTAAATAAAGACATGTTTGCAATCGGCTGGCAGCTCCCCAGAGTCCTTCCAGCACAGAACTGCAACCCCCTCTGAAGTCCCTTACATGCAGGGGTCACACTCCCACCCCCATTTTGAGCCTGGCAGGAGCCCCCAGATGTCCTGTCCTTCGGGAGGTCCCCACAGCTTCACCCCAGGCGCTCTGGGGAGCAGTGGCAAGGCTGGGCTGACGGGAGGACTCCGCAGTCCCGGGGTCTTCGGATTGTCAGTTCAAGCAAGGGAACACCTTGCCTCCAACTGGAGCCAGGATGATGTCCCTGTTATCTTCTACCCATTGTGGGAAAAGCTATGTGGTTTGGGTCTGTGTGCTGCTGTTGCTATAGCATGGCCAGCAGTTATAATCATGTTAATGGCATTTCACACTCCAGAAAAAATCACTGAGGACTCTGTTACTAGGCACAGGCTGCTTCTGGCTTAGTAACTGAGATACAGCTACGGGAAGCCTCACTGGTTCTCTCCAGGTGATGAAATAAAGCTCAGAATGGGATTTTTAAAAATGGGGGGGGGGGGGGGGGGGGGCGGAAATGTAGATTTAGATTCAATAGCAAGGCAAATAATTCCAAACCTGTGATAGCCAACAGAAAATATATAGCATTCACCTTGCGCTAACAGAGTTTGAGGAAAAGGGTAAACAATTATTTTTGTCCTTCCACTTATTGTTTCAATTCAGATTTTGCACCAAACTCTACTTCTATGACAATCATTAAAACCCCACTGCTTTTAAAAAGGTTAAAAAACCACCACCGAACAAACAAACACTGCTTCATTTACCTGATTCTCCTCTTAATTCTCTCTCCAGTTTGACACCAAAAATCTCCAGAGCTCTTTGTCTTTCCTCCAACTCTTCTAGTTGGCGCTGGACTGCCTGCAAGATGGTAATAATGTAAAAGCTACAGATATAGCTTAAAAATTCAAAGACAAAAGGTGGTCTCAGTGGTTAGAGAAAAGATCTCAGAGTCATCAGGGGATTTGCAAACGCATTGAGCATATTAGGCGCCTAAGTAAATTAGTCATTCCACTAGATATCTATTCACTTTTTTGTGGGGGTAGGGATCCTAGGTACTAAAAGAACCTCAGTTTTTCTGAACTTTAGCTCTCCTGTTGCAAAACAGAGACCGTGATCTTTCTGCGTCTTGCAAGGTGAGAAAAGTCATTACCTTATATGTTCAGAAGCACATATTCTGGAGATGGTGCATGAATAAAGCTCATAGAAGTAGTGAAGGTTTACATCTAGAAAGCTTTGCTAGCTGTTTTTTGTTGTCCACGTGGTTCTGTTGTTCATTTTGCTTTCATATTTCACAAGCTTTTGGTACAGGAGGGAAAGGGTCTGTTTGCTAAGAAGTGATAACCCAGTGGCACTTCATGAAGAACTTCCACATTAAGTGCTCCATCCCTTTTAAATAAGATTTTCAGAGGTGCCATGTGGATAATAGGCATGAAACACCTTAAAAGGTTGACTCAAAGGCAGATGCTCAGTAGTTCCCATTTCAGGCTGTGTTAGGGCATACCAAGCCAAGTCTCCAGCAACAGCCTAACAAACATGAACGATGGTTCAAGAAGTTTGGACTCGATTATTTCCACAAAGCAGTAATAGAAGAGAAGGTGCGTACGCGTCTAATTTTACCTTGAGATAATTTACAATTCTCAGATAAAGACTATAACATAGTTGCTCTTTCTTTGGATGTTTTTTCCCATGGGTTTTATTATGTCATGGATTTTATAGTAACAGCTAGATACTAGCATTTTCTAAAATCCACTGTCTGGTTCAAAGACAAAATTTCTCTCCTTTTCAGTGATACATTTTGCAAAAGCAGTGATATCTACAAAAATGGACACTTCAGAGTCACATCTGAAAACCAACATATTCGCTTTCTTTTTTAATTGAATATTGGCACAGAAATAGAAACTGGAAGCTCCATCCAAAACTTTCCACCTGCTACAGTAACACAACAGAAGATGATGGGCAACTCTGCCTTCAAAAAGCCTGCTCTCCCCCTACCATGTCTTGGTTACCATTACAACCCGAATTGATGAGGTTAAACCTAGCTCAGGTTTCTCTGCCCTATGCTGCAATACAGACACACACAAATAATGCTACCAGTCACATAAGCCATTAAGTTGTGTGTGTGTGTATACATGCATATAGATACATGTGCTAAGTGAAACAGATAAATCTGAAGATTTTGACACCTGAGAGAACACAGTCTGGGTCGATTTGTGCAGAAGTGCATTCCCAAATCTTTGAACTGTAATTGCAAAAAAAAAAAAAAAGAAAATTAGCAGAATCTTTCCCAGCATTTTCTGAAGAGCAGGGCCTGTACAAAGTGAAGTGACTGAGCATCATTAAGAAAGAAAACAGTTCACTTTCATTGTTATGGCTGAGGGAGAACTAAAACCATCACAGTATTTTTGTCCCCTCCATAGTACACAGGGCTAATAGCTGAGTTTCTTACATTCTCAGGGGGTGACGTTTTTTCCCCTTTCTATCTTTCCCTCTTCTGTGCATTCTTGTTGCGAGTCACTATTCCCTCTTGCTCTTCACAGCTACAAAATTACGATGATCTGTGGATTTATCACGTACAGAGATGCAAGGCCCTGCCACGTACATCTTCCTGCTCCTGATGGTTTGGGGGTATTTCAACACAGAAGGCAGTGAGCCCAGTGAGAAGCGAGAGGAGGTGCAGGTACCACACTGGGTACCCCCCATCTTCTGTAGTCACTCTTGGGAGACAAATGGGACAGCTGCAAGCTACATTTTCACCTGTGCTTTGTGAAGCCTCTTCAGCTCCTCTTGTTTAACCAATTGCTTTGTCTCCTTCTCCAGCTTCCTTCTCCTTCTGAGAGCCCTTTTTGCCTACAAAAGAGAGAGAGGGGAAAAAAGGCAATCAAAGCCTAAGTATGCCATTACAGATTTCCTCAAACCTCCCCCAGAATCACAGAACTGTTGAGGTTGGGAGAGACCTCTGGGGATGGTCTAACCCGACTGCCCTACTCAGAGGGAGGTGAGTACTGCAGGGAGCTTGGGGCAACCTAACTGAAATTAAGATATTCATGTTGGAATATTTTCATGCATTTGCCTACACTGACTTTAAATCATTACAAGCTGTTACTGCAACCCTAAGCAAGTGTGAACTGTGCCTGTCAATTAAAAATGTCCAAATCACGAAGCTGACTATATACAACATACCACTATACATGGCTTCTGCAGGCATCACTGTGACCAGGGAAGAAGCAGGTGCAGGTGGAGGGAAGCACCGGTTTAAGGAAAATCGACCCATTTCTATTACTGGAGCTGCTAAGTAGTAAAATCCACTTTGGTTCACTTTAACACATTAAGAGGGACATATCTGAAGCAAACAGCCATCATAGGACACTACCTGAAGCCCTACGAAACCTACCCCAATGCCATTTCTTTACTGCATTGCAGAGGGTTTTTGCCTTTCCCTGGGGCACTGGTCACTGCTGCCAGGAAAGCAGGGCACCACGTGCTGCAGGGCTGCTGAGGGAATCGCCTGTGCCTGCTCTGTCTTGCCCTTGACCCAGCATATGCTTCAAGGCTGTAGTTCTCCCATTTTGGAGGAGACAGAATATATGAGCACTGTGGACAAGACAATTAGAAAACAAGCCAAGAAGCTGCTGAAATTTTTCCCACCAAGTTTTGCCAGAGACAAACGGTGGTACTGGCAAAATAGCAGCCAGAACTGGCATGAAAAGGGGTGCTAGGAGGCAGCTGAGAGGACCAAGCTGAGTGGGGAACACACGTCGAAACGGAATCAGTGCTAACGCTGGTGTGTGACAGCTGCTCATTCACCCCGTTTCTGGCAGCTGCCCCAGCAGTGCTGCCTTCCCCGCTGCGGCGTCCTGCCCGTCCCTGCCGCTGCCTGAACTGCGGAGAGTTGCTCCTGTCCAGTTTTCTCCCATGTTTCCTTTATTTTCTCTATTTGTTTAAACTTCATTTAATTCACCATAATATTATCTTACTATAGATTGTCTTTCCCATAACAGGAAAGATGAAAGATGCGTTCTGACATCTCAGCGCATCCTGACTCGGAGCCACTGGCGGGATGTGCTGCCACACATCGGTACGCTTCTGCCTCGTGGCACTTCAGTTCCTCTGGAGCTGTGCAACTGGGTCTCCATTCAAAGCCCCACTTAGCTTTCAGCTTGGCTGTTTTTTCAGTATACTGGGCAGCTTCTTGCTGTGCTCTCCTCCTCAAAGGCAGCAAATCAAATGGCCACCTTGTACTGTTTATTCTACCCAAGAAAGAGGAAAACACATTTCTGAGGAGCTATTCAGGCAATAAAAGCTCTGTTTCTTCACAACAGAGCTGGGTATCAGGAGTTCACTGGTGCTCTAACCCCACCGCTCCCGCCAGCCACAGGAACCTAGTTCGGTCCCAGGGACCCCCGTGCGCAGCAGGCTCTTTTGGCATGTAGGGTCTGGTTGCAACTTCGTGGTTTATGCAGTTGTGCTGATTAAGATAAACACAGCATTTTCCAGGCAACCTGCCTGTACCGCCTCTCAAATGAAGTTGTATTTCCCCACGGGAAATCTGCATCTGTTAGGTTTAATTTTTTCAATAGCTTGCTTGTTGGGCTACATATTAAGGCCACTTAAGAATGCTGCTTCCAAGTGGTTTCAGAGAAACATGTCTGTTTGTCAAATTAAGACGTCCTCTGTCAATGCTGGTGTAACCTGGGGGAATTAAAGATCCAAGGAGGAAAAAAGAAATTTTAATGTTCCTCTATCTTACAGAGTTTTAATGTATTTTCTCTGCGTGACACGTAACCTTCACTGATACACCGTTCCAATCTCCACCTTGAGAATCTGCCGTGTGTTTTAGATCAAAATCACACGGTGAATCTTAAATACAGTCCAACTGAGGAAATATCTTTCTGTTTCCAAGTCAAGATTACCTTGTGCGTTAATGAAGGCTTGGATTCAAATTCATCATCGGAGGAAGAAGTAGAATACTTGCTAGCTTGTTTTTTGACAGGTAGACGTTCACATCCTGAAGTGCAGGAACAAAATAGTCAGTGAAGCAAGAAATATTGTTCTTTAACTTACACAGACACTCTGCACCTGCCCTGAGCTCTAATCAGCAGCACCTACAGCAATTTGGAAATTCAGCTGACAGCATTAATTAAATTTTTGATCCCTGTCAAAAACTCTGTCTGGGTATATTTGATTCTTTTCAGGTATTATAGACAAATAAACTAATTCCTTGAGCACCCTGCATGTAGCATGCTGTTCTGAATGCGCTCAGCGTTCATTAAAACGTATATCTGAAGTTAGCCATGTTACCTAAATGATTGTATAAGGCTCACTATACAGTGTAATTGAATGCAAAAAGTCTGAGCCAGCTCTTAAACAAATTACCCTTATGTGGCTTGTAGCATCTGGCACCCATTTTTACTACATGACATCTGCTCAGTGTAAAATAGTTGGCGTCAGAATGTCTGGTCATATAAAAAAATCACAAATGTAATCAGAAGCAAACGGACTAAGAGAACAAGGCTTTATCACACAGCCTCATGCAACATAAATATTTCATTAATTATGTCTAAACAAACGTCACTTATTTTTCTGCTTTAGGAATATTATCACATCATTGAACTGTTGATTAAAATGCCATAATAAGTCAGGAAAATCCATACATCACAACAATGCGCTCCATAAGGAAAACTCCAAGGCTGCCTTTGGAAGAAGCATGCTTTCAGAATTACAAATTAAATTACATTTAATTGCAGCAATTTTATCATGCCTGTTTTTCCAGCATCTTGTTTCAACTGGGTGTAAATATTTGAATTTCTTCTTAATTTGTCTAATTCATAGCTTCGTTTTCTTTATTTCAGAAAATGAAACTGCTTTTGGAACATCTGTCTCTGTGCTTCAACCTGCTACAGGGTTAATGATTAACAGCTGGGCAACATCTTGGAAACGTACAGTATTTAAAGCTAACAGTGCCTTTTTTCTTTCTATCTGTGAGCTAACAGTTGCCTTTCTATGTGCAAGTTGTATTCAGATTAAAATCACTTCCCACTCTCCCAGTGTAAATGTTTTTTCTTTGCCTTGTCCTGGATCCCAGTCCTGCAGTAGGACTTCTGTCTCAAGCCCTAATTTAAAATCAGGATCCATGAAACATGCATCCCAGGTGGTAAAGCAATGAAAGGAAATCAAAGTAATTTGAGGCAGAAATTCTGATTTTTGTCAGTGGTTTCAATTTCAGAAGCACCCAATCCTTGTGACAATGAAGCTGCAGGCTCAGAGGGTCCGGTGGCACAGACTTGGGTCCTGCCCTCTTTTGCAGGCCAGGTCCTTGGGCAGCAGGAGGTGCAGTAGCCCTGGCAGAAATGCCAGGTGGGGCTCCAGCCCCCCGGGTGATTTCCCTGCTCTAGAACTGCCCAGGCTGCCACCCCACGCCTCCCCACCTCACGGCGCTTGGAGGAGGGACACAGCTCCTGCTCGCTGACCTGCTAGAGACTCTGACGGCTCAGGATTGCTGGGGTCACACCAGTGCCACGCACTGCCCCCCAGTCTGCAGATAAGAGTGCAAATCCACCCACACCCCATCTCTGCCCCCAGCAGGGACAGTCGCCACAAAGCCCCTCCTAGTGCACAAGAGGGAGGAAAGCGTGGGGGTGTCACTCTTGAGAAGTAAACTCACCTCCCTTGCTTTTCCCTGTGCAGCCACAAGTTTGCAGTAAGCACCTCGCAGGCAGCCCTCTGGTGAAATGCGTTCCATAATATGCAAGTGGCAAACTACCGCCCAGCAGGGCTGGAAACACAAGCAATTACATGCTCCCTTTCTTCTCTCAGCTGTGGGAATAAGCGACTGCTTTGAGTGGTATCAATAATTAAAAAAGCGTTACAAGGTCTGCAGGCAAAGCAGCCTGCTGTAACACATGGACACCTGCCGCCTCCTCGGCAGCGGCACTCAGAAGCTGTATGCCTTTCGGGGACAGAGAGGGGGTCAGTGACTTCCCCAAGGACTTCCAAGAGCCATCTCATGAGCACCAGGAAGCCAATACCTGTGCACAGAATAATAACATCCACAACGCCTACCTGCTACCAAGAGCCAGGTATTTGCACCCTGCTCTGCAGAGAAAAGCCATTTCGATTGCTCTGAAACAGCTCAGCCTTTCAAGGAACGTGATACCCAGAGCTCTGTGAGACAACAGCCACCCAACTGTGATCAACAATATCCTTCATCATCTCCACCTGAGAAGCCTACAGATCAAAGGTCCACATGAAAGCACTCAGCGATGAGGCATCCGATGGATCTACCTGTGTGTATTGACAGTTACGGTCTCTGTCACATTTACTGCATTTACATTTTACAGCACCGATGTTCTCTGGTAACATAATACGGATCATTGAAGCATGGGTTTCTCCAGGAAGGTGCCTGGAAACACACACCAAAGAGTGACAGGACTGAGATGAGAAAAATAATGATATGTAATGTGGGCTAAAGCGCGTCATCGGTTCATAACTGAAGTTTGCCGAGCCCAGGCCGCATACAGGTGAGATAGAAATGCCATTTGAGAGAGCCAGCAGGACTTGGCTCTTTACCAGTTTGATTTACTCAAGTATGAATGTTGGAGAAAGTTCAGGGAACCGCAGTGTTGAAACATTGAAGACAACAGATTACTGCACAAACGGCTAGACCGAAGCCGTGTTTTTTTCTTAACAGAATTTGCAATGCCTATATTCAATAATTACAAGAGTTTAATAATTCCTCTTTTGGCTTGCACAGCAGAGGAATGCCACACATGTGGAACCAGCATGTTTTTCAAAATATTTAAAATATAGTATTATTCAAACCTAACAAAAACTTTTCCTGTTTCAGTAGGAACACAACATACTAATTATTGTAATAGATCTGGTTAAGAGCAAGTCGGCTTGGCTTCGCTGATGGGTGATGACCAGGTATAGACTCAGGAAAAGCCTCCTGTTTGAGACCACAGCGTGACAACGTGACTAGCAACTCCCCGTGGCTTCAGTGCAGTGCCTAGCATCCTCTGGCTCAATGGGGATGCCTGGTTTTGCAAGTTGTTAAATACATGATGCTCCCAGAATCCGATCCAGAAGCTCAGGAATGAAAGTGGGAGTTATTCTATCGATTTCAATGAGCGTCAGGTCAAGTCTCATGTATACTGTCTATCTTCCTCAGTCTGCAGCTCTTCTGAGGCAGAAAAGATACAAAAAACAGGATCTGGCAGCTCACTGGGAACATTTCAGTGACTTCACATTTTACATGCAGTTTGTTATTTTAATGCTCCAGCACAGCAGCAAGTTTTGGGTTACAGTTTAATAAGGTAAGAAACAAACAGGTATGACAATAAAATTCAATAGGGTTTTGAGTTAGATTACTGACTTTCTGCAGTGAACTAGTGAGAAGATGAATCATGGAGAAAGACAGGTGGGTGCATCTCTCACACCTCATATTTTATACCCGAAACTGTGCTGCCCTTAATTCTTTCTGAGCCCACGCTCAGGTTACTCAGATTGCTCTTTGCCTGACATGAGTATTTCTTAGTCTTGTCTGCAATTTTAATTCTAACCTTGTTCTTGCAAGCAAACATGAAAGTTGATGCCTTTTAATTACTACCTAGACTCACAAGTAGGTCAGAACAGGTCAATAAGGTGTGATCTCCTCTCAAATAAAAGAACAAGGGGATGTTAACGACACCACAAAGCTCCCAAAAGTATGTCTACAGTTCAGTCCCTGCAGCAGCAGACACCTGCTGAGAAAGCACGTACACAAAGCAAAGCTTCTTACTGTTGCAACTGTACTGCTTCAGACTCCTCGCTCCTCGTCAAAAGGGCAGCAAATGTGCTCTGCACTGCACTGGAGTTTTCGGTGCTCATCGTTCCACTTGCCTGCTGTATTCCCCCTTCCACAACACGCTCAGTGTCACAGCAGCAGCTGCTCTGCACAGCGTCTCGCTCTGCCCCAGTGCTCCTTCCACTTCGGCAAGTACGTTTTCCTGACCCAAACTCATCTGAACAGCAGCAATCAGCAGACCAAACCTGGGTCCAGCAAGCTGCAGTCTGCTTGCAAGTCCGCTTTGCTCCTTTAAACCAGAAGCAACTGCTAAACCTTAACCCAAAAATATATTTATTAAGTCTTCCTATGTAGAAAGTAACTATAAATTAAACGTAACATACAACAGATATGTGTTTGCGTGATCACACACAGGCCTTTTAAGTGATAAGTGCTACTATGCAATAATAATAATTCAATAATTATAAAAATATTTCCACCCAGGTCCTCACCTGTGGAGGGATAACGTAGCCTGTCTTCTGGAGAATGGTCCTTCACGAAAGGCAGAGATGACACAAAGGAATTCCCTTCTTTTTCACAAACTTTGTTTCTCAGTCTATCAAAGAGTGACCCCAAACTACCCTTCTGTGCAGAGTCATCTAGATTGTCCTTGGACGTGTTCTTGGGCTCTGAAGATGAAAGAAGGAGGTTCTTTTCATTACAGATAAATATGTCATCCGTGGGAGACCCCGGAGGAGACTCTTTAAAGGTAAACTTCTCCAGGAGTCCTGGGACATCCTCCATCCTAGTGCAAGATGATTTCTGAGGTAAACTGGCTGTCTTGGAAGGCCTGTTGTGAGGACTGTAGACTGGGAAGGATACCTTCTCGCTGTAATCCCTTGGAGATCTCTCTTCATTGCTGACAGAAAAAATAGATGGATTTGAGACAGCTCTTCCATTTCCTAAATATTCCTCTGCCAACTCTCCTACTTTAAGCTCCTGTGGCTGAGTGTTATCTGATCTATTATTGTTACTGTTCCTGTGGATTAGGGAATAGCCAGGAGTGCTGTGAAAGCTGAAGAAAGCTTGTTCTGAAGGGGTTTTGACTTTGCAGTCCGAGTCCTGCTTTAGTCCTTCTGGAGATGAGGTTAGAGGCTCCAAAATGGACCTTTTAATTGCGTTGGCTATGAGCCGCAGCGGTGATTTCGGCCGCCCAGCTGCATGCTCCCTGACAACTGCATCTGGACTCCTCAGAGCATCTTTTGTGTCAATTGGCAAAGCTGGTGACACATCATCTGCAGGACAACCAGATAGTTTGAACACATCTTTTCTCCAGTCAGCATCCTTCTTCCCTGAAATCCACAGCGCTCCTTTATTTCGATACTCTGGACTGGTTCCTCCTAAGTCTGTCCTGTTTGAATCATATGACAACGGTTGCTGTTGAACACTAAGCACCAGCCTCTTTTTTGCCTCTTTTAGTTCTTGCTCAAGCTTTTCTTCTGGGTGCCTTGTATTTTTGCCATCTTCCTCTTTCAAATCCAGAGATGATAGCACTTTTGTCTTCCTATTAAAATCTCCTGGTTCAGAGGTGTATTTCCAGGTTTTTCCTTTCCGGCCCTGGGCTGCGTATGTCCCAGTGTCACTATCTGTGTCTTCAGGCTCAGAAATATCAGCAGCCAGTGTCCCATTCCCAGGAGGGGCCTGTGGAGAGCTTCTGGTGCTGCTCTGAAAAGGACAATGGGGCACATAGAGATGGATGTCTTCAGACATCTCTCTGGCTTTTTCTTTTCTTTTAAATACTGGGCTGTAGGGTTTGAAATGTCCTTTTGTAACTTCTGGTGGTCTCTTGTAAGAAGCCAGCTGTAAAGTGCATGAAACAAAGATTAGTTTGGGCGGGTAGAAAAATACAGTTTAGTGTATCTTTTATTTCATATGATATTTTTGTTTTAATCTTAATACCAATAAACATAATATTTAATTTATATACACATCTATACTCACAGGTATACGTAGATGATAATACAATAAGAAAAGCGTTTCTCCTTAAAGGGCTAATATTTCTCTAGGAGTGGAGATCTAATACTACTGGAAATTTTAATAGTCTAAAAATAATGTTATTCATGATAAGAGTTTGTCATGTATTTATGAATTGCCTTTAGTATTTTCTTTAGAAAGAAACAGTCCTATCTACAGGAAAATAAGAGCAGATCTGCTCTGTTCTCCCAAGTGCATTCTAGCTGCATCACCTTAGAGTTTCCAGCAAGCACAAGAGACCATCACTCACCCTCTCCAACTGCTTTTATAGTATTCCATGCTTATAGAGTGCAGATAGGAATGAAGTGACCCAGAAAGGATTGTAAATGCATGTAGTTTTGAACAATTCAATTAGTTCTCTCATGACTATTTTTCTTTTGGCGAAGATTTGAATTCATGACTCTAGCCACCAAAATCTTCTGCTGAAGATAGTTACACATTATCTAGCCAGCAGACTAAAACTAGAGGGTTTTTTCCTTCTTAGCATTGAGGACAAAATGTCTCCCTTTTATGACATAACACATGGCTTGAAGATTTGGTTCCTGTTTCCATTTATGGAATATTCCCTATTCCCAGATTCACACGGGTGAAGCTATTAATCTGACTTCTCATTTCCCAGAAGCATGACAAGTAAGCCAATAAAGATTACGCCCTGTTTCACAGTTGTATTTGATGACTAAAGTTAATAGTCAAGATGAGAGACACCAATAAACAAATAAACACCTTCTTAAGCCTCTCTCTTTAGAGTCAGAAAAAGGCCACTAAGCACTGCTTATAGAGTGTGAGCTGCATGGAGTCACCTCTCCTCGTGCAGAGCATGGCCAGGCAGCATTGTGCAGCTCTGCTCCCCTGGGACACTCCCTTCCTGGACCTATTGTTCTGGACCGGATTTTGACTACCACCATGGACGTGGAAGATTTTTTTTTTTTTTTTTTTTTTTTTACCAAAGACCCTGAGGTCAAGCAATTTTAATCATGTTTAACCCAAGGGTGAGGACAACGGGCTAGGACATGGAGGAACTGGGCTGGTCCCCGCTCCACCCACCTCCAAGACCAGGGGATGTGCTGCCCTTTGCTCAGGACTGTTGGTCATGGCTCCTGCTGCAGAGGCCCACCCTTCCTCAGCCTTACCAAAAAAAAAAAAAAAAAAGGCAGAAAATACAGTGAAAATCCTAGGTCCTGAAGGAAGCTGAAGATGCTCCTGAGCTGTGGGAGGTGTGGGGCCAAGGGCCTGCTGCAAATTAAGAGAAGAAGTCTTCTGCCCACCAGACACAAGTGGCAAACATTAGGCATGGGCATACCTACGTCTAAGGGCTGCAGCAGCCTGAAATCCCCCCGTCTCCTATACCAGGTTTCCTACGGCTGGCACTATGCGAGCCCTTGCCTCGGCTCCCAGATTTGCTTCCAAAGCCATTGCTGGCACTTGCCTCCCACCCAGTGAGGCACAGCGATCAAGTGGCATTTAAGCCACTCAGATGTGACACTCACCCCACTGCTGCTGACACATGGCCTTGCCCAACATGCCACACATTTCCATCCAGCCCTACCATCACATAGGTAGACCAACAGCCAGCTTGGGAGCAGCAGGTGAGAGAGTTTTGGGGGATTTCCTCTCCTTTGGGCAGAAACTGTGGCACAAAGGAAATCCCAGTGGCAGCGAAGCCCCACGCTGCAAGGGAAGGGCAGGGTGGTGGTGCCTACATGTTGACTGATGTGACAGATCAGTGCCCAACTCTCAGTGCGATCAAGGTCTGAGTCCCACAGTTAATGTGTCTTAGCTTCACGATTTGGGAACGGTTTTATCAATCAGAGCATCAAAGAGTCTTCCCTATGTAAAGCACAGACATAAACCCAAATTTAGCTGGTTACTGTGAAGACCAAAACGATTTGAAAGGGCAGAGAATGCTCAGACAGCTTGCTGAGAGCAGACATGGTCCACTCATTGAGCTCTGCACAATTCTACTTCATACCTGTGTTTGGGAGTGAGCTGCTCCAGGACCGCTTTGACAGCTGGCTGCACTGTCCTTCCCGTGTAGCCCAGGTTTCTTGCTGGACAGGAGAGGGAAACCTGGCAAAGACACAAAATTTTGCCATCACATTTGTATTGGTTTTGTCTTAAAGTTTGCAATTAAAGAACAAGAGTAGAAAGTTAAACAGTCATCTGGATACAGTTGTACCTGAAGAGCTGACCTACAGTAATGGAGTTTACGGCCTCACTCACATGTGTGTGCATGCTGTGCCAAACATATGTTGACATTTTCAGCGATGGACCTGAACTGCTTCCACGTTTTGGCTGGACGTCAGCAAGCAGCTTTTGAGTTCCAGGAAACTTTCTGGAAAGCCAGCCCTCTTCAGAGGACTTTCAGGCCTTAAAAGCAGAGGCAGTCAAAACAACCAGTGACTTTTGCAGCTTTGAGTAGTTCCGAGAAATGAAGAAATTGGATGTGTTCTGAGAGGGCTGTCCATCAGAGCGGGAAAGAAATGAGAAACGCAAGCACCTGCAGGCAAGTAAGGACAGAAATAATCCTGTGGTTTCCGAAGCCAGGCCAATGGGCAGCTCGCTGGGGGCTCTCCTAGGATCAGGCAAGGTAGCAAATTGCTAAAAGTCCTGAACCAAAACTAGCACAGACTGACCTAGACCTGCTGGAAGAAAAAGTAGGGTGGTAAGCTGCACCTGAAGGGAGCCAAGAGAGCTCGCTAGTATTTGTGCCTGTGGGAATTTTACATAATAAGCAACCTTTGCACAGAAGAAAAGTATCCCTGAGATATTACTATGTCAAGCATATTTGTAGCTGAATTATTAACTCCCCAAACCTAACTATTAGTTTTGAAACCCTCAAAGGTTCCCAAAGCAAACTTCAGTTCTACTTAAGGATTGAAAGCTGCATGAGGACAAAAGCAACACACCAGAGAGAGAAGACAGCTCCTGCACAGGGACTTGAGAAAAGGCGAGCCAGGGAGAGAGGCCAGCTTTCCTTTCCTCTCAGTGTCTCACCTACCTGGTCCCAGTCTTGATGCAATTTGTTACATTTGGTCAAGAATGGAGGGAAATGATGCACTGGAGTTCGTTAAGGAACTCCCACAGGGACTAGCAACCAGGGGCTGACCTTTATATTCTCTAAAGTGAATTGAGCCATGAGAAAACACGAGAATCCAGAATTAGGATAAAAAAAAAATTTCCACCATCACCTGTGTAAGTGAGACAGGGGGTTTTAGCCCGATTCACTAAACCCTTAAGTCTCCTGACAGAGGCAAACGTCATGGTTCAGCACGTCGAGAGGAAATGCAACTGCTGCAGCAGCAACAGCCATAACACCGATGAAGGCATAAAAACCCCAGCCCACGGGGAGGACTACTTCCCAGTACAGCTATCACGGGCAGTAGCTTACAAGGACAAGGCCTGCTCAAGCAAGAACATCACTTCATGCAAATCCGTGGCTTGCCATCTTTCATGGAGTAACAGATTTATTCCCACCAAGATGCTGAACTCATATTTGCAGCTTCATGTTCAAAACGCAATTAAAAAAAAAGAGATGTAGTTCTCTAGGGCACTGTAATGATCTGCTTGGCACAGAAGCTGCTTTGTCTGACCAAGATAAATTAAGAGTGTGGCATTCCCTGTGGCCATGCACCAGGGATTAAAGATTTTGAAAGGTAATATCCTGCTCTGAGCCTTTCAGCCAATATAACCACGACACTGATTTCCTTTCCTTGGCTACATATCTTGTGCTGTTTATGAAACATGTGTGTTTTGGGAAATAAGTCTGAGAAGGAGACAGATTTTTCTTTCATATGACTGATGATCATATGAATTCTTGTAACCAAATATTAAGTGGATTAAATATAGAAATTAAGATTTACAGCGCTCCTCCAGAGAGTAAAAAATGCCTTTCTTCTGTTCCCAGTATAGGCTGACTGTGCTTTACACCTCGTTTGAACAGCGTACTTGAGCTCCGGATAAATTCATGCAGTGCATCGCTGCCCTCTCAAAGGCTTTTAGCTCCCTCTAGAGCCCTTCGCAGGCACACGGAGGATTTTCATAAAACGATGGGAAAATTGATTCGCAAACGATTAAGTAATGCACTTACTGAGGAGAAGATGAAAAAGAGTCAAAATTAAGAGTGACCTCAGGTCTTCTCTTCTTTGCTCTCTCACAGTCTTTCTTTTCCCCCCCAAACCTGGAATAAGCATCATTTTTGTTTGATCTTTTAAAAACCGAGAATTAAGGCAAGATTTTAAACCCAATCCTTTGGTGGAGCCAACATCTGATTGTAAACCAATGCTCAAATTCTGCACAGTGCTCAGAGACAGCCCTGAGGCCAACAGATGCCACGAGACTTTGAGGGCATCCTGCTCTGCCTCCCCACCCCAGGTATGGGACAGCCTTCCCCCAGCTGGGACATCCTGCACAGCTGCTCCAGTGAGGCTTCTCAGAGCACAGCAAGTCCCCATCCCTTGGAGGAGCGGTGAATCCCAGGGAATGCAGTACCATTGCAGCCCATCTGTCTGTCCATCTGCCACAGCTACCGCTCTGGGACAGCCCATCACAGAGGATGGTTTGCTGAAGTCAAGCTTGGTAGGAGCATCCTCTCAGGACCGTGAAACATCCCCATGCATCCTCTACTAACATTTACTGAGTTATCCCAGATGTGTGGCATCAGGGGCCTCCAAGGGTCAGTAATGACAGCGCTCATGGTAATGACTTGGAGGTGAGCCCAGTGCCAGGAAGGAGAGATGAAGCTTGTCTCCTTTTTTGAGATATGAAAATTCATCTCTTAGTGGGTACTTGCAAATAATCTTGAAGCTTGCCTGTGCATTCAAACCAAGCAAGACGAGACACCTCAGCTTGAACACTGGTCCCATAATGGGCACAGAGGCCCTACTTCTTTTGGCAGCAGAGCCCTTAATTTCTCTGAAGGCCACTGAGACTCTGAGCAGCAGCAGAAATCCCCCTTGTTGCAGAGGGCAGCTAAGAGCAGGGTTAAAGAGCGGCTGTCACCACCATTCGCCCAAACCTGCTGCCTCCATGCCCAGAAACTGTGGCACTCAGTCACAGGCACAAATCCCTTCTTTCTGCTGCTGTACATTCATGTTTTATACTTAAGGCTGTCAGCACCCCAGCCTAACAAATACAACTGCATTTCTAACCACGTTTTGGGAGGGTTTGGGATGCTGGTAAGCTCACCCAGCTCCCCTAATGGTATGATCAATCCCAGCAGGTACCTGTGAGTCTCCTGCAAGTGGGGACTGGGCAGGTGCAGGATGTGCTGTGGAGGGGCTGTGCCAAGGTGGGTGGGCAACCTTGTTATGAGCAGCAGAGGTGTGACTGAGGATGGTTGGCCTATTTTAGGACCACAGCCCAGGAGGATGATTACCTAGATGCAGCCCTGGCTGTGAGGAATGACTGCACTCTGCTTTGGAAGTGAATTGAGCACAGATCCAATCGCTGTCGTAATCACTGCATTCGTGTGCGATTCGCACAGGGCAATGATGGCCAGCCCAAAACAAGGGAAACCGCCAGAGGACAAGAGCTGTAACGCTCATGTCCATCAGCTCACCTCTTGGGATGGCTGTTAGTACTCTCTCCCTTTCAGTAACCCAGAAACATCACCTGTCGTTTTCCAACAAGAAAGAGGTGATAGAGCACCTGTAGATGAGTTTAAATAGGCACCTCCAGGAGTGTTTCTAATAAGTGATATTCAAAATGTTAGACCCAGTGTCGCACCTAATCAAAAGCTCTCAGTGCAGGCCCAGCTAGAGACAGAATATGTGGCTCTGGGATGGGGGTGCATTTTCTTGGCTGGAGAATTAGCACAGACACAAGTTGCCAGTGGGTGTAATAACATAGGGAGCAGTGACACAGAAAGGGAACTTGATCTTTGGAGGACAAGAAAATGGAAACCAAATATTTGGTGCATTTTAGACATCTGTTTTCACATCAAGTGACTCAAAAATAGAAAACTTTTAAAGGAAAGAAGGAGAAACAGACACCTAAGAAACGGGAAAACATAAGATAGCACAAATGGAAGACACAGTTGTTTCTCATGCTTTACTCACTCGTTTGGAGTTTTCTCCTCCAACTCTGGTACTTATTCAACGCCGTGGCATGAACACTGTTGGCTCTCTGTAGTGCTGAACAGAAACGAGACACGGTCAGCTAATGCAGCAAAACCAGAGAATGAAAACAGAGAAGGGGGAAAAAGAAACGGGAGTTCAAAAATCCCCGCAAGTGGTTTTCTATCGCGAGTGCCCCGACCCGCGCACTGCTCCTGCGGCGGGGCCGGGAGGGGACAGCGCGCACCCGCCGCCGGGCCGGGGGGACCAGCGGGGTGGCAGCGAGCAGCTCCAAGGGAAGGAGCTCGCCTGATTCTCGCTTATCCCCAAACCAGCACTGGCTCTTTTCTCAGCGAAGTCTCCACAAGCAGGAGGCAGGCGAGGGGACACACTGAAGGGGTAAAAACTTATTAAGAATGTTGTAACGCAGCTGGGTGAAGAGCTGGAGCTGAGACAGGCTGCTCCTGAAGATCTAGATAACCCGCTGGGGTGGTGGGGAGGAGGGGGACAGCGGGGAAGAGGGGGACAGGAGCAGCCAGGGGTGGGGAAAGCGTGAAGTTGGGGAGGAAAAGGGATAAAATCCTTCAGTGACTGCACGGGGTCACAGACAGCTGTGCTCACACGCTGGGCACACTCTGGGGTTTGCTGCCGTCCTTTATTTGCCCTAAACGAGGGCTTCGTTATTCAAGAGTCAATTTAAATTGCTGTACCAAATCCCCTCTTTTTTGTTTGGATTAAAAACGCATACTTGGATGTGGGGGTGGTGAGAGACAGGAAGAAATGAATGCTGATGGCCTTTTATTTTCTGCAAAACGTTACTTTGGCTCGTTTTAGCACATCTTTCAGGTCTGACTTTCTCCAGCTCCAGAAGGAAGTTTCCCTTTGGAGGCAGAGTATTCCTGAACTTCTCCACACCTCTCTGCCAGCTGTATCATTTCCTCCTTGTGCTTTCACTGAATATGAAAATTTTAAGCAGCTACTGATAGAAATACAAATTGAACCAAGCAGAGCTCTCTAGTGCCTCCTGATGTCACCCTTGCTCAGGCAACACCACAGATACTGCATTAGCTACTAATAACATCCAAACTTTTCACCAATGGGAAAACATCCATCCCACCCCTGCAAGCAAAGCACAACTACTCCAGATTACCCTACATCACAGAAACGCTGTTTCAGCTACAGCACCCAAAAGGCAGAAATGCCCCCTAAAAAAGGCCCTGGTACAGGTACAGCCTAGCCACACCTCAGCTAACAGCCTCCACTTCGAAACGTCTCCCCCCAACCCTGACTTCAGTCCTCAGGAGAGGCTGATGGATCATCCCCAGGTCAGGACGCTGCTTACCATCAGCAACTTTGGATGTTTTGGGGCTTTCCTCTGGTGCCACAGGGCTCCTGGTCAGCGATGCCCGCCTCCAGACAGGACTTGGGCAGGCAGGGGGCTCCGGCAGCGAGGTCCGCCCTTCACTCACTTCGGAGTTTGACGAGTCACCGTTAAAGTCAGACTCCAGCTCGGAGCTACGGGGAGGAAAAAAAGGGTGAAATGGAGAGAAAGTGGGACATGTCAGAAGATGCACGACATGGAGGCGTTTGTCTCCTGCAGTGCAACAAGCACCAGTGTCAGCCCTGACAGGCACGCAGGTAGCAGAGAAAGATGTTTTGCAGCCAGAGCTAATGTCCTTATTTTGCTTTTTTTTGTTGTCATCGTTACAGGAGTGTAATTTGCAGAGGGGCTACACAGCTGAAATAGCCCTACTTCTATCAGGCTTCTGCTGCCCAGATTCACACCCACAGCTGCTATTTGGAATCAAACTGGCATTGAGAGAGTCTTGGGGTGAAACACCGCACGGCTTGGTTGGCAGGGACGGGCCCTTCTGCCTGCAAGGCTGTACCAAGGTGAAGAAAGGGAAATAGCAGCATTTACAATGCTGTAGTCTGCCTCAAAGCAAGACACAAGCGTCAAAACTCTACACTTCTCACCTTTTCCCCCCAGATTTTTGGAAAAAAAAGGTGTGCCACAGGGAACTTATGGGAGGCCAAACCCAGGCCACCCAGCCCACTCCAACCACAGGGTGGACTTCACCCATCAGTTCAAAACAGTTATTACTGGACCTCACCTCATCTCCTGTCTGGGGTGTGGAACCAGCTTCCCTCTCTGGGTGGCAGTGGCTGCCAAGGATGCCACAGTGGCATCTGCATCTCAGATGAGACCTCTGAAAACTCAGGTGTTTTGTTATTGCAAAACTTGGGTATTTTTGTTATTGCGCCAGCATAATTTCTTATTGTGCATTAGGTACCTCACAGAGCCATGGGAAGGGCTTTGGACCACAACGAGCTGTTGTGCTTGATCCTGACCCCACTGCTGGGAGTTGTGATGCAGGACAAGGAGGGAGCCTGGAGGAGCGGGGTGAGGATGGCCACTGGCCCAGCAAACAGGGCTTAGGCAAGAAGTTGGAGGAAATTGTAAGCATCAGTCTAGACAGGAGAAGACAGAATGAAGCTATGTAAACAGCCTTCAAACATGCAAAAGATGCCTACAGGAAATAAGGAAACAAACTGTGGGAGACACTGGGACAGCCCATTGAACAGCAAGTGCAAGGAAGCACCTGAGCTGATCACAGAGGCAGATTTTAGCATCCCTTTCCTTAAATGTAATTATAAATACGCCACACAAACACTTGTGAACGGCACACACGTCATGAACTTGCCTCTGGACAGGAGAACAAAAATTTGAGGTGATCATGAGACTATTTTTCAATAATCATGGGATTTGTTTTATCTCTAAAGGCCAGGCTTGGAGCAAACAGGCACTTTCAGGCCTTCTGATGGGATCACATTCCCACCGCCACAAACAAGTGTGCACCATCCCGCTTGGCCTATTTTTAATGCAAACTATACTGCTAACCTAATTCACAGATTTATTGTGATGATTAATAGCTCTACCTTAAAAAAGAGGAGTTACGCTGTTAGCAGTCCTGTTGGCGTGGCAAGAGATGGCTGGTTTGTGTTTATACAGCACCGCCTTGTAACAGCACAAGCCCAGCTCAGGAGGCAGAAGGAGGAAGAGCTAAAGGGAAGGCTGCAGGCAGTATAAACGGAGCGTAAATGCCATAGAGGTAGCCCCCGCCAGCCGTGCACCCTGGCTTCACCCCGATCAGCGCTGGGAGGCTGGGGTCAGCGAGGATGGGAGCACAGCTCTGGGTGCATTGCTCTCAGTAGGCTGAGTCAGAGCAGCCTTAAATTTCACCATTAACACATACTTTTTTAGGTGTCTTTCAAGCTGTGTCAAGCATACAGATATATAAATAAAAAATGTAAATATATGAAGTCTTTGATAGCTGAGGTACTGTGTGGATGGGGAGATACCACGCTGAGACTGGGCAGAGCGCCACACGAAAGAAAAAGACCTGCCATTAACATTGATTGATACATCTCTGTTTTAAGAGCAAAACGTTTATTTTCCTTGGCTGACAAGGAGGTAAGTGCTATAGTAAGAAGCTTCTCCTCTGATCTGTGCTTGATAGGTGGTCATTATTCACAAGTACCTAAAGTCTGAACGGCAGAGCTGTGTCTCCGAGCGGGTCGTTTTCCCCATCTCACCAAGTGCCCCACAGCCAGCTCAGCAGTGCCCTGTGTCACCTGCTCTTTCTCTCGCCCCTCCTTTTTAGGCAAGGGCTGGCCTGCTGGAGCAGTGGGAGGCCAACCTGGGAGCTGCTGGCACCAGCCACACCAATGACAGATGCGGCGTCACCCCTTGCGCCATGTCCCGCTGTTGGGGTGCCAGGAGCCTCGCTGTCCAGCCATGCGGGATGCCACAGAGAAGGGAGCTGATCCCCTGGATCAGAGGGATTAGCTGACTCTCATCGCTGCCCGGGCACCGTGGGGGCATACCACGAGCCGGAGGGTATTCGTGAGGGCTACAAGCACAGGATCCACAGGGGAGCTGTCAAACAGGTAGGAAACCCTTCCCTGAGCTCCCTGTCCCTCATGGGAGAGGAGCCCTGGAGAGGTTCATCCTTCCCTGGAAGAGCACCCAGACCCGTGCAGCAGAGCACAAACACCATTTAAAACCATCGCAGGGAACAGCAGAAAGCTGCATTGCTCAAAGTGTTCGTCTCCACAAGCTACACACAGCACCACGAAGAAGTGTTTAAAGGACATCAAGAATTTGAAGAAACTTCCTTACAGAGCAATAGCTCTCTGTTTGCAACAGTTGGCTTTGGGTTTGCTTTTTTTTTTTTTTGCCTCCCCCTCTTCTTTTTTAGTTCTCAGTAAGGAAAACTGCTTTACTCAGAAGATACCAATCTAATCTCCAGACAGAATGAACTCCCACAGAATCCCACCCAGAAAGCAAATATATTCTATTTTGTATGCAGAATTTGGGCTTCCTCTGACAGCTGCTCAAGGATCATAAAATTTCAGATTTCTTATGGGTGGGCAGGCCCTCAAACCCCTTGGGAGAGGTCCGGGATGTGAAGCTGCAGGATGATGCCCAAGGTGGGAGGTGGCCTCATCACAGGATGCACCTTTGGCCTCAACACACCCATTGCCCTAATCCCTGAACTGACATTTTTTGGTACACAAAGAGCTGAACCCAGACAGATCAGGGCAATGTTTTCCTCTCTGATTCAGGCCCCTGTGTGGGATGCAAATGTTTGAAGATTTCCTGCAAAGTGAGTCATGTGTCTGGGGGATTTATGGCTGCGGTAAAGAACAACTGTTACTCTGAGCAGTTTGTCTTCTTTTTTCCCCTCCTGTCATACGTACATTCAGTACTATATTTTGTTATATTTTTCCTTAGTGTTCCAGAAAAAACCAAGCTGCTCTTATGGGTTTTTTATAGGCTTTCTTGTATTTTAAAGTACCTGCTTGTATCACTGGTGACCATGACTCGGATAGCAAGAAGGTTGTGCTCAGTCATCTCTTCCTCAGGGATGACGGTCACGGTGGCCCACTCAGGGGAGGGGGGTGAGAACCAGCTCTCCAAGTCGTGGTGCTTGGGGATGCTCTTTGCCTTCTTCGGAGAGGTGGGCTCGTCAGCCACAGGCAGGAGGTGGTCTGAGAAAGCACAAAGCAGGGTGTTAGGGGCAACCTGAAGCAAGGCAGTCTGCAGCAGGGGGCCTCATCCCCTTGTTGGGGTGGTCCTTGGCCACCACCGGTGGTTTCCATGGGGGGCCCTGTCGTGTCCCCATGGCTGCAGGCGAGCTGTGTACACTGACAGCCTAGTATGGTGAGAGCAGCCTGAAACTTATTAGGACCATTTAGGACAGCAAGAATGAGCAAAATAAACACAGGCTTTTCTGAAGGTATTTTTCAGTGTGTACAGCAAATACAGAAACTGATTTGGGAAAAGAAGCAGCATCAGAACAGTTAAACAGTGTGATCCCTGAAGTTCACATTCAGGTAGGAGGAGTAAAGAATACAGCCAAGTTCCCGTCATTCAGCTGAGGCGATGCAGATGGAGCCAAAGGCAGGAGATCATCCAGCCCTGTGAAATCCTTGATTTCTGAGCAACCTCATTTATCCACAACCTCAAAACATAGCAGTAGCAAAAGTTCCCCCAGGGCTTGGTGCAGAAAGGACAAATGACAAGCTCTGGGACAGTGCCTTTGCTCAGTTCACCTCCCATGCGTGGTGCTCTTGCCACTTTTAATTTAACACTGTTGCTTCTAATTTACATCTGTGTAAGTGGAAAAAAATCAGAGCTGGGACGACTTACTTTCTCATCTATTAGAGCAAACTCTCTAGTAAACATCAGTTAAACTCCTCTTTAACTTGCAGATGCTCCATTTATTGCAGGAGTACCCTCACCCCTGTCCTCCACTTTGCAAAGGTTTTTAAATCAAATGCGAAGTGCTTCCATGGCTTGAACATGGAAAACAAACATGCAGGGAGCAAGAGAGCTACGAGCAAATCCCAGACACATCAGGAGGATTCTATACGCTGCAGAGCCTGAGCACTAGCCCATGGGACCCTCCAGAGCAGCACTTCCCGTGGCTTCCCCAAGCCATCGCACACGGCTGTTCAGTCAGCCAAGAGGCAGCAGGAGCAGATACAGCAGGTATCACGAGCGCACAGCCTGCACCGCACCGAGCTCTAACCCCGTGTTGGATTGCCTGGTCTGTCCATTGCTGTCCCCTCCCCTTTCGCCATTTCTGTGGAGCTGTGAAACAAGGTCCTCAAAACAAACTGTGACAGCAGAGCCACACCTTTATTCTGCATGATTCAGGTAGCTCCTTGTCTCCCCTAGAAAAAGAAAACTGATGTTCTGGGCTTTTGCACCTCTACCAGTTACTGTTTGGGCTCACCCCCTGCTATGAAAATAAGCACCACTGAGGAAAGCCCAGCTGCTGTTGGCAGGGATGGCTGCTCTACAACTCTTGTGCTGGCCAGGTGAAGCTCCCTTACTCGCACTCACAGGCTGAGGGCATTTTTTCAGTAGTTTTACCGATTATGCTTTTCCCAAGAGACACAGAGGATTGCACTTTTCGAAGGGCTGCGGTGAGCTCTCTTTTCTCATCCTCCATAACAGTCAAGGTATTTTCTTGGCCTGAAAACTCCTCAAGGCTTCACTCCTCACAAGAGTATTGGGGGAGGTGGTTTTGTTTGGTTTGGGGTTGTTGGATTTTTTTTTTTTTTTTTTACTTCTGTGTACAATAGCCAAGGAGGAAGGAGGAGCAGCTCGCTGCTTCTCCAGAGCAAAATGCTCCCACGTGAAAACACGTGCTCAGGCTCTACGTCCAGCACACTAGCACCACAGCAGCCACGTGTTTCTTGACTGCAGAAATCTCATTTCCTTTGGGAGATGGAAGAAACCCATCCTTCTGATTTTTATGTCTGACTTCTACTTCGCCCAGCCAGGCCACCCACCCCAAAGCTGCTCGCAGGCAGCGCACAGCAAGCCTGGCAGTGTTCAGGTGGGAGTCCATGGGTGGGCAGAGCACAGCTGCCGTTCCTTGCACAGGGGCATGAAACCCTCCCGGGAATGGCTTCCTCTCCCCCAGAGCTGGGCTGGACTAACAATTGTACCATTTCTACTCTCCAAAAGCGAAGTAGAAAGCATTATTGTGAGCCAATTTATAAAACTTAAGTCCTTCAACTCAACTTTCTCCTTAAAAGATGCTGCATTGTACATGAAAAGCGGAGAAAGCAAAAACAAAAGTTTGCCAGCTCTACCTTTAAATGGTGCACCCATGCTGGCAGTACGCACTGCCCGAGGTCACTGCAAGCAGCTCTTAGAGAAAGTTAGATTTGCCATTTGCTTGCACTCTCAGTACGTATTCCCTTCCCATCTCGCACGTTAATGCTTTCCTCACCACACTAACAGGAAAGAGAAGAAAACATGTTTATGACTTACAGACACACAGCTGGAGAGCATCAAAACCCACAGACAGACAGACTACCTAAGCCGATTCCCAGCATGGGTCCTGAATGTGAACAGATTTCCAGTCCCTCTGCAACAGCCTGCTACACACCCAGGTTTCAACGACTGTAGATGTAATAGAGCTGGGGAAGGACAACCGGATGTCATCTGGGCCTCCAGATACTGATGAGGGATGGCACCATCACCTCTCTCTGAAGAGTTACAGTTCTGTGCTTGGTTTTTGGTTTTTTTTCTTTTCCTTGTATCATGGTATCTCCCCTTCTTGAATTCTGCACCGATAGAGGCTGACACTCTCACAAATCTGTTAACAGCCGAGTCCTTTCTAAGCAAGAGAAGTTTTCATTCACAGCAAAACTGATCAGGTTTAAGATCAGCAGCCTAGATTAGCATCCACCTTGATCTAGTGAAAGATGTCCCTGCCTATGGCAGGGTGGTTGGACGAGACCTTTAGAAGTCCCTTCCAACCCAAACAACTCTAGGATTAGAAAGCAAACCCGCTCCTTACCGACCTATATAATCAATATTTGTATTACGACATATAAAGTTGAATAAACTACCTTGCTGTCAACTCCATAAAAGCATAAACTGGTCCACCGTGGGGTTTGAGCGTGCCAGACGCCTACATGCATGCGTTAACTCAAACATTGAGTTATCCATTCTGCAGGACATTCAAAAGGATTAAAATTCATACTGTTGTTTCTCATAACAGGCTCAAACAAAAGGCAAAGGTGTCCCAGATGTTCAAGCGTGAGGGGTTTTTGTAGGCCTTGATGATGCTACACAGTTTGACTGGGCTCTCCTAAAAAAACAGCCCTTCCTGCAGCACCAGACCGAACCCCCATCCCCACAGGCAAGTGCTGCACAGTGAAACGCAGCCCGGCAGAGCGCTTCGGGCTCCTGCAAGAGGGAGATTTCAACCCCTGAGAAAAAGAGGGGTACAGACTGAGTACAGGCAGCAGGGACAAGCTGCTGCTGGATTTGTGTAAACATCGCAGAGGAAGAGCATGGCCAATTCAAACAAAAGCCGGGAGGCTCTGCAGGCCTGGCGTCAGGCTGGCAATTATTACCTGCCTCTCCACAGCAAGGCAAACAAATCTGATCAGCCCTCAGCTGCGATTCCACTGCTGGCCATCGCTGCCGTTAATTTTAAAGGAGTATCAAAAAGGAAAAATGATCTGATGCAAACAAGGAATTTAAAAAGAAAGACGGGATTTCTTGAAAGCCCTTATTTTGCACAAAGAGATAAGAAGGGCTGTCTGAACTAATTTCTCCTGATTCAGCCCAAGGGCTGCGCACTTACACGAAGGTGAGGCATACATTTATGCCACTGAACATTTGCCAGACTAAATAAGAAGCAGCCCTTGTACCTCTCCATTCCTGCTGGGAGCCTCGCAGCTCTCCCTACACCCTGGACAGCCACCCATCCTTGCAGCGCGGGCAGTCAGGTCCTCAGTGAGGTGTTGGCACAGGGATGCTGAGAGGGAAGATGCTGATTTTTTGAAATCTGACTCCAGTGTGGAAACCAGGCTCTAAACCTAAATGCCCTCATTCCCACCACACTGCAGGTTGAGAGTTAAGCACCTCAGACTGGCACCTCTAGTGACCATTGCAATTAACTGGTCATGCACTGAGCTGGCTGATAAACCTGCCCTTGTGGAGGAGGCAGATGGAGCCTGGCTGGAGACTGAGCTGCGCTCAGGCAGGGGATAAGCCCGAGTGGTTCAGCACTTCCAGGCACAGGCAGCAGGCTCGCCGCCATCCTGGCTCTCTGGGGAAACTCAAGCTCCTGCAGAAGGATTAAGGTGAACATTCAGCTCCTAAATCCAAGGAGGCAATTCCCACATAAGCTCCAAGATAACTAATTTTGCTAGTGCTTGAGTCCTTTCCCAAGTCTGTGCCTGGCTGTACTTACCATGTTATCCCACTTCTTCGCCAGAAGACACAAAAATGGCCTTATTGCTCTTCCCAAAGGGGAAGGAGGTCACAGTGGACCAAGCTACACATCTAGATTACCTGGGCAGCCTGTGATGCTGCAGGCACCTCCATGGCCAGCTGGCACTCTCACTCTGCATCAGGTTTCCTTTCCAGGACAGGAGATTTTCTACTAGAAGCTATAAGACCAAGTCAGAGGAATTGATCTCCATAAGATAAACACATCCAATGTAAAAGCTAAAGAGGGATCCCGTCTGTGGGACAGAAAAGGGCACAGCCCCATTTCCTGCTGATGCAAACTGGTGCCATGCTGCTGACCTCCATGCAGCAGCACCACACATTATCAGAGGAGAACCTAGTACTCAGGAAACAGTCGCTCAAAATAGTATTTGTGTAAGATCTTACTTAATTTCTATCATGCTCGCTTCAGATTTCCTGCAATCTATGTTTCAGCATGCTCCAGCAGTGAGTATGCCTGCTTTGTAGCAGAGTTTGGACTGGAGTCCCTACTAATCCTTTGCCAAAACATCCAAATAATTTAGTGGAGGGGGCACGACAAGCTGTGCATGGGAAGGCGTTAATCTTAGGTCACAATCCGGTGACCAGATCTGTTACAGGAGTACACTGCGGGGACAGGCAGCACACACCACAAGTATCTTACAGCCCACTGCTGGCCAGTTAAAGTGGAAACATCCTAACAACTGACTTGTGTTTGTGGTTTTTAGGTGTTAAAGTTTCCTAAGCTAGTCAGTATGAGCAAGCCAAGGAGCTAATGTGCTAATTTCCAAATCCTCCACGTCTTTTGGTGCTTTCCTGTGTAGGGGTGAGAGGACGTGGCAGGCAGGACCGACCTCCCAGCTCTGCTCAGCAAAGAGCAGCAGGTCCTCTGCAGCCTGCACAACCCAGTTTATGCTGTCTGTTTTATGGGCTACACTTACACAACTGTAACTTTCTGCCTGAAATTCAATCCCACCAGACCTTAAGTTTTCAATTTCTTAAATTGTTGACTACCTCGTTATTCTGCTGTCATCCACGCATGATAATCTTTCCTTATTTCACACTGTCCCAGTGCTTTGCTTTGGCCTCACCATTGCCTTTTTCATTAATCTCCCAATTCTCCTCTTTATTCTCCCCTGCCAAGGACAACATACCTCACCTAACTGATCCCCTACCTCCTGGTTACCTTTCCCCAGCAGCCCTTCTCAGGGTGACAACCCCACTACTACCTGCCAGCCAGCAGGTTCCTGGGTGCTCCCTTTCAGCTCCAAACCAACAGCCCTCACTCAGCTACAGGCTGGCTCTGGTATTGAGCTGGGCAGTTTCTAGGGCTGGGGACAACTTGCTGGCTCCACAGCAGGTGGACCTGGCCCAAGACAAGGGCTTGGAGGGACTCTACTCAAAGCAACAAGAATAGCTCTGAGGTACCACCTGTGAAACCAACCTCACGCTTCTTCTTCCTAAACCACGTGGCAAAACCACAGGTCCCAATTCAGGAGCAGAGCCAGGCTGGGCTGAAGCTCGCCAGCCAGCGACTGCACTTCACCGCCGGGCACAGCACAGGCAGGAGGAGGTGAGGCTGTTCTCATCCTTGCTAGCCCAAGGGCACTGAACACACTGACGAAGGACGCCCCGCACCACGGCATGCTGTGGGTGACTGGTCCATGGAGAACGCGCTGCCTGCCCAGCCAAAGCCTGCAGTGAGCTTATTTGCCTTAGCGCCAGATTGGCAGCAGCATTTCCACACACAAGCTCTACCGCTGGTCTTTTCAGCGTGTCTCTCCTATAGTCAGAGCTCTCCAGAGTTCTTGAAACTTGAACTGTGAGCAAATAACATGGCTTTAGGGGTGGGGTTTTTTTTTTGTTTGGGGGGTTTTAATGCAAGCTGGTGCCTTCAGTTACACAGCAGCAATACAGCCAGCAATTTCAGTAGAACAGTCCTGTATTCATCTGGCCCTCCCACTCAAACACGATGAAAAATTTGGATAAACAATTTCTCCTTTGTATTTTAAAACCCACCTCATCCTCCTCACACAGGGAGAGAAATGCCGGTTTTCCTGACAGGGCAGGGATTTAGCTAAACCACGTGGTAACTGACACGTATTCCTAACGCTTCATCTGCAGGGCTCGCATCTGGGTCGGTGCTCACCCAGAGGTCAAGTGCTGCTCAAAACTCGCCTTCAGCGTACTGGCTTGGCCAAACAGCCCCTACAGACCCCACAGCCCGATGCGAACCTCTTCCCACAAAACAGACTTTTATTCGACATTAAGTGTTTTGGCAAGTTTTCTCAATTCCATATTATGCCAGCATTTGAGACAGCAATTTTTGCACCAAGCCTCACATGAGTCAAAGATGCAGCCAGTGAAGGATAAAGATGTTACAAGATCTCTGCAAGGCTAGGAAGGTTTACAAAACTTTGAGGTAGGCCTTATTGCAGCTGCATGGATATGGACAAGGAGCACAGATCCTCAGGGTTTCCCCACAGTGCTAATAATCCAAACACCACAGTCATTTACTCACTAAAGGCAAATTAGCAAGAACATTTGGACAGCAAGACCATCTTCAGCCATTTTATGTCTTCTGAGTGAACTTGCAGGAATCCACCCATCAGACCCAGCACAGACCACAGCTGAGCAGACTGGACTACTCAGGGAAGTCTGTACCAAGGAGCAGAGAAGGCAGCAAAGGAACTCCAGCCTTTGGGACAACACAGCAAGGTCACGTGCTGGACTGCTAGCCTGCACCCACAGCCCTTCGCCTCACTGCAGGGGAGGACGGGTTGTACAAAGATGCTCCCATCTCGGCACAACCACCGAACAGGAGCCAGGCAGGGCTGGTACCTTGGCAGGGGCCTGTTTTGAGCTGATTTTCAAATCTGAGAAACAAACTGTAGTTTGTTTATGGCTTGTCAAAGTAGCAGCCTCTAATTAGGAATATAATGATGGTTTTTGGAGGTCCCTATATATACAAATCCTGCAGCAGCCCTCCTGCAGGAGTTTTCTTTAAGAGACCTTTCCCTTCATGCCTCTGAAGACACGCTCCCTGGCTTTGCCCTGCAGAAAGCACACAGGCTCAAGACATTTTCATGCTAGCAAAAAGCTTGCAAATTCAGTATGGTTCTGCTCATGAAACATCATTGCAATTGTGATTCTCTCAATGACAGGCTTGTAGAACTCACACGCTTACAAGAATAACACTCGGTGATGATTCAAGCAGCACCACTCTCCTGCAAAGGCTCTGTGCCCAGCGGGAATGGCCAAGGAAGGCGCACAGCAGTGAGACTGTTCATGCGGAGCCAAGACCCAGCTCTGCAGTGGGGACAACCCTGCAAGCCATCCCGAAGCCCAGAAACAAGGATGAAGAAATCTGTCAGCATATGAGATCAGGAACTTGGGGGGTCTCAAGGGCATTTGTGAATACCTCAGTTCACCTTCCTCCCTCAGGTACAAGGGCAAAGCTGACAGTCAAGCATAGTGCAGGAGAGGTCTTTCTTGTCTGCAATATTACAGACATGAGCTACATGAATATCCTTAAAGCTCTGAAAAGCTTGCAGTTAGTTTTGTTAGCCATTTTCTCCTGGAGTCATTTTAAGGCAGTTTATACCCATGGAAATACAGGGCAGGTCTCCCCCGCCATCAGCTACCAGGCACTTGGGTTGTTTTTTCTCAAGCTAAACAGGAGCAGCACCGCTGGAAGAGAGCAAACGTCTCCCTGTGTTGCAGGGTGCCACTGCCAGTTCCCGTGGGGAGCAACAGAGTGTTTGCACAGGGCACTGAGCTGCCCAGACCCAAATCGAGGACTGATGCTGTCTCATGCTCTCAGAACCACCATGTACTGCCTGGCATGGGTGGGCCATGCCAGCTCTACTACACTGCTCTGCCAAAAAGCTCGAGCTCCGATTTTTGAAAGCTCACATCCCAGAGCTGTTTACTGCCCCTCCATGACTAATACAGAGCTAAATGCAGTCTACCAGCAGGCAAGTTCCCTCTGCTACCGCAAAACAGATAAATGCATCATCATATCCCCCCTCCTGGTCCCAGAGGCTTTGCCAACACACCAGCCCAATTTAATGAGGGCAAGGTGCTGAGTTACACGCTAGCTCACACACACCATGCCAGTTCAGCGCTGCACAGAGAAGCGCTGAAGCCCATTTCCATGTTATGCCACGCTTGGTAGTGCAATTGCAATGGGTTTTGCTTAGCTGATGAAAACACCATGGTCCCGTGACAGTCCCTGGCATCGGCTCCCTTCAGGGAGGAGCATGCCACCTCACATGCAGCAAAGGAGAGACCCTGTCCAAAGGGGCTTAGTGTCCACCCACCCAGGGCTTTGCAGACAGCTCTTGGCACCTTCTATGATTACCATTTATAAGGCGTTGATTACTCCTGTATCTGAGTGCCCCCACCAATAATGCCAGAGCCAAGAACCAAACGTAAGCAGGAGATACTATTCATACTGGTGAGTCTCACTCGACAAGGCAGCCTGACTCTGTATGGGCTGCTGCTGCTCCTGAGTCATCTGCAAAACAGCATCAGGCAAATCACATCACTGTGATCTGGCAAAGAGATGACAAAGGCTTGGGAATCAGCCAAATTTGGGCACAGCCAAGCCCCTGTTGGGGCAGCTGGACTGGGTTAGCCATCCCCACCCCCCACCCCCCCTTAGGCAAATGGCACAAAGCCTGAACTCTGCCAAACAATGTCCCCCTCCCCACTGGAGCACCGGGCCAAGCGCCTCGGACACCAGCTGGCTCAGGGCAGCTGTGTTTTATCAGCTTTGCTCATGAGTGGCTGCTCTGTGTGTGCCTCTGCCCGTCTTAGACAAAAATGGTCAAAGATGCTCCAATGAGAAATCCCCAACGAAGCGGCTGCAGCAGCCTCCCCATCAACACCACCGTGCCATAGGCAGCCAGAAATGTTCGTTTATCCTCCCTCCTCCTCCTCAGTTTTTAAGTAATGAGTGGTGAATTCATTTTCAAGCAAGGTACAGAAAGAGCTCCTGTGGTTATTTCTTGGCTAAGGTGAGTCAGACTAAACGGGATCCCCACACAAGCAGGAAGGGGGAGTGGCCCTTGCCGAGCTAACAGAAGTATGGAAACTATATACAAACACAGAGAACATCCCTGAAGGTAGATGAAAAACAAACAGCCAGGAAACCACAGATTTTAAAATTCTATCTGCTTTTCTGCTTTGTGCCACAACACACCCAGTGTGCTGCTGGTCAGGAGAGTTTCTGCAGAGTGGCTGGTCCAGAAAACACCCCTGAGAGCACCTTGGTCTGTCTGGCTTCCTCACACGAAACACGAGGTCTGGAGACACCCTGGCTGGGCCCTCAAAGGGCACTAGAAATTGTTCATACCTGTTGCTGGCAGTGAGAGGGGCCCCTACCCCGTGGCTGGGCAGCTCAGCACCTGCCCCAAGGCTCAGGAAAAAGCAGGCAAGAAATGACTGGTTTCTTACAGCCCTGCCCCTGTTGCCTATCTGTGTGATGGCCCTGTTCAGTGGTGGGGAGGAAGAAGGAAACCTGCCGGAATTACGTGTTGCAGCCTGCATTTAGGATGTGCTCTTTTGGCACCTCTGACACATCACATTCTTGTGACTCCCTGATGGCTGAGAAGCAGGAGCAGTACTTCCCACAGCTGCCCCAGCCATTCAGGACTGGCAAAGGCTTTCAGGTCCTCCGGTGCAAAGCCCCACTGAAATCCCAGGTGCTGCTCTTACCAGCAGGAGGCAGGTGCCCAGGCACCCAGGGCTGGAACCCGGCTCACCTTCCCCACTGTGCAACTGGCCCAATACAACACAGTGCTCCCCATAAAGACCCCAGACTAACTTGTGTCCTGCATTTCTGGCTGGCAGTCCTGAGGCTCTTGCCTGCCATTAAACTGTGTCACTCCATAATTCACTCACAGGATGAGTGGACTCTGCCTGGCCTTGTATGGAGCTGCTGACTAAGGCAATGACAGGAGTGAACAATTTTAAAGTGGAGTTACTCATAAACGTAGGCATTTGCGATGGTGAAAGCAAGCACCAGCTGGCATCAAAAACTGACATTAAGACATTCAGTCATCAGACCACAAATTGATTCGCAGCACACCCAGCACACTTCGCTGCCTGACTTCTAACTGCATAACAAACCAAAAAAAAAAAAAAATAAATTTATGAGTCCTGCTTATAATACAGCCATGCTTTATTAAAGCTGTGGGCCAGAAAGAGTCTTCATACCAGACCTGTGGAAGTGCAGCTGAAATGAACCCAGCAAGCTCAGGGATGAGATACAGAGCAGAAAGTGCTCACCAGGGAAACACAGCCCACATGGGACTGTGAGAGGGGATGGGGGAACCACACCACCTCTTAGACCTTGGTGATGCTGCAATGCACCAGTTACCAGCCCCTACTGGAGTGAAACCTGAGCTCAAACCTGTGACAGCTTCAGCTGTGCCCTGGAGCCTGAGCTTCAAAAGGTCCAAGGCTGCATGGCAGGATCACCTGCAGTAGAGTTTGAAACTGAAGACATCCCATTAAGGTATTTCACAGACCTGCCTTATAAGGCTACAGGGCTTCCAGCAGCATTCCCAAGCTGATGTCCTGTCCAAACTTTGAGTTTTCATCTCACTTAAGAAACTGCCAGGTGGATTTCTGTCCTTGAAAAAGGACTCCTATAAAAGCTACGATGTCCGACATTTCACACAGTTCAGTTCTTGCCACCATTCTCCTCCTTTTGACTCGTGCCTCCTCCATATGTCTACAGAAGCAATTTCTGCGTTACGGTGGCTAACAGGCCAAAAATATAAAGACAACCACTGCTCCCATTTCCACAGGGTGACACACTGCTCCCTGGGCAGCATCTGATTGCCTGCTGGGCTTCCAACCACCACCACCTCCTAACAAAGACTTTCCTGCTGCCCCTTCTCCACCCATGGCCCCCTCCTCCTGCTCCCATGCCAGAAGTGTGTCTGCTCTCACTCCCCAGGGGGGCCACACCAGCACCTACACAAGTTCTTTAGCAGCAAAACTTTTTCAAAGTACCCATTACTTACTTGAAGAGACACTTAAGAATTCAGGCACAAAACATAACCAGGGCAAAGCAAAACAGAGCCCAAACCACAGGACTTGTGAACACATCCGGGATGATGCACATTAATGCTCTAGTACAAACTAAGCAAAAATTAATAGAGATAAAGGAAGCAGCAACTCACTGAAAACCTACCAGGTACACTGAATGGAGGTAATTATAGAAAAAGGCTTCTCAAACAAAACCTGCTACGATAACATGCATTTCTATCATTTTAGAGTAAATAGGTATCTTATCCGAGCAATCTGTGTTAGTCTGGTACATTAATGCATGTAGTAATTGTGAATTTGGAGTTCAGCCACAGCGGTTTCAGCCTCTAGAGTGATCAGTGTCTGTCAAAATAATATTTTTTTTGCACATAGACTCAAAGCACCAAAAACCTTAAAACAAAGACATGAATTAGTACCTGCAGAATAAATGCTGAAAGAGTAAATTCAAGACTATAGCAACATGCAAATTTCTCTGCAATTTCACATTTCAAAGGAACGTATCAGAAATTCCAGCCATTTCAAACAAGTTTGGAGCCCACCACCTGATGAGAGGAGATCAAAGCCACTCTTCTTTTTATGTTAACACAGTTCATGAAAAAAAGGAAAGAGACTTGGGGAAATATTTACATGACTAATATATATACTTGAATCAAGCATTAATACATAATGTCTTCTGATCTTCCACATGATCTTTCATGCAAAAAAAAATCAAGTCATTTGCAAACACATCATGTCTTTGAAAACATAAACATTAATGCAGAATTTGGTGCATTTCAGAACTCATTGTTTTGATTGGAATGTGAAGAATGAGTGAACCAGAAATTAATTAAAGCCAATTATAGTAACTAATTGCCATAATGTTGTGGGACAACACAGATTATAGCCATTGCTTGAGGTCAGAATAAATACAGAATATAAATACTGGCATTTTATAGCCGTAGCAGTCTAGAAGAAACAAATAATAGAAATTACTCTTCTTGGTAGAGTTAATAAAAGGCTGACAATTGAATTTGAGCAATTTTAAAGACTTCTTTTTCAAGTTAAGTATGCTTAAAAACTGCAAGATCTTTTTCATTATAAAGCATTAGCATAATTATAATATAGGAAGGTTACCTTTACAGAATCTGACGTGTATGCTTTTCATTTATTAGATATCTAGGCGGGTAATGCTGTGTTGCTTTGAGAATGAAAGATTAGCCTGGCTATTCAAAAAAATGACATCCTTGTGTATATCTCCAACCCAAACGGCCCTAGCAGCAACAGACAAGTTCAGAACCCATTTGAACCAGTATAAGCAGGAGGAAAGGCAGAGCAACTCCTGAGCCTGCCAGACACAGCAAACGTTCCTTCTGCACTGCTAGTGCTATAATGGCATCTAAAGCATGAAGCAGCTTTCAAGTCTCAGAAAGCATTAACTAGGTAAGGAGGCACTAGTGTCATCTGCTCCAAACCCACGATTTTTGGAAGGCACCCAGTTCCGTGGCTGCTTGAGACCAGAGCAGCAGCCTGTTTGCCTTTCAAACAGGCACCGCTGCCAATTCCAGTCATGCAAAGGGACAAAGCGTTACTGCTTTGGGATGCATGAGTAACAGCGTGTGCTTGCTGCAGACTGAGAGCACAGGAGCTTCCCGAGAGAGCGCAATGCAAGAGCAGTAGGAGGATTCAAGCCTCCTGCTCATGGGGAGCTCTGCTCGCATGGCCAGACAGAAGTCCCAAATTAGGCTTGTTAAATACACTCAGAACTTAACCCACTAGTGTCTTCCTCTAGCAGCATTACTGGAAGCAAAACAAGGAATATTTAGCTCTATTATGTAGTGATTTTGACTGAGAGAGTGAGGGAACTAACAAACTTGGTCCCCACACATTGCTCATTTTGTCTGTTTCCTTTCTCTTCCATACACTGTGTCCTGTCTTGTCCACTAGCGTTCCAGAGCATGGACCCTTTACTAGTAGATATACCAGGATGTGCTAGCGATTTGACTTTTTCAGCCTTCTGCACTACCATGAGAAACAGAAGTACTACAAATCTAGACTCTAACATTATCCCAATTTCAAGCTATAGTACTAGTATTTTAGCAGAAATAAGTGAAACTTTGAGATCAGCGTGAACATCTGATGCCTCTCAAAGCTTCAGTGCCAAACAAAACATCACCTTCTGCAGGCGTGAAAACCTCTTCTGATATTTTCATCATCATGTAAAGATGGCAGAAATGAGCCTGCTCTGAAACTGTAAATTTTGCAAGGAGTAAATTTACTACATATTTTTACCCAAATTGCTTTGTCCATTGCAATTATGGAAGTGCCAAGTATTGTCTTAAATTGTATTCATTGCCCTGTGTTTTCATTATGCAAATAATCTCCCCCTCAGACAGCAAACTTTCTACTGTGCATGGTGGCTTTTTCTTTGGCAGGGAAGATGGAATGGTTGATTGGGAATAACATTTGTTGTTCTTCAGCAATATTGTCTTTAGCAACACTTAAAAAATCATTTCTGTCATTCAACCAAGCCTAGTGAGGCTCAGTTTGAATTCACTTTAAAAACAAAAAAAACCACATCACATAAAATTATTAGGACTACTCTTACTGGGATTTGGCTTTTTTTCTTGAAAGAAAGGGAGAGATTATAGCTTAAGAACAGCAGAACAAGCAAAAGAGAGAAGATTATGGGGAAGAAAACATAGGCGAGCTCTTTTTGAGAACCTGCTGTTTGAAAAGAGCTTAAAAAACAAAAAATTTAAAAAAAGCAAAGGAAGGCAAAATAAATAAATAAAACAAGGTCACTGTTATCAGATAATAGGTCACCATCAGCTGCAGGGGTCCAGAAGATAGAGGGAGCTTGTAGCACTCCAGAGCCAGCAGCAAGGTAAAGCCTCACCCATAGTTACTACCTGCTTTTCCTATACATAAGGTCCCAAGCACATGTAAGTTAACATGACCTTTTGGACATTTGTTAATATGTGAAATAAAAACATAAGGAAAGGTAACAGAAGTCGAATAGAAGAGAACAAGTGCCATTTGTGAATGCGACAGAATCAAACCCCACGCTCACCAACACCAACTTATCATTCCCAGGAAGGATAAAACCCAACACCAGGCACCTCCTGATCCGCAGCAGATGGGAAAACTTGTCAAGGACCCCAATGTGTATCCCTTTCAAAAGAGACACACATGCGATTATACCACCACAGTGAAACTCTCTGGCCTTCGGGTCAGGCCACAACAAAGGTAACACAAGAGCATCCACCAGAAGAGGAATTTGTGAAACGAGTGTGAAGTCACTATTAAGTTTCTGTCCTCAGGAAATATTTTTAAAAGGAAAAGATGAAACAAGGAGACTTATAAAGAACTACATTTATTTTTGTTTACAGCAGATTATAAATAAAGCTAAAACAATTTCCACTGTGTGCAAAATACATAATTTCCATGTGAAAATTTAAATACAGCATTAAAAACTGTTTAATAAAAATATTAAGATTATAAAGTAGAATGAAGACAGAATATTTAGGAGGAGAAGGACAGAATCCCCACCGGCCAGGAAGCGCTAGGAAGACTCTGCAACAGAGGGTAAAAAAACACAGCAATGGGAAGTGGTTTGAAATGGCAGACCTTTACTTCACAACCTTCATCTCAAAGCATGCTGAGCTTTGTGACAAAACCTCACAGCCCTCAAATACACAGCAAGTCCCATCCTAACCATTTGTGCAGGAAGTGACACTTAGAATAGAGAGGCTTCTGTGTGGGTGCAGCATGGGGACTTTAAAAGCCACTGAGGCACTTTAGGGTACCCACCCCAGTAAATGCTACTGCTTTAGTCATGGGAACATGCAGGTCAGCAAGATAAGGTGTGCGGCTCTGACCCTGCAGCCGTCCTGCATCCCTGGCTGAGGCATGTGAAATGGGGCAAGTGGCAGAGGGTGTTTGGCCCCTCCTGAAAACTGCTGCTCAGATCAATTCCCAAAGGCCCTTCCCTTTGAAAGGTCCCTTCCACAGGGAAGCCTGGGTCGTGACCATATCCACCAAAACTTCTGCACACTTGCTTGTCGAATGAGCCCTTGCTTCTCATTTGGATTCATTTCCCCTTCCAGATTATCAACATGTGATTATACATACTTGAACTTATACATTAAAAAAAAAACCACCACACAATATAATCACACAAATTTGTCATGGAGAGTAGCGGCAACATCTCATGCAGCAGGACAAATCCATTCAGAATGGCAAATGAGGCCAGTTAATTAGTTAAAACAATCCAAACCAAAACACCGGTTATACAAACTCGGCATTCTGGTATTACAGACTAAAACCAGCATGCACACGCATTGCTGTTAGGCCTGCCTAACGTGTTACTTGGGGTGGGAGACTGGAATTTCCATCACTTTGGCTACTTTTTCAATAGAATCCTTTTATATCATACTTTTCCAGTACGAAAGCAAAGAAGTGCTTAGAAAGCATCACAGTGCTCAAACATTGCTTTCTTACTGCATATCGGAGCTCAGTGGAAATAGGTGTTCACACTAACCAGGGGAATCAGCTGGCTAATCTTGTCCTGACCTTATTTTAAATCTTTCCTTAATTACTTTGAAAGAAATAAGGCTTTAACTAGTTCTTCCAAGAAACAATGTAGTTGCCTAACTTACCTTAAAGGCACGAGGAAGTGTACATGCACAGACAGAGAGAGGAAAACGTTCTCCACAGTAAGGCATTACTTTTTCTAGAACCATGAACTCAGCAACAGGTGAAATGATCAAGCTAAAGCGCTCATCCATTAATATATCAGATACACACAGTTTGCTCTGAAAATCTTTAAGAAAAGGCCACTGCAATGTTGTCAAACGCAAGTGTTAGTCACACAATTTCGGAACTGGCAAGCAGAAAAAAAATCACCTGAGAGCAGAAAGGCTTCAGCCAGTGAGCGGGTGCAGCACCGGAATGATGAATTGGACTAAAAGCAACAAAGGAGATTGACAGAGAGGACAGCAGGAAAAACAAAACAAAAAACACAGGACTTAACTTTGTTATATAGGAAAGCATCAGAAAGATTACATAGGCACAAAGAAGAATTGGCCAAAATGAAACTGCATTTTTTCATTAAATCGTGAATGAGGACAAAGAGGTATGAATCTTTCTAGCAGAATATTAAGATGAAGAGATTTTTTAAAAAATCGACCAATTAGATTGATACCAATAAAAAGCCTTCCCAACAGAAAGACCTGCAAACTCCAGCAGAATATGCAGTGTAATTAAGATTCCTCAGAAAAAAGTTTTCATTATGCAAGATCCTAAATTCTGTTGTGGGAACATAGGGATTTTATTCCCTATTATATAAATATATATATATAAAGCCAATACCATCCTTTTAATTTTTTCATTTTATTTTTAATCTTTCTGCTAGTAAGATTAACTTGCTTTAAATTCATTGGGCATCAGAGAGTCCCAATTTTCTTAGTATATAACCATTTTCTGTAGGTTTACCTTTATGCTCACATTGCAAATTTCCTGTACTAAGAGGCAGGAGAAAATTTAAGGAAAAAAATGTTCCTAAAGACTGTGCTGTTGATAAACTGAAATTCAAATTGATGGCAAGCCAAATGTTAAGTTTTACCACTTAGCAGTTTGCTGCATTGCAGGAGTAACGTGGTAAATTGCACTGCAGACTTTTTCCTTTCTAGGGTGAAACAATTACTACCGTTAACAAATAATTTAAAAGCATACAGTGATCCAAAGTAGGGTTTTTTTCCAAATGCTATAAAGGAGGTACAGATACATTTCTTTACATATACACAGATGCCCACCATGTTACTATAATTGTCACTGTGTCCAGTCAATATTCTAGCAAAGTTTTGCTGAATACATGTTTGAGCATTAATGGCAATTTATTTCAAACAAATGCTACCTTATACCTAAACAATTTTCTTCAAGCACTTTTTCAAGTTCTGTGCATATACTTTACAGTTTTTTTCCCCAAAATACATAAGCACTCTAAAATGTGAAAAACTTTATTCTCGTAGTTTAAAGAAAGCCAAACTACCTAGAAGAAAAATCCAGTTCCATTTATTGTAAGCAGAAGACCTATTTCCTTTTAATACCTGAGAAAAAATAATTCAAATCATCTTTTCCCATATTATGTTTAAAAAAAAACAAAAAAAAAAATCAGTAAACTGCCAGCCCATAAACAGCGCAGTCATTTAAGACCACTGGAAGGTGCTCCTTAACTTTGGTACTAACTGAATGTGACATTATTTTCTATTATTTAAGCCACATACTTTCAGCTAGAAATGAACGCTAATTTTAGGCTATACATATTACTGTGTTTATGTATTTACCTATTTCCTGGTTAACTTCTGAATTTAAACATTTAAGTACTTCAGAGGCAGGAAGCACGCTTACCTTGCTGGCTAACTAGGAAGAAAATAAATCAGCATTTGGGATGTTGGTGTCTCCTTGCCATTAAATAGCTTAAACCTGTCCCAACACCTGATAAAGGTAGACCTTGTTGAGAGACATCTGAAAGAAATTAACTAACAGCTGCTCCCAATTACAGAATTCACTTGGCTTCAGAATTATACACTGAAATGAGTGAAACATCCAACTAAGAAGTAATCTCTTTAGAATACCTTTGTAGGTTTTTGTTGTTTGTTCTAGATTTGTATTTTTCAAAAAATTCCACAGGACAATAGGAGCAGTGCCTACCCGGAGGCACAACAGCAGTGATTTCAGTTACAGATGAGTGCTCCATGAATTGATATTCCTCAAATCACCCACCTAACAAGGAAGCCTCAACTTGGGGAATAAGTCAGATGTAATTACACTACCAGTTCCTTTGACTTACAGTATCAATCAAGCCTTCACTCCACTAAGATTTGCTCTTCAAATTTATTTCAAAATTTTAAATAAGTTAGTAGTACAGATTATACCCACTATCAACAAACAGTATCTACTCACATGTAAAGAATGTCAAAGGCATGACTAAGAGCAATGTGAATTAAGTACATAATTTTTTTTAACATATTCATGCAAGTTATAAACCTCATAACCCAGAGCAAAGATGAAAGCAAGAAAAAAAGGGTATGCGCCATATTCAGGTTTCAAAACCCAGTCAATTGTCATAAACATTCCCCAAACATCTGAAAGAATGCACATTCTTTCTTGGTCTAACAACAACAAAAAAAAAAAAACCAAAAAAACCCCACAACAACCACCAACCACCGAGGTGGGGAGAAATGGAACATGGAGAAGAATGGTTTTAAAATGTACCAGCTCCCACCATGGTCTGATCACAGGATAAAATGGGGAAAAAAGTAATCTACAAAATATCCTTCATCCGTCTCTGTGTTCTGGAAATGTGTCTGGACACTGCCCTTCATGCTCTAACATACAGTACATTTTATACTGAAAATTTTGATTGCACCTCGTTTACGTCAGAAGGAATCCACCATTCAAGTCACACATTAAATTGCATGAAAAGTAAAAAACAAGCAAACAAAAAAACCTCGAAGAAATAGTGGGGCTGTTAATTTTGAAAATCTGAAAGGCACAACTGAGCAAGACACATAGAAGAATTTAAACCCTATAAATTTTTTTCACCCATTCAAGCACATTCTCAAGTGATAGCTCTGCTTCCCGGTACATATGAGCAAGTACCTCTAGAAGAGCACAGAGGAATGGCACACCAAGGCTCAAGAGTTCATACAAGTAGGTATAGTTATATGCATTGTCCCTGAAATGAAGATTGGTAGCGTGCAGAAAACCATGCATCCAGTTAGACAGGCGTCTGGGAATGTCAAGCAGATCCCTTGTCACCCGAAGGGGCCAGCTTAGCGTGCCCCTAAAGAAGGAAGTCAGGATACCTGGGGACCTGTCCTCTGGACTGCTAGCAGTAGGCAAAGTGCTTTCTGTGGTGGTTTCTGTGGGTTTGGGATCCTCTTTCTTCCATGCTTCAGTTGCCTCCTTATATAAAGCATTAAAAAAATTGTTAAATATACTTCTGAAAAATTGAAAGTCCAGTTTGATACTGTTTTCAAGTTTTCTTTATACATATCGTCATTTCTAATTGCTCTTAAGTTCAACTTTACTTTGTATAGGAAAAGCTAGTTTCCATTGAGAAACAGACTGTAAATATGCCAAATTCACAGAACCAGGAGATTCTATTTTAGTGTTGATTTTACTAGTTCTGGACATTACGTAGAAACCATCTTACACAAGTATTGCACTCTGCTCCAGATAAACCTGCCTCAAGTAATAAAACTGATACATACCCTTCCCTGGATCGGTAATGTTGCTCTTCTCTTTCTGTGTTTAGTACTGATTTTGCAGTGCGTAAAATGTGGCTTACAGTAAAATTTACCTACAAGACAGAAAATAAGTTATAGGATATTTTATCTGTACACCTATTGACTGAAACCCCCTGTTACATCTACAAAAAGATCAAATCAGGATAAGTAAGCTGAACAGCAAAAGGAACGGGAAATTTGCCACCAATTCTGAATAGGTCACAGCTCTGAATTAGTTTCTTTTACAATACACAGATTTGTACATTTGTTAAATAAGGCAAGGTCTTAAACCACACAGTTTTAAGATTAATTATTAGCAGAGAAACAAGATTCTATAAATACCAAGTCACAGATCAGCACAAGACATCAAGCAGTAATAAGTCAAACAATCAGTTCAAAAAAGTCTTTGCAGAAGACTCTCTGGACTGCAAAAGAACCACCTTTGGCTCTGATTCTTCAATACTTTCATAGAAGGACATCAGGTTAATATTCACATCTATTCAAATCATTTGGAAGTGGCAAAGGGATTTCAATTCAGTTTAATAATTTCCCTCTAAACTAAAAAAAAAAAAAAAGGAAAAAGAAATTCCCAATCTCCAAACCCCAGGCTGTAGGTGGGATTGAGCACCCAAGATCTGAACCTCGCATTCTACTGCGGACTGCAATAAGTTACACTGCTGCTAGGCCAATACTACTGCTTTCAACTCCTGAGCCCTAACATCTTAAAAGAAATAGCCTATATATCCTCAATACCTGTATATCTGCCATTATCAAGGCTTACATAGGCTTATAGGTCATGCTATTTAGTGGATGGTTATAGGTAAGAGATGAGAAAAATTCCATATTGTTAGAGAAAAATCACCCTTTTCTCGCCTGTCTGCTTTGACCTGCGACTGGACAAACTGCATTTTGGTCACTCAAAATCCACTGAGGATTCCTTTATTTAAAGCTTAGGTCTGTCATAACTGGATTCTTTTGAAAGACTAGAACTGCAAGTACAAGGACTCAAAAGTTAGCATGGACACAAACAACATACCAGGCAGAGCCCCTCCTGAGCATGCTACTTGGCCAGGTCTTTTTACGTAGTTCCATTAAAAGCATTAACACTCAAGACATTTTAAAATATTCTTAAATAGCTCCTGTATTACCTTCTTCAACATCAAAAGCATAAATTCCTAAACGGAGTGTTGTAGAACATATTTCACACTTGAAGCACTCCCTATGAAAGAAGTGGCCTTCTGCACTCAGCCGCTCCATAACATACACCCGTTTTTTGCAGAAATAACAAATGTCACTCCCCCCGATAGACTGAGGAAATTCTTTTCGCAGAGATCCCTGTTAAAAGATAAAAATAGAAATGCACATAAAGCCATTGCACTACACCCAGATATAAATACTTCAGTGGGCAGCTGCTTTGGCTGCTTGAAGTTTAACACAGCACTCTCCACACACCATTAAAATAAGCATCAGTCAGCTTTCTCATCACTCGCTGCAATTCTGAGGGTTTATGCAGCAATTCATAAATCAGACATCACAAAGACTTCTAAGAGGTAAGTTTTCAGCTGGACTTGCATCCAGCTTCCCTCTGGAAGTTCACTGACATTTTGTGTTTACTCAGGTACAAGGAAGCAGCATCAGCCCCACATGCTCATGCAGCCTCATGCACTTGTGTCTCACGGCTGCGGGCATCGGTGTTCCTCAGAAGAGGGCAAAGGCAGACCTCACCAGCCTCTAAAAGACATGCATTTGGAGCCAAGAAAACAGACACCCTGTTCATACACACTCCGGAGGAAATGTCAGCTCATGCTTTAAGGTCCAGGAAGAAAAACTGACAGTCTTCAATGCTGGTATCTAAACTGCCATTCCCATTGTTGCAGACACACTTCCCTTCGCAGCCATGTTCCTCCTGAGACTACAGCCCAAACTGGGGCTTGGTTTGTTTTAAAAAAATCTGTTAAATTCCTACCACAGACATTCAGAATACTTGTAACTCATTGGACTTTAAAACATGATCCATATTAACAACCTGAAACTATTTTGAAAGTTTTTGTGAAATTTTGGCTGGCAATTAACATTTTTTAATTGCCACAAATCTCATCCTCTCTGGATACACATGCAAAAGGTATAGAAAAATAAATTATAAGTGGATTAGATGCCACTGGGCTTCCCTTTTCTTATTAGAGGCAGGTATGGGATGTTTCTTTCCGTTATTGATATTATGCTTAGTTATAGGTCAGTACAGATGAGCATTCTGTCTACCACAGCCATCACGATCTCCCTCCCCTTCCACCATCCCCACTGCCACAGGACAGGTACCATGCATGGGAGAGAGAAGGTGCAGGCTTGGCAGAGTCTAGACACATTGAGACAGCAGCACACAGCCCACACAACTCATCTTTAATTTGAAGGCCTTGGAACAATTTTTTAATGTTAAGTAGAAGTGTCGTTGTCACATGGTCTGGTGTTTAAAAGTTGAGAATCATATTCCAAACCTGCCATTAGTAATCTATTTTTCTGTGACGGATCATTTCAGAGCATGAAACTTTCCAAATGAGCAACCATGCAAATGGAAAAATATACAAATGCTTTTTTAAAAATACGATGTTAATTGAACACATATTACAACAAAGTGGGAGCAATTGAGTTTAGTGCTGGCTAATAAGTCAGTGACATCACCACAACACGACACCTTACTTCGCTTCCCAACACTTGACAGCTCTGGGCAGTAGAGGCAGGAGGTGGAGAATGAGGAATGGGGCAAGAACCTGTAGCTCTGTCCAGAGACTGCTTCTGAATTCAACACAGAACAGTGTCAGAGTTTAAAAACAGCTCTCTTCAAAATGAGGCATGGTGATTCAGCATTTGTGTGTTAAAAATAACTGCATAAACATGTACAGAAGCCACCCTGATTAATAACTGAGTTCTGTCACTAGTTGTACCAGTAATTACATTTATTAAAAGCCTTCTGAAGTTTTAATTCATACAGACAAGTAATAAAAATATAAGTAGAACGCATGGTGAGCAACATTGCCAGCACATACAAACATCAGCTTATTTTGCAAATAATTCACTCAGTTCCTTAATAAGTGTTAGACTAAGACCTTTCATAATGCTTGAAGTGCTCCACAACCAGGGTCTTAAGTCAGGATGACATTCTGGAAACACCATTCTTAAGTCAAGTTATTGGGGTTTTTTGTGGATTTAGTCTTACCAGTTCAAGGGGGGGAAGCTGTGGCTTGGGTCTGTGATCATTCACATACAGATTGACAAGAACTTCAGCCACAGCTCCAATTGCACGTGAGACCTTTCCTACAGTCATCTAACCAGAAAAAGGGAGAAGATGAAGAATAGAAGGAAGAGCTTTAGTTATTCTTGGAAAAGAATCCAATGGGAAAAGGACAAGAATGATTTAAAAACATGCAAGCAACGATAATGAGAGTCTAGAAGAGCAAGCAGGGGCAAAGTCTAGCAGAGCACAAGCATGTTCATGCATGATCAGCATGGTCCAAGCTGGTGGCCACAGAAGGCTCCATGCAGCCCACACACTTCTTCCTGCAGACGATGCAGAGCAAGCTGCTGGGAGCAAGAACTACTGCCACAGCATAAGGCCTCCATCTGTGTCCACAAAGAGGCTGATCTGGGTGCTACTGCCTGGCTATCAGGGTAGGACCATTCCGGTAGACTTAAAAAAACCACCCAAAAACTATTGGTCACTTTGATTCCTTATATTTCACATTAATGGTCCACAGACTGGCATTTCAGGAAACATTCTACTAAAATGGACTACAAGTCCTGCATGGAAATGTCTTGTTGACGCTCACAGAACCACCATTCTCCCCCTCCCCAGTGACTCATCTTAACACCAGAGAAAACTGGAGAAAGGAAGACATCTCCTTTAATCTGCTTCATCACACTACCGCAGCCATGAATATTGGGCTGTTTCTAAACAGATTTATCAAATAGGCCTGCAAGGAGACTGCCGTTCCTTGGGCTGTGGCTCCAAACACACCACAGACCCCTGACTGCATGGCCCAGGCGACCTTGCACATGCGTAAAGACTGTAAAAGAAGAAAGGTGTGTGTGCACGGACATGCCTGCATGTGAATGGCAAGCAGGTAGGTAGGTACTCCAGTTCTGTTCCTGGAAAAACACCTGTGAAGACTTCATAGATTTACAGTAATATTTTCTACCCTAAACCAAATGTTCTGCAGCGATTTTGAATTTAGTTTTATAGTTAATGTAAGATCGCACAACCTCCCTGGTGGCAAAGGCAGCAAGGGCCATCCTGGTATGGCCAGGGATCTGATAATCTGCTTCTGAAGCCAGGACATTTTTTTCTTCCTAGGGGATTCATGATCTTGTATCTTATACTCCATTTGCCTCCCAAAGAGACCAAATTTTAAGTCCCACTCTTCTCAGTGAAATGATTTTTCTACTGCCACCATCACACATTGTGAGTGCATTTTCAAAAATTATGATAAATAAAAATATTCTTGCTAATAAAAAAAAGTCCAGTTCAGGAAATTGGGAACAAAGCCATCCCCTTACAGCTCCCCTTATCTTTTGAGAGTTATCCCATAATTAACTCAATATCCAGGCAGATACAAAATACATATGTTAAGATGACAAAGGCTACTCAAGGGGCACATTTCTGTACTGCTTGGTTTTAATACAAAAAGACTTTTAAATATTACTCAATATCTCCACAATTCATGAGGTAGCAACAGTGAAGTAAACTGTTCATTACATACCGTAATGCCGTCCTAAGTGGTACATTAAATTATAAAGCAATACTAGAAGTAAGATTACTTGCTGCAACAGAACTGCATTCCTGTGTATGGTTTAAGGTCACAGAAGACAAAAATTTTCTGCCCAAATTCTTGACCTCTGAATATGCTGAGCAACCATATACAACTTACTACCCATGAGCTTCCTAAGTAAAAGGACATGTTCAAAGTCAGTTGAAGCAGAAAAATTACCTGAACTAGTTAAGCACTGCAGCAATCAGATAAACAAAAAGTCTAAGCTTAAAGTGCAAGTAGTTGAATTTCAGGATAAGTATCCTTGAGCCTGAACTGCACCTTGCAATTCATCAGGCTGGTTGAGTTCTGTTCTCCACTCCTTGGAGCAATCTGTGTCAATAGTAAAGCAGTCAAAACCAGAAAAATGCATGTTTATGCATACTTTAAAAATGTTATTAAAAGGAAACGTTCTTGTAATGAATGTGAATTCATATTCCATGTAAAAGCAAATAGGATTTCAACTTAATCTAGCAACCAGAAGATTGCTGACTGCTCATGTAATCAACAACCACCAATACAAACACTGTTGCTGCTCACCAGCCGAGTAAGGGCAGGAAGCAAGTGGACTTGAGGACTGATTAGATATCATTTTAGAGGAACTGTTTAATAAGGACATATTACTGGGAAAGATCTCTACTGGTTCTCCTTACTGAATCAGTATGTGGGTAGTCAAGAGGAGATCGACTTGTTACAGCCTCAGTACTGCACCTTTCAGATGCCTTGCAGAGGAATCCATATTGGAGCACAGGGCTATTATTAATGGGATGAAGTTTAACAAGTCCAAATGCTGAATTCTGCACCTAGGACAGAGTAACACCAGGCACAAGTATAAACTGGGATAGCAGCAGCTGCAGTGCAGCCCTGCAGAAAGGGATCTAGGGGTGCTGGTCAACAGCAGCTCAGCACGAGCCAGCAGTGCCCTGGCAGCCAAGAGGGCAAACCACATCCTGGGGTGCATCACACATAGCATGACCAGCTGCTCAAAAGGGGTGCACCTGTACTCAGCACTGGTGCAGTCTCACCTTGGGTACTGTGTGTGGTTCTGAGCCCCACAAATTAAGAAGGATGTGAAGGTCTTTGAATGCACCCAGAGGACAGCAGCAAAGCTGGTAAAAGGGCTGGAAGGAATGTCCTGTGAGGAGCAGCTGAGGATTCGGGTTTGTCTAGTTTGGAGAAAAGGAGGCTGAGGGGTGACCTCACCGCTCTCTACAGCTTCCCGAGGAAGGGATGTGGAGAGGGACACCCTGATCTCTTTTCTCTGAATCCAGTTATAGGACACATGGGAATGGTTCAGAGCTGTGACAGAGCAGGTTTAGACTAGACATTAGGAAGCATTTCTTTACCTAGTGGATGGTCAAACACTGAAACAGGCTTCCTAGAGAAGTGGTGGATGCCCCAAGCCTGTCAGTGTTTAAGAGGCATTGGGACGATGTCTTTAGCAACGTGCTTTAACTTTTGGTCAGCCCTGAATTGGTCAGGCAGTGGGACTAGGTGATTGTTGTAGGTCCCTTCCAACTGAAATATTCTATTCTATTCAAATGCCATTCAATCACAAAATATCAGGGCAGGATGAGAATCCACCGGGGTAGTCCCATGAGCACCTGCCGCCATCAGAAACCCACAGAGAATGGGAGGGATGGGACATGCAAGAGCAGTGCTGCCCTGCAAGGCTCATGACTTCTGCCCTTGCACAACAGCACAACTGCCAAGCACCATCCCCCGTGTCTTCTCTAAACCTCACCCTGCTTATGGACAAGGACTTCGATAACATCCTCACTCATTTAATTGTGTAAATGGAATAAACTCCAGTTGCAGGAGAGAGGGTCTGACTCCAAATCTACACACGTTCCCTTAGGGAACCTGCCAGCTCTTTTACAGCTTAGCTTTGGTCACAGCACACAGATCTCTGCCTGCCTGACGCTGCTTAGGTACCCTAGAAACTCAGTATACACACAGTAGGTTTTATATTATATGCATGCGCTTCCTACCCTGAGGCTACTGGTATACGTGAACTCACACACACATGCGATTTTGTAGTTCTGAGGCCACTATCAATAAGTAACAGGCTACTGCTTGCAATTCAGGCAGGTTTATACCAGTAGCTTTAAATCCTTCATTGGAAAAGAATCTTAAAGAGTTACCTTACGTGGGGAATTTCAGGAACAACCAAGAAAACACTTAATCTCCCAAGCGTTAGTGATTTACTAAGACTATTGATCTCTCAATGACATGTTACCAAAGCTTTTCAACAGGTTGATCAGAGTGGTTATTAGTGTGGGAAGAGAAAGGTGCCTTCTGTATTTCCCTGTACTATTATTTATAACACCACAGCCAACCTACAGGCAAGCCTCAGTAGTATTTTCATAAAACAAAGGAAATATGCTCCCTGCCTCCAAAAGCATACAATGCTTCTCCTTTTTTGTTTTATATCCTTAATGATTTTCCTGGTCTTATTTTGCTTTGAGGGTGATTATTTACTTTCGGTACCACATGCTTCATATGTATTTTACCTCTGAGATAAACAACATTTGAGTAATAAGTTACTCGGTGTAGGGAACACCCAAGCCCTGCCTACTGCTGGTAATTAGAGTCATGTCACTGAAAGGAAGCACTTGGTCCAAACTCTGCAGGCAGCAAAGCCTATTGATTGCAACATCTTCATACTGTGTGGATTCACTCATGCAAAGCTCAGATGAACAGAGTTTTCTGAAGGTCAATCCAACTTTAAACAGAAAACAGGAATAACCAAAGCCCAGCCTGTAATACTATTTGTTAATTCATAATTCTACCTACACGAATTTTGACAGCTGATTAAAGGTAGAAGGTTGTTGTGATTATTACTGGCAACTTGCATAAAGTGTCATACAGAAGTTAATTCTTAATAAGTTGTAATGACTGTATGTCTTTAAAAGAAACAGTATTTTTCTATAGCCTTCCTTTTAAGTGCTCCTTTCAGGACTGAGGCTTAATAACAGGTTTCTTTAATAAGACAGTATGATTTCTTAGCCACCATTTTCAATAAGTATGCCACCATAACTAATGCTGTTCCAATGAAAATTCAATAGATGTAAAGGATCGTGATGTCTGGTAACATTCTTAGTACTCACTTGAAATTAAAATGACAGTACTATTTAAAGGATGGGAAGGTGCTGATAATTATAGGTCATATCTCATGAAGTCTTACAAAACTCAAAAGACTTCTACCGTCTTCTGTTCTGCTGGGAAAAAGCAAAAACACCTGAAAGCAACATGAGGGAGCTCTTTCTGCTGGCTTACCAATCCTTGAGCCCTTTTTCACACTGAAGTCTACACTTACCTAGTGATCTCTCTCGGAACACAGACCAGAAATTCTGAGTTCTATAACCCCTCCCTCCAGATGGCACAAACACAGGCCATTACTGGTATGTATTCACAGCAGAGAGGTCCAAACATACTGTTAAATTATCATGCACAGTACTGGAAAATGCACACTGCACACCTGAAGTATTATCAAATTTTATTTCTATAGTGCTGCACATTTAGCGAGTTAAGAGTATGATAAAACATTCATATTCTGAAAAATGCACACTTTTAAAAGATAAAACACAGGGATAACTATTTAACCATGGGAGGGCACAAACAGATTGCTTGTTATGACATGAAGGCTGCAGCAAGCGTTCCCTGAAGATTTATCACTCCTACAGTAAAAACAGCACTTAGAAATCTGCTTCTGGAAAAATTCTGATTGAGAAATAACAAAAGCTAAGCCAAAACCTGTGTAACTTGAAGAGGAACAGAACTTAAGTTGCCGAAGAGAGGTAAAGCTAAAGTTAACAGGGGTACCACAGGCTAGAATTGACCTCATAGCACATGGACAGTAGGGAGAGCAAAACCCTTGCACATCCATCAGCGCACACCAACCAAAAGGACATAGGTCCAAAAGGCCATTGAGTCCATCGCCTGTCCCCAGGGCAGGACGTACTTCACCTGTGTAAAGTAAGTGCACATTGACACAACCTGCTCCAAAAGGCATTGGTACTGCAGACTGCAGGCCTGCCCCAGCACCCTGCCCCTACTATTCAAGGGTCCCCTATCCCCATCCCTGACCTAAATATCTGCTTGCATGGTGACTGTCCATCACTCCTTACTGTGCCAACAGTGGCATGGCAGACGGGTACCCTCCACAACAGCCTCGTGCAGATACCATGGCTGACTGACCCTGTCTAACCCCTCCACTTCCTCCTAGTTCCCCCTGTAGCAAGGACAGCACCAAGCACACCACTTGGACTCACTGGCAGCCCTGGAAAGGTAAATCAAAGTGGTTTTGGTGTTTGTTTGTTTGTTTTTTTTTTTTTGCACCACCACCACTACCCTGCCTCCCCCCCCCCCTTTTTTTTTAACCTACTTACTACCTTTCCCATTGAAATATCTACAGTAACGCATCTTTACTTAGGGTTCATTTGGATTAGCTTTCTATTACCCCATCTGCCTCAAAGGGGAGAAAGTAAAAGTCTGTCAGTTCATTATCAGACCTGCTACTTAAAAACTCTCAAAAATGCCATGCCAAATGCAGTATAGACATATGCAATGCATACAGTGTACAAGAGGGCCTGAGCCTGTACAACCCTATGGAGCATCAAGATGTTCATGCATGTAGATATGTCAAAGAATGTATGTAGTCCTGCCTAACCAGCCAACTCTTTACCCAAGGAGATGAACATATATTTACTGCACTGGTGACAGAACAAGGTAATCTTGCCTTAGCTGTGCTGCATTCTGCCATTACCTCTGGAGAGAGCATTTTTCAACTGAAGTTCACTCAGCTTAAGTGAATTCAAGTCACAACGAACTATTGCTACACCATTTAAACAAAATGGCAAACTAATAAAAGCTGAGAGTGCACTTGAAACAAAATGCAGTTGAATTAAAACATGCAAAAATGATTGTACAGGCCAAATGTTCTCCAAGAAAAAAACCTTTAAATCCCAGCAGAATTATTGCTCACAGTGTTTCCATATGATTTACAGTCCAGTTCTCATATTCTAAAGGGTTGTTAGCATAGTTTGTTTTTTGGTTTTGTTTTGGTTGGTTGTTTTTTGGTTGGTTGTGGTTTGTTTTTTTTTAAATTCTCTTTGCAGTGTCACAATAGCTCTCCAAATCAAATGAGCAACAGGCCCAAATATTTTGCAAACCATTACTTAAGCTTAAAACCCATCACATGCTACAACTCCTAGGTCATAAGAAGTAAGAGGTAAATCCAGGCAAAGGAATTATTTTGAAGCTGAAGGGAATTAGAGGATTACTGCAGTAAGGCACCGGCTGGGCTTGCAGTGTCCTTGAAGGGCTGTGTAGCCTGTATTTTCCTGGGGAATGAGAGGGAATCTTTTCAAAGTTCTACCTCAACTGAGGAACGTGCCTTTGCAAACTGCAAGTCAGCTCAGCATCTACCTGCTCAGCTACTGATGAGGCTGTGAGACCAGTTTCCAACCAGCATTAACAAAATGGTGCGAAATAACCTAAAAAGTTCTAGATCATTTCAACTAAATGATCCCATTGAACATCAATGAGACAGGAAACTATCTTCAGCCATGATTTACCTGAAGTTGGCCAATACTCATGAGTATTTCATAAAACTACTGTTATTTAAATACAACAAAAGCAGGCAGAACACTGCTCCTCCTCACAGTAAATGGAGACGGTGCCAAATTTTGCCAAATACCACTTCTTTCATGTGTCAGGCAGCAAAGCCACCAGCTCCAGAAGCACCTGCACTGGGTCACATGCACTGGGTCAATACTTTCCACCTTTACTTCCACGCCAACTCTATTCAATACTGCAGCGTCACCAGACTGCTGCTACATAGTCTGTGGGTGAAGGAAAGGGAACCTGGGCCTTTACCTGCCCTGAAAAGCTGAAAAATATTGAACTTTTTTCAATTAAGATCCTTCAAAACCAAGGGGAGTTAGAAGCCAATGTCATCTTAACTTCCACAGATAAAAGCACAGCCCATTGAAACACCAGCAAAAGTAGTAAGAGCTGAGTATCTGATTCAAGTGTTCTCTAATGGTTCTCATTCAGACTACACGTGTTTCCTCTCTGTAAAGTTTGCTGTTACAAAGAACTGTATTCTTGCAATTAATGCACAGAAGCAAATTTTAAAGTACAAATAAGTTAACAGTCAAACAATAAAATCTGTCTGTATTGACAAATGCTCATACAATTCTACTAAGACGTATCTGCTAGTTAAATACATTATTGTGCAGGTTCTACTCTGCAGTCTGGATGGATAGTCTTATGAGAAGAAACACAAATGCCACCCAAGAACAACTAACAGAACACTTAAAATAAGCAGCAATGCAAAATTTTCAGAAGTGAAGCAAAAGTTTAACTATTTGATTTGTTCTTCAGCTTTATACCTGAACCACTTTTAACAATGACTTTCCTCTTACAAAGATGCAGAATTAACAACAGTGAATGATGTAAAATTGGATTCAAATGTTAAACCCAACCTATACAACAGAGCTGCTGACAGTGCCTTCCATCCAAGCCATCACTCAAGCAGCTTTAGCAAAAGTTTCGATTTTACAGAGAAAATCTGGTAATAGAGTACCTGTCTAGAAGGAACAGCAGGGGAAGCTGAATCGATAGATGATGAAGAAGAGGCAGCAGCTGAATCATGAGGTGGAGGGCAAGAGGGAGTTGGGGGCTGAGAATGGGATAAGCCTTTAGTAGGTAGCTTATTCTGTGTAGAGCAGAAACAGAAAGTTACCCAAGAGACAGTGACATTAGCACAGGTTAAGAGAATAATTTCACAGTCATGCATCAAAAAAATAGAAAGATAGTAACTACAATTCTGCTCTTTTCTCTATTTCTGAACAGTGAAGAGCCATGGAAATCATCAAGGCAAATTATATTATTGTACTCAGTCTTCCTATTAAAAATATTTACGGTGGGCAGTAAGGTAGGATAGTGCTGGGAGAAAGCATAACAAAACATAAGAAATGCCAGACCGCATTAAGAGCTACTGCTTACCAATTCATTAGGAACTGTGAGCTACCAGTGTATTCTTAAGCACAAGACATGGTTTATTCTAACACATTCCTCTCGTACAAAACTACTGACTAGCTTTATGATTTAGACTGTGTTTTACCTCCATTAAATTATGCAATAATATTTAAACAAAGCGTTTTACCATTTTCAGTGGAATCCACATTACATTTCAGATCCACCCAGGATGAAAGGAAAGTTAAAAACCAAAAACCACTGTAATTTTTCCACCCCATGTCTTCTAACTCAGCATTTCCTCAGGTGCAAAACCCAGTATTCACCTTTGGAAACTCCACATGTTCAAACATTGAGGCAAGATGTGCTGCCTTCTCTTTAATGTTCTTTTTATGGAACTCCCTATTTGCTATGGTCTGGGCTCTTTTCTGCAGTAAGAGCCAGGAAAGGAAAGCCAAGAAAAGAGAGAGAGAGAGAGATTTCAGTTAATGTCACATACATCATCAGAATACAGCAGAATACAGACTTGTAGAAAGACTTATTGTCTTAATATAACCTAAAGTCAACAGAGAAAAAGGCCAGCATATCCAGGGAAAAGACAGTATACAGATTAACATATGCAGTTAAGAGACAGAAAGGAAAAGAAATTGCTTGTCACCTGTTTAATTTTTTCCTCCAGGTGCTGAAGACGCTCAAGCACTCCAGAAAGAACAAATGCAGCAGAACAGGCAGATGCGAGATTTTCAGAGGTTTCTGACAGACTGGGCTGGGTATCTGTTTTTTGTACAGTCTTTGCTCTCCTGGCCATATGATCAGAATCATTTAAAGACTGTTTGGGTTCCCTGACCTCGTGTTCACTCCTAGCTACCACCTGAAACTGGGAAACACTTGAAGTGAAAAAAAATCTGCTTTCTGCACTACCATGCAGTATATCCAGCTTTTAAGGATGCTTCCAAAAGCGCAGCACAGTCATGCACATAACTAGAAATAAAATGTTCTCACATCACTCTTTGCACACTAGCTACTGCATCTCTGACGCTTGTGTCCATGCGCTGAAATAAATTAGTCCTACATAACTTACGGAGATCTTGCCATCCCCTTCTAGGTTTGTGTCAGTTTTTATGAATAACCCCAGATAGCATCAGTGCAGAAGAACAGGACACTACATCTCCTTCTCGGGTTTTAAACAAATGTTTGGAGTTGTTTTTTTTAGCATCACATCTGCCTGAAACTAAACTTACAATCAAATTCTAGGAATATCAACAGTAGTTTCTGCCATAATTCTAGATCTAGTCTGATCCAAGTCAAGCTATAATGTATTGCAGATTTAAAGCACTTTATGAGGAGTTCAGAATAGGTTTCTGAATTTGAATCTTCACATAAAATAGCTTCTGAAATAAATGAAATTTTTGAACCAATTCAGCTTTATCAAACTGAATCTTAAAAACGACCTTTCAGTTGGACTTTTCATGACAGTTTTCCACTTCAATCTATTTGTCCAATTCAAATAAATACACAAACTTGCAAAATTTCTCAGAATTAAAATTTAAAAACCTAATGCCAATCAACTTACAGCATGCTCTGGATGTTTCAGGATAGCACACCTGCCTTTAAAACAACAATTCTCAACTGGTTTATGAATCTGCATTTTTCATCAAGCTGATGCACAGATTTCCAAATGCAATGCAGATCTCATTCCACAGCAGACTACTCTTTAAATGCCTCTACAGGGTATTAACTTCCATTTAAAACTCTCATGTAAAGAGGATGTCAATACTATTTGATATGAGATTGCTTTCATTGGAAATACTAAAAGAAAAAGCTAGACAATGGATTCAAAAATTTTATCTGAAAGTATATGCTTCTGAAAGCTCTTTTGTAGCATAAATTCTTATCACAAGTTCTACTTAAAGAAATAAAAAAACCAAACCTCGGCACCAATATCAGCTTTTCAATGCTCAAGCTTGTTGCCACATTTCTTGAGGTGGAAAACTCCCTTTGCCTTATCATTACAACAGCCCAAAGCATCAAGTACATGCGCAGACAAATTTTCAAGTACTGCTGTAGTTTTCTCGCATGCTGAATGTAGCTATGTAATTATATTTACACAATTTGGAGTCTAGCTGTAATAACTCAGAAATCAACACCTATGTTTTTAGGGTTTTTTCCACACAGTTATTAATTCTTTCAACAGTTTTCTCATCTGATCAAACAGGTGTAAACTTTAATGTGGTTTGTGGTAATGACCTTTGTAAGGTCAAGTGGCCTTAAATTTTAATGCGGTTTTCACAACTCTTAGCTAAATACATCTGTTAACTCTGCAGATTACATCCAAATATTGTTTTATATATTCTGTAGTTACACAATAACATTACATTCCAGCAGTAAGAGAAATGGTCTGCTTGTCAGGTGTTATCCATGAGTTCCTACCTGCCTTTTTGGCTGAGGTGGAAGAAGACTTGGATCCTTAGGTTTAGCAAAGCGAGGATTAACAGGAGGGTCAGAAGGCAGCAGGGCTGGTCTATCTATTAGCTCCTTGCAAAGCATTTTTAAAATGATAAAGACAGAGAGGGGAAAAAAAGGAAGACAGTAAATAGGATTCAAAGATCTTTTGAGGTAGAAAGAATTAAAAGCTGCTTTTAAAGACACATTACTATGGAGCTTAACAACACCTTTTATAGATTTTTGTCACCTACCAATTTTATTAACCCCTTCTACCAAAGATATACTTAAAATTCAGCACAGTCAGTATTCTTTGAGAGAGGTTGTGATCAAAAAGTAATGCATCGAGGCTTCCTTCAACATGGCCAAGCAAACCTCTGCAGATGTGTTGCATGCAGAAAGCTCAAAGCATTGACAAGTAGCCAGGTAGAGTGCAAACAACAGTGGTTCATGGGCTGACAAAGTCACTTGACATCTATAAAGCCTACAATTCCAGAGGACTTAAATATGTAGATAAACAAATGGCAACAAGCACAAAGAATTAAGAAAGTCACCACCCTTGACAGAATGTCAGCATCTTGGCTCATCCTTCCTTCAGATCTTTCAGATGACATCTGAACTCAGCTGACTCAAATCATCTCACTGGCTAAAGGGTGATTTTGAGCTTATCATCCCTACCTTGACAGCACAGGATTACTTTTAAAACTCCACTTGTCACACTAAAAACAAATGCTGTGGAATATACAAATATAGTCCATTATGACTACTTTAGGAATGGAAATGGCAGCTGGACGCTTCTTGCAAAAGATTAGATTCCCTTACACTTTATATATTTTCCACAAAAAAAGATTCCACTGGATATGCAGTGTCCTTTATTCAGAGAATATAGGAAAAAAAGTTCTTCTGCAGTACCATATGCAGCCAGCTTAGACTTCTACCCAAAGCAGAAGTTCTACAGACTGGCGTACAAGAGATTTCTACACATTGCAATTCCACTACACTTTAATATAATAGATATTAATACACTATATTAATATGCATTAGTCAATCTACATTAGTCATATTTGTTTGCTAAGTATTGAGATGAATAATTTGCATAAGTATTAAAAAAGACAACCCACTTTAAACACATAACACATGCGTTTTTTCCCTTGGAAATCTGCAGCATGTTCACAAGGAGGGACTACAGTTTAATTTCAGAGACTATTTTTATGCTTATCTATAACCTACCTGCCTCCGCAAAACTGTATTTGGAGCATTCTCTTCAAACTTTGCCAGCAATTGAGTTGCCATTGATTTAACTTTATTCTGGTTCACTCCTTCTCTGCCATCACTCTGTTCTTTCCCAGCATTTGTCCCTTGGCTTGAAAAGCCTGAAGCCTGTAAGGAAACAACATTTTTCTTGAATTTATCTACAACACTCGTGAAGGGAGAGATAACATCCTTATCAGCAAAGGGTGAAAGGAAATACAGCCTATAGTATATTAAAAATTACACTATTTAGCGTGCAGAGGTCACAAAAAAAGTATTTTCTTTGGTTCCAGAGTACAGTAAAAAGGGAACATTAATTGGTGCAGGTGATGATAAAGCAGAGTCACAAACATAACTAATCGGAGAGGGGCTGGGAACCAAACTGCAAGGCAAACTCTTCAAACAAAAATTTGTTTAAATAACTGATTTGGCAAAAGGAAAAAAAAGACCCAATACCTTAAATGTTCTTCGGACAGAAAGAAAACTAGTGCAGTTTAGGTAATGCTCTCCTCCTTACCAAATTATTCAAATAAATTTAGCTCTTCTTTAGTGCATACCACAGTAAATTCAAGGTTTTAAGGGGAGAGCCTTTTTGTTCCCGCCAAGAGGCCAAGCCCTGGCCCCCGATTCCTGCTGCTTCCTCAGCTCTGGCACTCGTCAAGGAGCTGGATATGTGTGGACACTACTGAATACCAACCTCCTCAAAGACACCAAAAAGACCTTTGCGACGTCTTTTGTTAGTCTCATTTTCTTCTGTTTTCCCTTCAACCTGAAACAGTAAAGCCAAAACAAGTTCCGTATATTACTGTAGCAGTTAACAATTTGGCAAAGCAGTTCCTCCCAGGATATTAACTTTCATAACCAGGCAAGCGTGGTCTGGCCCATGTTAAACAAGGCAAACACAAGTGAGCAGTGCCAGCGCGCGGGGGTCCTTACTGCACCAGCACACCTTGTTAGGTGCCCCCCAGCTCAGCAGGGTCATTGCTCAGATGAGGACCCTGGTGGCCCTAGTGGCAGTTATCACGCACGTAAAAAGTTGCCCTGTAACCCCTGACCAGGAGCTCTCACTGGGCTCTGATGGGTGAAATACACGCTCGGACACTTTGTTGAACACAGGCCCTACAATGTTAGTGTTTACCTTTTCCTCTTCCAATACTGAAGAGTTTATAATGCATAAAGCACGAGCACGTCCTTGAAGAAAAAGCCATTACAGCATCAGTTACTCTGAATTTTAATCTAGAATACATTGGTTTCCACATAAGTAACAAAATCCAGAAACTCCTCACTTTCAGCCCCCTTTATAGCCTCGACATCTCTTTCTACCTAAACACCTGCATGCAGATCATATGTTCATAGTACAGACGTACCTCCTTTTTTGAGCAATTATTGTCTGCCTTAAAGGTCTCTCCCCCTTGTAGGGTTCATCTCCCTGACTATGACTTTATATTACAGTGATTAAGCAATCAAAATGCCTGTTTTGTGCTCAAGCTATGCACATATTTAATTATTTTACTGAACCAGAAATTACACAAAAAAATGCTTCATACTCAGTCCACATGAACTTGCAAAATAGTCAACACTTAAAAATTTTTATAATTTCTTATTAAAGTCAGTCTTGAAGATTTGGTACAATGGAGATTTTTTTTCTGATAAATGTCATGTTAGGTTATACTTCATGAACAATAAACTACACTCCACTTATTTTGCATTTGCCCACACTGTAACTTAGTGATTGTTCAGCCAACTTAAAAAAAAGGAAAAAGAATAAAGAGAGAAAGATCAAATAATACAGGCTTTCTTTTTACATATACACTGTTTGTAATAAGTCTATCCAGTGAATAGAAGTAATCCCAAACAACTTCTGGGCAAACACCAGAAGCATCAGATGGCGATATTTTGATTACTTTATATGCTTTGGTACATTGCCTTTCAAGCAGCAGCTCTCGGTAACCTCACTTTACACTACCTATTGTCACTAGTCTAGCAGGGAAGAGTAAACAACATAACAGCACAATGCATTCTGCGTAATAATCTGTACCACATCAAAGCAGAATTTGCCTAAGTGAATGGCACAAACAAGATGTTGCCTTTCAGAAATCTTACATTAAGGACTTTCATTAACATATTTACAGAGAAGCCAAAGACAAAGCCATTTAATTGCCTAGAAAAACTCCAAGAAAAAGGACTGTGCCCTTTATTGTGTAAGCACCTCCATTCATTCATTAGTCTGGAGCACAAGAAGTCTCAGTTCCTCTCCAGCTGGGCTGACACTCCTAGGAGAATGGAAAACCTTATCCAGCCCAGCACCTTATCCAGCTACCACCACACCAGCTCCAGGCCCCTGCTTCCTGGTCTCTCAAAACCTGCGACCAGGTAAGGATCGTTCTTCCAGCCAAATAAAAGGACAAACTAGATGGTATGGGAAGTATAGTAAGTGACACTGTTACCTGGCTGGTTTTTGACTCCGTACTATGTGAGTGCTCTCCTATAGCCACACTGGGATAATGCTTTTTTCAGGGTAAATAAATGATAAAACTGAAGCCACAACCAAACTCTTAACTCAAGCAGCTGCTTTCCAAGGAGCTGCACTTCCCAGCTAGTTTCAGACAGCTATGGCACTCACAAGTCTCTGACCTAACCCAAGTATTGTGTTTCTTGCTTAGTTTCATGTCCCATCCATGACAGGGCAGCAAAGCCTCATACAAAATAACGTCTTGACAGTCCCACTGCCCACGTTGATTTGGAAAATATCACTTCCACTTCTCATTTCAAACAAGCCCCTGTAGTGTGAAACAAAAGGGGTCCATCAAGCAAATCATCTCATGCTTTCATGTAGTGCCAAGAACTATACCTCCTGTTAGGCGTATTTCATGACAGGAATTTAGTCAAGGGCTGTATGGCTTAGTAATGGAAAGCCTTCCCCACTACCAACTAACTCATGGAAAAGCCACACCACTGAGGTCATGAAAAAGGTTTTCCTAAAGAAGTCATCTACAAGAAAAAGAAATGTTTACTTTGCCTATTTGGTTTCTCACTGCTTGGTTAGCTGGGAAACATGTCCCTTGGTTTTGTGTATATGTGGGTGGCAGGGTAAAGTTATTTCCTAACAAGGAAATATGAGCTTACTGGGCAGTTGACTGTCCACAGGTTTTGAAAATGTGTTTGTGGATGGAAAATATTTGAGACATAAGTCAGTCTAGGAAATATCTGGAAATTCTGGAGCAATTCTTCAGATGAAGAAAATAAAATATAAGATTAAAAAAAAAAAAACAAAAAACAAAAAACCCAAACCCACATTTCTACTAAAACTGAGAAGACAAGATAGCGACAAATTTAAAAACCAACATATTAAAATACTTTAAAATTCAGTACATACATGTACACCTGAACTTTTACTAAGGACACTGAATTCCAAAAGAAGGAGGAAATCTGTATTTTTGCAGGCAAAACTTACACAGACTCCTAAGTGCAGAGCAATCCAGTTAAGCATTAAGGAAGTCTGTTTAAAAAAAACACGCTAAGAAAATAATAATAAAAAAAAAAAAACCAAAACACCACCAAGGACACCAAAGAGAGAACTTGAGAATCACTGTAGTCCATATACTTTCTGACTAGCCCAGGAAACTCAAAACCTGCAACAGTTTTGCATTACGCTGTGTTTCAGAAAATGCAGAAGTTAAATTCATTTTGGTGGAGGAGTACATGCTGCTGTCTCCAACTCGTGCTGGCGAATTTGCAAGAGGTGTTCTTGAGACACTGATGCCTCTGAGCCAGGTTGTGCAGACACTCCCCATTTCAATTTAAGTTTAAATGAAGGTAGGCTTGGCAGTGAAAGCAAAGCCCCTCCTTAAGGTCTCCTTTCAGAAGAGGACCAAGTTAATGAATAGGCAGAAGGTGAAACAGTTAATTACCGAATAATTTCATTACAGTAACTTCAAAATTAAATCACATAAAACTTTTGAAGTTATACTCCACTCAGAAACATATAGACAATACTCTCACCGCACTCATGCCAGACAATATTAACTCAGGTCTCCATAATCCTTCAAGGGCCTGGAGTCTTTACTGGCAACAGGTATGGGCATGGATGTGTTTTATACAGAGACAAATAGGGAATGTCAGTAAGTTTTCATTAATAAGAAGTGACCAAGAGAGAAAAGTGTATGGGCATGACTAAGAGACCATTATATCAGAGTCATGCTACTTTGCCCACTGTTTGTCACCATTGCAGGCTTTATACATCCGTAAGGGTTTGAAAGCTTCCCTACAGAACCTTGACAGCATCCACAAACTGTTCAAATCACTGCTTTTGTCAAAAAAACAGCACTCCCTCCCAATTAATAAGTGTTCTAGCACACCAGTGATTATTTGCATTGATATATAATATTATGGCTTTATATTTATCTCTAGGAATACAGAGCTACAGTACTATTTTTCTTAGAGGCCGATAATAGCCCAGAAAAATTCCAGACTTTCTCATCTCAAAAAACACCCCAAAAAACCAAAAATACCCAAAACTCCCCAAATACAAAACTAGCTTTGCACAAAGCCTTCTACAAAAAGCTTTTGAAAAAATTTCCAAAAGTAAAACATAAAAGACAATACTTGTAAAGGAGCCAAGAAGTCAAATATTTCCAGTTGAAAACAGCAACTTATAAACATACCAAATAAAACATCCTCCTCCTCCTCTCACTTTTACCTCCACTGAAGACAACTGACATGGACAATGGATATGAATTCTCCCCAAGCACACACAAATTCTCACTGTGATTCAAAATTTTGCATTTACAAAGAACACTTAACTGACACTACTATTAATGCTTCAGCAATTTGACACTGACAATGCTTCAGTTTTATCCTTACAAGCACCATAATGATTGAATGTGTATGTGTGTTTTGGCTTTGTTTACCGTGAAATCTTATTTTACTTTTTTTAATATGCTCAAAAATGTACTTCTACAAGTCTTTTAACAGAAGGATATCTTATTTCTGAGCTTGACAGTTAATTTTGTTCTTTTTAAAAGAGAAAAATTTATAGGGAAAGTCTTCCTTCACAACTTACCTTTGGTACTCGTTTTCTTGGTAAAGTTAAATTGATATAATTATTAAAGATGAAGTTCGATGATTTTGCTGAACAAAGATCATTATTTTCTCCATTTTGCTTGTCACCAGCATCTGTTAAAAAAACCAGCTGCTTAGGATATTTATTCAGCTTCCTTTTTTAAATGCTTTGACTAAGCCAGAACTTTCAGTTGAGTGCTAGTAGCAATTACGTATAAGAAACCCAGGCAAATAAAAATACATACATACAATGTAGGGTAACTCTTTAAAAAAGGAATAGAAACACCCAGGAATGGACATGCCAAATGCAGTCATCCTTTCCAGAGAATCACTCTTAACAACCTGATACATGAACTTCATGATGTCAAACAGCAGTTACCCAGCTGCTCCTGTTCTCTGAAACCACCAAGGACCCACAAAACCCTGGTCTTCAGTCAAGTTTTTCCCTCTTTCCTTTTTTAAGCACAAAGTAACTACTGCAGACAGAAGCACGCTGGCTCGCATGCCAGAATGGCTCAGCTGGGAAAGGGCCCCTGGCTCAAGAGCAGTGCCTGTAAGCAGTCTGGTTGAAGCGCTTCCACTCCCCAAACTTGCAAGAATTAGGAGCAGTCTGGGTTCGGCTTACCTACTGCCTGCAGAGGTGTGCCCCTGAAGAGTTCATAAAACTTGGAGAGGTACATGACCATGCTGAGCTTGTCAGGCTCCCCGGCTGACCCCACTTCCTTCCCTGTGGTCACAGGGGGGATCCCAAACTCCTGCTCAGCTACATCAAATGCCAGCTGGTTATTCGTGACAACATCTTCTTCGTTCAGAGCATCAAAGTCACTGTGGGGACAAGACACTGGCATCAGTGGTGGTTTGCTCTCTGGCCCCCTCAGTAACAGGCAGCGCTCCCCCACCCAGAAAGGTGAATGAGGGCACAGGCATTTCACTGGGTCAAAGCTACAGAGTCTACACAATGTCAGTGGTAAGAGTCTTCATACACACCCTGTTATTACAAATCGTGGCTTTGCCAGAAATGTAATTTAAAAGCCATTTCACTGAACTGGATTTTGATGTAGTCCTATGAAAAAGGATTCCCTTATTTATGAAGAAATGCAATTCTTCCTCAGAAGCACTAAGAAACCTTTTCCTCTCTAAATACAGCTGTGGTACTACAGATTTTACCTGTTAGCAATTGACTTGTTAGTTTCAATTAGTTCTATAAATTATTAAAGCCAGCAGGAGTAAGTTTAAATTACCATTTTATTAAACAAACGTGTGTGCGCACACACGTGCAGGCACTACATTTCTTTTTAAGGTGTTACACACACAGTTGGAATGAGGATCTGCTGTCCATGTCACAACTGGATTTAGCAGTGCACTAAATGAGGACATCACACATCTGGAACTGCATTATCCATTCTGTAATCCATTTTCTATGGGACCTATTCTAAGATTCTGATCCCTTGAACAGCTTCCAAAATTCATTATTAAAATAAACATGTGAATAAATTACAAAGCTCCAGGCAGGGTAGTTTCTTTCTCCTCATTAGGAATGTGAGTTTTTGAACTCCCACAGAATTTCCCTCTTGATCCCACCCACCCACTCTGTCTATTTGTGGAGGAAGGGGGCTGCAGGGAGCCCTCTGCCCCAGCCAGGTCCACAGCTCACTGGCAGCCACCTCTCTTGCCTGCCCAGCTTTCATATGGCCAAGTCCTTCAGCAGTCCCATTTAATGCAAATGGCCAACAAGATCTGAACACAATGTTAATGAAACAGCAGGAGGTCTGTTAGCTCAGGAAGATAAATCTATCAACTTTCTAGAGAGAGCAGTGCTTAAGAGACATGTTTTCCACAGACAGCTAAGATTGCTTTGCTTTGTACACTGTCCCGTGCTTATATCCACAAAACTATTCATAATTCCCATTTTTTTAAACTAATCAGAGGCAAAAAAAAAAATCTTACTCTTAAAATGTTAATCTCTTCCTCTGGCAAAGCTGTACAAACAAGCACCCTTGGGTATTGCTCCTATTTTGTCCAACTTATCACACCTCATATATGAGCTCAATTACTTATTTCATTTCTCCACAGTAAAGTGAGGCTGACAATAATTAATTCGTAACTCCTAAGTCTCTGTAGGAAGACAAAAGAATGCATCTGCTGCACTTTGGAGGCTGGTGAGAGGACAGAAGAGTCACCCCATCACAGACTACTGCATCAAACAGGCCCAGTAAGCCAGTGCCAGCGACTGCTGTTTCCTGACACCTGTTACACGCTGACCCTCTACTAAGTGAGAAACCTTTCAAAATACTCATACATAACAAGTCTGGTATTGTAGGATTAGAACCCCAGAAACACTGTCAAAAAGGGAATGCTGGCTTACATTCAGTCCCTAAAGCAGTCAATTTTCCAGGGTCAGCCCTTGCCACACAGCCCATGTGCAAGGGTACTGCACTCTTCTAGACAAACGATTGTGCAAAACCACCATTTTCTGTGCACCTCCACAGCCCAGTGTTTCCCTGCATGACTGTCACAGCAACCACTACAACACACTGAGGATGGCTCATTTAAGGCTCACCCAGGTATTTCTGCAGCTCATGATAGGGCCATTATGGCTGTGGTTTTAAACATACACTAAAATCCTGAGAAGGGGACTGCAGAGTATCAGTGTTGTTCTGGTTGACCTGACACTATACTTTGCTTAATATATCCTACAATAAACCAGATCTAGAGATGTCACTTACATGAGGTCAGGTCTGAAGCGATGGATAATTGCACACAAGGCAAGGCCACTTTTCCAGGAGGTAGTCAGGTCTGTGACATTAACATTACGGTACCCTTCTGTCTGTTTCTGACACCAGGTCAAAAGCTTGTTAGGTCGAATATCTGACTCTGCAGTTACAGTGGAAAGCAAATATTTCAATCAGCTTCTGTATGCTGAGAAGGCTCCAAATACTAAGCCACAGCAAACATGAAATGTCACATACCATGTCTTGAGAGATTCACTGATCTTCTAACGGAGCTTACTCTTTCAAGAGGACATTGCTGCAACTCATTGGTAACATATAATTGTCTCACCTGGAAGTAAACGCAATTGGCAGCATAATGTTAGAATTGCTTGGAGAGGACAAAAAGTTTTCTTCCTACATTAACTTAACAGCTGGATCTAAATTAAGGAGCCTCCTGAAGATGATGTTTATGCATTACTTGTGGCCCCATTTCTCTTGGACAAAAAATAAACTAATTTCACAAGCAAGCCTTTTAAGTACTGACCTGGTGAGGTCGAACACAGCTCGAGTTCAAGTTTGGGTATCTTGTTGCCGGGTCAATGGTATACTGGTCAAAGTTCTTGTTAATATTTTCAGGGGTAGTCTGAGGCAAGAGTCGATAAATGCTCTCTCTTACAGAAAAAAAGATGCGAGAGATATTGATTAAAGTAAATATTTATTATATAGAGTATTTTCATTTTGCAGCTACCTACACCTTATCTTGATTCTGCTAGGACAAGTGTTATGCACTAAACGCATAATGCATCCATCCCATTTCTTAGCTCTGCCTAGCTGAAGAAAGATGCCAGACAGAAAAAGGACAACAAAAAGACAGACTCTTAGAACTTATGCCCATATTTTCCTGAGGCAGGAAGACAGCAAGAAATAGGGAAAACCAAAAAAAAAAAAAAAAAAAGAGGTTACATCATTCAATCATCTGGTTTTGCTTTAACCTCCACCCAAGGAGTAACTTCTTTACCACATAACAGCACTAAATCCCATCATTCTGCAATTCTTATAACCACCACAGCCTTTTTTACTATGCTGTTCAATTTTCCATTTGGGACTCTGCTGTGTTTGAGTCATCCCACAGGCTTCTGTCTTAAAAATTCTCAAAGCACTGAACTTTGTAATGCTTCTACTTGCATTACCACAACCATGACTATTTCTATTGTGTACCTGCCCTGAAACAGCCTGGGCAGCTGCAGCAGGGTAGGCAATTGCCATCAGGACTGAAGTCAGCAACTTCAACCATCAGACTACAGTGACACCAGGATTGCTGGAGTACTTAACAACACATTTTCTGCTCTGGTCAAAAAGACGTTACACAGGGAAGCTTATGATGCAACATTATAGCAATTCTCACTTGCCACGCATTTTTCAGCCTAAATAAAGAAGGCATCAGGGCTACTAAGCTAAAATGCAGAGTTAAAAATCACACATATCAACTATGAAAGCTGTTAGTGTTCAAGTATTTATTTAGACTTGTTTCAGGGTTTTGTTTTTTTTTTTAATTAGAAAAACAGGTGCTGAGATGGTTGGAGGGTTAGTCTTTGGATGCAAGTTATCTTTCATTCATTTCTTTAAGGATCACACTTAATTCTAGTCATTAGTGACTTAATTAGTGATTTAAACGCATGTCATGCACATTGCTGGATCTCTGTATTAGTGTGCAGCAGCTTACAGAGCAACAGCCTACTGCTGTTATAAACTCTTCAGTAACCTGAAGGAACGGGTAATTTCAACTCCGTGTCACTGCAAGGAAGACAACTATTTCTCCTGTTGGCATTCTGAATTCCACTGCCTTCCTCCAATACTGCAACTCTTTACAACAGTGGAAATGATGGAGAAGACCAAAGCAGCACTCACCGTTCAGCAAGGATTTCTAATGGGGGTTTTCCTTGAGCCCAGCTCCGCACCATCCATGCGGTATCAAAAGCAGCTAAGAAGCCTCTTGCACAGCCAGTACCCATTGGCCAGAAGGGCTGTAAGAAGCATTTACATTTTAATTCCTTGTATTTCTTAAGGTCTTATTACAAAAGTAACTTGCAATGTGAATTTAGAGTCTAAGGTTTCATGCTGTCTTAGAAAAGTAGCCCAAAAAGAGTTAAAACACAACACTCTTGTAGTTTTTAAATGTTTCTCTCCTCCAAGTTCTTAGATAATGAAAAAGCCTGCTTTCACTTTTTTCTTTTTTCAACTTCTGTATTTACAAACAAATTTCTTAATCTCTAAAGGTAAAGGATGAGAAAAAAAAAGATTCAATACTCAAAGAGTCAGTCAAGGATAAAAAAGCGGAAAAGCTCCTAATTTTGCATTGGACTGATCTCTTCAAACACGTCAGGCTGTCAGCACAAGTTAAAAAAAAAAAAAATCAGTTGCAACGTACACTTTTCACTTTGGACAGAGAAAAAGAGAACTTAAGGCAAAGAGAGTGCAACAAAAATTTGGAACAAGTTTCTGTCTGTGATGGACATCAGGAAAACTATTGCCATGCACCCAAGCCGAGGACACACAGCTCACAGTTTTCAGAAATACAATTTGCATAAAGCAAAACAGGATTGCAGCCAGAGACTGGCAGCCAAGCGTTGGTTATGACATTACCTATGACATTAAAAAAAGAAAAGGAAAAAAGAAAATCTATTCCAAAGGTGGTACCATTGTTTCAGACTTATAAAAGAAGACAGCTTGTTTTGGGGGGTAGATTGAGTGGCTGGATAAAGGGCGGAGGGCTGTGTGGTGGCAGGGCAGGAAAAAGGTCTACTTGGAAGACATTCTAAAATATACCTCAAGCAAACTGTCTCCAACTAGTGCCACCAGGAGGTGATGTCTGTGCCTCTCTCTCACTAGTGCAGCGTTTTCAGATGCATACATGGAAGTAAAATCGAACATTGCTACATCTGGTTGCCCATAGTGATTAATTGCAAAATCCAAGGAAGGCAGCTGGTAATTGGTTGCAAAGTCAGCAGCTTCTCTCGCATAGGACAGCAAATTGCTCTGGTTCACGTTTTCCCCACAGAGGAGCAACTCAGTATCAATATAGTCCTGCAAGGAGAGAAGCATGCAAGATTAGATACTCCAACCATCCCCTCTGGATTGGAACACTGCAGTCTCATAGCAACAGCGTGGCAACTAGACATCTCGCAGCATAGAGAGCCAAATGAGATTTGTCACCTCCTCCAAACAGATAATACACAAACATCGGTTACTGCACTGCCCCGAACAGGAAATCTCTATGCCAACACTGACTTGGCAGCTTTATTTGCAACAGAAGATTATTGCACCTCCCAGTTACTCGGTTATGTGTTATTTTCATAGCATTACTTTCCTCCCATCAAAAGATGTTATCATCATCACTGCAATGCTTTTCTGCATGTGTGCACCCCACATCTGAAACCACAGGAGAACAGAAATACCAATGTACTGATGACATAACACATGGGTCTCAGCCTAAAGGTTTGATTTAGCATCTCAGTAACAATACATTCAAACTTGGATTGTAGAAGCTTTTCTGTTGTTCTGCTTTGGGCTGGGTTTTTTTGTCTTTGTGGTGAAGGACCTTGCCTTCACAGGTCATACTACTTAAAGCCAGTGATTATTAACACAGCAGTTTCTATTTACAGCTTAATCATGGATGAGACCCCTAATCACCAGGATGATACCACAGAACCACTATTAGCCCAGTTGTTTTAGACAGACTGTTGGTTTTTTTCCACTCAGACCTGAGCAGGTCAGGAAAACAGGTCTGACAGGTCACAGTTGCTGCTCCTCTTCTCAAAACTCCTCACAGATCTCATGAGACTGCGCCCACCTACAAACACCAGCCCCTCAACTCCAGGGCCCACCTCCTGCTACTCTCATGCTGCTGGAGCTGCTGCCCTTCCCCTCCCCACTCTGGCAGTGCAAGGCCAGTGGCTCTGCTCCAGGAGCCCTGGTACTCCAAAAGGGCAGGAAATCATGGCACTGAGCTTAGTGGTCCCATCAGAAAGCAAGAAGCCTTCTGAGAGCTCCCTGCAAGTACCTCCTTTGGGAAATCATCCTCGACTGTTTTGGCACTGTCTCACTTTGCATGAAAAATTGACCTCTCTTGGGTTTCCAGGAAAATAAATTTAAATGGTGCTAAAACACTTTCTAGAAACAAAAGAAAACAAATCCTCACATCTTACAGAAGAAGGAGGAAAAAAAAAAGAAAGAAAAATAACAAAAAAAAGGCCTCAAAATCCCAAGTACTTTTGAAAGTTCAAGCCATTGTATTTATAGCCTCCTTCTCTCCTGTTTCACTCACTTTAGAGAATTTGCAATTTAGCCTCGAGTAAATTTTTTTTGCCTGATAAAATTCATTTGCCTGATAAAACTCTTTAGCTTTGCAAAATTCTCATTTAAATAAATAAGGGTTTTATTTTCTGGTGTGATGACCACACCATTTGTTCCAAGGTGAGTCAAGATCCCATTTCAGTCAGTTTCAGAACAGACAAATTTAGGAAGTCTTGTTTTCAGTCCTCTACAGAAACATTGTGCTGACTGGAGGAAAAACAAACAAAAGTCAGAGTAAGACCTAAGTGATCTGCGCTTTAATGAAGTGATCTAGACAGTCTATAAACTCTCTCTATAACACGTAATAATGTTTATGCAGATGTTCACACACATGCTCTGGCAAGTAAATAAAACAGGGTTTTAGCCAGCATTTTTACATACATTAATAATTACTCCTTTGTCCAGAAGACTCTGCTTTTTTGCTGTCATCACAAAATAATGAGTGCTATCTTTGTAGTAAACAATATTCTCCAGGTCAATTCCTGAAAAGAGATAATATATTTGTTATGAAGTACAGTCTGTGTGATTTACTAATAACAAGAGATTGAGCCCTACAGGTGAGTTTCCTTCTTGGGATACAGTCACCTTCCCAGCTGGGAGGTAGCATTAGCAGACAAGATGTTCTAAAGCAAAACAAAGGAGCAGAAGAAAGGACATCAGCCTTATCCCACAAGAGTTGTGTCAGCACAATTTAAAGTTATGTAGCATCCTTTTAAGGAAATGCTTGTTAACTGCAGCCTCAGTCTTCTGAGGTAGAAAAGGGGAGCCAAGGAACAAAGTGCTTTTTAGGTTGCTTGGGCTCTGGCACTGGGTCTAACCAGGAGTTTTGGATTCTATTATAATAATTTTTTAAAAACCAGCTGTAGATCAAGAATGGAATTGCTTGTACTGACAGTGGATGTAACTATTTTGAAACCTCTTTTCAGAGATGTATTTCACAGTTTATATTTCAAGTATTTATGACAGATTCCTGTCTAGTTCTTTTCCATTTATCAGATCTACACATCAAAAAGCAAGAATAAACTCCTCCCAGAAGGGCAGAGCCTTTTTCACAGGGTTTAAGCTGTTCAGTATGTGAACAGATACAAACAAAACAAATCATGTCTTAAGGGAAATCTCTGGGCAGTGAAAATGCTGTTCTAAATTTGTTCAACATAGCAAACATTTTTACAGTTGAGAAAAATTTAAACATTAAAACAAGCTATGATATGGCAACACCCAGGCTAAAAAAACCTGCACCATAAATGGACACCTCCATATGCAAGATTCTGACATCAAGATAAAATTATCAGCTTGGTTTTTTTTAATACAACATATTTAAATTACTTTTAATAGGAATAGGAGGGTGGCCTGGCAGATAAAGCATTCCCTTACTGCCTCTCCTATTTGGTTGTGGAAAAAATGAGGATGCACCCACCCGTTTCCTCTTTAAGGTCCTGGAAGAACTTCTGATTGAAGATGAAAGCAACACCGCTAATTTCTTCTACCTTGGCTTCTGCAGTTGTGTTTCTGTTTATAAAATTGGCAGTGATAGCTATAGCCAGCTTTCCACGAAACTCCTTCCTCCTGAAACCTGGTAAGCAAGTAAATTAATTAAAAACACCAGGAACTTCACATCGAACTTTCAGGGAAGGTCAGCTCAAGGCAGCCTGGTCTCTTTTCTACGTCTAGTCCTACACTTCATCAGCAACACAACATCAACACATTCTGTCATTCCTCCAAAATTCCCTTGAGTGCAAAGACTGTCTTCTCCTCACTCCCAGCTGCAAAACTGGAGCTGTACTGCATTCAAGATGAAGTCTCACTAAAAAAAGAAGAAAAAAAAAGGCTGGAGGGAAACTATGGAAAGAAGATGAACGTGGGAAGAAGTTAAGGACAAATGATGACTGAAGAAAACCAGACTGGAAATAGAGCAGATCAAATTTAATGGAGGGAAACATTTTTAACATGCTAAATATCAAGGAAGATTTTTGTTATGTTGGTGGAAAACAGCTTATGAAAAAAGCAGCAAAAATCTGGAACACAGAAACCTCTATAACAGTGCTTAGGTGCACACACTACCAGCTAATGAGGTTTTTCAATCATGTTGGGGGTTGAAAAAAATTTCAGTGGTTTAACTGTTAGATTTCCAAGTTGAGACTGACTGCAAAGCTACTTGCTCTCGCTCTATCCTAGCTTCCTCTTTTTACAATTAAAAAAACCTACTAAGCCGCAATCTTGCAACCACACGTTTACTTTTTTCTCTCTGCTTATTCTCCTTATCTGTAAGTAAATTCTGAACTAGAGAAGAGGGTCCTTTGAGTATTTTTAGCCAATTACAGATGACTTTGATTAAGAGAATACATGTATTTTCTAAGAAGAAACAAATCAGCTACAAATTTTCATCTCTGAGCTTTTCGATATGCTCTCGTTATTTCATTAGGATAAATTTACTATGACAGTACCAGCTTCTGTATGTAAACAGTCTTCAGTGCACCAAATTTCCCCTTAGATTCTGGTACTATGATAACCATTAACTTCTCAATAGAGTCTGCAGCTGACTATTCACTTCATTTCATTTTGCTGATACCGGACTTTACACAGTCTTTTATGGGAGATAGCAGGACAATAGCATGGGGAAATTTCTAATAGAGCATCATAAAGAATTAATGCTAAGCATATTGCAGTTGGCAGAGATAAGAATAAGCAGATAAACTATGAAGCTAATGAAAAAAGGAAACAGTGTACTTAGTGAACTGAAACTAACATGGATATAACTGAAGGTACAAGGGGAATATATAATAAACAGGTTTGTTTATGTGATACAGGAGGAGCTTTGCTAGCATCTCACTAAGACAGACAACTCGGGTGGTTTGAATTCTCAGCCGTGGCTCAAGTTCATGAAGCATTTCCCCCCACCACCTTAGAATTATTGATTATCTTTTGGTATCCAAAGTAACTGCTTCTGAAGTTTAATCACCTCTATAAAAAAGTGATACCTCTGATGCCTTCATTAAATACTTGGCAGTCACCTTTTGGTCATTACTTCAAACATATAGTGCAAATTTATGGCACACTAGCAAAGCCTATGCAATTCCTGACATGCATCTTGTCAGCCTCCTTAAAGTTAAATCATCATGTAATTACTTAACCTTGAATCAAGCCCAATGGCATCATGATGAATTTTGTAGGCAACGCAGATGCACAGTGCTGAGAATCAGTAATGACATTAAATGTTTTTTTTTTGAGCTACAACTTAACAACAAAAGCAGAAGGTACCACATAAAAAATTAGTTTCCACACAGATTTCAGTGGATCAAAAGGTAGCTTGTTGATTTGTGTTCTCCTCTGACTTTCCGATCTTCCAAAATACCCTAGAGACCATTAATAAGGTTAAAAGCACGCATTCACCTACCTTCTAACGTGTTCCTGCGGCCATCTGCACCAATAATAACATCAAATTCATACTCTGACAAAGCGTGATCCATGGGGAGGAATTCAGCCCTCCAACCTATCTCTAAAAACACAAAGAATAGTATTTATTTATTCTTCAGTAATATAATGAAGAAGAGCTTTTGGAATCTGAAGAAAGGGCGTTAAGAGAAATGGTCCATTTCTCATTCAAACAGAGCTGAATTCTGCCTCAGTTTGATGCAGGGAAATTCTGCTGCAGTCAAAGCTACGTTCAGGCTGTATTAGCAAGGTGTCATCTCATAAAATGGATGCCTTCCTTTGTATCACCTAGTGCACTCAATCCTCTCAGACCCATACCACAAGAACATACTTAAGCCCTTCATTGTCTCAGAAACAGCCTCACAATGACCTCATCAGGACAATGCATATAGCTGCTAACAGCAAGGAAAGGCTGGGTTTTAAAAGAAGAAAAATAGCATTCCATCACCAATATTTTTAATTGTCTTCTAAACAGAAATTAAACATACTCACAAAGCAAATTTAATCTTTGCATCAACACAAAGCTGATTATGTGAAAACGTTGGTATCGTTCATATTTAAAAGTTATATATGCTTTAACTACTTAAACCAACATATTTATACTACTGTCATTACATGAGCGTTCAAAAAAGCAGAGCATTTTCAAGTAAAATTTTAAAACATTCTAATGCTACTACACCCTAAACACTATTCTTTAAATAAAATGCAGAAAAATTTATCATTAATTTTTCTATTTTTTCTTAAAAATCTTGCATAAGATGGCCGGTAAGACTCTGTGTGCCAATGGGAGTTACATCAAATGTGAAAGCAAAATGAGGCCCAGGGAGCTTAATCCATCCTCAATATTTATATTATCAATCAAAAATTGTTTCTGCACAAAGATGCCAAAAAGCCACACCAGACTCCCTCAAACACATGCCAGAAGGCATAGTGCAGAACCTCAACTTCTCAGACTGGGCCATATTTTAAGAATTATCAGTGCTGTGTCACAACAATACTTATCATGCATACGACTGCATATAGCAAACCTAGCTGCGTAAGCAGGGCAAAAACCTCCCATTTCTTCAAACAGAATTCAACTACCTTGAATGCCTGACATAAAAAGAAGTTATTGTGAATTGAACTACATTATGATAGACAATACTTTGGTTTTCTTGATCTTCAGGAGGTTCCAGGACTTTCACAAATTCTAGATTCACATGGATTTCAACTCCTAGTAGAAGTGCAACTTTGAAGAGGATAAGTTGAAGTTGTCGAATACCTGTAGATAGCAAGTAACAAAGATGTATTTAATATGTAAATAATCACAGCTGCTACCAGCATGCCACCCAACTGATACTCGCAGGTAAACACAAGGCACGCAGCATTGTTATTTCCCATACTGTGATGGATGCAAATGTAGCAGCCACCACTGGATGTTGTTCTGTCTCATTTTCCTCTTGCAGTACAATCTCATAGGTAAAAAAACCCATTTCAGTGAGTTTTAGAATACTTTTTTAGAGCCTTCCTTCTTAAGGACATTTAAACAATCTGCTAACCAATATGTTGGCCATTTTGGTGAAAAAATTTTATAGCATATTTCCCTATAAAATATGCCATTTTTGCATATTTTCTCATTAGATTAAGGGTTGCATCTACCTTCACCGTACTAGAATGAATATCAACATTCTTCATACGTTGTAATAAAAACTTATTAACAAATCCAGACTAACAAAAAAGCTGCTCCATAAGACTGTCATTTGCTCATTTTTTTTTCCTCTGTGCGACTGCACGCATGCACTCGCGCATGTTTAAGGCGGATAAGCTTTCTGCCAAATCAAGAAAGTCTCCATTAATATTCTGACCTCGGTACACCTCTTACCTGAACAGTGTCCATGCCCTCAGATACTTACTGATATGATCAATAGATCCTGCACAGAATTTTCCATAGAATTTCTTTGCTCCCAGTCCTCGGAGGTCATGGATTGTAAATGGCCAGAGATGCAACACATTGTTTCTTGAAAAAGTGTCCCGCTTCTCCACAACAACAACTTTGGCTCCCAGGAAGGCAAGTTCTATGGCAGTCCGCAAACCACATGGGCCACCTCCAATAATTAAACACTAGCAGAGAAAAGAAAGTCTTACACTGGGTTTTGTATTGACTTCCACAGTTTCTAACTTACTCTATTGGTATGACTTGATATTCAGCTGGACTTAAGCTGCTGAGAGAGTATTCAAGTCATGAATGACATGCAGACAGAAAAGCATCTCATAAAAAGATTTATCAGAAGAAACAGCAAAAAGCCAAACACTTTTGAGCATCTGCTTGTATACTGCTGTTTCAAAAGCACTTACAGCTACATAAAAGGGAGGGGAAAAGTAGTAAGTGGTCTCAGTATAGGCTTTTTTGGTTTGTTTTTAAGAGGAAATTGGTGTACATTTGCTGGACTTGTTAGACAAATCTATGATAAGCCAGTAGTCTTACAGTGTTTGTTATTCTATCTTTCCACTGAGGGCATATGCTGAATATAACAGCCTAGTTCTACTGCAGCAGGGCATGCCAAGAGAGGTCAGCAGACTTATCCTGCTTCACCAGAGCCAGGGAACTTGGCCTGCCCTATTCCATTTCACCAAGTGGACAACATCCTCACCTTCAGGACAATCACATTTTAGGAACTTAAATCTAAAAGTCTGGGCATCCTCAGAAGAACTACTTCAGAAGTCATTACAGTGAATTCTGATCCAAATTTTAGTTGACATCTGTAAGTTTTCACAGACTAACAAGCAAAGGCTTTCCAGAACGCAAACTAGTTAAAACCCAAACATATCTAATGCTTACAATTTCCTGACTGATTACTAAAATCTGATCAGAAACAGCCTTAAGCTGGACGATGTCACTGTTCCACACACACCCCCAAAACTCACTCCCCCAAACCCATGCAGACTTCACAAAACTTATGCCATCAGTTCAAGCTCCAGACTTGGGCAGGGAGAGAATAAGCTGGCCCTGAGCAGTGGGGAGAGCTCTGGCTGCAAGGCCGAGCTGTGCTGTGTTGCGTTGCAAACCCAAACCCATTATCTCACATGCCAGACATGCTCCTGTGCGTCCCGCACACATAGCCAGACAGTGATCACAGTCTCAAAGCAAACACGGACTGTATCTGGAGGCTGTTGGGCAGAGTCTGGTTCCCATTATATTTCAATTTCATAAAATAAGAGTCATTTATTTATTTTGGTATGTTCATCATTTGTTTTCGAATTTAATAACTTAATGATTTGGCACTGACTTTTGTCCATTACTTTTGTCCAGCACAACTGTAAAAGTGAAAAAAACTTTGTAATTTAATAAATAATTCCAATAAATTCCCACTGAAAGAACAGCTCCTGTGAGGTGCTTTTGCTTTGCTTTAGGCAAGTGCTTTCTCAGCTAGAGATATTAACTAAGGTAAAGCTAGCTTGTTGCATTAGCCACTTAGCTTTCTTCCTCCTAAAAGAACATATTTAGTTCATAATTTCACAAGAACACTCCTCACTGCATGCTAAATATTAAGAAAACATGGACAGATGTAATTATATAAAGAAAGAAAATGGAGTGCAGATGTTATCCCGACTGAAGAGGATCACTGGTGGAGTCTGGGTCAGCTCTTTTCTGCACATTTGTTGTCATTAACATGGGAACTCTGAGCTCTGACAAGTGAGTGACTGTCTTCCCAGCTACACAGCTTTCCAGTAACGTTTAGCAAGCAGTTAGAAACATTTTACAAATAAAGTTGATGGTTTGATAAGGTGGTGTTGTTTCTTTGGCTGACAAACTGTATTATATACAAATAAAAGCAACTTTTTAAAAAAGCAAACTTCTGAGATTTAGTCATAGTGGATCCTGCCAAGTAATAAAACCCACACAGAAAACAGTTAGTTCCTCCTGGTGCTCTGCAACATACACTGTTAAGATTTTAAGGAGGATTCTGCCCTTTCCCCTCCTTCTATCACCATTGATAAAATATCTTCCTAATTGCCTGGAGACACTGTGAAAAACAGTTGTGCATTTGTTATCATCCATGGTTACCTTCCATAAACACATTTATCTACGTCTCAGAACTATGTATTCTTCGATTTATGAAGTACACTTCCTGCTGGTGTAGAGCTTACTCTTGGCACTTTGTCATCTTTTTTGAAACTTCTGGGGTCAAAACCAGCATAAAACTCCTGCAAAGCTAATTCCTGCTGTGTTCATGTTCCTACCTTTGTTAAATAAGGAAAGGGATCACATAGCTGTCCAGTGCCTGCCTTCCCTCCCTAGCTCTCTGCTTGCAAACAAAGGCACAGGAGAAGCCTCCTTGTAGTCAGCCTAGAACAAGCCTTGACTGGCTTCCTCTTTTCACCTCCTGTTACCCCAGTCTCCTGGCTCATAAGGGGCTGCTTTTGAAATTAATTTTGTGCAATTTAACACAAATGGTGACAACTGGTATCACATAAAGAAGTCTTGAATAATCAATCCTAAAATCTAACAAACAGGGTTGGACAAATACCAACAGTTTCTTGACATCCACATTGCCATTCACAGCTCAACTGTCTTAATAGTGCCAGACCATCTGCTAAAAAGGTAAAGGGTAACTTGATCTTTCAAAGCAACTTCTTGCAAATTATTCAAAGTAACAGTTTTTGAAGAGGACTGACAAGGATTTTTCGCATATTTCTTGTTCAGTCCAGAAACAAAGGGAGAAAGACTAGTATAGATTACAGGTCAGCTTATCCAAGAACAAGATCATGGCTAGACCTCTCTGCGACCTGCCTGAACACACTGGATGTTATATCCTGTTTTGCTACCAAGAGTATACCATGTTAGTGCAAACTAGCAACATTGAGTGAAGGCATTTCTCTCAGTAAAAACCTTAAAGTATAAAGGGCTATTCTTCTGCCTGCAAATGTATGTAAATACTTCCTGTCAAATAAGAAGCTTCATTAAATTTCATACACTCTCTAAGAACAGCACCTATGATACAAGACAAGAGCAGGCAAAAGGACAGAAAGAATAAATGAGGAGGGAGAAAACACAGTTACACGTTTGTGGCATTAAAGCACGTGAATTTAAAATGCCAAGTTTCTTCCTTTATCGTTCATGAAAATAATTCATCTTTGCAGATATTTCATCCTAAGATCTTACAAATCCTTAAGATATTGAGCACATATCCTCTAGAAGAGGAAATGCACACACTGAGGAAGGGAGCCATGACAAGGACTCCAACCAGGCTGTTCCCTGGCCCTGCCCCTCGCTGCAGTCCAGCACAGCACCCACAAGATGCCCAGCCAAGGGGAGAAAAGTCAGGCACTGGGAACGCCCTGCACGCACCCAGAGAGTAGCTTGCCCGCACGGGCACACTGTGCTCCACCGCCTCCTCAGCACCAGCACCACGTAAAGCTGCCTCCGTTGAACTTCTTGCACCAAACTCCAGTGACACAGTAACTGGTGGTACTGAAGAGACTGCCCATAAATATTAACTCCTACAGGCAATGGTCACCACGATACTTTTCATGAGAATTTTATGTGACCTGAATTCATCTCCTCTTCTTGCTAATATCCTGGACACGAATGATACTAATCACCAATTAGAACAAATGCAACAATGAAAATTTTACAGTTACGATAGAAATAAGTAAACAGACGTGCTGGTTTGAGATAAACTTTTGCAAGAGCATTTTCAGAATACCAGTTATAAAATTCCCATTGACAAGGACCAATGCAAGTTTAGAGGCCAGTATTAGTTGCCTAGAGACAAGCTTAAGAGTACTTCAGTTTAAAATTGTAACTGAAGAATGGAAATTTCTGTACTTCAAAATAAAACACTAACAAGCCCATGCACATTTTTATAAAAGTTGTCTGCTTAAGCTGTTGAGTAAATACTATGTTTCTACAGTACTGCTAAGAAGTACTGTACTTTTCCCTAAAACTTAACTATTTGTTTCCATGTAAACCTTGTCCCACACTATAACCAAGCACACTATTCATTGCATTATCTTAGCCTGAAATAGAGCAGAAACTTCATGTATTTTTTTCCACAGTACAATTAAAAGATATCACAAAGTTTCGCTTGTAATAATATAAACACACACAGCATTTGGTAAGTCTCATAAGCTTGATTCTACTCAAAGGTCAATCTGACTGTAAGAGATGCTACTTTCTCTCTATTAGCAGGTTTAAGAATGGCAGTGCCTTGAAAATCTCCACAAAGCGTTTCTACACTGGGTAAGAGTGCTTAGTGCTGAGCTAAAGAGCAGCACAAGTTACTGCTCCAAAAGTGGAGTGACTTTTGTGCCAGGTAAAGGTTTTTGATCTGATCTCCTGAATAACGTACAAGTCATGTATGTACAAATATATGACTTACAAAATAGGAAGGGAGGAAAGGGAGGGAGGGATGTAAGGCAGGGGCCTCTCGCAACCCCTCCCTTCCCCACTATTAAATCGGCAGCCTGTGAATCCAGACATCGACGTCCCATTCTGGAAAAACCATATGCAGTTCAGCAGCTGAGAATTTGCAGAATGCCTCCACTGGTTTTCACACAGTACATTAAGCTTGCAGAAACAACTGAGGTTTTGAGAAAAAGGAAGGAGAGAACAAGAATACTAACAATACAAGAAACAAAATAAAACTCCACAACGACCTAGTCACAAAAATCTCATCCACTTCAATAATTAAAAGGCAGAATCTACTCAGTGACCTTGAAAAACATAAAAAAAACCCCTAGTTCTCTGCATTTACATGCTCACAGTCAAGGAATCTACCAGTTGGTAGTAGCATGTATGGGAGGGATGCAACCAAATGGCATCTCTTCGCACAGTTAAGAATACACAAATCCCATTGTAGCTCGAGGCATTACAATGTTACTGTCCAACTCACTCCTCTCCTTGCGCAAGGTACAGACAACCATTTAGTCCTGGAAAATAAAAGTGTGTTCTACTACAACTCACTCCCCATGTGCTCTTGGGATGAAAACTGAAGCTACAATCACTCCAGGAATTCAAGATTTGAGTCACCTCCCACAGCTTGCTGGCCATACTTGTTTTGATGTGGCTAGAACACAGTCTGCTTTCTGGGCTGCAAGTACACGCTGCTGCCTCACGTCCAGCTTTTCATCCACCAGTACCCTCAAGACCTTCTCTGCAGGGCTGCTCAATCCCTTCATCCCCCAGCCTATACGGATACCAAGGATTGCTCCAAACCAGGTGCAGGACCTCGCACTTGGCCTTGTTGAACCTTCTGAGGTTCACACAGGACCATTTCTCCAGCTTGTCCAGGTCCCTCTCTGGATCCTGTCCCTCAGGCATGTCAGCTGCACCACTTAGCATGGTGTCATCTGTGAACTTGCTGAGGGTGCACTTGATCCTGCTACGTCATTGATGAAAATATCAAACAGCACTGGTCCCAGTATAGACTCCTGAGGGATACCACTTGTCACCAGTCTCCATCTGGACATCAACCCATTGACCACTACCCTCTGGATGTGACCATCTGGCCAATATATTATCCACTGAACAGCCCACCCATCAAATCTATATCTCTCCAATTCAGAGAGAAGGATGTTGTGGGGGACTGGGTCAAAGGCTTGGCAGAAGTCCAGAGAGATGACATCCATAGCTCTTCCCTTGTCCTCTGATGTCACTTCATCATAGAAGGCCGCAGGGTTGGTCAGGCAGGACTTGCCCTTGTTAAAGCCATGCTGGCTGTGTCAATCGCTTCCCTTGTCCTCCATGTGCCTTAGCAGAGCTGCTAGGAGGATCTGTTCCATGTTCTTGCCAGGCACAGAGGTGAGGCTGACAGGCTGGTAGTTCCCATCAACACTTTTTAAACATGGGTGCAACGTCTCCCTTTTTCCAGTCACCGAGGACTTCACCTGACTGCCAGGACTTTTCAAATACCATGGGGAGTGTGTTGGCAACTACATCAGCCAGTTTCCTCAGGACTCTGGGATGCATCTCATCAGGTCGCATAGAATTATGTATGTTCAAGTTTCCCAGGTGGTCACAAACCTGATCTTCTCTTACAGTGGGAGGGATCCTGCCGCCCTGGTCCCCATCACCAGATCTGGGGCTTCACACCAGCCCTGGCCTTTGTGCAACATCCAAAGCAAAAGGGATGCACCAAGGATTAATTGACTGAGTCCACAGGATTATCTCCTACATGAATTTGAGCAAGTGTTTGTTCGTGATAGAACACAAGATAGAAATGAAACGTAATGAAACAACACATTTTCAGGATCAGCAGTGACTGTTTCCCTGGAAAGGATCCAAAGAGAAACAGCTGCATAAGCAGCTAAGGCAGACAGCTACCAGAATCTGCTGCAGGAAGCTCTCTCCACCACAAACTTCACTTCATCCCCTTCACTAGACATGGAAATGCTTTTGGCAAAAACAGGACTGCTCAGTAGGACATTCCGGACTTACAGTTCATCACATAAATTCATTGACAGCCACTGGATAAAACAGCACAGTCAAATGTACCCTGAATAGACAATATAGTTTTAAAAGTTTGAAACATTATAACTGAAATCACTGAAAAAATAGAATTCTATATGCCACTTCAGGCAACAATAAAGATGTCAAGATTTAAAAAAAAGAAAAAAGGTTAAGCTCACAATAGGCACGACGCATTTTGTCAGTCTAAGATGCAAGTCCAGTCTTGCTACAGCCCTGGTCTACCAAAGCACTTCAATACACAGTTGCTCCCCTAAACTCAACAACCCTATTTAGGTAATTGCTGCTTCTCTAGATGAAGACTCACGTACAAAGTACTTGTCTCCTTTTCTACAAACCAGCCCTGCCACTGGCACCAACGAAGGATGTGTCACTGTAAAATAGCCTGGTTACCAGGCACATTAAGAGCTACACAACTATAGTAGTCTCTTGACAGTAAACTGCCCTGCTTGGCATGAGATGGTCGTACTCGTTGCCTGTTGCCTGACTTGTTGAACACTGCCATCACAATACAACTGAAGGCAACAGAACATGACCCTGTCAAGAACAGTGGTAACTATAGCTAAATATCACAGCAATTTGCAAGGTGTCCATTTGACTATACACATACCACAAAAGGGACAGTGCCAACCTAAAGCAAGAATTCTTTTCTTCATTTTTAGAAAGAGGCCAGATGCTGAAACATATACCCAAAATTTCTGTGGTTAACAGCTTTATACTACATGCAAATATGAAAAGAAAAAAATAATAAAAAAATTCTTCCAACAAAGGAAGGGGGAGGAGATAGAGGAGCTAATTAAACTTGCCCTACAAAAATTAAATAATCTTTAAAAGTATATTTTCCTTTATTATGCTAGGTTTTATAAACTCTTTATAAAATTAGTAAGGTTACAAATGTTTCATTTTATAAAACTAATATTCAGTTAAATGTATTTTAATGAGAGGTCCTAACTCTCCAAAGGGTTACATGAACACTACTGAAATGCACTACAGATAGTCCCAAAATCTATCTCAAAATATTATAAAGACTAGCTGGATCTTGCTGAACAGACATTTTGAGAGAGTGAACTCCACATAAATACCACTGTTGGGGAGTTCAAAGGCATCTGGGGACAGTTAGGCTCACGCACCCCTAATTGCCACCAACCACAGCAACAAAACCCTGTCCCAAAGCAGGAAGTGCAACATGACGAGTACATTTCTGCTTTCGATCCCACCAGTATTTTACCCTTTGTACCCCAAGCTGAGCAGAAATACACAGTTTTGCCATCTCCTGCCAAAAGCACCATTATCAGCAATTGGGTAAAAACAGGGACATTCCTCTTTTTCTTTATAGAAGACTGTAACATGGATTTGAGGCTACCTAATCTAGGCTGATTTTGGACATAGCTCTTCTTCCCCAGTACTGCACCCTGCAGTTGCTGCACTCGCAGCTGAATGCAGCACAATCTAGGGATCAGAAGATTTATCTTTATTGCCCTCCTGTTTTATTGGGTCAAAGTGACAGAAGTGAAACATGAGTACATTTATTGCATTCATTTGGCTCATCTTTATCGGGATTTTTTTTTCTCTTTTTTGGGGAGACAAGCTTCCGCAAGTTAAAAACCACGCGCCTTAATTTTTCCAGGATGAATTTGGACACACTTGTGCATCCATCTTCTCTGTCTCTCGGATATATGTACTAATATTAGATTTGCATATAAAAATCTTTCCATAGTTTGAAATTAAAGCAATGGTATGAGAGACATCTGGAATTTACAGTCTGCTATGCAACACATTAAAGAAAGGCCATATGCATTCAGTGTGCTAGAAGGTCAAGAGTTCCTTTGTTGAGCACCAAAGCTGCCAGGACTGTTATTTGGAGCTTTTCTGAAGAGGTCTCTTAGGTGGCATTGGTCATATTTAAATATGTTGACTTGATCTCAGAGCTTTTATAACAATTTAGAAAGATAATTTTCTTAAAAAAATGCAAGTGGTAGACATAACACAGGAAAGTATCTCTGGAAACTTTCAGTTCCCCTGCACCACAGTTAAATTATTTGAAGAAAACCTGTACCTGATCTGACAAGAAATGTTATACTATTTTTAATAAACAGAATATCCACCAGAAATGAAGTACTTTAATCCAAAAATCTCCTCAAATAAAGCACAAAATAACCCGCCTATCATCCTTTGGAATGAAGAGTGTATTTGCTGTTTTCTTAGCTGTCTTTCATTGTAATCAAATCTGAGGGGAAAAAACCGCATACCCAAAACCCCAAAGAGATTGCTTTTTTTTTTTTTTGGCCAGTTGCTTAAACAATCAGAATGAAAACAAGATAAACCTCGCAGAAAGAATGTTGCCTGACCATCCCAGTTGTGAACACAGTTGGTAGCATTTAAGTACCTTGCCTCTTCTTCCTGTAGGCTTACACCTGTCATACTGAGATAACGCTTTAAGGCTATCCTTAAAAAATTAGCAAAAAACCCCAAAACAAAACCATGAAACAAAACAATTCGTCCAGAAACAGAAAAACGGTGAACAGAGCTGAGACTAAGCAGAGAACAAGCCTCAAGTCTTGGGAGCCTTGTGAGTAGTGACACTTGTGAGATTGTGATTGCAAGAAAATCATTAATCCTCTACGTGGTTTCAGGGTCAGGGGCTGCCCCGTCAATAGAGGGCTTGCCTACAGACCCAGAGGACGGGACTTCTCACGCTTTATGGTATCCAAATCACGCAGGCAAGTTTGTCAACAACCATGGCTTTGCTACTGGAAAAAGTCAGAAATACAATTATAAAAAAAAAAATTAAAAAAGAAATGTGGCTACAGCTTGGTCCTTCTACAGAGATGAAATACTACATGAAATTAAAATTTTTAACTAAATAACAATTACGATAATCTAATAAATCAACTAAGCTTCCACTTAGAAACTGTCTTTTTAAACTAAGTGGTGAGTCTAGTTATTTCAAGGTCCTTTCACAGAATATTTTAAAACACATTCTAAAATAATTTTTTTATTAGGTGAATTAACCAACACCCAATTAAGTCTTGGCTTTTAGAAGCCAGTACTGAGCTCATACAAAACCGGCCATCAGAATCCAGATACGTACATTATTATGTATTTATTTTTAAAGAGCTGAAAAATTTAATCCCATCATTTCTACCTTTCCTAAGCAGAATGACTTTATAGTAATGTATGGCAGCTATAGATGAGCTCAAAAAGCAATGCTGTGCAAGGTGACAGCAATGCTGAGCTCCTGGGGTCTATTTTCTTCTAGCTCATCATACAATCTTCAAAGCCACTGCATTTGCCTTCACAGAGACAGAGAGTTGAAGACATAAAATTTGGCAGCAAATTGCACATCACAAGGTGTCATAGTCTCCTTTACACCAACATCCAACATAACAGAAGGGAGATAAACATACAGAGAAGATCAGTGTTTATTTGCATGGTCCTGTATTAATGACTGTTTTCACATTCCAACTAGGGTGAAATTCAGATGCAGGCACCTGCCTCAACAACACAGGCTGTGCTTGTTATGCCACTATCAGGGCTGTATCTGGGCTAACAGGCAGTGAACTTCCTACCCCAGATGCCTACAGCCAAGCAGGAGTCAAGCAAGCCAGCCCAGCCTCCGCAGCCAGCAAGCAGTCCCAGCAGCCCTCACCTGTCAGGAAAAGCCTTCTACCATGTGTCGTTATTTCCTGCCTCACTGAAAAAACAAGCAAACAAGAGAAAAAGGCGGGGGGGGGGGGGGGGGGGGGTGGGGGATCAGAGAGAAACGCCTTTGCCTTCCACTGAGCACTCTTGATCAGCATAACTTGTTATTAATGATATGGGTGTGTAGTCCTTGGCAGGAAGCTCACTACCATCTACTGCAATGTTTTCTAATCTGAGTTGCAATTTACCCTGGGGCAATTGTTTTATCTGAATTGTAAATCCAGCAAGGGTGGCAGAGAGTACAGGCAGGATGGGGAGGTGGACATCAGTCACAAATACTCCTGTATTTGCAGTTAAACAGGTCCTTTTACTAAAGCTGCTCTTGTAACTCATTCAAAGGGGCAGTGGAAGCAAGAAACACAAGACTAATTCAAAGTGTGGCATAAGCACAGGGTTCCTTCTAAGTCAGTATCTTAGTCAAACAAACAAATGGTGCAAGACAAGCAAGGCAGTATCTCTTGGTTTCTTAAGCAGAAACATGCATGACCCTGGGAAACACAAGTTGTTCTTCAGGACTGAAATAGGAGCGGGAAATGTCGAAGGCAAAATGCAAACTTGAAAAACTAATCAGAATTTGATCTGGCAGTGTTAGCCAGACCATGAAAGAGAAAAGGTGAAAAGATTACCAGTTCTGGTTGTGCTCCAAGTCACCATGTAGTGTCCCTCTGAGTTTTCTCTAACATAGATTAGGTGAAGGTATTTAAGACACTCTTAGAGGTCACATTCTCTAAAGCTCTGACCATTTCTGCTGCTCTGCTCTGGACTTGCTCTAGTTAATCTGCCTCCTGCCCATAAGGTGTGCTTCAAACTGGGCAAAATATTTCAGCTGGGGTTTCACCTGCACCAACTAGATGGAAAGGAAACCACCCCAGTTCCCAACACACCACAGACCTCCTTAGACAGGCTCCCAGGATCACCTCCCCTTGGGTCAGCATTACACCCCACAGTCTCAGGCTTGGTGAGCGGTCTATCATAAACACCTGATCATTTTCTGCAGCATATTCCCCACTTCCACCCATTATCTCCAGTAGAAATGTAGTAAATAATGAATATATTAATTATGCTAATTCCGATTGAATAAATGAATTGATATACTAATAAATGAATGACTTGCTTTTGCGATCGATGAGCTGGCTTTGTGGGAATACCACCTAGCTCCCAGCTTTGCAAACCTGCAGTAAAGAAATACCTCGACCCTGTGTGTGGATTGTCTTTGCACACTGGGTAAAGAACCTGCTTTTGGGACAACAATATAATGCTTGTCTGTCTCTCTGCCATCACCCAAGACCCCGAATGAAACCAAGGCCCATGTGGGTACCTGCCAGACTCTCACAGTTCTGGAAAATTTGAAGCAAAATGTGACCAGCTACCAGGACAACAGCTCTCCTCATGAAGGGTTTTTCACTACAGAAATGCATAGTTCTCCCACCTGCCAGGTTTGTTTCAAAATACAGCTCAAACTTACCTGAACATTCCCAACCTGAGGAAAAGGTTAAAAGACTGAGGAATTCGGAATATGTAATAACAGTACATTATGGTATAATATTTTATTACATAAATATAATAAAAATGTTATTTTTCAATAAGCACTTTTCATCAGATATACAGGTTAAGATGCAAATATCCGAGAGACTGAAATGACAAACAGGTGTCTGCAGATACAAGCAGATTTTCTACGTAAGTGTAGACATGTCAGCGAACGTGGGAATTTTGAGAGCTGACTGACACACAATAATCCACCTTTAAACACTGTAGCAGAGAAAGTAAAGCAAATTATCCCAATTTCAAGGGCATTAAAAGGAAGTTTCTACTTTGTCTTTACAATAGATGCCAATAAAAATTTTTTTCCACCATCAAGCCTATCACTGTTAAGGTTTTTTAGAGGAAAATGCAAATAGAAATTCTGTTGTTTGCTTAAGACACTCAGCTTCTACTAAAATATTTTGGATTTTCACTTCTTATAAAGCATCTCTTAGAGCTGTGGTATTTTATATTCTCCCAAAAGTATATGTCTGCATAGATGTCTAAAACAAAAAATAACATAGAATTAGATTTGTCAGCAGAAAGAGGAAAGAGAGCAACCACATCCTCAAAACCCCAGCTCTCAGGACAGACATGGGAACCTCGGGAAGGACCTGAACTGTAGGAGACAGGAAATTACCTTATTGTCTGAAATCTGGTTTTTAGCAGCCAAGTGTTTAATCACTTCTTGGTAGCAAAAGTTATGTATTTCCTCACTTATCAGTACACAAACATTACCAGAGCGAAGCTGGAAACGTAGCTAACAACAAAGCCCTAACAACTACATCTGGCACGACCAGGGTCTCTGCAAAGCCAGGAGAAAGGCCTGACCCACACAGAGCGAGGGCAGGGGCTGTGCTCCAGGGCCAGGCAGGAGCACCCCTTGCACCACACACCCCACCTTGCCTGGGGGATGGACACACAGACCCGCTGCTTCACACAGTCAAACCCAAAAGCACTACAGAACCACAGCTATGGGAACACACCCCATCATAACCTTTTGTTTCATTCAACCTTAATTAAGCCACTTGTGGTGACAATAGTAGTGGTTTGTGTGAAAGTAACTGGGTGTCACTCCCTGTGGGAGTCTTTACAAAATATTTAGGAAATCAGGTCAGGGTGGGACAGTTCCCTTCTGTCGATTACTTGCAAAGCCATTAAGCAAGGGACAGAGAAACAGCACAGTGCTCTTGAAATAGAGATGTAAAGCTACTGTTGTCCTGCAAGCCAAAAATTTTTAAATTCCCAAATACCTGAAAAAGTCTTATTTAGGCTGTCCAATTACATTACTTTGGCTGGGCTTCCTTGCTTTTTGTGACCGATAGATCTGAAAAACCGTGTGTTTGTGGAAAGGTCTGCAGGATAATAAAAATAAAGCAATTTCATTACCAAATTACATGGCAAACATTTGCCTTTGATGACGCAATTTGGCCCAATCTCAATTTAAACCACCGCTCAGAAAGTCAAATACTTTGTTTTCAAAGAACCCTGTCTGCTGCGTGTCCTGTCATCACCCAAGCTTCTCCCCATCCCCGCTCTAAAAATTATTAGAGCAACGAATGCAGAGACAATGTTCAACAACTGTGGTTTCACTGCATGTTCATAGGTGATGAGTTGCCTCTCCCCTTGTCTCAAACAAATCTTCTTTGCCACTCATTCCCATTAGTCCTGTATGTTCTACTACTTTGAAATAACTCTGTGGAAGTTATATATTAAAATTCTTAAAAAGAAATTTACAATGGAAATCCACTGCAAGGCTCTAGGTTCCCCATCCTAAAAGGCAAAAGCAAAACACAGACACCAAAATAAACAGCTTGTCTTTGAAATGTACCAAACACACCTGGGTATTCAGTAGAATATGTGGTCCTTAACACCCCCAATGCCTCAATAGGTTCTGGACTCTGCTATCCACACACTGCATGCTTGAATTGAAAAACAAAACAGCAGTTGAATGTCTTTTTGTGAAAACTCACCACCTTTCATTCATTAAGCTTCCTATAACTATGGTAGTCAACTTCCAGTTTCAAGTTTTATGACCTTCACAGCAACACATTTTTTTAATAAGAAAGTCAGCAATGCTATCTAATAAATCTAAGATAAGTTTGTTGTGTTCATTATAAACCCTGATTATCAGGTTTGGAAATCTCCCCATTTCAATTATTATTTTGGAGAGAGTAGTATGTCCAGCAAAAGGGATGTGCCATCTGGATATTCGCTCTCTATAGAACAAACAGGTTAAACTTTTCATTGCAATAAGCATATTTTTGCGTAGGAGCACAACTAGCTTTCCCTTCTTTCATTTTCACAATTCAGTTACTCTCTTTCAAAAAAGAGTTGTCTCAAGTGACACAATCAATCACAGCACTTGAACACACAAAGTCACTGGCCCAGTACATAGAGAACAGGAGAAACCTGGCTAAAAATCCAAGTTGCCTCTGAAGGATCAACAAATGCCAGCACTTCAGGAGGAAATTTAGCTGCAATACCAGCAGGTTTATACATGCTGGATGATTTGCTTAACTAAGAGACAAGTATTTGTTTAGCACTACAGAGGAAGGTGGAGAGAGGGGAGAGGAAGCCACCTAGAAGCCAACCTGCCTCATTTACTATGAGGGACAAGACTGCAACTTAGGATGTTTCTAAACAACTGAGGACAGGTAGAAAGCCAATTTCTCCCTAATAACAAGGAAGGAGACCTGGTGTCCACTCCTCATCCTGCTGATTAACCTATGGCTACATAACATGGCAGCACCCAGGCACAGCCCACAAGGATCTCTCCCTTTCTCAACTCTGTGGGAAAGAAAGCACTAGATGAAGCAGGTTTTATTAACTCCCAAAGCCTTCATTTGACAGTCTTTGGAAATGGAGATAATATGACAAGGAGTGGAAGGGGTTTGGCTGACAAAGGCTGTCCCGTTGTACCACTCATGGGTACACTAGCGTGGTTAGCAGAAGGAGACAAGGCTGAGAGCCAGTGCTGAGTCAGTCACAATGTCTTCAGCCTCCCGCTCCACTTCCGACCCAGGGCTCCTCCTCAGCTGACTCACACCCTGGCCCTAACTCCCCTCCAACCCTATTCCCCCTCAAGGCACATGCTCTCTGTAATGCTGCCTGAGCTAAAGCATCACCCCTCTGGAGGAGCCCATGGAGCCCTCCCTACAGCAGAGACACCAATGCCCCTGAGTCCTGGTAAGACTTACAGCACATGATCCTACCAAAAAGAGCTACTGTGTTTTTACATAAGCCCTGGAAACATGGTCATAAATAATTTTAGAGTCTTTCTCTTGCAATAAGGTTCCCAACAGGAGTTTCTGGAAGGGAACCTAATCTGTTATAAAACAAGCTTTGAAAGGCCAAGTCCAGAAATGAGGAAAACTGGAAAGGCCAACAAGGACTGAGTTTAAGATCATGCAATTTGTTTTTCAGGAATTTATGATTCTGTAAACACATATACCTACAAATTAACATATTTATGTATTTACAAACTCAGCACTCAAAACTTCTTAGCTCAATTTTATTTACTTGCTTTATACTAATGTTGTCCAGTGAGGCCTCGAAACTGCAGCTCGGACTGTACACATCCTCTACTCAAGAACCATGCCCCACGTGGGGTCTACAATAAGGACAATGCTCAGATGATCAATTCCTGAGCACAGGAATTTGGAACTCCCCCCTGCCGCAACTGTGCCATCATCTGAGACTCGGTAAATGTACAACACCATTGTCTGAAACCCGGTACATCCAGAGAGAAATGCTAGAGTCTACCAAGGCAGCAACACAAGTGAGCACTTTAAACAAAGTATCCTTAGTTCTCTTCAAGAGTCAGCATGTGTTTTGAAAAAACAGCATGCACCTTTGAGGAGGAAGACAGCACCACATTTGCACGCTTTAGAGAATCAACACCTCCCTTCAGAGTAAGTCTGGGATGTTCTCATGTGCGGCGATCTCCTCTGGACGGAAGCATTAATCTACAGTCATGGGAGAGCCAGAATTTCAGCTGCACAGCACGAGCTAGGTCCTGCCCTCTGATACATAAACATACATATCTCAAACGTCAATGGGAGCCTCATTTATATGTGCATGCACGTATTTATACCATTTACACAGGTAAACTGCCAGTAAATCAAGTGCAAATAAAGAATCTACTCCATACAGAGAGGTTCAAATCAATGTTTAGAGAACACTCACCTGTCTTAAAAAGGCTATTTAATGCACTCTGCAACTAGCCACATGAGTTCCTGCTCATCTCTGTGTTATATTTTGCATGTTCAAAAACTGAGCCATTCAAACTGCTAGTATGGTGAACAACATATGATAAACCCTTAATATTCTTCAAATCTCTAGCCAGCAAACATCTAGCTAGCTTCATTCAACTTTACACTGCATTTTCTAGCTAGCTTCATACCATGATAAAACAAATAATCATTACAAATTTCATGCATGCCACTCTGCGTTGATTAGTAAAGATGAAACTTTGCAAGGGCAATAAATTTGTGCTCTTTTTTCCTAGGCATATTTGCAAAAATTACAGTACAATTTCTAGAGTTCTGCCTACTTAGGACTTCTGTTTCTCTCTAATACTGGTGAACTGTGCAAACGCCAGCCCCAGAAACAGCAATTCTGAAGAGTACTCATTCCCATTTTACGAGCTGGTGATAGAGGGAAGTAGATGTTTCCTACAGATTTAATATATATACAGGTAGACTCCTACAGTTCCAAAAAAAGTTAATTTCTGCCCCAATTTTGGGCATGTCTTTCTACAGCACTTTGGTTTTATTTTGGGGTGTTTTTTTCTTTTACAAAGAATTAAAGGGAAAATAATATCCACAGTAACACAACTCCGACATAGCAGTGGGTTTGAACTTCTTGAAAATTGTTCTACCAGTTTTATTCACCCAGCTTAAAATCATACCATCGTAGAAACTCTGAAAGCCATATTTGGCAATGTTCTTCAAGAGCAGGATTATTGTTATTTAGCTGGAGTGGAACGTTCTGTATGTCTAAAACTTGTATATATTGTAACGAGTAACTTACGTGTGGCTGAAGACTTTACAAGCACAAAACCGAGCAAGTACAGCATTCAGCTCTTAAAAACCGCAAAAAGGCACAGTTACATGTGGCAGCAGATTCTCGCTTGTTAAGGAGAAAAAAAATACCACAAGTAGTTCAGATCCCAATGGCGTTTTATCTCCTCCAAAGACTGGGAAGATTGCAAAAAGCCAGATTGCAAAGCCATATCTAAGAAGAACTGTTAGCTGCAGACTCAGCCACAGAGCTCATGGCCACAACCTCATACAAAGCCTTCAAGTCATGTATTTTTTAAAAATGATGCCTACTAGCAACCTTGGCTCTGTTTACAGAGCTGCAACTGCAGAAATCCACTTAGCTCATTTGGTGATCCTACTTGAACAAATAACCATTTTACTCAGGGCTGATCTACTTCAACCAGCCTCCAAGCAACTCCACAGAGGTGAGCGCTGGGCATCGCTGTCAGGATGCAGCCTGCTAACTCCTATTTGCCTGCTTCCCTACTAAAAATGGTAGCTGGCATAACATGCTGAAAAGACAGAAGCTTAAAATCACCAGCTGTACCAAAGGAAAATCACAGTACGTATATTATAGCCTAATCTCTCTGCATTGGCATTTTGGTTGGACTGCCAGCATGTCTGAGAAGTCCTTATCTCTAAGTGGGGCTGTCAGAGCACAGCACGGAAATGATCAGGGAGTCTGCAGTCTTCTCCCAACATGTCTGCTCTCATTCACATTGCAAAGATAGGCTTTCACAGCAGACTGTGATTCACGCGTGAGGAATGTTTGGTAGATAGCCCTACAGAGCCTGCAGACTGCGGTTACTGCTTTCATTTGCAGCAATCTGAACATTCATGTTTCTCTTGTTAAATCAGTGATGACACAGTGAAATGCAGGCCTGGGCATGGTCCAGGTTCGTAATGAACATCTACAAGTATTTCACAGAATATCTATACACACATTCTATATTCATCTGCAATTTGATCCTATGTGCATCATAGATATGTCCACTAACTTCTGCAAATACTTACACCATGCCACTAAAAAGAAATCTTTACTCTCAAAGAGCAGTATTACCGTACTTTCAACACTGCAGAAGGTGTGTATTAGCCTCCTGCTCAACAATCTTGTAAAGTATTACAGAGGCTGTATTTTATGTACCAACCAACTTCCATGAGTCTTCTCACCATACATAAAAATTAATCACTTGTTTAAGAACTTTGTAGAATCAGGCCTTGGCTTTGTAATATCACACCTGACAGATAAGGACTTCATTTTTTATATTTTACATTGATCTTAAAACTGCTTTTTTTGTGTTGCAAATACTTCCTCAAACTAACCCTGGAAATTTGGACCTGGGGCTGTACGTGTAGGTGAGGTGCATGTGGAATATCTCCTATAATTTGTTAATCATCAGCCAGTTTCTCATTCCTTCCCTTTCCTGTTTGTTTTCGTCACAAAGATGCTCAATGACATATGTTCACGGCCTTTTTAAAAGAACAAAAGGGAGGAAGGAAGCACAGGTCAAAAAGGGAAATGAAGGGAAAAAGCAAAGGAAAAAACAGAGGCTGTCAGGAAAACAGTGCAAGTAGCTGTAACGGCACTCTTAACTTTCTAAAGAAAACTGTAGTAAGGACATTTGTTACCTTAGAAGTTAATAATCATTGGGAATTTATATAAAAATGAATACATAAAACCAGAGGCCTCTATATGTACTGAAGGTAACACGGTGTCTGTCTTCCTGGTGCTTTTGACAAGTTTCAATGCAATGATGCAAACAAGAAGAAAGAGACTTTCAACACTGCCTGTCTACAGAGTCCATAAAATAACACTTCTGTGATAGTTTTAATTAACAAGTCCTCCATAGTTTGGTATCTAGTTACCCGCTAGTGTGCCTTTCCTCTCTGTTCTACCTCTACACAGTCAAGAGCTTAAAACTTACCCTTCCTGGGGTAACTTTTAGCCACCACTTGGCAGTAAGTGAATTGCTCTGAGACAAAGCTATTAAAAATATGCCACGATAGCTAGATGAAACAAGTGCCATGAACTACAGTATTCTGCAGTTTTGTCAACAAGATTTATACTAACGTTCAGTGGTTCTCTCTATCAAAATACAGTACCGCATGCTCTGCTGAAGAGATCATTTCCTGGTCTTTCCACAATCAAGCAGATCATCTCCTTCAGCAACTACCACACAGCAATTGCCCACATCGTGCTTGTGAAAAAGCTGTTGTTTGGCAACTAAGAGCCAATGCTAAGTGACTGACAGGTCCCCAGAACTCCAAGCAGCACTGTCCAAAGAACAGTTTAGGAACTGCTTTTGAAACACATCTGGCCATACTCGGTCTCTTACAGCATGCACCAAGCAGCAAACTGAGGAGCCTGCTGAATATGTTATGATTTGCACCTTGCAAAACCCTGCTTAATAAAGCAAGTAGTTCTTGCGTGTTTGGAATGAATGAAGCTTACTGCCTCATGAGTTTACATCTTATGCCTGATTGACGCTGATGCAGGGTACTTTTAGGATCATTCTTACATGCTATATGCTTCCACAAAACTTGCAAAACAAAAATACCTGAAAATTTGTCAGAATCAGTTGATATCAGTCACAGTTTCAAAAAGTATGTTAAGGGGAGGGTTACATGAATGAACATAGCACATGTAGCAAAAGGTAGAAACCTTGCTTCTGCAGAAAAACAAGTTTAAAAGATTCTAAGGTATGATACCCAAAACTGAACTCCACTTACCTTACTGTTCATACAAGATTTTCCACGTTTATACTCTTTGTGACTTGCTCTTTTATCAAGCTTGTTCCACAAAGCTTTGGCCTTCCACGTGGTCACTCTTGACTTCAGTTTAGTGTAAAAGTTTCTATTGTCCAAAGGATCTAATTCAAGTTGGCGAGTGAGAATATTAAAGGCCTGAATGGTACCTTTGCATGTTGATGCTTGTACAAAGTTTTCAAAAATCTGGCCAGCTTGACTGTATTTTTCATCATCGTTTTCCCCCATGTTTCAAGAGAAGTGTTTGAAAAGGATTAAGCTGGAGCTCTTGTGCTGTGGTACAGGTGATCAACACTGCCCAGTACTTCCAAGCATGTTATTCCTAGAAAACGCAAACACAGGTCATGTTAAAACAGGTTCTGGCTAACAAAATTAAACCCACAAACTGCATATCCAATACGAACACAAAAACACAGCACATGGCGACTGGACAACGAGGTACAAAAAGTGAGTAGTGACATCCAAGATAGTGTTATAACAAACATAACATACTCGTGCTGTCATGACATGTACATCACAGACTGTTTTAAAAACCCTACAAACTCAAGTCTACTGCTTCAAAAGCAACCAGCTTCACTGAGAGCCTGAGGATTTCTTTAATATTTGTTCAGGAGCAAGTGGTGCATAATAGATGAAGAAAAACCAAATGTCCAGATGTTTTTCCCAAGCAGACTTTATGCCACAGCAAGTACATCTCTGGTAACGTTTTGCTCTTAAAAATTCTTAGAAATCTGCAGCCAAAAGTCAGTACTATTTGAGGAAATTTTCTCCCATAGCCCAAGCTAGGGCCAAAAGCAGCGCTTAGCCAGAGCAATTCAGAATTGGCGCAATCACTTGCCACAAGCAAATGCACAAAACAGACTAAGCCAAAACATTATCACAAGTTACACAAGAACCGAAGAAACAGGGAAACAAGCAACCACAGAAAGCTCCCCTTTTTCTAACTCTCTTGCCAAAATAGGTTCAGGGCTCTAGCGCATAGAAAGGAATTTTATCTCCACTTCTCCACATATTAAATGCTAATGTTATGTGTTTGGACCTTGTCATGTGCTGATGATTTAAAGTAATAGTGTTTGGCCCACTAAGACCCATTGGCTTTTCTTAGCGACATGATCACTGTCAAACTGTGACTGATATTCCAGATAAATACCCTTACATTCTGTAAGAGCAATGCTATTCTGAATTAACCTAAGTTTGAAAGAACTACAATACTTTGATTGTGGCACTCCCTTATCCTTCTTTAATCTTGTTCTTAATCTCTAATAGGGAGCGTCTTAGAGTCAGCCAAGGTCCACAGAAAACATCCAAGTGGCTTTCACATTTTCCAAGAAAATTGTTACCAGTTATGTATAAACTTGTTCTCAGAAGAGGGTCTACCTGGACTCAAATCTAGAGATTTAAGTCACATATTCTTTTTCTCGCTATTAAAGAATTATCTACCAGTCCAAGAAACCAAAACCTAAATCAATGCTTGCCTAACCTCCCACATAATTAGTTATTTTGCTTGGAACATCATCTGTGGGATGATAGCTTTAGAATAAATTGTTAGAAAGGCTTTTGAAGTTATGCTTTTTAATTTAACACTGTTCATAAACTATTCATTCTCTGCTTACGTTTCCTTCAAAGATGAAAAAACATAACCAGTGTATTTAAGAAGAGACCTACCATGTCTATCTTACTATCCTCTAATACATAAAATTATTATGCAACTTAAAGACATCCCATGGGGAGATAAAAGGAAGCATTTGGAATACTCACATTCCCTGGCTGTGCTCAAAATAAATAACCTTTTTGTGCACATGATCAGTCTGTTGTTGGTTTGTGGGTAAAATAAATTGGCAGCATTGAGAGTTTGTACATTTTCTTAGACCAAATGTCATGATTAAATATTTGGTGCCAAGAATAAGCCAGGAAATTTTTGTTTTCCCCTCTGAATACTTCGTTTATAGTATGCTCCGTGCCCTTTTCTGAAGAGCTTTGCGGCTTTGTGAGGTAAAAGTGCAAACATTTTATATAACCTGACTTTCAGAAGGTCTAATTTTTCAAGAAACTGAGTGCTGTGAACTCTCGCTGACTCAAAAGGAGTTCAGGACATCCAGCACCTTCCCAGGTGCAAGTCCTCAATGATTAATGAGCAAACCCCTCCAATAACTGCATGCCAGCAGGAGGGAGCCCAGCCACCTTCGTTACCCTGGTGCAGCAGGGAGGGGAGCCCAGCATTACTCTCACCAGTCCCAGCTTTAGGAACACAGAGCTACACAGCAGTTTTTGACTCAGTCCAAAACAGGCCAATAGATCCAGAAATTCCATGGGGAACGGGAAAGGCAGCTGTGCAGAGAGGCTGATGTCTATCTGGGCTTAAGCTTTACACCAAGTGCTACTACAAGGAGAAGGCAACACAGGGCAACTACAGCTACTGACAGCACAGTCTAAGATGCAACAATGTGGCTTAAACAGCTTGGTACACAGGCACCAGAGACGGATTCAAGACCCATTAAAAAAAACAGAAATAATTAAGGATAAACACTGACTTTATCCAACTTCCATACCTGCCTGAGATATTTTTTATAATAGAAAAGCCAGAGTATTTTTCTTTTCTCTCAAAATAATCACGAATAGCTTCTTGGGGAGTGGAGAAGTGTCAGCGAAACATTCCACTTTGGACATTTCAGCTAAGGGAGTGGCAGCCAGATTAAGTTTTCTTCATCGCTGTAACTCACATCCCTACTGCCTCAGCGCTACCAAAGACTGTGACCAACCTATTAGCTATGAAACAGTACTTCCTCTCCATTGTTTGTATTACCTCACCACAAGACTGTTATCATGTTCATATAATGCAAATATCTTTAAAAGTTAACTCTGGCATAATTGATAAGCAAGTCTGATCACAAGCTCTCTAATTTATTATCTTTTCTGCTCACAGAGAGGAGATTTTTATAGCCTCAGCTGTTTCCATTCAGGAAGGAAGCAGGGCAAGAGAAAAGCTAAATGGGTAGAGCCATATCTGTACCAACCAAAGAAGAAACGCAGCGTGTGCCAGGGCTGATAACAGTGAGAAGACAGAAGAGTGGGTCAGCAGGAGCCCCTGCAGGCAAATGGAAGGGGAGGAAAACATCTTTAGTGTGATGTAAACCAGTGGAAGTCAGTGCGGCCCACGCGAGCACAAATACACACAGCAGGCCTGGGCTTTCTCGGCCTTTCCACTGCGAAAGAGAGGCTGAGGAGGACAGCCAGCCTTAAAACCTGCTTCCTCCAACATCACAAAGCCAGGACTGAGGCTGTTCTTTCTGAGCTCCTCATGAGCTTCCGAAACACTCTCATCCTGTCCATGCTGAAAAGCAGTGGAGCAGCATCTCAGCAGAGACATTTGCTCACCAGCAAAGCATTTCTCCTCACTGTGTCAGAGGTCATGTTCTCCAAAAAAGCCACATTTTGTGGTCAGAAAGGCAGGATGAGACAGGAGATTCTGGTTACTGGGGTTTTTGGCTTGCTGGAAACACCACTTTTTTTCTGGTATGACCACTATGTTGACAGATGACAAAGAAGATGGTGCTCCAAGTATATGCAGCTCATGGAAAAGTATTCAGGTTTCTTCTGATGAGTCACCAATATTTCACTGCAGTATTGTACATAACTCCCTAGAAAAACAGTGCAATACAGACAAAAAGTTGAAGAGAGTAATCCTCAAGTATAATTCAAGTTCTCTGTTCCATAACTCTTTCAAAGATTTAAGAGGCAATGGATAAACTGCTTTCCTATAGTGGAATGAAATAAAAAAAAAAAAAACCACCACCAAAACAAAGCCTACAGTATTTGGGGAAATACTTGAATTCTTAGAGTATTATCATTTACCCTTTTTCCTCCATCATACAGATCACTCTAGGGATGAAATACAGATCCAATAGTCTCATCAGGGCAAGAATTGATGCTGAAATTGCAACCTATGCTTTTCAAAGTGACCATTGAACTTCCTCTGGAAGCATAATTCAAAAATATAATGAAGTTTATTCGAAACTTCACTGAAGTGCTACAGAGCCCAATACAAGTTTGGTCCAGAGAAAGGAAAAGAATTAGAGAGCAGGAAATAGTCTGGACAAACAGTTCTTTTAAGTCAGAACTGAAGCACCCTTGGGTTAGACTCGCAAGCTAACAAGAACTCTCATTTTAGGTCCCTTGCTTGATGTATTGAGAACATACAAGAATATGGTCTTCCATGCAGCTTCCCATGGTATTACAGGAGTTTCTGGAAGTCTCCCAGGCACAAAGTGCAGATACTGGGAAGAAGGGTTGCATTTTGATGATCCCTTCTCCTGTAGTAAGTTAGCCCCAGCTCCTTACTTGCTCCAGTCAGGGGCAAACAGGAACATCAGATAAGAAAAGCTGAGAAGTGCTGTTCATGCCTGGTGGCTACCCAAGGAGAAAGCGAAGAACTTAGTACAACTTAGAGGAAAGCAGCGCAACAGGGACAGAAAGTAGAAATTAAAGCAATGGTGCACGTGCAGATGTATACATATGAAAGCAAGTGCATTCCATCTTGAATGGTATTTCCTGTCAGTGAAACAAGCTCTGTTACTGCAGATGATTTTGAGAATAGTCAAAATATGCCTCCACAGTCAGGGTTAATTCCACTAATTGTCACTACTTAAATGGATGTATGGAGTTGGTTCACGTCTGCACATGAAGCCTTTCAGCATAACAGAGCAAGCAATAAAATGGCATACAGGATTCATTAAATGAAAGTAACTTAAATTTTTGACAGCAGTACCATGTGAATTGCTTGTCAGCAGTGTTTTGAGGTAGAACATTCAAAAATTAAAAACCTTTTTTGGCTTAGTTGTCCCACTGGAGAGAGAACAACCCTATTTTAATTCAAACTTGGAGCACTTAAGTCCTTCCCTAGCCCCTTAATGCTCTGTTTCAAACATTTGAGAACATGTTCCTCAGGAAGATTGGAAAAGAATTAAATTCCTCACATTTCAATACCACTAATCCTGATTCCATTTTCAATAAAGTCCTAATTCTGCCATATTTACTGAGAATAAATTCTTTTGTTAAGACTTCAGTTTGGCATGCAGGATGCAATACATTTATTGTTTGCTTAAGGCTAGAAACATCAACAGAAACAAATGGCTGGATTCTGCAGCATCTGTCATAATAATTTGCTTTGGCCGTTCCTCATCATCAGTAAAAACTACAGTATTTCTGCTGTCTCTTCCCTGACATAACTAACATTTCAATTACAGGACCATCTAGGTTTTTCAATTTAGTTTCTACTCACATTCAGCATTTTGTTTTCATGGTGACCACTTTAAATATAAATATTTCTATCCGGAGGAAACATAGCTTTTTGGTGGTTTGGTTTCTTTGCATGTTTTCCTAGAACTGACAAAAAAGGAAAAAAAAAAAAATTGTCAATGTGATTCTGGTAACAACTGAAGCTCTCCCTTGCTCTGCTTATAAAACTAGTTAAAAACAAAAAAAACCCACTTGCCTAAAATACTTGTTTTCCGTTGGTTACAAACAGAAAACACATTTAAGATGCACGATCCTAACAGAAACATCAATTAACAGAAATTGTTTCTGAACAAAGCCTTGCAAACAGTCTCTCTTCATAAACAGCAAGATTACTTTTCTGTACTTTTATAAAAAGCTAACTTCCACAGAACTCCTGCAAAATAACTTTTCAGGCCAAGCATGGAATTCAAAACAGCTCCTACCGAGACACTCTGTGCCTATGAACTTACAAGGTTACTGTACACGCTATCAGCTTGTTTTGCTGAAGTTACATGAGACATTTCAAACATAAGCCCTCCAACAAGTGCTGCTGTGCCAATTTAGCCTGCTACATCTGGAATCATCCCACAGTAAAATACAGCTGGAAGCACGTGCACAAGTACACTAACACTTTGCTGTGAATATTTTAGATACGTTCACAGAAAGCATAAAATAAAATGACCTATCTGTAGGATTTTATCTGCCACACAGAGTGTGTCACATTCCACGCATTTCGAACCTGAAAGCTTTAAAAATAGTCCAGTCTGTTTCTTGATGTGACTGGACTGAGGTTTCCAGTTTTACTGTGGAAACACATTAAGACACTGACAAGCAAAATGAGATCAACCACATAAGCCAGCAGCTTGCAGGTGTCTCCATTCATGCAAACATACAGTGTTGGCCGGGGTAAAGCATGGGATGCTGCCCAAGGATTCACAACTACAATCCCAGAGACCGAGGCTCAAACGTCTGCCCCTGCCATAGCCCAAGGCATGCTGCATTAGCTTTACCATACAGCCACTCCTGCAACCCAGACTTCGGATAACACAGAACAGAAAATTGGCAATCACAGGGGTCACACCATTCTGCTGCCTGCACAGGAAGCCCTGTCCTGCGAGCATCACTAAAATCCCCAGGTGCTCATTCTGCAAAGCACAGGCACGAAGTATTTCACATGAGTAACAATACATAGTTTCCCAGGCATCTGTACACAGCAAATACTTAAACTACTCATCAGAAATACTGATGCATTTCTGAGCAGTGAGCTGTAAAATAAAGAATTTTTAAGTAACGGTGTTGTACCTATTCCACTGGAAATTGTAATTTTAAATTTTTATGTTCAAAGGTTGTGATGAAAAATATCTCCAGCCCAATTATTATTCTATGCAGGTTACAGCGAGTACTTAAAAATTACTATTCCTAACAGAGGTGCTAAAAGCTCTATTACAAGGTGCAAGTTTCCAGATAGTCTACATCTTCAAAACAAACTGTAGATGATTAAGCCAAGTCATTAGGGGTTACTGTTACGCATAAACAAGATATTAAAACCTGACTCGTTTAGACTGGTTACAAGAAAGAACATTTTCCAGCTCTGTTATAGGAGATTAGAACCAATATAAACAACAGTAGAATGTTTATGCTGATGTTTTCCTACGTTAGGATCACAACAGCAAAGGAAAAAAGTATACCATAACACCAGCAGCAAGTAAGCATACCTCTTAAGAAAATGCACCTGTTATTTAAGTTAGAAAGATGTTATGAAAGTCTTGTCAGTGAAAACAATTAAAAGGACAAACTTTAAGCTCTTTGAAAATCCTGCCTTTCTTTTCCTATAGCGACACCTATAAATTAAAGATCACAATCTGGACAGCAGAGATAGAAAAGTTGGCAGAGATAGCACACAGGCTGCGGGTTGGTTCTCTTTTGATCAGCACGAGATTTTCCACTTTCGTTAAGATGTTAGGACATTGGGCCAGACTAATTCAGAGAACAAGTAATATCCTATTTACCATTACCGAAATCACATCCAGCAGAGAGGTGGCAGGGCCAGGTGCATTGAGCAGGGCCAGATGACATGAGAGGATTATGGAGAGGGAGCTCCAGCACTACTCCTGTCCAGCTGCCAGTCAGAGCTTCAACATCCCACTCCCTCTCACAGCCCCGTGACCTCCTCTCTGCTCCTCACCCCCAGGTCACAGGGAAAACTTAGAAGGTACACCTGTGTCTGTGAGAAGCATGAAAAAACACATTCCCACCAGATGACAGAGCTATTGTCAGCAAAATCCCTGGTATAGATGCACTATACCAACAAAACTGAGCCACATTTGGCAGCAGCAGCTCCCCTAATACAGCTCTCCCTTTGTATGCATGCGGACACAATTATGGAGGTAAATACACCATCGAAAAAGAACAAATGCATGAAACCAGGAAAAAGCAGACTCTTAGCAATCGTGGAAATAATGTTGGTTTGCGACATTTTGAGAATAGGGATAATCCAGAAGGATGGGGCAGTGAGCTACGCTTTGAACCGACACAGCAACATGAGACTGCCAAGGCCTCTGGCAGTGCCTGAGAGGTGCCACTGGGTTTCCAGGCAGCTGGCAGCCCCCAGCAAGGAGCATGGGGCAAAGGGGACCACCAGTCTTGGTGCCTTCCTGTTCTCTCCAGCTGGGAGCCACCCTGGGCCCAGATACAGCCTGTCCCCTTACTGTGGCCATTCTTGACCCAGAGGGGCTATGGAACAGAGAAAAGTGACCAGCGCTGCTGCTACTTGAACCGAGTACTGCCAAAAGACATCAGCTGGAGACACCAGAAAGTGCCTTGCAGTGAGGGACCAGAGAACAGCAGATATCAAAACAAGACTGTCTTTTGTTTCCCCTCAGGATTTCTGTGAAAAAGGAAATTAATGTTTGAGGTTTTTTAAGCAAAAGTATGAAATTATGGCTGAGCTGAAGCAAACAGCCCAAGATATGTCTTGGAGGAAGAAAAACAGCACCAATGCTACCCTTCAGAGAATACAAGCCAAAAGCTCTCCGGAGTGTTTCAGTTTGTCATTCAAAGCATGGATCTCTCATTATATGTCTTCTCTCCAGTATGTTTCCCTCTCGCTATTGAGGCTGTGGCAATTACCCAGGAGCTGAACAGGAGGAATAAACTGTCAGCACAAGGGCTGCAAGACCCCAAGGCTACAATAATTCATTTGGCAGAGCCACCCTCATCTGTAGACATCAGACTTCCAGATCAGTAACCAGGATTAATCCATTGCAAACACAGACAGTACTGCATTGCCAATCATCAAAGAAATAAAACATTCTGAGCAATATTTCATATGCATACACATACACTTTTAGGAATCAACACATTCCATTGCTGCAACTTTTTTAAATGCCACTTAGCACACATTACTTCCTGTGGCTTACTGGAGGATTAATGTTATCAGTCACACTGAAATCCAGGGGAACCACAAATAAGTTAAAAAGAACAAAAAAAAAAACCCTAAAAGCAGTTTGAGTTTTGAATGATAGGTTCCTTGGTTAGAGTCATGTCATCATCATGGCTTGGCTTCGCGGACGAAGATTTGGGAAGGGCTTTAAACGTGAGTACACCCTTCAAGCCTGCACGGTGGATTTTTTTTTTTTTTAGGTGAGGCGCAGCTGCGCGAGACTGGCCCCACCCTTTACACCTGAGGTTCATCTGCCAGGGCCTAGCGAGCTTGGACGGTGACAGCGACGTCCTCAGGTCGTAGGTTTGGTTAGAGTATCCTTCTCTTAGATGGATGGCCTTACAGGGCTAAACGAGCTCCATCTGCCCGGGTTTGGAGTTAGAGTTGTCCTTCTCCTAGGATGGTTGCCCGAAGGCTAGTGAGCCCATCCTGCCCGTGGACACACTTTGTCTGACCCTTCAGTTGAGACCTGTCTGGCTTGGGAGACCCTACCGGAGGCATATGCCACCACCAGCATAGCTCTCAACTTCACAAGGGCACGCAAGCTCTTTCCCCACGGCAAGGGGGTGCCCGTGAAAGAGCGTCATGTCAATTCACCACCAAAAACCATCCATTGAATGTCAGTGGAAAACCGTGAAGCTGCACCCAGATAAGTCAGCCAAGAAGTGGTGGAAAAACAGAAAATTTAGGTTAATCACCACACTCTGCTCCAGGAACACTTACATGAGAAGGCAAAAAATAAAGCAAGCTACTAGGATTGCTTTATATCTGTTACCTTTTTTTTTGTCCTTGTAAACTGGACCTATAGTCACCAGAAGACTCGAACAGACATCGATTCTGAAAGTAGAAACAGTATTTTTGGAATAAAATTTCTGCTCTCTCTCAGCCTTGACTTAACAGAAAATGAAGAAAAACAAAGTATAAAAAAACCCATATAAAGAATCCAAGGGAGTTACAAAAACATCATCCATTTCTGCGGCAGAAAAATCCTCTCAGTCAAACAACAAAATACATCTTGAAACATTACTTCTGGGAAATCCATCAGAAAAAAAAAAAATAGCAGTGGGAATAAAATGTTTGGAAATAAGCCCTTTGAGAAAAACCTCTGCGGGCAGAACATCATTAACCAATAAGAAGAGAGATGACAAATGCATCACTGTTTTTACAAGGCAAGCTGAGATACAGTCAGAATTAAATTATGATTAATCGTTTCCAGCACAGGAAAGTTTACTAGAAAATGTGAAATACCAAAAAAAGTACTTCTTAATAGTCACTGTTCATCACACAACTTGGTTCTGAAAGCCCGAAGATTAAGGTCAGAGGTGGATACACCTTCTCATATTAAAGTCTTTAGGCAACACTAGCCATTTGCTTCCAATCACCTACCAAGAAGAACGACCTACACTTAAATACATCAAGCTCTTCATTAGCCATCTTTCATTTGGAAAATTTTTCCACGTACCTGTACTTCACTGCATGTAAGCGGGTAGACACTGTAGGAATGCAGGCACTTGTAAAGTGCCAAGCAAACAACAATACCAATTTTTCCTAAAAAGTTACTTTTCTCATTATCTAGTCCTAACATTCACTTTACTGTATAGAAGATCAAAAATTTCTTAATAAAAGAATGTATCTGTAGGAGACTATGGCCAACATCAACACATACATATCTGGAAGTCAATGTTTACAGTGCTTTCAAAAGAGTTGAGCATGTGTAAGTGTAAAAACATCACAGGCATGTTAGACATACTCAGAAAGTTTTGAGAGTGTTACCGTTTCATTCCCATATATTAACATGAGGTTACACGTAACAGGTACAGCTGTTTGGCAATCCTGAAGCAATGCCATGTGGTGACTACATGTTGCTTACTTGAGCATAACGTTTGCAATACCAGAGTAGATTAAAGGCATCACATTTCTTCTCCTTCTACAGCTACAAGAAGACAGAGTTAAAGCTGCTGTGGTGCCCCAACTCTCAAATAGTCTGTAATTTTCAGAGAGAGAAGGATTAACTGGTTCTGTGTTTGCAGAGCACTTGGTACACAAGGCCTTATTAGAGATAGGTTTTTTAGAGAAAACAACAATTTAGGAAGGAAAGTGGTTTACAGAAACATCTTGGGTCAATTTGGTTTTGCTTTAGCACAGCTCAGCCTTTGCTAGACGGTGGGATGCCCACTGGCCCGTGCCTCAGCACTGCCATCCCCCCAGGGCCATACTATGGAGGGCATGGGGCAACTGCGCCCTGTCCCAATCACCATGGGCTGCCCACAGCCCCTGCATGGTCCCTGAGGCAGAGCCCACACAGCCTGACCCCTCAAAAGCCATGCTCCTCCCTCACTGTGCCTGCTCTGCCAAGGGAGAGAACCAGGGAATGGGGACTGTCAGAATACTGAAAGTTTTTACTCAACTTCTGATCAGAAGAAAACTCAAATTCCATTCATCCAATGTGCTTACATAAAGCAAAACAAATGAAGACATGAAGATGTATTTTGTTATCACAGTTCTTTCATACACAGTTCAAACAATTTTAATATCACCCAACTTACAGAGACCAAGGAGGAAAACAGAGAATTTACCATCAGAAAAAGGATGGAGAGAAACATTTCTGGATGTAAGCTATTCACAAAGGAAATATTGTGAAGTTCTCCACTTTACAAATATGATAAAAGTCTTGTTACTGAGCCCGGGACCTTATATTGGCTTGGACTTCTCTCCAGTTTTACATTAGCAAGGATTTCTCCCTCCCTCTGCATACAGGTAAACAGTATTGCTTTTATTTCACTGAAATGTGCAACCAGATCTTTATCTACACTGCAGTTATCAAGCTTTAGGTTACTACGAATAAAGAGTCAGCTAATGCCCCAATACAGTGGCTCCATTACCACTGTGATCAAATACTAATGCAACCAGTGCCCCAAGAGCTATACAGGCAAAAGAGCGCAGGCTTTGCTGTAGCGTCTTTCAAAACCAGGACATTCTTGGAGCTCTCTACTGAGGGCTCTGGAGTGTTCATAAACCCAGGAAAACAGCTCAGAACTGCCCTTTACTTGTGTTGCACTGTCTTAGCTATTTTATTACAGACTGTGGCAATCTGTATTTGGCCTCTCGCTCTGCCACTGCCATAATGAGCCTGACTTCTGCCCTAGGCATCAGCATGGAGGTGGCTGGAGATGGACAGGCACAGACAGAGGAGGGCTGATCCGCATTTGGACCAGACCAAATTCTGCCATTGCTTTTCTTGCAGCACAGTGATTGATGCTGGTTCAGAATGAGCAGTCGAAGGACCCTCATGCAACACCACTCACTACTCTGCTGCAAAGAAAACCCAAATTGGCACAAACACCTCTAAAGATCAAGCAGTACCTTTCAGCTTTGTAAAGTATTGGGGTGGATGGAGAGAAAACAAAAATGAACTTTAGAGGTACTGTTGGACAATTTGCGCTCCTCACTTTTTCTCCCAACTAGGACTTTCAAGATGATTATTCTTTTTTTTTTTCCCCCCAAACAGTTGTTCGAAACTTCTACTGGGACCACAAAGAGAATGAGCAAGCAACACACTGCACAAAGTAAAGAAAAGCAATCATATTTTCTGAAGGAAAACTGAATTATGATGCATGTACAATTGCAGTATTTCCCCTTTCAATTTTGAACTGAAGTTAAAACAGGATTTCAGTACATGCTGTACCCACAGGCATGCGATCACAACTGAGTTTCAGGTACTAGGCAGTTATTGCATGGAGAGAGGGGAAAAAAAAACAGGCATACACCAGAAGTTTTGGACTGTTGGCACCCCAGGTCAAAATGGATGTAATTTTCATAGCATGAGGTCGCTCTCATTAAAAAAAAAAAAAAAAAAGCGAGACAACATACAAACTAAACCTCAGATGAAATAATTTGGAGAGGAAAAAGTATGGAAGAAGTTTAAAGGGTATTTATATCAGCTCTGGAAGCAAAATTTTCAAGGAATGGTGCTTTCTTTTGCATGCAAGTCACACTTCAGCCATATACTACTGAAAAGAGAACTCTCAAGCCAGTAGACAAAGGAAAAAAAAAAAAAAAAGGCCCAGCAGCATGAAAAAAGCTCATATGCCAGTCAAGATATTTCCATAATGCATTTCTAAATCAAAAATCCTTATGAAAGGGAGCCAGGAAGTGACTGCCACAGTCACAGAATCAGTCCATTTCTTTAAGGTACAGCATGAGAGTTTTCACACCCACGCTCATTCCTGCCAAGTGCAGATCACTGTGGAATACTGTGCAAATACTTCAGAACCTCCCCTGTGCATAGCACAGATTATCATTGCAAAGGCTTTGAACGTCAGTGTCTTTTTGGTGGTGCTTCTGGTGCAGCTGGGCAAGACGCAAGGGCTGTCAGACCTCATGCTTCTATCAAAGCTAGACAGAGAATGACTTCTTCATTGATGCTATCAACCTCAGGGAATTCCTTTCAAACAAGGTCCATCAGACATACCACTGTCTGTACCCATGGAAAATGGGCTCCTTTCTAGCCAGATTAACCTGCTACCTTAAACTGCCACATCTAAAACCACACACATGCACATCCAAGGATATATTACAGTGATTTGACTTCTGAGGGCATATCCCAGGGCTCATGCTGCCACTAATGATGTGGGCTCTATCGTGAAAAACTCTTTTGCTGTATTTCATATGACAGTTTATCTGTGCTCCACAATCCAACGTCCTCCATGCCCTACCACATATAGCTGAGGCACTTCCACCTCTGCCCACTAGTCCTGCCAGTGGACATGACCAGTATGCTGCCTTCGGGGCAGCAACACAAGCACACTGAGAAAAATTCAAAAGCCTTAGTAACAAAGTGTTTGCTTACGAGATGCCCTAATGCAACAAGTCAACGACATCCAGGACAGTTTATTCTTAGCTTTCTATGATGGATATGATTGAATTCTTCAATTATTAGCTTATTTTTTCACTGCAACAAACGATGCCATATGTTTACATCAAAGGAGACTAAAAAAAAAAAATTGTAAAGAAGTGTAAGTTACAGATGTTGAGTGACAGGAGTGGCCACTACAATCTCTCCTGTTGCTGCCTGTTAGATGCGCACATAAAACATCACTTCTAATATATAAATTTTCTCTAAGGGAAATTACTAGAAAAAAAGTGCAGAAGGCACTTAATGGTATTCCTAAAATCCTGCATATCAACTAATTCTGAATTAACTTTTGCAGAGCATATTTCCCCAAGGCATTTTGACAGACACTGTATGGCAACACGCGAACGGTTCATGTCGGTATTTTTAGGTCAGACTATATTCTAAATGGGTCAGTGCAACATCAGGCAGAAAGCATCCTTCCTTCCTAAAAAGAGAAGCTGACAGCTTTGTGCAGGCCCCTTACAGCCCATCTTATTGCCGCTGGGGCAGCTGCACTTACGTGATTACTCCTTTTACCTCACAGCAGACCTTTACTGGCAGGGCCACTCCAGAGTAAACGTGTCATAGTGCTCTGGCAGAGATCTGTTAGTCATCCGTGGGTTAAAAGGTCAGATCAGTAAACCTGCTTAAGGCATACATCCGACAGGCAGGGGCAAGGATCTCAACCAAGGACACTCAGCACAGCCACTGCTACTGTGAATCCACTTCTCGATGTACGAAATACTTGTTCAGTCAGAGGAAGAGCCCTGCGCTCACAGGTATGACCTTCACAGGGTGAAGAGTCCATCTGGGCTCTGACAGACTCCTGTAACCTTATAGGCACAGACACTTCACATGGTAAGAAGTACAATAATTCCAACACCTTACATATCCCAGACAGAAAACCCAGATTATTAGCAAGTTACCAACACAATTACCACAGGACTCTCAAAAGGATTTCTCTACATTCTTGCCCACGTCCTATTTTTCTGATCCCTACGAGGTTCCTCACCAGCACATCTCACAGCTTAAAGCTGAAAATTTTACTGCTGGTATTTTAATCAAAAGCAATAGGAACATAATCTAGAATATAGGCTTAGGGGAGAGAAAAAACAGGTGAAGGCAAAAAAACCTGAATGAGCAACTAAAATACAATTTTGGGGGAAAAGAACCTTTGGCCTGAGTCTCACTGCCATTTTGACACCTACAGAAGTTCACAACAGTTTTATGACACCAATCAAAACCTTCAAGCCACAGAACCTTTAGTGAAATTCTTAAACATGCAATATAAGCAAAAAGGTCAGCTGTTCCCACCTCCCCTTAGCATTAGCAACATTATCATTACACTGTGTCATTGCTGTGAAACAAATCCAGTCACCTACAATTGCACCACAGACAAGATGGCTCTACTGAAAACAGGGCAGGGACCGCATCTGCTGGGGTGTGCCAAGCGAAACTCCTCGGCATCACACAGCACATGACGAAGCATGTATTTGGGTACGTCAACACTCAACAGCAAATTTGAAAATAAAGGTAATTTCTTCTTATCTCCCTCCTCCCACCAATCTGTAAATACAGGAAAAGACAGAACTTGCAAATTAAGTTTAAGAAGGCCTAACAAGAGAAAAAAAAAACAACACACCACAAGACATGAAACAACTATTTGCACAGGACAATGACTGTTCATATTCTATTTAAGATTAAAATGTATCAGATATGAAATATTAGAAATTAGGATCCTATTTCTAAAAATAGAAAGGTGCCTGCAGTTACACTTGACAGAGTGACATATTAATATACCCGTGAGGCCTGTGAGGTAAATAATGTAAATGTTGCCTTTTTTGCTCAGTTCTAATCGTGAAAGGTAATACTTATGTTGTCAATACTAGTGACTAGGTCCAGAAAAATCAATTAGTTTAAGTTCTCCAGACCTGGTAGAAAGCTGAACAGCTTCCCCCAAGAAAGCAGAACAATCATTAAAATCATAATGGAATCATCAGCCAAAGGAAAAAAAAAAAACAAAAAACCCCACATAACACTGTCTGGCTTCACTTCCTCCTCCAAAGTTAAAAAAATCACATTCATTTCAGTCCTGTGTTTGGCATAATATCTCAGCAAAATATTACACAACAGACAAAACCCTTAAAACTTTTAAAAAGTTGAAAAATTGGATTCAAAACATGACAAAGGTGTATTTTTCTCATTAGAGAAAGAGTCATTAAAAATAAATGTAACAAAGACTTCCACAAACTCATCGGAAGCAGTGATCACAATCTTACAAAATCTGTTGATACTTAGTAGGAAAGTCAGACAAAGTAATGAAGTAAGTTTGCTTTCTACTTTGTAGAAGTACCAGGAATTCTCTCACACGCATTTTTAAACTTTGCATGCGGGTTGGCACATTGGCTGCCCAGCAGTCGATCAGGCAGACAGGCAAGGAAAGCCTTGACATTCTTTGCTTGTCTGTATGTTACTTCGTAGAGCAAATAAAACTAGAACTATTAGAGTAAACAACCTGTGATATATCTGCAGCAATATTTACTTCTATCTAAATTTAATCTCATATGCAAATGCAGCCCTGCTATACCATATATGCCATTCTTTTATTTATCTTAGAAATCAGTGAACTAAAAGAGACACTTAGATAATTCTACACCTATTTTCCAGAAGCCAGTGTTTGTAGTTATACTGCCTTGAGATTTCAAATGAGCCGGACTGCCTTATGAACACGTACCTATGAAGTTCTGGGTGAGTTATGTCCTGTTGAATGTTTTACTTGTCAAAGAACCCACAAAGCTTTACCTCAAAGAGTAGAAGTGTTTCATATTGACATTGCTTTGTAGGGCCACCTGCTTTACCTGACCATTCAAAGGATGAATACAAATTCTCCGTTAGAAAAAGCTGAGTCAAGAAGCTCTGTCAAACACAGCGTTAAGTCGTTTGCATAGTTTATTGAATGGCAGGTTGAACCTTGGACTTACCTTTTTAAGAGGAAAGTACTGTGAACAACACACAAAAATATCTCACCTTGCTCTGAAATAGCCATCTATTTCCTCTGTTCTCTATTATTGCATAATAAACATAAAATAAATAGGAGACAAGTATTTTGAGCTTGAAGTTGCTTCTACACGCAAGATGCTAGTAACATGAATTCACTCATTAAGTCAGCTGGTAGCTAAAGGAGTAGCTATAGACAGGCTTGGTGGTGTACATTTAAATGCATGCATAAAGAAGACCTTCAGATATTATCAAGCTTCCGCATTTGTCATGAAATAGCATTAGAAATATTGCTAGAGCCCTCTACACGCATGCATTCAGGAAGCAATCACAACTCCTTCCTCAATAAAAAACAAAATGGAGAAAGAAAATCACCTTGCCCTTCACTTTTTTGCATAGGCAAGTATAAGACCTTGTGGATCTCCTTTTCCACATAAATACAGAGGAAAACTCCCCATTGTGGAGTTTCATTCCCAGATCAGAAGGAAACCCAGACAGAAACTCTCTCCTCTGTGTGAGGGGCCAGCATGCACCTCTACCACCCACACCCAGGCCTCTGCCAAGTTCCTGGTGCTCAACACCACTCCTCATCTCTGTGCCAGCATCTGCTGCTTCACACCTCCCAAAGCCACCTCCCTCGTGGGGCTGCCAGGACACCTTAACTCTGCGTGGAAGCACGTGAAGCTGACCTGCCAGAGGTTGGCATCCCACTGAGTCCACCTCCAGGGAAAAAGCGGTGCTCCCAAAGGAATGAAGCCATTCCCCGCTGTAAGCTATTCTATATTTATCTGGAAAATTGATATGTGAAGTATTCATTAAAATTACTCCACAGAGGATACTAAAGGCAATTTTTTTCCCCACAACATGCACAAAACAACTTGGCCTAATGCACATTAACCTGTTTTCCTGTCTGCTTATCTAAGCATCAAAGTTTCAAATAAGATGCGGCTGACCTGTAGTGCTGGTTGTGTCTTATGATACTATAGAGCAGCTCAGCAGTTCGTGCTGGGGAGTACTATCCTACTCCTCACCCCTCTGCTGCAGTTTCAGCTCAGATACCTACCCCCAAATATATACCAGGTACCTGGGACAAGATCCAGCACTTCATTAAATATTTGGTACATTGTCTCAAATTACCTTTGACACAGAGTTATTTATACATCATGCCACATGGCATGCTTCTGCGACAAGATAGCATCACACAATTCTGTATGTCAGGAATGCAGGCAACAGATTTAAACCAATCCCTGCTTCAAGATACTTCGACTAGGAAGCAGGTCACAAACTGAGTAATATCCGTTTTACGCACTGAAAAATGTATGCTATTCATTTCCAGGAAATAAAGTCAACCACCCTAATCCTTCTTCCCTCTCACATACAGCCCCCCATTAGAACAGGAGAAAGATGGTTTCTTTTGTCTTAACAGGTTTGCTGTTGGGGTGTGTTTGCTTCTTTATGCAAACCTTACTCTTCCTAATGCATTTGCTATGAAACCTGATGTTGACTCAGCGCAAGGGCAGCATTTCAGAGAGTAATTGCAGCAAGAGGCATTTGGTTACATCCATTGAATTCAGTTTTGAATATGTACCAGTAGTTCATATTTATGGTGCTTGTTTCCAAGCCTTAAACGTGTGCACATTTCTGATATTTATTCAACCTCATTGATGTTCTGAATACAAATGCTGTACAGAGGAGCGTCAGCTGTTACCTTTAAAATACATAGATAGAAATGGGAGGAACCTACATTCTCCATTCGTCTTATGAAGCAAAACTCTGAAATCTGAAAAATGGCTCCAGACTTCAATATTCTTCTGTCCCTACAGCCATGCGGTTACTTAAACCATTTTCTGAACTGATAGAAACAGGTGGATGCATAGGTGGCAGCCACAGGAATTTGTAGCACTTGGTAAAGGGGAAAACCAAATATTGAACAGAAGGCTAGGAGTTTGGTTCTGAAAGAGAGCTCATTCACATAAATCATCCAAATCCAAATATCACATTCCATCAGCAGTTCCTTCAGTCCAGCCACGACAGAAATGAGACCTGGAAAAGTAAGTTCTCTTCTCAGGACGCTCGCTCCTTTACAACCTCCCACAGGAGAAAACCAATGGTAATTCAAGTATATGAGTATATTCTGTGCCAGATCCACAGCTGGGGTGAAGCGATGAATATTTTTTAAATACATAAAAATCAGCACCAACTACACACTTACTACCATGAAGTCAAGCCCAAGTACTTCCCACAACACAAGTCCTGAATTTTCTCCTAATCAGCTCAGATTGCTACTGAAAATTATTCCCCAGCTCAGCACAAGGTGACACAGCATAAAGAAAATCTGTAGTAAACAGTCTTATAACAAGTATATACAATAGATGATTCTGCATGAAAAGAAGCTGATCTCACAAGCAGGCAGAAACCAAAAACTACCCAATATCTTGTGAAGTTCATTAAGGCTAATGGATAACTAGAGGGGGTTTTTTTTTAGCAGAGAATACTGCATTGCACTAGGAATTATTCCCTTGCTTTTAGCAACTTTGGCCTTCAGAGACTGCATTTATTTCTCTTAAATCCTTCTGTGCTGCTCCCTCTGTGCACAAGACTAGAGGCCAAGGGTATTGCACATCCCTAACACCACCAACAGCTGGGACTCACCTCAGCCAATAACACAGATTATAGTTATTGTGATGTACTCTCATCCAATTACATGCAAAAAAGAATTCCACTATCTGCACAACCCAGGTCTTCTGAAAAAGATCAAAATGTGTCGTCTGCTCCTGCTGCACCTTCTGGTCTGCTTTTCCCAAAACTGTTAATTTTTGCTAGACTCCATCATACAGGATTTTCACATGATAGACTAAGAAAAATCATCTTGGGAGATTTAAAAGGCTTCCAACTGGCTACTGGAGTTGCCTATTCAGATAAGAAAATAGTAAAATATGTTATCTGAACCAAGTGTTTTAATGTACTTAGTCTTTCAAAAGTAACATGATCTAAAAAAACCACCGTAAAAAATGCAAAGAGTTGAAATAAGCAATTGACTTACTGTAAGAGTATTGAAAGTTGATTACAAAACATCCCCGCATATTACTAACAAACATTTCACATGGCTTTGGAAATTCTATTTTGATGCTTGGCTACGGTAGCTACAAAGAAGGATGAACTGCAGCAGCCCGTGGGCATTACTACAGTCTACACAGGCAATAAGCTGCAAGCTTAAAAGGTCTGAGAAAGATTTATCGTGGACTAACAGATTCAAAGAACCTGCTTTTTAGGAAGCCAAACTCTACAACGCAGACTTACAATGCCAGGCACAGCCATTTTAAAATCTGAATTGGTAATACCCACTTGGCTGAATGCAGTAAGTGGAGACACTGCTGGCATTATTTGTTCAAACCAGTGCAGATGAGATGCCAGTGACAAGAACAAAAAAGTTTAAGTCTAATCCACATATTCCCATCACACAATTCAATAAACCACCTGCCTGAAGGAGTCAGGCCACAAACAGGAAGCTTGCAGACACCAGTTAACAACATGTAGCAGAGTGTCCAGAGACACGCAGGTGATCTCTGAACCCATGGGTTGTCTTCAGAATCATTCCCCCCTCAACAGGTCTTACCACCATGGCTTTAGAAGGAGAAAAGCATGAAAAGAAATGAACCCAAGTTCAGGCTTTCCTCCTAGTTACATCAGTGTTACTGGGACACAGAAATAAAAATAATCAGAACTTGAACTGAATATAAGCTAGGGCAGTAGCGTCTATTATAATTTGTGTTGTGGTAGGGTCTACCTTCCCCAACAAAGAACGGGGCTTCTCTTCCCCACCTCTCCACACAGCAGACTGCCCACAAAAATTTTGAGGGGATAATGAAACAAACAAAATAAAAAACCCAAACCAAAACCCCCTCACTGAACAGCAGTCCGGAGCAGGAGGAGGGGTTGATAGCATAGGCAGCTCAGACTTAAGTCAGAATTTTTTTCCTTTCATGGAACTGAATCTAAATACAACTGAAGATCATTTTGGAGAAGTTTTTACTTGCTTGTAAATGTAACTATGCATAGATGAAAGAGTTATTCTTAGTCATCTTCTCCATGTCAAAAATAAACTCAGCAATTTCCAGAATGTGTCACAATACAATATTAACTATGTATCTGCATGGTCACTGAATCAGTGGACACTTCATAGACTTAATGTAGAGCATCTGTACTTGCTGGAAACAGCCTAATATACTGTGCTGGAATACACTGAACTAATAATACCACTACTGAAGGAGTCAATTTGCAGCATAAACACCTCTAAAACTGGTCCTAGTGAGGAGTAAAGCAAACAGAATGCCATCCCTTAGCAGCCAGGCTGCCAAACACAGAGCAGAGGCTGCGTTTTTCAAATTAATGGACTCCTCACACAGAAAGAGCTAGAAAAGAAAAGGTGCATCAAAGAAACAATTTGCTCACATACAAAATGCACATGCTAAATGTATATTATACAGGTACACACGTATTATACAGATACATGCATGCCAGGCTGTTTGTGCAGCCATACAAAGCAACCTTTCAGCCTTCCTGTAGCTTGTTGGCTCCGTACAACACACAAGCAAGCTGAGAAAATCAAAGGACCCTATGGGCAGGCAGACCTCAACTTCAGTCATCTGAAATTGTTTTAAGGGAGTCAAAATACATCATGCCTCTAAGCAGCAAAGCCTCTTCCACTAGAAAACAAGTGTTTTACTGCTGATGCCAGGGGAACCAAACTGAGATGAAGGACTCCTGAGGAACGTATACATGTCACCAAGGACTCACAACAAATGTTACAGCCACGTGGAAGAGTCCCAATGGAAATACATTGCATTTGAAAGTTTTCCCTGGAGTTTTCAAGATACTAATTATGAAATACCAGAGCAGTGAGACAGCTGGAGCAAGATACAACGTACGTGCTAAAAGAGGTGAAAGACTTAGAGCATACTCACAGAGAAACTGGATAGCAATCACCTCTCTTGTTTTACCGTTTCTTACACTTAAAGAACATCTCCAGCCAAAAAATAGTCTCTCATCTCTACAAGGAATAGGACATGGACACCAGACAAGAAACTCTGCTTCTGAATTACTCAGAAAAACCAAGATCTTTTCAGATCATATTTACTTTTAGATCCTAAACAAAACTGAGGGAAACCTGAACTCCTCACAAACAGCAGTACAATCCCCATCCTGATACCAGGGATATTTTACTGCTGTGCATCTTTAGCACAGTGCAAAGGCAACTAAGAACAATAAAAATAAATAAATAAATTCAGAGTTTCACAGATTAATTCTGATTTCTGTATACTTTACTAGTTTGCTAAGAGTTCACTTAGTTTTACATATAGGGCAGGAAAAGTCACATTGCTTGCTGCAGGCCACATGGCAAAAGGAACCTGGATGCAGCATCCTTCAGTTTCCTATCGGAACTTCATTTCTCCACCACACAGTGTAAGCTACAACGCCAGTATCTTTTTCCAGAACTACGAAGAGAACAGCATTAACCAATGTCAAGCAGCATTTTAAAATCTTTATTTGTCAGAGATCAGCTTGACAGGTCTGTTGAAGGTGGGCAATAATACATGTTTTGCAGCAACAATCTTGCAAAGAGGAACTGAATAAAACACAGGAGTCAAATGCTCTAGTACCTGATTGGTTGGCCCAGTCATAAAGCAGACTCCCAGCACACAGACTTGCAGTATGGAGAAACCAAGACACAGGAAAAGGACTGAGAATTTCTCAGCCCAAGGCTTTAGGTGAAAAAGACCATTACGCCTGTGCTACAAGTAGGTGTGTCCATTCGCCCCAGCTGATTCATTGCTGGTGACTCCATCACCCGGTCCCTGCGCTATTGCCTCTGCAGGCTCTGCAATCTGCCCGAGGGGGGAGGCAGCAGCGACAAGGAGAAGGTGGGGCGAGATTCAAGCCAGGGGAGTGAAGTGGCTAATTACTACTTTGGGCAACACGTAAAATGGTTACAAAGATAAATACAGCACTTGTATTTTTAAAAAAAAAAAAACAACTTGTATTTTGAAGCAGAGGATTGTCAAGTTGTAGACTTTTCCGAAGAAGTAAAACATGACAAAAACTGAGACAACATAGCATTCAGTCTGAGTAAGACTAAGATCGAGGATGTGTTGAGTGTTAATTAGAATAATTTTAGTACTTAAAACGGTTACTGACCTCATAACACACACAGAAGAACTGTGTAATATCTCTAGAGTTAGGAGCAAAAGTTTGTGCATGCTTCAGTACAGTTAGAAGCACGTTTTTCGTATGTATAACTTCACAGGAAGCACAAATACAGTGGTATTTAGAGAAATACCCAGATACATCAACAGAAACATACACGGACCTAGGCTTTAATTCAGAGCACTTGTGTAAATGATAACAGACATGAACTCCAGTTTGGTTGTTGGATAATCTGTTTTCTACCCACGCACTACAATTAGCAACCAATACAGTGTGATGAAATGAGGGAAGCAAGATGCCCTCTTTTCTCCCAGATCAAGGCACTTCATGAACATCACTCAGATGTTAATATCCCTGGGAGGCAAGCGTTAGAAGTCTTATTAAGCCACTTTAAAGATTAGGACACTGAGTCACAGGGAGATTAAGGACTTCCTCAAAACCAACAGCAGAGTCGGACAGGGGGCAAGCTACAACCCAGCCGGGCCTGGCAGCATGAACCTGCACCACTCCACCTTATTGCAAGATTTAGAGTCTGTAAGGCAGAGGGGAAAGAAAAAGCAGCAGCCCACGCTCACATGAAGTTTCCTGGCCATACCAACACGCCTCAGTTTTGACCTGCAGGGACCATCTTTAGATACAAGAAAGCAGTTTGGTTTCCACGCTCAGAGTGCGTTTTGGCTGAAAGTATCCGCAAGGTTGCCAATTTTAAACGGTTTTTAAAAGTCGACAGAGACCTCCAGATCTTTTCCGATAAGTCTGAGAGAGAACTTAAAACTTTTTGATACTGGTTCAACCCTGTAAGCCTAGAAGCAAATAAATCTACAATCATCAGTCTTCAAGATAACCCGCGGCCAACTGTCTGAATTCAAGTCACATGCTGAATTTACACATTCAAAACGCAGTGAACATAACAAGACAATTACTATCACAGGTTAACACATACTTCAAAGCACAAACAAAAACCCTACAGATGCCATACTCAATTAGCGCAAAAGGTGAGAAAAGAAGGATGTTATGCTGATTAACGCACTCATGAAGACGCGTCCAAACTAACAGCCCACTTCAGTGCTGTAACGCACTTGAAAAGCATTTTGCAGTCTCAGTCGCTGGGTACTTACGAAGCTAAAGATTGTTACTCTTCCCACGTCGCTCTCCGCCCCAGCGCAAGAGCGAGCCGCAGCTGCTCTGCGCGGCAGGTAGAGCCTTAGCTGCGAAGCACCACGGCCGCCAAAACCCCAAATCCGCAAAGTAACGCCCGGTACGTCGGGCGCAGCGAGCTGCAGCACGCCCCGCCGGGCACCGGCCCGCAGCCCCCCCGCGCTCGGGCAGACACCGGCCGCCCGCGCCCTGAGAAGGGACGGGACAGCGCGGCCCCGAGCGCCGCCACCCGCGAAGGGACGGCTCGACTCTGAGCGCCCTCACCCGTGGAGGGACGCTCCGGCTCCGGCCCCCGCCACCCGCAGAGAGCCCCGCTCCACCGCACCTGCTCCGCCCGCGGCGGCAGCACGCCCCCCGCCCTGCTAACCTACCGGCGGCGGCGCGGCTCCACATGCTGCCCGCGGCGCGGCTCGGCACGGCTCCGGGCGGCTCTGGGCGGGGCCGGCAGACCGGGCGGGCCGGGGCGGGCAGGCCGTCCCAGCGCGTACGAGCTGCTGCCGGGCGCTCTTGTGCTTCGAGCAAGATGCATTTCCCCCACAAGCCCTCATCGTGGGTTTTTTTTTCCCCACGCTCTCTCGTGGCTTTTCGGGACCGGCCGTGCCGCGCGTGGGTCCCGCACCTCGCTCCGCCCACAACCCCGGCTGGAGACAGGAACTCACCTGCGGGCGCGGCCCCGCGCGGCGTACCGCACAGCTCTCCTCGGAGGCACCAGGGCAGCGGTGGAGAAGATGACCTGTAAATTGGAGAAGTGGCGGATGTGTCAACATATCCAGGAAAGCGTGAAATAAGTAACTCGGAAACCATTTCTTATGTCTGTTTAGGCCCTATGTTTGAGGAAGCTTAAAGGTTGTCATGTACTCAGAAGATTTAAGAAGATTTAGGTCAGCAAGCAAACAGAAAACTACCAGAAAGAAAGCTCAAGATTGACAGGTAGCTAACAGCATTTGTACTACAACTCCCTGACTTTTATCACAACTTCTCGCTAATGGTAAAATTGAAGTTTTATGAAGAAGAAAGAACAAAGAAAAACAATTAGGATTCAGTTGAACTGCTGCAACAGGGAGGATAAAATGCTCCATAGCTAAGGCTCATATCCACTAACCTGAAGGTTTGATAAAAACCGCAGCAGGCCTACTTTTAGGTAACTGGAAACATTCATAAACATTTTGACATCTGCCACACAGACACTGTACCTTAAGTGACGTTGAAGAAGATGTGGCAGACCAAGGGAGCAGGACCCTACTCTGCCATGACATGAGCTACCTGACCTTTTTCACACTTGCCTGCTCTGAGACAGATTTAAAGCTGCTTTGGATAATGCGGAGAGAAAACAAGTGTGAATGTGGCCCTATTTAGACACACACAGCTGAATGTAACACAATCTCTCATGAGCCAAGCATTTAACCAACTCTCTAAAAAAATTTGTTGACCTCAAGGTAACTATTTAATTGTGGAAAATACCTCTCATTTGGGTTGAATTTGTCTTCTAGCTTCTTGCATTGTGCTTGACTGAACCAAACTTTACTCATCATTAACTTCTGAATTGCAGTGTGTTTATCTGCTTATTTAACTTTGGGAGATAAATGTACTTTTTCCTCAAAGTGATAAAAGCTAGAATGTAGAAATAATGTTGCATACCGTTTCCCTGTTATCTAAAAGACTATCTTTAGCAGCCTTGAGGAAGGCAAGAATAAGGAATGAGCTCTTGGCAAACTTCCAGCAAAAGTGATCTGTAGTTAGCAAAGGAGGATGTGTGTATGAAAGAAATAATGTCTATACGATTTGTACTAAGTGTTCCTAGTTTAAGTCCAGCATTGAGAGCCACATGAAAGCAAGATTCCTCCACAGAGAACACAGAAAATACAAAGTCCCAAAATAATTTAACCCCTCCTGGGAAATGCTCCAAAACTTCCTTCTTTAGGAAAGATGTTCCTTCTTGGTTAGGAAAGACACAGCACTGGCCTCACCTATACCAGCTGTCCTCTTCCCTCCACTTCTCTCAGAAGTTAGTAAGTCCATAAAGAGATAACACTCTCCTGCCAAGTCTCTCCAAGGTTTTATGCACTCCCTAGGGAGACACATCAGGGGCTGCATGAAGGCCACCAGGGACCTTGCTGTTCTAATAACTATAATTACTGTATTTACAGATTGTCCTTGAATATTTGAGCTTTGAAAATGGCCAAAAGATGAATTCATCATTCATTCTCCATATCTTTATTATAATAACCATGTTTTAAAATTATGTTTCATGAGATGTTACTTAACCAGAAATAAGAAATTATTTATTCACAGTCTCACCTACTTCTCTCCAAAAGGAAAACATAAACTAAGATACAGTCTAATCACTCTGGGCTAATACAACACACTTCAGTAAAGATTAGATTAATAACACATCATTGAGAACCACAAAATTTGGCATTACATGTGGCTCTGTTGGCTACACTTAGCCCACCCTCTCCCTTGTGTGAGGCATGGGACACACAACTAAAGGGAAAAAGTTACTTCCCTGGGTGCTGCACGCCTCTCCTCCCAGTGAGATCAAGATCCTAAGCCATTATTTTTAACAGCGCAGCTGTTTGTAATTTTTGTTTTGGTCATTTAGTCCTAGCCTGTTTCTCCCCCGTTGAAAGGATGGGAAAAGGAAGAAGAATAGCCCTTATGAAAAACAATCCAGCCTCATCAACTAGTGTAAAGCCATTCCTGCTAACTCCGCTGTAGGATGTTCATCCCCTCACTGTGGCTGACTACGTAAAGCCATCCCTTTCCTGAGATGTGCAAGCCTATCTGAATCTTGTAAATGTAATACTGTCTACACATCCAACACAACAAAAGCCCCTTCTTGTGGTATTTAAACAATCCGTCTGATCTTTCTGATTAATTGTGGATTTCTTCAAAGTTAACTGAAGCTTTTTATACAAAAGAAATGGTCTGGTGGTTACGTCACAGCCTGGGTCTCAGGAGACCATTCTGGAACTCCCTCTTCCACACGTATCTCTTGTCACTTTGAGAATCCATGCAAACTGGTTGTCTCAGTTTGTGATCTATAGGGTGAAGGTAATAAGACTTCCTTACCTTAGGTGGTCTTATGAGGGTGAAACCCTCATATGAGAGTAAATCATGACATTCTGCCACATCACGTGAAAAGGCCATTATGGGTAGCATAGGTATTTTCCTGCTCTTGGTTTGAAGTTTGTCATCGTATAATCTCCAGTGAGAATCAGTAGATAAATACAAATTTTCATATTCTCTTCCTTCAGTAATGCTTTTTGGTTTAAATGAACATATAAAGCCATTACAGTGGTTCTTTTACAGGATTTTTGCTTATAGATTGAGGAAAAGAAAATAGATCTGAGGAAAGGAAGCAGAATTCTTGATGTGGGAGCACGTAATTTTCCTGGAGCCTGGAATAGCTGGATTTTTCCTTACCACATGCACAGGAAATAGCCCTTCCTACCCGATCCTGAATGTATCAGATAATACCCTTAGCTTATACCAGAAACTATTCTAGTGTGAGACACCTTCTAAGCAACATTTCTGTTCACGTTTCTAAACACATTAAACAGATCTATATATGCCTGTTGAGGAACAGTTCAAAACACTTTGGTTCATTGGTAAATAATGAATATTTCAACTATTCCATGGGATCCTTGTTTCTTAATTAAAAAACCAGACAAAAGTACCAACAAAACACACCTAATTTTTCTATCCCTCTTCCCAGAAATGACTACAAGTTCATTTGATATGGAAGTTTGGGGATGGGTCCTTCATCACCCTACCTCCCTTATATAGCAATTTCTCATATGCTCACTGCTTCTGCTGCAGAAACAGCAGCAGGGCTCTCCCACACTGCTCTGAGCTGCCAGGATATTTACTTGCCCCGTGCAGCCTCTGCCCTTTAAGAGGGCAGCTCTAACAAACTATGTCACAGCACGCCTGGCCAGTAACTCATTCCAGGTTGGTAATGTTAGTCCTCCTTTCTTCAATGCAAATATTTGTTGTTTGGGTTTTGGGTGGGTGAGCTCCTGATGTGTGGTGTTTTGTTTGTTTTTTTTTTTTAATATGTGATATTTTCTCTGATATTTTGACAGAAAGGAGACAAAGCTGGTCTAATGCAGGTTAGTGACACAAATCTAGGAAATTTCACTCTTTGGATCATGATTCTTTGCTGGTTAAATCTCCCTGAGGCTAAAAGGATTTTACTGATGCAACATTTCTAACAATACACCAAAACTGAGCACAGGATGATCTCTTGCTCCAGTGTCATTCAATATTAATTGATTCATTTCCTAAGAACTTTGATAACTGCCAGTTCATATAGAGAGTACCCAGCTAGCCAGCACCAGCTTCTTCAAAATCTTCAGTCATGAATCAAAAATTCCTTCTTTGAAGGCAGAGAAGTAAGCCTCACACCCTCTAGGCTAACGTCTCATTTTAGTAAGGCATAAAATTATAATCCAGTATTTATTCCTATAACCAGTGTCACATTTCAGTGTCATTTCACTTTGCTAAGGGATAATGTCCAGCTTTAGTGATGTTGTAATTACAAATCATGGAAAATGGTTTGAGTTCTAAAAAGCAACAACCGAACCTTAACAGGTTGGAAACTTCTATTGGGCATATACCATTTTGTAAGGTGTGTTTACTTTGAGAAGATTTGACAGGTAATCAAATAAGGTGGACATTATGAAAGGTAGAATAAATCATTGTTATGAAAAGTTGCATTTTGTTTTTTCTGTCCTTGTTGTAGTCTTTTAGTCAGCTGTTTAAAAGACATAGTCTTCCATGGGATATATTTGGATATTTTCCCTAAGGAATATCACAAAAAGTCTCCATTTAATTAATGCCAAGTCCTTAGTGCCCTAAGGCTTTATTCCACAGATATTTTACATTTTCATTTCTGACATTTGGTTCATGTGCTCAGATACAGTTTTGATTCTGCTTTGATTTGCTGAAGTCACTACTCTGAGAAACACATACGAGAGAATATCAAAGGCACAGCGCTACTTCTCCTGTTGAAATAAACATCAACATGTCACTGACTTCAGAGAGAAAAGGATCAAGTAATTAAACATTGTTTTGCATGGACTCCTATAGGCTTTGCATCAGGCCTCATTTTCCTAGCTAGTACTTGCAGCTTTGCTGCTTTGGATTCTGCTGACAAATGACTCTAAAAGTAACCAACCAAGCTCAACAAAGCTGATAAGGTTTCCTTCCTGCACCGCTGTGCTCACACCTCCCCAAAAATGTACTCTTGAGTTTGGTCATGCCTGATTTCAGATTAAGACTTTGCAGAGCAAAGTGAAACTTAAGTGTCAGCTAGTCAGAAAAATTTAGGTTAACACACAGTCTTTCAAGTCAAATGATTCCGGGCTGTGCTCAGCTGGTAAATAGATTCTGTTTTGGTAGGGTGCTAAAACATCTGCATGAGCTGGTAACTGTCAGCTGCTTAAAGGATGTCACATTTCAAAACAGCCTTCTAGGTTGCTTCAGCTTGTATCAGGAGAAAAATACAGTGATCTGGGATAGAGGTGCTGGGGAAATTATGTTAAAAAAACACAAAAAAAACACCCAAACAGAACAAGAAACAAAAAACAAACAGTAAAAACAACACAGAAGTCTTGTGTATTTAGCACACACTGCATGAAAGCAGTTCCTAGGATGTGACTGTCAGTGAATAAAGGGAATCTTCCATAAATACATGCTTGATACAAATGAACCATTCTGTATGTGTTGTCAGCAAGAACCTGAGATTATTTCTTGTCTGTAGGAAATCTTGTCAGACAAAGATCACTTTCCAGATGCTTTGATGCTAGCATATTAAATCTCAGCAGATATTTTATTTAATTAAACATTATTTATGTTTTGTGGGTGTTACTGAACAAAGTCTTCCCTGAGTGTCATTAATGGAAGAATGACAGAGTTTGAACCAGTGAGGACCATCATGATAAGTCTTGAATGTGGAGATAGTCTCTGGTGATATTTTAGGGAAATTACTGTTTCTCAGACAGCTGAACACTCAGACATACTTGCCTAGCTCAAGACAAAGCCACAACATTTCTCATTGCCATGCTTCCAGTTTCACAGATTCTCATTCTTCATTTTTAAGTTAAAACACTTCTAGTTAGTCTGTGCTATTGCAGTTGTTTCTTTAACGAATGACTCCATATGCATGAATAAACCCATGTTAGAAGTTTACTGCTAAACTTTTTTTTTTTTTTTGTCTCTTCATTCTGAGGGATGTTCATTCTACTTTCTTTGGCAAATCCAGAGTTTACTTTGGCAGATTCTAGTGACTGATCATTTATACTGTGCTGCATTATGGTGTATTAGTGATGGGACAACCTCGCTTCTCATGCTTAGCCAGGAAGGAATGGCTAGGAAGATGTAGTTTGTTTGGTTTTTTTAATTATCGAACACAAATGTTTCTAACTTGCTCTATGGAGATAAAAAAGAATCAGCAACTTCTGGGTATTAGTTTTGTCTGTTATACATTACTGTCTGTCCTGACAGCATGAAATAAATAGATTATGTGTATTCAACCTCCCTTTGTTTAAAAACTAAGGTTGCTAAGAAACAAGAAATATGCATGTTTAATGCCATTCACAATCAGAATTTGAATAAAAACATGAAACATAGCCATGATGCACTTTGAGATTATTACGGTGAAACTAAAATGCAAACTCATGGTCCGGGCAAAGAAATGTGAATTTTACTGTCATGTCATAATTAGGACTCTGGCCAATATATAATTACAACTTCTAAAGTTGCTTTCCGTGTTCTGGATTCTGTAGGAAATTTTGATTCATGCCACTGACATTTTTACTCTCACATTTACTCTTTCTTCATGATAACATGGATATGAATTTCCAAAGGATACTGTCAATAAGAGTGGAATAACTGAGGACCTATATGCTCCTCAGAAATTGTGCCTATCATGGTTTCAACAAGAAAAGTGTTGATGCATAAAAAATTCGGGTTACTTGGAGGTTTGCATTTCAATCTGATTTATATGTGTTACAAATATTTGCTTATGTAAACTTTGTTCAAAAACCCTCAGTTTTTCTCAACGTTCAGGAGGTAAGTGGTTATGCTCAATGAAATATGCATATTGACATTTTGCACTACTATGCTTGCTGGTAAGAAAGAAAATGTCATCCAGCCTCCTACCTTTCACTGGAGTTAATCCTACACTCATTTAAACTAACAATCAACATTTCATCTGACCTCACAAAACTGAAAAAAAAACAAACAAACAAAACCCTGAGACTTCTGTTAAAAGCAAGGATTCTGCAGTCCTCACCAGAGGCAAAATAGCAGCACAGCAACACAACTGCTAAAGCAGAAGATACTCGTGACATCGCTGGAGTACCCACAGCATAAACAAAACAGACTTTTTCATAAACCTAGTGTTATAAAATTGTGAGTTATAGGTCTCTAATCACTACCTTAACCTCAGGAAAATTGTCCTCAAAGATTGGACTTCTTTCTGGGTAAAAATTACAACAGTGTTATCAAACTGCTACTCAGGAATATGTTATTGAAAGTTTAATTGCTTTTAAACTACCCACTGCAACCTCAGGTTTTTGATTTTATATCCAGCTACAGCAGCACTGAAGATTTCTCTTTCTTATCTGACCACAGGGAAAAAAACAAACCACAAACCAGCTTATTCCTCTTTCCACCCTTTCATCCCTGCTTTCTTAAATGGGGCCTAAAGACATTTACCTCTGTAAACTTGTGATAAGTTGTTCAAGCTTGGACAACTTCAGTTTTCCAGTTAAACTGGCCCTCTTCCAGCATTGTCAGTTTACCATAAAGCTATAGGGAAGAGCTCAGCCTTACATCATGCCTCCACTTCCAGAGGAGCTCAGCACTGCTGTACAGAGGCGGGCCATGGGCAGATCTGTGCTGCCAAAACCCATCTGCCACATTCAGAGTAGCTCAGGAGGATGTCACCCTCTTGAACACTGCTTATGAGAGGCAAAGCAAGACAAGTGTTATAGCCCACCTGGCAGAGCAAAAGAAGTTTTACATAAAGCATTTGACATGTTGAGACCACATGTGGAATAAGGCCACAGTAATCCTCCTCCCTGCCGCAAGCTTTGGAGATTTCAAAGACATTGCAGGCGATGCAGCCCCTACTGCTGCCTGCCTGCGAGATGGCAGGCTCTGCAGCACCAGTCTTGCTACCAGCACATGGCCTTTGGCTTAGTGCATGACAGTGGGGTGCCACCAGCTCCCAGGGTACCACTGAGGCTTGTTCTACAGCCTCCGGTTGCTTGCAGGGTTTTTTTTTTTGTTGTTGCTCATGTGATCTCACTGGATCACGGCTCAAGCAATACTGTTCTTGACAATACTGTTCCTGACAACCTGTAAAATATTTTTATGAACTCCATGATTTAGTATTTAAATATGTCGTGTTAGCAACTTTAAACAAACAAGTGTAGCTAAAAGAGAGACCTCTTCAGAGTTGCATCATCTGCCAATAGCTTCCCACTCAGTGCCAGCATAAAAAAGTATTGTTTAATTAAAAAAAGTGTCCTGTGCATCTGCAAATTTGTCAACAAGGCAGTTGGCATCCCTCCACTCTTCCTGCCTGTGCATACCGGAGTTTGAATATAAGATTTCAGCTGGTGAAGGAGGAGCCTGAACACAAGGAGAGTAAAACCACTTTGAACTCTCTGGAACGGTAATAGCAGCCGTTGGGGAGAAAAACAAAGCCTGGGCACAAGTGCTTTTCACAACAGCTTGAAATGAAGACATCTAGCAACCGCCACATTCCCAGCAGAAATCTGTTGAGCAGTAACTTAGTCCATCAGCTTGTGTATGACGGCTCCATATTGCCTACAGCACTGGCAGTTCTTTCAAGCCCCCTTCATAGGTTATTTAAAATTCTTACATGAGATTGACCAGTGAAACTCAGCACAACTGAAAAGTCTTTTGCCATTCAACCTTCCTGATTTGAACACATTTTTCCATATGTGAAGTGGTTTTTTTAGCTGTATTGCATCCTTGCAATTTCTTAACGAGTAGCAATTATGCTGCTCTTTCAAGATACGCATCTGGCATCACCCATTCACCAACATACTGTTTAACAATGTATAATCTAAAGACTAAAAGGTATTTTCAGTATTAAAAAAGTCAATTTGAAATAACTTCACAGGATTCAAATGATTTATTTACAGTAGTGCAATACTTCCTGATGATCTACAGATCTCTGGCGTTTCACTTTCATACAGACAGACAAATATCTATTCTCAGACAGTAAACAAAAGTTTAGATATACATGGATAATTCATACTAAGTTTCAATAAAATACAGTCACTATCTAACAGACTGTTCCAGAGAATGGTTTACTGTGCAACTTTACAGATGAAACTTCCTTATTAAAAAAGTTCTACATTTCGAGCAGATTTCCATCTTTAATTAGTTTAATTAAATTGCTGCTTTCCTTCATAAGCCCTGCCACTTTTCTTATCATTTACCCCAGGCAGTGGCAGAGTAGGATTTTTTTTTTAAGTATACAGTAGTAGGAGTTTTAGCCAACATCTACATTTCACTGTGTGCCTATGGAGAGAAAGCTTATATGTATTTATTTCACAATGTATCCAGATTTTGGAAACTTGCCCACTCTTGCCTTCTGTTTTGCTCAAAACATCAATACAAAATCTATCTGTATCTATCAATACACATCTGTATCTATCAATACAAATCTACAAAGCATCAATAAGCATCTTAAACTAAACTAATGTCTGCATGTCATTATTTATAAACATGTAGGCACTTGCCTGGAGGCAAAAGCACCCATAATACTGCTACTATTTACTGTTATTTAGCTTTTTCTTTTTTAGTGAGGGTTTTCCTACAGCATTTTTTTGTTTCAGCTTTTCATTTAGCCTGCCCTTGGTTCTGTATGTAGTACCATTTTCTCCCAGCTCTGTACGCTGGCCAAAGAAGGTCAGCTGAGAACAAGGGGTTGGAGCATCTCCCAGGGCCTAGCTGGGCTGTATTACTAGTGCTTCTGTGGACAAATATGCAAAGTTTAATAAAGTCAGTGGAAAGACTCCCGCTGGCTTTGATTAGCTTTGGATCCGGCTATAAATTAGAAGAGTTTGATTTTAGTTCCTTACTTGTCTGCAATATTTTTTTTCCTGTGTTAACAACATAGCTCCTCTGTAAACAATGACAGATCTGCTCTTTTCAGTGAAATGATCAGTTTGTCGGTAATCCCTATCCCAGATAGGGATCTCAAGATTGCAGTTGACTGGAGGGGGGTGGGGAGGAAGATGCTCTTTCTGGTTTTGTGGACAAAGTCATTGACTTCAAGGGACTTGTACCGTAACTATAATGCTTTGTTTTCAGCATGTGGTAAAATACCGTGCTGAAATGAGGGAGTAGCTGTTATCCTGCCTTTCCAGAAGAACAAAGTGAAAACAAATCACAGTCTGAGGAAAAGCTAGAGAAATGACAGGAAAACTTGTCTAAGGCATCTCACTAATTTAACAATGGCAGAAGCAGTATTAATGCAGGAATTCCTAGCTTCTGTGTCCCATTCCTTGCTCCTTCTATATGTATGACACATACATATCATATCACAGAAAAAAGCACGTAGGAAGTACAAAGTAAATCAGGATTTTGTCAGTTTAACAAGTGCGTGTTTAAAGAAATACATGTTCTTGGAATCAAAAGCATAGGCCTTGAAAGCAAAAGGACAGCTATCAAGGCAGTCTGAAGTTTAAAAATGATTACTGTACCTACACATTCATCTGAGTAAGATAAAGATTAACTAAATATTAATTAAAAAAATAAAATTTTCTATTAAAAAATACTGTTCTTGTACAACAGACAGCATCTATGCAGTCATGCATCAATAGAATTTGCCTTCTGAGGAACAGGACATTTTCTATTTATAAACCCCCTTAAGCCTTTTGCAGTATGTTTCCTGTTCAGACATACCACTTAATCACCAGAAAATGACTCAGCCAATCAGACCAGGCACTTCCCAAATACAGTATTCAGAGCTAGTGAGAAAGTTATGAGCATACTCAAAACTTGACTGATGAGTGAAAACACTGTTTAAACTGATTCTTTTTCTCTAGATCGTGAATATGTTAGAAATTGTACTACTTCATGGAAATAACAGAACTTGCATTACAAAAGGACAGTTTTTTATTTTGAGGACTCTCAACTCTTGCCCTGTTTTGCAGCTGTGGATGTTGTGGCTTAAGGAAATAACTTGCTTACAGTGCAAGGTAATGGCCAGACTGAGAACAGAATTGACATACAGTCAGAGCTTTCACCCGCATAGTCTATCCACCAAACACTTGCCTCTGTTATTTTCAATGGCAGGTAGGAAGAAGGAAGCTATTAAGATTACACCCAAGTAACATCATTTACTCAAAAATCTATCTTTTAGATAACAGCCTCTTTTCTGTCATTGTTTCAGGTTCTTCACAAATCTGAAGCAGGAAGGAATAGTCACTTATGATTTGAGATCTTGATCTATTAAGCAAAAGAATACCCATGATTCACAGCAAGAAAACTATCTGCATTTGCTATTTCTTTTTTTTTTGTCTTCCAGAGAGAATAACCAGTCTTTCTCTAATTCCAGTGGTTTCTTTCAAGCAGACTTTAAAACAGGTTGGAAGTGACAGAGGAACATGTTAAATATCTATACACAAGAGAGGGATTTTGAAATGAAACCAATTTCACATTATCTAACTAAGCATGGCAATTTGTGCCCCCATCCTGAGCTGACCTGATTCCATGCCAAAAGTGGTCGGAAAAACAAGAATGCCATATCATCTGACAGACAATGTCATTCTGATAAATGTCCGAGGTCGCATTCCAACCATATCATTGCTGGCCTTTCATCTCACTTTCACAGCCAGCAGTACAGCAAAGTGACTGAAAAGCGCTGAAAAACATACAAAGATAACTACCACAGAAGCATCAGGGGGGAAAAAAAAAATCAGAATACTAGAATGTTTTCAGCTACAACTGTTAACAGATGTGTTAACATCTATTTCTACTTCAAGTTTTGTCCAAGGTCTCTACCTTTCTACCTCACTACAGGCTTACTCGAGGTTCAGTACGGAAAACTGACAGAAGTTGTGAACTAGCGCTTACAAAAGCTTTTGTATCTCAGTACCTGCAAAATGCCATGATTCCTCCCATCTCCAAATGGTATTTCAGGTTCTACATTTCTCCGCCTCTGAGGTCAAGTGATATTATTAGGTAACAACAAAACTGCCTGTTAACTCTGCAAAATCTAGACATGCTTTGCTAAGTCTGTGCTGTTAATCAGGAAAAAAATTAAGTTTGTCAGGTAAGATATGCCTACCTTCCCTCCTCTAAGCCAAAGTTCTTTCAACTGGTCCTATATGGAACAAGGTAACCTTGACTTCTCCTGACAAATAACATTTTTATACCCCTATATTATGCATATATTTACTGGAAGAGGATGGGTCTGCAATGTCATCATGGGTTCTCCTTCTGACCCGGGAAAAGTACACGTGGCCCTTGACCTATAGCTGCAAGAAGCTTTGATTTAAAATTTTGTTTTAAAATCGATTTGGACAACTGCCTAAGTCTGAATGCCTGGGGCTGTGTTCTGAGCAGAGTGGAAAGAAGGACAGAAGGAGGAAAGAAGAGGTGGGAAAAGGGCAATAATTGGATTAAAAGAAAACCCCAAGTAAACATACATGAAATAATTAAACAGAGACCTTGGTAAACTCTATCTACTTTAAAGTTATTAGGAAATAAGGATTTGAAAATACATGTAAGTCAGCCAAAGTATAATTAAACAGTTCAATCATGTGCCATTTATTTAACAAATAGTTATTATGCAAATGCATTTTTAGATTAGATAGAGCAAAATGAGATGTATACAGTATAGAAAAAAAGTAAACTAATACTGGGAACCAGTATTACTTCCAAGGGCCCTGTTTGTATTATGTTCTTAAACAACTCCTTCACCCTCTTCCATGGAGGATAACTTGCTTAGTTTCTACCTTTTGCCTTCCCCTCTACTCTGATACAGTAAGTTCAGAAGTGGATGCAAAGAGCAAACCAGCTGGAGTTCAGCTTGGTCACATCCCCTCCGTAGGTAATTCAGTACACCTTTCCAGGGAGGTTGCAAAAGAAACTTCATGAAAACAAGGCAAATTAAGAAACACAAGAAACTGCTATTGATATATATCCTAGTTCAGTTAGAACAGAAAAACCAAACACTCACCAAGGAATAATATATCAGCTGGCCTTTGGTTAAGAAATGCTCGAGAAGCAAGAATCTGTCAATTACACCAGAAAGTTCTAAAACAAGGACCAACACCACAGACTCAGAGGCTCTTAGGTAGTAAATTGGGAAACTTGTCACCATAGGCTGCTGATTTACCCAGGAGGGAGAGAGGACTTCCCAAAGCAACAAGTCAGATTAAAGCTCCTTCCCTAACTCATCCCTGAAAAAGTCTCACTAGCCCCACAGGGAACTCTGTCTCCTAACCCAAAGGGATGGAGCATGAGCACATTTTTGCACATACGAAAAGTTCACAAGTCTAACACCCATTAGCTTCATCCCACTTCCACTGACTTCAGTGATGCAGGACCAGATCTGTATCTATTCGACAAGAAAATAATTTCTTACGACAAATTATAACTATTTTCTTTAATACTCTTTCATGAAGTGCTCACATATGACAAAAAGGTAAGGCTGTATTTAGTATAGGTTAAGGGAATATCTAAATTCAGTCACATCCTGTTGGCTAGGAGTTACTTCCCCCAGATGCAGCACCTCACCTGACAATAATGCCATTGTCAGGCAAAGTAAATGCATAATCTTAAGTCATGCTTTTTACCAAAACTGAACATTAAAGCACTCAAAGTATTTGTTTATTTTAGCACCATTCACTACTTTTGCTGATTCTGATAAACGGTGTGAATTGTTATATGTGTATGTGAAATTAGAAAATAATAGGAATGGAGCCAGGTTCTTCTACTGTTTCATCACATGTTGAATATAACCTTGATAGCAGACTTTATTAATAATTAGAAGCAAAATAGGATTAAATGGAAGATATATACATTAAGACCTGAGGAACTTCATCAACATTTAACTTCCTATCTTACATGGACTGTTAATTTTCAACCATATACTTTGTGCTTGCATTATAGTACCCATTTTAGAAATATTTTAATCTTTATTAAAAAGGATCAAGTATTAAAGAAGCTTTTGCATCCAAAGAAGATTGCACCAAGAGTAGCTTGCCTCAATAAAAAAGCCTTGCTGCTGCAGGTTATTTGTGGCTTGAATGCATCTAGTTTCTGCTTCCAAATTTAGGGTGTTTTTTCTGCTTGATTATAGAACTGATGGTCACCTTTCCTTTACTTGTGGGTGGTGATAAATGCTAACTCTTGGATTTAACAAATAAATTAGCCTTGTTAGACTCTTTCTCCCTAAGCACTGGCTGTTAATATTCAAACACATATTACTCAAGTGATCAAATTATTCAGGTCAGGTTTTACAAGTGACTTGGAATCATCAGCATTTTCCACGTTGACTCTGATAAAAACGTGGCATTTCACCAGAGCAAGAACAAAGTCTTGGGAGTAACAGCAATAATTCAAACTACCTAATCTTCTCTTATAATGACTTTTCAGCCTATCAATTAATTAGCTATTTAATATTGCATTTTTCTCTGTCCTTTTTTAAAGTCAGAATGCTCCACGTCCTTAGGATGATTGAATCAAATATTAGATCAACATATTAGCCCGCATATTACATGTCCCTTGTCAAGCCCTATCACCCATAAACCTATGTCAACTGGAATTAATTATGTTACCATCCATTATTTGTTTTCTTATGGCAATCCATTTTGTCTGATTTTGCCTCTAGCAGTCTTAGAGTAACTACTCTGAAGTTCATGATCCATACCATTTCCCAGTTTAAATACTAGTACTCATCTATTTTTAGTCCATTTTATCCTACAATTGGGAAAAATGTTACTTGATCAAAAAACTCTTTAACAGTCCCAGCTATATCCTGTGAACTATTGGGCCCTGATCAAAGCTGTAAACATATCTTTGTACACACAGCAAATTAGAAGTAGGACTCAGGAGAGACACGTCATCACACAATGGAAAGAATCAATAATAGAATAACATGACTTCAAAGTTTACAAACCTTATAAAGTTCTGCTCTCAATATATTGACTCTAACAAAACTTTTTAATAGCAGTGTCTGGGCAGGAAGTTTGGCAGAAATCACAGTAATCCAATCCACAGTAAATAAAGGTGTGGGCAAATTTCAAAACCTCTCGGGTGGTGACAGGGTCTAAGCCTCTTCTACAAATGGTAGAAAGAAAATGTTCAAATGCTTGAAATACTGTTCTCAGATGGGAAGATTCAAAAATAACACAAGAGCCTGAAACCAAAAGGATACAGTAACTGAAAAGTAATACCATATAAAGAAAAAAATAAAGTCAGTAAATTCAGTAAGTGCTTATATTTAGAAGGCCTTAGTGCCAACTTTCTTTTCTGGTAATGAGTTGTTGCCAACCCTCCTCCTTCAAAGATAAATAATATCAAACAGGCAGCTTTTTGGTCATGAGAAACGAGTTCAGAGATGGCCAAGGCTTAGCAGAAAACAGTAGGGAAAGGCTGCACTGGTTCGTACATAGTAGCTATGCAAGGGATCGAAACCTGATATTGTCGATTTCTATGGCAGAGTTAGATCAATCAGAAGAAACAAGTTCACTCACAGAGTTGACACCATTGACTCTCTGACCGTAAATCCACGTTTATACTGGCCCTAAGCCCATTCACTCTAGAGCAAACAAATATGACCCTAAAACAAATTAAGAACACAAAGCATGACAAAGAATGTTTGACTTTGAAGAGTCGCATCAATAGTTTGTCTCTTATGACGAATTTAAATCTCCCAGTAACTTGCAGTTAATATTCTGAAGGTTTTTCTGCGTTAAGCAGTGTTCTTGTCCCTTTGATAGATTTTGTTTCTATTCTTTCTCTATACAGAGTGATTAGAAGTCATTACAGTTAATCACATGGGAGAATACTAGTCATCCAGGTAAGTAGTATTCTTGATCTAAACACTGCTGACCAATATGCCAGAATTGGTAATGCATATTGAACAACCACCAGCTTGTGAAGAAAGCCATTTGTAAAACAAACCAACCAACCAGCTGTGATTACATGCATGACATGACAGAATTGTTTCCTCTACAAAGCACAGAACAGGCCTATGTCAGCTGGAGACGCTACATTTAAACCAAGCAGCATCAGGTTTCAGATATGCACCAAAACCACCTATATCTCAGTATTTATTGGGACTTCTGGATCTGTAGATGCATTTGAAAGGAAGAGAGATGCTTATGAGGAGCAGATGTACTGAGTTTTAATCCCAGTTCCTGTCTGGGTAAACTTGGCTGCTTCTCTAATCTTCAACAGGATGTGAAAGTATTTAGAAATGTTTCTTCTGTGTGAGGAAGACCTTACTCATGTGATTACTGGGTTAAGAGGTACAGATTAATGATTGTAAAGTGCTTTGAAATCCTGAGATGAAAGGTATTTTGCAAGAATGATGATTTTATACCATTTAATATCAGTCTGTTCATGATGATATCACATAATGAGAAAGGAAATATTCTTACGCTAGACACTCAGATCTGGCAAGGGAACTTCTATTCTGTCTGCAACAAATTTTTCACATCCATGTGGCATAGCTACATCACAGACCCTCACCTTCTTCACCACAAATAGCACTGATAATACCCCCCCCTCCCCAGCATTCTTAAGCAAAACTAGTGCATGTTTGTGATGGGTGCAAAGCTGCTTGGATGTAATGGCCATATAACACATGATAACAGGGCTACCATCATTTCAAACAAGACAAAATTTCTGAAGTCCTGGTGGGCAAAAGAAATACCTTTTCTTCCATACAGAAAGTCTTACAGTCTGGCATGTTTCCTGCTTTTACTGGGCCTCTGGCCTTTCTGGTTCATTAGCAGATTTCTTACATGCAAAAAATGACTCACGCAAAGATTTTTTTTGCTTAGTCTTCAATCACCCGGTTCACATTTCAGTAGTACTCACAGACTTTCAGGGCACCCCCTTCCTGTGGTAGGTCATATATCTCCTGCCAGCTGGTGAAAGAATAAAGTGCCACATCTCTCCCTGTATCATTTCGCCAGTCTTGCTTGCCACACCTGTGAAATAAAGGAAAGTTTCTCCTGACACAGGGAAGGCAAAGAAGTAAAATTAAAGGATACAAGTGGATGGAGGAAAAGAGAACTCCAGAGTATTTTTGTACCATCAGTGGAAAAAGCGTTCTAACATTTTCTTCCTTTATTTTTTACAAAAGCCTAATGTAGACAACTGCTGAAGTGCTTAAAGTATAATTCTACTTCTGCAATGCTGCTTCCTCTAAAGAAAGGCTTAGTCTCCTGGAGAGCTCTGGGCACACTAGGACAGGGCCATGGCAGCCTGCCTAACACCTTTGTGTTGCTGCAGCAGGTAACCCACTCATCTCAGACAGACACTAGCAAAAACCTTTACTTTTCTCCATGACATAGCATCACACATTATATAAGTAAATACATTTCTCTGTGTGTAGTCACATAGAGGAAATATTTACACTGCTAAGCTTTTGGATTATGAAAGTATAAATAAAATGAAGCTACTGGAGCCACTGTAAGCCATCAGAGTTATGCTAGCCTAAGTATGTTGGGATACATTATAAACATGCACTGGAAGTGTCAACAGTAGAATACTGAGCTATGCTCTTAGGAAACTGTACCTTCAATAAGCACTGGCAGCATCTTAATCCCTTTTACTATGGCTCCAATACACTGATCACCAAAATCTAGGGCAGGGCTCTGAAGTAGTTGGATCAGGCCCTAATACCCTTTAGATCATCTCCTACAAAGATTTAACATTTACAAATAACACTATCATGTGAGTAGTTATGTTGGAGGATCAGGGCCAGAACTGGAACATTCAACAAATTCCAGCTTTGGTTATATCTATCAAGGATATAACAGAAACAAGAAAAAGTTAGGGTGTCTTCTGATAGAATGATTCTTAGCAATATGCAGGATTTGAGGACTTACATATCAGCTTAAATTCACCCACAACTATTCACTCCTATCAGCTTCAAAGGATTTTAATCAGCATGCAAAGCTAAGTACATTTGCAAAAGATAGGACCCGGGCTGTAGCAGTCTTTCTTCCGACACAAATATTCTGCACTCTGCTGTGACCCAATGCCTATTTTGGTGGTTTTCCCTCTCTGTTTCTAAGTCTCCATTTTTTTTTTTTTATTTTTAACCTTCATCCTCCAAACCATCAACCAGGATACCTACCTCAATACACTAGAGTGCAGATGCTGTGAGTTTTTTACCTGTAACAACAGCAAGCAAGATAAGGTTAGAAATAAGCAAGCTGAAGGAGGGAAGCTACTTTAATTTAAAAGCTAAGCAATGAGTGTTTATAGCCCTCAGCTGAGCTAGGCTACCCTGCCCTTGCCACCACAAAAAGTTTGGCTATGGATGTTGCCTCTTACCTTCTGTGTAAAGCACTGGAAGTTTAATTTGAGGGAAATTAGTTGCATTTCTTGAAAAGTTTTGCAGAGGGGAGTAGAAACTGACGAGAAAAAGATATGTCCAAACAAAATATATGCTAAAACATCAGAGAGGCTATAGATAGGCCAGGTGAGAAGGATTTTCTCAGTCACTGCTAGGTTTGATATTGGATAATTAAGAAAGATTACCTAATTCTCCATGAGCATTTCTACCTGGGGATCCGATACAGCCCTGCTGTGTTTTTATGGTGTTTGTCATTAAAAAGCCTCTGCCCTGTTGCTTACACATTTTCTTTCACAGAGATAAAATCATATTATATTTTAGGAATAAACACTCCCAGAAAATTGAAAAGTGTTCCAGAAATAAAAGAGGAAGAAAACAACTACTTGGACCTAGAATCTGGTTTACTCAGTTATACACAAAGAATGAATGCCAATTATTGCATATATTTCTTACTTTTTCATTATGAAGAAAACAAGACCAGAAAAAAAAAAAAAAAACAACAGAGATCACTCCTGATTTGTAGATCAGTATACAATTAAGATTCAGATACTACGAAGGAAAACTAGGCAAGACCAGAGTATGAATGGTAATTTCAGAAACACCTGCTATCTCAAAATTATATATGTTCAAATACTGAACAGTCCAAGTATTACATGTATAAAGGAACAACCTTTCACTAGTAATATCAACATTTGGTGTGAATGCTTCTTCACAAGTTATCACTTCCTATTACCCTTTACAGTTCATTTCTAACAGTTGCATAATTAGTCAACTCTTTTTTTATAGGCTGCAGTGATATGATGCCTGTAAAACTGAGGTTATGAAATGCAAACTATTTTACAACATGTCCCTGATATCAGAGAGTAGCTTCCACAGCAAATTCACAGCTAAATATGTCTTCTGTGCTTGTATATTAATTTCATTCCTGATAAACAAACAAAAGTCTCCTTCTCATTACAGAATGTCTGCCGCAAAATTTAAGGTTTTGAACAAACCTTTGCTTGAAAATAATTTATTAAAAGCATTAATCTTAAGGTCTTGAAAAGCTACACAAGTCAGAAATAAGTAGCAGTGATAAATGCAGAAAATGACATAATATAAGAATTGTCATTTCTAAATGACTTTGTTAGAGTTCATCAAGATCCCATATGTGCTTAGATCCTTGCAGAATGAAGGCCTATAGTAGTCTTTTTCCAACAAGTTTCTAAATTCAGTTTAGACAAAAAAAAAATCAAGATACTAATTGAAGTATCTTTCTATATTTTCTGAGTGAAGAGTCAGAGGAGATGCTACCATTATTTACCTCATAAAATATTATGTTAATTAGATTAGGACAGGAAATTTGTATTTTTTTTTGTTTAAAATAAAAGTGACAGGGTACAAAATTAGCTTGCTGTTCCATGCCACACAACAGCCTGGTAAGAAAAAAACCCATCCAAACAAAACCCTGAATGTTGGGGGGGGGGGATGTGTGTGTGTGTGTGACAATTCTAAATCTAATACCAAATTTCATCTTAGAAAAGTTTTACAAATCTTATTTTTCCTAGTCAATCCTTAAAATACAATGTTTAATGTGGAGTTTTCCCATGTACTGAAGGCCACACCCATTAAATAGCTCAGATATTGCTGTTTAGAAAAAATCATAATCAGGAGATCATTTGACCAGCCCATAAATACAGATTTCATTTTTATAGTAATTGGCTAAATTATTAGTCATATTTCTAGATGTGTTGAAATCTATTATGTTCCTAAGACAGCACAGTCAGTATATGTGACTAAATAGTCATTAAATTCATAAGCCAAAATTCTCCAGTACAGAAATCCTGTCCGTTGCTTATCTGCTAATAAACACAACTGTGTATGAAGTGTCACCGGTCCCAAGCATTCTAAAATCATGGCTCAGGTCCACCAATCGGAAGTTTTTGCACAAAAATTATACTTTTAATTTGCTTTTCACATATAACTGAGCAGGTTATTAAGTGCTTTTCTGCAACCACAAGAACTTGATATGTAAGCTATTTTCATCTTTAAGGAAAAAAATCCAGAAGCTGGAGCTCAACAAAAACCACCAAAATCATGACACATATGATATTGTGAAATCTAGTGATGAGATGTATGGGAAAATGAAGTGATACATCACATTCAAAAAGCTGCTTATTTAGTTTCATCATGGCATGCCAAATAGACCTTTTCAACAATTTTACCATGCGTGAAAAAGGGGCTCTTTTATCAAAAGGCATTAAGGTGAGACAGGCAGGCCAAAGAACAGAGTCCTGAGAGATCAAAAAGAAAAACAATTTGCTTGCCTGCAGGAAAAGGAAAACCTCATTTAACTAAACACCCAGGGAAAAGGCAGCATGTACATAGCTTGAGAAGTTCCATCAATGGTACAATTTATCCTCTTGATTTCATCAAACAGTAAATGACTGTACATACACATAAGGACAATCAGCTACATTCTGTTCTTAGATGTTGTCACGCTGTAGTCAAGCACGAGCAACTAGAGCTTAACCAGTGACTGCTTTTTTGCCCCTCTGAGTCCAGACATGTTCATTGTTTATGTGGAGGTAAAAGATGGCAGTATTTGTCCCATATTTCTTCTATTGCTGCATCTCAAGCAAGTCTTGTAAGACAGATTCAAGGTACTGTGGAGACAAGAACAACTGATACCATGGAGATCTTGAATGGGGTCTCCATGTCCCGTAATGCTCAGCCAGTACAAACATGCTGTAGTCCAGCCCTGTCCTCACATGTAGCCTCCATTCACTACAGCAGGATTTCACAAGAGCCACTGGGGGCAGAGTACAGCCCATGTGTTTCAAAACATTTGCAGAACGTTTGGATGTAATTCTTTGAAGATGATTTAATTTTCTTAATGAGTCTGAGTAAATCATTAGCCTCCACAGTAGCACAGGGAATACTTCAGGGGATTTCATGAGGTATACTTTAGCAGAGCAAAACAACACAGACAAAGTCATACTTGTTGGACACAAGATCTCAGTACAGTGAGCTCTTCCTCTAATATTTCTACTGCACACTGTATTTTTAAAATACTGAACAAACCAATCATTCTGATTGATTTTACTGTACCAGAGACTATACATATTCTTTTTTGACAATATAATTAATATTCCTTCTTATATCATGATTTTACCATAAACATGCATATTGAAGTGCCTTTATCCCTGAAACCAAAGTATGAATTAGTTTGGTAAGTAGAAATGTGGAAAAGTGGAAATATTAAGCAGATGCTTCTGGAGCCAGGTCCTTCTCAGCGTTCACTCAGCAAATCATTTACTTGCTTTTTCTTTGTGACCAAAGATCTCAATTATGCTCTGGAAAACAACTGTCACAGTGCCTGGATAAATTGCATCGGCCTCAAGTCCACCAGTTCTGGCATCCAAGTGAAGGAAGCGTGATTTAATTGTGCCATTCTCCACGTGCCTCTCTGACTGACTCACCTTTCTGATACTTTCCCTGCCCTGACTGGTCATACTCACACTCTGCCATCTGCTCAGCCTACCTCAGCAAAACCCATGTCTTGTGCAAGCAGCAGTCTGTTGCAATCTCTCAGTGGGAAGCAGAAGGCCCATGGGGACAGTGGGCACCCTCCAGAACAGGGCAAAACACTTCCTAAATAACTATATCTATGACAGGGTTGTAAAAACTGGCTTTCCTGGGCTTTATTCCTCATTGCCTCCCACCTGCCAGCAAAGAACCTGACCCTTGGAAATCAGCACTGACTCACGTAGCAGGGAGCTGTAGGAAAGCTAGCACTTCAGGTTAGCACTCCCTTTCCCTGCTTTAACCTTTATAATCAAATACCAAAAAGAATGAAAACAAACCGTGACTGCAGTCGTTGGTGCATTACATTTTCTGTTCTCACCAGCACATTTTATAGGTCACTGTTTGGCCAGTGAACCATAACACGATGTTCCTTTACCACTTCCCCCTTGCCTCCTCTTTTAAATTTGAAAACATGTATCTCCTTCCAAGCTAAATACTTTTAACTACTGAACCTCACAGAAAAAGAAGGGCACAAGCTGACTCATCAACAGCCATAATAAATGTGCTAAAGATCCTGGACAGGACATCAGATCGTCTAAGTTTTATAAATGCCAGGGATAGAGATACTACCCAAGAAAACAGGTGTGTGTGTTCTCTAAGGTTTACTATGATTTATGAAGTAATAAACATATTACTCCAGGCCACAGTGTCCCAGGCCTGATCTTCCACTGCTTATCATCCATGTACATCTACATACTTCTTCTATACCCTATGCACAGAGTGAGCTTTCAAATAAATCAGAGTGGAAGGGGTTATGTCCCATTGTGTGAGGCATAAAAGCACAACAATTGACTTTTAGGAGCTGACATGCTAAATTCACTGAAAGAGAGAAGGACAGTTGTTAAAAAGAGTGTAAGAAACAACTGTAAAGATGCCTTTATCCAAATAAATATATTCCAAGCATTCAAAATATAGAAAAAATGTCCTTTGCAGTTACTATTTGGCACCACCAGCTGGATGCTTTAAGGAACTAAGATACAAATTTTTACTGCTTAAAACTGGAAATACAGCAACGTGATCTTGTGACTTATGGTCCTGTACACTATTTTGTCTTGCTAGTGAAATGTCAGTTGTAAATACCTGGTACCTTCTGTACAAGAGAATGACTCTGCTGAATTTTATTCTTTGTGTCGAGCAGCAGTCAAGTGAAATCTTGGAAATAGCAAAGGACGCCCATCTGTATGTTGTGTGCTTCTGGTGAGATCTCATGCCAGTGAATACAATATATACCAGGGTCCCACATGGAAAGGGATTGTTCATCTCACCTGCCTCCTCACCCTATGGACACAAGTGTTAATGCAGAAGGAGCTTGGTCTCACTGCTCCCAGCCATACCAGTAGTATGCTCTGGGCAAGAGGCCGAGCACCATCTGTCAGGGCAGATGCTCCAATGCTGAGAATGTTTCACTTGGGCAGATTGCTGTAGCACATTATTGGTACCTGCAGGGCTTTCTTGCGTCTGAGCAGTGAGCAAGTGGAGAGTGCTAACAGTGACACCAGGAAAGTACAGGGAAAGTTTTAGAAATCTAGATATCACCTCACAGGATTTGTTTGCAAAGCCCATCCTAGTCCAGCTGGATTCTACGCAAACATGCACTTTGTTACCGTCAAAGTGCTGGGCAACTATCACTTCTTTGGAGGAGTACTCAACATGAACCAAGTAGGAGCAAAACTTATCATTCCATTTTGCCTGCTGGTAGAAAAATCTGGAAGGATTAAGTTGTCGGTAACAGAATATACCAGAAGTGTGTAACCTAAGTGATGCAAAAACATCACTTCTTATACAGAGCAGCACAAACGTTCTAATCACTCAGCAGGGTTCTCTGTCCTTTTCCCTTTGCCAGGGGTGATGAATGGCATAAAAGGAAAAAAATGACCTCCTATAGACTCATAATAGATGTGGTGGTGGCAGGAGATTGTATATCTACTCCCAATCCTGGAGGCAAAACTCCTGCATACAAACATCCATTTTGTCTGAAACTGGATACTCCTCTCTACTTAAAAGACAAAGGAGTTCTGTTGCAAGCACAGGAAGGGTGAGCAACTGCCTGAGATACGATGTTTTATGTCCAGTGAGATCAAAGGCTTCATCCCTTCCCCCAGCGCCTTTTGGTCTGAGCAGAGTGGGTCCCCAGAGCTTTGCCAGAATTGCTTCCCCTTCCCAGACTGGATTCCTGTGCAATGCATGGTGGAGTTACATAGTTCAGCCCTGAGAAAGCAGGTCAAGTGCCACAGTGACAAGGACTGAGGCTGGAAAAGGATTAGAGAGGCTGAGTCAGTCATAGTAAGCAATGATTAACTTCAGGGTTCTTTGGTTTTGACATTCAGATCATGTAAAATCTTGGGATTACTTCAGTGCCAGTCAACCCCATGTCTGAGCTCTTCCCTTCATAACAGGCACCACGAACAAGACAGATCATACCAGTAGAGTAAAAAGCAAGAGCTGAAAATGAGTAAAAGGTATTCACATAACTTAATGCTTCAGTGGAAACATTGCTATACTATAAACAAATAAACTATAAAATTTGGCACAAGAGGGGCCCAAGACTGGAAGAGCAGGAAAGTTGCAGACCAAGATTAATGTGCATTGGCAGAGCTATGCAAAGAAACATGCACAGCACCTGTCTCCACAGTGCCTGTCTTGAGCTAATGACGTTAATCTCCTAGTTTCATAACCACAGTAGTCCAACCTACATTTTAAAACAATACCTTGTAGATTGTACTGGAAACTATTTTGAGTGAAAGTTTGCTGAGAAGGAAAAAATGCATACACGTGACGAGCCAGCTGAGTAAGAAAGTAATACCTACCTATAAATGTGTTTATAGAGAAAAGATCTTTCATAATCTTAAGAATATATACACGTGTATATGTGTATGTGTGTGTAAAACTATGTATGTTCTATATGAGTTAATAATAGGATAAACATTAAAAAGTGTGACAAGGGAGGTGAGGACTTTTTACAGTCCCAATCACCTGAAGTGCTGCATAGTTCCTCTCAGACTGCCACTGCGCCCTGCTCACCACCCACCCCCCGCCGCCATCTTCTACCTAAAATCCCAGAATCTGCTGCAGCCTGGACTTAAGACAGAAATTTCTAGCCTGGATGGGATGCTGGAGAACCTGAATCCTTGCTTACCAATGTCAGCAATAGACATCTGATTAGTTAGATGCCATTACATTATTCAACCTTCCTTAAATAACTATTACACTATTTCAGACACTAATCCTTTCTGAGAAAGACAAGTAAGAAAACATTAATAGGATGACCATTACATGAGTTCTATACTTTTTTAGGACTGAATGTACTGCAGGTTTTACTATGCTGTGTTCCTTCCTGAAATATTCCTCACTAAGCCCTAACTCTGTTAAAACTCCTACTAATTTTAGTCGATCTAGGAACAACCTTTCTTTTTTCACCAGCTAAGAACAACTCCCTCTAAATGACAAGGGATACAGGATTTTGTAGTTATGTCTCACGTCAGGATAATACTGTATTTTCTCATTGCTCTTGCCTGTTTTGTCTTGAAGCTAATAAAGAATATTTACAAACATACCAGCTCTCAAATCCAAATGAACTCCTTCTTCTTATGTAAAATATATTAAAAAAAGCAGTACCTTTAACTGTAGAAAGTGTATGTCAAGCCTGAAAACTTCTCCATGGTTTTAATTTCTTTTTAAACCACTCATTAGTTTCTGGACAAACCATCAGAGATATTTTAGCTTGTTTAGGCATAATGGACTCAGTGTACCCTGTAGTGAGAAAAGCAGAACAGTCTATCATTGAAACAAGATATTAAATATTGTATGTGGTTTTAGAATACCCATGTAAAATCTGAAATAATTTTACAGATAGTAGGAGCTTCCTACTTTTGCTGTTTTCTCTCAAAAACAACGGATGTGCTATAGAGACAGTGGACAGGCCGTGTCCTGGCACGCCAGAGGAGTGTCCTCAGCCCAGTGACACCCACTAGATGGGGATATTTCCATACGACATTCCTGGATAGCCCTGGCCGCCCCAGCAGTGTTCCATGCGCGCCGACTGTACCAGCGCCAGCTCATTTTCACATTTCAGATTCTCGAGTTTTGGATAGGATTAGCGTTAACTTGTTATAGACACTAATTCAGAGCAGTAACATGCAGTTTGGGACAGCCTGGGGAGATTTCCCCTTTAAAGGGCAGCAGATCCAAATATTTTTTTTACATTTGAAAGAACAGATAAACATGTGCCTCTGTGCACACACGCAAACACACATATACTTGCATGCACAGATGTATTCAAGAGCCTAAACAGAGCACAGATCCTACTGCTTCTTAGTTAGAGCAAGTGCTGCTACTGCCCTCAACAGTTAGACACCTCCGACATGCAGGACTTTGGGCATAGACTAATTGTTCAATGACCCTTATGTGTTTGGGATTAGTTAAACTCAATTACAATTTTAAATATTTCAGATTTGACTAAAAATCAGACACTTGGATTTCATTTATGTGCGTGCTTATGTGTATGCGGTGCATAGAGGACTGCATGATGAGTGAGAGACACCTGCTGTATTCAGCAGTCAACAGTTACACTTGAAGGCAGCACCAAAATGCATTAATGCTGTTTGCTTTTTGTAATTTCAGTGATCTGATTTTCCAGGGCTACTTAGTGCAAGCTATAGAGATCAACTAGCCATGGTGATTAACCGGCCACAAGAAGCATGGCTTTTCCTATCTGGTACTCCTAGTTCTTTGAAAAGCAATATACACCCAAGTTTCAATCTTCCATGGCTCACTTTCTCCTGTATGTGTCCAGCCAAGGCTGGTTTGACTATATGTGAGAACTTTTCCTACAGCAGCCCAGTATTTTTTTCAGTCTGTAGGAATCTGGTCAGTACTTCCTATGCAATGGGGTCCTATTTTTATGAAGTCCTGTTTTATGTATAGGTGTTAACTTCAGAACTGGAAATATCCCTTATTTTCACTTTATGTTGCACAGGTTTGGGAAGCTTAGAGCATCTGCTAGATCTACTCACTTTCTGTTTGCAAGAATCAATAATAGAATTATTCATAGAATCACAGAATCATTCCGGTTGGAAAAGACCTTTAAGATCACTGAGTCCAACTGTTAACCCAACACTGCCAAGTCCACATTAAACCATGTTCCTCAGCAACACATCTACAGGTCTTTTAAATACCTCTGGGGATGGTGACTCAACCACTGCCCTGGGCAGCCTGTACCAGGGCTTCACAACCCTTCCAGTGAAGAAATTTTTCCTCATGGACAATCTAAACCTAAACCTCCCCTGGCACAACTTGAGGCCATTTCCTTTTGTCCTAGTGATTGTTACTTGGGAAAAGAGACCAACCTCCACCTTGCTACAACCTCCTTTCAAGTAGTTATAGAGAATGAGGTCTCCCCTGAGCCTCCTTTTCTCCAGACTAAACACCACATAGTCATGTTTGAATTATTTCTGTGTTCTTTAACCAGTATTTCATCTGTGCTCTCTCCACCTCTCAACCACTCTGTGTTTGTCATATGCAGAACAACTGAAGAACTAGTTGTTTGGTGTTTTTTGAAATCACTTACAATTAAAATGGTCTTTCCATGAACCGCAGGGAAACTAGGTTGTGTATGAACTCCACAGGTCCTATTTGAACTTCATACACTCCACAGCACAAAACAGATTCCAGAGACCTAGGAAATCATCACACATACCACTGAGCTGAATCACAGTATAAATGTTATCTTCATTAAATATTTGTTCTCTTACCCCTACAAGCTGGATAAGAGCACAGGAACCCACACCTCACTATCAACAGGGCCAGGGCCATGCTGCTCTTTTTTTTTTTGTCTCACCCTTTTCCATTGCACTGATAACTGTGGATTTTGCCAGCTGCAAGTAGTTCTTGGCTGGCATTTGAGAAATAACTTGGCTGGTGGCTGAGAAAAGTATGTAGGGATGATCCACCAGAAAAAATTAACTACTTGGTCTCTGCTATATTTGTTTCACATAGCTAGCTTTCCTTTAAGTATTAGGTGCTATTCAAATTCTCTGAAGTGCTTCCCCTTGTTCCCCTCTTAAATTGTTTATTCAGAAGTATTTCAAATAGCAAATTAGAGGGATGCATTAAACTAGAGTATGTAGCACATGATAAAACAACTTACTGCACCATCTCATTACTTGTATACACCACAAATAAGAAAACTTGACAATTTCTCCACAGCTTGCAGTTCTCCTGAAAAAACCGTCAGTAACTGATGCAAGCTTAATTCTGGACAACTTTCTAGTGTCAACAATATAAACCAGTGGAACTGTCAGAAAAAGTTGTCCAAGACAAGCTAAATCAAATTTTTATTATAAGGCAAGATACTATAAGGCTCACATTTTCAGAGAAGTGTTTGCCCAGTCTCTTTGTTTATCAGCAAATTGATACTGCTTCCAATTGTAACATGCTATTAACTTTAAAAAACCCACTAGTGTATTCAAAGTGTTGTGGGGAACATCTTATATCTCAGTTTGAGTACACACCATTGCAAGAAAATAATCAGAAACTCCATTTAAAAACTTTTTCTTGATAGTTACATGGTATTGGATATCCTTTTAAAAAACCACCTAAATTCACTTCATGCATGTGCAATGTTGAGACCCTTTCTCAAATATGTAGAGTGAAAGTCTTCCAAAGACTAAAATACCACTGGTGAAAGCTTGCTATGAAGTAGGGAGACAGTACTAGATATAAACTACAATACAGAACAGTGTAATCACAGTCCAGCAGCTGTAACCGACAGAAAAAAGGTTAGCATCATGGGAGAGGCGGGATGGTAGGACCAGGGGCACAGTTCAGCAGTCTTTACATTAAAGCAATGATGAGTCTGTGCATGGTGCAGACTCTCGCTGAGATGTGCTAAGGCATCAGGAAGCTCAGCCTTGCAGTTTGACAGAAGTTACAGAATCCCTTAGATTAAAAACCACTTTTGCTTTCCAATCCTATAGAGCTGAGAAGAGAGTGATGCACAGGCAGGTGAGAATCCAGCCCAAACCAGCATACAAAGACAACTGTAAAGTCAGTAATTTCTATGGATTTATTTTTTAACTCCCACTGTCATTTACAAGAAAATATTAGTCACTAGAAAATGCTTTTGTTACAGCTTTGTTGTGTTCCATACTGCATGTATGATCCTTGTATCTTTTTATAAAAATGCCAGCAGTATCATGGTTTGTGGTGTTCACCAGCAATTCTGATCTTCACAGTTCCTTATCACACAAACACATCTTCATGCTTCCACATAATTTTCACCCCAGGGTGGGAAAACAGTTTTAATTAAACAAGCACAGAGCCTACAACAACTATTTTGACTGTCATTTAAAAGCCAACCTCGCCTGAATAGTCGTAGAGATACCAATCATATCAGATCAATCAGACCCAGTTCTGGGCCAGGCTTAGGTCCAGGAATGAGCTCAGTGTGGTTCACTGACCAGTCTTCAGCCCACCCCTCCTACCCAAATTTCAGAGACATTTGTCCATGTGAACCCGAGTCCTGAAAGGGAATCTCAAAAGAAACAAGAGGGAGGCCATAAATGGAATTAGCACCAAGAGTTTGCCTGTTTCCTAGTTTTCATGTCAACTTCAGAATATCTCAAATAAAGAATGATGGCACATCAGTGAAAATAAATTATGGGAGTAGTGTAGGTGTGCTGCACTGTTATGGCTTCTAGTTTAATATCATGCTTTTGGTGTCTAATCACAGGCTCCAAATGGAACAGCCAAGAGAAAGAAAGGAGGGCTTATTCAACACAAACACATACAGAAATGACAGACCAGTCCATGGAAAGATCTCTGCAGAAGCTGGCAAGAGAAGTGTAGAGTGGTCATTGCTAAAAAAATTCAGAATGGATTAAATTAAACATAGCAGCAAAAGTAGATAACTTAGGGGTGAAATCCTTTTCTTTCAAAGGCTGACACAGATGCATGTGCATGCAGCAAATATACATGAATCCACCCACCTGTGTGACTTACGCTGGAAAGAAACATATGTATGTTAAAAAGTCATAGGAAAACTTGTGCTTTGTGTGGTGTATCATTTTACTAAAGCTTACTAAAACCTTGAGATAGATGGCTTATTAACCTGTCTTTTGCCCTAAACGATGGCAGTACTGTAGCCTTCCGGGCAATGAGACACAAGATGTGTCTGTCCCTTGTCACATCTGTATCACATATATATCATAGAAGGGATGAAGGATATAGTATGATCAGAAATTGTGCTTTCCTTCTGCAGAACTTGACAGAGCAATAACATTGTGAACATTGTGAAGGTATTTGTCTGACTGGAGTCTTGGGAGCAGTCAATCAGAGATAGAAGAAATTGCTCATACTTGTGAAAGATAGAAGCTGAAATATAACTGTTTTATTTCGCTAAGTAACAGTGACATCTTCCTAGTCAGCTCCTGGCCATGGGGCTGCCTGCCTTAGGCTGTGTGAGTCTAGAAAAAAAAGTGAAAACTCAACTCACAAATCACAAGGCAGTTGCCTTGAAATATGTAAGGATTTAAAAATCATTATTGTAAACTAGAGCAAGATTCTTTGCATTCTCAGTGAACTCTTTGTTCTGATAAGAAGAAAACTGAAATTTCTTCCTGGGGCATTTGCTTTACTATGTTTAACTTCAGTAAGTACCTACAGCAAGATATGTTTTCACGACACATATAAAATAGAATTAATTATCAGGCAATATCATCCATTTTGAAGATTTCCAAAACCCAAATAAATAAAACTACTTTGTATTTCCTTCCACAATTTTGTTCTAGAGTAGAGATATTAGCAAAAAAACCTGCCCTCGCTGTTTATTACTGCACTGCAGGAGCTGTTTTCCACCATTGCTGCCTTACAGGTCAGTCAGCTTATAGGGACCTGTGGAGCTGTCAGCCCCCTTTGCAGATGCCAAACTCCTTGCTGTCCCAGGACAGGCTCTGCACAGTCATTAGTGTACACTGCAACGTCATTAGTGTACACAAGACTTGCTCCTAACCCCAAGGTAGGGCACACAAATCAAACTGATACTCTCCCAAGGGACAAGGATATAACCTGTAGCCTGTTTGCAGAAAGAGGTTCAAAGGTGCTGAAATAAAAAGTATGTTCTTGGAAGACTAACACACTGAGTCAGAGAAGTCACTTGTTCAAGAACTGAAGGGCTTCATAGGTGAAAAGCATGTGCTTTGAGTCACTGGCCCAGTAAATGATTCACTCTGCAGTGTGGGCAAACTCACAATGCAGATGAGTCCTTCACTGCAGTGTCTCTGTGTAGTTGCCTCACATCCACTCTGCATCCATTATCTCGTCTCATTAGACCATGATCTAGAGAGACACCATGACTTATTTGGCTACAGGCTGACAACCATGTTGATTCATTATTTTATTTTAAAATATGACTGTTAGTGGTATATGTCTGTGTTCAAACCAGTCATTGATTGCCTGGCTCTGATGAACACATCATTAATGTTCCCTCAGTTCCCCCCATATTCTGTCTTTGTTACTTTGCACAAATGGTAATTTCTTTTAATCCATTCATTAATTTGAGGCAAATTATGGGTGTAAGACCACGTAAGACCATATTAAAGTGGACATTGTTAATGCTTTTGAGAAGTTCTTAATGAATTTTAGCTGAAATCTATATATCTCTTCTTTCAACAATTGCTCTCTTTCCACTTGTGTTTTTAATTCCAGTTGTCTCCAATGGCTAATGAATGCTGTTTTTCTGCGACATTGTGATTTTATTGTTTTTTAAAGTTATTTCTGACAGCCTCTTTTCTAAATTATAAATTCCGTGGTACAGTGTAAACTTCTACCAAATTTTCCTTTCCTATCTTTGCACAGTATAAGATAAGAAATGGCAATATATCGCCAGGGCTTGCAGCTTCCTGGCAAGTCATGTTTTTGTAACTTCCAGATGAAGTGCAGAAGCTAAATGCTTGTCCATAACGCTTTTTAACAGCCTGTGATCCTCTTCAACCGTTGCTGTGCAGCCACACATCTACTCATAGCATTTATGGCACCTGGCAACAATGGCAAACTACTCCTTCTCCACTGGAGCTGCTTTGGTGTCACCACTGCAGTGTTGCACCATCTGCTCTTTGTAAGGCGTCTCCTTTTAGTGCTTATTTGAGGTTTCTGATGGTCGGTTTTAACAGCGTTTTATGGACAACGACAGCCCTCATCTGGAAGGTCCTGTCCCCATTGCTTTCATGGTTCCACTTGCTGTTTACTTTCACAGTTCTTGCAGCAATGCAGCAATTCTTGTTGCCATTGCTATACATATGCCACTCTTCCAGCACATTTTACCTCTTCTTTGGGTCATTTGGGTGATGTTACTGTCACCTAGATTTACTTTGTAGAGGTCTGAGGGCCTCTGTTCCTAAAATGTGACCACAAAAATTTATTTGCACTCCAGAGGACCGTTCTGGCCCACTCACATTTAAGTACAGGAAAACAACGTGCAGAACAAAGTAGTTGCTGTAATTTTCATAATTTGGTCATTGCCTCTGCTCCCAGATCCTTTCTGATTCTTAATTAACATAGGATTCAGGCGTCCATCAAAGGTAGAATCCTCCCTTGTATTGAAGTACGCAGAAGTATTCGGGGTTTTTTTTAAATCAAGATGCTTACTAAAACCTTCCATGTAGATGACCCAGTCCTTAGTCTGTATTTCAGTAGGTTTACGTTTTATTATGTAAACAATAAAATTTAGTTTCAAAATCTGCAAGAGATGTCACAATCCATTATTTTAAATTTTAAAATATCCTGAATTTAAAAGAAAACTCTTTTAAAATATTTTGTGTGCATAATAATTTGTATTAAAGCTAAATAATAATAACAGCCCAAATAGATTGCAGATAATGTAAATATATAGAAGGATATGCAGTAATATTTTTTCAAAAATATTCCATATGGATTATGAACTTTGCCCTTCATATTTCAATAGAATTTAGGTAAGCATCTTGCCAGAGGAATATTGGAAAAAAAAAACCAAACAACTAGAAAATAGCAGCTGAATACACGTGCTGTTTTCAGTTCTTTGATCTTATGTAAGAAAGTACATCTCAGAATATTTACAAGAGCATTGCCAGCTCCTGCAGTTATTTGTTGCTGTTTTTGCAAGGGCGTTGGATGCCAGAACGGATGCCTTCTCCCAAATGCCATTTTTAGTGGAATCTCACTCAGATGTCTCCGTGCTTGGGGTGAGCAGCAACTGAAATGCTGCAGGAGAGGGGCAGATCTTTCCACAGCAGCAGGGAAGTGGAGGGTGCATTAGGAGCTGCAGGGAGGGACACAGGGAGGGTGTCTCCCAAATCTTAATGATCTGTGAGGGGGCTACCAGGGTCCACCACCTTGTCCTTTCCCTATGCCCTTCCTGTGTCCTCAAACGTAAGTGAAATCTTGAGTCACCAGTGATCGTTTCTCATCAGAAAAGGAAAATTGCAAGAGAAATTGAAACTGATTTCCACAGAGGAATCCTTGTTCTGTTGGATTCAACAACAACCTCAAAAAGCAGGTGATGTAGGGAAATAGTGTGCTAAAGAAAAAAAAAAACATACCCATGGAAAAAACGGACCATATGATGATTCACAAACTCAAGTAAGGCAAGATGGAGGGAGCACCTACTTTTTAATTTGTTCTGAATCAATGTTTTTTTCTTGTGTACTTTAACACGTTAAGTATCAGTGACTTTGTACTTGAACTATCAACTTGGAAGATACACAGTCAGCTGAGAGTACTGGCTAGTCCTAGTTTGAGCAAATGGATTAGAGCATCTTTAATTTATGAATTTTAAAAGTCAGATCTTTCCAACTGAAGGATTCGTATGTTTTTGTAGCCTCAGGGAAGCAGCCATCTGTGAATGGCTAACCTTTATTGTGGGATTTCTGTTCTCTTCTATTTAATACACAAACTTACTCACCATAACAACCACTAAAAACTATGTGGCATGAAGCAGTAAAAAAAAAAGGGCAGCAATACCCATTCTTGAAGGAATACTAATTCAAGCAAATTTCAATTCCATAATGGAAAGATGTACAAAATACCATAATTTAGAATGGCAGGCAATTTAAAACTGGAAATATTGGAGCTGTTTCTTACATAGATATAAATAATGAGAAATTTGCTAAAATCTGTGAAAGTAAAGTACAATCACCCATTTTAGCTTAAATTCTGTTCTGTCTTTTGTGAAGTAAATAACTCATAATGCTGTGTGATGTCAGATACACAGGCACAGGGGAAGTACATTCATATGATATATTTAGAATAGGAAAGAGAAAATCAAAATATAGTAATGACTGAATTTCTTATAAGGTTTTAACACTGTTTGCATTTTTCTTTAATTTGAAATGACAATGGCATTAAACTAAGTTCTGACTATGTACCGAACCAGAAAATTAGGTAATGATGCTCACTTCCTATTTAGAGAGTGAAAATCTGGTGGAGAAAGGCTCTGTGTGTTACAGAAGACAAATTACCTTGTTAGGTCTTAATCAATTATACCTGATCATTTTTATGATGTTTTAATATACAGTTTTGTATTTCTCTTGACTTCATAAATGTTTGAGATATGTGGATAAACACCATCTAGCAAACCATTGACATAGCTTCACTCCATCAATATGAGGGAAAACTGGATTGCTTGTATGATTAGGCAAATTCTTAGACAACCTATTGGCGAGAGAGTCATCTATGAAATTGCTGCTGCCAAGCTGCTAACCTCATGTGTATTTTGTCATTGCTTATTTGCTTATTATTTTGAGAAAGGCTTGAGTAATAAATAGTTGTGTGACTTTTGGGGGATTTCTTCAATGCCTAGAAATCTGCAAAGATCAAAGTGGATGGCTGATACACGATCTGTGATGTTTTCCTAACACAGCTATTATCTTTGCGGTTTTTGGTAGCAGCAAGTGCAATTTATAGCATAAAAGAGCAGAAATCTGGCCAATGTATGACGCACATTCTTGGCCAAGGGATGAAAAAATTTTTATCCTCATACACAACCAAAGCACTACTACACATTAGATTCCCTCTGTTTTGTTAAAAAAGAGAAAGCAAACAAATTTTTCCTCAAATGAAATGTCTCTTTTTGTACATGTACACTGTATGATAAAAGTTCTTCATGTCTCACTGTACATTTGGTTCTTTCTTCATCAATGTTTTTTCTTCCATGCAAGCAAGTTTTCTGTTTTCATTCTCCTTTAAACTAGCTTCAGGGTTCCCTTCCTTCAGTCATTTGCTTTTCTGAACTAGCTTTTTGTTTTCCTGCCAAAGCATCTCTGTTTTGTCCACGTAACTTTCTTTCATACAATGACTTCCAAGCACTTTTTCTCTGCAGCTCTTCCTTCACATTGCTGCTCTCCTCCCATGTCCCAAACCAGTCTTCTCACCATCGCTGTAGAAAAGCTCCCTACTGCTCTAGGAGTTATCTTTTCAATTCTCTTTGTATGAGTTCCTGTCTACTGTTCTTCAAACCATTTAATTTCTTATATTTGGTTCCTTCTCTTGCAGACACCTTCTTCAAGAGTTACTGTTGGCCTGATTTCACAGCAACTCTTTGCCCATTTCTTGATCCTTTTGTCCCAATTCTCATAAATACATGTCATGTTTGCCTCTAGTACAATTTCAAGAAGCAGAATAGGGGAACTGGAGCTAGGAAATGAGATCTGTACCAAGACTTATGTCATATCTAACTTCATGTTATGAAGTGCTGAAGTTAACAGGAATGGGCACCAAGTAATGTCTGGAACAGACTACAAAATTTGACCCTAGGATGGCTCTTCTCTATACATATCTCCTCTAAGCAAAAGGGGACCTGCTTCCCTATGCTCTCCAGGCAATATGATTCATGGTGGCCTAGAAGCATCCCCTCTGATAATAGAAAATGGCTTAATATTTGTTGATGCCAAACACTCTTGCTTTTTGGAACTGGTATCAACAAAGCTATCAACTATCTATCTACTACAAACTGAGCGGAGACACTCATTTCATATGAATCACTAAAATCTTTCAACCATTACTTACTGATCTGAAATACACTCTAAAAAGATCAGGCGATAAGGGGGTTTTATTTCACTCCCAGTTTTCTTAAGCACCAGGTCTTAAAAGCATGAAATACTATGACAGTCCTCATGATAGTGTTTGTAGCTATGAACTGTAAGTTGACACTCTCCCTCTTCCCCAATAAAACATATGTGCACACTTCTGTAAAAAGAATTTACATTTTCATTTATCAGACAGTATTGCACTTCCTAGATAGACAGAATAATTTGGCATAGAGAAGTTTTAAAGTGTTGTTTGATTGTATGGAATCATAGATTCATTTAGGTTGGAAAAGGTCATCGAGTCCAACCATAAACCAAACAGTGCAAAGTCCACCACTAAACTGTTTCCCTGTTCCACATCTACACATCTGAATCCACATGGACTATACATTTAAGTAGCAAAAAGATTTCCATCCACTGCCGGGAACTTATGCATTACAAATAGAAATAAAACTTTCTTATAACTTTAAGAACCTTATGGAGCCAATGGCTTGGAGTGGCATTTAAAGTGTCTAGGACATAGACTAGAATACAGCCATTTGCCTTTGTACATAATTTGCACTTCTGATTGTAGAAAATAGTCCTTACCGGTATTTGCAGTTTGCCTAAGTCAAAGCAAATTCAATATGCTGTATTTCTGTGGTGTGGAAAGCAGATACAGTGTAGAGGTTTCATCTGGTTTCTTGTTGTCATGGCTAATAATGCCTGGTAGGTGACTCACTGTTCTATCCACTCTGGTCATGAGTAACAGAGACAACACAAGGCACGCTAAAAAAAAATAGGCATTGTTGATTAGTTAGGTCTTCACCAATTAAAACCTGGAGTCCCCTAAAAGGAAAGTACAGCCCACAAAGCAATAGAAATGAGATCAAAGCATGTTCATATTTCAAATGTATAGCTGCTAGCTTGCTAAATAATGTCCCATTAAAACTGAACAATATTTGTATTTGCATAGTTCTATTTTCCTGAGCGAAGTACAGCTGCCGCGTGATGACTGTGTTTGAAAAGACTGTCAAGGATATACTGTGTGCTGATAGGTCAGTATTTGATAAGTCCTTGGCATATGATAGTCTAAGTCCTAGAAAATTTTATGATCATCTATGAGAAGGCCAAAAGGAGATAATAGACCTCCACTCTCAACTCTGCAGCTGTGAAGATAAAACTAATATAAGTCCCTTTCTTAAGAAAATAAAATAAAGCAAACCACAAATCTCTTCTTCGATATGTTAAATAAAGGCCCACAAGGTGTTCACCTACACCTAAATGGTACTCTGATTCTGACAAGGTGTGAAGTTGAATACAGTAATTGTTCATATTCAAATCTATGTGTGATACTCCTGCATTTGCTAAACAAGATCTTACTAGTTTGAGATTTAATTAACTGAGAAAGTTAAATTAAACTGGAATGAGGCAGTTACTAACAAAAAGTATTATATTAGGAACTTTTCAGGACCTGTAATTCCAGGAAAACTCTGTCTGTTGATATTCCTCTCATTGCAGTCAGGTTTCTCCCAAACATATGTTAGCATTTCTGGGTCCTAACACCTATTTACCTGACAAAACTATGATCATTAAATGATTCTGCTCTAATTGCTTTGAAATCCCTAATTCTTTCATAAATCCTTCCTAAAGCTCCTAGATCTCAGACTGAGCTTAAAAATGTTATACATGTTTAACATATAAAAATGGTCAGAAAGTTAAACACTGAGCTGACCCAGCTAAGTAACTCTGTGATTTTTTATAGTCATACTTGCAGTTATTCAGTCCTGACATTTACAGGTTTCCTTACTGTAAAACTTCATATGAGTAGAAAAATATTTTTACTACAACTCAGAGGTTTGTAAGTTCAAGCAATCTGATAAAACAAATGACCAGTAAAAAGAGTAGACAATCAATACTGATACATCTTGATCTGTCTGGATAGTGTTTTCTCATGGAAAATCCCTAACTGATACTGCACTAATAAAGCAAGGGAATTAAACTTACTGCTGACATGCTAAACAATATTTTTCAAGACTATAGCATGGCAATATAAATTCACTGTAGACCAAAAATGTTCACTTTGTCACTTGTTATTCCACTTTGTCAGTTAGCACTGAGCTGCTGATTTGCCCTTGGCTGCTGTGATACCTGGCCTTTCAAGCTGCTCTTAGCAGGGGCTCCTTGGCACAACACAGTCTCCCGCAGGACATCCATTATGAACCTTCACTGACCACCCATCACTGAACTGGCCAGCTTTCCCATGAGACTCATACTGAAATCATCATGGCCCAAAGGCCACAAATGGGTGCTTTGATGGAGGTGCACTGCATACTTGGGGAGTAAAGGACAGGAGCACTGCAGGGACTAAGGGCTTTAAAGAGAAATTTGCTTTGCAGGTGACAGGGTCAACCAGGCAGCAGGGTGATCTCTTGCAGTTATGAGCCCCAGCAGCTCTCCTGGCCTGACTTCAGCCATATGGCACAGCTTTGGCAGGGGAACACACATGAACAGCTTAAAATGGTGTTTATTCCCTCTCTTACCTCTCCTCTCCCTCTCATGCTCTTTCAGCTTCAGCAGGGAATTTAGGCTTTCAGCTTCTGGATGTTTTGCCTGCTGGTGTAGATTTTGTCTTTGTTGTTCGGATGTTTGATGTTTGTACTTACATACTTCAGAAGGCTGCCTTTTCATGTTATAGGTTGTGCATTAGCCAGACATCTTGCTAGTATTTTTTTCTGTAGCTAACTGATTGATTGTTCACAGTACTACTGCTGGAAAGGGAAAAGAACTCAATTAATTAGTAAACGAACATGCAAAGTAACAGACGTTTGAAACAGAAAATAGATTATAATATACTGCCTTTAAATGAATAAACAATGTGTGGGAAAAAATAAACCAAACATGCACAACTCCCTACCCTGCTGTTTTCGGGAACATAGTCTTTTGTCTCAAAACTCATCCAACCAGAAGGTGGTTTCTATTCTCCAGAATCACTGATTCAGATGATGTCTGCCTTTGACCAGAGTGCATTCACCATGATGGGGGGCCATTTTTGCGTCAAATCCACCTTAAGGTCTTGTATCGAGGCTGACCTAAGCCCTACAAACCCCTTTTATATAATATGTCTGGGATATGTTTTTTGTAACCATATGTCCAGCTAAAATTATTCCAGATTATTATGCCCTTTCTAAATTAATAAATTAATGTTTAAGAATGAATAATATCTTGGCAAAAAGTTCCTATGCGGTTTTGTGTAATGTAGGGGTTTTGTGTAACATGCATTCAGGAAGAGATGCTCTTTAGCTGTGTCAGTTTGTCTTAGAAAATATCAGCTCTCTGGGCTGCACCTTAGCTTTGAAAATTTGTTATAGTCCAAAACATATTCTCTGACATGTTCTACTTAACCTGATTTGAAACAACACTTCGCACCGGTCCAACCTAAACATACTATTCATAGTTTTACCTATGTCCTCAGAAGCACACTTTTAAACAGAAGCAGTATTTTCGATACAGGTGTGGCTTCCTTCCTGCTGTAAAAATGCAGCAGAGACAACCAAATTACAGAGTTCCGCTACATTAAATACAGAAAAATTTTTATTTTTTGGGGTTTTTTGTGATTGTCACTGTTGCTTTAATCACACATGATAAAAATCATAGAACAAATGACCAGAAGACGTGACCAGTACAAAAAGCTCCTTCCAATGCTCAGTAATTCTGTTTAAAGACAAGAGTATAAGTCCCACTGAAACATGGGAATTTTTCCACTAACCTCAGTGGGAGATAGTCTAGGTTTAACACTTTCAGTAGATGTAATCAAAGTACCTAAGGCCCTGATCTGGGTTGTATGTCAGTATAATTATACAACTGTAGCTATTTTCTGTACTATTGTATACATAGCTATAAGTGTAGTTTTCTACACGGGCATTCCAATTCTGCTGAAAGAAAGATAAACCAGTTACAGCTCTCATGTTAGGTGCATGCTTTGCTATGACTTAACTGTAAATCAAAAAAGTGCCCAGGTACTAGACTAGGAGTACAGACTTGGGAGTTTATAGTAATGCCTCCCCCACCATGGCCATGGCTGTTCTTCCTGACAGAGTTATGGATGCAGGGGCCTTCAGCAGCTCCAGGGCGAAGAGCAAATTTAAGCAGGTGCTCTAGGGTGCTGCAGGCTGAGCTCAGAAGACATCACTTGGCTCACCTGTCTATAATCACGGTCATTCTAAAGCCTTGTGTGCACAAGGAAGGCATTACGAGGTAAACCAAGGTGATCGCACATAACCAGAAGAGCTATTCTGCACTGACTTCAGGTTCAGATCTTCCATTCCAGGATACAAGTGCACCCTCACCACTCAGCTTGATCCCTGTCCAAGAAAGCTCACTTGAAGGAGCTGAGTTCGAATCTGTGAGAACAGTCAGAGTAACAACTGCATTGTAAGCTTATTCCACAGGATTTCTCCATATTGGAAGATGTAGTCTTAATTCACTGCAACGATACTGAATAAAGCATATGCTGCAGCATCTTGTTAATTGGTCAAACAATGCGTGACGTTATATCCTGCCAGCCCCCTCAATGTCAGGGTTGGTTTTTTTTTAAAAAAGGCGGCAGAATGGGAGGGCCTTGCCAGGTCAGAGTGTGGGACTGTGGCCCTCATCTCACTGCAAGAGAGAGACTTCAGCTCTCTGGACCCACTTCTAAAGTCTTTAGGCAATTAACACTTACATTTGTTTAGATTGTTTGGAAAATTGATTTGAGGCCCAAATTTTACAAAGATATTTCAAAGCATCCTCTAGCTTCTATCCCATTTCCTTGGGAGTTGATGACTAAACACTTGTGGGAATTTGGGCCTCAAGTCTTTTTTTAAAACGTTTTCATTGTGTCTGATCTAACCTCAGTTACTCCTCAAAGCTAAGAAAATTAAAATTCTAAATCTTACTTAAGGGTAGCCTCTGTGTTGTAAATGTTACTGAACTGATGTGAGGCAGTGGATAAACTGGACATCATGGAAAAGAGATGGAAAAGAGGAGTATGTTGTCTCAATGTTTCTCTGCCAGTACAGGATTGTTTCATACGCCATACATCTTGCAATGTGATGGAACACAGTTAAATTACTCATTCATTCTAGATAATTCCTCACATTCTTTATATTTAAACTGTGTAGTCCAAGAGGTTTACATTTTGAAAAATCAAACTATTGTTCCAATAAACTAGGATTTACAGTGTCTCCAGAACAAAACCTTCCGTGACACTGAACAGATGTGTGATGTGCTGTGGCTGGGAGTCTGAGGGAAGGGTTTCCCGCAGGGGACACAGGGGCCTTCCCATCTCCGCTGCTTGACTGCATTTCTGCGGGCATTCGGAGCTGGCTGAAGCTGCCTTAGGCTGCCAGTAACCCTGGGTTTTATATCGGTGATTGTTGTCATAATGCACCTGCAGGACATTTTCAGGACTTAAACAGTTTCTGCAGAAATACATTACTCACTATTACCTCTCATCCAGGCTCCAAAATAAAATGAGACTTACAGGTGAGCTCTCTCCTGGTACGACAATGTTGCTTGGGAGCAACGAGCTGACTGCAGCAAAAACTGTTCATGGAATTGTTGTGGTGCAGCGTGAAGAGGAAAAATAATGTGGAAGCTGGGGAAGACGCGCAGATACAAAATTACGATGTTGTCTGAATTTTCTTAGAAAGACGTTTGAAGGAAACCATCAGGGAGAGTGAGGTGCCGGCCAGTCAAAGGCAGGATGTCACCTCTCACAGACACAGCTCATCCTCAGGGCTGAAAACGAGTTCTAAAATCCTTCACTGAAGACTGGAAAGCAAAATACACATCAGAGATGTCAAGCAACTCCCACCATCCTCTTCGCACTCAACCTTTCAAAAAACAACAGGTCTCAGGTTTGAGCGGGAAGCTCAACACTCCTTTCCCTCAGCACCGCTCCCCTCTGTCCTTCCCGCCTTCTGCCCGGAGCCTCGCGCCCAGCCTCGCGCCCAGCCTCGCCTCACTGACGCCCAGGGCTGCGGGCTCCAGCGGCGGGCTACGGGAGCCGGGCCGGGGCTGCGGAGCAGGCGGGGGGCTGCGGGGGCGGGCCAAGCCAATGTGGGCCGGCGCTGCGGAGCCGCAGGAGGCTGCGGGGCGGGCCGGGGCTGCGGAGCCGCCCGCTCCCGCCCCAACCCGCCCTATCAACCGCGCCGCCCGCATCGTTGAGAGGCAGAAGCGGGAGCGGCGCACCGGGATGCTGCGGGGAGCGGGAGCGGGGCCACGGCGGCGGTGGCTGCTGCTGGTGGCCCTGCTGTGGGCTTTGTGCTGCGCCGCGGCGGGGGGCGGTGGACGGCGGCGAGCGGCCAGCCTGGGCGAGATGCTGCGGGAGGTGGAGGCGCTTATGGAGGACACGCAGCACAAGCTGCGCAACGCGGTGCAAGAGGTGAGGGGGCGGCAGGGAGGTCTGGGGAGACCCTGCGGGGTGAGGGGAGCTCCTTCCTCCCTCCCTCACCATCCGAGCCCGGCCGGGCCGGGCCGCACCTGCGGGCAGCGCCAGCCTCTCCCCCGCGAAGGTCGGTTCCTGCAAGCGGCCGCCTCTTCCTTCCCCGGAGCGGGGCCGGTGTTCGACAGAGAACGCTGGCGGCCGGCCCTGCCAGTGCTCCTCCGTGAGCAGCCCCTGCCGGGGGAGACCTGCGCGCTTCTCGGCGGGTGGAGCGCGAAAATCTTCCGCTCGGTGTCCGCCGCTGTACGCCCGCCCGGTGCGGCCGCCCTCCTGGCGGGGAGGCGGGAGGCCGGAGGTGCTGCGGAGGTCCCTCCTCTGCTTCTGGCGCTGTTTCTTCTCACTGTCAGGCTTTCCCGCCCCACTGCTCGTACCGCCCGCGATGGGCTGCCCTGCGTCCTTGGGGATCGCCGTGTGTGGCACTGGCAAGACAGGCAGATAGCAGGGCAAAAATGCAGGCAAATAGTACGTCTGGATCCTAAAGTGAGAAAATAACAGTACGTGGCGAGGGAGAAGTGAAGAGATGCATTATTTTACTGTCTTCATGTAGCAGGAACTAAGATATCTGCAAGAGGTTATCCCAAACCGGGATTCAAAGGTGTGAGACAGTTCTGAAAACACGTGTGGAGAAGCGGCTTACTTTGATGTCGTTCGTGTCTTGATCTCAAATTGCTTGTCCAGAATCGCACAGGACCTGTTCAAAGCCAGGAACTGAGTCTAGACCCTAAGCCATTGTCGCATACTGCTATCAAAAGTGCTTGTTCCTGCATTCCTCTTCTGCGCTTTTTTCCCCTTCATGTTAAGAATCTTCCTTTCAAGTTGTCTTTACCTTTCATTGAATATACATAATCCGAAAAAAACTTTGTTATTCACTTCATTTATACAGCAAACACATTGAGACAAACTATTTTTTTAAAAGTATTCTTCACAATACTGAAAATATGCTTAGTTATAATAAAGATGTAGTCAGAATTTCTGCCTCTTTACCTCTTCCTATAGTCAGCTCTGGATTGAGGAATGGGTCTGTATACAGCACAAAATGTGGACTGTCTGGCCTGCATCTTAGCAGATAAATGCTTTACACTTTAGAAGGTTTGCAGCGGTTCTTTAAAATAACAGACATACTAGAAAGAGAAATTTGTCTTGGGGAAAATTCTGTTGTTCAGCCTGGCTGAACTTGTGGCCTGCGGTCTCTGTTTGGCAGTTGCAATTAACAGAGGGACACGACTTACTCAGTTTGTCTTGTTTAGCAAGACTCGTGCCCTTTTGCCGAGCTGACTCTTTTCCGATTCAAGAGCACTCCTTTTCTGTGTTGAGTCTTCATCTGGCAAACAGAGAGTGGGAACTGAAACAGAGAATGAAATTCTGGATGTATGCACCCTGATCTATAGGATTGCTTCTGTTGACTTCAAGGGGTTTTGGCTATGTCTCCCTCTCTTGCCAGAGTATTTTCTCTTCTTTGTTAGATGGGGAATTTTGTCTTAAGCATTCAGTGGTTATCTGGGAAAAACAGAAAGCTGGGCTCTTGACCGGGATCAGCCTGTGGCTGAGATCATATTGCCACTATCTTCGCACACTTTTTCTTCACAGGGACTGATTGGCTTAAACACTCCAGAGCTCAAGGGTTAGCTCTCCCCTGTTTTTCTAGTCCATTAAAAGAGCTGCTGTGGTCAGTCTGAAACAGCTGAGTAAGCGTTGCCATACAGGGGTGCCTATACATAATTAAACAGGACATTACTAAGGGTTGCACAAGAAACGTTCTCTTTTGTGTAATTGCTGCTAATTTTCAGTTGGTCTATTTAAATTGGCAGATGGAAGCTGAAGAGGAAGGGGCCAAAAAAACTGTCAGAAGTAAACTTTGAAAACTTACCTCCCAACTACCATAATGATCCAACACGGAAACCAGAATTGGTAATAAAACTGTTCAGACTCATCAAGAAATTGATAAGGTATGAGAAAACATATAGAGCAGCTGCTGGTTCTCACATAACCTTTTCTTTGAAAATAAAAACAACTTTGCACATTTTGGGGAGAAATAAGGTAATTTGGAGCATAACCTTCCCTGATGATAATACTTTGGGGTTTTATTATAACTTATTTGCTTGCCTAATCACTGTGTAGGGGCATATGTCATAAAAGGTTAAGGTGAAATAATAATTTATTTTGAAAAAAGGTGCCTGCTAAAAATAGAACACAGGTACAGCTATTACGTGGGTCATAAAACAATTACTCTCTCCTGCTCAGTTAGCTTCACTACAGTGACATTTTAAATAGATAAGAGGTAGCATTGTCATCTGCTTTCCCCCTCCAGATAAGGATTTATACGAGTGACAGCAAAATGGGAAAAAAAAGGAGGGTGTGGGTTAATTATTGCAGAATGGAGGACTGAAATTTAACAAAAGATTAATAAAAAAATACAGTTTGATATTTTGTTCTTCTTTTGCTATTTCAGGTTACAGATAACAAAACTGGATCAACAGTTTTTTCTGAGACAGTTATTACATCTATAAAAGATGGAGAAAACAAAAGAAATCATGTAAGTGAACATACATTTTCCTTTTGAAACTTAAACAATACTTTGGGTTCATCATTCAGAAACAGGTGAGATAGTTCACCTAGTGAAATTTCTGAATGCTTTAAAACATGAAAACATTAGGGGTAAGCAGTCAAAAATGTTTTTGCTTTTTAATTAATTTAACTCAGGAATATTATATGATGAATTGGAAGCAGAGTTTCAGTGTTGTGTTTAACTGAGGTGCTAGATCTGAATATTCAATTTGTCTGTCAAATGTAAATGCCATACTCAAATAGCAAAGATAGTTACACAGTCCTTTCCAGTGAGTGTGAATAAACCCTTAGCGTAAAAGTGCTTCACATGTGTCCTCTCAGTGCTTTTGGATTTCATTAAAAAATTGCTTTATAGAATTTTAACACTGAAAAATAAACCCCAAATTGTCTGTTCTGAGGAGTCTGTGGAACAATATATGGCTCTATTTGCTTTTCAGCCTAACCTAGTGAAGGACAACTGGTTGTGAAATGTCACTTTGGGGAGGGGGAGAGGTGTGGGACAATAAATCTTCCTCCCCTCTGGAAATGCAGTTGTTTAAGGATTCTCAAGTCCAAAAGATCAAGAAAATTATTTATGCAAGTCTTGCAGACACAGGTACATTTGCTAAACATCAGTAGTCCCATGAGAAATTCGGTACATACCACTACTTAGAACGACTGTTAGGTTTTGTTCAGTTACAGGCTTAAAAAATAGACTTTTAAAAATGTTTCTTACTAGGACAGGACTTGCCAGTGTTTTCTTTGATAGCTGCTTCATTTGACTAATATTTTGTGGTTAAATTTAGTTTAACATGCCCTGGCTTTTTTTTAGACTAACTTTGTTCCAGTTTTTTCACAGAAGAAGCTCTTTAACTAATCTATAAAAAAATATGCCCAATATACCTATTTTTAATGGGCATAAACTCTGAACTTAGTGCATCTTTTCTGCTATTATCCTCTCACTAAGTTTTTCTCTCTTTCTGCTCATAATTTCATACTGCTGTTGAAGTTTAGGAATTGTGAGTAGCAAAATAAAGTTGTTTGGGCATGCTATGCTTTTTTTTAACTATTTTGCCACTTATAGATTAATTGGTAAGTCAAGGTACAAAATAAATTGCAACTATTTTAAGCTACAAATTGATTTTATACTAAGTGTTAACATGCTTTTGAATAATGAGATATGTGTAATGAAGGCAGTCCAGATGGTTTTTTTCAAGCAAATACGGTCATCGTCTTCAAACCCAGTGTAACCTTCTTAGCACTGGGACACGACACTGGTGGTGTTTCATAATGTATTTGGCTTGATTGTGATGTCATTTTTCGCAGCTGTAAAAAATATTTCTAAGTTAACTTTTTCCAACAATTGTACGAAGTTCCTTATAAGTATCATGTATCAAGTGACATTGTGTGCATTTTCCTTATGAGAAGGTTGCCTCATTTACCAAGCCAATGCCGCATCAAGAACCAGTCCCATCATTAGTCTTCCAGCTAAAGAATTTGAGGGCTGAATAGAATTTTTGTCAGACTTCATGGTGGCAGTCTTTATTCAGTTATGAAGTAAGCATAATCAGAACTGATCATGTTAACTCTTAATCAATTAAATCCTGGGGCACTTTATGCATCAACATCTTCACTGCAGCAGCTGCTGAAACAAAACTACAGTTGTTTATGTTTTATTTCCCCTCTCATGCTAATTTTGAACTTTCAGCATACCCGTGGTACAAACACCTTATTTAGACATTGCCAAGTTAGAAAAAAAGCTAAACAGGAAAAGCAGCCGACAGACGTGTTTGGTTGTTATTTAGGGAGAGTGGGCAAACACGCATATATTGAATAAGAGATGGCTAACAGAAGTAAATCTGAAAATACTTGAAAACTTTAAACATTAAGGAGAATTATGAATTACTCAGGGTACTACATGGATGAAGAACTATTGTAAGACTAATGGCATGACATTGAGAACTGGAAATTTAGGTTACAGCAAGAAAAACATGCTGCCAAAAAGAGATCTACCAAATGGAAGAAAAGTGTCCAAATTAAGAAGAACTATGGCTTAGCTCTGTACAATCAAGACAAAAGTATTGGGAAAATGAGTTGCAGAAAACTTTGCAATAGCCCTTAGGTCATTTTATATACATAAATTTTCTTACTTGAAGTGTCGTGTGACATTTTGGGATGTCCCAGTCACTTTCCAGGTTGCAGGCTTCACAGACCACTGGATGGTGGAAGAGTAATTCTGCTTCTTTGCTGCTTATTTTAAATGTTAGCAACAATGTAATACATATGTAGGATTTGTATTTTCTAGGCAGTTAAAAATGGAAACCTTTGAAGTCTGTCTGGAGCTTATCTCAGGGGATATATGTTGTTCTGTAATACATACCCTTAATACCCATCCGTGATTCATCCTGCTGTGTAGTATAACACAAGAAGAGGTTTGTATAATTCTAAGTACTGGCAGTCATTTGAAAAGAGTTACACTGGCATTTTGTTCTGGGATGGAGAATTTGGTAGCAGAGGCTGTAGCGAGCCAGCCATTAGGAAGAGGACCTCTGTTCTGATGCGACTTCCATAGCCTTCAGATGCCTCTTCAGAACAGCACTTTTGTTTTTATTTTCAGGTGGCCAAGTAAAAGAAATAGGCACATGCTATCGCACAAGCTCAAATTCTATGCATGTAGGTAAACTGAATGCTGAAAACTAAACCTGTTTCATAGGTTCAGTTTATAGGCTGAGCTTATAAAAGTTAAGGATTCCCACGGCTCCTGCACTTTAGGTACAAAATTGGGTGCTAAATACAAGAATTCATCAAACCACCTGCTCCAAAATGTAAACTCTATATAGTTTATTACTGCAGTAATTAGTAATAACTGGAACCCTACAACCCTCAGTTCACATTTGTTCTCTGACCTAAGTTAAAAGCCAATGAAATCATTCCAGTGACATTTTTTGGCTTTGATAGATGACACAAAAGCTTCACGGGTAGGCAAAGCTGTGTCTTGTGAGGGGTCTGTGTTGCAATAATAAATCCACATACTAGCTGGAATGAAATTCAGCAATGGAGAAACAGCTTCATGGAAAACAGGTTGTGTCTGCTTTTTAAATCACAGCGCCTGTGCCGCCCCCATGTCCTCCTGTCAACAGGTACTAATACATGTGTATATACAGTTTATATATAAATATATACAAGTGTATGCACATACATATAGTGCAGATACATTATTACAGAAACATATGGCATAGCCTTCCCCATACACACACTTTTCCCTCTCAGATGGTATTTCTTCTTGGCTTTGTATCACATAAGTATTTTCTTCAGACTACATTCTTTGTTACTGAATGGCTCACTTGGCTGGCAGTATTTTGACGGCCAGAAGACTATCAGTATTTTAAGTCTCCAGAAGAGGAATTGGGCTACTTGCCATTTCTGGCAATGCAATCCAGTTCTTCAGAGGTGCTGCATTATTTGGAGGCACCATTTACATTCCTAGACTAACATTCACTTTCTCAGATGTCAATGAGGACTGATAGTCACCAGCACAGATGTCAGGCTTTGATCCAACAGTCTTGTATCTTTAAAGAGGCCAAATACAGGCTAAAAATAGCTGAATGTGCATGGTTTTTTGTCTCTGCAGGGTTGGTTTTACATCCACTTGCTGATGGGTTTAAGGGTCAAGTATTGTATAATGTACTTCTCTGGGGACCATTAGTTAGCTTGCAAATTAATAGAGTAATTCCAGTAGTAAGCTCAAGTACAGACCACAGATAAAGTAACAGCACTCTTTATTACCATATGAAAATCAAAATGTTTTCTGGCTTGTTGACTAGTTCTATTTCAACTGTGATACATTAGCCTAACCAATGAAAAGCAAGCATGAAAAATAAAAGGAAACAAAATTGGTACTGGTAAGATTTTCTGCTCAAGGATCAGTTGCATTTCTTTGCAGCTGCATTCAGAGTAGTATTGTATATATTTTTTTCTAATTTCTATATTGTATATACTCTTTTCTAATGCAAAGCTAGAGTACCTGAGATTTATTTTTTCTTGTCTGTATTAATTTGGCAAATAAACCAGCAACAGCTTCTCTTTAGCAAGTTGTTGGTTTGTTTGTTTTCCCCAAACTCTATTAGAAGTATATCTGGTTGCTTTCAGTTCTCTTTCTTGAAAGAGATTTTTGAAGATGCTAATATCTAGGGAGGGTGCACCAAGGAACTGGAAGAGTATCATGCATTTCTCATTTGGGTTTGGCAGTATAAAAAAAACCCCCTCCTTTCTTTTGCCTGTCCTTGATGCTAGAGGCAATTGAGGGCATGACTGCACCTTCTCATTAGTTACACAGGACAGGCCCAAGTTTCTTTGTGGGAGAGTAAGGTGAAGTGCCTTCTGTAATTCTGCGCAAGGTGCTTGCTCCTTCTCTGCCAGAGTTGGTGCGTGCCAGTATGCACATGTGTATGTGACACTCATCTTCTGCAAATACAGCAGCTGGTTAGTAAATATTTCAAACACTCTCAGGTCCTTATGAGAAAGGCCCCATGATAACAGGCCTTTATTTCCATGGTTAGAGGCTGCTGTTTGGATCTCTGCAGCTCTGGGCAGAGAGGACTGTATCACTGTGGAGCTGCTTTTACAAGCTCACTTGGCAGGTTCTGGAAGTGACCAGTCAGGTCACTGGTTTACCCTATACAGACAGAATGGATGGCATCCCCATTATAATGGCCTTATTTAAAGCATTTTTCAGCCTGTCTTTAGTCTGACAGTAAAATAGTAAAAGAAAGAAAATAGTAGAAGAATTAAATATTAGTATCTGGAGTACTATCTCCTCCTTTTCTAGAGAAAAATCTGTTTTAAATGCCTAAGCTGTAACACTTCAAAACCATAGCTTCCACTTCTCTGCAGATATTCAGAACTGCTAAAGTAACTGCTTGATTTCTATCTGAGCAACTTTTATATGATTTCACTAAGCGTGTTCTCAGCAACATATACTGGAGTTGCTCTCTATGAGATTCATAATGCTTAAGGGAGAGGAGTGCCTACCAGTGATGAAGAGAAAAGGAGCTTTGAAAATTGAGAAGAAAGCATTAATGGAATGGGAATTGCAATTTTCCACCAGCAGGAGAGCAGAGCAGCTGATGGCAGAAATTTGAACATGCAGCATCTTAAGTTTGCTAACATGTCTGATGCTTGCAATCTGCTAGTCTACACTTACTCCACTGGAAAAGATACAGAGCAGCCATGCAAACTGAAGGTAGGTGCTGAGCTTTTTGAGCCCAGTTAGTCAAGGAGCATTCTCATAGTGATCCTCAGAACTCTGAATATCTGTGTCTTGTTTTGAAACAAGCAAATCCATTTGCTGGCTTGTTTTAGAGAGCTAGGGCTCTTCAGCCAGGCAGGGTTCAGACATTCTGAACGTTTTACTGGAACTCCTTTTTTCCTTTTTCTTTTCAGTTTCAGTGTTGGCAGTGTAGAACATGAAGCTGAGGAGAAGGTACAAATAGCTCATGAAGACAAGTAGCTTGTATTAGAGTAGAAGACAATGCAGAGAAGGGTGCAAAGGGCAAGAGGGTGTAGCCAAAGATGAGAAAAACTCTGCAATTAGTACTTTGAATTGCTCTTATTTATCTGGAACACTTTTAGGTTATGAATCCTGTTGTAGAGCAAGGGACATATCCTTCCTGTATGAAAGGTGTGATGGAGTGTGCGCATACTCCTGAGTATTCATATCTAACTCTGTAAGCAGCAAATGCTTCTTAGTGATGCAAAAGCTATTAAGAGATTTCATTTAGCTCATGGATGGTAGGATGGCCTTATTGTCAGTCACAGGATATCCCTAAGACCAAAGTTTTTACTGGTCATCTGATGTTCACCGGACTAGCCAAACAAATCTGAATGTTAGCCTCAGTGAATGGAAAAATCAGACATAAGGAGTTGGAAAAATGTCTTGCCTTTGATGCTGCATGTAGAAACTTCGCTGAGGAAGAAGGTGGGAAGTCTCTGTAATTGCCAGCTGAGGTGTTACACAGCTCAATGTCTACATCTTTCTTTACTGAACTTAGTCCATTTTGAGTTGGCTTGTTTTCTCAGAGACAGTGTTGTGTAGAAAGTTATGGATCCACCCAAAGATAGTGTGTACAAACAGTCAGTTTTGTAATACTATAGTGCTGCAATGGCTGTGGTGTGGAGAAAAGTGAGTCTGCAGTTTCCATGGACTCAGATATCATGCTTGGTGACCCCGAACAAACAAGAAGTGTAAACAGCTGCTAGACCTTATTAGAGTGAAGAGAAGCGAAGGCAAGATGCCTTTTGCTGAGAGGTGAGGCAAACCAGGCAGGTGTTCCATCTGAAAACACAACAACCAAAGGTCAGAGAACACAGATCATTATCACTTTTTTTTTTTTTTTTGTCTTAAATAGTGGCTTGGATTTACAGGCAAAGAACTGATGCAACAGCAAAGGGGTTACTCCTAATTAAAGGTATAAAATCCTGTTCTCGTTTCTATCAGTGGGAGTCTGAAGTAATTCAGATAACTTTAGTAAATTTACTTTGCTTATAATGAAAAAAAATTTAAAAGAGTAACTATGTTTTCTTTCATATTTCCTATTGGTCTTGCTTAGTGTAAGGTTTTTTTCTGACAGGTTAGACAAACAAAACTCTGTAGTACTAATTGATATTCCAAAAGTAACATTCTTCATTCATAATTCAGGTCTGTGCCTGTGTTTGGAATTATTTTAAAATTTGCCAGATCCTCATGTGCTATAATGTGATATTTTTCTTCCAGTTAAACTCCAAAGAAAAAGAATATTTTTATGCAAAATCAAGTTGGCTGAAGAACTGCCTCACCATTTTTATCTATCTGTCTGACTGTTATCTGTTGAGTAGCCAAATATTGAATGGCGAAGTATTTTCTTGGAATAAGTTTCTTCTCACCAAAAACAAGCTTATAGCACTCTTGTTAGCTGTGGTAATAAATTCTGAAGCTTTTAATCTGTAGGAACGTATGCATCATGTTCAGTTATCTGCTTCCTCCTTGTTTGCATATTGGGTTGGTACAAATCTTCGGCAAACAAGCCATGGTAAGGAAGTAATGTAAATCAAACAGCAGTTGTTTACCTTTTCCCTGGTTTTAGTTCCATCTCTCACAAACAATGTGCTGAATTTAGGGAACCAAGGCTGGCCAACTGTCTTTTAAAGATCATGTCCGAGTTGCAGGCAGATAGAAAAACAAATCACCATGAATGCTTTTATTTTCTGCCTCTACTAGATCTACCTATTTATACTTAGAGAAATTGAATGGGGCTTTTTTATCTTTTCTGTAAGGTGACAGATACAGTCAAGGAGAGTGGATCTTTTGTGTGGGCTGGTGACAATTTTGTGATCTACTGCCATCTGTTAAGAGATCACAGTATGGACTGTCTTCAGACAGCAATGAAAGTTCATCAGCAATGTTTCTTCTGGTCAGATACATGTAGCAAAATTAATCATGTGATAGGAAAAGCTTTAAGGCAAAAGAGAAATTTTTTTCCACTGGTTTTGATTACCTGGTTTAATCCATTGGCTCCAGCAGATACTTATTTGAGATTTTAGCTGAAACCATGTTACCTAATTAAGCAGTAAGCTTTAGCTGGTAGGGTAACAATGTGCAGCAAAGGCTGTAGGAAATACAGGCTATGGTCCTGGATAGAAAGCATAAATGTTTTATCTTTTTGGTTTTTATTTACATCTGTTACAATCTTTGAATGTTGAGGTACAAAGGATACAGAAGAATGGACTAAATCAGTAGCTCGTTTATATAGGTGGGGTGGCAGATTTGTACCAATTTGCCATAGCTGGGAGGTTAGCCCACTAACACATGGTTCCATACAGGATAAGCCTAAGTCTCTCCAACCTTTTCGTGCACTGTAGGAGGGGTAGACTCATCAAAATCAGTAGAATTACACTGGTTTTACACCAGTGAGTAGGAGGAGATACGTGATTTCTTGGCCTTCTGTGCAGTTGTTTATGGTCAGGAAGACCTGTGAGATGCTACTAATCCAGCTTGATGGTATTTTGTATTATGATTTTCTAAGGTTAACCACGGAAATTGAAGGAAAGTGGTGTATTGAACTAGTTTCTGTTTAGTTCTGTTTCATCAAAGATTTGGCAAGTGTGAGAATAAAAGCACCGTAGAATGGTGACTTCAAATGTATTCCCTTGAGAAATGCATTTCTCTCTCAGCTAAGTAAATATCGCTTTGTCCTGACTCCCATCTGATTCAAAAACAGCATTCTGGCATCTTTTGCTGTGTGTCTGCCTGACCTTTTGAGGGGCACTGAGAAATACCACACCAGTGAATGCATTAGCTGTCAAATCATGGTTGTTCACTACTGCAGCTTATAGAGAGAACCTCCCTCCAACTTTGCTACCTGTCCCAATTCTTACGTTAATAACAAGCCCAATTCTCTGTTCCAATTAGTAATACATCATAATATAGCATAATTGGTAAAACAATATACAGAGTGGGGCAGGAGTTTCGTATTTGTTTACTTGTTATTCTATCTGGAAATGACTCAGAGCCTGTTCTGTGAATTTATATCACATGAGGAATCCCTCAAACTTGTTCCCTTAGAAAGTACACTCCTCCCAGGGGGAGGAAGCAGCATCTTACGGCATGTAGAGAGGCTGACATCATGGTGTCAGGCAAAGGGCAACCTTAGTAGTCTTTCTGTGTCCAAGATATTTCATAGCCATCAGCAAGGGAAAGTTTTGGTCCCCTAGTAGGTGTTTGTCTTGGACTTCATACATGATAAAAATCTGTAATACATTCATATTCTTATGTCCTTTTTGGAAGGACATAAGGAGTGTGCTAAAGATGTTTTCATTTCTTCTTCATTGAAGTTTGTTTAGGAAATAGAATGAATATTCATAAATAGTCATCATCTCATGTTGTTGAAATCTTCTAGACTCATGATTTCAGACAGAGAATTAAATTAAGGGGAAGAAAAGCTCTGTTTTAATCCTAACAAATGCTCCAAAGAAGAGGTCTGGAAGAAGCCTCAAAAAGTCAGCATGTACAATCCAGATGCCCACTCCATCCTTAGCAGACATGTGTTTCCTCTGTTCTCCAAATCCTCAAGTGCTGGAGACGGATTTATTTCAATGCTTTTCCATACTTACTCTAAAGTCTCTATTGCTGTAATTTAAACCCCTTCTTCTTCCATCTACACCTCATGGAAAATAAATTATTCCCTTTCCTGTACAGTAACAGCAGTCTCCCACATGACCAACTGTGCTGTAAGCAAAACCTACCATAGATGAATTCTTACCTGTGTATTTCTGTTCTAGTGTTATTATCTTTGGCTGACACCACAAACACAGTAAATAAGTCTATTGAAACTTACACCAAAAAAGTATATCATATAAGAACAAAACACATAAGATTCAGGGTTTGAAATAAGTTCTCTGAGGGACTGGGCACAGGTTAGCGTCTTATGCTAATCTTAAGATTAGCAAACAGCAAACAGCTATTAAGTAAGAAATCTCATTCTGAACTGGTTTTTTGCACAGCTGTTTCACATCCTTGCTGTGTACAGCTCCTCCGGATTGTTGTGCTTCCATAAATTTTCAAAATTTACATAGTTTGGTAGTGAATCATGGAAACTTTGTAGCTGCCAACTGTAGAGACAAGAGACAGCTGGATTAAAATTCAGCCCCTGGGCACACCGTTACATGGAAGCTGTATCTTTATGTGAATACTGACTACTTAGAAATAATGGCACTTTAGGGCTTTGTAGCACAGTTTTACAGTTTCCATACAGTTTCCATAACTCTTACTGTATCTCAAGACATTTAGTATAAAACCCAAGATCTTTTAGATCACAAGGTTTTAGACACATCTTCTAGTTATCACAGGTCAAAGAATTTTTGTTCTTCAGTTAATAGATCCACAAGTAGATGCATTTCTCTATTAAGAAGATTAATTGCAAAAACATTGGGAAACTTTGTTTATAAACATGCATCAGTATTTTGACCTCATTAGATAATCTCATACTATGGGAAAAAGTTTTTCTTAACATGGAACACTTGGCTATTGGTTTTGGGTCACAGATTGTCTTACGAATATTCCTTCTTTGCCTAATTATGGATATAGAAGATTATAGTCTGTGTATTTAAAGACAATAGGCTGAGTGTACAGCATGGCACCACGTTTCCAGAAGGATTAAGGGAAGATTTTGTAGTCGAATTTCTACCATCCTGCCCTGCCTACAGTACACCTGACAAACAGAAGAGAAGAGAAATTTCATGTTATGACCTGTCCTGCCTGCTCTAGGACAAATGTGTGGGATGAGCCGGGAATTCCAATATTGCAGACAGCCACTGCCCTATATATATGTGGCTGTATACATATATATATGTATGTATACATACATAAACATAGACCTATGCTCCTTTCTTAGTTGGATAGCTTAGTTCTCAGACTAAGTTAATTACCTGTCAGATTATAATTTGTGGGGTTTTTTTACCAAAAAAAAAAACCCTCTTCTTTTGAAGAGTTACTCTAGTGTGCCTCCTCTGATACCATTGCAAAACAGATTGAAATAAGTACTTTGCACTGTGTTTCCTACTCAGTAGCATTTGCAGAGGCTGTAGTCTTGCCAGGAACAGATTATGACATAGCTTACTGCAAAAAAGAAGGGATGAGGGAAGAAAATAAAGTGACTGCTTCTCGGAGTGACCTGCCATGAAATTATTGCATGACATACAGAAATTTTGTCCATGCATGAACAGAACATGATTTGATAGATCATCTAGGCATCATTTTTTCTTATTATCCCATGGCATTTGACAGGAATCTTTTGGTTTTTGCTTTTTTGTGTAGTTTCTACTTTTATTGAAGTGTCAGTTCCTTGAAGCTGTGGATAATATAGCATTTTATTTATTTTTTGACCTGAAACATAAACTGTGTAAGAGCCTGATCAGTGACAGGATAGCTGTATTTGTGGTGACATTAAGCAAATAGTGTAGAAAGGGGTGGATTTCTTATACTAGCTTTGGTGGCGGGCAGTTTATTGGGTGACTACAACCTGCCTCAACTAATTCCCTAGGCTTTTTGACAGCAAGTTAAGGCTAACATAGCTAGGTTGCTTTTGGTACCTAAAGCCAAGGACAAGTGCCTTTGGGCTATCTTCAGTTATGTCATGTAGATTATTTTGCATTCGTTTATATTGCATCATGTGGAGAGCCAGAGAGGAAGTTTTGCCAATTAAAATGTTTCTGTTTTCTTGATGGGGGAAAGGAAATGGGTGAGATTAGTTCTGTGAAGAAGTTAAGGACAAAACTGAGGGCGTCACATGTATTTTCTTATTTATTAGTTTTGAGCTCAGAAGTCACATTCCTGTTGAACAGCCACACCAATAGCTGTCTTGCCCCCATAGCACCAGGGTGGGACTAACACCATAGTTTGTAACTCACATGTCTGCTCTTTTTAGTATGTCTTTTTTTAACAGTAGTCCTTATTTATATGAGTGCTATGTACTTGGCAGGACAGCAGTAAGAAGTTTGTTCTGATGGAAAGTATTACAGAGGTTTTGAGGTATTTCAAATAAATTAATATCTCATTAAAGACAAATGCATTATGTGCCCTGTCTAGACAACTAAGAGATTAGGAACTGGAATGCTACTGCAATTCAAACTAGGGTAGTAGTTTCTTTAATAATCTGTTCTATGTAATTCTGCCATTTTTCTAATATGTGTAGTACATGTAGGATAAAAAACCATTTCTATGCCTTTTTTTCCTTACTACTCAGCAGTTTTTGCCATCTGCTGCAGTAATAGAGACCAGCCCAACATGAAATGACTTGTAGAAATTAAAACCTAGAAGGGGATATGTAAACACAGAAGTAAATATTAACTCTTAGAAATGCTAATTGCTAAGAAATGCCTGTTTCAACATGAACAAGTGGTTTCACTAGAGCACTTCAGCTATCGCTGAAGTGATCATTGCCTCACAGAGAGTTGAGTGAGCTCTGGGACAGCTTGGCAAGAGGATCTGTAGCTACCGTTTCTGGATGTTAACACTGAGTTTTACCTGAGTTACAGGTTTTTGAAAAGGACATTTCTTTATATCAAGACCTTTTAAGAAACATGTAAAGGGGCTTTTTGTTCAGAGAAGCTTTTGAAGCATAGCTGTGCCAGTAGACTGCAAGAGGTGCCCCCGTGCATTTCCCAGACTGCTACTAAAAATCATTTTCTAATTGTTGCGCCAACTGCTTTTGTAGCAATGCTTCCTATCTTGTGTATCTGCTGGCAAAACTTCCTTACCTCTTTGAAATCATTGAATTTTACCTCTGTAATTTATGGCTTGTGAACTTGAAATCCATAGAGGGTTAGGAATGAACACTTTGGAATAGCTGTTTTGGCTTACAGCTGTACAGACAGTGCCAAGGCAAAAAAAAAAAAAAACAAACCGGAAAGAAAAACCTGCTTCTCCTTCAGCTGTTAGGCAGTTTTGAAGGCTTTGTAGTCACAAACAGCAACTGCATCAGAATAAGCCAGCAAACTGGGCCATATAGCTTACACAAGGAGGGGAAGAGTGGTTCTCCCATTTGAATCCCACTTACTGTTTTCATGTCAGAGCAGCCAGTGACATTGGCAGATAAACTGCTACAGAGTTTCTCCACTACAGCTGCCTGTTACCCACAGAGGCATTTTCTGTTCCATGTCCCTTCCTCCTTCCCTTTGTGGTCAGTGTCTGGCGTTGATAAATGTATTAATCACTGCTTCCTTGGGTTCTAAGCTAAAGTGTAAAGAGTCCAGAAGGAAAGAAATGCTCCTTCCCAGACAAATATTGGCTGAAGATAGGAATAACGAAGAAAGAGTTTCATTTAAAATTACCTTTGAAAGACTTTTTGAGAATCGGGGAGCTAGGCTGAGCATGAGAGGGGAGAGGGAATAGACAAATCAAAGTCAATTTTGAATTTAAAATAATTATTCCATTTTGAAAGTCAGACTGTCTCAGAACAGACTTGAGAATATTTTCTAGTCTACACTTAAGGTATTAACTAGGAATTAAGGGGGAAAAGAGTAAAGCAAAATGAGCATGATTTCAGTACATAATATATCACCAGCAAAACAGGTTATTTAAAATATTACCATAGTGAGGTGCAGAAACCAGAAGAACACTGCAAATGAAAGTGGGTTTCTATGTGAAAGTAGGTTAACACGTAGCTTTGTAGTTCTGCTTTCATAAATTTTGAACTGAGAAATTTACTTCTCCCTCTTTATCCTTAGTGTGTTATATGGGCAGAGGATAGTGTGGTCTGCACCTCAGATGGCTACACTCCATCAGTCAAGAACAGTCTGCCAAAATAGCCCAAAGCGCCTTCTAGCTCTAAGAGGTTGACCATAGCTTCATGACATTGGATGGAGTGTGAAGATTGCCCTATCACACTGAAAGAGAACCTTTTTTCTTCTGTGCTTTTCCTTGTATATGTAAACATTCACCAAAAAGGAAAGTGCTTGTTACACCAGTTCTGACTGGTACGCTCCTGCGCCACCTCGTGTGGTACTACCATACTTTACTACCACTAACATCTGTCAGTCACTAACCGTTCTTTAGCAAAGAAAATGATAGCTTGGTATAGGCTACCAAAGACATGAAAACTGAAGTTTCTTTCAGCAGCAGTTGTTTTAGGGTCTTAAAATACAGGGAAACTTTTCCATGAGTTTTAGTGTTTTGGTTTGTGCTTTTTTTCCTGTTGGTTTTGGAACAGATCATCACGCCAAATTGCTGTCAGGTGTTGCGGGATATTCACTGCAGAGTACAATATTATAATAAGAGCCTACTGGATGCTGAGTATGTACTTACAGGTACACAGCATGCTCTTCTCCGTCCTGGCTTCTACTGTTCATGGGCCCTAGTGTACCCATTAATAAACAGACAGTTCTGCTTTCATGCTGCATTATTCTTCAGCACTTCTCAAACAGCATATTCCTTCGCTGCTACATTAAATTAACATCGTAATGGATTTCAGAAATAGGTACAACCATCATGAGCATATCTAATGCTGTCATTCAGCTGTAAGCTCACCTTGTATGCTCTGCTCCATGTCAGAAGTCAGCATCCCCTCAGTTCACACACTGTTGCTCTTGCAAAGACAAGATATGCTGAGAAATAACTTAATTTGCAGAATTCCAGAAGAAAATGGATTGTTCAGAATGCACTGCAGCTGATGATGTTCAGGTTTGCTCCTTGTCCAGCAACTGTTGTGTCTCAAGGTAGCCTGATTAGAAAAGGTCTGCAGCCTGATTAAAGAAAAAAAAAAAGGCAAAATGGTTACACATCTGCATGTATAAGCATTACTAAGTTCTGCATTGACTATAGATTATAATAACTGGGTGAAGGAAGTTGGAGCGTGGCAGAAAATTTCACAGGGAGCATATGAAAGCAAGCTTTTTCCATGCCAGGAAAGAAAACTGAAGGGATTTTTTTCCCCAACTGAAAACCCTCATAAAATTTGAAGTCTGAACTGGTGGGATGCAATTCAGTAAGAGGGGCAAGAGGGTTTTTTGGCAGGGGACTCATTAGTGCAAGAGAAAGTAGAGATTGAAGAATTGCAGCTTTGGTGTTAGATGGGTTTGGAGCTAGAGAGAGTTATTCCATGAGTTTAAAAATGATTATGGCAAGATTTCTTCTCTGTGGGAAGGGACAATTGGAAAAACTGACTATACTGAGACCTGGCTGTTTGCCTGAAAGTGGATGGAACAGGAATGAAGCAGTATCGTTTATTCAGAGTATAGTTTATACAGAGGGATTAATAAAAGAAGCCGACAAAGCTGCAGACAGAAAATTGGCCAGGAAGAGCATGGCTGCAGAGGAGAAGTGGCTAACTGCTAACTTGAAACCACAAAACCTCAAACATACGTTGTAACATTTGGATTTTGACCCACCTGATTAAAAGCAAACAAGCAAAACACATACTGTTGTGGAATAATGAAGCTGCAAAAATATGATGATAATTTATAGCAGCCTAGACCAGATGATACAAATATCTTAAAATAGCTGAAATGACTGCTGCTTAATTATAAACATATAACCTGAATATCCTGTCGCTGAGTCCAAAAAAATCAGTCCCTGGACTATGTTGGGCTTCTGTTCTATGTTCTGGGTAATCAAACTGTTTGAAGACATCTCAGATGGCCAAAATGGGTAACTTAGACAATGCATTGCTCTTCATGCAGAGCAGCCTTGTCTCACACAGGGCAAGAAACTTCCTTAAGGTCTAACCTGGAGAAGATCAGAAGACAGTATAGCTGTTTCATAGTGTAATATCTTCCTCTTTCAATGTTTATAGTAATTTAAGAGCTTCACTTAAACTTCTTGCTAAGCTAATTTTCAGCCAAGCTGAAACACAAAACCCAGCTGGCTTGGGGTGGAAGAAGTCAGCAGTTTGGGAGAAATCTAAAAAAGTAAAAATAGAAAAGTAAAAGCTTAGTGGAAACTTTCAATAAAGGTTGCACATATGACAGTTGATCTGCTCCAGCAACTGAGATTAATATCTGCCAAAGAGCAGTCAACTGGTTTCTTCAGAGAATTCAGGGATTTTTGTATAATTCCATTTAATTCCTTTTTTTTCCTGTTCCTTTTTTTTTAAATTGACTAATAGCAAAAAGATAGCATCAACCTTATGATAGTACAAACCAGAGATTGAGTACAAATGACACAGAATGATGCTATAATTTATTCTTCTGTTGTCTAGACTGTTTTCAGCTTGGAGAAAACATTTTAGAGAACAAAGTTAATCACTTAAATTTTTAAGAGGTAACCATTAGACAGGAAGACGAAACACCTCCTCCCTGTGAACCAGACACTTCAGGACTGCACAAACATAGATACTTACTGTCTGTATTAAGAGTTTCTTCCTCACAGCCATACCTGCAGAGTTGTATTCTGGGGAGAATTTCTGACCAGTTTGTACATTGACGCTGAGCAGCATGAATGAGAGGTGAGCTGTCTCTACCAGAGTGCTTGTGGGACCTCTGGGTGAGGAAACTTTAATCTGAGTTTGTGATTCAGTCAGGAACTCAAGCATCCCTCTCACATGAGCATTTTTGTTAAGACTATGAAGTAATTCCAGGTTTGAAAAACTAAATGTGTGCTCAAGCACCTTGCTAGCTTGAGGCCTGCTCTAGCATCTTAGCTGGGTAGCAAAGGCTGATGCATTAGGGAACTGTGGGGCTTTTTTTCCCTAGTACGTATGCAGTTCTTCAGCACTTGTCAATCTTAAATTAGTGTTCAAACCTGTCTGCTGAATACTCATGTGCAGCAAACAAGTGGGGGAAACACTTGAGTTTAAGTGCATTTCAAAAGCGTGCAATGTGGAAATGATGTTCTTTGACAGCCTAGAACGTTACTAAATGTAAATTAACTCCATCGACAGCAGGGAAATGCCAGAGGAATGATGTCAGCTGCAAATCTGCTCCTGCATATTTTGCAATATCAAATTAAAGACTTAGAATTTACATATATAGGTATTTAGACATTTGCAGCTTGCAGGTGACAGGCTACCTGAGAGGCAAACCATCAACCAAGAAAAGGAAAGCTGATGGTATATGAGGTCTACTGCTTCCCCAAAGCACTGGCTGTAAGGTCGTGCCGTTGTAACCATAAAGTCCCAGAAATATTTCACGTTACCAGTCCTATGGAAAGAAGCACTGTTTTTCAGCGTAGAAGCTGTTGCCAACAAAAACGCTCAGCCACTGCAAAGATGCTTAAGTTTGCCTGCCCCTTGCAAAGGGGAGCAAAGGAGTAGTTAAAAGGAAAAGGAAACACATTTCCCTTCTCCCTTAGGGCAGTCCCTGCTGCCTTAGGGAAGCTAACCGTGCTGTGGATCTTTTGAGGTCAGCACTAGTGTTGCTGGGGAAGAGGAGGGAGAACAGCATAAAGCTACCTGGCCTGGGATCAAGAAAGCTGTTGCCAAATGGTCTCCCACAGAGCATAAAGATACTCTTGGCTGCTGCAGCTGCTGCAGTGTAGGCTCTTTTCTTCAGTCTTGCCCCCATGTGAAAAAACAGCCAACAAGTAACGAATCACAATCATACTCTAATACAAGTATTTTGTACAAACGTATTCAGGCCTCCCCCTCCCCTAAATAAAACAACCCCAAAACCTGCAGAAAAAGGTAATTTATTTTCTTGAGGTTGGTGGTATTAAGAAGTGAAGCCATCTAACACTTTGAGGCTGCACTGTGTGGGTATGCCAGGGAGATAGCATAGTTACAGAACTGTTGTTGTATGGAGAACTGAAGCAAGCTTTATTCCTTGGTTCCCAAATAAGAAATATAATCAATCACAGCCTTCTAGTGTTTTGAGAAGAGGTATGGATTTCTGTCACACAGTGGCAAATGAACACTTTCATCCTTTTCTTCAGGAATGTATCATTGACGAAGACTGTGACAAAGGGAAGTATTGCCAGTTCTCCACCTTTGAATACAAGTGTCAGCTCTGTAAAACCCAGAATACAGTAAGTCCTGAAGGAGATGTGATTTTATGTGGTCTTTAGAAACTCAGTGTGTAAGTTATTGTTGCTAATGTCAGCGAGTCTTGATGGAAAACAATGTGCAGAGCTTTCTGTATGAGGTTCAAAAACAGGTGCGTAGAGTGTCTTGGGTTGGGGTTTTTCCTGCCTGTTAACACAATCAATATTTAAGATTTCTGTTCTCATATGCTTTAAAACCTGCACACTGCTCCTCCTGACTCAAGCTTGACTTGTTAGGTGACCTAAGGACAATGTAAACCAACACATTGTAAGTTGCCAGTAGAATAGGCAAAGAGGAAATTCTGTGCCAGCTCCGTAGGCTCTGCTGACAGTCAGTCATTTCCAACTCTTCATTCACAAAGAGAATGCAGCAGCCAGTGTTCCTGCCTTCACTGACAACCTGTACACTGCTGTAGTGCAATTGTTACTGTAAATGATCCTCTTACATGTCTGAATCTGAGAACCTCAGGAAGCAGTAAATTCCTGTCTTTTGAGCTAAAAGATAAATGTTCTTGGTAGTAGCTGTGGTTAGGTTATCTTCTGTAGTCGGCAGGTGCCTGAGAAGTTCAGACCTTTTCTGTGGTGAAAATCCAGTTTAAGAACAGTCTGTTGAAAAAAGCCTTTTATCTGACTGTCCCTTTTCATCTAAGTTCTGGTGATGGCCTCTTGTGAAACAAATTAATTCCTCAAAGCGTTTGCAGACAGTTAAGTCTACAAGCAAGCAAACCTTGCTGTAACATCATGTAATCAATAGGATTATTATAATGTAAAAGCAACAGGCTGTCCCTAAAATGATTTAAATACTTGATAATTTCAGGGAGCTCCAGTGGGTTGAATGCTTGCTTAAACACAAGTCTTGAATAAGAAAACTTATTCTTATTTTAGTAAATGTTAAATTGATAATTTTATTTGTTAACACAGAATAATTAAAAATGAAGATTATAGTGACCTAACACCCCAACCCTCCTTTTCTTTGCAGTCCTCATCAGAACTTTTATAGGATAAAGAAACTAAAAACTGGGTCCTAACTACTCCTCTGTTGTAAAGTGAGCTCAGACTGAAGATGGTAGCATTGATTCCCTGACCTAGAACCCTCACAATTACAAAATATTTTTCTTTTTAATTAGCAGGTCTTAATAGTGCTAGTGTAGTCCTGCTTCTTGCCCTGTGTTAAGCACTCCCTGTGGGATCCACTGGAAAGGAAGTTCTGATTTTGTATGGCTGGCCAGACAGGTCTTCACACAGACAGAAAAAGCTGTTAGAATGCTGACCTACTTGGAACCTTTAAGATGTTAACCAAACTACCTAAAATCCAAAGTGACACACCACTTTCATTAGGCTGATTTATTAGGTGTGTATAGTTGGAACACTGGGACAGTGGTCATACAAAGCTATCTTTAGCTAGAGATTTGGACTTCCGATTTGCAAAGAGAATTTTTTTTCAAAGATATTTTTCTCACATTCTTGGTTACAGATGAGGTCTGGTTGTTATTACAACTGAGAATTGGATTTTAGTAAGATTGCTTTCAAGGAGTAAAGCAAAAAATCTTTTTGAACAAATGGTAAATTCCAGAATACATTTAACAATGGGGAAAAAAAATCAGTAATGTTTTACACTGATAATGTTTCATATATATTTTTTTTCTTGACTGCAAAAGGCTGCCCTGAAATCCATGTGATTATATGGATTTATAGTACATACATACTATATAATCCTACACATTGCAGTATGATGTCTGGCTGCTGATCAGTTTTAATGTAAATGCTAAAATAAGAATTCAGGTTTTGTAAGAGTGAAAGTGAAATACTATAGGAGTGCTGTTACTCTGCTGAGGAACTTCTTGTCTGGCAAATATTCTATGCTGGAAGTTGAGCACCTGAGCGGTTCTGTTTAAACAGTTGGAATAGGACATGCAGATACTTAAAGCACATATACATAGTTGTCTTTAGGACCAGGGTCTAATTCTGTGTTTAGCCATCTGTTGATATACGCAGTTAGTGCTGGAGTGACAGTTTTGTCGTGTGCTTTTTCCCTTCGCAAGCACTGCTCACGGGATGTTGAATGCTGTGGAGACCAGCTTTGCGTTTGGGGCCAGTGCAGGAAATCCACTTCAAAAGGAGAGAATGGCACCATTTGTGAGAACCAACACGACTGCAACCCTGGAATGTGCTGTGCTTTTCAGAAAGGTTCAGAGGCTTTGCTTTTTATCCTTTGCATTTTCTAATACAGGAGTGTTAATATTTAGTTCTTTTGCCCAGGTGAAGTGGTTAAATCTCTCCAGAATCACTAGGACATTCTCCCTGCCTGTGGAGCACACTCTAAATTTTAAACCCTAATGCTATGCATTGCAAAGGATTCATTGTAGTGTTAGTTTTCTTGGGTTTAGAAGAGTCTTTCAGATCTCCAAGGGATGGAGTTGCACAGTACTACTGTACTGATAGTAGTCTCTTCCTGAAGAAGCAGGAGTTGATCTTGTTCACCAAACAAACTTCAAATGTCTTACTCCCACCTAGTGGAAAGAACAGCAAGTTATGGATCCCTAATACATAAGAGGACTTCAAAAGAAGTCTAGTCTGTCTTCTTCTGTATCTTGCATGTCGATTTAAAGACCAGGTCACCACAGTTTAACAGACAGTTAACAACTTCTCATAAAATTAATTTCCTCTGACATGCAGAACTACTGTTTCCTGTGTGCACTCCATTACCTGAAGAAGGGGAACCCTGCCATGATCCTTCAAACAGACTTCTCAACCTGATCACCTGGGAACTGGAACCCGATGGAGTACTTGAGCGATGCCCATGTGCAAGTGGCTTGATCTGCCAACCTCAGAGGTAAGATGCAAACAGGGCAAGCAAGCTGCTTGAAATTTTTGAGGGGTCTCTTTCTGTGGTGAATAGATACAGAGCTTGCAGATTCTTCCGAACTGTAAAGAGTTTTGACAGCTTTTGTCAGCAGTAGCATTGAAACTTTCTCAAACTTACAGCTTTGTCCTCCACAGATGTGCCTGAGTTTGGCAACACCTTAACCCAGTGTGAATTTTGTTTGTGTATCAGGCTGGTAATGCTTTTTAGTCTATCAAAAAGTACTAACAGTTTAGATGCAGCAATCCAGTTTAATTCTCTATACACAGGTCTTATCCACTAACTTTCTGTGTTAGACTGGGCTTCTCTTGTTTGCTTTCATACATAGACACATTAAAGACATTTTAGTACATGCAGTAAGTAGAAATGGGCATGTTCCTGTACTATTGATCAGCCTTACAGAAGGTCACTTCTAGCACAAGAAAAGATATCTTTGCTTGCACTTTCCTTCAGTTTCAAACTAACCTGAGAAGCCAGTTTCCCTGCCGATGACTCCAGATCTGCTGTTCCGACTGGAAACAATTCATACTGTGCAGACTTCTTCAGTATCATTGAGCTCCATGGAAGAGGAAGCAGGCTGACTCCCTATTGTCTGCTAGAAACTAAAACTTTTAATGTCTCATGCCTTTAATCATTCTTTAAAAGGACAATTATTTGCATTATCAGCAATTTCACTAGGAGAAAGTGAGATATTTCAGTTTTGCACTAAAAGCATTTTCAGAAAACCTACATGTTATCTATGAAATCAGCGCTCCAAGTTTGTTCCTACACTACTGTTTTCATCATATTAACTATCAACAAGAGGGCATAGCTGTGGTAGAGATGTAGATTAATACTTGTCTGGTTTGTGTCCAGTTCCATTTCTATATTTTTTTCATGCATGAAAAGTAACATTATGTTTCATAAACATGACCTAAGGAAGCAGTTGATCCCATCCTTTCCAGCACCAAAATGTGAGTTATGGGCAAGTACCATTAATCTCAGGGAACGTATGCCAGCACACATCTTGTCTAGTAAGAGAACAGTTCAGATGAGGATATAGAAACACAGAAATTGTGTGAATATAACTGAACTGTCCAGCTACAGTCACAAGAATTATCTGTTTAGGTTTACCACAAATACAGTAATACAGTGCTTGCCAACTGCCCATGACTTGCATGGACAGTAAGATAAAGCTGCTTCTGTGCATTTACTTGCTGAATCTGAAGATTCAGGTAGCATTTTTTATGAAAGAAACAGCCCATCTCTGCTTGAAATGGACCTTAGCTAAGTATAACTAGTGGGTGATAAACACTGAAACTATCAAGATTATATCCTAGAGAACATGGGGGTAGACAGCTCACAAATGGAAGTCTTAGAACTCCTAGAAAGCAAAACATACAAGAATCCAAAATGTACACAAAATAAGCTTCAGGAATATCTTTAGGTCATTTACCCTTTGTTTCCAGTGAAAGAGGCTGCAGCTTTTAAGCAGTTGTTCAGGCATGCCTGGCACAAGCAGTGGTCACCTTGCGCTGTCACAAGGACCTGTAGCCCTGTACTGTCTTGTGCAGTGCAGACAGAGCAGATGCACCATGATGCAAATTCCATTCCTTTGCCTCCTGTCAATAAATAGAAATTACTTTTGTTTCCTTTTAAAGTTCTTACAACAAACACAGGATGTTTGTTTGCAGGCAGCTGACTGCTACTTTTCAAAACAAAGACAGCAGCCAATACAGTTATTACACTGTCCTATTTAGAACCAAATATACAATGCTCAGATCTTTCAACTCTACAGCTTGATGGCAAGCAACATTTCTTCTGCATTCTTTTTAAGCTGGAGTACCACGTTTCTGAATTTGGTATTATGATGGGAACAGAAAGGACTAATCACAATTACTTGTAGGTAGAAGGGCCAGATTGTGCTGAGGTCCACTGCCATCTTGTGTCCCAGTATCAAACACATTTTGCTATTAGGAACTGTTTTCTAGCTCTGTTATGTGGAAATCTCATCTTTAACACTGCAGCTGTCAAGCACGTAAAAATCAGATGAAGTCATCTATGGTAGATCTGACAGTATTATGTATTTAACAAGCTTTCAGAGAATGAAGTTTTAACAAGGAACTAGCAAAAGAACATGAAAAGATATACTATATGACCAGTGTCTCTCTTTTTCCAACAGCCACAGCGCTACATCTGTGTGTGAAACATCTGCCAATGAAACCAGGAATAATGAAAAAGATCCCTTAGGCATGGATGAAATGCCAATTCTCAGCTTGATACCCAGAGATATGCTTTCTGACTATGAAGAAAGCAGTGTCATTCAGGAAGTGCGGAAGGAATTAGAGAGTCTGGAGGACCAAGCAGGTTTGAAACCCAAGCCTGACTTAGCTCATGATCTGTTTCTGGAAGATGAAATTTAAAATCCAAGCACCAGACAGTTTAGTTAGTTATTTCTAGAAATTTTTGTCTAGTGTCTTGCTTATATAAACCCCGAACACATACTGCTGGATAGGAGTGCAATAAACAAGGTCTTCAATGAGCAACCTTTTCTGTGCACCAAACCTGCATGTTCAAATTAGTGTTGAATTCATTCAGTCCTTGGACCAAACCTTCTGTCAAAGACAAATGAGAAATATATCAGTGTTTCTTCTGGATTGGTACTTTCCCCTTGTACATTAGAAATAAACTTGTCAGTACTTGTACTCATTAAAAAAAGACACATAAGCATAAATAATCTTAAGTTGTTAATGACTGTAGAAGTGACTTTTAAGTATGTATTTTTAGGATCATTTATTTTTCCAGGGTAAGAACCATCTACTTGGGACTGGTTTAGTCACTGATTTTAAGAAATCTTTTATTTTTTCTTTAGAAAATAGAATCAGCAAAGCTGCAACAACATACAGAGCCTGGGTGTCATGACACCACCATCACCGTCCCCCCCAATCCATTGTAGAGTGATAGAAAAGATAAAGGATGCTTACCCTTCCAGATGCATATACCCAGAGCTGCTTTTCAGTGGCATACCATGGCTGCCACCTGTCCTGTAGCAGCCTTCGGTGTAATTTAAGAACGGGTGTTCCATAGCTGAAGTATCCCTTGAGTTTTGTGCTTTCTAATACAACGGTTGTTGGCCTGATAGCAGGCCCTTATGCCTGCTATCAGAAAAAAGCCTTCAACATTTTCCATATAAACAACAAATAGCATGTACATACTTATATTCATGTAACACACTGGTTTGTGCACAGGAACTCTCGACTTGACTGTTCAGGGCTCTGCCTCCCAAGGGCAAAAGATACTGTTCAGAATTGCAGAACAAAACAGCTAACTGGGCTGAATACAAAGAATATAGATTATCTGTTGTACACCGAATACGTAAAGCATCGTTATGTAGGAGAATAGGGCAGCTACAGTTACAAGGCCATGCCTAAGCTAGAGCTACATACAGTGCCACATACACAGTAGCATTCTGCACTACATGAACATAGCTGAAGGCTCTGGTGACTATACGCCATTGTCACATACCCTTTTTGAAAGACATAAGCAGTGAACATAAATGTTACTTCAGTTTAGCAGTATGACAACTTAAATAGCTTTCTTGCCTTTAGAGACTTGTGCTTCTCATACTTTCATTCTATTACATCCAGAGAAAATTCTTTGAGAAATTGTTTGTGCTTTTAATACACTTCATAGGCATAAATCTGTGCATGTTACAAAATGTGATCATCATTACCAACTTTGGTCATTGATTTAAGAAATCAATAGCAAGCTAAGAGTAAAATCCAATCCATCAAACTTCCTGGCTCCCAGCTGTCTCAACAGTTTGCTCAATGGCTCTTCCACTATTAATGGATTGTTTGGATATAGATTTCACCATCTGTTATTGCACATGGTAGGAAGAGGACATGAGGCTCCAGCCAAGTAACTTTTCAGGGAGCTTCTTCCCAAATAATCCCTACCACTTATGTCTAATTTGGAGCAGTAGAGCACCAATAACTTCACAAGAGCAGCTACAAGACTGATACTAGTCTGCAAGTCTTTCACCATTTCTGGTCTATGAAACCTTTTAAATAAATTCCTTGGGTACCAGAATTAATGTTAATAACCATTATCATTAGGAACAGGAAGGATATTTCATCAGAACAGTCTGACTTTAAGGATTCATTTCCACCACCAACTCTTGACACCAACACATACACGTGCTCTCTGAGAGTTCACTAAGTTTACCTTTCCTTATCCCTAATAAAATTACTGTGCTTTAGAGACAACCCATCTATACAAAGAAATTAAATATCATTACAATTTTCCTGTTAAAAAAAAACCCACTTCACAAAAGCACAAATTGTCCATAAATACTGCCCTGTGTAAAGATAGCATTATTCTCCCTTCAAGTTTTACTGCCTCAATCCCTGAAAGATAACATGTTAGTATTAATCAGAAGTTCTGTAAAATTTCTGCTGAGCCAAGCAAATTAGAAACTCAAGGCTTTTGGTTTCTTTAAAATACCCACAGTCAAATTCAAAAACGTTTGAAATTATCAAAATGTAAAGCAGATCCTGAATAAGGTCTCCCAGAACACTTAGGCAGAAGGAAGTGCACTCCTGGACATAAGCCATTATAAGGATGCCCCTCAGGCCTCTATCCAGGCTTCTGCCAAGACTTACAGGTTAAGCAAGCAGGTTTTGGAATTCTTAACCCTCCTTCATTCCACCTCTAGATTTTTGCCTCTTGAAATGTCTGAGTTTGAAGAAAATTAATGACCCATTTGATAGTTAATTTTTTTCTCTCTTCCAAAACCTTCAAGGGTCCTTCAGCAGTCCATACATATGTAAATGGCAGGGTAATGAAGCATGCTCCCACTGGATGGTATTCACACTGTGCTTTCTTTGCTCCTGATCCACCTAATCTATGTTGGGCAAGAGGTGGTACAGGTGAAACAGAAGATGAAGAACAAGGGAATTCCTCAGTGCAGTGCCTGGTTCTTAAGCTACCAGATTCCTCAGGATTTTTAGGTTGCTGTGGGTCCGCACGCAAGGAGGAACAGAATATTCAGTTAGTGAAAATCCTTCTTCCTCTCTGGAGCAGAATTTAGCTGCTCATCATCTCCAGAACTTTGAAGTTTCACTGGTGAGGAATTCAACTCTGGAAAAGGAAACTTACAGTTGAAGAAAAACCTGGTGTGAGTGTAAAGAGGAACAGCAGACAGGCTATAAACCACTTCCTGTAACACTAGGTACAGGCATGGGGCAGGTGTGCATATACACACATACACACACACAGCCTTACAAATCTGACACTGCCTTGGGAAAGTCTGTATTTCCATGAAATAGTGCCCTAATTTTTCAAATAAAAACCACAGCATTTAATGATTAAAATAACAGAATGAACAAATGTTTTATTGGCATGTTCATTGTTGTAAACAGCATCTGGCATGAAAAAGTTTACCAAAATCTTTTGATTGTTATAAATTACGTGGTTTTCCAAAAACTGTGGAGAATTGTTCTCTATTGATCTTTATGGACCAAAGCAAAAAATTGCTGTTCCTAAGGCTTTGCAATGAAATCATGCTGACTGCATCAGTCTTTGCACCACAACCCGAACTACCAAGTTTGTATGTTAGAGGTTGCCGCAATATTTGACTATGTATAGCTACAGAATCAACTCTGGGAAAAATAAGATGACTTTCAGTGGGTGGAGAAGATGCAAACTTGTAATAGTCTCAAAAACAAAATATACAAAAAGTAGCTGAACAAAACAAAAACTTAATTAACAAGGAGAAAGACAATCCTAAAGTACCCAGCATCATCAAACAAAATGAATACAAATTTAAATAGGCAACTATACTTCCAGATGTACACAATGGATGTTGATATGTGGGAAGAAATACCATGGTAAATAGCTGAACTGCAGTTCTGTTAAATGGATAGGGAAGTTTTATTTACACATTGAACACGAGATAGAGCTGATCACCAGCTTCTGTTACCTATTAAAAACCAGTTTACCTTACAACAGCACTTCTGCACAATGAACCAACACTTGCTGGCAGCTTTCTGCGGACACCTCTCAGACCATCTGTTTTATGGAAGAATATTTTAAAACCTTACACTCGCAGCACTTCCATTTCATCTTCAACCCTTTGCTGCTGCTTTTCTAGAACCAATGTGTTAACATTTACTTCAGACTCTCTGATGAGGTAATGTGTGTATCAGTGAAACAAACAAAAAAGGATTCTTTCATGGCCTTTGCACAGCTTTTATTATTAAGCTATGAGTATCCTGTTTGAGGCTAGTTTCACTAGCTACTATGTGCACACTGTCCTCAAAAATTTCCACTCATTTCCCTCCCCGCCCACTTTTTAGTTCTAATCTTTTATTTGCACATCCCTTTTAGCTTTACAGTACATTTGACTATAGTGCACAACATGATTCCAAGTCAAACAGTGGCCCAACAGGGCACTGCGCTTCTGACTGGTAACACAGCCCAGTCAGTGCTGGTGTCAGCGCTTTACACCTAACGAGTGTCCTGCCGTAATGGCACTACACAGTAGTAGTGAACCTTTTTATTTCAACAAAAAAAATTCCCCAGGGAAAATGCTATGGCGAGTATCAGTCTTGAGTCAAATCTTTATTTGGTGCTCCATCCAGATAAATTTTTAGTGCTTTTTCTTTACGAGGAGAGTAGGTTACTCGGTGTCCAGTCTTCTGGAGTCTGCTGCTTTCTTTTTTCATCAGTTCATTTCTCTGCTCATCTGTTAATTCCATTAATTCTTCAGTTTTATCCCTAAAAGAAAACAGATGTTAAAATTCTGATTAATACAATGAGCGTAATTAAGATTTCTGTAATTTGACTTGGAGCAACTTAAAAAAAACACAGCTAAGCATAATATTCCTTACACATTATTTTCTTCTCCTCCAGAAACTAATGTTCTGTCTAAAACTGCTTTTCTAACGGAGACATTTAGTATTCTGACAGCAGACCTAGGGGAAAGCTGCAAGAAGCAAGCCTATACTCCTCCATCTACCTGGTAACTCCTATTCCTCAGACACCTATGACTGCTCCTTATTCAGTCACAGTGCCAACAGCTGGAAGCAACCTGTCAACCAGCCCCTGCCAGAAACTACCAGCTGCTCTCTCCAATCACTTTCTTCAAGGCCAGCACCTTATCAACCAGTTGCTTCTAACAAACTCATCTGTAAATATGAAAAATACCATAGGAGCAATGTGTTCATGAAGTGGCCCCACCCACCAAGTTTAGCAGTTGACAATATTCAAGCTCTTAGTCCTCAAATACTGCTTTGGGGCTACTGCTGCCAGCTGATGAACATTTTCCACATTAACTAAATTTTTGTCATTACATCCTTTTTTCCAATGAAGCCATACTAATTTCTTAAAGAGATACTCAGAAAATAAAATCCTTGCTGTCTAAAACCTATGGCAAGGCTCTCACAGACTCCACATGGTATATGGTTCTATTTTAAGATATTAAATCCAGACACACACTCAAGCACATAGCAACTAGTTTTGCATTCAGCATTATTTTCAATGGTTTGGGAGGGAGGATTGAGTAAAAGCATGCAGTGTTTGTTTTCTTAAACAATAAACTTAATATTCAGGCTGAGGAGCACAAACCTTTCAGCTCAACATTGTAAACCCTCTTTCCTTTAAGACAACAGAAAAGCATTTTTATGCTTCTATTACATCACCCCTCCAATCTTATACACAGGCTTTTTTGCATGGTTTGTAATACTGCAATAAAATACGTACCTATAAAATATTACTGCACCATCATCACAAATGTACAGAGGCCAGACATTCAATGTAGATACTTTAGGATTCCAGTCCAAGTCTTGGTGAATCTCTAGAATGGAAATGTCACATGGAAACGTTCCTCTACCCTGAGAAGAATAAATTACTTAGTGAATAAAACAAAACTCAATCACACATCCATGCCCTTAAAAAGTAAAAATAGACAAAGTCTAACTTACCTTTGCAAATTCTATGTTTTCTAAGGGTATTCCACTTATCTCACTCAGCTGTAAAGTGAAGGAAAATGGTGGATTTAATACTATTCCACAACATTATGCAGTGTCTAGATAAAGTTAATGGACCTGTCAAATCAGTTAAAATATTCAAAAGTCCTCCAATGATCCAAAGTATTAGTACAAAATTAGTGACAAGGTACTAATTTTTTACATTTCTGGTTACTAGTGTGTCACAAGTGACACTTGCTGATAATATTTCATCACACTTCTTCACAGTGAAGGGTTGACAGAAAAAAGTTAATAGAAACAATTAGTAAAATCCAAGTTCTGAGATACAGACACCAAGTGCCTCACGTTAAACCTTCGCGTCCATCAGTTAGCCCTCAGCAGTTTCCCTGCAGGAAATGAAAGCTACTGTCCAGTCAACCTGGGAGCAGGCAAAGCTGTAAAATATGTACAACTACAACCCATCTCTGTATCCCTGCCCTTCCTACCATAACAACCCCACAATTCCTCAGCAAGCACCACTGGCTGCTCTTCCTCCTTGCAACTATCCCTGCTAGGCACCTCCCTGGTGCAGAGTGTATCACCCGTCCTCTGCTGCTGCTGCCCAGATCTGGCACCTTTACAGGGTCCTGTGCCTGGCATGGCCTCAGTGGAGCCCTCCCTGCACCAAGCAGTCTCATGGTGCACACAGGCTCATCACTGCCTTGCCCTTAACTCAAGTGCGAGCTGCAGTCTCATCTCCATGGCAATGCAGACACCAACTTCATTTTGTTTTTTGTCTCTGGCTGCTTATTTTCTCAAAACTTGAAGATATTTCCTCTCTAAGGTTCTTTCCTCTCTCAAATCTACTGTTAAAACAGACATGTTCAAATTAAACTGATAGTAAGAAAAGACTTGCAGCCAGTGTAATTTTCTAACTCTCATTTCCTTAGAAAACTAGGATAAACGACACTGACAAAAGCCCAACAAATGCTGCAATGTATCAGCTCTACACTCTAATAAAATCTGTCTGCAAGAAGAGCTGGCTGAACACATCTATCACTACAGTGTGTCAAATTCAAACTTCTCTTATTACCAGTGGGAGTAAAAAGATTAAGGCCTCTCAGGGAGAATGCTGCTAAAATTGCTCCCTGCACATCAGTTCTTAAGAAAATAAAGAGTAGCCAACACTTTCTTCAGACACAAGTGCTTCTTAAACTTCAAGTTATGGCTTTTTTTTTTTTTGCGTTCATTCACCTGAATACTTTGATACCAGACCATTATATGAAACTAAGAAGTTGATAATTCATATGGCTTTAATAAGATTGGACTGGTTCTCAGTTCCTGGGGGGAAAAAAAAGTCACCATGCAACAAGATTTCTGTAGCTATGACAAAGAGAGGACATCAATAAAGCTCTTAGATATCACAAGAAACTTGCATCATGTTATGCATCTTACCTTCTCTTTTAATTCTTCAACACTGCTGCTTTCTAATACTACTTCCTGGAAGGAATCTAGTTTCATCTCTGATGGCCTCCATCGTCTCGATAAAACAGCGAGTTGTGACATGGATTTCATCTTTTCCACTCCTAGGAAAGAAAGAGAAATTTACTAACATCACAGGATACTCAAATATATAATACATACTCAAATACACAAGCATACTCAGATATGGAAGACTGCACTGCATATACACACACAGTAACACAGCAAGTGTGCTGCAAGTATTACCAAAAAAAAAAGGGACTAGGATTTACCTGAACTTATAAATTCCTTTCCAGGAATTGTTCATAGGCAGCATCTCTTAGGAACCATGCCATTTATTCTTCCTCAGGGCACATCTTCCCATCACACCCAGCTCAGTTATATATACAGTATCTATCCGGCTGACCTCCAGATCTTGCATTTGCATGAAACCTTCCTCAGCAATCTAATTTATTCATGTGCTTCACTTCATCAAAATAAGCTTTCCACATTTGACTTCTAGGTTTCACAGACTAACTACACTCGTTATTACAGCCTGCCTTATACCCAGCACTTGAAGAGTTGTAGTAGGTACTGCCACCAGCCTGTCTATGCCAGTTACAGGTAACAGAGCTTTCCCTGGTTGACGGAGTAATAGTGTTAAGGTTACAATGAGCTAAGCAGAAGCAATATAAAAAGGCTGATTTTATACTTACTTTAAATCAGGCTATAATTTTGTAATTTAGTGTGCAGAACTTGTGGCTTAAACATTTACGTCTACCATTACAGGTTTATTTTACCACCACCACTGCTTAAGCTTCTCCCTGAATACCTTCTACAGTCTTGCCCTATGACTACATTTGTGCCACCTTTTAACACTAAGCGATTGTCTGAAGTGAAGATACAGGCATCTACTGCTTCTTGGCATTTATTTTAAGTCTGATACAATCATAGAAATTTTCTTCAGAAACAGAGAATAACTAATTTCAGTATGTCTGCAATGGTGTGATATAAAGCTGCTATACTAAGAAACTTCGCTGTCAAGTATTCTAAGGTGCACTATTTACTTGCCTAACGTGTTCAGTGTTTAGCTGAAGAACAGGATGAAAGCAATGGTGATGATGGAACCCTGACTTAAAGCAGTTGCCTTTACACTCTTCCAACAACCTCTGTGGCAGCAGCGGGTACATACAACTTAATTTTCACAGAACATAGTGGGATTTAGCTGCATCTTTTACAACTGGATTAATGCAGCACCTTTTGGGCAGAGCTAGACATTTAAACTATTACAGAATACTTGGAAACCCTGTAGTCTATGATATGGTGTGTCTGTGAACTAGGTGGGCTGCAGTGGTCTGAAAAGTAGTACCTCCAAGACCTGCTCACTACAGAAACAGTATGGCAGTAAATATTTTTATTACTTTCAGATTAAAAACTGGAAAGTTCTAACTGAAGTGTCAGCTGATATGTAAGTCTATCGGAATCTGCAGGCCTCCTGAATCACCCATGTTCATTTCACATTTTGGTACTTGCATTGGCACAATTTTGGTAAAATTAAAAATACCAAGATTGAACACAGTTGCCAAAATCATAATGCGGTAACAGCTAAATGAGACTTCTTGACCCACGTATGCTTGTCAAAAAGCTCCTGAGTAAATGGAATTCACATTCTTCATCTATCCATTAACAGAAACATCTGTTAACCTAGAGGAAGACACATCATGGGCCTACTTTTTTCCCCTCTAAATTATGCTTTTGCATTCAGAATCAAATTTTAAGTATTTACACAAAAAATAGCTTAAAAAATACCATATTTTTAATGATATTTAAGCAGAATTTAAGAACAATCTGCTCTCTAACATTTGATTCCAAAGTTGTTTTGACAAACAAGGTCTGTTCAAATATTTAGCACTTCATGACAAAGAGTGTTTTTCACTCCTGTCTGAGAACTACTGAATGACTGAAGAGTGGTGCTGACTTCAAAAACAAATTGTGTATTATGTTTGTATACACTCACACACACATATTTCAGCTAACTACGACCATCACCAATACTAATCCAAAAGCTAAATACAAATAAAGGCATAACATATAGGCATTCCTACAGTTCTTAGGTATTAGGAAAACATACACATGCAAATAACTGCCTACAGTACTAGAGTATGTCCAAAAGCTTCAAAAAAACCAGTTCTGCTATTAGACCGGCAGCACATCGCAGCCACAGGAAATCTGCGCTTGCACAATCCTCCCTCCAGCTTCATGCAGAGCTTTTATTACTCTAATTCATTTTGCTTCTAGTTCTTTTTCTAATGAAGTGCTATTAAAATGTCAGTAATAGTCTTAAGAAAAAAGGGAAAGTATATTTTCCAGTGTTCTCTAAAGAAAAAAACCCCTAACATTATATTTACTTTCTCTTGACACTGTATCATTACCATCAAGTATTTCTAAGAAGACCTCCCAATTGCTTGAAATATTGATATCTTCTTCATAGATATGATAATCCAAAAACACAGTGCCTGGGTTCTTCCAGGTTTTCTTTCGTAGGCGAAACCTGTAAATATATCATGAAGAAAACACTGAATTTTTATCTGCTCGTAAACATTTAACCACTGCCAGAGATCAAACCAGAGTATTTCCTGACAAAACTGAAATTTAACTCATTTATGCGAGGTTTGGTTACGTTTATCAGGAATGAGTTTAACATTCTGAAATAGTCTCGACAGCAAGGTATCACTACTGGTTCTTAATGCTGAATCATTCACAGACAAAAGGAAAACAAGTGTGTGTTGTGCTTGTTCAAGTGCAAGAAAGATGTAGGGCTTTTGTTTCGGGTTGTGGTTTTTTTGGGTTTTTTGTTTTTTGTTTTTTGGGGGTTTTTTTTGTTTGTTTTTTTTACAGGGAAGTGGAGAAGGGTGAGGTAGAGGATTAGAAGAGGACTGGTGTCAGATTTACGTACTTAGTTCTTTCTACCGCATCAATCCAGTCACAATATAAAAGCATGAGCTTTGATTTAAATATGGAAGTAAATAAAGGTATAAACAACTAAAATGAGATTAAACATGAGTACAGAACTTTAATTGTAATGGTTTCTCCACACACAAAAGCACGCATAAAGTTTGTGGTCTGCCTCATAATTACAGGGCACTAGAGAACACAACCCAAGCAGGGCAGTCAGCAATCCCTCAGCCCAGTCATGGTGAGGAACAGTGAAAAAACTGCTCCCAATCTAGCTTTCCACTCTTCTCAACAGAAGAGGGCCGATGCTTGTCTTGCAGTGTTTTTGCTCCAGCCCAATTTTAGGCATATGCTAAGGCAGCTTACTCACATATCTTATAGGTTTTTTTTAATTACAGTGAATACAGATCATCAGCTATTCCACCATAAATACCACATCCCTTGTAACCAACCCTAGAGAGTATGTGAACTCCAGGCCCCAAAGTGAGTTCTGCCTTGATAGAGTAACTGATGATGGGTAAAAGGAAGACAGTACTGTATCAGTGCTGTATACATCCCCCATGATAATGCACAAGGCAGTTTGCTGCCATGATCTACACTGGGGAGAAAGTAGCTTTTTTTGAACCAATTTACTTAATGCTTGCCTTTCTGAAGAAAATCATCCTTTGAGAGAATAAAATTTCTCAGATATAAACCTGTAGAGACATGTTGCACACAGGCAATTCTATGTAACTATTATTCCCTGTATCATCTACATGAGATGAAACCCACAAATTGCTAAATTAACATTTGCATTCACAAGCTGATTCAAATACTACAGTAACTTCTCCTTTCATAACTTCCTTTCTCCACAAGAGAAAAACCCCACATTTTAAAGTAATATTTTATCAGGTAACTTCAATGGATTGCAGTCTTTACCTGTCAATTGTCAAGTCTAGGCCACATTGTTCTCGAAGCTGAGGAAGAAGCTCCTCTTTTGACTGTCGGACAGTCATTCCTTTAGCAAAAACTGCATCTAGAAGAAACTTGCACGGCTGTGAACATACACAGAATGGGATTAAAGACACGTCTTTTGAACAGGAAAAAAGTAGATTTGCCTCCTGTTCAAGTTTTGTGACCAGGCCTATCCACCCAGCAAAACAACCACTAGAACACTTCTCCTAAATGAGGTGGCAACGAATTGATTAAATCAGGTTTAACTAATTTGTGTAGCAACAGCCCTTTGACAGGTCATTCATAACACTCTGAATACGTGCCATTGCAGAAATAGCATCTTGCGCCTGTGTTACTAATTGCTACCAGTATAACAACATTCCAAACCATTTGAAAGGAGCTTTTAAATTAAATAAGCCATATGAAAATAAAATTACCACTTTCTTGCTTTCATTGGTCAGACAGACTAGAACTGCTGCTGTGGAAGTTACTTTTAAATCCGTCTTGTTGCCTGTTTTATCAGCTCATCTTCAGTCTCTTATACTTACCCATTATTAACATGTATTCTGCAGATTGGTCCACAAAATAAAATCAGAAGTTAACTTTTAAAGACTGCAATCTACCTACTGAAATCACTTTTACACTTGTCACGTCCCAAAAGATGTAACAAGCAAGTGAGCTATATTATTGCAAAAGAGGCGGTTTTTGTTTCAGGCTTGTCTTATGCGGAGAGGTCTATTATCCAGCTAACCATTCTGAGAAGCACTGTCTGCAGTGCGTGAGTGCAACAAATTGCATCAGTACAATATTACTAAAAAATGCAACCATGAGCCAAAACAATTTCTTATTTGGAGAGAGTTCTACCTGACTTTCATACATTTAAGGATAACAAAGAAACAATTATTTTCGTTTGTCCTTCATTTACACTGCAGAAATAGAGACACTTAAGAGATACTGTAGATCATATTCTAGTTGTATACTTGGAATAGCATAAAGAGGAATAATCTCAAGTTCCCTTTCTAAATACAGGAAAACTCAGAGAACACAAGGGCTTTCCCCGCTCCCCCCCCAAGATTTCAGAGAAAAACTGTGGCCAAGGCGCATATTAATATTTTTACGACTCAATCTTGGAATGTTCAACACCTTACCTCTGGCTCATTTACCAAAAGCTGATAGACTTTGACTCTGTATTCACCCTTCTTAAGGGCTCTTCCAAGTCTAATAGTTATCTAGGAGGCAAAAGGAGTATCTGTTAGAACTGATATCAAAATCATAATTGTATTTTGTAACGCATTACCAAGACCAATGTAAAGATTTCACCTAGCAAGTTAACAAAAAGTTGTGAATTATGTTCATAAGTTTGTCTATATTGTACCAATACATTTTAATGATTCAAAATAACTTCTGAAGAACCTTATTGTCATCAGAAAATGATGAAAGTGTCTCGTTCAGCCGAACACTCTCAAACTCTTGATTGCTGGCGTAGACTCTAAAGACTTTGAAGTGAGAAGATGGAACTCCAACAAAAGGCTCCAAATGCTGCTTGAAGGCAGAGAGTGTAATTCTTTTATCAACATGCACCATCAGCCCTAAGCAAAAGTAAAGATAAAAATGGCGTGTAACACCACACTACCAAGAAAAAGTATTCCAGTACATTATTTCCCTATATTCATGGTTACCACTTGCAGCAAAACAGTACTGAAAATTCAAAATTATAGTTAATGGCCCCATTACATTTTATCTGAGGGTGTTACTGGAACCTTTTAAGAGCTTTGCTGTATTGTAGGTGTTTATGAGCAGGTACTTCTGGAAGACAGAGCAGTTCCAAACTGCTCTATTTTGCAATCTGTGAGGCAATGGAGCAAAGTAGTATCTTCTCCATTCAGTAAGACAACAAATGGAGAGAATCAGATGGAATGTTTGAAGATAATCCCCAGACAGATTTCCCCGGCCTCAAGGGGGACATAGAAGTGCTTCTGAGTTGGGGCTGGCCAGGCAGACACCACCCCAACTTTTTTTTTTCCCCCCTCCTGGCTTTCAGGATTAAAAAGTTTGGTTAACTCTGCATTCTGGAAGGCCACAGGATATCACAAAGCAAGCTCAAGTCTAGATTAAGGGACTTCGTCAGGGAATAATTTTGTAATTAAGAGCCACTACAGTAATATGAAATTCTGGAAAGTAAAGTGAATAGTTTATCTTTAGAAATTGTGTTTCTTAATATATGCAATTTGGACTACACTACAGACTGCAATATGATTGTATTGTGTCATGAATCATCAAAATAAAAAAATATTTCCATATATTCAAAATATTTAACTGAAGAAAAATTATTTTAATTATAAATCCATTCATGTTGTCATACTGAAAGTACGTAAAATCTTTTCCCTCAGGATAATTATTTATACAGCGCACAACCAGAGCATCAAAATTACTGTAAACAAGTAATTCCTGCATCCAACTAGTCCTAGGAAAAAGGGAAAAAGTAGCTAGATATTAGCCCCACAGAAAGATCCTCCCAGGCTGAAGAAGTATATTTTATTCAAACTTTAGTAGCTGCAATTACATTTCTCTGTGCACCTTCATTAGCTTTAATCTGACATATGATCAAGTTTTTCAATACTGTCATTAGACTTTAAACACAGCATATGAACTAAATAATAACAAAAGCTGGATTATTTTAGGGCACTTAAAAACAGAATACATACATTTTTGCCCTTCTCCCGAACCTTCATCAGCAGCATAGGGTTCTGACTTAAAGTACGTATATTGTGCTTCTCCTCTGCTCTTGCCACTTTCATCATATTCGCTATCGGTTCCAGAATCTTCTTCTGCTGTGTCCCAGGTTTCTTTCTTCCCCTGATTTGCTTTTGATCGCCTACTACTTGTGATACTATGAGAATCAAGTCCATTAGCCAAGGGAAGAGGGGCATTGTCCACATTACATAGAGTATCACTGCTATGACTGGAGCTGAGGATATCGCTGTCCACCGAACTTGTACTCCTGTCGTTATTTACATCTGAATCTGACCGTTCCTCAGACTGCAGATTTTCTGGATCAGAAATCTGGATTTGGTTTTCAAGTTCTCTGTTTTCTGCTGATGCTGAAGAGTCTATTTCATTTAAAGGCGATTCTATGTTTTCAAAATCACTGGCTTCTGTGCTTTTACTGCTGTCTCCATTATCTCCCTCCTGCTGCTGCTGCAGGGACAAGCTTTTAAGCTTTTCGGTGCTTTCCTCCAGAATTGCCTCTACAGATTTCATATTACCTACAGGTCCTTTTACTCTTTCACAGGCTTCATCCAAGTTGCTTGCATCTCCACTAGCCTTGTGATAAACTGCTCGTCTAAGTTGAGATCCAGGTGATTGCTCTGGTAATGAAACATACAGTCTGATTGTATTTGCATGACGATCCAAAAGTTTCCATAAATGAGAATCTGTATATGCCACATGACGATCTAAAGATTCTGAGCTTTCAATAAATACCTGAATGTAAAATAACAGTGTTTTATCATGTAGTGTTATTTTAAGTAAAAGCAACAATAGCAAACAGATAGAATTAAGCACATATTAGAAATTATGTCACTAGAACATCACCTTTTACAAAAAAATTAAAAGTATGTTCAGAAAAAGATAGACTACAGAGTCTGTAATTTAATAATGACTTAACTTTTCCTTATTTTCATATTAATATTAAGATCAGAGTGAACTGTAACTCGACTGACCAGCAGCAAAGACTTTTATATTCAGAAGTGTACATATGTATCACTTCATGTGCACCCCTCACCTGCACACTAACACTAGTTATGGTAGTAAGGAGGTCCACAACTGCAGTGTGCAGTCTGTGTTTATTTTCTAGTACAGCATCAGAAGTAAGAAATCTTTGAATGCACGCACAGGTAAGCAACAGAGCGAATCAGAATGCAAGGAAACACATTTCTCTTTTGCCTTTGTCAAAGGCTACTGTGTTGCAATGACAATGTGAATGCAAAAGGCTCAAAGTAACTGAGTAACAATACAGTACTATTGTTTTGCTCATCTATAAGCCATCAAAGCCTTCACTAATCTTTCTTCATCAAGGATAGCATGTTCTTGAGCTTAAGTTTCAGAGACAGAGGATGTGCAAAATGTGCTAAAAGATGTGCTGTTACTACTGTAGTAAAAAGGACAATGTCACAGATGTTATTTAAGTACTAAGTTACTCTTTCTGAATACATTAGGTAACTATTATTGGAAACATTTATTATAAGTCTTTTTGAAAAAATAGTAAAAATTCAGCTAGGGGGAATTTGCATAGCAAAAATTACTGAATTTAAGGGAAAAACCCACCAAAAACTTGCTCTTAATTTTGACTTTAAGAACTTAAATACTGAGAACAGGCACAGCTGTTCAGGTTTTAGACAAATTTCAGGTTTCACAGTAATATGCCAAGCTTTGTTCCCTAAGAAGGGATGACTCAGGTTTGTTAACCTGACCATCATTTGAACCACTGAGTATCAACCACATGTCTGATCTTGAATCTGCTCTACCCTGTTATGTACACTTGGTTTCATATACAGGCTACAGTATTTAAGAGCACAGTATTTGCTAGTACCCCACAAGGTACACAGCAAACTACATGACATTTATCTATTATAAATTCTATACAGATATCCACAACTTTTACAGCACAACACTGAACTCCACAAATACAGGAAATGAACAAGTTAAAAAAACCAGGGTATGTACCTTGTTGCTTCTAAAAAAGCCTTCAGCTTTCAATGTTTTACTGGAAACGTTCAGAAGACGCAAGTCATTGTAGCAACGTTCCAATACTACCCGCATTGTTTCAGCGGACAGGTTTGTAGCCTAAAATAAGACACTAACAGTAAGGTAACATGCATATTATATGTAATTCCAAATACTGGAACAAGTATTTAATTTTTTTAACATTATTCATACACAAAGGAGAGGGTTTGTTTATAGATTTATAAATTGCAAATAACAACATGGAGAAAAACCTCCCAAACCTGTTCTGCCCCAGTTCCTTTCCTCCATCCTTTGATATGTAGCAAACATTAGTTTTTCCAAAAGGTCAGTAGACTAAAACGGCTTGGCACAGAACTGGCAAATTGTTAATGACCAGGAATATAAGGAATCAGTCTTAAGGCATGAACCAACTGCAAACAGGAAGTATTCTTGAGCATCAGGTTTTGTACCCTGTTCACTTAATTAGAATGAATTCACATTACTGAAATCACGTTTCAGAACAAATATTATGAAGTTGCACCAACCACTGAACCTCTTTACGTGGAACAGACCAATTAAAATGTCTGTCTTCCAATTCAATGGAAGCAGTAACATCCTGTGGTTTAAGACCATGTTAAAAATAAATCTGCATATTAATAACAAGTGGCTACTGGGATGAAAAGGAGTTTGGGGAGAGAATGTGGACAGCTTTGGATGTTAAATTTCAACTACTGAAGCCAATAGGGGAAGTCACCTGTTGGTTCAGTTACATGGCAATGGTTCACTAGTTCTACCACTGAGTGGATACTCAGTGAAGTGGGTTCAAGTTACTAACCCAAAAAAACATGAACCCGACTCTCTTCAGCTTACTAAAAAAAACTTGATGATCTGGTAAGCTACTAAGCAATATGGTCAGGCAGTGGCTAAGCTTGTGCACAAGCCAGGGTAGAACTCTGGATGGAAGCAAGAAGTAGACTACTGCTTTTCACAGCGGTGAGCAGATAGACAAGTCCAACTGTAACAGCAAAGCTAACCCTACCGGACACGACACACAGTATGAACTGCAAAAGGTGCAGAGTCTCATTTTAGGTATTTAAATTATGACAGCTTCACAGTCAGAATGAAAACTCTGTAATACAAGTCCTTAACAACTGTAAATTACCTTTGAAATTAGCTGTTTAAATTCTGAAACCGTTTGATTCAAGTAAGCTCGTACACTTATTGGAGGAGAGACAGATTCAGTCTTTAGGTCAACTACATGAACCTTTACCATGACCTCTGTAGGGAAGAGGCAAAATAAAACAAAACCACACACATAAGAGAATTTGACAGGCAAAGAAAACACACATACACTTGTTTGATGTACTGATTAAGGGCTTGCATTAAATACATACAAATAGTAAAGAATTTAATTTTCAGATCAATTTTAATGTCAAAGAGGCAAAAATGTTCTGCAGTTTGATAAACTGTAGTATACCTTAGAACTGCTTCAATTAGGAACAACTTGGCAACACAGCACAGTATGTAGTTCTGAGTATGACTTGGTAAAATTTAGCAAAAGTTCTTTTGCTTTCACACACCACAATGAAGTTCTGTGTTTTACAATTCTTATTCTCATGCATCATGCCATACACAATTTTAATCCATCCTCATCTATATGTAATTACATGTCTTACCACCAGGTTTATAGCACTGGAAAATTTGGTCAGGTCTTCTTGTTTCCAACAGTAAGTCAAACATGTATGTTGATTTGACACCTCCAAGTAATAAACCCATTGGTGTATCCTCTTCTCCTTCGTAAGATCGTTCCAAGTAGTCATGAAACTCATCGTATTTGACAAGACGACAGCAATCTAATGGAACAGCCTCTTCTAAATCCATTAGCTAAATCATGCACACACACAAAAAAACCCCAAAACATTTAATTATGGTTTATTTGTGAGTTTAGTTTTTCCCTTGCAAGCTAGAAAAATCTCGGTACATGTATATCTGGGAAACCACTGCATTCACAAATTTAAATTTGGTTTTAGAGAAAAACATAAGTATACATCATATATATTATATACAGAAGCATGCAATATATATATATGTTTTCAAAATCAAAACAGAAGCCTGCATCAAAATGATGTCCATCAAGATGTTAACTCATTCCAAAGCTGTAACTGCCTTGCTGGTATTCTCCCAGCCAAATATGCACATGGCAAGAACCAAAGAGTACAAGTAGGTAAGCAAGAACAGATTATGTCTTCAACTTCTACCTGTCTGCGAAAGGCAAAAATCAAGAGATGCTTTGGTGCCTACTAATGTTATTGTATTAGCTATGTAGGAAGTTTATTGAAAGACTTCTTATTACCTAACACAACATTTTTACTGTAATACAAATATAAGAGTTTGTCGTTCTTTCAACTTAATGCTATGGTGAGTCTAACAGCAGCTCTCACTGTCTGATTTTAAAATAAGGGTATGTAAAAATCATACTGCTTTTTAGAAGGGCAGGCTATATCATTCCAGATAGAAATCTTCTGATGGCTACTAACAGAACCCTCAGTCAATAACATCTAACTAGAACACCTCTTAGAAAAAAAAAAACCCACAAAAAAAACCCCCAAACGAACCCCCAACAAAAACCCTCGCAGCCAACACCCCACAAACACTCCCACAGTATTAGAAATTTTAAACCTGAAGATACACAACAGCAGAAAAAATTACATCTAACAATTAGACTATTCTGTTATGCATAGCATACCTTGTAAGCTATTTCCACAGCTTCCTTCAGTGTCCTGTCCTTATGAACCTCTAATTTGTTCTCCATCATTATTTGTTTTGTAGGATGCATGCAGAACAATTTAATCTATGAAATAAAAAGGAAGAAAAATGATCATTAATGTATTTGCAGATACCTGTCATATTAGAGTACATTTAAATTTACCACCCTATATTCAAACAATCTGTATTTCAGCTATAGGACAGTTTCCTTTCAGACAGTTAAACAACTGCAGATAGAAAATGTCAACAGCACAGTAGAGAGCACTAGTGTGTACATATATGTACATCTATCTTTTTGCAAGCTAGCGTACAAAGTCTATAACCAGAACATCTTTAACATGTAGGCAGTGTGCAAATCCTTCAAAACAAAATGCACGTAAGAAAAACAAACGTGAAATTCCCTTTTCACATACAGAGTTACATATTTTGCAATCACAGAGAACCTTCTAAGAAAACAATCACTTGATTCATGGGTAGATCAGGTGACTGTCATGCTTCTAAGTCAATGATGCCATACTTTGTTACTATTGAATCTACGGTTGGAAAGTGATTCCACTCTCTCTGCCAAATAATTATTTTAAATCAGTTTCAGAAAAATCATTTCAAAGCAAACAGTCACAATATGAAAAGATTTAATGGTATGGAACACCTAACATACAGCATAACATACTCTTTGGAATTAATTTTGTTGAAATCAAGTGATGTCAGATTAACTACAGTTTATTTGGTTTTAAGACCAATTCAAATGCACATGGAAGACATGAACACCACAAAAATCTCTGGTGAGCACCTCTAACAGAGGCCTCCGCTGTGTACAGGCTTCCAATAGGTGTACAATTAATTTTGCATTATTAATACAAGTACACTTATCACAAAAGAGTCCTTGTACTGTAGTAAAAAAATGACTATTTACTGTAGAAACATTTCTTACTGGAAATTCATTGTTACTTTTTTTAGCAGAAATTCTAACCTTGCAAGTGTTGCGCTCAATTTCACGTTGCCTCTTCTCTTGTTCTTCCAATTCTCTCTCTTTCTGAACCAATTGTTTTATATGCTCTGGATACTCATGTGCCTCAAGAAACTCTGCCAGTAAAAACAAAGTGATAGTTTCAAAAAATAAATTTTTCCACAGTTGGCAACATCTTCAGAATTATGGGTATATTTGATTGTTATCTTTAACTTCTTCCCCCTCTCTTCTCTACCCAAACTTCGCACTATATGTCCTTTTCTCTATTTCATGATTTAAAAGGCTGACTTTGGTTTCATTTATTTCCCCTAATTATACACCAGCACCACAAGAAAATGCTATTAGCACGAGATTAATATTCCAGTATCAGTAAGGGAAACTTTGCTGTTGTAAAGAAATACACTAAGACTGATGACTGCACTTGAGCTTGTTTTTACAATAAAGGTAAATTCTATTCTAGAAAGTAAATTAACTGATAAAAAAAAGTCTCAAGATGTCATCTAGATTGTGATAAAATAAATATTTAACTTAAAACAGATTAGTACTTCAAAAGATTTTTTTTCATAAAGAGAAACAATACCAGAACATAAAATACTTACATTAAGTTTAAAAAACAGTCAATTTCTGCAAATACAGTTGTCTTCCAATGGTCGTGCCACTCTTATTGCAAGGAATTGGGCAAATAAATTTTTAGATTTAAAAATGGGTTTGGCACCTTCAAGAAATCTGAAGTAGCAGACTCAGCTTCTTTATTTGCTTGCTGAGGATCTAACAGTCATAGCACTTATGAGAAAATCTATTTCCAAAGACAGCTCTTGATCTTTGTTTATGGCTGCTGTTTGTTTTTCAACATTATACAATTTACAATCACTTCCTGTTCAGAATGAATAATACTGTTTCAGTGTTTCAAATACTGAAACAATGATTTTTCTGTTGCCTTTTAGGACTTACTACTACATCAATCTGTTGATAAAAGGCTGTTTCAACAGTATCCTTCTTGTGTTAAATCCACTTCAAAACTATATAAAACTGATTGCGAAGTACTTAGACTCTCCCTATTTCCTCAAAGAAAAGACCACTGATGAACTTTTACTTTTCTACTATTTTCTCCATAAAGTAGAAAATAACAACACGTCTGAAAATACTCTATGTAGGATGAAATGGATTGCTGCTAAAAGTACATGTGGTTTGTGTTTATTAGAACATTGAAATGACAAATTTGCTCCAAGAATCATAAAGAATTTTTAAAATATACCAATATAGAAGTAGTTCCAAGTCTACTTTTATTAATTTTAGGATTTTTTTTTTTAAATAAAATGTAGTATGGGCACAGGTATTTTTTAGTTTGTATTCCAAAAACCATTAAGGCTTGCTTTACTCATCCTTGCACTGCTGATTTCTTTCCTTATTCTTGCTGATAGTCAGTTTCTCATGGTGGCACAAAATTTTACCCCAAATGGACAACTATGCAACTCCCTCATAAAACACTTACAAGATCAGAATTAGATCAACGTTCTCTTCAAGCATCTTTTATTCTCTCCTCCACTGCACACATTACAAGATAGTGTGTTACAAACTCTCTCAAGTATACAAGTCTTTTCCACATTTGCATGCTCTTCAAAAAGAATGAGGATGCCCCAAGAGGAGCTACACAACATGAGGTTTCAGTTGTGAGATTTTACTTTAAATAATACGTAATTTCAGTTTACCAATTAAGAATAAAATAAATCCAGCTATCAAAATAGCCTCCCTAGAAAGGATGATTTTAACACTGAGAGCTTGAATCTGGGATATCCAACCTCTGGAGCATTTAATGAAAAATAATTTAAAGAAAGGAGGCATGCAGAGGTATTCGGTGTTTTTTACCTGCCTTTGAAAGTTGATCTGGCTTCTCATCTGCTTAAGCTATCAGGAAAACATTATTCACTGACTAGATTTTTTTTTTTTTGTACACTTCAGAACATTAAAGTTCTAGCAATTGAACTATATATACCATGAAAACTTAAGAGTTTACACCATTTATTACTTTAGCTTCATCCAGGCTCCAAACTTACAAATTTCCCTTTACAAGGGCAGATTACTGCATTTTTCCTTTTAGAAAAAATAAATACAGCTTTGATACTGCAAGCAAATTAATCTTTGGCTCAATTCAACCAGTTAAAATATTAACAAAGTACTTGACTCTTCCAGGCACAATACTCAAGTCTTCTCATCCCTGCTGCTGAGAGCAAGTGAGGCCAGGCACTGCTCTTCTGGTTTCCTTTCTACAGCTGTGCTTCTAATAAGGGATTAACAAGAAGCAGAAAACAACAAACTAAGATCCTTCCTTCTATTTTGATATTAAAAAAATGTTCTATCTAACTTGCACTTATTACTGCATCATTTAGGTGTGCTCAGATTTTAAATGAGAAATGTTAAATGTTTTCAAGCAAATAATACAGTATTATTAAAAGATCTACATGAGAAAACCTGGAATTTTACAGTTATTAGTAATATGAACCATCCAAGACACTACGAAATTAGCCAATACTTGAAGGAAGCCTCCCACCAGACATTCCTCTTTTCCAATAGAATCTCTGTTTTCCACCCATCAGTTATTACACAGGACTAGACATTCTCCAAGCCTTGGTGGGTGAACTAAATGAGAGATGAGGGGAATAAAAAACTGTGAAATCCAAGATTTGTTTCTGACTATATATTTATAGTCTATCGCCTCACCTCCTAACTGAAACACAAACAACAAGGACTGCTTATAAAGTGTAAAACTTCGTCATTAGCAAGTTGTGACATACTCATGACACTATACAGCATTGCTTTATAGTTTATTTGGTGGCACCCAGTGTATCTGTTTCCACAATATCCAAAATCATTAAAAAATTAGAAAATTTATTTTGTGATGATCTCCTAATGATCCATACAGGTTTATTACAAAAAGAGTAATGAAAATCAATGAAAGAAGGCTTCCTATATGAAAATTACTTCAGCTTATCCTAAAAATACCAATACCACCATCCTCACAAAAATTCGTACTCAGAACCTTACTAGTTAAGAACTGCAAAACATACTTACTTGCATTTCGTGCTGGATCCTTCAATCTATATATCAGCATATATGCATTTGTGGAGCTGGTGGAGAAAAGAAGTGTTATCTGAATTTATCAGACAGGAGGACAATATTGACTTCAAAAGTTGTTTTGGCTGTTTTTCTGGTAAGGAGCTATATATGTATATATCTTAGCAATACACTAAGCAAAAAGGATTTTCAAAAATAAATATAATATTATTTTACTGATCTGAAACAACAGTCAGGATATTTCTTATAACTATTTGAAGCATCTACAATTAATTTTAAGCTAACTCGTTAAGCACATGCATCTTGGCCATTCATTTGATTGTACTAAAACACCAGCATAAAGAAAAGTAATATTATAGTGCTACTAACCTAGCAAAAGCACTGGAATAATAGCCTCTGCTTCCAGAAGATCCACCGTATGTTTTCTTAATATCTTCCTGAGTTATCTAACAGAAAATCCATTTAATGATTACTTAAGAAACTTGCATTAAGCAAGATGAATTTATTCTCATTAGGAAAAATGGCATTACATAATTAACATACAATATTAAGCAGAAATATTTTAAAAATTAGAATGATTATTTGCTGACTGTAAAAAAACCTGTCTCAAGGTGATCTGCCTCTTCATTCTACAATGAATGTAAACTTTTTTTTTTAAAGCAAGAACTTGTTAGAAAAGACAATACCCAGGTACTTGATTGTAATAGTGTTTGTGGATACATGTAACACCTGAAATGCATCAGCAGGACAGGTTTAACAGCACAATCTGGGTTGTAATATGCTTCTCTAAGCAAGAAGTGTCCTTCACATGCATAGAAGAGAAAATTCTAAATCCAGCCTGGTCTGTATGTGAAAAGGCTCCTTTATGGACCATCCCCCATTCACCATCAAGAAGAAACATTCCTCCCCACAAATGCACAAATACCCATAAATAAATAACTAACCACCCCAGAAATCAATTAAGCTAATGAGTGAAGTATATGTGTACGGCAGGACATTAGGATGAGAAGATGAAACAACGTAAATGCTTGGAACACCCGCACATAAAACCAGCCTTATTACATTCAAGTGAAAAAAAATCACATGCAAAATAGAAACATACTGTTCATCTATGAGTACACAAGATAACTAAACACCACTTTTACCTTGCTAACATGCTGATCATTAAAGCTGTACCACTGGTCATCACTAAAAGATTTTATACAGGCATAATAATGGCCACCAGCAGCACTTCCAGAATGAACCATAACAGAAAAGAGCTCATACAGCAATGAACTCTAGGGAGAGAAGAAAAAGGCATGATACATATTAACAAAAGGTAACCAAATGATCACTTCAAAAAGTTCTAAAGCAGTTACATGAACCCAAATATATAGTTTCGTGTTACAAACCAGATCTGTGTAAGGGAAACACATTACTGCAACAGACACTGAACAAAATCAGAGCTCTGATGTGCTAAACATTATGCAGGTGTATGTAATAATGGAAGTAAAGAGGAATTTTCCCTTTTGCTGGTGGGAAGACAGAGAGAAAAGATCAGTTGTCTTAAAAAAAAAATCATGGAAACATTTTTAAACTGGCTTAATGCATTACTGTTACTTCTTTTCTGCACAAGCTCTGCATTGGAGAACTCTTAGCCAGGTAGGCGTTAAACGTATCTCCACACAAGAAACAAAAGTAATCATCAACTTGCCTGTAACTACAAAGCTTAGGCTTATTTGCTATTACCCTTCTCCGCACTCTTGAAGATTGCTTTTTGCTCCTTAATGTACATTGCAAACCAGTAACACAATGTTCAACACGCCTATCAGCACCCTGCATTAATCTCTCTCATCACCTGAGTTTGCTGTCATAACTCTCTTTTTTCACAGGTAAAAGGATGGAAATAAAGGGTACTAAGGACATACCTTCAGTGTTGTGTATACATTAAAAAATAAAACTAAACAATTTTGACTCACGTAAATATTGTAAGAATTAAATATTTTGATTACATAGAGGAAATGGTCTGTAAATTCTTAGCATATACTGCATCTATTAAGATACCCAAACCAAAAAGCTAACAACATGGCTTGACAGCTAGTTTGCCTTGAGAACAAATAGTATGATTTAACTGGCCACAGCAACTGTGACATGACATACTAGGACATGACATTTGCATTAGACACATTACAATACCCGGTTCCTGTTCCTGTAACAATTTCTTTTTTTTTTCCCAGCTAAGACTGACAGAATTCAGATTATTTATCAAAAACCCCTCTCAAATGGTTCAAGGTAAAGGTAAACAGGGACAGATGTGCAGATTAAAATGTAAGTCAACCTTTAAATGTTTATCAAAGTTACAGTTACTGCCAAACAGCTTCCTAACATGTCTGAATAAAAGCTACTGGACAAATTTCAGGTGAGTTCACTGAATGACGACACATGAAGTACACATTGCAAATGTTACCATAAAAGTCAAGATTTGATGAATTTTTTATTGGCAAGAAAACTCGATCAGGTTTCTCAAAGATTTCTTCTAATCTTTATGTCCTAGAAAAGGATGGCTGCTATCCTAGACTGACTTTATATTAACTCAAGATGACTGATTAAATATTTAACACTTAGGCCCATGGTCTCATCTATACGACCGTTTTTATAAAGGATGGCAGAGACTGATCAAAATTCAATTTTCTCCTACTAAGCCGCAAGACACTTTTGCGGCCAAAGCTGGTAGGCCTTTGATGGTTAGACTCAAAGGAAAACACAGCTCACGAGACAAAACAATCTTCAATTTGAGGGTCTACTATCAAAACAATTTATCTGGGAATTGTCAGTCTGACAAGCTGGGAAGACCTTTATTCTTGGGTGATCTCCAAATGAGTAGCAGGCTTTCCTTCGCAGGAGTGTCAATTTGAATAAAAACCACACACTCGCACCCCCTCACCTCACCCCCAATATCAGAATTAGTTCTATTTTTATAATTTACATTTGTGGCCTGGCCAGGAACTAAGCACCCACCCAGCTGATCACTCACTCCTCCTGAGTGGGATGATGGAGAAAATTAGAAGAGCAAAAGTCAGAAAACTTGTGGTTGGAGATAATAACAGTTTAATAAGTGAAGGGAATAGGAAAAAAAAAGGAATGATACAAAGGCATTACTCACCACCACACCAGCAGACCCAATGCTCAGCCAGTCTGAGCAACAGATACTTTGGAAAGCCCCCAGTACTTACTGATGGGCATGACATGACACAGCTGAGAACATGGCACGGAATATTTCTCTGGTCAATTCAGATCAACTGTCCAAGCCATGTCCCCCCTCCAGCCCCTGGGCCCATCCCTAACCCTACTCACTACAGGGGCAGAATGAGAGAAAGCCTTGGTGCTGTGCAACACCATTCAGCAAGAGTAGACACACTGATGTGCTATCAACAATGTTTTAGTCACCAATCCAAAACAGAGCACCATATGGACTGCTGCGAAGAAAATTAACTCCATCCCAACCAGACCCAATACAACTTTTTTTTAAACATACCTTTTCACTGCCAGCTTTAGAAATTCTTTCTGCTGTACTATTGCTTTCAAGGCAGATTCCTTCATCAACTCCATCATCATTAGAAAAATCATTGCTCATCTGATCACTGTGACAACTGCCTTCATTTTCAGCTCCACTATCAGTGCAACTCTCAGTCTGAGGAGACTTCTTAAGAATAGGACATACATACTAATATTATACAACACTTAAAGTTACGTGGAACAAGAAATAACAACAAGTTTGTAAAATGAAAAAATTCCAATCTGCAAAACAATGAAAGTTCTCATAAACCTAGAGACCTGTGCAATTCCGCATTGAGAACGGACTTGTTCTGTTAGAAACTGTCTTCAGCTCACCTCTTAGATCAGTATTTTCTGGTCTAGTGTGAAACTGAATGGTAATATACTTGCTTTCATACTTGACAAGATTATATCTGTTACCGGCCTATTCCATTTACTATTTAATTCGATTAAATACCTGGAAGACTAATAACAGATAACAAATCCTACCATAACATGGCCCTGTTAACCAGAACTGAATTGACAGAAGTATTTTCATCCACAAAGATATTTTTCCATTTTGACTCATTGGACGAGTCAAGGTATTACAGTAAGACTGTGTTTTATTACCTTAAAAGCATGTCATCAACAGCACTATGAATGCAGTTCATTTAGTACAAGTCAGTATATCCATCTCTTACCTGATCCTCTTTCCTCTGGATCACTGTTTTGATTTTCTGACAGTTATTAGTTTGGTCTCAACTTCTATTCCTCCAGATCAATCCTCATTTAGCCCCACCCAGTAACACTGAGAGGTATCAAATTGCTTAAATGGACATATTTCATAAACAAAGGTTTGTAGAATCAGAAAAGCCTCTTCATATACCTATCAATGCAGTATTGCTCTTTTACCACCATACTAGCAAAGTAACATAATGTTTTCGTTAGAGAATAATTTTAGTCATTTAAGCAGAAGGCATATTAAATACTTTTTGATTAATGTAATTGCACAACACAAGTTTTGGCCAAAACCAGAACAGTTAAAAGCCAGAAGATGGAAGTGAAAAATAAAATTTAAAAAATCTCATTTCCATAGCATACACAACACTGAGTCAGAGGAAAGGAATTAATCATTAATGTTTTCCAGACTAACTTCAGCATTCAGAGTTCCAAAACTTTACATCACCTCTTGTGACCAAAACAGGTTCAGACACAAGTTTAAGAAATACGTTTCATTCCACATTTAGAAGCCCTGAGACTTGTGTGAAGGTAGAAGCTTCTTTATGCAAGTATGGAGACCCTATAGGGATTAGAGAACATGCTTCGTTTTCAACATTAAAAAAATATCCACATGGACAGATTTAAACACTGAAATTAAAACATTGCCATAGCTAAAGAACTTTTAATGTAGATGAATAATGTTGTTAAAATGGGTTTATTAGACTGACATTTTAATTTTCTTAATGAGAAACTTCAAGAAAGTTAGACTTCTCTGAAACCAAACATTTTACCTCATCTTCAACATCAATGAAGACACTCATGTCTAACTCCTCAGGAAAAGTCATACGATCATTCAGTTTAATTCTGTGCATAGTGGTATAATCGAAGTCAAATCTTTTCAGCTGTAATGTTAGCAGATATGGAAAATGCAAGAACCGCAGACCCTAAATGAAGCAAAGACAAGATTATGCTACCATTGTCAGGATTGGTATTTACCAAAAGTAATTTCTGCAAATGATTCAGACAGTCTTTACCTTCCTTGCGTCACATTTCTTCTTACATCGTTCACAAAAATACTGATTGGGGCCATCGAGAATTTCGGGCTGAATGAAAGCATGCAGTGCTTCTTCCTGATAATAGAAAGATGTAACCTGATTTTTAAAGAATGTTTGCTGTGTAGGTATAAATCAGAACGATAAATTTACAATGAGATTACAAAACCATAAAAATTACTTCAATTAAATCTACAACCAAAATTTGATTGACATAAGCTTTGATACAGACAGAGTCAGGGAAATACAAAGAGAAACCAACTTTTCTATCCAGCCCAATGTTAAACAGTCAAATCACAATTACTGTAACCTAGATTCCATTCAGTATTTGATGAATCAAATTGTCTTTGTTTTAACAAACATACAATGCGAAATGATATTTACTCCTGTTACCTTGCACATCACATTTGGTCATGCCTGTTCAGTCACTTGCTGTGAAAACGAGCTTATTTTTTAACCTTGCTTTGGTGCTGTTCTCCCAAAATTTTGAGATTGTTCTTCTGCATTTCAAGAGGAGTTTTTCCCAACAGCCACCCCAGTAATTATTGGATTGGGGGGGGTGGGGCTGGGAGAGGTGGCACGCAAAAATGTTACTCAGTTCCTCAGTGCCCTGCCTGAAGACAGCTTTAGTCCCATTCTACAAAGGGACTTAGGAAACTACATTTGAAGATACTACTTTAAGTGAAAGGTGAGAAAAGGACAGAGGGGGAGTGAGAATTGGATATGGCCATCTCCTATAAAGGCAGAACTAGCTTCCTAGCATAAACCTTATGAGACAACTGACCAGTAACTGGAATTTTGTCCTCTGAGAGCTGCCTAAAAGTTCTGTCACTAATGGCTAAATTCAGGAACTTAATGATTTCTACTCTGCTCCTCTCTACAGCAAACAATATTCAAAATACAAACTGTTAACCCGTCTTCCCTCAACATAATTAGCAACAATAATATTGCACATAAGCTGCATATTCACTTGAGAACAAACTTCTTAAAACAGAATTCGCTAAGAATATTAAGATGGGTTCAGTGAAGAATTTTACCCAAAGATTTCAAAAATTAAAACCTTTAAGCCTTGCAAACTGATATGCTCTGGGTTTCTGAACTCCAAGTGGAACCCAGAAGTTCTCTGTCCACCTATGGAGCTGAAAACAAATACAACTTGCATATTTAGACATTCAGTTTAAAGCAAAGAAGATCAACAGAAACAATGTTCTTAAAATCATCACCTCTTATGAAGCACTGTAGCTGCTGCCTGAATAAGGGCCTTAACTAGGCAGAGTAAACTCACCAATTGTAATGTGGCTGGCACAGATCTTAGTATTACTATCTAAATCATGCTGTTTGGTAAGTCACACTTTGGGAGGAAATCAAAGATATTGCTAAGCTCTTCAAAAAGCCTCCAATTCTTCCCTTCTCCCTTCTTTCTGAGAACTCAGGGAAGCAACAAGAACAATAATAAATGTTTTACAAAAGCTCTGTTGCTGTTCTAGGGGAAAGGACTTTTTAAAACAGGACTGTATTCCTGGTGACAACTACTCAGGAATGAACAACGTGCCAAACTCAGTAGAACAACTGTATGTCGAAGGCAGCCATCTCACTTTACCATTTTTGGATCCAGCCAGAAAAACCTTTGAAGAGCCCTGAAATCACAGCTCATAGGCAGAGAGACTCTGTCGAAACTTAAACATTTTAGAGTCTAAACTGAACTGTTGTCTATGTATTTACCTCCTAAGAGATACAGAGATCAAGTTACTTTCTACTTAAGGGCAACAAATAGCTAATGTTTAGAAAGATTATGCACTGGAATGTAAGGAATCTCATTCTAAAATATAAGAAAGAAGACAAGTAAGTTATAACACTGCTTAAAAAGAAAGGGGAAGAAACTGATTACTGCATTTTGACTATTCTGTAAACTAGTTAATGAATTAATATTCAGAACTATTTAAATGAAAGCAGAAGAGTTAATAACCAACACAGAAAACATCACATAATGACCACTGAACTCTCTCGAGTCAAATGCCTGTTAAGACACTAAAAATATACTTCAGTGTAAGAAAAAAGTTGCAATTCAGGCATCAACGTGAACATGAATGGAAATATATGAATGATGGGACAAATTCTGTCTTTTTTATGTAGACTCATGCGATGTGCAATTTAACAAGGAAACATACTGTAAATTTTTACATATGGAAAACAATGATCCTTCAGACTCCCAAAAACTGAATGAAGCATTATCACATTACTCTTATGGTTTCACTGCTTAACACACATAGCGAGCTGTGCTTTGAAAAGCCTGATTACAACTCTTGAGAACTCCATTATTTTTGAGCTTTATGAATATCCATGTATTTTTCAATATTTGTATAAGGAACATCACTGTTCCTCAGGTTTAATCATTTGTGTCTCTTCCAGTTTTCTCCTATATAATCTTTATACCAAAGTCAATTCTGCTGATTAGGATGTTTCTTAATACAATTCCTACTCTAATGCACTTCATTTTCTACTCTGACAGTTCACTCAGCAAAACCAGTGACAAAGCTTCTCTGCTGCACAACCTATCACGTGACATACCTCATTTTTGTGCAACTCTACTTTTAATGTTACCTTTGAAATAATCTTTGAAGAGGTAACTATTACAGAGCCTTAGAGCTACTAAGAATTTCCAACACACACACCTCTAAATATACCACAAATGATCCAGCAATAGAATAATATGACAAAGGCTATTTAAACCTTTTTTTATAGTTCACAGAATCAAAAGAACAATATGGGCTGAAAGAGACTTCTGAAGATCATCTCATCCTAACTCCCTGCTCAAAGCACATTGCTCAGGGCCTTGTCCAGTCAAGTTATGATTACATCCAGTTTTTAATACTCCGATTATGAGATTTATAACACCTAGCACACTAAAATGCCTTAACAAACAGTTCAATCTAGTTATTGTCTGGCTAAAGATAGGCACTTTGGACACACCCTTCTCCACAAAAATGCATTATGTTCCCATCAGTAGGTTGACAGCTATCTTACTGCAAACATTTGTAAATGTCTAAATTTGTAAAACCTGTGAACAGGAGCAGTAGAACCTTTATGAAAAGTTACCCAATAAACAAATAGGCAAAACTGCTCTTAGAAAAAACTAGAAAGTAATTGTCATCTCAGAATTTCACAGCTTATCTAGTTTTTCCATGTCCAAAGTATATGCTCAACTAAAATTACAAGACCTTGTTGTTGCCAGTCTAGCTTAAAAAAAGTAAATATCACATCCATATTCTAACTGCCTTCAACAGTTTTAGTTTGGCAACGACAATGTAAGTTCACACAGAAATCCCACTTAATTTCTACTTGTACGCATACTTACATCCTCAAAAGAAAAGCTAACATACAAACGATGGTGAAAACTAACACCACTTAGCAAACCAGAACTGTACTTGCTACACTCCAGAATACGACTATTATTACTAGTCATCTGGTATTACAAAGCAATTTCCACTGCTTTCTCGTAACATAATTTCTGCATGCCAGCTAGTTCCCTATGGCATCCACTCTTCTCTCAATAGTTCCTTCACCTTGCAAAATGATGTTGTGCAGTCAAAAAGATCTTTTTACCTTATGCCTATTGCTTTTAAATTCAGTCATCTATACAAACAATACTATAACTACAAAAATTGCTATGTGAATTGCTGCTCCTGTTTACCACTCTGAAATAACCTATATATTTTTGTCTGTATTTCTTCTGACCAAGACTGATTCATTTTTTTTCAACCATACCCTTGAACAAAGCAGATAGTGTAAATACTTTTTCAGAAACTATCTTGAGATACATATTGACAAGAAAGATCTCAGTGCCCAGAGCTGCTGTAATGAGTTTGTAGCTATGAGGTCTTATTACCATTAACTTGGGAGATGGGAAATCAGAAAAAAGTTTCAAAATGCAAACCTTTAAACCATACTGAAAAATTTCAGAATTAGTTCATATTAGGAAATCAAGAAAGCATGACATTATCCTTCACAGTTCTTTAACATTCCCATGTATTTAGAAGTAATACATATGTATTTATAAAGGCAATATTTCAGGTATTTGCATTTTTTCAGTAGTACACAATGTCGAACAGTGGGATAATACACTTTATGTGGCATTCTACAGACGAACCTTATTTAAAGCTCATAAATCCATTCTCTCTTAGTAGAAAGTAATGGAAAATCACTTACCTCTAACTAGAGTTCTTTGAAGGTAGTATCCTCCTTAGATCCCCTATCTTGGGTTGTGTCGCCTGCTGCAAGTTCCCTCAGGAGCTGACTAGCAAGGTCTAAGAAGTTTTACATTCCCTTCTATAAGCCCTATTAGCGCATGTGTGAAGTTTTTGATCTCTCACTCATACCCTTTTACCTACACCTACTAAATCACCATCATCTGTGGATCAATGGAGGATACTACCTTCAGAGAATTCCACTTAGAAACAGGCGATTTTTCCCTTCTCCAAAAGCAAGTATCCTCCATATCTCCCCACTGTTGAAGACTACAAAACTAAAAATTACATCTGCTATAGGTAATACAAATGCAGGGAGGAGAATCAACTGAATATAATCAGAATATGAATTTTAAAAAGCTCAAAAATTGAAGCATCAATACAAACTGCAACCATATAACTTTGTGTAATAAAAATCATAAAACTATTTCCCTCAATGTACTAAACCCAGTAAATGCTGATTTACAGGAGAAATATCAAATACTACTAAAAGTAATCTGATATTTACTACTTAATTGTTCAAGCTTTCTGTGTTTTTACAGATTGTATTGCAAAGGTTTTTTTTAGCATTCCACTATAGACTTCTCGACTAAAAAAAATTCCAATTTGAGACATATGTACAATGCATTGTTAAATGCGGAACACAATTACATGAACTGAATAGTTTCCATTAATAGATCAGAACAATCTCATAACTGAATAAAAATGACAACAAAAAGTCTGTTTAGGGCACATCTCTAGAAATGAGTTTTAAAAGGTAAAAAGGGAAGCCATCTACATAATACATCAAGCTGTACCAAAACAGCTTCAACTAGTTGGATAGTTTTACAGAATTTTAATGTAATCTTAAAAAGAATTCAAAGGACTTTACTAACTTGAATCCTTTTTGTGAGATCAATGTCCCTCATCTTTATTACTTCTCAAGACTGGTATTTAAAGTTTCAAAGTATGAAGTACTCTGAACCTACATTGCTGTTTAACCTAATTCTATCAATTATTTTCTTAACAGAATTACTGTTAAGAATTAAGGCTATTAGTAGTTAAAAACTATTGCCAGCATACTAAAGACAAAAGGAAAAATACTTTATATATAATAAATAATCCTGGTAAGCCAATTACACAACCAGTGTTCGTTTAAAACAACTGAAAGACTTGTTTGATTTATTCTTCTTTCTCACAACTTCATCCGTAGTACAGGTATTTTAAGCCACAACAGTGGAATTTCACAGTTCATAACAACTTTTTTCCAAGGGGTGGAAAAATAAAACAGAAAAACTTCCTTAGATTGACTAAACAATATATGTGCTTGCCAACATCAGTAATGCTGGAGCAAAAAGTGACCAAGAACACTGATATATGATAGGAGTTTTCATTATCATTAAATTGCTTGTTAAAAGCATATGGTATTTGAGAAGTGAACTTTAAAAAGCACAGCAACAACGATTGTTTAATTAGCAATTAAATTTTTTTGTCAACATTCTGTTCTTTCACTAAGATTCTCAACAATGCTATGAAAATTTAGCAGGTGTGCCAATAAAAAGAAAACTCAAATAAAACTTAGTGATCTCAAAAAAATCTCAAGTAAATGCTGAAGATTTTATCAGGAAGAAAATAACTGATTACTGTAGCCTTAAGGCAATAAAGTTGCATTTCCCCTCCCCTTATACATGCACCAGTAGGACTCATTGAAGGGCAAAAGAAAAAACAAAACAAAACAAAATAAAAAATAAACCAAAAAGCCAAAAAAAAAAATCTTCTAGAACTTGCTAGCTGGTTCACTGCACAAAGACGAACACCCCAAGATGGAGTATCTAGGATGATACTTACCATGTAACAAATTATACCACTGTCGCATTATGTATTCTATGTGTGTATGGATGCACTATTAGTCAGCATAATAGTACACACCACGCTAGCAAACGCCTGGTTGGAGCCATACGGCCGGATGACCAAAGGAATATCCAGGTAAGTGTCGATTCTCCAGCCTTCATAGCCACATTCTAGACATCTCACATAGTCCTTCAGTTTGCCTTGATACAGCTGATTTATAAGATCGGCCTGAAACAGACATTCAACAGAATTTTAAAGGAATGTAATAGAACATATTTCCCTTCTTTAGCTTCACAGAAAGTGCCTTTTTTAAAATCTTAATTGCATAGCTACACATTTAGAGTAATATTCCCCAGCAGGATATCCTTCTCTTGATTTCTTGTTTTCCCCTGCCCCACCACTTCACAAAGCATGTATCAAATGAGCTTCTCAAAACAGTTATATAGGCTTCACAGTGTACTTTACAGTCACATCTTAAGAGTGACTACAGATGTACCAAAATTTATCTTTTAAAACCAAGTCTGATCTTGCAGACATTGTTAACAAATTGATACTGCAGTCCTTCCCTATGTTTCCAGAGGTAGGTGTGAAAAATAAAGGAAGTATTTGCCAATCTACAAATCTGAAAATTGGGCTACAAGTTGGCTGCTTATCAGAATGTAGCATGTGTTATGAATATACTCTTAACTTTCTCCTATATTAGAAGGGTGGCCTTGAGCTTCAAGAACCCACAATGTAGCCTAATAGATACTGACAGCAAGGAAACTATCACAGGAGTTACACAATTACTTGCTGTGCTTCAAATAAAGACTAATTATCTGCAGTTCAGAATATTTCACTTCTAATTGGGAGAGGGAAACATAAGGAACACACTCTTGAAAGCTGTACATTATAGTAGCTTAACTATTGCATCAAACAAGAAAACTGGCAACTATTTCAGACTTTCAATAACCTGATATTTAAAATTCAGTTAACATTCTTCACAATCATCCTTAAAAAACCAGCAAAAACCCACAACAATATGACACTGCTGAATGAATGCAAGGACATTTTTATATGCTTACCTGTTCTGTTTGTTTCCATTTCTGCTCCAAAGCATCAAACATCACTCTACAAAGCTCCTGTACATCATGTTGCTGCCATGCTGTCAGAAATTGAAATTAATGTTAACTCAAGAGATGTTATTAGCCCAAATACTAACTGCAGTCTGAGAATACTTCCTAAAAAGCTACCAATTTAAGTCTGTACCTATTATGTACTACATTATTAGCTATTGGGCCGGTGTTCAATTCCATATGCAGTTGCCTCTCAAGTTAGAAAAATAAGCAGCCTACTTGCTCACAATGTTTATGCATAAACAAGAATTGCATACATATGTAAAAAATACAGAAATGATAATACGGACAGTTCCAAAATAAACTGGTTCTGAGTTATTTCCCACTTCGCAATGATTCTCTAAAACTCAATTTTCAACTCCTTATTATCATATGATAATTATATGAAAAAACCAGCAGGTTATGGGACAGAATTACACTATACCAGTGTTAAAGAGACAAAATACAGTGTTTGATTTTATGGAACCATCCATATTATTTTCTTCTCACATGGAACATGTGCATTTGTGATTCAAAACAGATGAAAGTTTCTCATAAACAGCTACTTATCTAGAAAAAAGAAACTGTTCTGATAGCTTAATTGCAAGAATAAAATGCTTTATGCTTTAACAGCCTAAAACTGACAGACATAATTTCTTTAAAAATCAAACACACAGCACAACAAAGTATCCATTTAGACTATTTTGTTTCAATTGAAGAAGTGGATTCTATTTTTAATTATTCTGGTATTTTTCCCCATGGACAGCAGTTTAGGTCCTTAACCGGTAGCTGCTGAAGCAAATCACACAAGCTTAATAGCTGCATATTACCCTCACTACTATCCCATCCAAAACTCCGCGTAACATCTGTTGTTTCAATTGCTCTTTTTTTGCTGGTCTGCAGTAAAACAAACAGTCTTTGAAGCTGGTAGGGGATACTCGTGACAGGATCCTCTTCAGATTCTTCAAATTCCCATCTATTCACAAGATATTTGACAATTAAAAATGCTTTGAAAACATTACTCAAAAAGGCATTTAAATCAGCATTTATTACATTTCAAGAGGTCTTCCAGATCAGAGGTTAACTGAAGCTCTGTTTCTTGGGGAAAGTCAAATGAAAGTACTTTCCACTCCTGCAGAAAATAATAAAACTATTCTCTACATGTACAAATCTAACACAAATGAATGAAATAATTTAAGCCACTCACTGCACACACACAGACATGAACTGCACTTAGTATCGAACTTGAAATTCAAGTTCGATGTTTTCAAGATGGGACAAATTCTTTAAAATGCTTGTTCATGCCACAACCAATAACATTGTCTTAGTATTTTATTAAAAATCTGAAGTTTTTAAGCAGTTATTTATCATAGTCTATCCAGCTTGACTTCAAGTATGCTTTTCAGTATCCAAATGTGGAAATTGACAAGAGGAATTCAAAAGAGTCTCCTACAAATATATGCCAGTACAAATTTAAGAACAGGGTTTGATTATATATACTCACCTATATAATGCATTTCTGAATTCAGGAGTCATGAAAAGCGTTTGTAGAAGGCTGTTCAAGTAGCAAGTCATTGCTTGATTTACTAGACCCACATAACCTAAAAACACAAGAATGAGATGGAAATAACAAAAATAGGGAAAATCACTTTAAGAATTAAAACATTTGACAAGAAAACAATTCTGTGTTAATGACTATTTAAGAACTGCATCCATCTGTTGTAATTTGTTATTTATGCTATAAAAAAAAAAAAAATCGAGGAAATATTACACTTGCTCATTTCTGAGAGGAAGAGAGTAATAGTTTACACAACAGAAATAATTTCTCTGAATGACACAAAGCTATTTTAGGGGTCATGAATTATGTTTCACAATAACAACCAGTATTTAATGTTGAATACTGCACCAATGGGAACATAGGTAACTGTAAATATTTTAATAGTAGATTTAAATGTTTTACAGAAGAAACTAGAATTTATGAAGAAATACCTGTGTACTACCTTACTTATTGCCTAATGTCAACTAAAAATATCCTAGTTATAAATTGTATCTGCATTGGTTTGTACTATCATCTCAGAACTATAAATTAAGAAGAAAAACACTCTGAAGTGCCCACATACATGTACTTTCAAAAAACCCTTTCCCATAATAACCAAGTAAAACAGCTACTAAAAATCAGTGTCATTTTTATTAGCTGAAAAGGGAATTATTTGTTTATATCCATCTTACTGTAATTTTAAGATTTTCTCAAAAACATACAACATTAATGTAAGCAGCATATACTGAGGCATAGTATAATAAACTAAATATTCTTATTTATACTCTGAAGCTCTTGATAAGTGTTAAACCCAAATCTCAGTAAAAGGCAGCTACTTCAAGCAAAACTCAGGCGTTTTCTGTGAAGAGACAGCAGTAGAACACGTGTTTTTTTTATTACTCTACACAGACCACCTTTTCACAGTTATATGACAAAACGTATGTGACAAATAAACTTATATCTCAAAAAAGTCTTGAACACGCATGAACTGGTGTAATATGAACGTTGCCTTTGTGTCTGCTCAAATTTAGTATCAGGAGTTTGTCTCATTACCAAGCTGTAACTTGCTGCCTCCTCCAGCCTTCCAGGACAGCAAAGGCACCCAGCCAACCTTCCAGGACCTCCCCTGTACTTGCCCATGAGGCAGAGCTGTGCTTCCCTTCCAGACGGAGTCTCTGCTTGCTGGTGGGGAGCCAGGCAGCAGAGGATTAACCTCATGGGGAATCATGGTGCAGGCAGAGAAACTGCAAATGGGGGCTACAGTAGGAAGACTTCAGTTAATACGCAAAGTGCAGAGATTTGGCAATGGTCCCTCTATAACGGAGTATCAAGTACTCTAAGCTGTGAGTGAACACACAGCTTGAGGTGACTATTTTTTGGTAACACAATCCTGACTACTCAACCAGGGAGACAGCAGCAGATTAAGACTGACAAGGAAGGCCCCTGACAGAGTTTGAATTGCACTGTCCCAAGAAAAGGATGGGATACAGCTCTTCTGTCCCTGAAATGATATGAGAATATTGTACAAAACATGATGGGGAAACATAGCAGTGATGTGGGATTTTTAAAAATAAACCACAATTTATTTCACAAATCTTGAAGTGCTGCTATTTGAAAATACTCTAAAATAAATACAAATTAGCATTGTCTATACAAAACAGAACACTATACCTGTCTCCGACTTGCTCAGGACTGAAGAATAAGAATAGCTTTGACTGACATAGTCATTGGTACAGCCAACAGAGCCTTCTCTTGGAAGGGGGCCTATAAATCTGTCTTGCACACTGTCTTCTGTTGTACCTGACTCCTCCTGAAAACAAATACACTGATTTTATGCAAAAATTAAATAACTAATTTTTACTGAAGTACATACAAGTTTTAATTCTTTCTCTCATGGTTAAGAACTCAATTTTGCTAAGCGTATCACATGAATTTTACAAAAATTGCAGATATACAGTCATTGTGTAACTAACTGCTGTTCAAATTCCTAACCCCTTGAGAAATCATTCTTCCCATTAATGGAAGTAAATGCCCTTTAGAATACCATATAATCAAACACAGTACTACACTGCATACAATAAGCAAGTTTACTATTTAGCATCTCCTGTGTCTCTCAAGTTTTCTGCTCTGAAATACAGAATGAGATTTTTTCAGATATAAAAATTACAATTCAATATTCTTCCAGAATCACCCCCAAACTCTGATCTTGTGGACATTTAAACGTGGGGGGGTTCCCCTTTTCAGATAATTAAGTCCAAAAAGGCTAATTAGGCCAGCATTATGCTGACATGAGCACTGAGTAATAAATCTTAATACATCACTAGTCTATCCAATCCCTGATTTACATAAACTGCAGCCGTGTTTTTCACTGCATCACGTTTGACAAATAGGAAATTTCAAATATTTTGTGGCAGACAGTTGATTCTAGCAACACTGACAACTCTTCTACATTTTTTTTTCTTAAAGGTAAACTTGGAAGCAGATAACTGCTGTTGATAAAGTACTGCAATTTGAGAATTCCATCTGAGTGGCCTAATATAGCTTTCAAACACCCAAGGAAAAGGATTAGGTATATGATTAAACCTGTGTTAACTTATCTCTAAACATGTCAAAGATTAATTATATAACCTTAGAACATTACTCACAGCAAAGCAAAGCATTACATAAGTATTTGACAAGCATGAATAAAAAGTGACAGCAAATCATTACTAATGGAATTGGTCCTACTCAAGCGAAACCTGTGTAGCGTAGTGTAAAAATAGTCTAGAAGTGTGTTGAGAAGTTCCTGAAGCAGCTTACTGTATGAAATATATAGCCCATTTTTATTTCATTTTCTGATCTTGCAAGAGCAATACAGAGAATATACATGTCTCTTCCCCCCTACACTATAGCTTATGTAGCAAAGACTTTACTTACCAGCATTGTGTGAGGCTGCTCACCATCTTTGTCTGTCAAATGCAGAAAGTTCTTCTTCCCTGGCTCAAAACCAGCATCAAGAATAGTTTTGTCACTGTTCTGATCTATTGGAGTCTGCTAAAAACAAAAATCAAGCACACTTTTTAAAAAAAAAGATCAATATGCAATTAACAGATTCCACCCAAGTACACTGCTTAAAGTAGCTTCTGACAAGTAAGATTAAATGAAAATTATCCAGTATAAACATACTCATCATTAATATTGAAAGAACTTGGGAACAGTTTAAGAAACAGTGTAAATTAGGTGTTGCAGTACAGTGTAATCCTTCAAAGTTGGTTAATCTATTCAGAGTCAAGACAGTAGCGTACAAATTTCTTGCAGAATATCAAACCATTTAGTGTCCTATATAGCTTGCAAACGCTTTTTAAAGAAAAAAATAAGGAATTTCAGCACGCATAGCATGACCTGAAATAAACTAACATATATTTCTTAAGGAATTTTACAAAATTCTCTGGGTGCATCTACAGAAATCATATTAACTAAAACCAACATGGATTTATAATAAAGTACAGAAGTGAAACTAATAATAATTTTTTGTATATAATAAATTCAAATAGGTATAAGAAACACGGAAAATCACTATACAACATGCTTCTGTTAAGAAAACACTTCTCAAAACCACAGGAAACAGGAGATTGATTATCATGGTTGCTATTAAAAATACATATTGATTATGAAAACTAGCATTACATCTGAATGATCATACTAATTTCTTTTGTTTAATGACTCAATACATATATTAAGAGCACAATGAGATATAATACAAAATAGAATTCAGCCAAATCAAAATTGTGGTGTCAGTCTGCTCTGGTGCTCTGGTGTACAGATTTTTTACAGGAATTAAATAAGAACTAGGTTTTCAGGAATTAAACAAGCGCTATGCAATACAAAAATCACTTTTCTGTAATGTGAAGATTTAAATGATTGCTGTCAAGAGGATATAAAAAGCACTTTTGCCATACCGTGTCAATTACATTATCTCCATTTCCCCACATTAAATCAAAAGTTCCATTCACGTAGCCCACTTTTGAAGCCACATCTTCAAACAGCCTTTTAAGTGGTGTGGAAGCTGGCAGGTTCAAGGTAACACGCTCATTCACTGTCTTGGAATTTGTGGTATCTTGTATTATACACAACACCCGGGGTTCCTCAGCAGCACTTTCCACCTGAAATTACAGCAGGCAACAATATTAGTAAAGTTTAGCTGAAAAATCAAAACAAGACATCACTAATAAAACGTAGTATACTTTTACAACCTAAGGATCTTAAAACTGGACTTTTTCTGAAAGCAGATATATGAAAATTAAGAACCTTCCAGTTTTGGAAAACATATAAAAACAAGCTCTGTTTTTATAGGACAAGAAGAAATTTGTATAGGTGGATCACTGTATAGAGAGAGAAACTGCTCAAGTTCAAGAATTTCAGCCAGTAAGGAGAAGACTGCTTCAAAAAAGAAACAGATTTTCAAAGCATCACTTCAAGCTCATATTTTGCTTTGACGTGATCATAAATCCTACTGAGGTAGAAGTATACCTTTTGTGATTTTTAGGAATGCAACCCAGATGATCTGCAAGCTTCCATATAGTCTTGGAAGCTGACTATTAAACAGAAAGTTTTGTAATCAAGCCACCAACTTTCTTCTACTAAATCCACTGCTGCATGAGTCACAAGAAGAAACTCATCTGCCTGAACACAGTAAGAAAATTAACGTTGTCAAATGGCTACTAGACAAAGAAAAGAGATTTTAAACAGCAAGTTTAATGTATCTGAATACAGAAAAGTAATAATCTTGAATGAAGATGGCAATGGAATAGTGACAAAATTTTACAATCCAGGTAAGTCAAAAAAAAAAAAAAGGTATTTTCCCAACACACTGCCACACTAAAAGCCCAGGAAGTCAAAGTATAAGCACAATCAATTAATGTTCTCAATTATCCAGAGTTGTAGAACAATAAGGAATAACTATTATTTAAATACAGGGCACACAATAAAGCATCAGGTCAGTAAAAGCAATAACTAGCCCCCACGGACCCAGACTTTTCAACATGTAACACACAGAAAACATTAGTAATGTCAGAGCACCCAAGTCTCAGTCCATGGCTAAAGGGCACATCATCTAAAAGGGCAAAGATGCATGCATGGCTATCACAATTTTCAGTGGATAAAAACATTAATAACAAGACCTGGGTTCACACTTAAACTGTCAGCCATGTCATAAGCATCTTCTAGAGAATAAAGAACTACACAGATCCAAACAACTTCAGCATCCCTTGTATTTCTACACAACGAGCCTCACAATGCAGATGACCAAAGTGGTATAGTCCTGTAGGACAGCTCTTACATCACCAACCCTTTTAAAAAGGAACAGAAATATTTTAGCTGATACTGCATCCCTTCATTTTACAAAATCTCAAGATCAGCTGACAGTCTTCAAGCAACTATAAAATAAAAATGTTATGATTGCAGCATCTCTTCGTATCATCATCAGAAAAAAGTCAGAGAAGGGCAAATAAAACCACATGCTCCCCAATCTGTATTGTGTTAGTTTGCTTTAGACTGTGATTTTTAAAACCTTTAAGTCCAATTTTTCTAAGTTTACAAAACCTAATGTCCTGTGTAGAAATCTTCATTAACTGCATGGTTAAGATTCAAGGCATCATTTCCAGCAAATCTGCAACACCTTATCTTCATATATTTAATCTTTACTGGACAATTTTAGGTTTATGAACTACTTTCCAAGAACAGAAACAAGACCAGTTCTGAAACATTAACCACACACTAAGAAGAAAACAGAATCTAGAAATCAAAGTAATCTTGACACGCTATATCCTAACTTTCATCCACAGCACCCACAGAGACAAACAGGGCTAGGGCTGGTACTTGAATAGACTAAAATTAAACTAACCAGGTATTACTTCTCCTGGGTCTTTCCTTTATATTTCCCAGCACAGCCTTTTTTTTTTTTTTTTTTTTTGCTACACAAGTAGCACACAATTGGTCTCTTTCATTTTGTGGTTACAAAAAGAAGATGAAGCTCCTTCAGAGGTTTAGTCACTTGATTTTTCTGGAGAAGACAAGCAGCAGCTAAAACCCAATAAACTGGTTAAGATCGACCTACATTTATGACCCAGGTTGCCCAGCAATGGTAGAGGGTGGCTCTGGGTGGAAGCCCACCCTCCTCTTAAGAGGCATTTGATACTATTCATACAGCTTCATCTAGGAAAATGTAAATTAACTCAGATTTAATGATTCCTACAGTAATTTTGTACTCAAAGTACAACTTAACCCTCTACTGTATATGAACATGTCGGGAATACGAGTTCTCCACTGGAGACTCAATTCCTTCTTGTCGTACCGCTTTTACATAACCTACCCCTTAACTCTCCTCCTCTCTGCAGAAGATACCTATAAATTCAACTCCTTCTGCTCACACTTTATCCAATACCTTTGATAGTAAATCAGTTGTGACTTAAATTGGACCTGCTACTGAAAATAATTAGACACCAGTATCTGATGGTAACATTAAGTGAACAAATTATAGAAGATTACAGAAGATTTGCTGGATGTTCCATGTCAGACAAATCCTCTCTTCTTGTTCACAGATGTAATTCTGACAGACTGAACTGGTTTAACTCAAGGTTAGTATAGCAAAGGGTATTAAGCCATCATTCACGCTGCCACTGCTTCAAGACATTCACAGTAAATAGATAAAGCAAAAATAACTTCAGTCCAACTCCATTCATAGCAAGCATTCCCATATACCACCTGAACTATCAGACAACAATGCAAAAATCTTGCTTGTGGCTACTTTACTACAAAACCAGTGTAAAAAGCAATACTGGCCAGTGATAGACCTCTAAACTATTTTGACAATCTGTTATCAATCCAAGCCCAAAAAGTAAACACAAAACTAAATTTTAATCATTACATAATCCTACATATTATGACAGCTACACAACTCTGTTTTTTAATGAAAACCTACAGAGGGACAAAACCCCACACACCAGGGCAAAAGCATACAAACACCTACTCAGTTTGAAGCTTCTACTGTTAAGATTGCATTTAATAAGTACATCACCTTTATATTCAAGAACATGCACTAAAAATTCAATAGCTCATGCTCGTGTTAAGAAATAAACAAAAGCTACAGCATCATGCTGTTACTATGTATCTTGGTTATAATTTTAAAAGAGGATTTCATCTGTCTACCTGTGAAAACTTCTTCTTCATTTCAGCAAAGATACTTTGTCTGCAACTCCAAAACATATCCTATAGCATATAAAAACAAAATTAACAAGTCATAATACTTTAAAATAGTAAATTGACTTTTTTCCATAAAAATATGAGAACATCAAGTTCCCTATTAAGACAAAGTTCAGTGCACACTATTTTAACATGGAAATTATCATAGCAGCAGTGTTACATAAAACATTAGTTAAGTTGTAATAAACCTCAGACTACATTTCATAAAGTATAAAGCATGAGTGGATAAGAAAACGTAAACAACAATTCAAGTTATAATTCCTTCATTATATTAAAAAAAACCCTCCAGACATAGGTAAATGTTCTACCTCAAATGGCTCAAGTGCAAGATTAGCATATAACCCTGTAATTTGGTTTATTATTGGATTTATAAATTATGAAGCTAACCAGTTTTGTATGAAACTGTTCCTTCATGCCAGAATTAATTCCTGTAGGAAATATTAATAAATATGAACCCATTTTGAAGTTACCAGCCGAAGGAAATAAGAGATGAAGTTATTGACTTTTCCTATTCCTAACACTCTTAAAGAAAACTTGCCTTAGTATCTCTGTTGTACCATCAAAAAATGCAACAATAAACATTGCCTGTACAAAACTGCTTTCTGACTATGGACTAACATTGAATTAACTAGTTTCTGAATCTGAAGCATTGCATTTGTATTTTACCAGAAAGGAAAAACAGGAAGTGAGACTGAAGATGCATCAGTGCTCTTTTCCAAATTTTTTCAACTGTGTCCTCAGTCAAGATTATCAAAACATAAAACTGACATAATCTTTGCTGACATGCCCTATTTGCCCCACCAAATGACCTATAAAAATAGCTCAAATTAGACTACTGCATTTAACTTCTCTGCAGGATGACAAGTAAGGTGATAGTTCTTTCTTTGCATACAGTAAACTGAAGTTCCAGTTTTGAAGATTCAATAATCCGAGATTAGTAATATCTAATAAAACGCTACAAAAACCACAGAAAACAAACACTACCACTATTTAAATGTTATGTTGCTTACTAGTTTTACCTGCTCTCAACTGAATGCTACCTTCATTTTGCTAAGGTGAATTAAAGGTTAGTAGACTCCTGGAAGCGTAATTTTGAAACTGCTAATCTAGTATTATTATAGTCATCATGTACATTTCCCTCTGACAAAGACTTAAGTCTTCCAATTTTCCTCATAGTCAGTGTTCCCCAAAAGCCCTCTCTTTAGCCTCAATTCCTGCTCTCCAGAGATGAGCAAGTCCACTCTACACAGGGGCATGTGTAATTTTCTAGTGTGCTATTTTACTTGCAATGAAGGGTGGAAGGGGTGGGCTGGCTCCTGGCATCACCTGAATTGGACAGATATCTATAGGTTCCTTCTTTCATAAAAATGCACTTCCAGTGGGTTCTCAGCTCTTGCTTTCTCAGTAAAATACTGCTAGAAAATTTTCAAGTTATTTCACTCTAAACAAATTCTGAATGGCAGAAGTCGGTTTTCAATATTCCAGGAAACACATCAAACAAAGCAAATTTGCAAGTTATACTCTTCATATGTTATTCGGGAATTTTAGAAGTAACTAAGAGCCTTCAGCTGCTCTCACGAGACAAATCACACTGATGTGTCAATCTTTCAAATGCAGCATCCTCTACTTTTCAGTTAAAGTTTTCACTCTACCACTTTATGAATGTATTTTGTATTATCTACTAGCTCATTTCTACATTTTACAGAAAAGCTCCTTCCACCATAGAATTTATGCTTTAAAGTACAAATTAGAGATCAAAGATCATACTATACATAAAGCTGCCTAAATTTTACACTGATAAAAATTACTCTGGAATTCACCAAACCAATTATTTATTATACTTCACAAAACAGATGACCATATTAACTAAATAGTTCAAGAGTTTCAAAATAACATACACACGGTATTCATAGGTACATACAAAAATAACCTACTGCGTTTTCCTCCAAAAAGATAAAAGCAACTACTCAGGTAGCACACACATCTATATTCTGTACTTGTGCGAAGGCCTCAAAGCTAGATGTGGCTTCTCTGCCGTACTGTGACATAGTATGCACACCACCACTAGCTTAGTAAAATAAGTTACAGACCCTCAACTGGATAAGCATCTAAAAAGGCAAATGTAGACTGCTACTCAAGGCTACAATTTAGCAGAGCATTCTATGATTATTTTACCACAGAAGTCTTCTCAAGCTAGTATTTTGGTCAATAAAGAGTTGAAATTGTAATTTCAAATGTTAACCTTTTAAAATTATTGAAGCACTGATATTGTCATCCCAAGACACTTTTTTTTTCCCCCCCCCCCCCACACACTCTTCCATTTCTAGAAAGGAGATAATGTTCCCAAACCTGCATGTAGAAGGTTTCTGACTATGTATTAGACCAGACTTGCAAAACACTGTAATACAAACATGCAATTAACACACAGGTCTGACATAGGTGGACATTTCAGAGCACCTTTCAACATAAGCATTTATCCCATGTATCTTTCTAAGAAATATTTTATCTCTTCTACATGAAAGATCTGCATCTCTAAGTTGGAGAGCATAAAGCACATTGCAGCACTGAAGTAATTCAAGCTATGATTCTGCAGATACTAACAATGGAAGCATTGTTATTAGTGTCATGGGCAAGACTAGGACATTAGCTTTGACCTTAAAGGTTCTGTATTTGTTGAAAATACAGGAATGAAATAATTACAGTTGTTACTAGATCTGTCAAAGCAATATTCAAATGCAAAACTGTAGCAGTTTTAACATTGCATTTAGATGTGACTTGCTGTTTTTCGGCTTTGAATCACTGAGTTCATTAAAATTCTACAGCAACATTTTACTAACCTCACGAGGACAAACCAATATAAACATGCTTTATTTTTCAAATGACAGATGATTCTCCCCAGATTTTAAGCTCCTGCTTCAGTTCTCTTATAAAATTATTTTCAGAGACTGAAAGTGAAATGTAAAGCTAAACTCAAACTCTACGTAAATTCTACCAAACATTTCCAAATTCCAGCATTTCCAACAGGCAAAAATACTGACAGCATGAATCAGTAAGTAAAATCACAAGTTTTAGGTCAAGAGTTTAAATAATAGATGTGTGAATTTTGACTGCCAGGGAAAATTAATGGCCTACTGAGACTTAAAATGATCACCAGAGAAGTTCCTACACGCCCACACCGTATAAATAATTCTCACAAATCACTGCAATACAGAATAAAGACAAAGAGATCAGTAGCAAGTGGCAATGGCACACATCATGCTTATATTCACAAAATTACTTGGATGATTAAGCCTAAAACAGTAATTCTCAAACTTCATGTAGCTTCAGCAACTTAAGACTACACCACATGAAATTCACACAAGCAACTACTGCCAGTCAAACTTTCGGGTGTACTTTGCTGTGTAATTGATTGGGTGTGCATTTCCAGCAGTTACAAGTATAAAGTGAAATTTGGTAGCTTCAATCACAAAAAAAAGCAGTCTGCATTTGTAACTTTTACTTCTAAGTGCCATTGCATAGAAACATTCAGACATTAATTACAGTTCAACTGAAGAGAAGTTTGTTTCAACTCTTTCTCAGCAATGGCAAATTACTATCAGATCAGGAACTTGAGAAACCACAACAACATTTCAGGAATTCCTTCACCTATTTCAAGATGTCCAACCCATTAAACACCACACTGGATACACGCTGACAGCACTGCATTCTTCACAAAATGTGAAAGCCAAAGACCTTCCAACTACACAGCAAGTGAGGGGAGAATAAATCAGAGCACGCTAGGTTACCATTACCCCTCTAAAAACTCTCTCTTTACCCTGTGCATTTTGACTACAGACTTAAGAGAGTCCTTACAGCCCACAACTCCCTTTTCCTCCCAGCTGGGCTAGTCATGCTGCATGCTTTTTCCCAGCTCAAAGCAGCTCTTTCTACAGAGGCCAGCTTCAATACAGTCAGGTGAGCAGGTCACTCCCCTGGGAAGTAAACAAGGGGTGATAAAGGTCCTCAGAATGAGCAAAGCATTCAGCAGGTGGTCTCCATCACTTTGGACACTGCTACAGTTACTCATCTACTGAAGAAAACAGAAATCAGATTCACATTCGGCTTTACTTTAGAAGACAGAAGCAACTTTTTGAAAGAAGCTTACTAGACTAATTCTGTCAAGAGCATTGTGAACTGTTACTCAACACAAGAGCCTCACTGCAGCCCAGTTTGAGTTAATGAGGGAACAGTACACCTAGAATTCTGTTACAAATGCCTGAACCAAAACATACTTTACAAAGAAGTATTTTATAGTACACTTGTGGCAAACTGAATACACTTTTTAAAAACACTGATCCCAGGAGGACTTAATAAACAGAATCATTTTGAGCTGTTAACTTGATATATCTTCTGTTGGAAAGCTTCCTGAGGCAAAATAATTCTCAACAACTTTTAGGCACAATCATTTAACTTTTAATCTGAGTTTGTGCTATCAGGTTTGTGAGTACATGAATAACATACTTTACCCTCAACTTCAAATTTTTCATTATACCTGGACTGACTTCAGGCAAAATCCAACAACTGTGCTTTGAAGCTAGTGAAATTAAACAGAGGGTTTCTGTCCCATTACTAGTGAGGAAAAAAAAAAAAACTTCACACCGATCCTAAAATACGACCCACATTCAAGAATACATACAAAGACTCTGACTACTTCCATTACTATTGAACCTTCATCCCCCCTCTTTTTTTTTTTTCCCCCTGATATGGGATATCAAGGATTCACAATACTTAGAGAAGACCTTTCAATCTATCCTCTTGACTAGGAACCAGACTGGAAAAACAGGAAGGAAAACTACCAAAAAGGTGTGTACTGGGTCAGGCTGGGGTAGAGGTAATTTTCTTTATAGAAGCCCCTAAGGTGCTGCATTTTAAATCTGTGACTGAAAAAATGCTGGTAACATAATAATGTCTTAACCCTCGCTGAACAGTGTTTGCACAGCCTCGAGGACTTCTCCAATTCTTACTCTGACCCCCAGTGAATAGATTGCGGGGTGTGCAAGATCCTGGGAGGGCTGGTTGCACAAGTATTCACGTGACCCACACTAACCAAAGAGATATTCCATAGCATATAATAACATGTTCAGCAACAAAAGGGAAAACACATTTAGTTAGGTTCCATCTTCACTTGGAAATTGGCTGGGCATTGGTCTACCTGTAGGACATGGTGAGTGATTGCCTTTGCATGCCATGTTTTGTTTGTTTGGGGTTTTTTGTTATGTTTTTCTCTATTCTTCCACTTTTCCTTCACTTATTAAACAATTTTATCTTGACATCTAAGCTTTCTTGCTTTTACTTTTCCCTTTCTCTTCCTCTGTGCCACTGGGGGTGGGAAGTGAGTGAGTGGCTGTATGCTGCATTCTCTCCTAATGGTCTTTTAAATATAGTAAATTAAGGTGATTCAAGATTAATCACTTCCCTTAAAAATCAAACATAGCAATTATCAATAACAAAAGAGTACAAAAATTTCCTGATCATGCCTATAGATCACACAAGAACTCTAACAAAAGTTTCCTGTTATTAAATTAAGGGGTAACAATGAATACATCCACAGTAGTAACAGACTTGAGTTTTAAAATCTAAATAGTTTTCTCTTAACCACTAGACATTTTGAGTATTTCACTCTAAAAGTTGTAATTTCAGTTATCAGATTTTCTCTCACACTATGACCCTGAACTGTTAGTTTCCAAGGGTTTCTGTAACCCAACTAAAATAATTGTCAGAACAAAGTGTAAATGAAGTTCTCTGTATTTGCATACTATATGTCAGCCTCTATATATTCATTACAGTACAAACTTTATATTCAGATCTGAAATAGCCTCATCTTTATACAGGTTCCTTTCATCTGCATCTTTCTCTCTACCTTCTTAACCACCATGCTCCTTGTTTTTCTTTCAAAGAAAATCTGAAAAAGGGGGTTGCAAGAACATCAAGAGACACCTACTACATTTATCTATTAACCTAAAATCACATAATTTATTTCCCGTGGAGAGTCACAGAAACAGTAAATGTGCTTTCACACTTGCCCTCCATTCCTTCAAGTATGAGCTGCCATGAACTGTACTGTAACATTTTCCTACTCCTCTGCTAATAATCTAAAGGACTTTCTACTGGATTTCAGTTATAAATGCAAGGTCAGCATAAAACCAAATTAGAGTCTGAGCAAAAATAACATGAGTTTTCTCTTTTTGGACAATTTTGAAATCAAAGTTTACTTGACTATAAAATCACCAATAGATATGTACGCTATAAAAACTAAATTCTTGTACAGTTTAGAGATTAAAAAAACATGAATATAGGGGTAATTTTTAACTCTTTAATAACTCTCTAATTTTAAACTGTCCACCTGCTGGGAATGATAGGGAGGAGTTGAATAGCAAGATGGGTCAGCAGTGATTCTTTGTGGTTCTTTAGCAATAGTGCACAGAATGAAGTATAAAAGTTAACAACGTAAGCACCCATGAAGCCTGGACATAAACTCTATCTGCAACCACTACCACAAAGGGCTCCAGGGAGAACTCGTAACTCTGAAGCAAAATGTCTCCATAGAAAGTATAGACACAACAAGGTATATATTCAAAAGGACCTAGTTGATTTTTCCATTAACAACTGATGGAAAATATTTTATTTACAAAAAACAGGTACTACTATAAGTTGTTATATCTGCTATTTTTTCCCTCTTTTCCTCCAGTCCCTGTTACTGAGCTCAACACAATAGCTACACCAGTGAGTAAACACACCTGTCTTACTTTAGCTTCTGCAGTACTCTGCCAGACTACTTAAAAAAAGCTATTTATATTTGTTTTCAGACATTATTTACAGTGAAAACTTTCATAGTATTTTAAGTATGTTTCTTACACAGCTTCAAAATTAGAGCATTCATCAATCCTATGGAACTCATACATGCTTCCTCATGTTACCTAAAAGGCTTTCACCACATGTGAATGTGATTGTCAAGAAGATACACCTGAAATGGAGCACAACAAGCAGTTCTAAGGTATACACAGAACTGCCAATCTAAAAATAATCTGTTGTCATTTTTCAGAAGTACCTGAAGTATCCTTGTGGTTAAAATTGCAAAGATTAAATTGAATCAAGTGATTTTTACCAATTTTACCCCTTAATTTATTAAAACATGGCCAACATGTTCTTTTTGGAAGTTATTCTATCTGGCAATGGTGTGCAAGACCATTTGTTCAGTACAAGCTGATTACACGCCAAACACTGCAAAGCCAAAAAAAAAATACTGCACAATTCACCGTGGCTGAAACTCTGATCAAGTTGGTTATGATTTTATCAGAAGACGACTTAGCAGTATTTTCAATTATCAGTTCTTTAGTTACTAGCGGCATTATTTTGAGAATATTTTGTTCAAGTCAAGAAAAATAAAATGCTAAATGTGAGCTCACCTGAAGGTGTATCATATTAATTCTCAAAGGGATAAAGGGTAAAATATCAGCTTTAAGCACCTGCAAAAGGAATCAAAAACTTTTTCAAACCATGTAAGAAGGGTGCATATGTATAGGTAACTCAATTTTTCTAGAGGCATAATTTTCGCACTTAGTTTCTTACATAAAACCCAATATATTCTCGAATACAACAGAAAGAGTGCAGCTGTGACTGGGTATATGGACATCTGTCCATATTTTAGTGCATAACTGTATCAATTGTAATATACTGGAAAAAAGGTTTAAAATAATACCATACACCCTCCAAGCTTAATTCTGACAGGACTAAACCATGTAAATCAAAGGTAACTCAAAGTCAAGGTACAAGTCTATTTCAGTAAATCCCCACAAGTTTTAATCTTTGATATGAATATCAATACATTCTATCAGCAAAAGGAAGTTGGATAATAATGATTTTCATTAGTATTTGTGTGGTAGGACAATTCCTATTTTAAAACTCTGACACAAGGCCACATTGATCTAAATTCACAGGTACTTGAGATTTAACACCAACAGAAAATCGAATTAGAGGACTTTATTTTAAAATGGCAAGAAAGCAAGCACTAGAAAGTTTTGTGTGGTATGTCAAAATTCTGAGTTCAAGAGAATGTAGAATGTAAGACTGACAGATCTTTAAAGTATTCTCTACCTCCAGATAACTACTTCACAGCTTAGGAAAAAGTTCATTACTAGTTTGAGAAACAGTGTGTAGCTGCACAAAAAATATAAGGATTATACTCTACTCTTCTGATTTAGAAACTTTAATCACCAGCGACTCCCAAAACACTAGATAAAACTGTACTTCTTGTTTGAGGTGATGTTCAAAATGTATTATAGCAGAAAAAAAATAAAAGCAATTTGTTATTTAGTTGTCAGATTATTCCACTGAGTAATAACTTTAGCTAGCAGCATTTAAAGACCAAGTACTACCTAAGAGGTAGCGGGTACCTCTCAGGCAAAAACTCATCAGAAGATCTCGCAGTGCTATTGATTATCCTGATCATCTTTCCTATACTACGGATTAAATACCTAGATGTATACAGCAAGGGGAACTAAACTGTGACTGAGAAGCCCAGTGGTTGAACTAAGCTAGATCTTGCATTCTACTCTCACACCTTATTCACCAAACTAAATTACTACTTGAGTATAAATCAGAAAGCATTTGATTGCAAGGAACAAATAACTTGGTGGAATTCTGCGTGGATTTTCTGTTTGTTTTCTAAATTTACCTTCCAGAATACCTGCTCGGTCAATGAAGTAATCAGTTTGTCACAATCATACCTTAACATTTGACAACACAGCACAGGAGAAGGAAAAGCAGGAAAAACTGATACATTACACAAGCTGTAACCACTTGCAGAATCTCTTAATACACAGGAATGGAAGAACAAGGATGTCATCAGCATTGTAAAGAACAGCATCCCTTTACTAAACAGAATTGTAAAATATCTTAATCAGACCCCTGCTCTTCTAATGAAGAGTGATATCCATCAAGAATCTTCTTTTACTTGTTCAATGCAGAAGAATAAAATGGGTTCATTAGTGTAGGGATGAAAAGATTTACATTAGTTAGCTGAGAGAACTCACACTACCTTCTTTAATTTAATGGCAGCAAGTACAAAGCATATGTATATATATTTATTCTGACAGGTGTACTTTAGGTAGTTCATGCTGGAACATGTTGAGAAAGTATCTGCACAGCATTTATTTGATTAGTGGCACAAACAATTCAAAAACCTCATAGCAGACCATATTTTTTTATATTTTGACCAAATCTTTTTATATTCTGACCAATATTCACTAAGTTCCAATACACTTTTCTTGAAAATCAAAGTCCTAGTAAAGTTCACTTACATTACTAGTAAACAAACATATGCATCTAACTTTCTCATCAGTTGTGTTGATTAAAGTGTTTTCTTATTTGCTATATGAGGTAGATTTGCCCAAAGTAAGTTTCAAGTCTACTTTTCCTCTAAGAAACACTGAAAGACATAGAAGTGTTTTCCCTTCTAATAGCACCATTCTCTTATTATTTCCATTATTATCTTACTTATACTATTCCCTCTCCCTCTCCAGGGTTACTGTTTTACTAGATTAACATGGGAAAAATTGATGCCTAATAACAAAGCAATTTTTAAAGAATACACTTTGCATTTACTGCCAGGGTACATTGATGTCCAGTATGTTACACAATGCTTTCTGTTTTACTGGATATAAAAGATGACTGAATTACTTAATTTTAAGATTAATGGAGAAAAGGAACTGAGGATTGAAGGAAGAGGAATGTGGACCAGTTCACACTGAACCCCAGATCTAGTAAACAGCGATTCTCATTGCCCCCACTGTAAGGAATTATTGGTCACACAATTACAGGAACAGTTGGGAAAGCATTAGGCAGTGGTAGGGATGCAAGAACAAATTTCCTAAATGCCTGTATAACTTGGGGAAAGCTCTTAATACAAAAAGAAAACCTAACACTGGGTTATTAGAAACCACTTTCACACATCTGTTCCAAATGAAGAAGAACTTTATGCCAAAGTCATGAGCAAGAGAAAATAACAAGGCCCTGATTACCTGACTTAAGAGATATAGCTGAACCTATGCAAGGTCCAAAAGAAAAATCTTAAGAGGCTAATAAAAGATGTTCCAAGTGCAGCCATGAAACTACTAGTATTTTGTATCCATGAAAACATACTATTACTCTTTACAAAGACTAATTAAAAAAGCCATGCAATATACTTTAAAAACAGCAGTCTGAGCTCTTGTTAGCATACACATATATAAACAAACACAAACCGAAGAATTATAAACAACATAATAGCTCTCTTTCCATTCTTAAAACACAGAGGCTGTTAATCTTACAGATGCCTCCTACTACCGTATCTACCACGGCATCACGTAAGCTTGTAGACAAGAACCAAACTTTTTTCCCCTATCCACTCCTTCAGACGATTAGTCATTGCCTGGATTGGCCTAAAGCAAGGAACATTACATTTCTTCTTGCTCTTTTACACTGAAATGCAAATGAAGAATATGGTTGTATACTCATCTTTAGCAGACATTCATTCATACCCCAGTTAAAACCTTGAAACAGCACAAGACAGTGAGTGATACAAGTGATATTGCTCAGCCCATGGGGAAGGGACAAAAAACCCCCATGAACTGTAATCCTTTACCTACCCCTAAAGGGCAGAACCAAAACTCCAAACACTCTGCTTTGCCTCCAGCTGCTGATAATGGCATAATAGGAATATTTAGAAAGTTGTTGAGAACTCAGAGACCTGAAGAATTCTGTTTAGACATAACTCAGTGTTCTCTGCAATGAGCCTATTAATGAATCTTGGAAGGACTTAACGTGAATGCTATAGTATAACATCTGTTTAACTTCCTATCACTGAAATAAAAATGAGGATATACTGAAAAACTCCAGATGGGCTTAATGCAAATAATTTGTTATTGTATTGTGTTCAGTTTCATTTACTTCCAAAACGCATAAGGGCACAATAAAGAACTTGAGAGAACTTGCTGAGAAAAAGCAACTTCCACTAGCATTATCTATGCACACAGTTTATAGATTTCACACTGTGTGTTTAAGATATCCATATCTACAATAACATGTATTCATCTTCTTCTACCCATACTTCTCCTCCCTACAGACAGAAGTGCATTCAAAATGCTAGTTCAATGAGTCAGTTAAAAATACACATCTGAATCATACGTGTATTCTGAATACAACTTTAAAGCCAACAGGGATACTATTAATACATATAACTAAAGAAACAGCCTCAGCTAGCTGCTTTTTATTAACCACCTTGTCTGTTCCAGTTAACTACAACTAATGCCATAAGGTTTCTTCTGCCAGTATTCTTTATCTCTACGTTGTTTCTTTTCAAAATTAACTATTTAAGTGTATTAGCTACTATCTTCTACCCCAGTCTTATGTTTTGGAGATTTTTTTCTTAAGCAAATATTTAAGCATATTAGCTCCTACACTCCATCCCTAGTTTGAAGACTCTAGAGATTTCACTTTCCTGTGAGAAGACTTAACATAGCCCTTCACACCTTAGGAGTTTAAGAAAGCAAACAAGAGGTAAAGTTACCTTTGTCCTATATATATCCTGTACTTACCTGTACAAAAATTTGTTTCTAAAATTCAGTATTGGTATTTGTTTCACAGTTCTGCTCAAGGATACCATTTAAGGATCAACACCTCATTTTGCTAAACTCTACAAAACTGAAGTCCTTGCCTCACACAGCTTCCCGTAAGAATACACGGTGGGACAGGTAGATGTAACAAACCACCAACATTCAACAAAAAACAACAGGAAGGGTTTGAGTAATTTACCAGAACAGTAAAACTGTCAAAAAAGTTGGGAGAATATCTAAGTGTACCTGTTAAGGAAATAACTTTTCTGCTAATACTACTCTACGAATAACTGTTTCCAAACATTTCACGCCATCTGTTGAAGTCTCCTTTCCCTGAACAGTATCGGTCTTACTTGACACGTGTCATTTGCCTATCGCTGCAGGACAGAGGCTTAGCCTTCCTCTTTCACGCAGGCTCTTATCTTTAGCCTATGGCCAAAACCAAGCCTTCTCCCCTGCTTCTACAGCAGAGGTGAGGGGCCCACAATAAAGGAAACTCAAGTCACCGCTGAGCCGGGCTACATTTTCTCTGCACTCACAGTAGGCTTTACCTCCCGTTTTCTGCAGCGCTTCGTATGGGCGTCGCGGAGGCACGGAGCCGCCGCACAAACAGCGGCCCTTCCAGCTGCCATCGCACGTCGGCCCTTTTCCCTCACCCGAGGACGCCCTCGGACACCCAGAGACCCATCTTGCCGCCGGGGCCTGCTCTCTCCGCTGGCTGCTCAGCTCAGGGCCCTCACTCGGAATCCCCGCTCCCTCCCAGCCCGGAGGCGGGCTGCCCTCCCGGGGAGCTCCGCACAAGACCTCTGACACGGGGAGCGGCCCAGCTCACGGCCAAACATTGACGCCGCCGGCCCGGCCCCAGCCACGCCGCCACGCAGGCCGGTCTCCCCGCATGCCGCGACACAGACAGGTGCAATCCTCCGGCCACCTCCAGGGCCCTGGACAGCCCAGGCTCAGTCCCGGCCTCCTCCTCCCCACACGGAAAAGCCTCCCCTTCTCCGCCGAGCACCACCATTCGCTCCCGCCCCGGTCCCCCGCGGGCCAAGGGCTGCCCGGACCCCTCACAAAGACGGGCCCTCCCGCCCACGGGGCCTCGCAGGGAGACAGCGAAGACGAGCCGAGCCAGGCCGGGCCTCCTCTGGCCCTTCCCTCCCTCCCTCCCCCCCACCTCCGCAACCTCGCTTGGCTCCGGCACCCCGGGCCTCCTGCACGCCGCAGGGGCCGCCGCCACCTCCCCCTGCGGCGCCCAGACCGAAGTTCTCCCGCCCCGACCACGCTGTACCTCACCTCTTTGGGGACAAGCTGGTTCTCCTCGCTGGGCACCATGGCCGGCGGCGCGGCGCTAAGCCCGCAGCAGGCTGAGCCGAGCGTCGTCGTCAGCAGCGGGAGGCGGGGGGACGCCAGCGGCTCAGCCTCCTCCGCCACCACCACCCCAGCCGGCGAGGGCAGCGCCGCAGCCCCGCCCCCTCCGCCGCCACCAATCAATGGGGAAAGTGGCTGCCGGCTCTCGCGAGAGCGAGGTCTCGTCTGCCGGGGCGCGTCGCGCCGTCGTGCTTGCCTTCGTCTGGGTGCCGCTCCCGGTCGTGGGGAGTTGTTGACTGAGTACGAGAAGCGGTGTAGGAGACACAGCTTGTAACCCTCCCAGGCGGTCAGGGCAGAGCCGCACCATCCCGTCCTGCAGGCCGTAAATGGCCCTGACTGTGGCGCCCCCCCCCCGTCCCAGAGAGCAGCGGTGGGAGACGCTGTCCGGGGCGGGGAGGGCGGTTACAGGCCTCAGGGCAGGCCGGGGCAAGGGGGCTGCAGCTGCTGTTTGTCTCCTCGCCCCGACCGTGGCGGTACAGTGTGCCCTCCGAGCGGCAGAGACCCAGGCTTGTGGCATCCGTGAGAGAGAGTAGCAAGTGAATAAAACTGAGTGGTAGTAGGTAAGCGAGGAGGAAGCGTGTGCAGGGGTTATAGCCTGCAGGTGCGGCAGATAGCTTATCAGGGCCTGCCGCCGGCAGGGGGGCCTTGGCCGCCTCTAAGAGCAGGGCTGGTCAGCCGCGCTGTCTCTCTGCTCTGGTGCTGGACCTCTGTCCTGAGGTAACGGGAGGCGCAGGAGCCAGCCAGCCAGCCCGCCCGCCCGCCCACCCCTCTACTGCGAAGGCCTGCTTTCCTTCACACAGCTTCCCCACTCTGCCGCCTGTGAGGTATCCTTGCCAGAGCCGGGGGTGGACACAGGCTGCGGTTTCAGTGCGTTTTGCTCACCTTTTTTCCCTTCACACCTGGATATGACTTCTTGGTTCTTACTCATGGGGTTAGTAAACACAACCGGACCCACTAACGTGGTTATTCTTTGAAGTCAGTGTGAAGTTAAGCATGTGTTTGCTTCTCTGTAAATTTAGGGTTAATAGTTCATTTTCAAATGCAAGGCTCTTCCTGTGGCATCACTTAATTGTTGATATTTGTCTACAACAAGCTTAAATAGTTTTTTTGTGCCACCTGAGGCACACTGGAAGCCAAATACTAATGACTAGAATGCACATTAGTAGAGTAGTAATTAATGTCTACTTCACTGCAAAATAGTTTTTAAGTGAAAAACATTCTACTTAGCTAATGAAGAAGACTGGTACGTGGTACTTGTACGTTTTTGTACAACTATTTTTCTTATTTTAGTGTCCTCTTGTGGAAAAATGCAGAATTGAGGACACATTTGGGTTTTGTGACCAAGAATCTTTGTGTTTTGGAGTAATTTTTGAAAACCATTGCAGTGCAGGTTATTGGAAATCTGTTGTGAATATTTAGTAAGATTTAATTACCACTTCTCCCTTTTCATGTTTAAAGTATGTAACTTGTCCAGTTCCTCTCTGTCACCCTGCTTTCTCAAAGAAGAGATAAGTAGCATGTTTTGGAGTCAGGATATGTTATTACTATTTATATTAGTATAGAATTTTAACAGTTTAAAAAAGGCTTCAAAGTAGTCATTTCTGTGAATAACACATCAGTAATGTAATTTTCATCTTTCAAGTGTGCTGTGGTAGGTGCTAAGTTTCTTTTTTTTTTTTTTCCCTAGTTCTGCTCCTTGAACTAAGCACAGAAATCCCCTCATTGAAAACTTATTCAAAGCAGTTTTTAAGGTCAGGAGGTTCTTTGAGACAGGAGCTCCTGCCCTCTAGTTTTAAAATATGTTGCACCTGAAAGCCTCTCACCTTAGATATTTTAGCTCTAATATGATGAAATCAAGCATCATGGAACTTCCAAATCCCTTGCTTTTAAAGATACTTTTATGTTAAGCACAGGGTTATGTAGACCTACCCTCTGCAAGAGGGAAAAGTATGAGAAATAGTTGAGATTTTTAATAAGAAAGACAGTATGGAATAACCTCATGTCTTTTAGGAAAGAGGTTTTTTATTAATGCTAATCAACTATGTTGTTCATTAAAAGGTTTGGGATTTAGTTGGGTGTTTTTTTTGAGGGGGACTTATATAAAAATCTCAGTGTGATAAAAGGTATAATTACAGAAGAAATTAAAAATTATGTCAATGTTTGTAGATATTTGAATAAGCACAGCTGCCTAGTGATCTTCTGTTGACAAGTGGTGTACAAAGATCCATGAGATTAACAAGCAAGTACTTGAGTTGAAGAGCCAGAAAAGAGACATAAGCTTGCAGCAGAAGGTGATGCAACCCTCAAAGCGCTGGCTGGGAGCCTCCAGTGGTGGTATGTGACTGATGAGCCTGGTGTTACCTTTTTTTCCACTTTTTTGGGGACACACACGCACCCCAAAACCTTTGGAACTTGGGGGATTCTTCCTCTGTTTTGTAAGGAATCCAGAATTCAGGAATGAGAAGCTTTCAGAGATGTTACTTTTGAAAGTTCTTTTGACTTGCTAAAGTGTTATGTACTTAACAGTGGTTTTTTTGGCTGCCATTTGTGCTTAACAAGGGGCAAAGCTACGGGACTCAGTGACTTCAATTAAAAATATTGTTCTAGTGGGATAAAGAGGTAGCTACCAAAAATATGTACCTACTAGATAAGAATCAGGACTTTGTTTTTTAAAGAAATACTCTTTTAGATCCTCCTGCCAACCTTTAAAACTGTGCAAACATCTAGTGCAGCCTGTGTGCATGAAACATCTTTAATGGAGTAATAATCTCTAGTTAATAATTAAATCTCCAGGAGCTTTTGTAATTTGTAGATGCTACAGTATCTAGTCTCTTTATGTGAGACTTCTTAAACAGGAATATTCAGAATTTGAGATTCATGAAGGGAATCCTAATCTTACGTAAAGACAGATTTAACATACCACAGGTTTAACTTGTTATTAGTGTGAAGAAGGGAAATTGATATCTCAAAATATAAATGATGCTGAATTTGCAGTTACAGGTAAATTTCTTAGGCTGTTGTCAAACTATTTTTCAGAGATGAGATGTTCATTAATGAGAGTCACAGGTGCTGAAGTGTGTTAGTTTTCAGTCAATGACACTTGGCTAGTTTTAGTCAGTACAGTATTTACCGTACTAATGTATGCATTGTATTAATGGAAATGTAGTTATGCAACATGGGTATGGTAGAGTAAATAGAGGGAGAGTAAATATGAGAGATTATGAACTTTTAAATTAGCCTGTGGGAATGGGATACCTCCCCTCCTCTGCAGCCTCTTTAAAAATTATGCTTTAGTAATTTCTCCTTCTCTGTAAGAATTCATTCACTCTTGTCCTGACATCCATATCCAAGATTTGGCAAATAATGTACGAAGTTTTAAAAATGGAATGGAGTGCTGCCATCTAGCTCTTTCATCTGCACAGCTATGTGCTAAGAACTCTAGGGGTGCAAAAATATTACAAAAACAGGTAAATGTCAGAATACAAACAGCTGTTGTCTTTCCCAAAGCAATATTATCCTACTTGTTTGAAATAGAAATCCTGTGTAAAGAGGATTGTGTAGACTAATACCATTGATTTGGGATGCCTTCTCTGAAACACTTCAGTTTTGATATTTCAAATAGGGTTGGTGAGAGATCCATTTTCTGTTTCAGAGTTTGGTGGGTGTATTGTAAAGCCAGCATTGCAATGCTTGTTTTCTTCTGTGTTGTTTTGTTAAAAACAAACAAACAAACCCCCTCAAACCTGCAGTTTGCAACCCTTGGCAAGTTGCTGATGAATTATCAAAATGACATAGCCATTCTGTATTTGTCAGCAGTAGAAACGTAGCTAGTGCTGATGCAGTGTTCTTTTAGAGCTCTTCTGCATTGTCAGCACTTGAAGGAAAACGAGCTGAAGGCCTTTCCCCTTCAAACTTTGGCAAGTCCATGTCTACTGATAAAGGAAGAGATGTGTGAAAGTTCAGGATATCACAATACAGCAGTTCATTGCACTGCTGGTTACTTTGCTGTTTAAGCCTAAGTGACTTTTCTGGAATTGCACGGGGAATTTTGAAGCATTTATCTGAAAATCTGCATGCTACTGACTGCGCCTTCCAGTCCTTGCAACAAGTTAAAAAAATAAATTAGTAAATTTGGCCCTTATATGGATGGAGTGAAGGTAGGGTGAGAGGAGAACAGGGGACAATTACTAGGGAGAAGAAGTAGAATTAATACAAAGTAAAGAAGGGAAAATTATAGAATTCTGCATCTTTAAAGGTGCTTTTTGCTAGATTTTCCTTTCTTTGATCTTAGCTCTGTAAATATGAAGCAGGCCAGTAAAAGGCTGAAGAGCAAATTAAGATCTTTAAAAAGGGAACACTGATTATTTTTAATTCTTCTGTAACTTGTTAGAAGGGGGCTTTTCTATTTTAGCAATTTAGGCTGTTTCTTGAACGTGTTAAGTGCTAGAATCAAGTTACTAATTTAAAGATAAGGAATCGTTAAATAATTTTGTATGATCTATATCTTAAAAAAGAGAGCTATTATAGTCTTCCATGTCTAAAGAAATGTATGCAGAATTTTAGGAAATAGAAAAATCAATTTTTAAGAGTTGAGAATGCTGTGGGAAATAAAAACTTTTAATGAGAGATTTACTATTTGTGAAGTATTTGTTTGCTTTAGAAAGACCATTGTAGTAGGTCTTGTAGGTCTAGTAGGTAGGTAAGCAGCCCTCTGAAGTTGAACTTCACGAAGATTAGGAAAAAAACTCAGTTTTAAGGTCAGTGCTAAACATTGTGTTCTGCTGTTCCTGAATAGTATTTTCTGCTATAATCTTTATGAGCATACAAGTGCATTTCTGACATGGTAATTCATGCTAAGACCTTTGTAATCAAAACCAGTAGGGGATTATTTTAATTAATTATAAATTAGCAGACAAGATTCATTGACATTTTTGTTAAACATTATCTTTTTACTCTGTTTTCAAGACACTAAGTGTTAAGTTATTATCCTAGGAAGTTACTTATTCTTTTCCATGATAGCATTAAACTTACGTATGAATTCCCAAAGGAGTTTGAAGCTGAAATTACAGTTGTAAAGAGAAATAGAAATACTGCAGAGTGTTTTGCAAGACCATGAATTCCATTAACCCTGAATTCTTTTATCAGCTTGACTTATGATTTTGAACATTGTATACTTAAAACTACAGAGCAGTTCTACCATTAGTAGTCTAAACACACCACAGATCCAGGGTGTTTGACCTCTTGATGCACTTGTCGAAACTTTCCTGGTGTAGCTGGGAGTAAAACACAGGCACTAGCAGGACAACTTCCACTTTCTACAGTGAGAGTTTGGAAACAGATGTTGGCTGGTATTTTGTAGAGTTTGTGAAATCCAAGCAAATATCTCATGGAGTTTGCTGTTTTAGGCTCATGGCCAGGCTGCAACTTGTCTATCTAAAACATATGCACTAGCTTGGAAATCTACTGTCTTTTTTAAATGTGCAGACTATTAGACTGCACTGCATACATCTGTTCTGGAATATGGGCTAGTGTGTTATCTTACTCCCTCCTCTAAGGCTAGGGGGTGGCGAGGTGGGAGAGGCATCTCTATGCACAGCAATGGCTTACCTATGACAAAGCAAGAAGAAAGGAGAGTTGCCTTGAATGCATACTGTGATGATAATGTCAGTCACCGGAATGGTTCAGTTATTTCAGAGGCTCAAAAAAAGCTCACAGTGACATAATCGGTATATTTTAAAACACTGAATTAACACGTGTCGCACATGAGGAATTGCTGTTGGAGAGTCACTGTAGGAGTGCAAAGGCAGTGCTAAATAAGACTATGGTACGTGCAAAAATAACAGTAGCTTCACATGGGGCTGCACTCACTAGGGACACTGGAAGTATTTATAGCTGCCCTTGGGTCCAGCGGAGTTAAATAGTTCAGGTTTGCATCAGGGGTTCCCAGTCACTCTTCAGATTAAATCTGGTGACATTTAATATTACAAGCAATTGCTAATTATACTGCTTACAGCTCTTCGGGCAAGGAGGAAGTGGTTTCCCAACCTCAGCAAGCCCTAGCACACAGGGATCATTCCTTCATTCTGAATTTACTTTCCTGGGTGTCCTTCCCCTGGATAAAACATGTTTTCTTCATCTTTTCTTTGTAAGGTGTCATGATTATCACTGTAAAGCAGTAGCTCGCAGCTGCGTGGCCTTCACCCCATCCCCTTACTGAGGAGAGGGAACAAAGTGCAGCAGTTGGCATCTTTTGAATGTGCTGTCTCATGGTTTTGAGTGCTAGGGCAGTACCTGCAGCAGGATCTGTGCCCTTGGCTGCCTTGTGGTGTGGTCTGCCTTTGGTCTCTCTGCACAGCTCAGGAGTAGAGACCTGCCAGCCTTCTCTGCTGGGACAGGGGCAGAAGGCAGGAGGGTGCTGTCACCTCGCTTCCCATTTCTCCGTGAAAGTTGCTTACTGACAGTGCTTGACACCACTCTTTCTGCTTTGCTCTGTGCCTTCACTCATCATTTTCTTCCACTGGTGATGGGAGGAACTTTGTATTCTGAGTATTGGGGTGGGCTGGGTTATTTTATAACTGCTTTAGGATTGCTAGGGGGAGGGGAGTCATTGTCCTTCATCTGTGGTCATTGCTTGTGTCAGGACTCCCTCCTGTCCATTGCAGGAGGGCCATGTGTCTGCAGCCCTGTAGCTTCCTGCTTGTGCAGTCTGCATAGCATAGCAAACATTGCGTCCTGACAATGGTAGGGGCTCAGAGTGTCCTGCAATGAGAAGTCTCCAAAGTGGCTTTTACATAGTATGTGCATAGCTGTTGGGAGGCTTGGTCTAAGACCTGCTGCTGGCTCTGTGGTTCTCTGAGCTCAACCTTGTCCTTGTTTTGCAACAGGCTGTCCCTTGAACATCTGCAGCTTTCTTGGGCTTTAAGGACTAGCCTGCTGTGGGAGTTGCTCAGCTCTTTCTTGCATGAATTAATGTAGCTTTACCTTTAGCAGCAGCAAAGGGAGCTGCCAGAGGTCTTACATAGCGTTTAAAATGTCAGCTGCCAGTCTAGAGCAACTGCCAGCACTGGAGCTCTGGCAGAGGGAATGCTGTCACAGGGTGAATGCGGGGAATGTCAGTGTGGACACAACATGAGTCAGACTGGGCAAGGACTTGTGTGCAGAGTATCCTGATGTTGGTAAAACGCCCTTTGAAATCTCCCAGCAAGTTGTCTCCTGCGTTGCTTGGGTTATATATAAGGAAATGCTACTGGTTCTTAACTGTTGTCTTGTAGTCAAACCAGACTCTGAGTAGCCTGTTCAGAGTGCAGGGTCTGCATTGATAAAGTAATCCTGCGGAACTGGTAGTCTCTCTTCTGGGTGAAAGATTATTTAGTGAGAGTCTTAAGAAAGAATGTAGTTTCTAAAAGCAGTAATTTTGTTCATATGTATCTCAATTTTAAGGGTTTTTAAATTGACTTTTTCTTTTAAATGTTTGGAGTTCATGTGTTGGTTAGACTGAATTTTGGGAAAACATGGGAAAAATAATTTAAAAATTTCCTAACTGCTGTCCTTGCTTGTCATCATTGTTTTTGTGGGAAGATGCCTCTGGAGAGCAGATGAGTTTATTCAGCATTTTGGTTAGAAGGCTTGACTGCAGAACTCAGAAATGAGTGAATATTTATGCTAATTTGAATCTGCTATTTGCTGTGAGCACAGGAAGTAAATTTCTTTTTACACTGTTACTTCTTGCATTGAGTTGTGCCAGCCATTATAAGGTAGATGGATACCCATTTGCCTATCACCTGTGATTTAAACCAGTCTTGTTAATTGGGCCTGTTGGATGTAAGCATGTCCAGCAGAGATGCCCAGAGAGGTAAAGACAAGTTCCAGATTATTTGAATTGGATCCAGATCCGTTCATGAGACTTAGCTCTTCAGCAGAGGGTTCTTTTATGTGGTGATGTTAAAGGAAGAGGGCTCACTGGGATTTTCTGTGTGGCTGGTTAGTAATGTAGGGTGCATCCATGGAATGCAGGCGTGTGTGAATTAGAAGGGTCTCAATGCCAGGCTCATAATAGGCTGGGTGCTGTAGTATTTACCACAGTGTTTCACATACAAGATTAACCTGTGCCCTTCCCTGCACTGAAAATGTGTGCCTTTCATGCCCTATGCCTTTGCATATATGCTGGTTTTATGTCTCTTATGGGGATAAAAGATTGACATTAAGCAGCCCAAACCAATTTTAAATACTAACAGGCATATAGAACTGTGGTTTTGATACCATCAGTAATGGAAATACTTACTGGAAACCAAATTCCAGAGTTGCTGATGGGAATGCTGTCTACCAAGGTAAGTGAACCAAAAGCATCCATGAACTTTTTGATGTTCTGGGTTTACTTCTACATGCAGGAAAACTTGCATGTATAATAAAGCCCCCATCCTATTCTGCATCCAAGATCTGGGTTGTATTGCGGATTTTTTTCTTAAGTCTAGGAGGGTTTCTGAAATGGGGAAAATGCAAGCCTCACATCATCAGAGGGTTATCATCAAAATGGCCCAAGAAGTTATAAACAAAGAGAATAGTCATATTTATCTTTTAGATTTTTTGTCTGTTCTGCCCACTGAATTCTAGGAAAAATAAAAGCCTGACTGTAACATACTTTTCTCACTGCAAAATTTTGGTAATACCCTGATAATCGTACAGTCTGGTCTTCCCTATTTTATTGCTACTCCTTCAGCCTCTCCGTGTTCTTGCTGGTCCCAGACTTTTTCAAAGACAGGCAGAAACTACAGTGGGCTGTCTTGTTAATCTGCCTTTTGTATTCCCATGTTATTTATTTTCATGTCTTTGAACTTATTCAGGATGGCACTAATGTAGTATACATGCTTCAGGCATGAAGAGGTTAATGAAGCTTTAACTAACTCATAAAAACATTCATGTTCTTGGCAGCATTGGGATGGTAGTTATTGCCTGCAGTCACATAGAAGGACTATTATCCTTTTTGTTTGCCACATTTCTGTACAGCCAAACTAGATTGAACAGAATCTTTAGGGTCCTTTTGCAAGTTCCTCAGCAGTAATAGTAATTTAATGGTGCCTCTTTTGAAAAAATGAAAGGGAAACTTTTAGTAAACAGTTAATCAAACCAAGAATTATTATGTCAAAATTAATAAAATAATGAAAAGGTGTTTTGAAGATGCTTTTGTGAATTAATTTTTGGAACTAAGAAATTCATGGCATAAGAAACAATTCTCAAAGCCCCACTGCGTTGGATTCTGATTCCTTGGCTGCTTAAGCCATGGCTTTACCTTGGAATGAAGTAACTAGCTTGCTTTTTGGTTTTTTTACTTTGAGGATGTGGAAAAAATGAAAGCAGTGGGTTTCCAAGTGAAAGCCTGGACAGGCTATTTTTTAAATCCCCAATGGAAGTGAGGATTTTGGGAAATTTCAGAGTAATTACTAGTTACTTGTGCTGCACTGGCTATTTCAAATCCATCATGTGACTGAGAATGATGATGCTCAATGCACTTGGATTGCTTAATGACTTCTTTCTAGGCAATGTTACGTTTTAAAACAGCAGTTAAATAAGGTGGTGTTTCAACCACAGAGTTAGTTTGGTACAAACATGCAGTATGAAGAAATTTTGTTAAAACCGTAATACCTGTGAGACATTCACAGGCAGAACTAAAGAGCTAGAGACGAAGTAAAATAAACGAGCCAGTGTTTCTTATGCATTACTCACTTCATCTGTATAAAGTCTTGAGATGTGAGAAGTCTGATTTCGAATACGTGTTTATGTTATTTGGTGCTGTCGTTCCCATGACTATTTGCTTGTGTTCATTTCAGGAGTTGATAACTGTTATTGTTAAATGCATAAGATTTTTAATGGATCTGAGTGTTGCTGCAGCCTTAAATCTTGGAAACAGCTGAGATTTATGATTTTGAAGTATCCACTTACATTTCACTGGCTGTTTTGCATTTTCTTACATTTTTAAGGGGAGGTGTGCTTTTACTTATTATATGCTACTTTTTATTTATTAATATTGACTATTACTACCTAGCAAACATATCGTGTCATAGCTGAAGTACCTAAACTTAGAGGTTTGTATCAAGTGTGCCAATCCTGAGATAATTAGGGTGTGGATAAGTGCTGAACCCAGAGAAGGAATGCTCTGTTTTTTACATCTTTTCTACTAGATGTAAACTAGATGTATCTATGCATTGATAGAAGCTAGATGTTAGAATCTTGTTGTGAAATATTAACTGCAGCATCATGTCCTTTTATTTCTTTGAATTTATAACATGTCTTAATCTTGGTTAAAAAAACCCAAACAACTTAAGATTTTCTTGAGAGCACAATTAGACCTCCTTCTACCACTAAGAGGCATGATGTGAGTAGATTAACATCTCTCTGTGCTTGCAGACAGACTATTTTAATTTTAATAGTATGCTCTGATGTCGTATTAGCAGTGTTTCCTTGTGTTTAGTGAACATTATATAATCAAAAAGCATCTGAAAAGAATATGGGAATTTCAGGTATGGGAACAGCATGACATATCTGCCTGTGAACAGTAGACTTTACTACGCATGATGTAATGAATGACATTTAAAATTTTGCAAGTTACTCTATATACTACTTCTTTTTCACATCAATTTCAAGACTTTTTTCTTAATCTCTCCCAGTTAAACCTGAAAGAAGGAACAAAACTTGCTTATTTTTTGTAAATTTGAAGCTTAGCTTGATAGAGAACCCTCCAGAAAAGGACATGTAAAAGTGAAAGGCAAATCCAAAAAGCTTGGAAAAGAATGGGAGACAAAGGGAGAAGAAAAGAAAATTCAATCTAATCTCTATGAAATAAAAGAGAACCTGGATACATGCAGGGGGTGCATGAGTAGCCATGACACTGATCGTAAAAGGAATAAACATCTTTAAAAAAACAAACATGATACAGTCCAGCTGCTTTTTTGTGTGTTTCTTTTTGTATCCAAAGAGATTCTGGAAAAAGCCAAAACACTTCTCCATGGGACTTCACAGGAAAGAAGGCAAAAGTAGATGCTGATAATTAAGAAAACTTTTGATAAGACAGTCTACTATATTATAAAGGAGCTAAAACATTAAGTTGAGCAAAACCATCTCTGCCTCCTTTCTTTATCACAACAGTCCTTTGTTGCTGAGACAACTGAACCTAATGTACTGAATCACAGAGGCAGCTCTAGGTCTTAAACACCTTGCAAGCAGGAGATTGAAGATTCTGCTGTGAGCTGTTTTGGTGGTGGAATCGGAGTGGGATTTGAGAAGAACAGGAAACTACATAAGGATGTCTCTGTTGGTTGTTTACAAGTAGCCAATGCCACAGGAATAAACAGCTGTACTGGCAGTACAGTGTCTCTTTTGTCACATAATCTAGCAGCACTGGAGGTGAAAACTTAAAGCTTGTGCCATGAATTCAGTGAAGGAAGCCTAAGAGATAATAGAGCTTGTCATATGACTTTGAAAACTGAAGCAATATGCAGATAATAGACAAGAACTGTTTGAATCCAGAAGTTGTTTTTGCCAGTATCACTCCAGATACAACCCAGTTACCTCAGCCACTCCTCACAGAACTTGTTCTCTAGACCCTTCACCAGCTTTGTTTTTCTTCTCTGGACATGCTCCAGCACCTCAGTGTCCTTCCTGTAGTGAGGAGCCTTAAACTGGACACAGTACTCAAGGTGCAGCCTCACCAGTGCTGAGTACAGGGGTAAAATTACTGCCCTCTTCTTCCTGGACACACTATTGCCGATACAAGCCAGGATGCTGTTGGCCTTCTTGGCCACCTGAGCACTCTCCTGGCTCATATTCACCTGGCTGTTGACCAACACCCCCAGGTTCTTTTCCAACAGTTTCCAGCCACTCCTCCCCAAGTGTGCAGGACCCAGCACTTGGCCATACAACTGGTCTTGGCCCATCAATCCAGCCTGTCCAGATCCCTCTGCCTCCTGACCTTCAAGCAGTTTGACACAACCACCTAACTTAGCGTCATCTGCAAAGTTACTGAGAGAGCACTCCATCCCCTCATCCAGATCATGGATAAAGATGTTGTTAAAGAGAACAGTACCTGAACTAGCAAGGCAGTACTGAAAGGGGTTAACATCCTTCTTTGACAACAGTGAAAGTGAGAGTTGTTTACAAGTTGAGCATAAAAGGAATTGGTTAAATACTGATGGCAGAAGTGTTCCTAATTAAACAGGTAAAGTGAAGATAACATGCAGGAAATAGAGAGGGCAAGAGAAGACATTTTTTAATTTGGGAGAATTGCTATCAAAGTGCACAAAAGGTGCTGGCATTCTTACATTTCTATTCTACTCAATTCCACTGTGCCAACTTACCTGCTTGCTATTTTTATCTACTTTTTATAGAGTTCTTATGTAGATATAGTATTTTATATTTCTTATGTAGTATGTAGAGATAGTTTTTTATGTTTCTTATGTAGCAGTATTTTCAGAGTAGAAATTCTTTCTTTGTTCAGTTAGCACTTAACATACTGAAATTTGGATGTTTAGATATTCCTATAAGAAGTTTAATGACTTCAAGGATTTATTCCTCTATTTTTTTCTAAGTAGTCATTAAACTATTCTTCAAAAGCAACGTTCTGGGAAGGACTGCTATTTATTCCTTATTTTTTAATGGAGACTTTGCAATTAATTTGGTAGCACTTTGAAGTGAACAGTCAGAAGGATGAGATCTCAGTTAAAAGCAAAGGACCATCCAGATGGTCTTTTCAGCATGAAGTCACTTAGGTGTTTCCATTTAATTTTTGTGGGACTGAACCAGGTACAGGGACTGGACAAGAGTATTATAAGGGCATTTCTTTATCATCTCTTCCTATACTCCAATTTCTAAAATATGCAGGGTACATGTATGTTTTAGTTCAGATCAGGAATGTGCTTTTGGAGTAAATCTCCTAGTTATTACAATTTACTTTTGTCTACCTCACTTCAAGCAGTCACTTCGAATGCATTCATTCTACAGACCTTCCCTTGATGAGTTGCCCTACCTGCAGATTCCCTGCTCTTATGGAAGTTCTGCAAGGGATATTCTACATTCCCCAAAATGCAAAGTAATAGGGGATTCCTTTTTCCTTTGCTTCTGTTGTAAAACCTTTCTACAGTTTTTGGCTCCTCTGTCATTATTTTGCTGTGTGTATGCAAAATACTTACTTGCTGTGCAGATGTATTTACTACAGCTAGGAATGGTAACCAAGGAAGAAATTAATGAAGTGGTTCAATATGCAGTAAAAGGTTAAAGTATGAAAAATGGTTCAAGTGAATGTCATTTATTCTCAAGATCAATGTTGTTGAGCAGCCTAGTGGTCAAAAATATAAATTGTCTTTTTGGTGGTTTTTTTTAACTTTTTATTTTCTTTTTATTAATGTGTGTTGCTTCTCTTAAATCTCATTTTCAGCAAATAATGTTCTTTTTAGCAGTGTTTACTGGTTGTGTGTAGCATTAACAGTTGTGGACATATTCAAGGGAATCTATAAGAAAAGATCTCTTTAAAAGCCTCATTTTAGCTAAGTAGTTATTCTTTACTTGATGTTTGCAATACATTAAACTATACCTGCGAAGTGAAATAATTAGTATTTTAACAGTTCTTTGAGGGAGGACCAACTGTACTCTGAATAGATCAAATTCCTTAGTTTTTTGTTCAGGAAATAATTTCTTTTCAGAAACTCTCATGGAGATGCTTCTTAGAATTCTGCATTTCTTACCATACTCTTACAAACGGCTAAAAATAGTTTCAACATGCACAATACATCAAGTAATAGATGTATGGAAAATTCTTACTATGGTATTCTCAAAATGCACTTTGTGAATCTGTTGGAATAAGATGTGTCATATTTAGTCATGGTTAAGGATGAGCAAGTAGCTGTATCTTAAATTATATGGATATTTTAAATTGCTGAATTAAGCTGCTGAAAAATGCTTAGAAACATTCTCCTCATCAAAGGATTCAGAGGCTGTTACCCATGAATCCAAGACAACTTTGCAGAGGGAGGAGAAGCACAGCATATTCTAATCTCTCCTTAACACAATTTGTTTTAGGCGGTGGTTTCAGGTTGAATAAATAACCAAATACAGAATTTAGAAACCCCAGATACCTTAAGCACATTGAATTAAAAAAATTAGGGGGCATTGCTGCAGTGAATAGAAGGCAGTATTTTACAGAGGAGTGGGTAGAATAATGGCTCTTGGTTCAGTGTAAGACGAGATCCAGCTGCTAATTCAAACAACAAAACCCTTTTCAAATTACATAGGGCCAGATTTTCTAGTTTAGTTTCCCAGTCAAGAACTCCTGTTTGGGAAGCCTAGGGTGGAATTTTCCCTCCTCTACCCAGTCTTCTGTAGGAGCAGGGAAGTAGAACAAGGTGTTCTTGGCTCACATGATGCATGCTGGGGTGATGATACCAGTTAATAAATGTGTTACACCTAGTTTTCAACTAGAAAGTGCCAAAATGTCTGATAATTGAGGCTGTAGTGCCTTTCCTTCAGAGATACCAAAGCATTTTACATTTGCATAAGTAACTGTGTTACTCAAATACACATAACAAGATGGTGTTTTATACTGTTTTTCAAAGTAATAAATGAAGACCCGGAGATGTAACAGACTGTGACAAAGCAAGAATCAAACCTGACATTATGTAGCAATGATGGAAACCTGTAGTCCTCTGTCTACTAGCCAGTTGCTTCAACTGGAAAGTAACAGCTTAATTTTAGTAACACCTGCAAGGAATTGTTTTAATAACTGCCTGTAATATCTTGTAACAAATGTACATATTAGGAGAGTGGAGATGTTACTGTCTGTAGCTACAACTGTAAACCCAAATAGCATGAAGCTGATTTCTGATGTGAGGGGTTTGCAGGCAGTCATGGATCTTGCAACCAGGAAAAGCAGGTGATATTTTTTCTAGCATCACAGGAAATCTTTAGACATGCTAATAAAATTATTTTTAGGAATATTCCTAGGTGGAAGTTGAATATGAATCCAGACTCTATGGCATATAGTCATTGTAACATAGATTTTCTTATTACTTCCACTGATAAAATGAAACATTTTAAAATTTTATTTTCTGCATTACACATTTTAAACATGGAAATGGAAGATCAAAGTATTCCATTCACAAAGGTGAAGTCAGAACATTACAGCTACTTTATTTTGGTTTTTTTGTTTCAAAACAGATTCCTGCTGAGCGTGTGTAACATTTGTTGAAGTGACGGTTTCACCTGTAAAAGCCTTGTTAGAAAATTTCACTCTAGATTTAATAGCAGTTGGTGTTTCTTTAGCCCATGCTATTGAATTCAGTCCAACTGTAGGTGGTCATAGTTCTTGTCTTGAAATCTCTTGTGTTCACATTAGAAGACAGAGAGTTAGAAAATAGAGGATTAGAGAAATGTAAAACATTATATTAGAATTAAGAGACAGAGTATAGAGGAAGGATGTTGGTACACAGTCCTGGCTTCCTGGTGAGAAAACACAAGTGAAAACGTCTCTGTATATAATGGCCTGCTATTTAGTCAATGGCTTAAGAAAAAACTTTGTTCCCTTAAACTGCACTCTGCCCCTTCATCCCAAATACCAAGGATGGATGGATGTAACTCTGAGAACGGAGTTAATTATCTGACCTTTAAAAAAGGTCATTTTTTTAATTGCTTGGATTTTTCATCTGACAATACAAGATAGCAGCTGCATAGTGAAAGCTAAAAGACAGGAAGTGTGATTCTCTTTTAGCATGGACTGTCTGCAGTTCCTTTGCTTTCATTTTCACCTGAAATGCAAGTTCATTTAGTTTTGCATTTACTGCTGCAATGTTGAATGCTCTGCTTGCTGCTGTCAAGATAGAGCTTACTTTTAAGAATTCTTAGTTCTTGGACAGTATTGCTGATCATCTCCACTGTGTTTTCAGGCAAAGACTTATTTATGCCCGGTTCACCTCCTTGTTGATTCTGTAGCTCTGTGTCTCATAAACCCCTAGTTGCTTAAGATAAATCTAGAAAACTAAAACTTTGGTTTAAGCATTTCCCTCGCAAGATGGCAGCATTGCTTCAGGCAATAAAATTGCCTGTATCATTAAGGATAACCTGAAGTTTTTAATATTTCCATTTTATCCAGTATATGAGAGAAACTCTGAAAGATGTGTTCATGTCTTATCTGAATTTACATATCACTGTCAGTCAGGAGACTGGATGAGTTTCATTCATTTCCTGCTACGTTTGCAGGCTTTGTCATGAAAATAAGTTGCCAGGACTGTAATTAGTTTTGTGAATTTTATTGAAACTATATCATTATTTTGATTCTTTGTCATTAGTATAGCAATTCTAGTTAATACTGTACTTGCATTTCTGAGACTTCAGCTGCAAACCTGAAATTTGATTGTTTCGATAGCACTAAGCAGAAATGTCTTACAGGAATTTTAATTTCAGATTCATATGTATTTCCCTTCCTGTCCACTGAGTGCTTTTACTCTTTGAGAGCTTGGTCCTGCTATCTCTGAAGTCAATACCTGCATCAGAATTTCAGGGTAAGTCCTGTAAGGAGATAGGAACAGTAATAAGACAGGAGAATAAAGTAAATTTTTTTTTTATTTTGTTCTGTATATAAATACTCAAAGAGCTGCTGTTTGAACCATTAGAAGCATTGCTCTTCAGTTACCTCTGGGCAATTCCTTTATTTAATTTCAGGGCAGCACTGATTAACTTACAAAGGAATTAGGTGAAGTTTATTTTTGATTCTAAAAACACGTCTACCAGTTTGGTCATACGCATAAGGAATGAAAAGCTTGGAAATACAGGAATCCTCACTGTGCTGTCCTGGATGCAGTTGAGCTTCCCAAGAATATAGATATGGGTTTTCTTTCCTTTTAATTACCATTTTGCCTGTGGTTCTGATTTTACACCATGAGTTATGAGCTGAAGGATAATATTTTCTAATCCATACGGCCGTTTTATAACTCTCTTCAGATATTCCACTTGGCAAAAATGCTAACAATACCATTTTTATTCTTAAATCAGGAAAGCATTTTCCATGATTGCCTGGAGAAACATCTCTTAAAATACTGAAGGAAATATACTTTGCCATCCTGAGTAGCAATGGTTATTTTTTCAAGGAAAGATTGGGTGGTGTGTAATAACACTTTAACAAAAAAAGATTTAAAGTCTTGTATTTTAATTTTCTTGAAAATTTTATGCTGAGCACACAAAACAATAAGCTTGCCTTTCATTTAATTTCTCAAAATCCAACATGCTAAGATATGGTTTTAGTGACAGGTGGTCATGGAGTTTGCACTTCTAGGACTAAGGTAGGTTTAGTCTGCAAAGGTTTAGTCTGCAAGTATAACTTTCTAATAACAGCCCAAGTCATTCGACTTGATGTTTAGAGATATTAAAATTCATATCTTTATACTTTCTGAAACTGGAATGTACGAATCGAGAATTTAATTTCTTCTTAAATGTACCTAGAGTTTATTATAGGTGTAGTTCTGCTAATCTTTAGTGATTCACAGCAAAGCTGCCCAAACACTAACTTACCATTAGAATCATTTACTTTTGTGGCTTTGAAAACATTTTTTAATATTGAGGAAGGAAGAAAACTATGGATATTATTAAGAGAATGACATCAGGCTGTTCTGTGATAAAGAATGCTGAATTCTGCGCTTTCCTTCCTACCCCAGCATAGAGTCTAAGTAAATAGAAGAAATGTACATGTTCATTTGTAGAGGTGTCTCCACTCTTAACATATCTTCCGGGATGTTTTAAGAACCGAACTGAAACATATGTATAGCACTGTGTGAGAGCTTCAGAAAGTGGTTCAAACACTGGAAGTTGTTTTAGCTTCTGCAGGTCAGCACACCTCCATCATTCCATCTCTCTGGTTAAAAAAGAAGAGCATGAATCTAACCTCCTGGTCATTTAGAGCCTGCGACACAATCCTCGAGCCCTCTGGTGCTTGCCGCCTCAGTCACTTGTCCTGGCAGTATAACAGCTCTGGCCTTACCCACTTTCAAAGGAAATTGAAAGACATTCTGCTTTAGAGAGGAAGATAATTTAAGGGCTAGACCGTAGCAGAAGATTAAGGAAGATTGTTTAAGGAAACTAAATAATCGAGGTTATTGGTGCTGAAATGCAATATTGATCATGTTCAAATCTAACTCACACCATTCAAAGTCAGAAGCTATTTTTTTAGTAGACTGTATGAAATTAGTTTCTCCTCTTCCTAGTGGATGAGAATTCTTGTAATAAATGGGTCTTGCTGATTTAATCAGTATGAGCATTTGTGTGGTGCTTTATTCGAAGTATTGATAGACATGTTTTAGTCTATTTTTGTAGAAAGCTTTAAAATGTGTTTGATTTTTATTGTGTTTTGCTGGGCTATTTAGAAGCACACTTGAAGGACACTGGTGAATGACATACTCTTAACCTTTATAGTGGCACTTGTAAGAAAAAACCTACACATTTATGATGTAGCTTTTATCACATGTTAATTCCATAAATGTTTGTGGCTATCTGACCCAAAAACAAGTAGAAGATTTCATTTTTAAGGACTCAAAGTTAGTACTTTTCACACATGCTTAATACAAAGCGCAAAAAGAAAGACAAGAGATTATTCCCTCTAAGTATTCAGATAACATAATAGAAAAGCATGTAACAAAGACGATATGCATCTCAAATGGTTTAATGAAATGCTGATTTTTGGTTTTATTCTTATTTCTAGTATGACCTATTTATTTGCAGTCCTGGAATAATATTAATCCAAATTTAGTACAGAGGAGTGGAGCTAGCATAGAAAGCAGCAGTTCTGACACAAGCTTTGTTTCAGTTTTTCAACTCCTATTAACATATTTAACTAAGCTGTTAGTTATTAAAAATAAAACAAGATGTAGGCTCTGAAAACTTCTCTGCAAGACACAGAGTTGTGCTACATATGCAGGAGGAGCTTTTGTAATTTCAGTCTCTCTGTAATTTCAGAGAGGGGAGAAACAGAGCAGTGTACAACTGATGTATATTGATGCGTGACCTTGATACTTGCATTGCCAATGACAAAAGTTTGCAGGCAGCCTGTTTTGTGGAGAGTATTTGAAGTAAAATTGGAAGAACAATCAACTGAGAAACAGAAACCTTGACTGTATTGTGAGAAAAACAAGCACTAACACCTGCTGTGAGTCCAAAGGCTTTAACTGTGTTTTTCTGAAAGATAAAAACTCCCCAAACCATCCGATATCTGAAATAGCTTTCAGTATAATAGCACAGAGTAAGCAAATGCTGTACTTTTCATTTACAAATTGACTATACATTTTTGAGAGATCTTGCTCAGGAGTGTTAGGTGCATAATACAATATAGATTTGGAACCATCTATGTAAAGTCCCAATCCCTTGCTAAGAAATTAATTGGCATAAGACTGCAGCACCTTTATGATTTCTCTTGAATGAGTAACATGCGGTGGGGAAAGATACGTGTGGTATTAACTCAAAGATTGCTAGAGGAAATCTCTAATACCTTTTGCAATGGTATTTGCATATAATAACCTGAAATTCTGTCTTAATGCTGACATATAGAGTTAAGATTTACTATCAGGTCCTGTCCTAAGACACCTGATGTTTGTATTGATTACAAAGTGGATTTCCTTTAACCGTTTAATGTTTCTAGACACATAGTTCCCATGTGTTTTCCATGTTACTCAGTTTACCTCTGAAATGTGCTGCTCAATGCCATTCAAGTATGTTCTGATTTGTTCCATTTCCAGGTGAGGAAATACACGTTCTGATTGACCAGCCAGAAAATCAGTGCTGGAACCAAAAATAAAATTAGTTCTTACTAATTTGCATCAAGAAGAATAAAGATTTTGCAGACTACATTTTGCCTTCATGGCAAATCTTGTGTTCTAACTGCAGTTAAATAGGATGGTGTTCGTTAAGCATTTGAAATGACCAGTGAAGGTGCTCTGAAGAAAATGCTCTGTGGATTACATAAAGCATTCAGGTTCCTAACTGTGGAAACAGTAGCTTAACAAAGATCGTGTGACTATTTCTGTTTTGGTTCAGACCATCTGCAGATGGGACACCATGAAATATATTGTTTAAACAGGCTATAAAAACAGAGCCTTGCTAAATCTGAGAATTGTGATGATTCCAGTGAGCTCACTGAAGCAAGTTATTTTTGACTGCAAAGAAAGAAGATAGGACTGAGCACTGAGAACCTAATTTTCTGTTTATTTAGGGAAATAAAAAAAACTGACCTCTCTTCAGGGGAAGAAATCAGGCTGGCTGGTTTGCTTGGTGGAAAAGGGATGGTAGGGAAGTTTGTTTTTTGGATTGGATTGTTGTCTGGAAAAGACAATCAGTGAGGTCCTTGGGGATAGTCTTGTTTAGCTCTTACCCGTATTTTCTATATAATGTCTTGTCCCTTTTGAAAGCATTGTTCCAGGTAACATTTATAGTCCTGTCACCTAGTGTTTGGAAGCCATGTGTGAAATTTTGATAGTAATGAAATGCCCCTTGTTAATTTAAAATACAATGATAATTAAGTTTATAGATTTCCAATATTCTGTGCTATTGAATTTTCTTAAACTAATCCATTAGAGGGGATGAGAGAACTGTGATTCTGTGACCTGTGTTTTCACCGCCATTTCAGCATCAGTACTGAATTTGTAACTGGAGAACTGAACTTCTGAAACGAACTTTGAAGTAGAGCAGAAGGCTGTTGCACAGAATTTGAAAATGGTCCTTGATGAATTCAGGGAAGGAGTTATAAGGCTGGCTAGGATGTTCCTGAATATTTTAAATGGATTAGGAGGAGTTGTTAAACTGAATGTCTTTTGTTTTAAATCAATTGTCTGTTAGTTGAGGATTGCCACTAACTGTCTGAAGGATCAAAGGAATCTTTACCGTGTCACTCCTTCATGCATTCTTAATTTTCGTCATTACATTTGTTATTTCCTTGTTTTATCTTTGCTAGGAACTAAAGATGAGAGTCTGAACATGCTGTACCATTACTCCTATGGGAAATTTCCAGCTTCCTGTTTGTTCCACCCATGCTTGGCAATGCCATCTAGCTTGCAGTTGCCAAATTTGAGAGGACTAAGGAATTCACTTCTCTCCCCACCCTCTCATCCTTGTTTTCACTGGCAGAGGCTGTTGGATTTTTGCTTTTCTGTGCTCTTCTGTTTTATGGAGTAAAGTTCACTTCTGGGGCTTAGTTCAGCTGCGTCAGTATAACTCCTTGACAGTGCAAGACCTATAGTGCTGCTAAATATGCTTGCTTTTTATTTGATGTCTGAAGCAGGGGTTTTTTTTCATCTTTTATACTAAAGGTATACATTATAGGCTGTGAGTGTTTTTTAATTGCTGCATACGTACGTATGAACAGAATGGGTGTTGATGTTAAATTTTAATTTAACATCTACTATATATGTTTAGGACTTCAGGGAAATCTGGGTGATCAAGGTAGTCCCTCCCATCATTTACACCCCTTTTCTGCTAGGAAATGTCTCTGCCACTGTCATACAAGCATCAAAATCAGTATTGTGCTTTAATCCTGAATTTAAAATTTGGCTTTGAAAAATCTGTCATTTTAGACTATTCTTTGCTATGCAATACTGTAGGCTGTACACCCTCAATTTGGTTTATATGATTGCGCCAGCAATAGAATTGAACTGTTTAAAGTCAGGTTTCTCAGTAAAGGAACTAGAGCTCCAAGGAGAAAAAAATATGAGGATCAATGATCTTTATTGCTCCAAAGTCTTTCAAAAATCTAATAATCCTAAAACTTTTACTTTTCAAGAAGATCAAAGCACTCCTAGCCTTTCAAATACCTTTCTCTGTGATGAAGACAGCAAAGATTAATATGCAAATGTGAAGGCTTTGAGCTAATTGAATGCAAATTACTTTCTGAATGTGCTGCTATTGAGATGTTTGAACATTAAGGACATTGGACAGTACATAATTGATAAAAAATGGCTCATTATTTAAAACAAGGAATTGTGTGACTATTGATCAATGGCTTGAAATCATGTTAATCTCTTAATGGTCTCTGTCAGTATGGAGTTACTTTTTGAGATGTAAGGTGATATTAGGGTGTTGGATAAGAGGTTGCAGAACTCTATGATAGGGTAATACCAGCTCTGCCATTGTTGTTACATTCAGGCATAGTGCAATTAGGCAGAGGTGGGAGAAAGCAAGTTGTTGGGGGTTTATTTGTGCTCTGCTTTCAGCAATTCTATTTATATTTTTGTACTTTGCATTAATTCTCTTGTAAATGATAAGCAGTATGATCTGTTAAACTCTTAATGTGCAGATGTGCTTGTTCAGGAAGTGTGCCGAATGAGTAGGAGAGATCACTTCTGCCATGCAGCTCTGAACAGGACACAAAGGTGGATTTATTCTTGCATGACATGAAATCCTAACTTTGCTCTGGCTTCTTGCGCCACCACATAGGAACCTGGAAACTGAGGAGAACCAGAGCACTAAAAATCTCTCGGTTTTGGAACCTAAATGAGAGAATAAGGCTCAGTTGATCAGCAGCAAATACGAGTCTGGTGCTTAGTAAAATGGGATCTTTAGTGACTGTGATACTTGTTCACTAAAAACAATAAACATTGATAGGTTTACAAACTGAGGAAACAGGACAAAATGAGCAGGAAGAATCTGTGTTGCAGTTCAGGTGTAACTGATGTTACTGCAGTTAAATCACAGTAATTTCTGGAGCCCATTTGTATGAGAAGCAGTAGCACAAACACCTGCATTGACAGAATTTTAGGACCAAATTCTTGGGTCTCGCATGAGTGTGCAGGCATGTGGTGTGAGATCAGAGACAGCAGAAGCAACAGTGTTGAAATGGTGGAAGGGCAAAGCAGAAATGCAGTCCTACTGTATGCAAGCATAGAGCCCACCTAGCAGTGAGTGCAGGGAGATGGATGTTCCTTTCTTCAGTCTCGTCAGAAGAGGTGGATTAGGCACAGGAGAGAATCAGTTCTCAGCCATTTCCCTGGCAAACCACAAAAGTTGTTTTATTTGACTTACCTACAGAAAAACCATACCTGAGCATTAGTAGATGAAATACTTTAAACATGCTTGAACTAGAATCACTACCATGCATTTTGAAAGTACAGCTTGCAGCAAGTATAGATTGTGTGTATAGATGCAGAAAAGGATGCGATTCTTGAATCTGTTTTATTGATTTCATCTTTGATGTGACATGAGAAAGAAATGTGATATCACAGAAATTTTTTTGTAATATATGACTACATCAAAGTATTTATAAGGTAAAGCTGAAAAATATGTATGGGCTCAGAGAAAACGTGTAGCAGATGTTAAATGTATACCATGATGTTAGACAGACATTTTTCTTATTTCCTATTTAAAAATATATGAATAAAATAACATATGCTGAATCAGGTAAGAATAAACTGCTAGTGCTATACAGCTGTACTTGCTAAGGGATAGCCTTTATCTCACATAATTACATTTTCAGTTGTATTACAATAGAGCTGTATACTAATGGGTGATTTGGTCATAAACCCAAAAGCCATATTGAGGCTATTATAATGTTGAGGGTGTCTTCTGTAAATCTCCCTCGTGCACTTTCTGGTCACCATCTGGAAGGAAGCCAACTAGATGTAAATCAGCTTTTGTGGGAATGAAAGCCTAATCTTTGTAGGGGTCACACTCCAATGTAAAAATTGTATGGATTTATCAGTGGGAGTCATTACCAACATACCTTACTGCTGCTTTTTGCCTCATTGTGTATACTAGCTCAAGTGGAAAATCAGATTAATGCTATGCATTTGCAAAATCTCTTTAAGAGCACCAGACCCTGTTGCCCATAAATTTAAACCTTTGAGGAGGTTAAAATGGGGGAAGGTGGAACAAATATTATTGTGCTTGCCAGCATACAACTGCACTCTACGGGGCTTGATTCTGTCCCCCCTTTAAGTCCGTTGCAAGGCTTCTATTCATATGAATGGAAGCAGGTTTGCCTTGTTTCTGATCTACAGAGGGGCTACACAGAGCACTCTTCAGTGTGTCTATTAAATACAGAAAGAAATACTAGAAAAAACAGAACCAAAACACCACAACCAACCTACGTGTTATTTCCAAAGCATGGTACTGAAGTCTGTTTTAGAATTAAAAGAGGGCTAGGGAGGGGGTTGTTGATAATCTGTTTATTCCTGCAAAATAAGTCATCTGGTGGGAGGAGAGGGGGTGGTGCCGGTCTTGGTGTACTGTTACCATGGCAAGTTGCAAACCATTCCAGTCTGGATTCTGCTAAAGTTAACACTGTTACTGAGTGAATTATTTAGTTCAGATTTCCTGGCTTGTAACTTGTTGGTTGCAGAATTCTGGCACTAAAGTTTCAGTTTCTGTATGGTTGGCTCCCGATAAAGCAGTCTGAGGTGGTGTCCTGTCCTTAAGGAAGGTGTGAAATGTACCAAGTACAGGAAATTGAAAAGAGCCTCTGGCATTCTATAAGATTTTTGAGAGTTCCTGAATGAGTGTTTGCCAAGGCTCATTCAAAATAAATTGGATGGGTTAGTTTTTAATAGTTCATGGGCAGTGACTGATATAAGAAAAACTTCTTAAGAAATCATCGGTGTTTGGTTCAAAATTTAGCTACTTTACTTGTGTTATTTACCTGGAAGAATTTTTTGATAGGGACCTGCCACAAAACAGATTGTTAAGCACACACTATGTAAATTCGTGTTTGCTGCCTGCTTGCTATCAGTTAACTGTTTTGGGTGGGACAGTCCAACCTGGTAAGGTTTGAGCTTCTGCTTCTGGAGAGAGAAACTAGGATATGAGCATCCACAAAGATGCAATTGAATGTGGAAAATAGGAGCCGTCCATACAAGGACAAAAACTGGAAGCAATGAACTATAATGCTTATCTGTTCTAGGACTAGAATCAGGCTTACCGATCAAAAATCTGATTTGGAAAACAGCTGGTCACAACTCAGATTCTGGGTTAATGTAAAGACATTAATTCCTAAGAGAAATCTGGAAGTCAGCCCTGAAGCCAGCTGGATATCCAGCCTGTAAATGCAATGCAGCTGCAAATAGTAGTGAACTTCATAGAGCTGTTTAGTTTTGTGTTATTATTGGTGGATTCTTTACTGTCCTTACAGCTGAAAGAACAATAAATATGTCATTCTATTCATTATGTGTCACTTGGACTTGAAGAAGCTCTGGAATTGAGACAGATCTGTGCAGGAAAATACTTTGTCTCACTGTGCATCCTTGATTTTACCTGCCCCCATGGTAGTGTGGAAAAAGTGAGTTCTGACTCCAGTGTTTGTATGGCTCCGGTTGGAAATGGATGAATGACAGAGTGCAGTAATCAGCTCTTTAGGACTTGAAAGTAGGAAGAAAACAAACAACAGTTTGTCACCAAAGTTCTGGATAGGCTTTTGATGTGGTGAGAAAGCAGATATGTAAGTCAAATAATATATCTTCGCTCATATAATGTTGTCTGGATAGATGGCTCTTTAATTTTATGTCCTACATTATTGTAGGCAAGGAAGTCTTGAATTCAGATTTTCATATCTTTATATAATATAGAATGGTATAGGGTTTTTTCTTTCTTTTTTAGTAGGCAAAAGTGCACAAGTTCTCCTAGAATAAAATGTTTAGGATATTATAAATAATTTCTCAGCAATGCTTAGCTGTTTGCGTTAAAATGGAACTATGCTAGTAATGAATGTCGACTTGGATTTGCAGTCAGTATGGTAATGAATAAAGCCCCATTAGATACAAGGAATTTGCAAACTGAGGTTGTTTTCAATTAAATAATGATCTCCCTGGCTGATCTGAGGAAAGGGGCATATCAGTCAGTCAATCAAGAAGGACTTTAGACAATGTAAACTACCATAAATGTTAATTGTGGATTCATTCCATACATTCATAGCAGTAAATCCCCACTGCAGACAGCTGTCAAGACTGCCTAGAAGACTTCGGTTATGAGGAAGTCTTTATAGACTCAATTTCATTTTCTTTTTCTACAACATTTATTTTAAATGTGATCATTCTCCTGCTCTAGTTCTACATTTGGGAAAGCTGTAATTATTTTTGTGTAAAATCCAGCAATACATCAGTTTATCACAATGCTTGTGTTTGTTAGTCAAATATACTTGTAATCAAATATAAGTTATTCAGATGCTAAATAGGTGCGTGTATTGGGCAGCTTCGAGATCAGTTGTGACTTTCTTAACTAGACTCTTACAAAAGAGTTAGGCACAAGTCATATTTGAAAGAAGATTCATCCAGTGTATCACTAGAGTTTTAATAAATGAGTATTTTTACCTGAAGGAGATGTAGGAGAATCAAAATTTATCACAAACATCTGTGAGCCCAGAGAGTGTATTGCCCCCTCTCTATAATCCTGGTTGTGTTCTGTTGAGTTTTAAGCTGGTATTTTGTTTTCCTCTGACAGAAGATTTGACCAGGAATCTGTATAACTATAGAGCATCTGTTCTGTTTCTTCACCTACCTGAATTAAAATCAGATCTATTTGTTAGAAAAATTGTGGAAAACCTAGAGGCGCCAAATGGGAGCCTCCAATACAGAAACTCACTGCAACCCTCTGGAAACCTGAAAGCTCAAAACAATGAAAATCTCTGCAACTATGGCAAAGCAGAGTATCAAAGAATAGCACCCTGTCACCCTGCCACTGACAGGCCAGTAGATATAAATAGAACCTGATTTCTCTTACTGTGCCAATCAGGTGCAGTAAAGTGTTTTATTTTCCAAACAGAAACTTATCCTGTGACATGGTTGATTAAATATACCAGTCAAATAGCTACTCCAACAAGGAGTACTTAGCTGTTCTTTCTCTCTTTTGGTAACGGTGGCTTTTGCAAAATTTCTGTTCTGTCTACATTTCCCGCCAATTATGACATCATATTAATGGTAAAAAATTGGGTTGAATGAGAGTGCTACAAAAGTGCCTCGGTGTATAGTATGGGTTCCATAAGCCATTAGTGAAGAGAACATGAATTTGGCTTCCTGCTAAAACATACCAGTCTTTCCATAACTGTAGAAATGCTGATATAAGTTTGCTAGCCTTGACTTCTCACTGCCTCACTATTTATGGAGTCACTTATGCCTTCAAACAGAGTGTTTCAAATCCTATTAAATCAGAACACCTGCGTGGCCATGCTGGTTGTAGCGTGGAGGGAAGTGACTTTATAGTTGTGACAATGGAACATGGGGCTGTAATCCTGTTTATGTTGAAGATATTGCGTTGTAGAATTGCCTGTGAATTACCAGAAGATGGCTTAATATTACCTTGTCTTTTTACAATGTCAAGTCATACATCTGGTACGGGGTGGGTGTTCCCTGCAAGGCCACTCTCCATTCCAGTGGTTCTGTGCTCCTGGCTGTGAACAGGATATGATGTTTCTTCAGTCACCTTTTCTCTTGGCATTGAACTCTACAGCTGAGAGTGCAGGTGGAAGAGGAGTTCGCTCATTGCCAGAGGAAGCTCCAAAACAGTAAAGGCTGAGCTAGGTGATTACAGGGTTTTTTGTTTTGGTTTTGGTGTTTGCTTGCTTATTTTCCCTAAATGGCTGCTGTCATCATGTGAGGGTCCAGGGTTAGAGTACTGAACCAGCTGCTCCCACTCAAGGTGGACCCAGCCAGTGTTCTTCCTGTAATAGTTTGAAGTTACAGATTTATGATTTATGTCTTTCCTTTAGACTTCTGTTCTTTGAAAAATGATCATAAAGCAAGAACATTAACTCTGTGAAAATTAGTGGGTTTGGAGTGTTTGCTTAAATCAGTATCCAAATGGTAAAGCTGAGAGGCTGGTATGTATGTCATGCATTTGGTCACTTCAGTTTGAAGTGAGTATGGTATCACTGAGTATGATATAAATTGAGTTTATGGCTGAACTGTAGAGAGTTAGGGAAAAATTCATTTAAACTTAAAATATTTTTTCTCTCTGCATATGAACATGTATACTCTTTAAATATTAACTAGATGTTCCATATTATAAGTCAAGGATGAGTGTTACTAACCATTCATATTTTGCTTCCTTTCCTATAATATAAGAAAAAAATTGCTAAAACTACATTTTAAATTAATAATCTGAGACTAGATGGCCAAACAGTTCTTTTTCATCTCATGCCTGAGCTTCATACCCTGACAGAAAGACAGGTGGCCTAGAACTGCTGTGTTGAAGGAAGCATAATCTGGGGCAAGGGGTCAGTTACAGTGAAATTAGATAGCACGGGTTCAAGGATATGCTTAAACGAACAGCATAGTTTGCACTATATTTTGGCAGTTATTTTAAGATGAGTTTGCAATGTCCTAATTTTTCAGGGATACACTGTATAGACCATAAATCCTATGCACACTACTGAAAGGGGTCAGAATCTAATTTACAGGTCTGATTCAAAGCTTGCTGATGTCAGTGGAAATCTCTGTTAAGTAGAATATGGATCATATTTTAAAAAATTAACGTGCTGAGAGAGTGCTAAGATTAAATGAGAGAAATAAAAGTTTTCCCAGGATACATCCAGGCTTTATATATATATCATCCAAACAGGAAAAACTGTTTAGAAGAGTGATAGACTATCTTACACTTCCATTTTTAAATTTAATTCAAAATACAGTGAGCCTAATGAGTGAAGATGTGAGATTCATTACCTGCTGTTATACAATGGAGGTGCATGTTTGTCGCAGGGATCTGCAGGAATAGTAAATTTGGGAAGGTGTATCCTGCAAGAATGTCCTTTCCAATACAGAATGAACCAAAAGTACTGTGGGAATTATTTAGACCATTGAATATACAATCTTGTTGCTGGGTAAAAACATGGGATTACATTTTCTGCTGATGAAAATGCATGCTGCTTCACTGACACTAGTGAGCCACATCATCACATTCTGCAAAGAGCTCTTTATTTGCTGATGTTGTTTAGTTGTAAAGGTCCCACTCAGGATTTGGGCCTATTTGTCATACATGCTGAAGAAAACTAATGGTGAGATGAATGCAGTGAAAGCTACTGTACTAAACAATCTTTAATGCTAGTCTGCATCAGCTTGCCTTACAAAAGAAAAGTTGTCCTTAAATCAAGCACCAGAAACAAGATACTTTTAAAAGAAGGAAAAGTAGTCAGTTTTGAGTTTCCGCTACTGCAGCAAAGTAGAAATTTTAACGCTGTTATAATCTCAGAACAAGACAGCCTTTGGTAAGTATAGTGGGACATAAGTGCATTTAGTTCTGCTGTTAGTAAGAATAAATTGTATAGCTGTCAAGTTGTGGCACACCTATGAAGTGCTGAGGAAAACCATTGCTGGGAGTGATGGAAATAGCGTGCCAAAGGAGAGGGAAGAATGCAGATCCATCAAGTGAACCTGTTAAAATTTTGAAGCAAATTTAAAACAGTACAGATGCCTTGACCATCTGGTGAGGAGTATGTGTGGACATAATTGCACAGAGAACTCATTTAATTTTTTTAAAAAACACCTAATTTTACAGGAAGTATGCAGCCAAAGGAAGGAGCTTCTCCCTCCGTCCAAAGCCCATGTCGTTGAAATAGCTGTATGTTCTTTATTTAACACTCAGTTCCAAATGATCTGATTTATTCGTGGCTCTTCTGTTGTGTGTAAGGATTTACGTCTAGCCTGTCCTTTAGAAGTTGGAGCCTTTTGCAGTGTAGCATGCCATCAGAGTTTATCACAAAAGTACTGTAGTGATGCTCCCAGGCCTTTGTTCTTGTAGTTTATATTGCTAGGACCTTTGGCAGAATTGTATCTTTGCATTACGTGGCTGCTTGTCCATTATTTTTATTACAGTAAAAGAGAATGTGAGCTTAGATCATGGGAGTATTGCTATCCCTTTCAATGTGCGTCAGAGCTGTAGAAGACACAGAGATGTATTTGTAAATAGATAAGCTTTAATAGACCCTAATGAAGGCCGTGGACATTTTGTTATGCTCAAGTATACCTTAATGGACAATTTCAAGTATTTAAAATCACAAGTGGCCGCAGTAAATTTCAACCACCTTTTTAAAGGAGAGATTTTTCACGCCAGCTTCCTAAGCACAGACATTTGCTGTGAGTTGTTCCCGGTTGCTGGATTTGTAATAGCGCCTTTGCTTGTTTGAGATTTGTATAATGAAAAAGGTAGAGACATGTGGCGAGTAGGTAAAATGGTACTGTTGTCTCACACAGACATTTTTGTATCTTCAGGGGTTTTTTTTGATGACTTTTTGTCTCTATATTTTTCTTTTTTTTGGCATAGAACATGTATTTGTGGAGATGATGTTTTCCAAAACCAGATCCATTATAAGCATAGGAAATCTGAAGGAAAAAAAAAAGTGTATAGAGAAAAAAAAGATACAGCGGGACAAAATGTCTGGACTCACCCTGAGAGAAAAGGTTAGGGTATTTTTATTTTACTATCTTAGCAGTTTTTGCTAGTGTTACTTTAGCTTTAAGCCATATGATTTTATCAATTTGACTTCAGCTTACTAAAACATAAGTATAGATAGATACATAAATTCTAAAATCATCAAACCATTTCTCCCGAGATTCAAAACTGAGTGTCAAGAAGCCAATGATCTAAGGCTCCTTGTTTTCCAGTTCTCTTTTCCTTACGTTATTTGTATAAGCACTGTCTTTTTGCAGCTGGCTTTTAAAAAAACTAATTATTTTAATTCCTCTAAAACAATGAAAACTGATTTTAATATTGTATGATTCATATTATTATTGCTTTTTTATCTTACTGGATTAGCATTTTCTGTAATGTGTTAATGGAAAAGAAACAGTGAATGCAGAAAAAAATACAGCCAGACTTGTTTTCATGCAGATGTCTCATAATACAAGTGACATGGGCCCTTGTAACACAAGGTTAGTTCCAATATTTGAGCTTTCGGTTCAGAGTTTTGGGTTTTTTTAATGACAGCTATCTTTTAGGAAGGGAAGGAGCAGTGTTTGCTTCCTTTGCACCATATTTGTGGCTGCATTGCCGATATTAGACTAGCAATGGCCTTTGGTGAGTTCTGCTGGCCTTTGTACTCGGATCTGTGGGATGCAGCAGGTTAGCTTTTAAGGTAATAGGCAGGTTTTTACCACGTGAATGAAGCTGTCTGTTTCTCCAAAACCCTTCCAACCATGAAAACTTTCCAGTAGGTCTCTGGAAAACCAAAGTAAGCAATTGCAATTCCTGCAGAAGATAGTACAGAAATGAGAAAAACACAAAAGAAAAATCACTACTGGCTCCCCAGTAAAGCCAATGTACATTGATTCAGCCACTTGAATACATGGCTGTCACTTTATGCACCTTTGTTGAACATGTAGATCTGCAGACTCCACATTGAGCATTGCTTAACTGTGAGGATATATTTTACTTGTGACTCTTCCCAAGGTGCTTGAAGGCGTCAGAAGTGTTGGCGTGCTGACTCATGAGCACTGGTCATTCCTGCTGGGGATATTTAAAAGGTTATTTTTCCCAGCTCTTCACCAGAAGCTGTTGCACCTCTGCACCTCAGGTGGCAGAAGGGCCGTGTGTGGGTTTCTGGGCTGCTGCCATTCCTAGCCAGAATAGTTAAGTTAGACCACCATTCCACCATTGATGATATTCCTTATTAAAGTATTGGTCTGGGAGCTGCAACAGTTGGGAGATGAAATTTTCACAGCCCCTGTGAAACTGCAGTGATGCAGAGATCACAGTTCCCAATTACATTGGCTAAAATGGAAGGACTGCAGATTGGTGCCACAGATCAAAAATGTTTCTTCTGAGCATCAGAGAGCATTCATGAAGAACTGCTGTCTTAAGGAAGCTCAGTCCATGAATTCTTAAGGAGACTGGGCTACTGAGATCTTGGGCTTTGCTACTTGAGGTAATATGCTGTACAAACAGATGCTCAGACTGGTACAAGTTTGGAGATAGCTTGTGACTGTCCCTCCTCTTGAATTTTAGTAGAGCAACAGTAATCTGCCTTTCCTCCTCTTCTGTAAGTTAAATGTAGTGTAACTAACTGGCCTGAATATTGTGAAATTTTTGTGCTCTGAGTTTAGGAGTTGGATGCAGTGACACTGTTACTGCTGAAGAAATTAAAGAATGACTAAAATAGAGAAATCTTAGTGACGTGATGCACAGAGCTCTGTGGAAACAAAAGGTCCCTATGGGCTCACCCCTGTAATGCTTTCTCTGTGAGCTTTGCCAAGGAAATGGAATTAATATGAAACGGTTTTGGAAAAAAAAATTATAAATTGTAATGTGTATCATCCTTGCAAATCAATAAAACAGAAAAACTTGCCTGTAGGTTCTGCTGCATCAAACTTACACATAGTAATGTGTTAAATGAAGCTAAAATAATCTACAAAGATGGCTGTGACAGATATTTAATCTTATTTAACATTAAGGAAAATTGTAGAAGGAAGTGCAAAAATCTCTTTATATTAAAAATCTTGAGACAAATTTCCCTACACGTATAAACAGTCTCTGGAGTCTTGGGGGAGAAACAGCTTGAATCCTCCCTCTTTTCACTTTCTGTGTTGTACATCTCCATTCTTCTATTCATACATACTCACCCCTGAAAGATCATTTGTATGCCATTTAAAACTGGTCATTTAGATGGAGGTGAATTGCTGTAGTACAGAGGTGTTTGGAATTTGTGTTAAGTATTGAAAGAGGCTTCATAAAGATCTTGATTTATCAATTATGTTGTCAATATTTTTTGTGAAAATGATAATTTTTCAAAAGGTTTTAATAAAAACAGTTTTCCCAGTTCTTGAACAGCTCCAAATACCACATTTGTAGTTCACAACATACCTAGGGTTATAAGGAAATGTATTTCATGCTTGCAGTACTCTGTGTCACCATGTGCACAGCCAGATGCAGCCTCAGTCTAAATGGGAAAATATGTACCCAGATCTGTATCTTATGCTGTGAGCACAGGCTGCACTTCTTGATGGGAAGGAAGAGGATGGAAAGTTTGCCTATAACAGCCTTCGGGAGGTTTCTGCCTGATTGTGTCACTGGGTTATGTGCCAGGTTAGAGATACATCTTCATTTCTGACTTTCAGATTGCATCTTGTTTTTTAAATAGTTAGGCAGCTAGTTTGTATAGCTTTTTTTAATTTACTTTCTGGAAACCCTTTCCAATGCCAAAATGAGTTCACTTACGCTTTCAGTCCTCATTCTTTAGATTCCTAGAGTACCATCTCTATTAAAAAACAGAAAATACGCTCTGGAAAGGTCTGCCCTGATTCTTAGAGCAGCAAAAATCTCTTACACAGACTGTATGTCAACTGCTTAATAAGGACTTTCTATAATGTCTCCGGAACATTATTTGCTGGTCACTCTTGGAGATGCTGCACCAGCTGGACTATAATTCAAATATCACACATAAATTCTGTTTCTGCTTCTAAGATACACCTTGCTAATTCTTCCATTCCCAGTATAGAAGCAGGGAAGAAGCCTTTGAGTCTGATCCAACATCATGTGAAAAAAAAAAAACAAAACCCTTCATTAGTTACTGTCCAGCATTATTTCCGTTTTCTTTGTACTGCTGATGGTGACCAAAATCTGTGTCAGGACTTTTGCCCTTTTGCCTTTTTTCCCCCCTTCTGGTTAGAACTGTATATAAGGACCATGTTTAATATGTCAGTGTGTTCTTTATTTATAGCCATGAACAATGGCATCGTTCCAAGTTCTAATTTAGTACAACTTTTGTTCAGTTTCTGTGTGCTGCTCTACGTTTTGTTTTCTTTTCCTCCCAGTGTGATGGGGGCTTCTCTTCCTCTGCTGGTATTGTAAGTCTTATTTTAAGCTCTCTGTAAAAACTCAGCATATGTATCTTGATCACTGCGGTGATTATCTGATGTTGTTGAATAACTGCATCTTTTAATGTTTAGAAGGTAAAACTGCTCATCAGACTTTTTGGTCTAAACCTTCCTCTTCTCATGTTGATCTTTTAAGAAATGATACCTTGCTTCTCCAATTGTTTCTAGTGTTTTGATATTTCACTTGGATGTTTGTTTTTTATTTTTCTCAGGAGGTAAAGATGGCACATTTTTATCTAAAATATATAGCAGAAACTTGCTGATGAGTTTGTAGTATGTATGTTTGTGCCTTCCCACAGGGGTTATTTTTGAGCTAGAGATTTCCAGATCAAGTTACAGAACAGACTCCAGATGGTCTGGAATCCTTCTTTGACAATCTACAGCTAATTAAACATTCAGCAAAAACTACTCTGTTTTTAAAACTGAGCACAGTCTTTCAGAAAAGCAGCATATTGATTTTTATCTTTACTTTCCATAATTTCTATCTTTTGTTTCATTACTTAGTGTTTTTCATTGCTGGTCCCTGCATCTATTTTAGTAGTCTCCTGTGGTGCAGGGGCTGCCAGGTGCCTTTTATCTTACTTTTCAGTCAATAAAAGAAATTAATAATATCTTTGTGGACTATAGCTTTTTGTTTTTCTAAGTTACTGTGAAGGGAAGAAGAGTAAGGTTGTGCTGTGGCCTAAACATGCCAATCCATATCATGGAACAAGAGAAAGGAAGGTGGGTCTGTGCATCACACTACTGAAGGGGAAGTAGATTGTGAAAACAGCAGGTGTTTACTTTCATGGGCCTGATTTTAGGGTATGATATAGTTGAGCTGTATTTTGGCTTGGAGTAAGCAGTGTCTTTTTCCTATCTGAATGCAAACAGTACAGTACTGTTAGCACAGATAGTACAGTTCTGTAGTCAGAGAGACATATCCAGGAATGAAGACTTGTACTCATCTGTAAGGAGTGCAAATTCTGCTCTTCAATGGATAGCATCAAACAGGGGTTCCCAATGGATTTTTGTCATGCAGTCAAATTAAGTATTATTAATTATTTATTAAACAGTGGACATTATTAAACAATGAATATTATTTATTCCACTCTGGAAGCATTGTTATAGAAATGTTTACTCCCTATTCTAGAACTGAGGGGCCACACTGTTGTGGAACTATTTTTATAGTGCAACAATAGCCAAATATCAGTAAAAGTTAATAAAGATCCTTTCTGCTTTTTATATGCCCAAAGATCGTTCATAATATTATCACTATTGTAACTACTTTGACTGAGATTAACTGAAGATCTGATTCAATAAATATTATCAGGCATGGTGACAGAGTTAGGACCATGCTTATTACGTATTTTGCTGATTAGAAAAGTTGGTTGGCTGTTCCTGAAATGTAAATGCTTAGTTGTAAGTTAAGGATTTTAAAAGTTGGGCCTTAACTGCTGTGAACCTGTAGAAATTCTACTGTAGTGTGAGTTAGAACATTTGTCTCCAAAATACAGTAACTTTGTACAGAAATACCTGTAGCTGTAACTCAGGTGAGCTTCAGTAAGTTAAATGCATTCAGAAGAAAACAGAAAAAAAGTTCTTGGATTAGTGCTCAAAATTAGTTTTGCTTGCCAGAAGTCATTAATTACACTAGAGTTTATTATCTGGCGGTCCACATTTGCTTCATGTTTATATTTGTAATATGTTTATGTGCAACTGAAATGGCCTTAGTATTAGATTTGCATTGTGTAATCCAATGAGTCTTATGATAAAAAATGTTATAAATTTACATCCTGTCAATTAACATGATTTTGAAGGTGGGAAAAGGTCTCAGGAATTACTGGTAAAAATCGCAGACAGGGATGTTTGTTAGTAAAACTTGCCTTCCTGTGGGTGTTGAAATATTGCTGTATGGGCTAGGGTATTCCAGTAAATCTTAGGGACTTTGGAAGTCAGAAGCTTACTGTTGTGTGATGCGCTTGCAATGAGTCTTGTCATGTGTAAATCCAGGTTCGTTCTTTTAAAGGTCAGAACTGCCAGGAAGCATTGGTGCACCTGGTATTAACTTTCATTATTTCCGTTGGCATTGAAAGAGGAGATACAAATCACCGAGTGTTTCCAAAATTAGGTACAGTATTACAATCTCTCCTAGGTCCTTAAGTCTCTCCTATGAGTCATTTCTTTTTGTGTGCATTTTTGTTCACATTAGTACAAATAGAGCCTGTACTTGTATCCCATTCCTGATGAGATTTAGAAATTGAATTAAGCAGAAAGGATGTATTTCAGTCTGGGCACCTTCATCATTTTAGCCTTGTTGTTAGGGGAGCAGCAGTTTTGCAGAACTCCCTCTGACAGGTCATCAAATAAATGCTTCTCACCCATAATGGGGCTGAGCTGTTTAACTTAACAGTAACTTCATCCCAGTGATTAAAATTATGTCATCCTCACTGAGCAGAAAAAGGCTTAATAACAGGCTAGTTTAAAACATTGTCCAGATTCAATATCTAGGAAGAACAGAAATTATAAATAAAATGAATGAGGAATATTTCCTACTCCTTCTTTCTTTTTAGTTAAGCTTCTTTAATCATGTTTAATCAGTCTCTGCCCAATATCATCCTGCTCTGCTGGTTGTGGAAACAGTCCCACATAAATCCGAAACCTGTACGACCAGATTTTTCACTGAGAACATTGGAAGTGAGTGCTCTAACCAAAGGCATTTGAACCAGTTATATATATATATATATATAAAAAATATTAATTATGTCCTTTTGTATGGTCTGAAGTGCACAGTAAGTTACAGCTCTGTTAAAAATGTGTTCTAATACATTATCTTAAAAATCTAAAACCTTGACCATGTAAAACCCATAGATCCAGCATTTGTGGGGGTTTTGGTTTTGTTTTTTAAATCTGATTACCTTTCCTTCCCTGCAATTTAGAGTATAAATCAACCCCTGGTATTGGTAATAATCCTACAGTGGAAGGGGATTTTTTTAAAGACACCTGTAATCTTAAGTAGCTAAACAAATTAGAGAAAAGGTGTAATGAAAAAAATTACCCTTTAGCTGAGACCTTTTTATACTGAGCTTTAGCCTGGAGCACACTTTTATAGATGAGGTATAAATCTGTTAAACAATATTTTTATACAGCAGAGCCAATGATCTACAATAGCTTATGGTCTTATGGTCTCAAACATCCTAGAATTAGTTTTAAATACTTAATGCATATTCTTTGCACATAAATTTTAGAGCTATGTCAAGTTTCACTGGCTGTTTGATTCTCTGGGGGACGTGTTTTGGGTGACTGATGACTGTTTGTTCAAGTCAGCAAAAATTAATTCAGCTCATCCTTCAGCTGGTGAGGGACTCTGGAATCATCTTTAAGAAGCATTATTATTTAAAACAAAAAGGGAGTCTTATTTAAAATACATACTAGTTTCAAGTTACCATCTTAATATCACATCACAGAAATTTTGGACATGGAGAGGACCTTTCTGTCATGCAGCTCCTATTCTTCCTCATTTAGCTGTTTTCTATATTTATTAGTGCTTTGCTAATATAACTGTATTTTTTATTTAAAAGCTTCTGATATTTTAATCACTGTTAATTAAAAGGTAGCTTCCCATAAATAGGATGTGTAAAACCAGGGCTTATTCAACTTTAGCTTAGCATTCTTTACTTGGGCAGAACTTCCACCAAAATCAGTTCAGCTTAGCAGTGCTCAACTTGGAATCAGGTTGGTCTGAGCAGTGACTGCAAACTCACGTCCTGCCCTAGGAAAGCTGCCTTCCTGATCTATACTAATGACATTGGCTGGCAAAGTTTATGAAGCAAAAATCCCATTTAAAAAAGAAGAAAAAGAAGGATCAGGGAACCTTTCCTCCTACTTCTCAAGACCGAAAGGAACGCTGAAGACATCTCTTTACTGACTTTCTTAGCCTTTGTTCAGATTTGTGACCCAAGCCAACAAGGATGGGAGGAGATAGGCCAGCCCCATACCAAAAATCTATCTGGGCAATTGCCAGGGAGCCCAGGCTGTGTGCTGCCAGCCAGTCCTGTGGCTGCTCTGGTCCCACCAAGTAAGAGGAGCAGTGCTGGTCAGAGCATGGCCTGAAGCAGGATAGGTGCAAGCCTACACTTAACCCCCATGCTGTAGCCCCCTCACTGGGGCTTATTCAAGAAAGGGTTGAACAGACCTTAAATTCTACATTTTGACTTAATGTTGTTGTTCTTATAAATGGTTACTCAGAGACAGTCAGGTGAAGCAGGAGGAGGAGGGGTGTGGGCAACATTGGTACAATTTTTTCCCTTAAAAAATGCTATCCCAAGTAAGATGATTTCAGTATGTCCGTAACAGACAGGGATTCAGGCTAAGATGGTGACAAGGAAGGGACTGATATTGTCAGTTACTTTTATTAAAACTTTTTCTCAGTGATAGATTAGAGGTATGAAACCATAAATGAGGCAGTCGACTGACAAGGCTTTGCCTGCAAATGCAATATTATGAAGGTAAGCTTTCAGTGACATTCTCTACCTCAGGCTACCAGCAGATTAAGCAAGTTATTTCTATTGCTATTGACACTGATGCAGTATTGTTTCTTTCTCATATCTTTTATATGCCTTGTCAGTAAAAAATACGATAATTCCCTTCACAGTCACCAGAGGTGGTTCCACAAGGCATCAGAGGATGGTGAGTAACTTTCCTTGCTTGCGACAGAGTAGGCACTCATGGCCAGATGAGGCTACGTCCAGGATATCGCTGATGTTCTGCGCTGATGACGTGAAGGGCTGTTACGGAATTCTGCTTGGGATGCACATAGCTAAAACAATAGAGGCTAGCAGACAAAAATCGATCTTCCCATCTGTATTCTTTACATTCAGTATGTTAGTTAAATGGCCATAAGCTTGTAAATTTTGTTTTAAAAATGCTCTTTTTTCACTTTGTGATATATGAAGAGAAGTTTAAGCGGGGAGGATTTTAAAGCATTTTTAAAGCAGCTTTAGCAAGCAGTAGGGCAAAAATGGGATCTTGACATAAACAATGCCAAAGAACTAATTATTTAGAAATTAAATAGAAATTACTTGTACGCAAAATCCCCAACTCTGGTAATATAAAAGGGACTTTAGAGAGAGGAAACAGCTTAATAAATATCCTTGCCCATGGCTGTTTTTTCAGCCACTGGAGAGGGTAACTGGAGAGGGTCACTCATGTAATGGTTCACACTAGCCCTACTTCTAGCCCTGACATGAGGAATGTATGGCAGTTTAAGAAAAATAATCGCCCCAGGGTGAGATGGGGATGTATCTGAAGTATACTGTGCTACAGCCGTTTCCCAGTTCCTGGAAAGCGGTGCTGAGAAAAAAAGTATAAGCTAGGGCTAACTAAGCCTATGCCAGGTCTAGAAGCAAATGCAGCCCCACCTATAGCTGAGGAACGTGAAGTTGGGTTCAAAATAGGTTTTCTCCTGCTTAGTTTCTGTTCTGAGCACCTCGTTTGAAAGAGAAACAATTTCTTATCCAACTCTAACTGCAAAATTGCAAATGCTTGAAGGCTATCAAGTGTGTGTGGAGGACCTGAAAGCTTTAACTGATGGATGAAAACTAACTTTGCACATTTCTATGGGAAATACAATGGCAGAAAGAGTTTTCAAGCTGGATAATATATATGGATAATACCTTATTTTTGTACATTTTTTAAAAGATTTCTAGTTTGCTCCATGATCCAGTCTGCTGCAGTCACTGCACTTTTCAGACAAAACTTGCAAGACTGAATCTGTCATAATGCGACATGACAGGCTTGTGACATGACAGGCCCGTGACATCTGCGTTTGAACATTATTCTCCAGAAATTAGAAACAGTGCATTAAAGCAGCCCTGCTCCTATGATATACAAATCACTCCCTCACAGCCTTCATTTTAGTTCATAAAGAGTCTATTAGGGATGGTGATGAACCATCCTGGCCCATTTACTAGCATAACAGGAATTATTAATGGTAATAAATGTATTATTATGTAGCTGTTAGGTAACAGTTAGAAAACTGCTTAATGTCTGCATGATTACTTGTAAATGGATTTGGAAAAGAGCTAAATTGGTTATTTATTGCCCATACTGAACAGCATTATTTATTGACTTGGCTCAGTAAGTTTGATTTTTCAAGCCGAAATGAGATTCTAAGTTTGTAATGGTCTAACCAGTGTGTAAGTTGATTCAGGAAAATGACATTTTTCTGGAAAACTGCTAAAATTATGGTAAATAGGATTCTAGAATGAACTGAGTTTCTCTTTTCTTTCAAGTTCATGAAATGCTTTAAAATGTGCTCCTGAAACAAAAATCTGAGAAACGAGATAATTTAATACTAGTTACATTGAGATACTGCGTCCAAGTAGCATGTGGTCCTCTGAGTTGGCAGCAGACAAGGCTAGCAGGCGTACACAGTCTGTATTGCTGTAAAGCTATCACCTCTGTCTGGGCTCTCTGCTTGGTAGATCATTTGCTGTATCAATACTCTAAAATTTGCTGCTACAATACTTTAAAAAGACCGAAGCAAGTAAAAAAGTATAATTTTGTGGGATGTAGTCTTCTCACTGAGGTTGATCGTATTTATCTCCACTATATAAAAGCCCATTTTATTCTGATTATTTTCTAGAAAAGAAAAGCTGAGGGTACAGCCTACTGCTTTAATTCCAACAAAGAAAGGCAAGGCAAGAAAAATACTGAGGCAGCCATCAAGTGCCAGAGTTCAGTGTTTGCTTCTTCAGTAATATTTATGTTAAATATTTAGTGCATTTAATCCAATAGACAGACATTGCACTTGCATATGCTCCTAGGCTATCAGAACAAGAAAGAAGCATTTTAGCACTCTTGAAATATGTTGAATAGCTTTTAAACACAGAAGACTGCTGACTTCCATGGACACTATAGGGACTTCAGAAGCTCTTGCATTTTGGGGATTCTGGGTTTTTGTTCACCAGTAAAAACAAGTTGTTCTTGTGAAGCAGATCAGTATTACTTGACTTCTATTTCTGGTAAGTACAGAGCTCAGACTTCTAATTAAATATCGTGTAAAAAAATTCTAGAAATTGTTGTAACAAGGGACAGAGAGTTGACATCATAGTGAAAACTTTGCACTTGATAAAGTTTAGCATATTAAAGACCTTCAAGAGGTCAGGGGGTATGCAAAAGCTAATGAAGGTCGATTTTTAAACAAGCTGTTGGATGTGATGTGCTGGCAGGATGAAGCCACTTTCCCCTCACTATTCTTGCTCCTTTTTTCTGTTCCCTTGCTCTCACCTTGCAGCAGGAGATAGGGCAGAGGCCACACTGTGGTGTATTCTTGACTATTACAACAGATACCGTAAGGAAAACCACTGCTTTAAAAACAAAAGCAACCAGAAGAACAAAAGACCAATGTTATGAGGCTAGTCTCATGTGATTGCTGTCTTTTTATTTCCTCTGGGCTGCAGACAGTATTGCAGAAGATGTGCTGAACTTGTTTCGCAAGCCACAGCTCCTGGGAAAGGATTTGAAGGCCTGCAGAGAGACTGCTGAATCTCTATGAGTATTTGGCCTTTTCCTTGCTGCATTTGCCAGTATTTAATGAACGAAGGAATAGAGGTCTAGTGTCCCAGTTGTTGAAAGCTTAAAAATGGTTGGAAATTTTTCAATTAAATGCTTTTTCTTTTCAATTAAAGACTAAACTTTTTACAAGACAGAATTAGTTTCAACAACAACAATAAACTATATTTTTAACAATGTTTGTGTTGAAATCCAACCCCCCTTAATGAAAACCTACTATTATTTGCAATTGAAAAAAGATGTAAATGCTTTCATGTTGAAGCAAATCTGGAGAAAAAAAATGCATCGAACTCAAGCTGAACATTTTCAGGTAACTGAAGCAAAATGCTTTTCAAAAGTTAAACTCTCCCCACCCCAACTTCTATCTCCAAAATGCCTTGAGTTGTCCTATTTTAATGTCTTTAAAAAAAAACCTCAAGTATTTATGTCATGGCTGAAGTTTTGAGGTTTCACTTAAACTGGTTTGTACACTACAAAAGTATGATTAGTTATGAGTGAGAACTGAATTTATCATCTCAAAACCTTTACTATCTTACAGATGTTTACAGGCTCAAGCCTGTGTGCTGCTGGCAATTCTCTGCTGCAGGCTGCTAGATAACATCTATCCCCTTCCAGTGCAGCTTGCTTTCTCTATTTCATAGTACAGAAGAGTTAACTAGCAAATGTCCTGTTAAATTTGCAAAGATGGAAGAAAGAAGGAGAAACTCTAGACAGATATGGCATGATAGGCTAAAAACAGTCATGTAAAGAAAAAAGACAGGTAGTATGACACTGATGTATGCAGATGGAGAGAGAAAAGTACTTAAGAAATTACAGAGGAATTACACCCATTACCAGCACTTTGTACCTTGTACAAACAATTATAGACATTGGTAGCTTTCTGAATTCTGAAAATATAGAAGCATCAAGTGATTGCAAAGAATTTTGTTTTTGCTATATGGCTGGAGGATCCTTTCTTGTTTTAGTGCATTGTAGCACTGTTTCTAGCTCCCTTGTACTGTCTTCTTTCAGTTTTAAATTGAGCAAAATGTAATAAAAACCACCTGGGTGCTCCCTACAGACAAAAGCAAGGGCACCCAACACTAATGTTATAAAGATTTGTCACCAGAATTCAAGGACTGTGTCACATAGCTAGAAATCATAGCATTCAGATTTTCTGCGGGCTGCTGACAGGAAAATGTAACATATGCTGTATTTCATAAGTACTTACATTTTCAATTCTGCATCAGAGCTTGTTGCCTATTATTTGCTTGTAGTTCACTGTGGAGGCTTGAGGAACGTTTTTCTTGATTTACAGCTCTATTAAACCAATCAATCAACAATCACTTCTGTGAGGGAAGGCAGTTTGCTGGCATTTGCTTTGCCAACACACTGCCACCCACAACAGTATTCACAGGTCCTCAAGGATATTGTAAGAGAGGGAGGAAGCTTTCCCTGTAACTTAATTTTTAAAACATAAAACCTGTTTCTGATGATCTGAGCAACTTCGCTGAGAATATTTTTGAAGAGCTGTCATCTGCTAATCCAATATGTAACTTGCTTTGTTTTTACATTGCTGTTTAAGAGGTAAAAGACATTTTCTAAAAAAAGTCAATGTTAGGCTTTTAAAATTCTAATTTCTAAAAGGAGAGAAATTAAACCAAATGTTCTTGTGAGTTACAGAGAATATTTTTGCCACTGTTTAAGTTGTCTTACCATAGTCCTCTGGGATTTGCTTGTCTTTTTCCTTGAATGTATGCTTACTTCTGGAAGAAAAGAGTCAAGGCAATTCTTTTTAGAAGTGTCTGGAGACTTTTGTCTGTGGTGCTTAAGTTGCTCTACAGTATGACCGTTGGTTTAAGCAGGGGTAGACTTTTCTTTAACACAGTGATGAGGTTACCTGAATCAAGTAGGTAGAGTTCACTGCACTGTGCAGGAGACTTTCAAGCTCTAGTTATGAGTAGAACAGCAGTGCCAGAGTCTGAAGTAGACCAGAGGGTGTTTGTGGGAAAGCAAAGTTCTTGCTGGAGCTTGTTTTCTAACAGTGGACAGTACAGATACAGCAAAGGAAAGGTCCCTTCTTGTTGACTTAAACTGAAGAAACACAGCCAGATTCCTTCCATTAACACAAGTAATTTTGATTAGACAAGTAGAAAGAATCATATATACTGTGCTATTTGTTCCAAAACTAGTGTTTTTTTCCTTAGACAATATAGATAACTTCAGTTAAAATTTTATTATTCTGATCTACTACTTTTTATCAAAATCAGCTTACTATTACATATTGCCTCTTATGATGAATTTATTCAAGCTTTATTGAAGCTATTCTTCTTTTGCATGGGTGTAATTGATGGGAGACCTGGCTGAGTGTCTTGGAAAGAGAGAATGTAAAAACATAAAATGAAGAAGCATGTACTTTGTCAGCAGGGTTTCTCATGTAAATAAGTTTATATTAATGTTATGTTTCATCATTTATCATAGTGACAGGATGAATCCTTTCATGCCTACATCGAATTTAAATAAAATTAGTCAGAACTTTTGTATAACTGCAGTAACACTGAAGAGAACAAATGAATGTAATGTGCATAATTATTTTCCTGTGATTGCAGTGAGAGTCTTAGTTCATGGTCCTTTATTTGCATTTGACACATAATTCACTTCTCTAATATTTTCCTGTGCCATTCCCCCGGTGTTCTGCATTAAACAAATCTGCACCTTCAGTTAAGTGCTATTTTCAGCAGTGCAATTAGGATACTGCAGAGAGCAAGCAGGAATGTCTCTCTTGGTCTCCTGGTAGGTTGGGTTGTGCCAGTACTGTAGGTTATAAAGCTCATGAGACTGGCTTAGCAATTGCAGTTTCCTTATTTAGGCAACAATTCAAAACATTGGGATTGTGTCTGTTTGTTCTTTGTATTATGAAAGCAGATTCTGCCAAAAATTTAGGTGGTTCAAAATGTATTCTGTAAGTACACTGATGAATGAGGCAAGTTGGAAGAGAAGAAAAAGACCTCAAAAAGGAAAAGTCAAGTCTAGGTGCAATAAAGTGATTTTTTTTTTTCTACTGCTGTACTTGTTAATGAATCTTGCTTGATTTTCTTATCCAATTCAGTCTTGTAGTCCTTATTTAGAAGAAAAACTTTGAGGGATAGCAGTAATATTCTTGGCACTTTTGAAAGCCAGGAGCATAAATAAAAGTTTGGCTAACTTTCAGTAGCCAGCTATGAATAATGTGTACTGTGTGATAATATTTGAAGTATTTATTCTAAAGCTTGGGAAGCACTATGGATGTAATCCATCTGGACTTCTGTGAAGCCTTTGACATGGTCCTCCACAACATCCTTCTCTCTAAAATGAAGAGATATGGATTTGATGGGTGGACTGTTCAGTGGATAAAGAATTGGTTAAGTGGATAAGCAGTGATCAATGCCTCACTGTCCAGATGGAGATCAGTGAAAAGTGGTGTTCCTCACCACTTTTCACCTGTTTTAAACCTGTTCCTCACCTGTTTTAAACCCTTTTCTATGCTGTGTCTTTAGTCAGCTGGTCTGTACTGTCTGTCCTAAACTGACTCTCTGTACACTGTGCAGTGAATTATATAATAGTTCCTTTTCACTGAAGATCAAACATAAGAAACCCTATTCTACTGATTGTTAAAAATCTGCTGGGTTCTGACGTGCCTTTGCAACCACATCACCAATTGTCAGAAGACCATGGTCTGTGAAGACCTGTATAAGCTGCATCTTTTGCCCTCTTTTCTGCTATTAAAACAATATTTTGCTTTCCTCACATCCCTGGAGATACCATTTGCACAGGTGGGAACTCATAAACTGAGGTTATTGGACAATATGTTATTTGCTCTGATGAAATATTTAGGTAGTGGTGACTCTTCTCTTAATTGTAACATCTCTGGGCTGTTGCTGAAAGGAGAATTTAGCCTTGATCACATCATTCTGTTGCTTTTCTTTGTGCTGGCATGAGCTTATGTGCTATATTTAGCAGCTGTGCAGAGTAAGCAACAATCTGAAAAATAAGTTGAGAATTTGGGATGTTTATTGGCTTTAGCTGACCTCCCAGCCACATGAATACTGGAGCTTACACAGAGGAGGTGATGGTCACCAACTGGCTGTGCTCAAAGGGCAGGTGACAGGATCTTGCTTCTGGAAATGTTGTCATTGTGGCAGGAGAAATATAGTATTCAGCTGGGCAACGAAAGGCATTGGGAAGAAATATGTGAAAAGGCACAGCATATTGAATATCAGTGTTTCTTTATGTCACTAACAGTTTCAGGACAGACAGAATGCAAACAATGTTTGGATTTTTGAGGGATATGCAAGAACTCTGAATCTTGATAGAAAGACTTGATTTTGAGGTAGTGAGAGCTGCTTATTAAGGATAAAATGGATATTGTAGAAGGACTGAAAACTTCACTGAAACTTTCAGCTCATTAAACTCTATGACTTTAGTTTCATTCTTTGAATCAATATGTATATATCCAAGAAAATCCTTCCTTTATGATGTATGTGTATGATGCTGAAGTCAAAACACATGCTGTCTGCAGGCCATACAGAGGTGAGAGATGACAGACTCTCATTTTTAATTAAATGTGTGGTACTTGAAGGGAAGGGGCAGAGATTATGATCATTTTAATTTTATGGATCAGTAAGTATGTTTCCCTGCTGCACAAGCATTTCAAAACTGATCACTCTTCCTGCACTGTAGGCTTCAGATTCACTGTTGCTTAAAGCACCCAGCACTCCTGGCAGTTACCACCTTGGAAAATGTCACTTCTCAAATACATCGTCTAATTGCAGCTCATACGTGAGTAAAAGCAAACCTACTCCCTTAAACAGCTAAGGTACTTTTTTGCAAAACTTTTTGAAATTATCCGTGGCCCATGAATGCAAACTGGCATTAAGACACAGACTTGCTTTCAAAGTTATAAATATCTTAGTTCTTATTGTTGTCATGGAATCTGTGGCATATTCCTGCAAGGAATAATGTGCTGGTCGACCCAGACAGCACAATCAATGTTTTGTTAACCCTTTCCACATTCCGATTCCTAGTTTAGAGCAATGCCTTATGCAGGTGTGATGGAGGCTTTATGACATTTTTCTGAATGAAGATGAGACCATTAACTCTCACCTGTCTTTCAGAACACTTTTTCTGCTGCTCTGGCTTCCCTTTCCTGTTTTTACTTATCTGGTCAACAGATATACCAAACCACAAATTGTACAGATATGGAACAAGGCTTTATTATATATCCTAGTGTTCCTCTAGCCCATGACAGTTACCATATGACTGAGCAGCTCTGGGAAGTGATTGGACATTTTCAGATTATTTTTACCATATGCCTTTCACATTGTAAATCAGATATGCCACTGTATATAGTTTGATGAGAAACTCCCCAAGTCAAACTGAAGAGACAAAATGAAAAGGGGCAAAATAACTTGCCTGTACTAGTCATAGAAGTGGTAATTCTTTTGAGAGGTGCAGAGGTAGGATTTTTTTTTAAAGTTGAATTGCTGTTGGCTACAAGTGGTTACTGTTTGTGGCATGCCTTTGTATACATGCTATACCTTTAATAGTCCTTCCTCTGCTGAAAGTGCCTGTAATTTCAGAAGCAAGGGCCCAAATGAGAACACAGGCGTGCAGCAGGTTAAAAAGTATCTGCTCTGCTCTTAGGGAATCATTTCTGGGATGGGACACTTTTTTTTTTTTTAAATACTAACCAAGTGAGTGTCTCCTCCTACACACGTGCTGCAGCGTGGTTGTCAGCCTGTTAAGGTGAAGCTGAAGAACCAGGGAATATTTTTTTTGCCTGGTATTTATCTGAACTTTGCGAATAGGTGCTGGTTGTTTAACACCTTATTATTCCTTGGCTTCTGGATGCTGCTCCAAATCCTTTTCTCCCTCTCTGAATCATTATCTTTAACAGCTTGGCATGAATGAGGCTTCATGGGACGCATTACAATCCCTTTTCCGAATTGGAATTTCTCCTGGGCATGATGGAGATAAACAGATAGAGTTGTATGGGAAAAGCTTGTACTACAGTGTTGATACTGTTATTGTCTGGATAAATAGGATACTTGAACTGCCTGCTAATAACAGCGTGGGAGCTGCCTGTTAATAACCTCTCATAAAATTCAAACATTTTACAAATTCTCTGCTTTCGTAGCAGTCGAGTCTGTAATAGATGGGGAGTTTTTAAGATGATGATGATCAGTTGTTTTTCATGAACAGAAATTAACATAATATTCAGTTAGAAATTATTTACTTTAGATATTAGGATAAGAGATTTACATATATTAGGAACTGGGGAACATTTCAGAAGAGGAGGAACAGGAAGAAAGGGTTGAAACCTTGGTTAGAAAGGAAGCTGAGAGATGTAGAGCAGCACAGATGTCAGATGGGTGTGATCCCCCAAAATGGCCGTGGCTAATGTTCAGTGTGTGTCTGAAAGGACTGAGAAGAAAGTAGCACAACTGCAATAAGTAGGAAAAGTAAATCAGGCTCCTGTCCTATGTCAGACAATGTGTCCAGTACAGATGGCAACAGACCAAGGGCAAAACTTGCCAGTGCTACTGGGCTGCAAAATGAGATGGGAGAACTGGAATGCTCAGTTTCATATGATGAGCCTGACAGAGAGGCAGCTCAGAAACCTTGCAGAAAGAGGGTCATTGGTGGATGTGCTGTTCCCAGGCTATCAACTTTACACAAATTGACAGAATATGATGTGCATGTGGAGGGGCTGCATTGTTTTTGGAGTCTAAAATGAAGTGTAACAGAATGAAATTATTGTTCAAAAAGAGAAAATAGTATGAAATTCCTGTGGTTGGAAGTATCACACTGTATTAATAAAAATGTAGTGTTAGGATATAGTTTAGAGAACGTGAGATTCATGACAGGTTCTAATATTGGGATGTTATAGCTACCAACAGCATTAATGCCTCATCATCTATGACAGAACATGGAAATAAATTTTTTTGAGGTAATACATAGCTGCTTTCCAGAACAACCAGTCTTCAGTCCAAGAAAAGATCTGTTCTGGGTTTGGTCCTGAACAGTGCACAGGACCAGCTCAAGAACTATGTGAGAGAGCTGATCTGTAACAGCAATTACAATACGATTAGGTTTAACACTGCAGCAGAAGAGACTAAACAAAATAAATCAAGAACACAAGTGTTCAATTTAAAGAAAGGTAACTGCATACTAACAAGGTAACTGGTCAAGAGGAAGAGAAAGCATTACAGGAGGAGCATTAAGGCTAAAAAAAAAAGAAGCCTAGATGAGGCCTAGACACTTTTCAAAAATACTGTATTATTCTTCAAGACAAACTGTGCTGAAATTTGAGAAGAAAACAGAGCAGTCCAGTAAAAACCGTGCATAACCCAATAGAAAATTAAGGTGATGATCATGTAGAAAGGCCTGGCATTTATACCAGAAAGTTTGTCCTCAGAAGAGAACAGGAAAGTCCCCAATTCATGGAAGATCAAAAGTAACCAGGAAGTTAAGAAGGCTAAGAGAGGATTTGAGGAGCAGCTTGCATAGCATGCAAAATATCATAGATAAAAGTAATTTCAATATAAGAGAAGCAGGAAGATTGCAGAAGTCTGTCCTGTCACAGAAATGTCTCTAGAAAGGATGCCAGGAATGATGGGCTGTGAGTCTGACTTCCATCCATCAAAAGATGGTAAACTTGGTAATAAGATTAAGATTACTGAGCATAGAAACTGTTGGGAATAAAAGATCTTCATCAGAACTGGACAAGCATGAGAAATAAGAGAAATCTGAGTTTCCCAGCCACCCTTTCAGTTATCTTAATTGGCTTAAGGTGCCTGTGGTTACTATACCAGGTACTTGCACCTGCTATGCAGTCTCACCCATGGTGACTTTCATCTATCTTGTTTTCATTAGTCTAAAGCAGGACAAAAATCTGTATTCTCAGGAGTCACTAGGAAAATAGATTATGATGTTTCTCCAGGAAGAATGTCAAATAAGAAGGGGGTGAATAGCAGGGAATCTGTAATGACATAGAGTGTGCTTGGTGGTGGTGAGGAGGGGCTGCGTGATGCATAGACCAGATGACAAAAGAATTTTGGAGAATGTGTTCCATACATAAGAGGCAGTGAAGCAGGTGGAAGAATGGATGCAGGCAGAATTGTGTGTGTATGAAAAGTCTGTGGCATATGCAGGAGCAAGGAGTGTGTGTAACATACAAGGGAAAGCAATTCCTTAGATGGGTATTTTCTTGCAAGCGGCTGTCATAGCTGTCCTTCCTAGGCTATTGTGTGCGGACCCCGTGCCAGCTTCTTTCCTCGTTGGTCTAACTGTAGATCTGTGCCTGTTACTGCATGCAGGCAGGAAGTATGGATGATGGGCAAAAGGGATGGTGAACATAAAGAAGAGATTGAAGGTGGCTTCAAATGTATGGACAATAAGGTCTCTGTGTTCTTGGGTTTTGCCTGCTTTGGACTTACAAATAACCTTTGACAACACTGAGCAGCTCCTTAAGAAAGAACATTTTAATATTTGTTAACTGCAGAGGCTCTGTGGTTACTAAATACACAGTAAGGTCATAAGGTCTAAATAGAGCTCACAATCTTAGTAACTTAGCTTGATAAATTTAAAGGAAGTATATTTGTAAAGTGTTTGGACAAATAAACCAAATACTACACTGCAGTTATGGAATCATCAAAGCTAGCATCTCTGGTATTCTAAAATGGGCTCTTCAAATAGCACGTTTACTGCTCAGGAGAGGCTTAAACAGTGAATTCATTTGCGACAGAATACCACAGAAGCATATATGTTTTTCAGTTGTCTGAATTATCATTCTTAAATGGATCTATTGATCATTAGTGATCTAGAAACCCTTAGGGCATGACAGGTGAGTGAGAAAAACCCAATAAGCTTTCCACCACTGCAGAACACCAAGAAGCAACAATGCTACTATTGTGTCCTTATAGCATGCCTGTGAAATGCTGCATGAATTAGTAAGCAGGATCTTCTGGATGCTACAGGCTGACCTTCAGTTCCCTTAGCATATATAGAGATCTACTGAGTACAGACTTTCATTCAGACAGCACCTATTTTCAAACAACACAGCGTAAATTAAAATTATACTTACGAAGATAATGGAGTAACACATACAAACATACTAATTGGTATTTAGAGCCTTAGGAATATCTTTAACATGAACACAGCATTCCAAACACTACTTTTTTTTCATTATTTAAAGCAAACTCAAGCATTTTTAACAAATGGTTACGTTCACTTATGTGAAATAAAGACATTGCCAAAGAAGACATGACTGAATGTCATAGTTAACCTTCCATGCCTTAGTTAAAAATCCTGGTGTATGCCCCCTACTATGTGTCAGTGAATGGGATGAGAAAAACTAATAATTTGATTCTTCCATCAGATGTCACCAAAGTTCATAACTTTCTATTGGCTTTCAGACATGTAAGCATGTTTATCTTTTTATTAAGAAGCAAGAAGTTCCTGTTTTAAGGAACTGCATTAATAAGAGGATCTCTTAGAGTTACCAGTAAAGCAGTCTGGTACGTATCATAGGTTGTAATATCAAGAGAGATTGCTGTTCAAGGGGGCTTCTGATATTCAGACAAAGTGTTTTATCTACTGTCCCATGTCTAGCCAGTAATTTTTAATGTGTTTTAGACCAATAAAACAGTCTTTCTAGTTCTAGAGTTCTTCTGGAAAAATTTCCCCACTTCCACCAGAAATGCCATTTGTATTAAACCTCTTTAATTAAAGCATAGTAATTTTGATCTTTTCCTTAGATAATACTTCTGTTTTTCTAAAATATTTTGCTTTGTAGGTATCAACAGTTGATGTGTAGTCATAGACTTTAAGTAATAAAACTGTCAGTAGGTTTCATCCTCCCTATAATAACCAGGCTTGAGATCAAGAGCCTGTCAGCCCTGTCCGTATCTGTGCAGCTCAGAAGACAGTTTTCAGCCACATTTGGCACTGCAAGCCGGACAGCATGTCAGCTCTGATTAGCTGTACTGGGAGTCAAGTGTTTTAGTATGGGCGTGGTGTTGCTGTAGCCTGCCTTTAGTACCCCAGTTAATTTATCCTCTGATGTGGACAGCAGGAGCTATGTTTGCTGTGGAGTTACTGGAATAGAGAAATTAAGTCTGCATTATGCTCCATTGCATGGTACAGACATGCCCCCTCTGCTATGAAATCATTTTTATGTAAGAAGAGAGGCAGGAAGATTCATATCACTAAAGTCCAATATTCCTCCTTTAAAACAGTAATGGAATAGTGTGTGCTGAGTACAGTACTGGCTTTTGGCCAGTGAACAAATAGAAACAAAATCAAATAGTGGATAGCAGCTGATTAAGAGAGCAATCATGTGTCTTAACTCTGAAAAAGGTATGGGCTGTTAGATGAAAGAGGAGGTGTGCATGTAGTAAAGATGTATATCATAATGAATATGTACAGTCTTAATCCTGGTATTTTCTAATTCATTAATTCCTGGCTATACTTTTCATATCCTTTTAAATTATTCTTACAAGTAATATATAAACATTAAGAAATCTTAGTTTAATGATACTGTATTCTTCATAACAGTTTACTTTTTTCATTTTTGAATGGTGGTCTGCATGTTTTTTCTTGTACTCAGGTGCATATGTGCGTTTATAATATACAGAATAGCAAATGAAATAAAGCTTCTGATGTACTTTTTGCATACAGCTACATTCGTCTTGGGTTACTTAATATTTTGTCCAACATAAACTATGCTTTTCAGGATGATATGCCCCAAATAAACTTATCAGATACCTTTTAGGCAACAGACTAGAAAGAACACCTAATCCTGTGAATGCAAATCAACCATGTTTTGTTAACCTAACCTACTATTAAATACAGTGTAGAATAAAACAGTTTAAAGATCTGCCAGGTATGAAACAAACAGAAAAAGGGAACAGGTGATAGGTCACAAGAAGCAAGAAATAAGGCTTGATGCCAAGGCGGACTGGAGAGAGGAAATGGGTCCTGCATACTAACTAAGAACCTTGAGAGTGAAAGATGATGGGAGTGGAGGAGAAAGTGAAGATGATCCTGATCTCTAACAGCATCAGGAAATAACACAAGAACACAGTCTCTCTGCTTAACTTGTAATAGCTGTTTAATAACTTTAGTGTATCTTGTACTTTTGACAATCATCACACAGTAAGTGATGTGATACCTTTCTCATTTTAGGGGATCCAGATAAGCCAGGTCAGTGATTCACACTGGCTACAAGAGCTCCTTTGCACACCTCCAAGAACCAGTCGGTGACTGGACAAAAATTGTTCCCTCTGTTGGGTGTTCTGGCTGGTGAGTATTCCCTTCTTCAGCTGGCCAAGTTGGTGGGTGGTTGTGTTAACTACCTGGCATGCAACACAATTCTAAAGAGGCCTATTTAATTTTGGATAATAATAAAACATTCTCTTTGATTAAAGCAGATGACTAATTCATTAATCAATATCCACTGTCGTACTTTAATAAAAGTGTGTGATACATACAGATTTCTGCTTCTTGAAAAAACAAGCATTTTCTCTCTTTATTATTTCCTGATAAATTAATAATGAATATTTTGCTACCTTTTTGATGTTGCTGAAATCAGATTCTATGCATAGCTTTTACTTGGACCACTGTATTTCAGGTCAGTTCATCTTATTTTATCTGATTCTGATATAACTCAAGCATTTTTCCTTTTAGTCCTCTGGTAAATTGTTATTGGCTTAGGCTATCATCTTCTTCCTACTACATGCAAGCATGAGGACAGACATGCTGCACTTGAAGAAATCTACACCTTTCTGCAAGTATGGCTCACTATAGCATTTCAACCATCAATAATCCTGTACTTAGCAGATGTAAGATAAATCACACACTGGGTATTACAGTGAAGTTTTGGGATTTGAGGATGTAAGGTGAGGCTGGCACCTTAAGAGGAGTTAGGAGGCTAGAGGGAGTTTGCTACTAGAGAACTTCAAAGAATTTTCTTGGGACCAGACGTGATGTTTTCATTAATGACCTTTGTGCAATAATGAGGTGTTTCCTAATGAAACCTGCTGTTGGCATGTAGCGGGGAAACATTGCTACTGTGCGAGAGAATTACAGTATGATAAAGAGGAACTGAATAACCTTGAGGACAGGCAAGAGATAAAAGAAGAAACTCAGTAGCTGAGAGAACAGGTTCATGCACTTAGAGACTGTTCATAAGAGTTTCTCCTGTGAGACAGTAGCTGCCACCTAACATAGTTGAGGGGAGGATACACTAAGTTTCAGTCACTATTCATGTGAAAAACTGCTTATAGCTTGAACATCATGGCACTTTTACCAAATCAAACCAGATGAAAGTTTTACAAATTCTATGTTTTCCTGTCTTTCCTACTTGGACAACCCTCCTGGAAACATAAGGAAGGTGGCAACACCCAACAGACACTGAACAGCACTTGACTTGAGCTTGTGTCACCTGCTCAGCACAAGAAGAAGAGAGGCTTAATTCACTTGCCTATCCAATTTGGAGACAGAATCTGAGTCTCTCAGGAGAGTATGTTAGCAAATAGGATCGAGAATATTCTGTTGAAAGTTTTCTGTATTCTCTAGCTGAAATACTTTCACTATATATATATATAAAATACCTTGATACTAATTGCAACAGAAACTGCATTTGGTCTTAGAAGCAAATCATCCAGCTGCCAAGCTGTGAGGTCATTTTTGATTGCTGGCCCAAAGACTTACCAAAGATTTGTTTGGTTGCCTTTGACAGGTAACTGTCTTTCTCAGTGTTAAACTGACCGGCAAATCCATTCCTTAGCAGATAGGTTTCTTGACGAAGGGCTGGAGCATTTGAAAATGCTAGGGTTTTTTTCCCAGCTGCATTAGGTCGTCTAATAAAAAGGTGTCATCTGCCTTGACAAATGTTGCTTCCTATTTTCTAGGCATGAGAAAGTGCAGTTTCACAACTGGCTTCTGTGCTACAGCTAAAAGCTGAGGCCTAGTTCCCACTCAGCTCCGTATGCTACTTCTATAATTTATATCGTATTATGGTGAAACTCAACCTAAAAAAAAAAAATGTTACTGCCAGGTCAATAGACAAATGTTTGATACTAGAACCAGGGAAGGGATGGAAATGTCTAATAGACAGAGTGATACTGCCCCTTGGGCCAGCATTGGCCTCGGGGACATGATGAAACTGCCCAAAGGATCCTTGTTCATCATTAATGTGTGGGAAACGCGTAATACTGTGCTGCCTATGTTCCTGTTTAATTCAGACCACATTCTTTGCACAGCAGTTTTAATTTAGAAGGAAAGACCAATGAAAAAACATTTGGGATGTCCATTTTAACAGCAACAGTGGTAACTCATAATCTCTGCCAACAATAAGTACTGTATCAACCCACTAGGATGAGACCCTGGGAGCAAAATGCTGCCCAAAAGCTAGGTTACTCTTAAATATCTTCTGGCAGTAGTCCTGAAGTGGCATATCTCTCTCATTATTTTTCACAATTGAAAGGCTTTCTCCCCTTCTCATGAGATCTCTTGTGCTGTGCAACAGGTCTCAGGTTTACTGTTGTTTCAAGTTCCCTTGTGGATTTTTTTCTTTTTTCAAAGAGTTTCAAAGTAATGCTTCTTTACTGACCTTTCATGATCACTAAAACATTGGAAGAACGTACAGACTGTGACAGAAAACAATAAAGTTAAGGTAATTCCCAGCTGTTGGTGATACAGCAGCATATGTCCATCACATACATTTAGGTGTTAGAGAGAAAATTAAGCAGCTTCTTAAAGGCATGGCATTGCATCTGGGTGCTGGAAGGACATAGAACAATTCCCATCATTAAATGAGGATTTATGTTTGGGGTACTCAAATGCTTCTCATTTTTACTAAAACAAATCTTCATTAGCCTGTTTGAACAGCACAAACTGTCCTGTCCCTGCTGCACAATGATGGCTGCAAGGGTTTGGTTTCAGCTGCCAGTCCATCATGACAGGCGCTCAGATGTCATCTTTGCTTTGCACTGGGAAAATACGATTTTTAAAGGGTCAGATTACTGACTGGTTAAAAGTGGAAAAAGGTTCATAAAACCAGTGGTAGTAAGTGTAAAACTGTGCCTCTGTTTTAGTTCTTTGTTTTTTCTGCAGTTTTATTACTGCTTCCAGGACATTTTTATTCAAGGGTAGTAAGATTCTGGAAATCAGTGTTTGTAATGGAAGTTGTGACCTGACTTTAATGTTAGTCTTGCTGACTGTCTGCTGAAGATGTACTTTAAGAAATACTATGATATGACAAATCTGTCTCTACAGTGAAACACAAAGTAAGAAAATATATGTACAAATAATTATTTATAGAGTCTGGTATGGGACCAGAGCGGCAAGAAACTTGATGAGAAAAGCTGTAAAACTCTCCCATGCCAGACTCTGGAAGCAACAAGCAATATTACCACATTAATGACGCATAGATCTTAAAGGTCTCTTCCAACCAGATGATTCTATGATTCTATAGTCTATACAGACAAATGCTATTGTCTCTACAGGACAATTTTGTGGAGTGCTCAAGGCTCTGACAACTGCCCTAGAGAAAAACCAAGTTGATTTTTGCTTTGCATTCACCTGCAGTTAAGCTCATTTGTGTGCTTTGTGTTTGCTTAGGGATATCCAGCAAAACGCACACACCTGTGTGCAGGCTCGCCCTGCTGAGCCTCTGGAGTGGTGCCGGCAGCTGGGCTAATGGCGGGGTCCACCTGGCCCTGTGCTGCCAGAACTTTCTGGGCTGCCCCGCCTCTGTTGCAAGGCAGCACCTGAAGAAAGGCTCCCTTGTGTTTGCTCCAAAAACAGTGTGGTCTTGAAAAAGACGGTTGTTGGAGGTCTTGCTGCTTTGCCTGGCGCTCTGAAAGGCCCTTTTTGTCCCAGAACGGCAGAGCCATATGTGATTTCCAAGGAGAGGAAAGAGATGCACTGCCCGGAGAACTTGTTTGGTAGGTGATGAGGCTAAATTACGGGGGGCAGTGAGATCTACCCTCTTTTAATCCGGTGTTTTGCTTTTAAAATTTGATTCTGCTTTTGTGGTCGAGCCTGCTCTGCGTGTGATGGGTGAAGGGCAGCGAGGTGAGGCTCTCGGCTGTACGGCTGGGCAGGCAGCTCCAGCCCCGCCGCTGCGCGGCCGCGGGGTGAGGCGCCGTGCGCGAGGCGCCCACAGGACGCGGGCTCAGTCCCCCGCCCTCGCGGTGGCGAGCTCCCCAGGCGCCGTGCCTGCTTGGCCTGCTCTCCGAGGGGGCTGGCAGCACTTCTGCGGGGTCCGGGAACCCCGGCCTCTGCAGCCTGGGGCTCTACGGGAAGGCTGCTGCTAGCAACGGTCCGTCGTACCGGCGCCGGTAAATCCGGACGAGGGACACAAGATGGCGCCGACGAGCGCCCGGCCTGCCTGGCGCCGCCACCTCGGGTTTCCCCGAGCCCTGGCGTCCCTAGGAGCGGGGTAGCACCTACGGTATTCTGGACCCGTGCTGCATTTTTGAACTTCGTAAGTCTCTGAACACTTGAAACAGTACGTTAGCACAGCCCACGTTAAACTCAAAGTGCTGCCTATGGTTTCTAGTCTGGGATTTTGAGTTTAGTTCCATTTTTAACGCCCCTTTGCCTTAAAGCTGTAATAAAGCTTCTTTTGAAGGGATTGGCAATATTAGTGCTTCAGTTTTTAACAGTAGTGAAAATCACTTGATCACAGCTTTAAAGCAAAGCTTACCTGGGTGGTTGTTCTTACACAAAGACATGGTAATAATATGTATGGTGGTTGTGCATGGGGAAAAGTGTTTCCTGGGGGAGAAAAGAACTTCTGTTTACTTCTAATTCTTTAACAGGCTTGAACGAGGAGAAGGCTAGGTGCTTCCCCTCACTCCCCCAAAAAAGGTTTTGTTCTTGTAAGCACGAGAAGAATCTCTTGGTGAACATTTTCAGTAGGTGGTTCAGCCTAAGCAGGAGGCCTATGGGGAATTGGCTGAATTAGGTGTCTGCTAAGGACACTAAAACCAAGGATCTCCATCTATAGTAGTTTTATTCATATCTCTTATTCATTGGTGTAGCTACAACCTAGAAGGCAAATTAATATTATGCCATAGTCTTTATGAGGGGTCTTGCTCCCAAATGTAGGGAACCACAGCAGAGTGGCAATGATGTCACGAACTATTGCATCTGAAGTAAAACCAACTTCAGAGCTGGATGGTAGGGCTGGGGAGGAGGATGTGCAGAGTTCTTTCAAGCTGGGCAGAAGAAACTGGTCTAAAGTGAGGATAGCTTAAAAACAATCTTCAGTTATGATTGTTAGAGAAACACTTAAAGCAGCCTTCTGATGTGAGGAAAATGCCAAAAAATGCAGGTAGCTAATGGTGTCTTGTCAATTTTTGAAAAGAATCTGAGTTGTTCTGTCTGATCCAAGTTTCCTGTTATCCCTATTCCAACTCTAAAACTTTATTTTAAGAATTAACGTTTCAAAACAAGCTGTTGGATTTTCACTAGTGCTGCAATAGGCCATCTGGTATTTTTCTAATTCTAGCTTATGTTCGGATAAATCTGGCTCATTTTCACAGAAGTATGTTCTAGGACTTGCTGTTGTGTCACTGCATAATCCTCCTGGTTTTATTAATAGATTGCGTGGGTGTCTGGGGATGGGGTCTCAGAACTGAAAAGGTTTCTGAGGTCTGTTCTTACCCTTCGCTTTTCCCAAGTGTAAGTGGATCTAAATAGTACATGTTTTATTATTCTGAAAGGGAAGCATGAGGAGGATCAGTTATGGTAATCTCTGCTTAATTCTCTGTAGCTTTTGGTGATTTGACTTACAGAAAGAGTACTCTGCTATCATAAACACACTGCCCTAAATAAAATTATATGCTCAGGGTTTTTGTTCTCTCTCTTTTTAAGATGATGTTGCTGTTATGAAAGCATGAACTGCATAACTGATGGGCAGGTTTCCAAAATGTATGAATGCTTAGCAAGGTAAATGTTCCAGAGGAATAACAATAGGGAGCAAATCTTGATTCTGGTTAACGTAGCAGTTGTCAAGGGTTGGGTCTTCCCTACATTCCAAGTTCCTGTAGTAATTTCCTGTATTTCTGGGAGATTTGCATGGACCATCTTGTAAGCTGCTTTTCCCGTTACTGTATCCAATTAGGTATGGGCTTAAGTTCTAATAGTTGCACTGAAGTTTAAAACAAAGAATAGGGATGTTTGGATCTGAGTCCTTCCCAGGTGTGTTATGCCTGGTCCTTTGGCATCTGGGTCCAGATGACTTCTGTCCCTGTCTTTTGGATCACCTACTCTTAGTGTAAGTGAAGTCTATCATAATATTACTTATGCTTTACTAGAGAGATAGCTTCATGAAATGCTGCAGGAAGGACATTCTTTTACAGGCAGAACACCTAATCCTGTTTCCAGTCATACAGTTAATGTACTTTGGGCTGCCTGAGAACAGAATCATAGCCTTAAGAGAGCCAAAGAAGGATCTGTGCTTTAACTGTTGTACTGTTAAACACTAGGTGCATTATGTGTGAATGCTATTAATAGTTAAAAAGCAATTTAACAGTAAGCTTTGTTGCACAATGAAGCAAAGCAAATATGTTTCTTTCTCCCCTCCACAAAACCAAAGCTGGCTAGCTGGAAACTTCTAAAATGAGCTGGTATTAGGGAGCTCCTTGAAGAAAAATTAAATGTGGGGTAGCTAATAGAGTTTAGTTAAACTTGGGAAATTATATTGCATATTTCCAAGCACAGTAAGCTGTAATACTTACTCTGTAATAAAACACTGAAATTGCTTGACTGTTACAGACTTATGTGATACATGTACCCCATAAATGCACTTCTCATCTTGCTGTAAACCCATAGCTGACACTGTACCTGCAGAAACAATACCTTTTACAATACAAAAAGATCAGCTGTAGCTGTATTTATAAACTAGTACCTGAGATTGCCATGTAACTTACACCCACCCCCTCATGTGGGGAGCTTGTTTTCCTTATGCCTAGTATATGAAGAAGTAGCCAGGTTACAGAGCAGTCGAGCCCACACAGTTCCACAGAAGCTGAACTTTTTAGTGCTGTGGCTTTTGTTGCTGCTCATCACCATATAGTCTCACCCTCTCCTTTGCAATGGCTCTGGTGTATGGCTGACTGTAGTGAGTCGACTCAGAGAGCTGAACTGTCTGCTAGAAGCCCTCCTGAGGTCATACCTTGTTGGGTTAGATGGGCGTCAGCTCTAGAAAAAAAGCTGACTTGCAAAGCATGGGATAGGCGGTTCCTGCATTCAGACATGCGTATCTGCCCTCAGTGTGGTCCTCTGAACAAGAGATAATCAGACTAAGGTGAAAGAGGCGACTGCTTGCTGGCTGTCCTTTAATACAACTAGATGCAGAAGGTGGGTGGAAGGTTGGGAGAAAGAAGCAGAACTAAGGAGGGGAGCTACTCTGTGCATATTCATTGAACTCATTTGTGGAGGGTTGGGTCTTCTTTACATTCCAGGTTACTGTAATAATTTCCTGCATTTCTGGGAGATTCAGTCGGGGCTGTAGGACACCAGAGCAGCACCTTTGATTCAGGCACTACGTCTACCATAAATCTCTGAAAGCTGGAAGAATGTTTTGGAGAAAATAAATACTCTGTTGTGTGGTCCATATATGCTCTTTCTGGGCTATTTGCTGTTGGCTGCTATAGAGGACATGTACTAAGTCAAATAAAGGCTTATTCGGACCTGTGTTGATGAGACTATGTGTTGCAGGCTTAGGAGAGGAGTCAGACTCCCAGGAGTTCTACTGCCTTAATCATAGACGATCTCCTGTAGTAGGCTGGCTATACACGTATAATGCAAGGGGCTTCTTCTGTACCCTGCTGCAGTTAACACCTACTGGGTCTTAATCCTCTGACATGCTGAGTGCACTTTATCTAGGTATAAGCAATCTCTGTACTTCAGGCATCTAAAATAGATGGCTGTAGGTGCTACAAAGAAAGCAAACCTTGGCTGCAAGAAGGAAATGGATTCAGTCTGTGTTTTATTTTCCAGTACTGCATTCCTCATTTTTTGGGGGGTCATACGTTACACAATGTCTGTCCTTTATAGATGGATGTGCATACAGGCACATATGTGACCTCCGTGGGTGGTGAGGTGCAGAATAAATTAATACTAAAATACTTAATTTTGAAATGTACTTCTCAATAATACTCAGTACTCAATTGGAATAGTGCAAAACACAAAAGCTTTAAGAGATAAATGAAAAGCAACACATAAAAAATGCCTGACAAATGCTGCTCAATTGTGCTCTTTGGCAAGGTGATTTCTCTAGGTGTTGACCTTTCAGAAGCTATTTTGAAAGAAGCCAGCATTTTGGTCAGCAAATGCAAGGAGGACAAATACCTGCAGTCAGCAGAAGGTTTGCAGTGTCAGGCCACCATACGGAGGAGCAAAAAATTCAGTGCTATTTATATTCCTTTTCATTTGTGAATGTTCAAGTGCTTTGCATCACTTAAGTCCAAGTATTGCCAGATGTTGAATATTTTCAACTACCAGTGCAGTTGCTAGAATGTGAGGTCAATTAGGACATAATGAGATGCTGAGCTCATAAGGTCAGCTCTATCCTTCCTTCAGAAGCAATTTTACTGAAACACAATAGTGTTGCTTTAGTCCTCATCTTCTGCCGTATTTGTTAAAAAAGGCTATTACCTAAGTAGAGGAAATCTGTAAGGTAAACATTAGGTAAAGGAGAATGGTTATTAAAGAGTGGTGGTTACTAGCATTGTCTTGGTCACCAGTATAGTCTGGATTAGCGTAGTCATGTTGTGATTAATGGCCTTATTGAAACTCAAAAATTACAGAACTTACACAAAGGAATGCAATATCCACTACCACCACAGAACTTAATAACAAGACAAAGCATGAAAATGTTTGATGTCATTAATAAAATCTATCATGGGATGCAGAAAAGTATTTGCAACTGCATCGGTCTTTGAGGAAAAAACAGATAAGACATCTGGGGTCATAGATTAGATAATTTGTTAAAGAAAAATTAACGTATCTTTGGGGATCTTTTTAGCAGGAGGTGATGGGCAAGTTTTCTTCATGAGGGGAAACTGCAGTTGTCTGAAAGCATGGAGATCATCATGGTTAGAAATTCTCACTCTTAAAACAAGCATTCCTAAAACAGACCTCCTTACAGGTGGCTGCATGTTTTAATTAAGCAGTGCTGATTGTTGAAATAGCAGTTTCAGTTGCAGTTGTGTTTTTACCTTTGTTTGCATCAGTTAATGACTCCTTATAAAGAATACTCCCACTATTTTGCTCATCTACTTCAGATAACAATATCCTATAGTAATGAAAATGCAGTGAGTGTTCAGGTCTGCAGTTTTTAGTTTTAGCTAAACCACACCATAAAGCCTTCATAACTTTGAGTCATTGTATAAATAGTTGTATGGCTTTGCTTTTCCTTAAGCACCGAAATCTGCAAGTTTTGTGGCCTGTTTGTTCTGTGTTGGCTTTATCACCTTAAAAGATGGGCATGTTTTTATGATTACATGATTGCATATACTTGTGAAATAGAAGACAATAGGCATACTTATCAAGTCATGCAAGTCATGAAGCACAAGGGTCAAACATTGCATCTAGGAATAGCCTAAGTCCATTTCTGGAAGTAGGCTAGTTTTAGGATCCTGCTGCTACAATCACCAGGTAAGCTGTGCCTGAACTTAAAGAGAAAGAAGTCCATGCTGCCATTGGCATCAAATGAATATAAGTGGCATTGAGATAGAAGCACACCTTTTAGTCGCTTGAAATCTGGCCTGAAATGGAGAGGCAGAGATTGTAGAAAAGGTATAATGGTGTTTTTGCATAAGTAGGCAGTGCAGAGTTGAGAGCAGCAGTAAGATCTGCAGCATGCAAGATGTCTAGAGATTTTTGACCACCCAACACTGGTACAAAATACTGAGCATGAAAAAATTCCAGGATTCCTGATGAGAGGTTCCTGCTGTTGCCCAAGTTCTTTGTAACCTGACCATCGTCTATGTTAGTGTTAGTGCTCTTGATAATGATGGTCATGACGCATATAGTGTCCATGTCTTGAAGGGAGGAATCCACTCATCTCAGTTTGGCTGATAGTACAGGTATGATCAAGTCCTCAACTGGTTCAAGGAGTACATATTTTTGAGCCCAAATATTCTTGTAAGGATGCAGTCTACTCAGTCTGATGGCTTTGGGCATTGATGAGATCATTTTATGTTCAGAGGAGGGGCAGAGGTTGATTTCCAGTGTTTCTTCTGTCAGCAAATTGGTGATGTTCTGTCATTCCTAACACTGTAAACTGGCACTTAAACATCTAGTTCTTATCTTATTAATGAGGAGATATTTTAATTGCTGTAACTGAATGACTTAAAATAATTGAGCTCACTGGGCACATGGCCAAAGCTCTGAGCTAGAAAAATCAAATAACTTATGGATTTTTCTCCTTATTCAGCCTGCTTGGACCACCTATTGATGCAAGGCTTGAAGGTCACAGGTTTTCATAAAGCTGAATGTGAGATTATTTGAAATGAATCTCATCAAGTTGGCTTAGATTGATATAAAACTGTGGTATATTCCCTTACCTGAGCTAAGCTTATCTTTCTACAGAGCTTTCTAAGCTCGTCTTTCTTTTTTTCTCCTCTCTCTGTCAGTCTGAAACATCCAGCTGCAGAGGACTTGGAGAAGGACTATGCAATGAGTTGTGTTTTGACCAACAAGCCTCACAACTGATTGGTAATAGTGAAACATGCTCTATCAGGATGTGGGCTACATCTCTTGCTTGCTTCTTGAAACATTTCTTCAGCTGGGATCTGTTCATTGACTTCTGACATCCTTGCCAGAAGAAAATGCCAAATGCTTCTAAGATCCTGAAGAATGTACATTAGCTGCCTGTGATAGGATCCTTTTAACTGCATGTCTGAAGAAGGAACATCTGACTGATAGTAACTGTGTTCCTCTGAGGCATTGAAGTCATGTCCTTCTGTTATTCTGGCTTGAAGAGATCTCTGCAACCAGAAGCTGGGTTCTAGATGGAGTGGTGAATGATACCAAGGTTGCTTCAACTCTTAGACTATTACCATTAGTACAAGCAAAAGCAGAATATGGGAGCTGTGTGCTGACTTGAAAATGAAATGCGTGGATGTTCTCACTTCATTTGCTGTGAGTGTGGTTTTAATGCTTTTTTTAGTATGGCATCGTTCTTGGGCACTGTTAAACAGCACATATGCCCATCAGCATAATTCTAATTCATTCTCTTCCAATTCTCCTGATTATTTTTCAGGAGGTTATTAAAAAAAATCTGAAAGGAAAACACACCTTCTAGGTGAAGACAGATTATTCAAATGTCAGGAGAGAACCCCCTCCATATGTACAGTAATAAAAGCAAAGCATCTTAAAATAGACTTCTGTGACTTGCGTAATGATTGAAATACAGTTTATTAGGGAGGCAGCATCAATGAAACTAAAGAACCTTCCTTGTCTGATGGCCCTGGATGAAGAAATGGTATCTCCAAGTGCTTTAATTACTGCTGGAAGAGTATAATCTGTGTCAGTTGCATCAAGAACACATTATGCACCCTCTTTCTCACTATCTGCCCAACGATCGGTTGATCTGCAAGTGATAGAAAAGCAGCCTTCAGTAACTCGAGAACACAGTGACTCAAGAACTTGAGACATTTATCACATTTAATACCTGCTGAAGATAATATCTGTTAATAAAAGGGTGCTGAGTCTAGCACTGATAGAGAAGTTTTTTGTCTTCATTTTTGTATAAAACCGTCAATGAAATCCTATCATCTTTCTTATCAATGTGTAATTGTCTTTTAATTATTGTCTGCTAAGTAGTCTTTTTTTTTTTTTACATGTTTACTGGTTTCAAAGGCAAAATATTTTCATAAGACTTTCCCAGCCTGGAGAAAGAGAAAGGGTTTCACTGTCTTAAACTGTAGCTGTATCTTAGGTGCATTTTGTGTTCACCATAGTGAATTAATTGTGTGTTTCTTGATGACAAATGAAGGTATGTGCATAGACTTTAGTCATTGCTATATCATGATGTAAAAACCCAGGTATTCCAGCTGATTACTTTGGAGTAGGAGGGGAAGGATGAGAGGAGCATGTGTTGATTTTATAGTTGTCACCTATACCTATCTTGTGAAGGGTTCAACTTGCCTGAAACCTCCTGTGTGAAGCAGCAGTACAACACTGCAGGGATGGTTCTTGGGGATAGAAGTCTTTGGCAAGCAAAGGCGTGTTCTGTCTCATGCCTTTCTAAAGACTGTGTGGTAACATTGTCTTTATGACAAAAACCAGGTATGTACATTGATCTGGACTTTGAATGCTAGTAGGGAATAACTAAAGGCATTGGCATGAGAGACAGGTTGATGTGGCAACATTTGAAGATTTGATTCATCAAGCATTGGAAATTGGATGAATGAGGCACGTGTTCATCTTGCAAGATGCTGACTCCCTTGTACAAAGCTCCCAGTGTGTGCCCATGGTTCTGCGATTGAACAGATGTATAGCACAGGTCTACACTCAGCACAGCGTAGCATAACATAACAGAAAGCAGGTGGGAACTGATGGCAAGAGCAGTCATCAGCGTAAGTGGTGGGCACACGCTTCTGCTTTACAAGCATGCTGTGTTACCTGTAGTATACTTATAGGGTTATGGGCTTAACTGAGTTTTGGGTTATTTTTTTAATTTTACTTCAGAGGATAAATTCCAAATACTTTCTGTGAGCTAATTTTTCTTTGGCAGCTTCACAGATGAAAACTGAGCCTTGACAGCTAGGATCAGATTCCCTTAGATATATAAACACAAAATCAGATCCTAGAAGGTAGGGAAGTCATGCTGTTCTATCACATTATTGTATTCAAGGAAAGTATTTCAAAGACTTTTCCTCTGTAAATTTTAACAGAAAAAGTCAATTTTTTGCTAAAATTAATAAGATGACAGCACTAACCAGTGAAATCCTGAAATTATTTTAATGAGAACTTAGTTGACAATGAGCATATGTTCTACGTGGTGATCAGTGCTTTTACAAGTCATTTACCAAGTCTAGTGGCATGCTTCTACTGATGCTGGATCCAGCTGCAAACATTCCTAAAAGCTTCAAGCTCTTAGGAAGCCTGGAACAGCTATTGCTACATTAAAAACAGTTGATTCTACTGGGAAAATTTCAAAATGTAATATATTCTGTTGTAGTATATTTCTGTTGGAAAAAAGAGAGTGTAAATTTTTTTTTTTGTGAACCTGAGATTGTTATTAGCAGTATTCTGGGTTGTTTTGCCTATGATGCCTGTCAAAAACGAACAGTAGAGGGAAGGGGAAGAGGGAGTCTTAAAATCAATATTGAAAGAAATCCAACTTGAGTGAAATCTAATTTGAGTTCCATGTTAATTTTCCCATTTCTTTTAAATAAGAAGGATAAAGTTTCTGTTGCAAGTAAAGAAAACTAAGTTGAGCTATGCTGGTTTGTCAGTTAGGGTCAGTCTATACTATGTGCATAAAATTAGTTCAAGGTACAAAGAGCTGGATACTCTGTATTGTTTGGACCTGTTCTACAGTGTACATGGGCACTCAAAACACAGATATTATTTATAGCAAACAAAAGAAAAAATGAGTGCTTTGTTGCTGGAACCTGTAGAATACCAAATACAACAAATGTTAGGAGACTCTACTTTTCATTTTCAAAGTAACTTTGATGTAATGATGTTCTAATGATGATGTTCTAATTCCTTGCAAGTTTTGTAAATCCTTGGGTTTTTTGTTTGAGGGGGAGTAATAGCCACTGAAGGCATGCTTTAGTCTCACAAAATAAACGGAGTACATGAAAAGGTAAGAGAGTCATGATTTCAATCTATGACACTATAGGCTTGATCTGAAAGGGTATTCCATTAAAATAGGTTCTTGGTGGTTTTGAGCAGTCTCAGGTTTAGCAATATTGCAGTTCTCTGTCAGACAATCCTATTAGTCTGAAATAAGAAAAAATTTCTATTTCCAGCTGCAACTAGAAGAGAAAAGCAGAAATGTTTACAGCCAGTGTACATCGATTTCATGTTTACGTGTGGTTAGTGGAAACTGCCCTCTGGGAAAGGTAGTGCTATAAGATGAAGACTTTTCTTGTAACCAGTGAAGGACAAACATGTATCCTTAGATTCCTGACTAGTACTTTGTCAGCTTAGTGATTGCAGAATCCCTTTCTTCATACTTGAGCTGTCAGCTAAATATGTTTTTTTTCTTTAACAGATGCAATAAAATTTACTGTCCATTAAGTTTCTTTATGAATTAACTCTGCTTCACTCAGAGAAAACTATGTAAATATACACCCTCTAATTTATAGTCTTGCCAAATGTTTCATATTCCAACCCAACTGGCTATAACCAGTTAATGAAATGATTGGTCTCTGATGCAGATTCAATGTGTTAGCCTACTGGAAAGAAAGCAGTCTAGTGAAATGCTCAGCAAAGCCCAAGGGCAGTGATGCATGAATTAGTGGTGTTAAGCCTCCTTTAGCCACCACCTGTATTCTCTTCCAGCTCTGCTAGATATTTATCTATCAGGAAGAAAAAAAATCCAACATTTGGCAATGCTTTTTGGCAGCTAGCAAAATTTCAGTAGGGGTTCTAGGTTTCTACTGCCAGTGACACAAGTTAGATGGTGGCATTCATAGCAACTTCAGTGCTTCTTATGTTTAATGAATAAAAGTAGAGAGGTGCTTGCAGTTGCAGAGTTTGAGAGGTTTTTCACCTTTTTTTTTCTTCCATTTGTCTCCGCTTGGCATAGTAATTGCTACACTTAGGTTTTTTAATTTATCTTCCTGACTGGAACTTATTAAAACTCCTAAAACATTGAAACATTGGGGGAATTTTCAAGGGGGAGGGAGGAAGTGGACAAAGAGAAGGAGAGAGAGGAGCAGATTGAGGATTTTAAGGGGAAACTGAAAACAGAAACACTAAGCATGATTTCTTTACCAGTTCTCAAACTTAAGGGAAGATCCTAGGTGTCAAAACTCTCTGTAAAAATTGCCTAACATTTAACAATGCTCTACCATACATTAATCTTTTTTGCAGTATCATTCCTATAATAAGTGGTTTACAGTCAAAGATGTATTTATGTAATAGGAAATAGAATTCATGGTTTCTTACATATGTGAGGCTATCAAACTTTCTATTGTAGGTGATGGATCCCTTAATTTTTAACATTAGAATAAAAAGTAAAATATAAAATAAATTCTGACCCCTCCAGTGATGTGCCCCTTTTGGTGTTAGAGTGTTACCGTGTATGTGATGGCTGAGACTGGATCATGAGCTGGGGCCACTCAGCCGTTATTCTTAATGAGTGCTCTCAGAATAGTGTCCACAATATGTCAGAATACTGGATGATATAATTGGTCTGAAATACTTGCTATGATATTTGGGGTCTTTCTGCTGGTGTTCCTTCCACCCATCCCTCTGTGAAAGGTCACAAACAAGGGGGAAGATGACCACTGGTTTGAGATCAGTATGGTCCATTCAGGTTAACAAGGCTGTGTCAGCCTTAAGAATTGTTGCTTAAGGATTTTACCTTCTCTCTCTGCTATTCCGCAATTTTGTGAAACCCGTCCACCTAGGGACATTGATGGGCAATAGTAAATAATGCATAAAAGATTCTGTTCGTGATGATATGATGGATTTGTCAAGAGCAATACCAGCTGTAGTAATAGGATTTTTCCAGTATGCCATGATTGGTGTCATAAGCGTGCTCTTTTCTTCCATCTCCAAAAAAAAAAAAAGTCTTGCTCTAGGAATTCCTGATCTCTTCCCATAAGCACTCTTTATACCTCTATAAATATTTTGGGGGTTTTTGGTGTTACCCGTAGACCTCAGTAAAGTCTTTCTCTGTTGTAGGGATCATTTTTTTTTCCTCTGCACTTCTTGAGAGAGGCCTGTTTAACAAGGGTTTCATATATTTTCCTGCTGCATCATCAGACATCAGTGCTCCCTAAATTCATGTCTAAATCTGGAGAAGCTTTGCTTTCTTTTTTTCTTTCTTCTGGTTGTAAGCTCTGTCTTAAGGAAGTCTCATTCTTGTGCCCTGATGCCTATATAATGCTCCTTCTCTAAGTCAATAGCAGAAACTAAACTGAGCTGTCTGAGCCTTTGCTGCCTGAGGGAGAGGAGTCTGCTTTGTCGATCAAAGCAGTAAGCAGGATCCTTAATCTCTGTGAGGCAGTGCTGTCATTAGGGAAGGACAGACCCACACACAGACTAGGGGGTGCTTTAGCTTAGTTACCTAATCCAGATACCTTGCCTGGCAATCAAGTATGGGAGAACACCTACCGTCTAAGGTGACCCCATCTGTGGATTGTGAGTGGCTGTACTGCTATAAGAGAAGTTGTAATTCAGCTCCTTGTCCAATAAACAAAACAAGAAAATAAACTTCATTTAACCTAATTAAACTTCAGTTGCAGAACAAGTTGTGTTCAACTTTGTAATGTTCTCCAACACAGAAACAGTGCAAGAATGGATATGAAAGATATTCTATTTCTAATTCATGAAGATCGATATGAGTCATGTGGCTTCTTATGTCTTGATTTAGGGTATCCATTATAGATAGCTTAAAGGTTGAAAATAAATGTTTCAGTTATTTTCTAAAAGCTTAGGTGTTGAGATACAGGGATAGGAGTGGGGGTTTTTCTTTCTGTGTTGTTTTTGTTGTTGTTTTGGTTTTGTTTTTAAAGTGTGATAGACTTACTGCAGTTTCAAAAAGTCTTGTTACTATCCTACAGGGATTAGTTTCTTTCTAAACTAGTCAACACATTATTTCCTCTTTTTGGAAAAAAAAAAGTCTGTCCTTTGACTGACTGTTTTTCTTGTATTTCACTGTAAGAATATCAAGCAGTTTAGAAGTAATACAGCATAAATACACAGCATTAAAAGGACCACTTAATCGTAAAAAAAATCTGTAAGTTAACATGATAGTAATAAAATAATTTTTTTTTAATTAAAATGCCTTTTCGCACAAACAGGAATGCTTTCTGTGGAAAAATGTTTTTGGGAAAAAACCCCCCACACCTAGTTTTTAGGCAAAGGCTTTAAAATCAGATTTGGGATTAATGCTTTTCATCTTTGAAATCATCTCAGGGAAGAAATTATTTCTTAATGAGCTATTGATTGCATTTCTTCTGCATGTTGCCTAAAGTTAATGGCTTTAAAGAAATAATGTAGTTATTTTAGTCATATTCTGGTCCCTTTTACAATTTTTTTTTTAAACTGATTTGAATAAGTTAGCATCTTCTTAACAGTAGACGTGAATTAGATTGAAATATTTTCTGCTCCTTATTGTCCAAAGTAGTGGTATTCTCTAGCCTTTGATCAACAAAGTGATATTTTTGTCTCACTATGGCAGGACTAGTGATAAAATTTTTATTTGTTTGTCAAAATGTAAGCTATTTCATTGCAAATACCCACACATCAGAGGTGAAAGAGGATTCTTTCTTGCTTGTTTCTGGATTGATGTATGTTGCCTCATTTAAACAAAACAAAAATAATGAAGCAATGTTGGTATTGTAGAGGTATTCCTGAGCTCTTTTACTAGACACAGAGAGCTAGAAAACGTGCTTTAATGAAGGAAGCTTGCGGCATTTTACTTTTACTCCTTCTTTTGCATTTGTCACAGCTATTAAGTTGTTTAGCTTTAAGGAAAATAACAAGGAAAGAAAAAAATTATAAAAATGAGTCCAGGAGGACTGGCTCACTGTTTCCAAAGGAGCTTGGCATTTATATTGCTCTTGAAGACTTAACAACATTTAACTTTTATGTTCAGGCCTTGCAAAAAGGACCTTGAAACTGAACTTTCAAGATGGTAGAGATATTACAAGACGGTGTCAGTTTGATTTTTCTGGGAAATGTAACAAATCTCTGTTGCTAGCACCACAGAAGTAGTATTGCCTGTCTTGTGATGTCTTTTCCTTACATAATCTGGCTTTAAAACATGTTACCAACAGATGTCCTATTACAAACCACCAAAGTCACCTTGTTGTATGCTGAGTGTTTTAAATGACACTTGATGATCAGAATACACTTATCAGCATGAAAACAGATCTGCTGAGAGACATGGATAATAATGAACTTGTGTTCAGATTCTGCATAGCAAACAGAAGCTCCTGCTTAACAAAACCCCAATGATGATAACCCCTAGATTATGGCTACCTGTTTTTGTTATGATCAAAAATGGCAACTAGAATTATTACTGCTTTTAACAGCTAGCAGTGCATTCTGCAGCCTGGCATCGCTGAATTCTGTGGATATTTTACAGAAATATTTGACTGATGAGTCATTCTCAGAACACAGCATTTTAATGAAATAATGCTTGGCATACGATAGATAAATCTAAATTAAAACTGATGGAAATTGCTTGAGCTGGGGGAAAAATTACATTGAAACATGGTTGGATTTTTTTTTCCCCAAGTCTTTTACAGCAGGAAGTAAAATAAATTAGTATCACCAGAAAATAAAGAGCAGATTAGATGGTTCTCTTCAGTCTTTCCAGTGGTCCTTCCCTTGAGAGAAAAAACCCATATGAAGTATGGAGAGTGTGTTGTGGCACTGGTGAACTAAATGTAAATTTTTTTATTGCACCTTATTTTTTCCATTTGCTTACAGGTTGAGTTGTTTTCCTATCTTTTCTCATAATCCTCCATCTTCTGTCTACCCTTTGCTCTTTACTTTCCACTGCAAGAGCTTAAAATGTTCTTTGGGTGGATTGTTTACTATGCAAATCAGTATGGGAATCTTGATTCTGTATCATTTTGTTCCTAAGGGACTGCAGTTGACAAGTCCAGATGCAGGAGGAGCTGTCATCAGTTGGGACGTTAGTAGTAGGGACACTTCACACTACTTTTCCATGGCATTAGCAACCCACCAAGACCCATCAGATTTTACATTAATTCTGAGTTGAAAACTTTATTTCTGAAGCATTTGCAGTGGAACCTTTCTAACACCCTGGAGAAAGAAACAGGAGTTTGCCGAGGCAGGCCCTGGGCAGTAAAGTGTGAGGGTATTGTAAATAACACGCTAGCCTTGAGCAGACTTTCCATCACTAAAATAACTATATTATTTACAAGCTTCAGAGAAGCAGTGTCTGCTGCAGTTTCCACACTTTACAAATTTGGATCTCTGGTTTGTATTGCACCACTTAAATAGTACCTAGGTAGAAACACTACTGAAGCTGTTTAGCCTTAGTGAATTGTCCTCAGCAGGTTTTCTAGTCTGTTCAGTAGTTACCACTAACTGAAAGGCTGACAGCAGGATTCAACTTTGTCTTGTTTCCTGCAGTAGTAGATGGAACATTCTTGGCTCTAAAGTGGGAATGGGTTTCTACGATTGTCGTACAACTGAATTTGGAGTATCTTACGGCTACCTTGCCAGTTGGAAATGCAACCAGCTTGGACACCTTGCATTCACTGGGGACTTGTTTAAATCATAAAGCAACAAATTGCATCCTATAACAATAACTACAATAAATTACAAGATCTTTTAATGAACAGGACAGTAAGTAAAGGAACTCAAACTGTTAGGTGATAGAGATTCACATTCTTTCATGCTTTCAGCGCAACTATTCTGATTTATTGAAGTTCTTTGCCCTTCTCCCCATTGTGTTGAAAAGGCTGTTGTGGTTAGTGGTGTTTTATGGCTGAGGTTAACCTGAGTTCCTGCTGTGACGATGGCATTAAACACAACAGTTCTGGCCCATGTTCATTGCTGGTGTAATGACATCTAAGTCTCAAGGTGAAGTGATATTTAAGATTAGTGAAACTTGTGTTTTAGCAGAGTGCTGTTTGTTGGTGTTTGTACGTGTCACACTGCAGTTGCCTGAAGATATGTCAGCTACACTATTCTAGTTGATGGTTGAAGATTTTGGCTGTTCTAATCTGAATGTTTTTGGCAAGTAGCCAACAGAATGTAATCCTATCAGGAAATTGTCTAATGAAACCAACACTATGAAACTGGGTAGTTGAAAACATACAACTAAGGGGTGCTGAGGAGGAAGAGATGTGGTATGATTTAAACTGATTGCTCCTTACTTTTAAACCCATTTTATCTTGTAGCTCTTTTGAAACTGTATAGGTTGGCAAACACAAGCAACAGCAGCCTTTAAAGTGTCTGGATGTCATCTCAGTGGATGAAAGATGATTACTTTGATATTCTCCAAGTCTTCATACTAAGTAGTTGGCCAGGTTGTTGGATTTCAGAAATTGCCATTTAATTTGGTAAAGCTCTGTCAACCTAAGGATCTGAACCCATGTCTCTTATGTGGACTATTTTGAGGTAACTAAAAAAAAAAAAAAAGCAGAATTTGTAGAAAAATCTCTGAAACTCTTATATCCCCTCCTGTTGTGGACTGATGCTTTCTGATCACATCTCCTGATTAGTACTACAGATCTAGTGCATAAATTTATACTCCTGACTATCTTTTGCTCTTGCAATTTCCATAGTAAAATCATTCCACAGTTGACTTTATTCTTTTAACATGGTATTTGATGTTTCAGAAACAGGAAGGATTCCAATAGTGGCTTAAGCTCTCACTCTCTGTTCTAGACCTCAGGAGCCAGAAATGTTTTTATGGAAGTTGTCTGTAGGACAGAGGGGAATTTGGAAGAGACTTTTCCAGCATGTATGAAGCAAATACTGTAATGAACAGGAAGGTATACTGGGATGCCTCCACGGGGAAATTCAGCTACTTATTTCTTTAGATCTTGTAGTTTTGCTAATTGGTGGTAACTTGTTCTGTGGCTGGACGTATAGTGAGCTGGCATTACTAGAGGCAAATAGAAATTCACGTCCTTTCCTGTCTTGAGCTTTATAAAAACAGGTGATTTTTAAAAACAATTATTTTTCCTAGTGAGCAGGCTATTTAAGCCCAACAAAGGAGTAAATAGTTTGATATTTTTCTGACATCTGGTATGAATTTGGCAATGAACATGGTAGCCCCATAATGAGAGCATGACTGTTTAGTTCTGAACTTGACTAGAAAAGACAATACAAGGAAGGAGGAAATCTCTTGAGTGCATTTAAACAAACCAACCAAACCTAAACCCAAATGTTCTCACTTGCAGTCTTCCAGTCAAAAAGCCTGGGCTTTTTGTAATCCTGTCATGTGTTCATTAGAGTAAAAGCTGTGTGCTAGTGAACACCTGGATGCCTTTTACAAAATACATTTTGTATCTTTTATTTGGCCTGAAGAAGCTGTGGATTGTATGTGTGTTGTGCTGATAAATCCAAGCTGTAGATTAAGCTGTAAATAATGTTACAACTGGAACCTAGTGTATCCATATCAGAATTCAGACTGTATCTGAAGCCAGCTTCTAGACTGGAAATCTTCCAAATTATGGAACAGCATTTTATTTCTAACTATTGTACCACCAACCCACAGAAGTAAAATGAAGCAACCTTCTTCCTTGTAATTAAAGTAACAATTCAGATCTGTTGAATCTGGATAGTTCACATTTGAGAACTATTCATGCTTTATGCTTGATCCTCGTGCTTGAGACATAAACATCTCAACGTGTTGAAGGATGTTTGTAACCAGTGCTGAACTTTTAAATCCCTATCTTTGTCAAACACTGAGATCTTTTGATTTGTAGCTCCGTGAAGGTGTGGTGGAAGAAATATTTTCTGTCTGTTCCCAGAGGAATGCGAGTTTTAATTAATAGTATTTTTAAGTGCTTTTTAGAGCCACAGATTCTAAAAATGTAAACTTAGGAACTTTTATCTTTAACTGATGCAATGGTTATATGGAAATCAAAGGTTATCTGGAAGCCTATTATCTGACTGTAAACCTCTCTCTTACTTTTCGGAAGATGCAACTGATACAAGCCTACCTCAGGATGACAGGTTAACATAAGGGACTCCATTAAAAATGAACGTTACTGCCATGTTGTAACTCAATACTTTGTGCTTTTGAACAATTCTAAGACGAGAGGGAGTGAGCTTGATTTGTTATGCTGAAGACCATAGAGCACATGTTATTCCACTGAACAAAATGCGAGGAATGTGATTGTTACACATGAATAGCCTATGCGCTTATGACTCAAATTTATACTGTCTGGAATATTGTTATTTAGTAAGGAAAGAATCTGGTTGGAACTGCATGTGAGATTCTTTAAACATTATGAGTACCAACCTTTCCTTTACTTAAAAAAGAGAACGGTTATAAGTTGTCTGCAGTTTATTCTTTGAAACACTCTTTTCAGCTGTTCTAAAATCAGGAGTGCTACATGAAGGACTAAAGACTTACATATAAATTTCTGAATCATGTACTGAGTGGTACTGTACTGGCTATTTAAGTAACTCTTGGCTCTAATCCATTGCTTCCTCTGTAGCCTTCCTTTTGGTTTACTTACATAACATTTGCAGGTGCATCTCTTTTTTTAAACAAAAAGTCTTTTTGAATATTAATAAAATTGATTTACTTTTGTTAGACATTCTTGCAACACAGACCAGTGTGATATTCCAGGCCCAACTAAATAAAAACTTCCATCTCTTCTCATACTGTGAGAGTTGTTATAATACCAACCTGGACTGAAAGCTTTCTTGTTGTGGAGTCCGTTTGGTTTAAAAGTGGCATTAAGGGCTTTTTTTTTGTTTGTTCATTTCAGGGTTGTTGTCAGGAATTTTTTTTTTTCATGTGGTCAATGGATCAGAGAAGAGTTTATCTCTGGACATCATCAAATCCTTTTTAAAACAAAAACATAAAAAATAAATTTAAAAATTAAATAAAAAACAACAAAAACAAAAAACCCCACACCAAAACCTAAAGACTTTTCCGTCTACCTAAAAAAGGGAATGAATTACTAACATACTCTAATATTTTAATGTAAAGTGTTGGTTTGCTTAAGCTGTGACTGCAGTACCTGATGAAAGGTGTCACCTAGAAAATTGTTTCTGTAGTCTCGGATTGTAGAATCCATGTTTCAGCTGAATTACATGCTTGCATGTGAAGCTGGCAGAATAACATCAACAATCTTGTGCATTTACTCTAACCAGTGGCTGAAGGACAGCTGGCGAAATCTCATCTTTAAAAAGACTGGGATAATGTTGATTGGGAAATGGAAGAATTAAAGAAACTGATTTCACCAGCATTGTCCTTCAAGGGTGTCTGTGCTACCTAGCATTAAATCAGTAAAGCAGAATCATCCAAATTCTTTATAATTTCTGGTTGAACAACAAACTGACCCTACAGAGGTAATCCTTTTGTTTTTTCTAACCATCAATTCAGATTAAAAAGGACAATTACTTTAATGTTCCACCTTCTCTGATCTGCTTTGAGCTTACAGTTGTGTCTGAGGCTCTATCCCTTAACTCAGTAGTGGTTTTTATTACTTGTCTTTACTCTGCCATAATGCTTTCAAATGCCTCAGTGTCCATTCCTCTGATACAAAATGAAGCTTCAAACCTCCGGAAAGAATTCCTTATCAGAAGCCTGAAAATCTGCAATACTCATTTTCTTCCTGTTTCTGTAAGACAGAGTGTGATTATTTCTTCCAAATTCTATCTAGATAAATAGTTGTCTTATGAGCGATTGAAGGAAGTCACTTTGTACCTGTTTACTGAATTTGAGACATTGGTATATGGATAACGGTGATACAACTGAAGCTGGATTTAATTGGTACTTGGGCTGCAAAGCCTCCATAGGCTCTGCAGTTTGTTCTCCAAAGGCTCTTGATACACATTATGCATAAGGAGAACCTCCATTCATGCAATAAAAACTGATTAACACAGAAGAATAGGAAGAAACCATTAGTTTTCAAAAAGACAGTCATGAGTAGGGGAGGTTGTTCAGCATATATAGACGTGAGCATGTAAGCTCAAGCATGTAAATGTTGAGGATACCACATTCACTATAGTAATTTCTAAAGCTAACTGCAAAAGGCTGGTGAAGCCATGACCCTGAATGACAAATTGATGAAATAAAATGTGAGGTAGCCTGAACCTAGAAAGACCTACAAAACTAAATCTAGTTTATTATTGGTCTTATATAACTGAGGGGGAGATCTTTGTGACTAGTTTGCTGAGGTTAGCTTGAGACTTGGTGACGGTCAAGAAAGCTAACAGTGCTAGGAAATACAAAGGAAGGAACTGAGACCAAGATGGCATACGAAATGATGCATCAATCTGGGCTGTCGTGTCATCCCATCTCAAAAAGCCGGGGGGGGGGGGGGGGCGGGCAGAGATGAAAAGAGAAAAGGACAAAAGGTAACTAAAGTATGGAATTCCTGTCAGGTGAGAAGGGGCTACATATACAAGACAGATTGGCCAAGAGCCATCCAAGGAGTCTGACAGGGCTATACAATCACAGATGGATACGTGATTGTTCATGTTTCTTTGGAATATGAGGAAGTGCAGGTTCAAGAAGGAATCGATTTGTGAATTTGTAATTGCTTATGTAGCTAATGTAAGCAGTTGCTTGGTTGCAACCTCTAACACAGAAATTCTTTAAGTCATTGAATGTGGTGAAGCTTTGCCAGACAAAGCCTGGCAAAATACTGTTCTTGTCCCTCTGTGTTCAGAGCTAGATAGTATTGGAAAATAAGATATTCATCTACATCAGTTTTTGGTTGACGTAGTACAATGATTTATCTTGTTAAAGATAGAAAAAACAGCACTGGTTAAGAAAGCCAAGATTTTTAGATATCACAAATTATTTTGTGTTTACTGATTTTTTGCTTCTGAATATAAAAAGATTCAGAGATTGAGTGGGCTGCAGTCTCTGGAATTCTGTTTCAAATGTATCTGACATTTAACACCCAAAAATGAAGACACTTGAAGGGACACTTAGGGACAAGGTTGTCATTGGGGGTAGAGCCATGATAGCTTTGAATGCTTCTCTGAGTTACTTTCTGAGTAAGACATGCATGTTGCACATGTTGCGTCTTATACTGGTGAATTGCTGGTCACACATGATTCACTTGAGATGTATTAACTGAGAGTTTTGCAGCAAATAAATAGTGCAGTGTAATGCTGACAGAAAAAATTAATCCACTAGTGCATAAAAGCAACTAATAAACCAGCATAGCAAAGATCAATTAATGTATAAAGTGATTTTTGATGTTTTAGATAGAAAAACATTTTGGAAGGACAAATAGACAAGATAAATCTAGGAAACATTGAGAATGGAAAACACCATCTGGAAACAAAAAGTACAGACATAAATTTTATAGCAACTGTATAAGGGGGATGACAAATGTCTTCTAAGGCATGAATCTGGTGATGAAGGAGAAAACAACATGCACCCATGTTGTCCTATCTCTCACGGGTTGCTTTTGTACATGTTTTCATCAGATGTTTCAACATTCCTGCTAGCTCTGTTCTGTTCCCTTTGCATGAGGTGTTTTCTCATTGCTTTATCTGCAATAAGAGCTCAATCCAGAAGACAAGATCCGGATGAGTTTTCAACTTGAAATAATACGCGCACTCTCTTGTTTCTGTATCTTCTGTATTGTTTCATTTCTTCTTTTCACTGGTGGATGATTTTGAAATGGTGCTTCATGGATGTTAGTTATCCAAATGCCATTGAATGTCTGTGAGTTGGGCAGCTGTGGTATGGCAGTATGGGGCCGAATTTCACTGTAGTCGACGCTTTGCCGAGCAGTCTTTTCCAAATGGGATGGAACAGATGATAGGGAATAACAGAAAAGGAAGAGAGCAGATATGGACCCAAATAAGGCAAGAGAGAAGGAGTAGAGAGGAAGAGAGAAAATGTTAGAGGAATAAAGATCATGGTAATGTATGCCAGCATAATAAGGGAAAATCAATTTTTATTTTACTCTTGTCTTTTTCCACCCCACTTTTCAATCAGCTTTTTTTCCAATATTCCTTCTCTTTTTTTTCATTCATCTACAACATCCATATAACACATCTCTTGCTTCAAAACCCAGCTCCAAAATATGCAAAGGCATCTCTCCAATACCCACATATGGTTTTAATGATTTAATAAAAGTTTTAAGATTGGTTTAAAATTGGTGAGAGAGATGACTAGGGACAATGGATACCAAAGATCATCAGATCACTTCATGAGGGCTAAACTCATGACCTTTGCCTTCAAAGTACAGAAAGCTGCTTCTTTGGGAGAGCTGAAAAAACAGCTTCATAACTTGAACCGTTGGGAAGGGCTCATCTGCAGAAGGGGGGTAATCTGTGCTCAAGAGGCGGTTAGTTTTTGATTCATATGGGTGCAGACCTGGACATCAGAGCTTCAAAAAATTACCTGCTCAGGATAATTTAGACTTTTCTGCACATATTTGGTCCTCTCTCTCCAGTGTAAAAATGCTGCGTTGCTTCTTGAGTGTCTTTCGGATTTTTTTTGTCATCTTTCCAAAGAAAAGATGTGATCGTTGTGAGAGAGAGGAAGGGAATAATAGAAGAAAATCTACTCAGACTAGATAATAATGAAGATTATATCTCTGCAAACTGATAGGATTTCAGCTAAGAATTGGAATAGAATGCAATCAAAGTAATGTGAAAAAGTTAAGCTTTTCCATTGATTTCTAACAAGGTGTAAGAAATCCATTCTTGTAAAATGGGACGTAAATAATGTTGATTCTGATGTTTCAGTACTGCTTTCTTCAAGGACCCTCTTGCTACTAAAAACACACCATAAAGAGTGTTGTTCTTAAACTTATCTTTATTTTCATCATTTCCCTTCCCTAAACTGTAATGATAGGTAAGAAATACTAATTTAATTACTTTCCTTACAAAACACTTTAATGCAAGATAAATGGCAGCTGTATTTACTAGGTTATGAGGTTAATATTTCCTCAGCACTGGTTGAAATGGAGTCTTATTACAGTAGTGTAGTTGAGGCCAATCTATACTGAATCTTGTAATACATACAAATTTTAAGAAACTATTTTTTCCATTATCTAGAGTGAAACAGAAGGGAAATAATTTGTGTAGCATGATATAGCAGATCAGTGTCAGGACAAGGACAAAATCAGACACCTGGTTTAATGACCTGCGCAGTAGTTTGTGCTGCCTCAAGCTTAAACACCTGAAGTGGAACCTTCAAAAACACCACTGTGATGTAAGAGAACAAATTTCATAGACCTCGTGCTCCCCTATATTTTAATAGTTCAAAAAAAGAACCAATTATGGTTTTTATCACCTGAGTTTTTCTCTGACTATAATGTGAGACTGGCAGCATTTCTATTCTCCTGTTTTTCCTTTTCCTGTTTTTGTTCCAATTAAATTATATAAGCAGACTGCTTATGTATTTGCATAACAACTTGCACAAAGGGGTCTTGTCTGAATTGTAATACTATACAATAAATCAAAATGACAAACCCCAACCAGTTTCTAAGTGCCATACACTTGGATACCTCCAACTTTTATAAACTCATAAGAGAAGACTTCTAAAGAGACCAGTCCAGAATATAATGAGACAAGAAAGCAAGTGTATTTTTCATGTATTAAAGCATCTGGAGGTTTTGCTATGAAGTCAACCAGAGTTTTAACACTAGCTTCAGTAAAATCAAGGCTCAAATGAGGAGACAGGGAATTACTGTTCTTCTGTTGAAGAGTGCTGCTTTAGTAGTAGGAGAATGTAGTTATAAATGAAATTATATTTTAAACATGATCAGAAAATGGTTGGGAGCAAAGGACTTATGAACTATTAATAGTTACTGTAATAAAAGCTTTGTCAATTACGTGCTGTTATAAGCAACCCATTAGGCCTGTGAGACACATTAGCCTTCTTTTATCAAACCTTTATGTCACACATGTGCTGGCAGACATTAGTAACAAGTACTGTTCGTATTTGTTTTTAAAAGCAGTTTGTCAATATTTTATAAACTTGCCTGGAAAATATGACTTATTAATAGTTGTTACTTGTCCCTTGTCTGGATTGATTTCAGATAAGTTTTGTTTTAGATTGAGAAGTCCAAGGCTAAGTCCTGAATTCTGCCTAAACTGCCAGGGCTGAAGAATTTGTATTTTGTGTCTGCAGACAGAGTTTACAAAGATTAAAGCCCACAGCATAGATAACGTTGTTAAAGACTTCAGCGATACAGACTTAATGCTGTCAGTTGCTACTAGATGTGAAGCTGAAACACTGAAGTACAAAGGTAGGAAATAGGGAAATAAATGATGCTGTAGGCAAACGTTCATTGCAGACCACTCAGGATAATTGACTTGTGATGGAGCTGCACTTGTATATTCTGTCAATATTTTGTCTTTTATAAAGCTCGAGACAGTTCATTGACTGGTTTGTCTAGCAAACTTTCTGTATTACTAAAAATATTCTTTTCTTTAAATATAAATCTATACTCTTTTCCCCATTCAGATTCCTTGTGTTGTATTTTCTCATTTCCAATGAGTTCTGTCGGACTAGCCTTCTTCAGTGTTATCACTGGGGAAGTACTTCTAAATTGGTGCAAATTTCAGTTTTCTGAGGCTTACAAGACTGAGGAGGCGGTTTGTTTTTTGAGCTTCATTGGCAGAGTTTACTGCAGCTTCTGTTGGTGCAGTTTTTGTACGTGTTTGACTGTCTGTAGGTTTTTCTGTTTCTATGGAGTACCAACTGATGGAAAGGAAGAAGTCATTCTGTCTTTTGGCAGGACAGTTGCCTGCCTTTTTTCTTGAATACTGAGTCTTGCTTATAATTCTTTTAAAACATAAAAACCCCAAACCCTAAGACAAATAACCTACTTTTACTTCTATTGAGATATTGAAATGTTCATTCAAGATAATGCAGGGTTTGAATGCTTACAGGTGTATGCTTCAGAATAGTAAGTCCTGGTATCTGCTGTGCTTTCTGCACACAGATGAGATAACCCTTGTGTAGGGATTGGTTGTGGAGGGTGACTACATACTATAGTATGTTCCACAGCATTTATTACTTCTTGCTTTCACTGGATAATAAGTACTTAAAATAATTTTAGTATGTTAATTAACAGGTGCCTTATTGCTCCTAATACTGGTCATGCTAGTGTGACATTTCTGTCTTGAGACTATCAGAAGAAAATTATCTCATTTAGTACAAAAGTCACTATCTAATAGGAATGCACGAGATTTGTCTATTGTGTGCCTTCTCTCAAATCAGTGTCATTTCATATTGAGAGGAATTTGCCTTTTTAGTGTGTTTCAGAAAGTGTATGTGAAGTGTGAGGTGGAGAGGAAACCAGCATGGATATGCTGAACGAAATGTGAGTTAGCTGATGTCCCCGACACCGAGGCTAATTCTATACGGGATATACTGCGACATAGTGTATTCCTGTGGAAGTGGGGGAGGCGGTGGATGGGTACTGGGGTTTGCTGATGTGAATGCGAGCAACAATTAGCTATTATAACCTTCCCTGGAGGGGGCACGCAAACAGGCTAAAAGACATGGTAACCATACTGTAATAGCGGGTGGTCGCCGAGTCTCTGGAGCGGTGGAACCGGTGGCTCCGCTGAGCCAAAGGCACGTCTCTGGTTTCACCCCTCCAGGCAAATGGATGACTTTCAGTGTGAGCATGTATCTTAATGATACCGGCTGCTCGCTCTGGCCGAGCAGCGGAGCGTTCACCGAGCAGCAAACGTGAACTGGCCGCTGCTGCTTCTTCCGATGTCGGGAATTCTTCGGAGCCAGCTACAGAAATAGCAGCGAGGCCGCCGTCCCCGCCCTCCCGCCCCGGCTGGCAGAACAGCGGAGAGGCCCCCGCGCCGTGTCTGTGTGTGTGTGTGTGTGAGGAGCAGGTGGGCCCCGCGGTAACCCCGCCCCGCGCGGGTCCCCATCGGCCATACGGTGATGGCAGCAATCTCCGTGCCGAAGCAGGCTCTTTATTGGAGGAGGGGGCTGTCAATCCGCGACCGAGCAAGACCCACTCTCCGACAAGCTGCTCCCAAGGTCTGATTCGGGAGCTGTGGCTGGTTGCAATGGGAAGCGGCGTCGGAGAGAACAAAGTTTGCAACACTTGGGCACTTGGCTGCTTGCGTCCTTGATGCCCGTGGCAGGAGCTGGCGCCTAAGAGCAGCGGCAGCCGGTCGGCTGGCACGCCTCGCTGCTCTGCTGCCGGCACTGCTACCGCAAAGTTTCAGCTATTTTAATGTACTAAAATCCAGGATTCTAATTATCAGCCCTCCCCACCCCCACCTCTCCTTCTAGGTAGGCGACAAATATATATATTGTTTTTTAATTCTGTGGATTAGAGAACTTTTTGCATGGAAATTTACTGACTTTTGAGGGGTCTCCGTTTCCGGGAAACGGGGAGGAAAAGGATTTATTTTCATCGCGGTTTATTTTTGTTTTCTGGATCACAGGATTTTTTGGAGCTATATGGAGGGATCTCAGGATGGCGTGCACCAGGAAAACCAAAACTTTAGTGTCCACTTGCGTGATTTTGAGTGGAATGACTAACATCGTCTGCCTGCTGTACGTGGGCTGGGTCACCAACTACATTGCCAGTGTTTATGTGAAAGTGCAGGAGCCGATCTCAGAAAAAAAGTTAGAGGAAGACAAAGGGGACACTTTAAGGATTATAGAAAGGCTGGACCATTTGGAAAATGTCATCAAGCAGCACATCCAAGGTACCACCTTACCCCCCGCTTGCTTTCCCTCCCCTCCCCACCCCGCCGCTTGCCGTGTGCAGTCTCTCTCTCTCCTCCCGCCGCGTTTGTTGTGTGTGCGTGTGACATTTTGTCGCGATCGGGCAGAGCCATTCCTCAGCCGGAAGAGCCGGGGGCTGCGTGGAGGCTGCGGTGCGTGTGGGAGTCCCCGGCGGTCGCCGCCCGGTGTCTGGAGAGAGGAGCGGCGCGGGGGCGACCTGTCCCCCTCTCCTCCCTCTTCCCGGGGCCACTGGCGCGGGAAGTCGCCCCCACCCCGCGGAGAATGGGCCGTGCGTGGCGGAGCGGCGGGGGCTTGGTGCCGAGGGGGGCGGAGGGCTCCGGGGCGGCTTGGCCCGGGCGGTGCTCGGCCTGATGCTGAAATAAACCTGACCTCAGCTCTGTGCCCGTCTGTATCTTGCTAAAGTAGAGGGTCCTCGGCGAGGGCTTGGCACGAAGGGCACGGGAGCCTCTTTCCATATTGCTGTTATAGTCATTGTTTTGAATTTTTTATTTCTCTTTTCCAAAATGAGTTGCTGCAAGGGAAATTTCTGCTCTCCTCCCCCTGTAAGCCTGACCTCACTAATCCGTGCTCAGAGTCGGTGCGTCTGGCTGTGCCCAGGGTTTTCCCTTAGAGCTGCTGTAATGCTGGGAGCTGCTTGGGGATTATAACTGGGGCAATCTCTCATTTGTGTAATGCGTTTTTAATTTGATCTCCTTTTAACGGAAGCTCTGGGAGAAGGGTTGAAGTGGGCAAGCAGTGAGGGGGATACAATTATTTCTTGGGAGTTTGGAGTTTTGCATGACTCTGCTATTCTGGGTGATCTTTAGTGTCTTCCTTTTGTATTTTCATCATCTGCATGGCATCGTACAGTCTTTCCCACTGTCTGCTAAGTGGCTTAGATAGTTAGGAGGGTGAGGGTGGGAATGGGTGAGAGCTCTTACAAAACCTAGAGTGGACCATCTTTCTCTGCTTCTGCATAACCTCTACTGAATGTTCAAATCCCAATTCTAGTCTCTCCTATATCCAAAACGGGAGAGCAAACCATCTGGTAAAGGATATTTATCACCAGTGCAAAAAATCTCACTCACTTCCAGGTAACTTTGGCCAACTGGTTGTCTGGAAAGATGAAGAAAGGTGAAGCAGGCAGAGTGTGAATTTAGCCTTCCTGTATGAATTTGGCTTTCCCTGCTTGTCAGTACTCCTAAATTTGCAACACTCGTAAAGCCCAGCTACTTTTCTGTGGCTTTAATTGATGCATCACCATTCAGTTTGTATATGCTTTCATATCTCAGATAGTCTTGTCATCGTGAGTAAATTAGTAAAATACTACTTTTTTCTGCAGAATGACTTATAGCAGCTCCTGCAAGTTTTAAGTTCTCTTATGCAGTCTTTAAGGATTTTTTTTTTTAATTCCTGGTGTGGATTTTAAAAAGGGAATAGATTCCTGTCTGTGTGCCAGTGGAGTGCACTGTGGAAGTATGTATGAAGGCAGGGATTTTTTAAAAGGTGCTGTTAAGAGTTAGATACATGAAATTAATTGACTTTCCATATGAGATTGGAGCATATCTCCTTCAGGATTGTTGTTGTGAAGCTCAAACACACTTCCTTCTTTTCAAGGAAAATAACAATGTCCGTATCAGCAGGTTCCTTTGATCAGTGGTTCTCCTCAGAGTAGTAAGAGAAAGGTATACTTAAATGAGGGGAGAGTATGGCATGGGTTAGAGCATAAACTTTTCTGTGACTTTTTGAGTCTATGCATAAACCAAACCAGCAGATATTTTCTTTAGATAACATTTATATTGAAGAGAGTGTTTTAAAGATAATTAAGTGAACAGTTTAGTAATAAGTACTAAAATACATTTAGAGGAAAAAAAATACAGTTTACAAAGTTCTCATACCGTATTGAAACTGCTGTAAGATAATCATGTAAATAAAATAACAGGTCATTACTCCTAAGTGGGTTTTCTGTGCTCTTACTTGCCAAATTGTAATAACTGGGGTTCACAAGGAATCCTGTGGCAGAGATTGAAAAATGTTATTTTAATCATATTTGGCTTAGCACTGTGAGATGCTATGAATTCTGGGTCATGGTGCAAAACTCCCTGAAGTCACTGGAAGGAATGCCCCAAGCTTGACTGGATTTGGCATGAGCTTGAAGGTCAACTTTAAGAAATTAAGTTTGGTATTCATTGCCATAAATTGGGTAAACCAGCTGCTGTAATGGTTCTGGACAAGGTTATAAGGGTTATCTGTAGTTTGCTATTAAACTTTTCCTTGGATCACTTCTTTTTTATGTTGGAAAGGTGTCAATGGCTCAGATGTTCTGCAGTGCTGAACAGGCATGAAATTAGCACAGGTAATAGTATTGCATTCCGTGGATATCCTGCAAATACCAGAGAACTTTAACTGCTGCATTTTACACATGGGGTTATGCTAATATGTCATTTTAATTTGTTTTCTGATTGAATTGTTTAATTAGATGCCATCTGAGAATTTCTTTGGCATATAAATTGCAGTCTTGTTATATTTTATTGAGTGTCCTGGAAATGAGAAGGAATTAGAGGTGCCTTCATATAAAACACGTTTTAAAGTATGTCTTTTTTAAAAAACATTTTCATGGCAAGGAAAGTATCAGACTGAAAAGAGATTTCCAGTTCAGAGAGAATGAAAGTATGCCTTGTGTTCGGAAAGAACAGTATGGAAAGAGAAATACTGGTAGTGCTATTGGCCAAGAATGGAGAAGTTTGAATGCACAAGTATGTACATGCTGTATTGCACATCTTATAGCGCTGCGTATTCACACTAATGTGAATGTTGAAGGATAATCATTTCTCTGCACACATTTTCTGGGTGCTGGAAATGGAGTAAGAGTGTGGGTGTCTGCTCTGCCTGTATGGTGCTTCTCGGCTTCCTTCTTTCCTCACTCTGTGTTATTTTATGTCTGTAGCCTGTGGGCATGCTGTGCAGGAGTCATGCATCTGTATACTGCCTGCCATGGTAGGCAGTTTTGGGCAGGATTGGCAGCAGCGCAGTCTAGTTTGGGTGGCATGGACAACAGGAAGAAGTATTTTGTGGAGTGGAAGCGTAATGCTGGAAGTAGAGCTTAAGCATGGGAATCATGAATTCTTGGCCACAGTTTACAAGATGGGTTTGGTCAAATCACTTTACCTTTTTACAATGATCATGAATGACCTGCACCCTTTTCTATGGCAGTGTGTTGTGGTGATTGTGGTGTTAATTACAAAGAGATCCTTCCTGCCCCCCAATGTTTACTAGGAGGCACACTAAAGAGAGAAACATACTTTCCACTTCCTTTTGAGTTTGTAAACAAGATGGTGTATTTTTTGAGATTAATTGTGTTTGTTTTATGTGTGTGAAAGAAAATGGGGAAAAGACCAGATGGATAGTTTATGCAAATGCAGTTCTTTTTTGTCTAACAAAAGTGTGTGGCAAATGTATTACTATTACTACTATTACATGTAGTACTATTGAGCTTTATTACCAGAAAATATACTTTAAAGGGCTGAGGTTAATGAACACTGTGTTAAATTTGAAATCAGTTTTTCTCAATTTTATTTGAAAACAGTATGTTCTGTTGAGTTCACAAGGAACACACTGTTTCAAAAAACCCCAAACACTCTCATTTTATTAAAATCAATACAAGAGTGCTTCAGACAGACCACAACACACCGTTCATCTTAATAATGCATCATGCATTGGTTCTGTCACTAAAAAACTGCTCTAAATTGCATGTGTGGTTGGAAGATCATGTGAGCAGGCAGGCTGCTCTTAATCAAGATAGTTTGTAACAATAAGAGGAAAAAGGCTGGCAGGAAGAGAGCAATTTGTTGTTTTCTACAGCTTATCTTTAGGCCATCAGAGGTGATGAGTTGAACCTTTTCTTGAAAAGCTATGCTTATAGTTAAGCTGATGCCACTTAAAAAACTTCATGCATGCCATCCTGTTTGTCTTATTATGCCATGTCATTTTAATATTTTTCAGCCTTCCCAGTTTTCATCAGGCGATGTTTGGATTCCAGCATTATTTTAAAAGATAATGGACTATGAAGTCTATGAAATGAACTTGCTTCCTTGCCTACCCTGCACTGGGGTGAATGAATAAATTACATACAGCTAATACATAGAGTAGATCTAAATTTAAGTTGTAAACACACAGTTAATTTCTGGACCAGTTGAATTCTTAATTAAGATCAATGGATGATGTCTAAGACATCTGTGTTGTATTAGGACTTTGGTCCCCTTTGCAAGCCACTGCATCCGTTGTCATAAATGGAACATCAAGCACCATGTGGATTTATTTGGGAAAATTTGTAAGAGAGAAGATGTATGTGTTATCTCTCAACCTGCTGCTTAGAATGGTTTGCTCTGTGGATTTACTTTAGCTAATGTTAGCTGTCCCATAGCTGGATATCTGATCACCCCCTGTAGTCAGTTGTGGCAGGGAGAGGTCTCTAGGATCTGATTCATTCTTGTGTCTTGGACAGGTGTTAGGGTGGAATGATTTCTTTCAGAAATTGCTAACCCAGATACTTAATTTTAGCCTTCTAAAGGTTTGGGTGAGTAAATTCCATGTCGGATATCTATCCTTTATTTCTTGATCTTAGACACGAGGAATAATGTAGTATATAAACCTCTGGTTTGTGATAGCTATCCTTTGCAGCCTGGCTAGCTAACTGGGTTCTATAAAGTCAAGCTCACAAGGATTTGTAAGGCCACTCCACAATGTTTTTTACTCCAGTGGTACTTTCCTTTTGAGAATAATTAATTGTTAAATCCCCTCAGCTTATTTCCCTCAAGCTCAAAAGCAATTATGCATGTTTATCACTCACAACAGTGTATTCTACTGAGAAACAAATCAGCAGTAGACAGTAGCCCTGTCACAAGGCTCTTGCTCTTGCTCTTGCTCCTACTACAGAGGGCCCTATATTCCTAGTCTCTGTATAAGCAGAGAGATTTGCTGTCCCAATGTAACTAATTGCTAGAGAAGGAACTACTTGGATGTGAAAGACATGCAGGATTAATCCCATTATTTTTTCTCTTTGGACTGTGACTTCTCAAGTCATTCTAGATTGCTCCATGTCAGTACAGATTAATTTGAATTTAACTTTCATGTTTTTCCATGCTTAGGAATGAGTGCACTCATGATTTCAGCTAGAAGACTTTAGCTGCTGTGAATTTTCAAGCATTGCTGGAGGTGCAGGTATTTCAAGGACCATCTACTGAAATCTTAATGATGTTGGTTATGTTGACTACAACTTGATAATTATTACTAAAGTTAACTTTTTTTGTGCTTTTAATATCTTTAGTTCTCTTCTAGTTATGGCCTTTCTTGGTGGTTCACCCACTGAGTATTTATTTTGCTATCGTTAGGATGCAGTGGCCAAAACTGAGGAATGGTAGTCTGGCCTTATTAAGGTAACTTTTTTATTACTGGAGATTGAATGATTCCTTTCATGATTGAAGTTGTCCTTTCAGAATGAGTTCTTCGGTTTTTTTTTTTTCCCCTTGATTGTCAGCAAGATTGTTCTAATAGTTCTTTAGTTTATACAATGGGAATAACATGCCAGTTGCTATTTTTTCTGAGATTGTGTCTTTTGCACCAGAAACAAGAGAAGTTTTACTTGGCTGCAAAGTGAGAGTAGCTTTGCAGTTCAGAAGGAAATTGACTTGGATTCTGTTTCCTTCAATCTAGACAATTCCTGTAGTTCACATCAAAGTCTACAATAAAAGGTTAAAAAATGAATCAGGAGCAGAGGCTTGAAACTGTGCTTTCTGTACCCGCCACAAGTTCTCTTATTGTTAAGCTAGAGAATTTTGCCTTTTCTCTCTGAAAAAGTTCATTTTTGTTGACGTTTGTTATCTCTGTATAATGGCACAGCTTCAGTGGATTGTGTACTACAATCTTTGAGCGGATGATTTGTGGGCTATGCAGAGACAGAGATAGCTGTTCTGCTTAAGGTTCTGGACTCAGCTCAGTGCTTCATTTATCCTGGCTAGGTGTCACTTTGGAAAATGTTGCTCAGGTTGACACAAGCAGCCTGCAACTGTGCAGAGATTCAAACTTAGGCCTTCTGATTTTCTGCTTAATTGTTATGCCCATTTTAGTACTAATGAGTGATTTTATCTACAGGACCAAAATACAGATAAATACATAGGAAAAGAAACATAAAGCAAGACCTATGCATAGCTGCTGGGAATTGTATATTGTGCATGAGATCAGTGTGAGGTCCCAGTGTCACGCGCTCTCAGAGCAATATCTGCCTCAGCAGTCTAGTGTACAGAACACTCTTCCACTTGGGCATACCATGACCTGGGGTTGATTGTGATCCACCCATTAACTGTTGTGCATACAAGGGCAGGCAAAGAGAGCAGTGGGACGTGTGACTTCTCTCAAGGCTAAAACTCAAAAGAGCCTTTGCTCAGAGCAGCCTGGTGCTGAGGCTGCCGTACAATGCAATATGTCTGTTCTTGTTTGCTGGGTCAGAAAAAGATGTCTGTATCTGTACACAATATACACTCTCTGTTCTTTTGAAACAAATGCAAGAGTGTTATTGTATGTTGAGTTCAAGACTGTGTTTTGAGAGATGGTCCTACATGCTAATGATACTTACTGTGTTTAAGGAACAGGTCAAAACTCTAGAATCACATCAAAATGTATTGCTTGTTTGTGGCTGATGTGTGTTGTTTGTTTTTTTTTTTTTTTCTCTTGCATGAGCTGAGTGCTTATGGAAGAGTCTAGTGCTCTGCATCCAGTAGTACAGGATCTGGACCTGCAGGTGCATGTGTGCAAAATCTGAGGTGTTCCATTATATAATAAAAAGAGACTACAGACACTTGTTTATCACTGAGCCTGATATGGGCTATGTGGTTTCTCCATTGCTTCTAGGGCCAGAAGGTTAAAATTGTTGCCTTCCTCTACCTAGCATTGCTCCCTTGCCTGTAACAAGCCACAGAGGCAGTTCTGTGTTCAACATAAAGGTCTTCTCATCAACGTTATGCTATGAAAGCACGCAGTATGGTAGGATAAGCTAATATTATCCATCTGAACGTTAGAGACGTGACACATAAAGAAAATCTATGGTGATTTTAAAAATTGAGTATCAGGCTTAGGTCTTGAGACAGTAGTGGCCATTATGAAGATGACTTAGCTGACTTGCCAAGGATGATGGGGAATCCTTGGTTGCCATTAGAACAGACCAGGAACTTGATCATCAGCCATTAATGTATGGAGTGTGGCAAGGGACGTAATGGGATGTAAATCATCTTTAGCTGGTTAATGGCTGACCTCATTTTTCACAGCTGTGATATTATGTTGTTAGCTACATTTGGCCCAGAGATTGGAGACTGGCCTTAGTACAGTGTGCTGTGGTATCTTGGGATTATCTCTGAGTCCGGAGCAGATATTGTGTGACTGCTGATAAGTAATTTACTGGTACACAACTAGCAAAACTGCTTCTTTAGTGAAATTAAATTTCTGTCTAATGCAAAAGTGAAAACTACCTTCAGATCTTCTTATGCCTCCTCTGAGATGAATTCTTTTTCATTTGTCTTCTATATTACTTTCCTTTTAATTTCCCTTATTTTTTTGTATTTAAAAATGTTGTTGTCTTTTCCTTGTTTTGTTTACTAAGCCATATTAGTTGCAAAGTCCAATGGCACTTCCATAATCTGTGGAGGAATCTTTCTGTGCTGCCCTTGTCCTTCCAGTGCTACCTCTGTAGCCTCTTTAGAACATCCTGGGCTCCTTTATTTTAGGGACTTGAGAAATAGCTCAGTAACAGGCTGTTTAGTGGGACAGTGTGGACAGATACATTGAGTAGACACTGAAGTTGCCAGGTACCTGAAACTTAATGCTCTGTCTTCTTGCTGCTGTTACCAGTAAATCTATTCAATTAACAGGAGCATGTTCTTGTCTGTCAGAGAGCTTCTGACACCTCTCCAGCAGAAGCAGCATATTTGGAGAAGAGTGGATCACTGCATGTCCGACTCACTGGAGCATAGCACCTCCTCTACTTGGCTTTGAAAATGAGCAAATGAGAATATTCTAATCTCTTTTTTATAATATGGAGATGGAAGGTCCAAGTTCCTACCTTGAAATTCTCTGCCTTTAAAATGCCAGAATGTGTCTTCTCAAGTCCATAGGGATTCCTACTATATTCTCTACTTAAGTAACATGATTTTTTAAATTTAGTATTTCTATGACAATAACACTGTGGCAGCTAGCTGAAATCCCAGCTGTCTTGTGATCAGTGCTGTACAAATGTGTAGTGGAACCCTTGACTCGGAGATCTTCATCTCCATGGGTAATATCTGCAGGAGCTGTGCAGAGGAGAGCGATATAGAGAATTGATATGGCCAAATTTATACAGACTGTTGGTGGCGAGTTTGACTCGCTGCCGGAGTTGCTCAGATGAATCAGACAGTTCTTCTTTTCTCCTGTTAGTAACAGCCTAGAGAGAATGTGTGAATCCTGAAGCAGGCAAATATCGCAGTGTTGTGTAGTAAGCCGTGTCTCTTCTCTCACTGTAGACCTTGGCCTCACTGATATTAATTTGAGACCAACATGAGCTCTGAAGTATGAGATTAGATATCAGTCCTGACCTGCATGTTATAATTAGCACATCTTAAATGCCACATAATTGCATAATTCTCTGCTTGTGTCTTGAAAATTTGTGATCTCAGTGACCTTGTGCCAGTAATGCTGGTGGAGGTGTGGAAATCCTATTGTAGTTTTGGTTTTGCCATTTCCTGCCACTTAAATCAAACCACTTATTTTAAATGTGAGTGTTAGAGTTTTCCTTTTATTAGAGCTGTCACAGGTGATCTCTGAGAAAAGAAGATTTCTATAAGCAGCTTTCTGAAGAATATAAGAAGAAGAGATAGTATTTCTGGTTTTTTTTCTTCATAGATAAATGGTCATTCTAATCTTAATTTTAAAGAGATAATATAGATTTTTAGACCGTGTTACTTGCCCATTTGTAATCAGCATCTAGCTAGAGATCTATTTCATGAATCATCCAGCTAATGCGGTGAATTACCTGTCCCAGTGTTTCAGGGTGGATTCAACTTCCTTTGAAGCTTTTCTTTCTGCATCGAGTCATGACTTGCCAAAGGCTTTGCGTGAGGGTTTGGCATGCCGTAGGTAAGAATAAAAATTGTCAGATAAACTTTTCCAACACGGCAGACTCAGTGAGTCTGTACCCATCCTTTACAGGATGATCATTGCAATAAAGTTATGGTTAGAGAAAACACCTTTTTGCATTTGTCTGTGCACAGACTAAATAGAGCTTGCAGAAGAAAGCACAGAATAGTTTTTAGAATAACTTTGTTCTATTTGTTTGTTTTTTCTTTGAGGTATTTGTAATTTTTTTAGCTGTATATTGCGTGATCACATGATGCCAGCATTTCCTCCTACTTGTGCCAACAGGAATATTTTAAGTTGCTCAAGGGAAGGATGGAGGAGAGTAGTATGCTGTAATTTCTATGGTATTTCTGACTGAAATATATGTTCCCTTTGCATAACAATTTGTAGGATGAGGAGGGTCAGAGAGGAGAGAATTATAGAAAAAGCTAAAGCCTGCATAAGAGTACCTGGATGTTTCATCCCTTTTTAGTTAACATGAAACTACAGTTATTGAGTGGAAACTATTGAGTTTCCACTAGTGTAATTGAAACTGGTGAAACTAGTGGTGGCAAGTTTCCATGGAGTGGAAAGAAGCAATGCACCATTTCTAATCCTACTCTGAAGGGCTTTTACTTCCTTGTTGCTCTCAAAAACAATTTCATTACAAATATTTGCTTGTTAATTAAAACCACATCTAGCATTCAAAAATGCAAGACTTAAATCTATTTGATTTAGTTTATATAGACCTTTTAAAATGTGTAGTATCTTAAATGATGTAAGAAATATTTGGCTTGTATACAGTCAGAATATCATAAGCGAGATGCTGGACTTGGCACCAAAATTGTATTGCTTTTGGTGTCCAATATTATAATCATGTATTGCTGTTTTGATCCTGTTTTTTCAAGAGGCAGTAGAGTTAGTACTCTGTGACTTTACATCATGATGTTAGCCATAAAGGATGATGATATCATGAAAGTTAGATGTAATTGAATGAGATTTTAAGCTTCTAATTAGTTAATACTTTCACATGATTATAAAGCCATATAAGTTTAAAATTAATATCAAACTGTTAGACACAAAACAAGAAAACCAACAATAAAAAACCCCCCCACAAGTTTGAAGGGGATATATAAAGCTGTCCATAATGCCAGGAAGACTGGTGAATTTATGCAATAAAAGCAGCAAGACCAGAAAAAGCAGTAGCAAAATGATGACAGAAGACTTGCCTTTGGATAGATCATTCCCACCTGCAGCTTTTATTTTGCTAAACACAGGCATTGTAACAGGAATGCTTTTGCTATAGAAACATTTTAATCTCATTGATTTATTGTTATACATCATACAAACGCAATTCTACCAACATACATGAGTTTTTCAGCACAGTTTATGTATGTCTTATATGAAAATAGTTTAAAAGCACCTTCACAGTGCTAATTCTACTACCCTGTTTTCATTTAAGTACTGAGAAAAATTTTGCATACAAATATATATAGAAATATTTAATATATATAAAATATTCTCTAATAATAGTAATATCTCTCTGTATAAATGTATGTGTTTTTAATGGTTGCACTAAGGATCTCTATGTCTTGAAGGTGAGAAGGTCCTTTAGCATTGCTTGCTATGGGCTAACATGGAAGAGTTTGTAAATGGTAACACAAGCACTGAAGCAAGAACTTGATGAGAGCAAACGGGGAACATGTTTTCATAATATGTCAGTATGGTGGCAACAGGAACAGAGTCCTGCAGTCTGGAATTGCAGAGGACAGAAATATTGCTTGAAGTGCATTGGAATCAGGTTTTCAGACAGTTGTTAGTGCTCTCTGCAGTAATTAAGTTGTAGCTGATTACTAGAGTGAACCCTGTGCATTTCACCACTTATTAGCGGAGGCCCTTTTTGGGAGGATTGACTGCTGTAGAAGCTGGCAGAATACTGGGTGCCACACTATTGATTTCTTATTTGAAGAAGTAAGCAAAGATAAAGCTTTTTATGTTGCAACTTCTAGCTCTTGAGGGTAGATTTTTAATTGTTCAGCCCTGGATTCTTTTTTCATAATTAAGAAATAAGCTGCTGTTGGAGAATTTTTAAATTTATGAGAGTAAAATTCCTTGTTATGGGGAAGCCTGGAGACTTGAAAACACGTAAAGGGAAATTAAATGTCATAATATCTGAAACATTCCTTGGCTCCTTGCAGTAAGAATATGTCAGTGGGTTTTTGTCTACTTGACAATATGTAGGAAATGCCTTTGATTTTGTAAAATTACATGTAATTTCTCCTCATTTCTTTTGATTCTATTGATTAAAGCTTTTTTGCCTTGCCTGGAGACATTAAATAGCAAACCATCTGCTAAAAATGGATTGGCAACATTCCTGAAAACTAACATTAAAAAAGAAGTTTAGTCTAAATATATTTCAAGGAATGTTCCTATTTGTGTTCTGAGACAAAGAGGAAAGCAAAAGCTTCTGTTAACATTCTGGCAAAAGGTGGTAGTATCTAGTCAAATACTGGTATTGTTTTCATAGTGTGAACAAAGCTGTTGACGTGGAAAAAAGCGCACAGTTATCAGACGATGTAGTGTAGAAGTGTGATTGGAAATACTGTCCCACGTGTGTTTACCACCTGTGTTGGTTATTCAAGAATTGATGGAATAATCAGCCATTCAGCCCAAAGTGCTGTTTGTGCAGCTGTCAACAGTGAAACATGCTAATCGCAGTCACTAGCTCTATGGTCATAAGTGTAGGTTATAGAGTAATCCCCATCCCCCCAAGTTTTGTTAACATAATAAGCTGGTAAATATAAAACTAGCATGATCATGGAGTTTGTTGTTTGGTTGGTTTTTTTTAATTTTCCTTTGTTATACTCACCAGTGATTTTTCTTATTACACTTTGTTACTATCTGGGCGAGCAGATTTTAGTCTCTGAGTGGCTGTGCTGAAGTTGAGAACATGCTTGTATGAGTAAGAACTCGGTATGTTTGCAGTGTTGGGACAACAGTAGGGGGTAAGTTTCTTGGCAGATCAAAACAAAGAGATTTTGCATTTAACCTAGCTTTTGTGTCTGGTTTTGTCAGGTAAGAATGCCATGTAACTTCCATAAAAAGTCGATTAGCTGCCATAGGGAAAGAAGGAACAGGAAGGTAAGATTACTCAGTACTCTGTGTGTCAGCACAGATTCAGTGGAAAATAATTCTGGATATTTGCTTCTCCATCAATTGGATTATCATTTTAACTGTCCAGTTAAGACGCACTTTAAATAGTAAAGCCATCTATGCAGGTACTGTGCATTTGTACCCTTTCTGCTACTAAAAAGATATGAGGCCTTTATGTGAAAGTGAGAACAAGGAAGTCCTGGTAGGGGCTGTTCTGTCTTGGGGTCTTTCCCTTACATTAAAAACCTTAAGATATTGATAGATACTAAATTATTTTTTTGGTTTACATTTTTTCCACATAACAAAAGGTCCCTGGACTGAGTTCTCAGTCAGTGTGAATATACCCAAAGTTCTTGCTCTGAATTCTTTCCTCTGGTGGACTCGCATAAATTGCTGTCATTGTCATGTTCCAGTAATTCATACGTCCGAGATATTGTGGGGCTTGGAATTGAGCAGAATGATCTGTGCAGGACAGTATAAAAATCACAAACTCATTTCCTCTGACACCTCCGCTGCATCAGAATTCTGCCCTGGATACCCACAGGCCAGGCTGGGATCAAGAAGGGTGGCTTTTACATTCCTCACATCTATGGAATTACTTTCTTGTATCCCCATGTAAGCAACTGGGTATGAAGCATAAAGAGGGGGTGGGAAAGAAGGATCGAAGTATCCACAAGTATAAAAGATAATGTAATTATTAAAGAGGTTATGTAAAATACTGTGTCAAATTACAGGCAATGGGAAATACTTCGCAGCGTGTTCTTTGCTGTCTATTTTTAAGACTTGTGCTTAGCTAGCACCTAGCTAGACAGGCTGTTCTTGCATGTCAGTGTGTAGCTGTATAACTGTCCAGCTCTTTTTACAACGAATGTGGTGCAGAGAATGTGAGAGTTTTAGCCACAATGACAAATTGTGACAGTGCAAGGTGTGACAGAAAAAAAAGATAAAATAACAATGTAGTATGGGGCAGTTTAGCTTTGCTACATTGAGCTAATAAAACCCCTGTATTTTTACTTTTAAAAAATAATTTTAAATGTATTTCTTTTACTTTCTATTTAATGTTCATGCTACAAATTTATTGTGACTTTGAATTTGCCTTTCTGCTATTTGATGAGAACGCATGTTATTTTCTCCCAACTTCTAGAACTGGCAAAATTCCCCAAGCTGCTTCAATTATCATCCAACAAGCAGGGTTTATTCAAGCAATTTACCTACAAGGACTAATCCAACAGAAGGTGGAAAAAACTATACTCTTTTCACTGAATTTAAAATAAACTCAAGAGAAATCCTTCCTGTTGTGCATATGGAAAAGAACACCCAATGTGCATGGAAAAGAACACCCGCCTGCCCCAAATAATTTCCTAAAGACAAGAAAATTTTCAAAAGAGTCATATAACACCAGAAGTAAATCCAAAGGAAAACCTGGTGTTATCAGTCCCTATGCTCAGTTATCTGATTTAATTGTGTGCTAGGTCCTCTCTAAGCTTCTTGAAAAGAATTCCTGTGCAGAAAAGGAACTATTCATTCTCCTAATATGACTGCAACTTCCTGGTTTGTATTGCAGCACATCTGCTTTTTTATCAGCTAAACTGAATTCTGATTGCAGATGGCTGAAAAACTGGGACACAGCAAAATTAACAGCAGTACTAATAAATGAGACAGAAAGTGTCCTTTACTATCTTTGTATATTGTGCAGAGTATCTTCCGAGCTGACCGTCCATTTTCCTCAGCTTCAGGGTTTCCTTTGACAATGAAGGGATCATATGGTCTTCTAAAGGTCATGACTAGGAAGTACAGTGATTGTTGGCATCCAGCATCTCTGGGAGTGGGACAGTGAAACCTTAAGCTTGTTCTTCACCACTCTAGTCTTTGTTTCAGGAGTCCACTGCCCCATCTGCAAAGATGAGAGTGTAAAAATAAGTGAAATCTAGATGGGAAATTGCCAGGCTGCATCTGCAGACTTGCAGAGCTTGGGATCATCAGTCAGTGGAAAGGGGTGCGCTTTTGACAGGTTTTGGGCTTAAATACTATGAGCTTTGAAATATCAAAACATCTATTGTCCCTATGGACTAATTGATTTCAAAATACTTGATTCTCTGCATGGCCATGCTGGCTTTAGGCCGAGGCAAAACTATTGCTGCAGAATCTCACTTGTATTTGGTAATCATGCTAGAGATCTTTAGTGTGCATATTGGTATGTACACATACAATCTGGAGGGAGGTTTTCTGAGTAGTAGGTAAGATGTAGAAAATGAAAAAAATCATTCTATGCAGAAGCTGTTGTGAAGCCCTCATGAATATTTATATGTGTTAGTATATGTATATGTGCAATAGCTATGTAAAAACAAACATTGTAAGACATGGGAAACTTCTGTTCGGGGAAAAAAATCTTCAGATATGTTGTCCAGTGGCCTATAGAATACTTTATAGGGGTTTTGTTTTGCTGTAGGAATGTGCAGATGTATTGCTTCAGAAGGCAGAACAGCTACTATCACAATTAATTACTTTTCATTGTGGCTTGCAAAGCATATTGGTCCTAGGTGGGTATGATAGATAGAATTTTCGATGTTTGAATTCATGAAGAGTAGTTTCTTTCACCATCTGAAGGTTTTCCTGTTTGCTCAGGATGTATGATACTCTCCTATAATAAATTAGCATTTTACAGCTGAGTACAGCGTTTTTGGGCATATTTCATAGCACTAATTCATCACTTAAGTTATCCAGTTGATTTTTACATAATCATTTGCCTTTCTGCAGGAACCTGGACTTAAGAACAGATCTTCAGTAATATCTTTGCCACTGGGCAGGCAAACATAAGAATGTCAGTAAGACTTGCTGATGGCCAAGCTGCAGTTAAGTTTGATTTACTATTCCCTGACGTCTCTGTTTTCCAGTTATTCCTAAAATAAGGTCAGCTTTATAGGATATAAAGGTATTTTCCGTGTAGTCAACACTCTCTTCAGTCTGTATTAAGGTGCAGATGCACCCTGGAAAGGAATTACAACATCTGCCTGGACTTGCAGTTCTTAATTTGCAGGAAGCTATTCCAGATTTCAGTTTGGATGTCTGCGGCCATTAGAGCAAGATCATTGTTGCTAATAGAGTGATCAGTTACAGGAAAGATGAGTGTCTGGTGAAAGCCTGCCACTTTGGATAGCTGGGATCTGCATTAATTCTTTCAGTTAGTGGTCCTGCCTCCATTTGATATTACTGATGGTTGTTCTACCAGCAGGTGGGATGATTTTTCTTTCCTTTTGGCCCAGGTGACATGTCTGGCTTGCTGAGCTGATTAGTATCTCTAAACAAAAGCTTCGGTGTTTACCGTTCTAGAAGGAGGCTTGTCAAATCCAATCAGTCATTATATTTACGTGCCAAATTGTGTTGTGTAATGTATGTGGATGAATGTTTTAATGAAACAAAGCGCAGAAATTTGACACTGTTTGGGGCCCTCTGCAATGAGCAGAGTTGCTAAAAGAATGCTTGCGGCAGGAAGATAAGCATTGTTACATTTTTAATAAGTGCATTTTTTTGCTTCGATAATGGAAGTTCTCTATTTTTGTTAGGAGTCGTCTTTGTCAGAGAATGTATCTTCTCTTGCTTAGAGTCAAATTATATGCTGCTTTGGTAAAATGCCAAGTGACCTTGTGACAGTTTTATATACAGACCAGTACTGAGACTGGCCATTGGGGCTTGGGCCCTTCTGTTCTTTTCTGTCACTAGGTTGGATGAAGTTTCTTTTCTTGCTCTACATCGCACAGGAAATACTACCTTACACTTTTAAATTAGTAAATAAGAAAGAGAGATTTGCGAGAAGGGTGCTATTTCTTTTTCAGAGCAGCATTTTATGGTATACAGATAGTTTTATCCCACCTTTTTTAAATTGTGTGCTGTCTTAAGGTGACTAAGCAGGCACATTTGCAGGGTAATGTTACCATGTCCTACTCAGAAAAAAAAAAACCCAAAAACTTGGCAAAGTCTGGCATAGCAAGGGAAACTCTTGACAGCCCATCAGTTTCTCTTGTTGGCAACTTTTCTACTTTGTATTATATTGGCAAAATTTCAGCTAGCAAGCTCTTGTAGGCTTATAAATTGTCTTGACAATGAAACTTCTAAAAAATCTTTTTGCATTTGCTGACTACAGTATGGTTGCTTGTAAAGCGTATACTTTCTATGACTTCCTGTAATTTAATTTAGTGCTCTAGCAAAGGTTTTATATCTTGTTAGGAGAACTTCCTCAAATGAAGTCTTAAAAATCACTGTAAAGACAACAAAGCTATTAAGAATTGTAGTAGTACTATTCGTGAACAAGAATTCCTATTTTTTAGGGTAAGTTAATACTTACCACAATAAAACCCAATTTAATTCATGCCTTAGTAAGAAATTACCTAGCAACTTAGAGGGCAATTGTTTTTCTTTTAAAATTTCACTTTCATTAAATTCTTTACAGGTAGGTCACAGAAGAAATCCCCAAACCAAAACAAACCCTTAAGTCTGTGACTGGAGGAGCAATTGTTGTAGGTAACTAGGAATATTTTGTAAATGGCTACAGGCTTTAAACATAACACTGTAAGGAACTACAGTTTAAAAAGTCTTGAGGTTAGTATTAATTTGATGTAGTAATGACAGATATGAGGGATATAAATAGAAATCCTTATGTGTGAATATGTAACCTCTGAAACCCGTATTTGCCAAATTTTCAAGGAATATCTGATCTTAACGTTTGTTATTGATTGGTTTTTCAACCCAAAAGCTCTGTTTAATTATTAATACGTCTCTCTCCAGGAATCACCAATTTCTAATGTGTGCTTAAATGCAAAAACTCTTTCCTTTCTCCCACTGCTTCTGAAATCCCTGACCCTTTTGCCTACATCAGACTAAGATGGTAGTATAACTTACAGAAGAGCTGGTTTGCTGTTTACTCTGTTAATATCTTAATTCCATTAAGTTTGTGCTAATGGCCTCAGTTCCTTGAACACTTTCCTTCTAATGGAATGATTCAAGCTACTGATTCTTCAGCTGGCTTTATTGTATGCTGTAAGGTATAAACAAAGCTAGGGGTGTCAGGGCTTTGTTCTGCAGATGTACTCCAGAAGTGCTTCTGTACAGTTCAGAATAAGTATTCCAAGTCAAAGATGTCTCCCACTGAGTTCCACTGAGTTGTAGGTGGTCAGGGAGTTTAATAAACGGGCTTTACTGAAATGGGAATTTAGTTAATGGGAATAGTCATTCTGCACATCCATTTTTTCTTTCACACATAGTTTCCCATAGTGACTCTCCAGAATATAAGCACCCAGGTTTTGCATGTTTGAGTTTTCTGATCTGGAAAATATATGCTGCATTAGATTAACCTCCCATCATGCACAATTTCCAAGTAAAAGTTACTTATTTCAGTTTATTTTCCTTGTATTGAACCTGGAAGCTTTCCAGATAAAATTATTTCTTTTCTGAATTGCATAGTGCTTCACTCTTTCCTTCATCCTAGTGACTCCTGCAGTCCTGCTGACTCGGTCAGTAAAGTAGTAGTCAGCAGGAGTAAGACTGGTCTAATCTGCTTCACTCTGCATTTAATGGAAACTAATTCCACTCTGACCCTGTTGTTTTTCCAGACCAGTCTGTAGCCTGTTCCACAAGTAATTTTTGGCAAGCTATGGCTGGAGCAGTCAATGTTGAGTTTTATGAATACAGAAAAGCCTGGGTGGTTTATTTTGTATGTTCCAGGTTACTATGAACATGTAGTGTTTTCCTCCTTCTTACAAGTTTTCCTTTCTTAGTCATGTAAGAATAATAAAATCATTGTGTGTGCAGAACATATTTAAAATTTATTATGAATTGATAAGTTCAGCTTATCCCTGTGTGCCAGTTAAGATGGAGAGGGCAAATGTTAATCATTCACCTTGGGAAAAATACATTTATTCTCTTGCAAAAAAGTCCTGTTGAAAAACATTTTTATGAAATAACCATTTTGAGGAAGAATTCCAGTGCAGCGTTTCTACATCTTTATTTACTTGCGCAGCTGAGAGGATGAAGGAGAGAGAAATATCCACACACAAATGTATTTGTACAGCAAAAAGAAGAAAACATATACCAATAGCTTGCTTTCTTCCCAGTACATTTACTGAATCAAGTCAATAGTTTTACTGTGATAACTTCCAGAAATTCACCTAAGGCTTTTAAGTTCATCACACCTTAAGGGGAAAAAAAACCCAAACCAAATCCACTTGGTCAAGACTTGGTCCAGAGTCTGTCCCCTCTTTCCTTTGACTCGATGAAGGCCAGGATATATTTTGAAAGGAATACTTAGCCTGGAGTTGGCTTTTGCATTGAATTTCTCCTGCCTTGAATGCATGATAGAGTCATTGTTTGTACCTTGGAAACAGTATATAGGGCATGGCATGTGTTTGATGTTTCTCACTTTTATTGCTTGCATGTATGAGGTTCATCATGTTTTGCTGTTCTAGGCAAGTTGTTGAATTAACATTATCAGTAGAAAACCAGAGTATTTCTCTCAATTTCTGTATTGTGTGGTGTTGTCCACCAAGAGGAAAAGAAGGAAGTCCTAGTGTTGCAGAGGGACTCCTTTTCTCTATACTCTCTTGTTTTTCTTCCTGAAAGTTTCTGTGAGTCTGAAACCTGCCTTAGTGCAGTTTCGTAATAATACTCCAGTGACAATTAGAAGTACTCGGCTCTTTTGCTAATTCCTTGTACAATTTGGCTGAATGCTACCGTAAAGGGTTGGATTTTGCATGAAAGCATAGAAGATGGGAAAGATTGTGGAAATGACAAAACCCGATTTCTTGTTTTCAGTGGGGGAAAAAAGAGGGGGGTGGGGGGGTGGGGAGAGGGGGATGGTAAAAGAAAACCCCAGAGCTTAATTTTTAAAGGAAGTGTACACTTAAACCTAGCTGCTCCAAATTCATTCTAATCTAGTTTTGGTTAGCAGATTTGGTGGCTTTGTGGCTCACTAACATTTAACTATTTTGTTTAGCTTGGGGAAACTAATTAACTTGCATGATTACTTTAAAATTACTGGGTTTAAATCAGTGCTTTACAGGAACTCTTCTGAAGCAGCTAGCCTTTATTCTGCAGAATGAAAAGGAGCAGAATCATACACAAAGTGAATACTTTTACAAAAGTAAAAAAACCCACTTGGTAAGTGATTACAGTTAGATGAGATGAACCCCACTTTATAGGTTTGTCAGTTTAAATCTCTTGAAATCAATAGAGGTAATTATGTCAGTGAGTTTGTCCAGTTTTGAGCTATGCCTTCTAGCAAGTAAATGAGGTTGTTTTTCCTTCTCTGTATGAGCTAAGTGGTATTTTGTTGTGTGTTTTGTTAGACATTAGCTCTTCTTACGAGGTGGTGGTGCCTTTTTAGGTTGACTGGACCAGCTGTAAATAGGCTGTATTGTTGAAATAAATACAGTCCCAAGATGTTTATCTCAGTATTTTAGCATGGAAATCGTTGTCTGTTGTAGACGTGAAAGTATAAATAAATGCATTGACATAATGGCTCTGTGTTCTAGTTGCATCTATAATAATCCCCTGTTTCACTGGTAGTTAACTCTTCATTGTACTGAATCTTTTACGTGGGCTACCTTTTTTTACTTTTCATTAAATAAAACTTTCTTAAACATTAGACTTACGATGTATTATGCATATTTGTAGTAATGTTGCAGAATCTGGACTAGAAAATAAATACATAAGACAGGAGGCTAGTAAGCAAAAAAAAAAAAATTTCTGTGCTGATTGCAGATATTAGTTTATATAAGAACTACAGGAAATGATTTCTGGTGCCATTAGGGAATTTTGAGTGACAAGCCGTTATGAGTCCTAAAAAACAACTTACAGTAATGCTTCAGTTCTAGCTTTTCCTTTAGGCTGCTTGTTCCACTGGGTACTGGGAATATTAAGTTTTGTGCAGATTTCAGTGCAACATCACAAAGATGATATGTCATGCACGTAGCACAAATCCTCACTTTTTTTTTTCTTCTATCATTTTGAATCCTATAGCTGTTTTGGTGCTATTTGAGGTGAGATTTATATGTCAATAGGTGCATAGAGCTTCATGGTGTATATTGTCCTTTGAAACCTAAAGAGCTTTCAGGTAAAGTAGCAACAGTTTGACAGCTCCCAACTTGATGCAAGAGGTGAGATGGAAAGAAGCCCAGTGGTGGCTTAGCAGGAGCATTGCAGTAGTGTCAAGGTCAGCTCAGTGTCTTCTGTTACAAGCTTACATTGAGGTTATAGCTTAGCTTAAAAAACTCCCAATATTATAAAGAACTAGTCAGGAACAAGATAATTTGTTGTGGTTTGTTCTTTCCTTTGGAAGTTATTAGGAGTAGGAAGTGATCTGTCTGGATAAGCAGAGACAGAGGCAGTGTGTCCCACTGCGCTGCTGCAGTGGGCTTCCGGTTTGTAGCTTAGAGCTGAACAGCGCTTCCCTTACCAAGGTGTTTGTTTCTGCTGGTGAAGGGTGGCTGCATGAGGTTACCATGTTTTCTCTTCTCTCATAGTGTGGGAAAAGTGAAAATGCAAAGCACAAGGTATCAGGACACTTGACTTCAGTGGGAAGCAGATTTTAGCTGTTATGAGTACGCTCAGTGCAATTTCGGTGGTTGCCATCCTGCATTTATGTACCAGAAAAATGAAGTCACACACTCTGAAAATATCTTAATTAGACTTGAGTCTCTAGGATTATTGATCTAAATGATTATTGACACTAAATGATTTTTTCATTCCATTAAAAAATAAAAGCAGAAATGATAATAAAAATGGAAGGAAAAAGAAGGTTCTTAAATGCTAACATTTAAAAGGAATTTGTAATGTAAAGATTATGGATGGTTTTGATTTTGTAAAGGACTTTTTTGACTTAATGGGACAAAAAGTTTGAAGTATGAACTGTTTCACAAATAACCTGAACCTCTCTTAATGTAGTTTTAGTATTTTATGTGACATCTCTTACCCGTTGGAGATCCAAAAGGGCAGCTGTTCTTCTAGCCAATATCATATGCTATCATTTCAGTGTGCATACTGTCTTTAAGGAGGATAAAACCCCACAAAACAAAGATGAACTAGAAGCAGCTGATATGCTGTAATTAACATATTTTAAAATTCTTTAAATAGTCTCCAGCTCTCTTGAGATGGAGTGAAAAATAAATTTTAGTCTACGTAGTTAAGAATACATTATGCTGGGTGTAAATCAGCCTGCCTTTTTAATTATCAGGATTTTATATTACAGTCATCTCAGTGGTGGTAATTTGAAGCCTTAACTGGGTCAGGCCTCATTGTTCTAGGCATTCAGGAATCATACTGTAAGTACCTGTTCCCAGAGAATTAAGGCTTTGTCTGCAAGATGTGATGCAGTGGTGATAGGATACCTGGGCTGGCTGTGCAGCTCTGACAGCCAAGGAAGAGTGGCTGTGCTGCGCTGCTGTATGCCTGGACTAACCAGACCTACTCCTTGGCAGGCTGGTTTCTTAATGGGGGCCATCCCGGCCTCTGGAGATCCAGCCTTGCCCTGTGCTATACCAGGAGACCAGCCTGTTCACAGCTAGTTTGGGCTTCTCTGTGTTGGGTTTTAAACACTCCTTTAAAATCAATGCAATCCAAGAAGGGTGGTTCCAGGAGTTACAGTGCTAGCCTGCAATTTAGAAAGCCTGGATATAATGAAACTCCATGGGTGAATATATTTTTTTTTAATCTGAAGAGAAAACAACCAAATGAGCTGGACTGCATAATGGCCAGATGAATGTAAATAGGCCTGGACTTTAGAATAGCATAACTTCATGCATAGTTGCCAACTGTTTATCCCAGCTTGTTACCTGCCTTGGCAATGTCAGGTTACAGTTTTTGATGTGTTTATGACAGGAGAGAGTCTGAAGGTCATGCAAGTCTCACCTCAGTGTCTTTTATTAATTATTTATCTTTCATATTTTTTTATTTCTGTGAAGATCCCTTCAAAGTTTTCCTATGTAGATTAATTGTATTCATTGTATTTATTTAATTCTGGAATGGCTCCACATAAAATTGGAAGATTCAAGATAAAAAAAAAAGCAAACACACAGACAGAAACAAGTCTTGCACATTGTACAACTTCAAATTAAATGGACACGTAATTTGATGCATTGGGCCAATTAAAGCTGGTTGGTTTCATCCACTTAACTGTGGTTGTGTACAAGCAGTCAAACAGTTGCTGCTTGTTATACCTAAGATATGAATTAAGGGTGCTTAAACTATGGGGGAAACAAAATATGGTATGTTAACTCATAAAGGAGGTTTTTCTGGTCATAGTAGTCATTTAATATTTAATAAGAATATTTAATCTATTGACATAACAACAAATTAATTCTAATTAATTTTAAGACCTTTCTGTGAACTTTTTATATGTGGCCACAGCACAGGTGATTGTCCATAGGTTGCCACCAAAATTTTAATCTAAAAGTTTTATGAGCACGCAGCCTTTGACATTGTTTCTTTTCTTCAGGACTTCTTCAGTACAGAATTAGTTCAGTTTGTAGTGTTCCAAACTCTTTAACAGCATTAGATACATCAATCGAAAAAAAATATGCAGTGGTGTTTTCTGGTGTGAAATTAAGGCCATCCAAGGAACTGGTAAACAGTCCCATAGAAAACAGTCAGACTGGTTTTCTGGGGCAGATGTGACATTGTGGCTTCATTTAATTTCAAAAGTTTTGTTGATTAGGTCAGATTATTAAATTCTGTCCCTTTTGTTTGTTTCCTAATTGAGGCTTCCTGAACCACCAGCTTGAAATAGGAGGAGGAGAAAAGTATGTCTGTGCACTGACTGTGCATGTGTACTTTAGGCCAACAGATTTTTTTTTTTAATTAATATTATTTTTATTTGACTGCCTGTTCCTAGAAGATACAGCAAGATACTGTTTTAGGAATTACAGTCATTGGGAATGAACTATGTTGTTTAAATTCTTCCAGTAAGGAACGTTAGTTGAATTTCGTGGTTTGATGGGGCTGAAGAAACACCATAGGCTCTTTCTGAGCTCTGTATGGAACAAACTCGTAGTAAAGGGGTTTTAGTCCAGAAACAGGTTACACTCCTTGCATATGACATTAAGGAGGAATAGGTATTCTTCACCTAAGTAGCCACACATGACAGAATAAAATTGTCCCCAAATGTGATGAGGACTCTTGAAAGTATCATGTTACAAATAAACAATTTGGGTTAAGAAATTAATTCTGCATAGTTGGGGCTTTCCTATGAAAATGTCTGGAATTGCCAAATTTTGGTATACATTTCAAGTCAGCAAGCTGTGTCTGGTTATTTTGAGGCTGGCAACTGCAGCTGTCTGAGACTTTGCAAGAGTTGCTTATCACAAAGTGTTTTACCTTGTGCCAGCCATAAAAGTCGTTATTGAAATGAAAGATATTACAGAGATTCATCAGGAGATTTGCTATCCTCTGGCTTTATTGAGTTTCTCACCTCAGACAGGCAATGACTGATGTACTGACCTTGTCTCATGGGATTTTTTTGTAGATTAATGTCTTCTGCACTTTTTCTCCTTTCGTCCCTCGTCCTTCCTTCAAGCCCTGCTGTCAGTGTATATTCATGGATGATAAGCCTTTGAGATTTTTATCCCAGCAACAATGGAGAAACATGTATAAATTCTGAATTTCATATTGATGTAAACTACAATGAATGCCCCTATAGACAAAGTAAAAAAAAGAAATTGCTGTGGTTGATGTTGGGTTTCCTTTTGTTTGCTTTCCTTTTTGACTGCTCTATGTTGATACTCTGTACCTCACTGCTACAGTCTTAGGTTAGGTACTTGGGCACTGCTAGCTTGAAGAATCTACCATTTCTGGACCCCTGACTTAATTAAATAAACAATCTGCATTCACCTGCAAGAAGGTATGAATTCTCTAACAAAATCAGTATAATTTTAATGCTTCAATTTTAGCAAACTGAAAAATCAAATCCTTCTTATTTGCAGAATGGGCTTGGGAAGGAAGTGGCTTCTGCAAAGAATTCATTCAAAGCCTGGGGAATTGCAAGTATTTTCATGGTATTGATTATTAATAAAGGCAAGGGGAAAAAAGTATGACTGCATATTTGTTTTTTAAATGAAGTTCAGGTTGTTTGCAGAACATCGCCATTATTCTTATTGCAGAATTGGCACTATCCTTCTGGCAGCTAAGGCTGTCTGTACAAAAATAAAACCTGGGTTCTAATCATGCTTCTAATAAAACAAATGTCCCCAGTTAGTGTCTGCCAATTCTTGGTATTTCTAGAGTGCAAATCAGTCTCTATACACTGCAATATCTAGGTTAGTACCTAGAAGCCTAGGCTCTTAGTTTAGTAACAGCGAGGACTTGGCAAAGACAGTTTTTTTCGAATGCTAAGTTTTGTTTGTCTTTGTACACAGTCTCCTTAGAGTCTGGTCTTGCAAGTTTCACAGTTTAAAGCAGTCTGAATCCCTTTTTATAGAGTAAAAGAAAATTGCATATAAATATGAAGAGCTTTTTCTGTATCTGGGATGTTATCCAACAGTAAATCTGATAAATGCTTCCTGTTGTGTAGAATATATTAGCATCTTACTCATGAGCATTCAAAACAGAATGAACTTGATCTCACCAAGCAGGCAAAAATTTTTTTAAAAAAGTAGAATTCCAGATTAAATGTAGGTGAAGTGATTTGAATTGTAAAATAGAAGGAGAGAAATTCAGGGTGATAAAGATTTGAAGGTGTCGGTATCTTCTTATGATAATCTCAAAAGTCTTCTAGCAAGCTTCTTGAGATTATCATGGAAACTGTTCTGCACACTAGCCACTAATGACAGACACAGTGCCATGAAGAATTAACTGGAAAATTAATTATGAGCCAAATTAAAATTAGGGAGGATATTTTTCATAACATCTGGCCCATCAGTCAGAATTTCCCTTTAGAAATCTTCGTATTATTGTGACATTAGATTTCCTATGCTCTTTGTATGGTCCTACCACAACGTTATGGATAGAAACAAAATTGACAATACCATCTATTGCTGCATGTATAATAAAAACTACCTTGTCAGAAAAAATAGCTTCTAATAATATCCTTTACTCTACAAATATTTAATATATACATTATGGATGTATATATTAAATGTATAAATATTTAATCATAGTTATTTTCTATTAATATTCCTGTGTGACAAAACCAGTTTATTACTATGACCTTAGTCTGGTGCAAAATTATTTCGTGGTTACAATACAGTGCTTTAGTAGTGATCTGCTTGAAATTGACCTTTTGCAACCTAATTTATGGGTGTTCGTAAAGGACCTCGTTTGTCTAGGAATGGAATGTTAAAGAATATAAGTGGACTGGAGTTTGATTAAAATGTGCAATTTTTTTTTAGCTCGGGGGAAAAGCTTTTGACTTGAACACTTTCAGAATACAGTTTTGTAAAATGTGCAAAATGACTAGTATTGAGGACAGCACAGAAAATAGACGAGTTTGTGTACATTTAACTTTGTAAAAAGTGTTCTACTGATAACATGCAAAGGGTGATGAATATCAGAACATAGGTAACCTGGAAGAAATGACTTCTAACATAGGTAGAGATTGTTTGAATATTAAAAAGGCTTTGGCTGAACTCAGCATGCTGCATTTAAATGAGTTAGAGGTTCAGTCTTGAACCCACAGGTAAGAGTCTGCAGCTGCATGTTCCATGGGATCAAATTATCCGGTGCAGGTCTTGGGCTTCAGCAAAGTTGCCCAAGCTCAGTCTCTGCCTGGAGCTGAATTCTAGAACATTTTCTTCTGCAGAGGAGCCGCTTTTCCTTCATGACCCTGTGACTCCCTCTGTTCATGTTTTGTGGCAAGTACTCGACTTGTTTGGTTTTCTGTTGCTGAAGCTGGCTATGCTGTTGGGCTGTTGTCTGCACTGTTCCAGTATTTCTACTTTGAAATGTGGGGACTTGGTTACTCTGTGCTTTTTCTTGTGTGCAAGTGCAGGGTGAAAATGTTTGTGCTTAATAGTTGTGAAAGGGTGGTGGTATTCTAGAATTGGTCAACGTAATTATTTCAGGGTAGTGTATTGATAGAGTGTGTTTTGGATTATGTCTGTCTGTTCGTTTGTACTGTTTTGAGTTGAGGATCCTTTCCTCTCATGCATATATTGAATTCAGGAGCACAAGTTCATATTCACTCACATAAAAATTCATGCTGACATTATTCTGTCCTATCTGATGTCTCTGAATAACTAATGGGTGAAAAAGAGAATTGTACAATGGAGCTTCTGTTTGGCATTCCCTAAATTTAAATCTTCACTTCTGAATTATCACTGTATATTCAGCTTCATCTCAGTCTACTTGTAAATCCTCTTACTTCTGGTCATCACCACATAAAATAAGTATTTTCACATAACCCTACTCTAAAGCCAATATGGTGACATTCTCTTAAATACTTAGGAAATAATATTGTTTCAACAGGAAACTGCAGAATAAATTGAAGGGGTAAATTAAAAAACGAAGTTGTCTGTGTTGTATAGCATTAGCCCATGGAATTAGTCTAATTTTTACTGTGTGGTGATGAAACCTGTTAATTCAAAACGTATTATGCATATAGGTGTACACATATTTTAATGTTACTGTTTTGAAAAATACTACGATGCCCAGAGTGACAGGTATATGAATGAGGGCTGCACTTTAGGTTGACTAATATTGCTAGGTAGGAAGTTAGGATGGAGGAGTGGAGAGTGGCTCCAGCCGTACAACTCTGTGATGGCATCAGGTGGGACCTAACTTCTGGAAGTGGCACAGTCTGGTGGGAAAAATGGGTCTATGATGTGACAGTCTCTCCCTAAAGCAGCTCTTGAGTAGAGAGCATGAAGGCTGTGTTTTCTGCTTAGGACTTCAGATAGTCATGATTCAAACCTTCAAGACTAATCCAGCTCTCAGTGGGAGCTTTTTCTCAGCGGCAGTCTAGCTTCAAATCTTACTTATACTGAAAGTAAACTCTGAATCTCAGCAAAAGATGCTTGAAATGAGAGCAGGCATCCTCCTGGTCTTGGGAGACAGGACTGGAATGGTAATTTGTAAAAAATCTACAGTAAACAGCAAGTTTAGCATGTCACTCTTCCTGCATGTTCATTCCATATGTTTTTATATGAAACAATACTTTGTTTTGAAAGTTCCCTTACTTTGGCCAGAATAATAATTTTAAAATATGGACAGTTAAAGAATTAAGACTAGACAAACTTTTCAACTGCAGTGCAAATTTTTCCTCGGACTAAGTACTGCTCTGTGTCATGGGAGTAGCTGCTGACAGCTGTAGTGCTAAACATTTAATTGATTCTTCATTCAAATTTATTTGAATTTTCAATTCAGTGAAAAATACCATTTCAGCCTTACAATTCAAGTGTCAGTCTGGGGTGAAAACACATCTCATAAACCAAGCATTTTCTGTGTAACAGAGATACTAGTAGATACAGAGGTACTACCAGCTTGTAGTTTTACCAAATGCATTATATAGTACCAAGTCTTCAGTTAATTTTGTAAGTATAAACAGTATTTACAGTATAAACAAATATACTATGAACTATGTAAAGCTATTGGTACCACCACCATTATATGAAAGGAAGAAAGATGAAGCTTAATTGAGAAAGCTGCTGAATGTTTGGAAGAAATTTAACTTGCATGATTGTGGGATTTGTGGTTTGGTTTCTTCTCATAGGTTGTACTGACAAACTGCAGGTTTGTCCTGTGAGAGATACGGAAAGGTTTTATGAAAAAGTCTTCTGTAGGCAGTAACATAGATGCCTGGAACAAAACTTTAGAACAATGGTGGCTTGAATGAAAGGTATCTGGTTAACCTTTATCTGGCATTTGTTGCAAGAGAGTGTGTATTAGAGTTTGCTGATGCTAGGAAGACTTATTTAGTTTGTATTCAACCAGCAATCAGTTTCACAGATTCAGATGGCTGAAGTGTTAATTCAGTGTTACTTGAAAAAAAATGTGTATGGTACCATTTTTTCTGAATTTACTCAGATACTAGCCACACATCTTAAGGGCAAATGAAAAATAAGGTTGAGAAGACTGCATAGTTGATTTTATGTAATTGGAGTTCATTTAAGGCTCTTTATTTGTTCAGCTAGCTCTGGTAGAGATGTACTTCCTTTGCAGGGCAACACAACTTAAAATAGTGCCTGTTAAATCATCCAGATTTCTTCTACTTACAAATGAACACATTTGGCTTTAAAAAGAGAACCGTGGTTCAGAACTGCTGAGTAGTCTGTGCACAGGTTTTAATGCTGCATGAAATTCACTTACATTGAATTTCAGTCATTAAGAATTTTTTTTCAAGACTGTCAAAGCTGCTTGTTTCCTAGGGAGTGGCTTTGAGTAACGAGAAGACAATCTTCAGTATTAAAAATACTAATATAGATACTTGAAACTAAACACTAAATGCTACATAAAACAAAATAGTATTGGATGCAGAAACTTGAAGGAAGAACATTGTAAGAAACAGCACAGTTATACCATTTGTGGAGAACTTAAATAGTTAATGGCAAAGAATTACTCCACAAGTAAGATGGTGATAGCAATAGCAGTATTAATAGAACAGTGTATTAAAACACGCTTGCTTTTAAAGAGTTGATCAGTAGTTTGCACAGAGGTGACTCAATAAAATGTATGTAAACACAGAGTTTGATGAGTAAAAGAGGCTTACTGGAGGATTGTGATACACAGCATGCTCTCTGCTTTTCTGCTGTCAGCCAGTACAGATAGAGGTAAGATTATTAGCTACAACCACTTAGACTTTTCTTGCCATCTGTATCTATCTCTACTGGGAAATTCACTAAAGCTCTATTCATTGCTGTGTTATGCCTGAAAAAGCAGAGGTGTTGATTTAGCCAGCATGGGATAGTAGGATATTTAGGTAGGTGTGAGACCCTTTTGAAAGTGCTGTTTTAAGACTGAAGTAAAACTGGTGTTGTGATTATGGATCTCCAATTTTTCTTCCATGGAAGGAAATATGTTCCTTGTATTAATAGCAGTGAGTTCAGTTCTAGCAGCGGTCTTATTATGTCACACCCATTGGTTTAATTCAAAGCATACTGAAAGAATGTAAAAATTCCTTCTGTGTAATCCTGTGAGTGCTGAACCAGATCGTAGGCATGTCACTTCTGCCACTGACTTCTGGTTTTGCTATTTATTAGCAAGAAGAATGTTTCAGCACTTTGGTGGAAAATTATAATTAAAAAAAAAAAAGTCTGTAACAATACAGTTGATGAATCAAATCTATAAAACCATCTGCATTTATTCCTTTGGTGAAGCAGATCTTTCAGATTCACATGTTACGGAGTACTTTGAGGCAAATGGAGGTTCTGTCTTTCAGAGATACTTGGTTGCAGCACTGTTTTTCACACTGATGGGCTGCTCTATGTAATTGGAACATCAGTATATATTTTTCTAGTGTTTTGATTTGAAGTGTGATAAATATTAGGCAATCATCAATATATTGCCTCTGATATCTATTGAAGTGCATATTTAAATCTTGTACTTGTCCACAGGAATTTGAAAAATGAAGTAACTGACTTTTTCAAAAATATTACTTCGTCTTCTTAATCTCTCTTTAAATTTGAGGCAGTGAACCTCTTAGTATATGTTTTCAATTTCCAACTAAAAAAGGTAGCTGAAAAAGGTGTTTAATGTATTAGGGTTCATAGTAGCTATATTGGCAGATATCTGTGAGTCTGGCTTCTGAAAATGTCCGTAAGTGCAGGGTTTTTCTGATCTGGTTTGTTGGCTTTTTTCTTTTCATTTAAATCTTGGTAGTCCTCTATTATCTAATCATTTCACACCACCAATGAAAGTAAATTTGGAGGGGGAAAAGGAGTCATCAAAGCAAAATATCCTTCAGTGGTAGGTAAGACAGAATCCTTGCAAAGGAATTTGACCTTGTTTCTTCTGGGTAACTCTTAGAAGATTTTAATAGGCATTAAATACGCGCTTCCATAAGCTTGCAGACTGACTGAAGAGACAATACATAAAGATTCATGCCACGTCTGGATGACAAAGTTTTTTTTTGGCATCTGTCAGTGGTAAGGGCAGCTGTGCTTGCTGTATCATGTTCAGCTTTAGCCCGAAGACAAGGCCTATATTTTTGAAGAGCAGATTTGGATGCGATAGCTGAAGCAGTAATGGTTCCTGACTGTTGCGGAAGTCACTATGCTTTTAATGGGGATGGTGGAAGAGAAGGTGTATCCAGCCCTGAGAGATCACAGGCTCTTTGTGGGTAGCAAATGCTGGAAGCAGGACATGGAGAACAACTGGCTGTCTAACCACTTTAGCAGACTCAGAAAGAGTTGTTTGTGAGTTTGGGTTATATTCTTCTGTAGTGAAACTGCCCAAATAAATTCAAGTGATGTTGGAAACTTGGACAATGTAACTCTTCTGCCTGTTTTAGGGTGTGTTTACTCCCACTCTTATGATGTGTGAATGCCTTACATGTTTGTAATGTGTTTATCCTCACACCATGCTTCCTGAAATAGGAAGATGCTGTTCACTGCCATTTTTCTGATTGGGGTCAGGTATGTATGGATATAGATGTTGTATGCCTGAGGGTGTCTATAAAAGTGCTGCAAATTGAATCTGAGTCTCTGGACTCTGAGGTTGATATATTTAATGGCTGTCGCATCTGTCCACCTTTGAGATATCCTGTGATGTGAAACTGATTACAGTTTCATGCTGAGGTGGGCTTGTTTTTCTATTGCTTTCTAAACCTTCTGCATGTTCCTAAGCATTGCTGAAGTACTTACAGTCAAAGAAATGATTCATGCCAAGGTGTGTTATCTGATACTCCATTTCCCCCCTTAGATGTTTTTGAGAACCTAACATTGAAATGCACATTTTGCACTGAGCTGAGAAATTCTCTTTTGTGAACTTAGCAGATTTCTACCAAACTGCAGAACTTCTGTCAATGATGAAATTCCATTTTTCTGGCATGGAACTTAAGTCTTTACCTGCTTTATCTTCCCAGTTACCAATTTAGATTTTTAAATTAATTTATCCTAATGTGTAACAGGTTTTTTTGGTTGTCATTAGTGAGCGTCTTAACTTGTTACCAGCCTGTAAATGGAGAAAGCTTATGAAACTGAATCAAATTAATGACTGAGCAACCGATCTTTTGCTTGGGTGTGTGAAGCTACTTCATTATTACAAAAAGAAAAATATTTCCATAGCAACATGTTAAAAGCAGAGGATGTTTTTGCTATGTAGCGATTTTGTTGTTGTTGTTTTTACATCCTTAGAGTGGAGATTTTTGACTGCTGTAACTGAGCCATAAAAAATATCTAGTAATAGCACAGCAACATTAGTTTGTTTAATTAGGAGTTTGTACTGCATATATACTTTATTAAATGAATGAAAACAGTTATTAATGAAATTAACTCAGATTTCTAAAACATTAAATTTTGAAATAGCTACATATTTTTTCCCACATTATTTAGCATTTGTTTTGAGCCCTGATATACAGAATCATCAAACTTGCGGAGCAGATCATAAAACAAAAGGATGTTAACCATCATGTAGATACGTTCAAACAGCTGGATGAGCTAGTTTCTGGTCTTCCAAAGCAGCAATGTGCTTCAGCATTTGTTTTCATTAAGGGGTGGATGTGCAGCTACTGTACATGTGGTAGATTATCTCAGGGTACTAGAGTAGAGCCAAAATATTCAGGTTCTGCTTTTGTTACATAAGGAGATAGTATATTTCCATTCAAGGCAGCCCTGTTTAGTCTTATTTTTTGTGGTGTTCCAGGTCATTTGCTACAGCAGTCATCATAGGTGGGCAGTAATAAGTAAGACTGGACTTTTTCAGTCAGAAATTTCTATCTCTTGCCTGGTGGGTCTTCAGTTTCATGCCACTCAGCCAGTGTGGGAGTGACCCTTTTGAAGCAAGTTACTCAGTGCAACTAGAATTTTCTGTTGATTTTGGTTTTGCTCTTCATTGTAGATTCACAGGCTGTTATATTCTGATCAGTACAGAAAATCCATGCTTGTCATTGCTTGATTTAGCCATAATGACACACCATTGGCATCAGCCATATGACACCACATTACATTTGTGTCTCTATTTAGCTTAGGAAAGTCATGGTGGTTATTGAGGCTGCTTATGTAGGTATAATATTGTATTCAGTGTATGCTTGACTGGTGTTTCATAGAGTCACAGAATGGCTTGGGTTGCAATGCATCTTTAAAGCTCATCTAGTCCAAGCCCCTGCAGTGAGCAGGGACATCTTCAACTAGATCAGGTTGCTCAGAGCCCCATCTAACCTGACCTGGAATGTTTCTGGGGATGGGGCTTCTACCACCTCTGGACAACCTGTGCCAGTGAATATACTGATATGACTGGTAAATCAAGATACATGCGTGAATTAAATTTAGTATTTGATTTGCAGATTCTTATTGAATAATTAGTTTATATGAAAAAGTATTTGCAGACTGCAGGCATTTGATCGTATATAATTTGCTTCTCTGAACCTTGTTGACAGTGAAACTTTAGGCTGAGAGGTAGCTGTCTGTATACGTTGGGCTCTTCAGGTGGCCCATTTGTGAACTGCCAGCTTAACTCAGCTGCTATTAGCTCTTTTGGGATTGGTGTCCAGAGACATCTTTGAAAAGCTGTCAGTTTAGCTGACAGGAGTTTATGCTGCAGTGGTGTTATCTCTATGCAGCACTGATCCTTATTTTAAAATAGATGTAACAGCAGTAAGCTCTCAGGCTAAAAATTCTGAGAGTAAGTTCAAATAGCTTGATCTTAAAGGTTGCAGTATATCAAGGGAAAACTTGGCTTCTGAAGATCAACACTTAGCTTAGTAAATAGCTTACATGTCCCAGTTTGACGTCTGCTTGAATTTGAGACTCCATCCCCAGTTCAGTGATCATCTCACACTTATTTGTAAGGCTTCTTCCACAGGAATCCTGGTACTGTACTACTACCATTCACACAGTTGGTTCTGAGAAATGTGTTTTCTCACTTCTGAAAGAACTGAAACTACTAGAGAGTATTGGAGAGCAAGAATGTTAATCAATTTATAATTATGAAAGTATCATATGTGAAAATTTAAAAGTATCTTTTACATTCTGAGAGAGTACTCCAGAGACCCATTCTGAATGTGCTAATGCATTTTATAAGAGTGAGTGTGTTCATGCAGCACATTCTAGGCCCCAAATGAGAGGCATGCCAGGTGGTTTTGCATGCATGACAATTATTTGAATATAGCAGATGTGAAACTTAAAGGCAAACTGCTATGAAGCCATCTCTCTGTTCTGACTAGTACTCTGTGTTAGTTAATAATCTGACACGTAAGACCATCAGTAGCGCTCTGAAGTGTCACTAGAAGTAGCAGTGCTATATGTTTCAAATATGCCAAAGATTGGAACTAGATGAGTTCCGATTCAGCTGTTATAATTCAGATTGATATACATAATTTCTCAGGTATCTTTCTTTTTTCCACAGAACCTACTTGCAAAATTGTGCAGACCTTGCCCTTATGAATCAATTGTATGTTTCCATAAAAGAGTACAACTACTCCTCACCTAGTCAAAATAGCTTTTAAACAGTATGTGTGAGAGAGAACAGCATTATGGATTTGAACATTAACATATAGTTAATATCAGATATTGGGCTTGATATTTTATCTTATCTAATTAACCACAGCTCTTGTCTGTTTTCTTGTCTGTGTAACCTGAAGCAGGCAGAGTCCAGCTCCTTCTTGTTGTAGAATACACAGTGCTTTGAACAAGTGAAAGATGGAGAGCTTGAGAAACATTTAGATATGGCTTGTAAAGTCCAGTAACATGCTGAAGTTGGGATCTATCCTTTCCTTAGTCAGGGGTGACCAGACAGGTTTTCTGTAGGGACAGTATATATTGTGTATGTTAAAGGTTAGCAGATCATACCGTGAAAGACAGTCTATAGCTTTTTCTTTGATACCTATTGCTTAGTTGCACAGCTCCTAGGTATTCAAACCAATGAAAGCTGAGAATACCATAGCTGCTTTTTTTTTTATTCTTTGTGCCTTTTTAATCAATCAGTTAGTTTGCTTGAAACACTTTTGTGGTTTAAGGTAAATGTCCAGTTACTCTAAGCTTTCATAGCATCTTTAACTAAAAATTTTTCACTTAGATTTCATAACCCCTGCATTTCAGTCAAAAGAATAAATGCTGGCAGCTCTTGGGGCAAAAGCATAATTTTTTTCTTTTCCCAGTTGTAAATTTAGTCGGGTTCACTTCCCCAACATTCATGGTGTGTCAGCATGAACCCAAACTCCTTTGCTTCTCTTCATCGTTTCTTGGAAGCTTTGTCTATACAGCGGGCATCGTTTGTCTGTCCTAATTCCCTTTTGACTCTAAATGCAACAGGAACATTTGCAGAGAATAAGTCTTTTCAGTGTATTGACAAAGCTTCTTCTGTAATTGTGTTTGCTGAACCAGACAATGAGGCTGAAATCCTTTTGGAATTAGGGTTTATGTAACTCTAACCCAGTTCCTGGCTAAGCCTTGCAGACTGATACAGAACAGCGAGCACTGACTGCTCATGTGTTTTGCTGCAGTCTGAAATGTGTGGCCTAATGGATCGAGTCTGGGATTGTTCAGTCTGCTTTTACTAGCTTGGTTTTGCCCTGCTTTACACAGTCATTTCCCTGTGGCAGCATTACCCGGCAAAAGATAAAAGGCTCAGTTGTAGCTGGATATGTAGTCATTTCCAAGTGTAACAGCTTAGGATGCAGAGAGGAGGCTAGAGGAGCATGGCTGACTGCTAGAGCAACTTAGTTGTTGCTCTGCTTTGTTGCCGCTCTGCTCTGTGTGGATAGAGCTAAGCTGATGTGGATAAGTACAGTCCACTTGTACATGCTCTTATCTGAAAGCATTCTCTCTGAAATCAGGCTGACTGCTAGCAGAGCACCTGAGACACCTTGTGAGAAAGGACGGAGGGCCCTCACCTATCAGTGAGCAGTCAGATCTTTTACAGACTTGGTAGTAAAGCCCTTTGATGCTTTGCTCCCTTGAGCTTCCTACTGTTACGTTTCTTGACTGTCGTATTGTTTGGAAAATGGTGGTGAAAAATAATAGAGCAGTGGCGTAAGCAAAGAGATGAAAAGTTACATGTTGTTCTGTAACTTTAGCAAAGGTGTAGTGAGGAGTGAATACACAACCAAGTTGAATGGAAACCATACTTACACCAGTGTTTCAAAATAAACCACAAAGAAGCCTTCCTAGACCTGCATCCTGACTTCACTGAAGCTCTAGAGTTGTTTTTTCATTCAACCTTGCTTCTATTTCCAAAATACCATTGTAATGGTGTGTTTCCTGGCTACACAGAATTACCCAGTCAGTTGCACAGCAAGTGAAATACCTGACGCTAGTTATTAGAAAAGAGGAATTGGTTTGATGACACAGGTACCTCAGCAGGAGTTAAAAGCAGTAGCACTTGTTATACAAATGATGTGAGTTTCATGCTTGATAAAGATATTAAAAAAAAAAAGAAAAAAGAAATAGTTTTATGGAGAAAATCCCAATGGTCTGCATTCTCTTCCATTTTATAGACTTTGGCATGTGTAATTTTTTAAAAAAAGAAAATATTTTTACATGGTGAGGCCATTTTTTTTAGTTTTCAACTTGTGTAAATGAATAGTAGTTAGAATGTTACATTCTTTCTTGTAAATGCTACAAAGTAAAAATGGAAGTTCGAGCAAAAAAGTAACATTATGGAAGAAGGGGATGTTTTCTAGCCAGACATTACTATCGAACTTTTTTCAGTTCCTGATCATGAAAATTTCAGTACAAAATAAAAACATGATCGACCTATTCAGCTTCTCTAAAAATTTTAGTACATATCCAGTGACATTTAGTTTTGGAGCAAATTTTTGGTAAGCAATTAGAAGAAAATAAGTCTGCGTATTCACTTGGAGGCTTTTTGAGGAGAGGGTGGGGGGGATGAAGGGACTATTTTTCCTTCCACAATTTCAGACATGAGAATCTTTCCAGATATGATGAGTGTAAATTTGTAGCTGTGTTTAAATTGATCCTTGAGATTTGCATACATGAGAGATTTTTTTCAGAAATCACTAGGAGATCTCTGGATTTGAATGAGATTCTCATGAGAATTAAACTGGCAGTGCCAGGCAGCACCTAGTGTCAAGATACTGCTCAGGAAGAATAGGGAATGGAAAACTCCACCTGCATATTGAATAAGTTTACCATGGGGTAACTGAATCTGTAGTTGCAGATGCTGCTGGTGATGGGTTTGTGATCAATATTAGCAAAATATTTAGAATTTAATATTATGGACTTACAGGAGAGATGTGTGTGGTTGTGGGTTTTTTTTATGGTATGGTATTTATTAAATATTCTGATTAATTACTCTGTCATCTTCTTTGCCTTGCTGAAAAGCTGACTTTCTCAGATTTTGAGTTACTAAAAAAGGTGCTATAATCGTATTTCCCAAAGATTTACAGTGGTGTTAGGTAAAATACAGCCAGTCTTTGACAGTGCTGAGGAAAACAAGTCAATCCTTGTTTTCAGTGTCACTGGACACTGGCAGCAGCATGTCTGAATTAATACACAGAGCTGTAGCTGTATTTCATAAGACTGATAGTCTTTCCTTATTGTTTTGACTGAGAATATTGATTTCCACATTCAACCTTTTCTCTATTTACTAATCTAATGTGATAGTAGGAAAAACTGTACTGGAGCTTTTCTTTAAGATTTCTTGGGGCTTAATGTCTTTTACCTGCTGGGCTTTTGCCTAGAAAATGACTGCTTGTTTCACTACAATTTTGCATTGCTTTTCTTCATGTTACACACAGGTTTTATATATATTTAACATATATAAGATATGTAACATGTATGTATAAACATGTATATTTATCATACATATGTGTTATAATATGCATATACTATTAATATAATATTCATATAGACATTTTTCTATATAGTGTAAGTTTTTATCATGTATTTCCTAATTTTTTTTTAAACTATGGGTATATATACATAATCTCTATGATTAATAACTTAGGTATCTTCACTCTTGAGTTGTTCTGTAGAGTATTCTAGCACTTTATCCTCTATATGGAGTATTTTCCTATAGTAATTTATTCTGGATTGGGTAATCAGATAGCACTTTATTACACAAATACTAAATTTGCTGGCTCAACCCTATATTTTTCTGAAAGAATTTTTAAAATTGCTTCAGAAGAAGGAGTTCTTGCAGGATCAGTATTCACTTTTTTCCTCACCTATTACTCCTCTCCTTCCCTTATGAAAAATCTATACTTATGAAAAAGTACCTTCCTTTGGTTGGATAAATATGTCCTAATTACTACCTAGCTTCGTCTTAGTTAGGGTACTGAATGCCCACATGCAGATAAAATAAAAAACTTGCCGTGGGGATGCAAAAAAGCCTGCAGAGGTAGCCCTTTAGTTGAAAATATTTGTAGGGTTCTCATTGTCTGATGTTTCATTCCTTAGCAGCAGTCAGCTGGAGACAGAAACATTGGTAGTTGAGATATAGTTAGATCCATGTCCAAAGACTGAATTGTTTGACCATATATGTTTTTTGCTTTGGAGAAGCTACAACACAAATATCTGGACTACAGTAGGAGATCTTAATGATTAAATAGGAGGCTAAGGAATTTTACTATTTTCTAATATTCTTGAATTATAAAATATCTTGAATAACATTGCTTAAGAATGCACTATAGGCAACAAACGAGTCTTAAAATTACCCTATTTTAACATAAACCTTTTCCTTCCTGAGTTTTATAATAGTTCCTTATTATCAGTTTTTAATTTTAAGCTAAGGAGCTTGACAGCGGCTGTAACAAGTAAATGCAGTTAGCTGGAACTGATTTTTTTTGTGACTTTGTTATGCTCTGGATTCATCCTTGACTTCTGTGTTATCATAAGGGCTACGTAAAATGCACTCTTTCCTCAGTGTATCCACCTCCAGGGCAAATGGATTGTGTTTGTAAATTTGCAGCTTCATAAAATGGTACAATTCCTGTATATGAAAGTGCTTTGTGTTACTTAAGTGACGTATAAATGGCAAGACTGTTTTTTATTTCTCCGTATATATTTTTGTTAAGAGTGTGACATCTGATCAGACCACTGGATTCTTGTGACCAGTGACAGACCAGCTATATAACATTTGACAAGCAGTACATGATAGTTACCACCTTACACTATACGTCATCGGTGCAAAGCCTACTGCATGGCATGAGGACAGCAGAGATCATTGGCCTGAAATAGAAACTCTCTCTCAGCTCAGACCCATAGTAAGTACCTAAATGAGGTGACCTGTAATACTGTGCTAGTCAGTATGAATTCAGCTCCCTGCTGCAATCATTTTCTGGTGCTCTGACTGGCTCCTTCATTTCTGAGGCTTGCACATCTGAAGGAGATAGGACAGATGGTGCCTATTGTTCTCACCACCCCACCCTGGCAGACAAGACAAGCTTCCCCAGACTGCTAGGTGAAATAGAGGTGCAAATTTCATAGCTCTTCACCGGTCTGGCAGTCTGTGCTCACTTAGGGCATCCATCCCAAATTTCTGCCACCACAAGGAAACAAATCCATGCAAATGTTTTGCCTGAGGCGTCAGAAATCAGTGTCAGTTACCGCTTTGGCAAGCTTGGGGAGGAATGCAGAGCTCTGCATTTGTAAAAAAGGAGGGTGAGAGAGAAACAGTGAAAGCTTAGGACAGAGTTTGATATAGTAATTTATTACTTTTAGTCATGAGTGTCACTAAATCAGGTGAAATTATTTTATTTTTGAAAGATCGATAGCCTTCAAGTTGTCAGTGTTAATTGCAATCTACTCATCTTTTTTGTTTTTAAGCTTCTCCTTGCTGTCATTTTCCTTTTGATAGCATGAGGTGTTCTAGAGCTTTACTAATACTGCTTGGAAAGCTTTATCTTGTCATTCTGTTCATGTGGCAACCAAATCTTCCTGTTTCATTAGCCAGTTAGTTGTTCATAAACTAATGTTGCTCAGTTTGACCGTGTGGCTGCTGCTTCTTGCTAAATGCCTTCCAAGGGCAAACAATGTTTGCTTTTTTTTTTTTAAATAAAACGGCTTTTTTTCTTTCAAGTGTTACAAAAAGACGGTATAGCAGAAGGCAAAGACTTGAGATCTGAAGAGGATCCAATTTTTTACTTCTGTGGTTGGTTGTACTTATTTCTGAGGTGTATGGGTAATCTTCAGAATGCGAAGAGAGTGAGTGAGTTGAAAACTACTCGTAACGAACAGGCTATGTAATATTCCCCTTTCTGCTCACTTTATTATGTAAAAGTATGCCAAAAATGTGTGTATGACAGAAGGAGATGTACTAACTTCTATGCAACTGGAAAGAAAAAGCTTTGTGTGAAACTAGAGTAGGAGTGAAGTAAAACCATAGCACGTTGAATCTGGGAGACAAATAAGACAAGTTCTCTTTGGCCATATAATTTTCAGGCCTTGTATGCCAGAGAATTTGAGAATGGTTTTCTGAGGGATCTTCTCGAAAAGATTACTTGCACACAAATCTCAGAGGTTGGTGTGTGTGTGGTGTGTGCAGGCGGAGATGATTTGCTTTTTATTGAACTGAGGTTGAGAGCTTAATTCCCTTCTGCTACGCAACTCTCGTTTGATTTTACCTAGCAAATAGGGTCAGTAACACCTATTTCAAGAACATTTTATGATGTTACATTAATATAAAGCTGTTGGAATCTACCTCTATTTGATAACATGTAAGTGATGCAGAACAGATGGGATTTGGTGAATAATAAGGCCCAGAAACTTCATGAAATTTTGAAAATACTCATAAGGAAAGCTGTTCAGAAATCTGAGAGCTATATGAGAAAGCAGTGTTCAATTCTAAGGCAGATTCAGAGCTAATGTAAATTGATGTAAATTCACAGAGACGGATGAAATGACATGAGTCCTTAATTTCTGCACTGGTATATGAGAATTTAAGCAAATTAACATCTCTGACTTTCTAAGAATATCACCAGAACAAGTAGAGATGTTGCAACAACAGTGTTGTCAAAGTATCTAAGTTTCAGAGTGTGGAATTTTGACTTTTTAGAATAATTCATGATATATGAAGATGTGCAGCAAGTTTGGTTTTTTTTCTTAAACATTGAAAACACAGTTTTCCTATGATGTGCTTTAAAGAGAGACCATAGTGTTTATTCTGTAAATTGTCTTCGAACATTCTGGTCTGAGACAAAACAATGTTCTATGCCTAATTTTTGTACTTGCTTCTTGATGTAAGAATGCTAAACTAAACTGAGATCTGAGGAAACACTCAATCTGGACTTTTCTATAAGCAGTAAAGAAAACCGTCGAGTATTGGAGTTAGAAATGCTATGAATACAAGGCTCAAAAAAAAAAAAAATCTTAATTTGGGGTCAGTGTCATCAAAGCTTCCCTTGTGTTACTGCGATGCCCTATTGATGTGCCTATTTTATCGCATTCTGTGCGTTGTCATGAATTAAAGTGAATGAACAGTGACTCAGGTCTGAAGTTTACCTTACAGGCAGAAATAGAAGAGCCCTTTTGATATATTCAGTTAGGCTGAAGGCAAAGTGGAGCAACAAGATGCATGGAAGAGAGAAGCGATCAGGAGAGAAATTGGGATGTTGCTGGAGATGATAAGCATTAAGTTAGTAAAAAATAAACTGGGACTTTACTATGCAGCTGATTTTTGTTAATATAGAGTAGTGAAGCTGTGGGACACGAACAAATTATCTTTCAGAAAAAGTGATTTTTGAAAAAGGGCTAAAATGTGAGGCACGTAGCCATGTCTCACAGGTAAAATGCCTTCTTCATTACTAGTCTTTCTGCTGCTCGCTTTAGGTCTAATGCTGCTTTCAGAGGATTAAGAATACCAACACGGCGTTACCCTCAGCTGCTATCCTGTCTTACCTTGTATCATTCCTGTTTTGGTAGAGGCCAGAGGCTTCCACTGAATGCTTACTACCTACTGTGTGAAGCCCTCTACAAACATTAGTGACAATTCCTGCCCTGAACAATATACACTGCCACTAACAAATCATAGTATGCAACTGAAACAAGCAAGTGGATGGGCAAGAGGGCAGAAAAGAATGCAGACAACATTAGAAGGTATTTTTATTATTGACCTTGTTATGTGCATAGTTCCTTTCAACAATCATGTTAGCCCACAGAAGACGTCCTTATCTGCCTCATGAGAATGGTGATAGGTTGAGGTCAGTTGAGCTGTGTCAGATTGCATCCAACTTGCATTAGATTTGAAAGCGATTTAGAATCTAATGTTGTTTGGGGATACATTCTGGGAAATTTTGGAGAATTCCGTCTGGATTTTATGTTTTGTAGGCAGTGGTAAGGCGCTCTTTGTAGTATTTCTTTCCAGTCTATTTTCCTGTTACACCACTTGTCATTACCTAAGAACATAAGAAAGGCTGTGCCAGATCAGACAAAAGATATCCTGTGTTGGGCACCAGCTGGGAATAATAAGTAAGAACAAGAACAGGGCACGCAAGCATGATAATGCCTTCCATTTCTTTCTGAGACTTCAACCATTTTCAACCCCATGGATTTACGGAGATAAGTGAGGTTTTGGTGTTTAATTAAACTACCTGTGGTTTTCCATGCCCTGATCTTGTCCAGTCTTCCCTTTGATCTGTGTAAACTTCTGTTTCTTACCACGCTGACAATCACCTCCAAAGGTAAGCTATAGCATAACATTTCTTCTGCCAGCTCTTTTTTTCAGGATCAGTGATATTTTCTATAAATTTGATAGTCTGGCCAACAGTCAATAAAAATGCACTTCACCGATCTTGTTCACATAAACTTGTGAAAACATCTAAGGTAGTAATAATTTTGTTTGGGGGGTTTTTTGTCACTGTTCCATCCCTGTGTCATGTAAATTGGTGCCTATTTGTATTTTGCTCAAAGAAACTCTAATTTAAATAAATTTTTTATTATTGCGTCTTTATGTAGCTAATGCTAGCATTGACAGCTAAGGATGGCATGCAGAAGAGAGTGATTCACTCTTCAATGTGGCTTACCCGATGATGCTTTATATTACATAAAAATGATACTATCTCTACCTCTTGAATATACATTACTAGGTACTCTGAATTTTTCTCAGTCAGAACTGTATCTCAAATATCTCTAAAGCTTAGGAGTGAAGAGTAAATGAAGTTAAGGTGCAGACTCTTCTAGATGTTTAGACCTCTATTTCAAATGGCTCTTTTATGGCTTTGTGATTTATTATTCTTTGTTTCTCAAAATTGCATTTCTTCACACATTCTTTTCATATAACCTGCTTTCTGCCACAAAGAATGAAAATATATTTGCTAAAAAGATCAACTGTAAAACTGACAAAACTCTGCTTTTTTTGGTGAGATTTTACCTCAGATGAGAAGATAAGGCTGTATACACCTAAAAGGTTTCCTGTAGAGAAGATGAATGCTTGCATAGAAACACAGGCTGCTTGAGATTTTGCTGTGTAATGCCCTTGTGTATATTTAATCTAAATGTCCATTAAATTTTACAAAAGATAGTAAAAAAAGCTTAAGCAAGTAGTAGTGTGGTTGAGAAGCCAATGATGTCTGCAGGAGAATGCTGGTGATATCATTCCCTTATTAATAATGTGCTGCCCTTCTTTACTGGAAGAAATATAGAAGCCTCCATGTACTGAATATATAATTCTGGGGCTTATAGGTTGCAGTGCAGGCTTTGCATTCAGAGATAGTGTCTCAGTGCTATTGTTGTGATGCCATTTTTTCTCTCATTCTCTGTGTTGGGGATCCGTTTTTATTAAGTATGGTGTCTTTCTGTGAAGGAGGACAGTGCTAACTGTTGATCTGTAGATTTGTGAGCTTGAGAGGAAAGGATGTCATACGTCTTTCAGAAATGTTATTGTGATATTCAGATGCCTATCATTTGATATCCCAGATGAGATAAATGAAATGTTGGAAAACATGTATTGTTAGAAAACCGTATTTTGAACAACATCAAACATGCTTCTAACCAAAACTCCAACTCTTCTCCCAGGATGGTCTATGTAACCTATGGCAGCAACACTGCAGAAAGTAACTCATTTTAGATTACTGAAATAAACATGTTTGAATAATGATTTGTTGATTTAGGCCTGCCTTGATCTAGCAAAATACTTAATGATTTCCATTTTGAGATAGTATGGAAGTACTAAGAGAATGGGTTTGGAGGTGTTTGGGAAGAAAATTATCAAATTTAAAAGGCATCTGTTAACTGAGTTTTCTACTCGTATTCAGCATGCCTTATAAATATAGAAAATTAGTCATTACTAAGGATATCACCTTAGTTACCTCAGGTGACCGGCTATAGTAATTTAAAAGCTTGTAAGTGGATAGCATTTGAATAGAAAACATTGACTGTAGCTATCTGTGTTCTTCTTAGCATCACTGATCACGGTGAGGTGACCCCAGTAAATTGAAGGGGATGAGAGCAGTAGAGAATCTGTTCTTCCACCCACAACAACAGCACACTATGGTCTTGAGTGGGAAAACTTTTAATGTAAGTGCCCAGTTATTACATGACTTGTTGATAGGAATTCACTTGCAATTCTCTGAATATGCTGCATGTCCGGGAGATGCTCTGCTGTGGTTAGCAGTTACTGATGTACCCTTGCATGAAGACACCTTTTTTACCAAAACTGGCAAGTAAGGCCTAAAATGTGATAGTATTTTATGGTGGCCTGTTGTACAGAGACCAAAGAGAAATAAGAGTTGAAATTCAGAGTCAAACGATGGTTTAGCAGTGGTGTGGCAAGTCAGAGTATTAACGCAACTGTAGCAGTGTTGTGGAAATACTTAAATAAGTGCATCAATGATACAAAAAAGGCAATTTGAGTGTTCTAAATTGGTGTGTTTTTTTTTTTTTTTGGAGGAGCTCTGGTAGGTAGAAACAATGACCTTGTGACTTTAATCAGGCAGCCATGCCAGTCTTCCTTGGTTTGAGTCAAGATTTGCCGAGGTAATTAGTCAACGTTATAAGAGTTTGAGACTAAAATTAATATTGTAACTAATCCTCCAGCTGGCTGAGGTTTCTTGCTGCTTATTACTTTCATTCATAAGTTGATTTTAAAAACCCTATGTATGTAGTAAGTGAGAATAATTTTTAAATCCACAGTCGTATCTGAATGCCTTATGGTAAAGCCACTTCCTGAAGGTTGCTTCATGAACTGCACTGAACTGGTAATCATAAAATCATTTGCAATGAAAGCTGTGTTTGAGTAAAGTGTATGTTAGCTATAGCAAAGGCTGAGTAATGGTGGGTTAAATTTTGCTTTTCTACTCTTTGTTTAGTGCTCTCTAAAAATGGTTAGTCCCTTATTTAAATTAGATCTGTTTGAGGGCTGATCTTTCTTCAGCTTCAAAGTGTTGACAGGGGCCAAAATGCAGGGGCAGTTTCTTGCGCTAAAAATTGTTTCTGGTCTAAAAACTCTTTCTCTTGCTATGCTATGCTTTTGTTTCAATGCTGCTAGGGAGTCACATGTTTCATTTAGCAGAGGAACTGGTTTACCAGAGACAGCTACAGTGATTCCAGGGCCAGCTTTTACAGGTAAGTGGTGTAAAATCTTGCTCCATTCTGTGTGACTTGCAGGCTCTTGGAAGCAGAGAGATAGCAGGCATGTGTTGGCAATACTGCTATTATAGTACTGTGCCTATTGATGTGGCCAGTAACATGATACCAGTAATGCATAGTGCTGCTGTAGTAAATCTCTGATGCTGTGCCTCAGGCTAGGCCCCCAGTCCGGCTGTGTCCCTCTCTCAGCTGTTTCACACAGAGCGTGGTGGTGCAGGTGTGGGGAGATGAGCCCCCAACATGTGTTAATCCATGTCCTTGGGACTCTTTAAATAGCTTTCACCCTTCTTGGAAGAATTTAATAATAGTGCAGATGAGTGCTGTTGCAATACTTGTGTTGTTAATTTAGAAAGGTCAAAAAGTATTTCATATCACTCCTGTATACAGAACAGATTGCTCACCTGGAGAACCAAAGCACTAGAAACACTAAAAAGCATACTATGAGACTATAAATTTACTGAGGTGTTTCTTAAAGTCCATTATTGTTGCAGCTGAACATGTTGCCTGTCTTCAGCTACATAAACTTGATAACTTTATGTTTTTAGCATTTGCTTTCATCTGTTTTTTCTTTGGAGAAAGATCATTTTTTCTCTGCATTTCTGACTGCAGATCATCTTGTCTGTAGAGTCTGTTTTCTGTTTGCTTGACAGAATATAGACTGAGGGAAGATAAAATATATGGGCTACACACTTTCTGACTAGAAGGCTAGATGTTCAGGAGCTTGCAGTGTTTTTGCAGTGTCTGCTATGTTTGCAGTTGACAGTCTTGAGTTTGGAACAGTTGCTTTTGCAATGTTAAATGCATGTGTTGCCAGTGGTGAGAAGCCTGGAAATGAGACTCAGGTTGTTACAACACTTGAGATGTCTGAACATTTGAATCAGATCTGTCTGCAGTATAGCTCATTATTTTTTGTGGCTTTAACTGGAAATGACAAGTTTGTGGGCTGGTTTTTTTCCCCTTCAGGTTTGACTTGAGGATTTAAAAAAAAACAAACAAACAAACCAACAAACTTGGAGAGTTTTCTATTTTTCACCATGACAGCAAAATCGATAAGTACAGTTTAATGTCCTGAAGCAGTAAGGTTGCCTATGGATGTAAGAACATGTGTTCATATAGAGGAACTTTTGAAGCTGGCTGGTTGATTTGGGGCTGAACTTTACAAAGGGGAGATCTCAAATGCGCTGAGTTCTTACTGTTTTTTGGAAAATAGTTGGCCAGGTGTAGAATGGCCTCCTGGTGGTGTCCTGTTGCTGAAAGTGTTGCAGTGTGAGATTGCACCAAGTCAGGAGTTTGAACACATACATACTCTTATCAGTACCTTAGCTGACAGGCAGGCTTAGCTAGAGCTTGCATCTTACTAGAGAATTGGAATATGAAACAGAAGATGATGGGAAACCAGGTGTCATTAGTTCTGGTCATTATGGACCCACTTATTTATGCTACCTTTTCATCCTTTTTGCCCTTTATTTGACTCATATTCTGAATTGCTGAGACCAAGTTGAATTTCTGTCAAATGTGCCCTATTTTCAGGAGACTAATGAAGGGAGGGAACTGATACCTTGGACCAGGCATGTGGATTAAACGTGTTATTTAGTGTCTCATGTTTGTATTTTATTTTTGGATTTTAGCATGAAACAAGCAGACCTTTTTTTTTCCCCCAGTTTCACACACTCGCACATACGTGCGCACATTCTCATTTTCTGTATATTACAGAATTAATTTATACGGGAGCTGCAATGGAGTCTCTAATGCTCTTGTACAGGCTGTCAGCTTTGGATTTAAGATAGTATCAAATGGCCTTTTAAAAGTCAATAGAGAGTCCTGCCATTGGCAGGTATGTAACTCTCTTGTTCCTCTCGGTTATTTGTACCTTGTCTTTAGCAAATCTTTTGGCTTCCTTTTACACTTCACAGAGGGGAAGAAATTGACTTTCTGATTTTATTACTTTGCTTTTTATTCTCAGTAGACTACTGTCAGCTCTGTGGCTGTGATGTTCAATTTGGTATGTAGGGTTACAGGTATAATCTCACCAGTACTATGTGAATGAGGACTCTAACAGAAAACCTACTTTGTTAGAAGACAACTAGGTATGTATGGGGAAGATGCATCATAACCATTATTTTTGTGATAAGTTGTCTAACCATAATAGTTGTATTGGCCATTAAAGTTACTTATTTTGAAAATTATGTCAAAATGCTAGAGCTTTTCTTTAGATTATATCCCTATTCTCATTTTGCTTTCCAAAAGTTGTGTTGCTAATGAGTGCTCCTTTCAGTGGCTTAGTTGTATTCTTGTCTTTGAGGTTTCTGATGTCAGTGGGGTTATTCTCCTGATGAGCATTTCACACATATTCTCAAGAGGCCTGCAGTTAGGAAGGATGTCTGTCAGGGTTGGAATGGAAAAAAACCCAAGGTCTAAGATTGTAACATTAGTCCCATTAAAAGCATGTTGTCAAAACAGTTATTTAAAATTAGTTTCCCTTGATGGCTCTTCACATGAAAAAACGTATCTTGAGATTCCTATGCACTGAACCAAATTCTAATTAATTCCTGTGTGATACTGTTTAAAGGAATATGACTGCACGGATAACACCTAAAAGCAAAATTTGTCTCCATGTTTTTGGACCAGAACTGAAGAAAGTGAGGGCAATTTAGTTGACCTAAAGAGGGTTTACACACAGTCTGAATCTGGTTGTGATACTTATCTTCTTTCCTGTTGCAAAACAGTTCTGAAACATGATTCATTTACAGCAGCAACTAATGAGCAGACTGGAATTCTTAAGGTTTGATCATGAGAGCCCCTAGGGCTGTTCTTTGCCCCTTCACCTCCATCCTCAATAAGTAGAATCCTAAGATGAAGGCAGTGAGACGGGCAGCCTTTCAAGATGCATCAGGTTTTAAGTACTAATAACTCTGACGCCTTTTAATGGAGTGACATCCTAACACATGACTCGTGGTGCTACTGCCAAGCGATCTTGGGTACGTGAAGGAGTGGCTATGGTAAACAGTGATTGAATTTATTTTTCTGCTTTGAAGGCATCTCTGATAGTTAAAGTAAAGGGGGTAGTACAGGACGTCTTGAAGTGTAATTAATATTTCACAAACAACATCTTCCTTCTTCCAGGATAAAACCACACACATAGAAATGGCACAGACTTGAACTACAACCTGGGCCATTACCAACTATTTGATATGCATGAGACCACCATGGATTTGTTCATAGTTTACGGTACTGTTCTTGTTTGGACTAATGAATGCTGCCTCTAGAGAAGGTGGACATTAAAAATTTAAGTATTTTTATTTCTAAAGAATGTTTGACAAAAAATATGAAACAAACATCCCTAAGCTGTTCCCACTGAGAACAATTAGTTAAGTTTCCACCTTGGTTGGTTGGTTGGTTTGTGGAGATCTGAATGGAAGCAGGGGCATTGCTGAATTGCTTTTGAATTACGCCTTCAGTAGGCCAATAGAGTACAAGCCTGGGTTGCTGCCAACAGAGAGACAGAAATGGTGCAGAAAGGCAACTATTTTATGAAGGACTTTCAGAGGGTTCATTAACTTCCAGAACATGGATGAACTTCAGGTAAAATAAACATTTAAAGAGCAGGCTTGCATTTTAAGGGACAGGTGGCAAGAGTAATTTGTATCTGCAGTTACATTTATAAACATGGTATTTAAGAAACATCAGAAGCTGTAGAAAAGTTTGTTGTCACTGGTTGCTTACTAACAGGAAGAAAAATTGCTGGTAAGGATATTATGTGAAAAGGAGAGATACACAATGTCAAACTTAAGGAGCAGAAACAGATAGTTTGTTTCCAAGGTTGCATTAAAAATCCCAATAACACTAAATCCAGCTTTTTACTCTCCTTCCCTTGGTTTTGATTTTCATTTTCTTATACTTAGAATGGGAAAAGCTACAAGCAAAGTGGAATATTCTTGAATTGTTAGAAAGAGATTTTGATGGGTCTTAAGCCCATGTTAGCTTTACAGTGAGAATGTGCATATTTGGGCAAACTGAAGAGTAAACTAGTGACATTGGGTTGCCTTTTCCTTTTTTTTTTTTCCCTCTAGCTACATCTATGACTTGAAAACAAGTACTGGGTTTAATACCTTTGCATGTGTTGCAAATTGTTTCGTGTAGGAAGAGAAAGCATCAGTTGTTAAGGCTGATGTTTTTATCTAAAATTAGCAAGTAGCTATTGGAAAACACCGACAACCTGATTTGCCAAGTGACGTGGTTCTTTATTTCAGGCTTGCATGTCCCTCAATGTAAATGCTCAGCAATCAAAATCTAGTTAACAATTTTATTGAAGAAATATTGTTCCGTAGAGAATTCAGATTGTTTTTCTTTCCGATACTGGCATTAGCTTTGGAATGCTAGCAGGGACAAATAAATCAAAGTCAGACTTTGATCAATTCTTGTTTTCTCTTAGTACACACTGTCAGGCCTGTGGCATAAGAATAGCCGAGTATTTGCTATGTGAGGTATTGTTTATGAAGCTTTTTTCTTCAGGGTGAGTCTGATATCAAGGTTGATTTTTGTCAAATGTCTTTGCTGTGTTGGTGTCACGGATAACCAAAGGCTTAGACACCATGACTAGCAATGTCAAAGTCAGAGACTTGAAGTCTGTTTCTTAATTGAAAACCCAGATTACAGGTGACCTTGTTGTCCTTTACAAGAGTGTTTAAATGACTGAGGGGTAATTGTATGTTCGTTAGATATAAAACATAGCAAGATGCAAAGATTTGAACCTTAGACTAAGTAAATTCAGATTAGAGACTAATTTTAATGATCAAAGTAAATGACTGAATATTTTTTTAAATTTAACTTTAGTCTTTAATGCTTTTTGTCTTTAAAAACTGCCCTAGTTGAAACAGTTCAATGCAGAATTTACAGGGGAAAACCTGATCTGGATTAAGCTTTGGAAAGTCTGTTTAAGGTACACCTCAAGTTACCGGGGTCAGAGCAATCCTGAGTGACATGAGAGTGGTGCTATGTGGGAGGTAGAATTCAATGATCAGTGTGGATTTCTGGCCTTAGTCTGTAAATATAAAGAACCCTCATAAAATTCGTTTGTGCGTGAAACGGAAGTGTCGTGTTTGGCAGGTATAGGGGTTCTTGGGTCGGTATAAGAACATTGGTTACATTGTTCCCTATGAGTTGAATGTTAAAACAATGTCATAAATTAAAGGCACTGCTTATGTTATCCTTGCCATGAAGAAGCTGAGTGAGTTGTTACTTGTGGTGACTTTAATGTCTACCTAGCCATCAGAATGGCTCTAGTGCTGTTACTTTTGAGGCTCATAATAGTCTTGAAAAGTAAATAGTTTATACAAATGAAAACCTTGAAGGAAATTACAGGCTTAATGGCTTTTTGAAATGCATGCCTTTGCATCCAGCTGTGCTCCTTTTTTTTTTTTTTTTTTTTTTTTTTTGTCATCCTGGAATCCAGCAAATTGAAAATGAGTGCTCATCCAGTTAGAGCAGCAGCGGCTGTTGATATCAAATCTGAAGCACTATTTTCTAGTTCCAGATCATTTAACCTAAGAACAGAAGAGTAAGCCTTTTTGGTGGTATATATGTGAGAGAAAAAAATCTAGGACATAAAAGAAGACTGAGGAAATAGAGGCAGACCTTTCTAGCTTTTGGAGTAGAGAAATGGGAATCAGCCATGCTTTGTTTTACTGCATGACTGTGTACTGCCCTGTTTCTGCCCCACTACTTTCCCCAGTTTCTCAGTCTGTAAGTGAAGTTAATGGTATCTCTTTATTTTGTGAAGTGCTGGAAACCTCAGTGTTACAATAGGGTGATTGAGGTTGTGGATAAGCCTACACTGGGGGTTGGGGGTGTGGGGAAGAGGATAAATAAGGGCCGTTCTCCACTTAAAGTTACATTTAAATTGTAATTAAATTTTATTGATAATTAAAATTTAGAATAAAATGGAGAACTGTGTTTTCTCATTGTTGCTTCATGCCACTTTTCCTCTTCCCCACATGATTGGGGTTGTCTCAGCTTTCTTCTTAACCCTTGAATCTCATTTGCTGAAGTAGAATAATTTTATTTCCCTTCTTTTTTGGAGAATTTTATCCAGACAACTGACATGTTAAGTGCCTTTGGAAGATGGGGTGTCTAGAGCATTCACCAGCTGTGGTATTCAAAAGCTACTCTGTCACCTCAGCTGACAATGAAAATCTTGTTTGATTATGGCTCCTAACTTCTCTTGGATGACAGCATAAGTGAGCAGGATCTGGCTGAGTACTGCTTCTAAACTTATCTGCCAATCTTAAACAACTCTGATGATGTCCAGCGTCACAGCTATTCTTCATTTTTCATAGAATTACTATTTAATATGAGAAGTTGGGGGAGAGTGGGGGTGGATAAATTAGTTGTGCTTAACTAACACTAGGCAAACCGATGTGTTGTTCTTAGAGGCCTTCTACATATGATTTTTAGGGTTTGGTTGTTCCCTGCTGCAGTGTAAGATATTCCAGAAGAATTGAATGATGTAGATAGCAATGTATCATAAACTGCACCCTCAAAAATGAATGATTATTGAACATAAGACCAAAAAGAGCTTTTACATTATGGGGTTTTTCCAGATTTTTTTTTTTGTGTGTGTGATCTGCATATTATCTTTGTCTGTGTGCTATTAGGACATGCTTTACATTCTTTATAGCTAGTTTATCCCCAGTTTGCTACAGGTAATCATGGATACCATCATAACAAACAGGAATGGGTAATAGACTGTAAGGGTTTATGTGGAGAATTTGCACCACAGCACCCACCTGTTTATGTGTTGACTGCTGTAATATTTATATGAATATCATATATTAATGTATATGAATATATGAATATTTATGCTATATGAATATGTATATGTATTTCCCTAATCCATTCTTCAGTGTACATGGGAAAGAGACCTTCAGATTGGGGGGTGAAATCCAACTATCCATATTTATGGTATTAAATAGTTTCATAAACACATATAGATTGGAGTGTAAGGATTGTTAACCATGTATCTGATCACTTTAAACTTTTAATTTTACTTGAGACATTTCCATTCTCTGTAAAGCTGGAAAATTAAGTGGTCTCTCCCTATATAAAACCTGTGTGCTTAGAGAATTGTAGAAAGATGTATGCAAATCCATTGCTGAAGTAACGCTTATGCAGGGCAGCTATAGACGTGCCTTATGAGACACCAGCTTCCTGTGAGATGCACAAGGAGGTGTAAATGATCACCCAAATGCAATATGTGTAGTAAAGCTCTTCAGCAATTCTCTATTTCTAGTCCTATTATGCTTTTCAGGATAGGAACAGACTTTCAGTGGGTTTTCTTTCCTAGGCCATTGGTGTTGGGAAACAAAATGAAAGCAACTCTCTTTAGCATCTTGATATAATTCTTTTGGTTCATTATTGTGTTTATTACAGTATGTCGTGATTCCCTAATACAACATGCACAAACTTAGATTTTACTATGCTGACTTTTCTGCAGGCTTACACCAGGTTTTTGTCCTAGGGATAAGCCTGGGACTGAGTGCAAGGGGCTTATGTACCACCTTTCTACTGAGTCTGCAGTTTTTACTTTCTTCTGAACAATGAGTGTGGTCTGGCTGGCAGCACTGGGCTAAGGGCATTTGCTGATCTGCTGACCTTTGAGATGAATGCAAGACTTTCGAATTACTGCAGCTAGTTCTGTGTTATGTTCTTGCTCCTGTTTGATCATTATTAAGTACTTAATGAGTTTAATGGTTTTTTTAACGTAAAAGAAGGGGAAAGCCACATAAAAATGAAGTGTAAATTAAGAAGGAAAAAAAAAACACTGCAAGATTTCAAGGATGTTTGCTAAATGTGAAGCAGTTGGCCTTGAGGGATTTACTCTGTCTTATCAAGAGACTCTTTTCTCCCCTCCCAAACTCTTCTGTGGACCAGCTTCTGCAGATGTGCAAAAAGTGAGAATTTAGTCGTTCTGTTTATTCCATAGTCCAGCTATCTTCTTGGTGGCAAGAATAAGGAGGAGATTTGTCTACTGGCTTCCTGGCTGGTGTTCTGGAAAACTGCATTTAGCTTTGGTCTGACACAAGGTGTCTTTTTGTTTTGTTTATTTTTGAAATGCTGACGTACGTATAATAATTTTCCTTCAAGTTTGTTCTAGGGGTTGTCTGTGGCTTTGACATCACGGCATGAACACAATGAAGCTCATACTGTTCATGGTCCATGAACCACTTAATAAACTGGCAATATTTTGCTATGCTGAATAACGTTTATTTACCATGAAAAGAGCAGACTTAATTTCTGAAAATGTACTGATACAGCTTTGGCCCTCTGTTAGACTAAAATTTATTTTGTGGTGTGAAATAAAAGCTTGTATTTCTTTCTGTTACACTAGTAACTTCCTTTTAGCCTTTTCATTTATAAATGTATTGTGCCAGGAGTACAAACCAGGAGTAGCTCATATGCTTAACAGCATCATTGTTATTTTTCAGGCAAAAGTATGCAGAAATTTCCCAATGCGTTTCCATTTGGTCATTGGAGGAGGTGATTTGGAACAATCTTCTCCTCTGTCAAATAGGCTGCCTGTTTTGGTCCTACAAAATGCTGTACATGGGTAGTATGGCATTGCTGTTTTATCTTGAGGACTGTGTTGGCTTTGTACCTAAATTCCATGGAATACAAAAACTGGATTTTTATACTGGACAGCTTAGGACTTTGAGTCTATGGGCTCAAAAAGTGAGTGAATACTGTGCCTCTTCCAGCTGGTAGTGTGAGAGTCTTCTCAGTTTGGGGACGCTTACTGTTTGGCAGATTTACCAGGGATGTGCAACAGAGAGGATAAAGTAGTCCAGTCCTCTTTCTGCTGCCCAGTTGCCTTTCTACTTCCTTTGGATTAATTTCTGAGATAGTGACTCCCATTAGCAGAGGCAGTAATTCATTTAGTGTAGGAGTTACTTACAGTACAGCTGTGCTGCTTTGATGATGCCATCTGCCATCCATGGGTAAAAGCCAGCTTTGGGCAGCCAGCACATTTCAAGAGAAACTTATTCTTAAGACACTGAAACATGCGTGCATAGAGTGTGCATGCCTCATAAAACATAACTGCAAAGTAAACCGGTGAGCTGTTGGGAAACACTTAGTTGAGATCTGTGTCTTCAGACTGGTGCTAGGATCTGGAATAATTATGTCTAATTGTGGTGGAATGATCAGAAGCAACCCTGTTGGCCAATTTTAATTTCCCCTCTTTTAGTTTAACTACCTAATCCAGCTTTCTAAGGTACAGCCAGCCATGTCTGTCTGGACATAGCTAGAAGAGCAAAATTATGAATTGCTGTCCAAATGTATCATCGTCTTAATTGCAGCAGGCCTTGATTCATATTTGATGGGTGTATATTTGCATTATTGCTTAATGAAAATCTACTGGAAAAAAATATTTTTGTGAATATATCTGCATCCCAGACCTCTCCTGGTGTTTGCTATATTGCCTGTGTCAAATAAGGCTTCCCAGCTCTGTTAAATGGATGCATTGCTGCCAGGGCCCAGCACCTGAGGCACTAGTTGTGTGCAGCACAGGCAAAGCTGGCCTGTTATTTGCTCTTTCTTATGCTACCCCATGTGCTGGGTCGTGAAAAGCTTGGTAGGACCAACAGGCAGTGCCAGTCACAATCATACGTTACATCGGTCACAGATTAAAGCTGTCAGTTGTTACATTCTTATTTTACAGTAGTATAGAAGATTCTGTTCCAGAGGGTAGACCTCTGGATGTCTTGAGCTATACAGGTTGAGGGAGGAGATTAGACATGATCTAATGTATGTAACAAATACTTAAAACTTAGTTGGTCTAATAAATGGGAAAATAAGTTTTCCCCAAGTCTGTATTTCAGAGAAAGCTAGTGAAAGCTTTCAGTCAGACTGTTTGTAAAGTCTTGTTTCAATTGATTCCTTTTTTAAAAAGAAAATAAATTATTTTAGAGAGTCGTGTCTCCTTTTCCACAGTTAGTGAGGGTACTTCGCCTCATAGTTTGGCAATACTTCCTTGGCTTTTTGTGCCAGGCAGTGCTTGCTGAGCTGAATTGAAATAGATATGAAGGTTTTGTCTGAAAAGAGCCAATTGATGTATTGATTGAGCTTTGCTTTAGATATTGTTTATTTGAATGCACTTTAGCTTTTTAGCAGTAAAATTTACACTGGCCACTTTCCTCTTATTTTGGAGTTAATCTGCCCCGTGCACAGTGTGCGGAAGGACCACAGTCCCTGGACTGAGGAAAGACTATATGATTCTGCACTATAGTCCTTTTCCAATATTCTGCAATTGCAGTTTTCCCAGTGCAATGATGGTCTGTCTGTGGAAAGAAGCCAGTACAGAGAGCAGTGAGTGGCGATTCAACTGGAGGCTGATTAGGTACACTGCAGACAAACAGCTGGTTTTCTTCCAAAGCACAAGTTTCTTGCTGTTGCTGGAGGCAGCATGCCGGAGCTGATTGACCAGAAATCCTGTCTGATATGGGTAACAACTTCGGGTTTTGGTTATAATATTGAAAAATCATCTTGATAGTTGTGTGAGCTCAGTGTCAGTTTACAGTGATCACTTAAGTCATTAAGCTATTTCCCACCTGCCATTTATATCAACGCAGAACCATATGTGATTAGAGCTCGTCGAGTGGACTAAGTTTCTCTTAGTGTTTTTGCAATAACAAACAACTGCGTATTCCATTTCAGCTTCAGGCTTTTTTTCTCCAAATATAGTTCTTGTCAGTTTTGTGAGAAAAAAGAAAAAACAACAACAAAGGTAGACACTGAGCATGTGAGCTGTATTGGTGACTTCCATGGGACTGTTTATCTTGCAAAGCAAATGCCTCTGTTTCTTCAGGAGGGTGAAGGAAATGTCAAATGAGGCTGTTTCCAGCAGACAGTCAGTTGCAGAGCCTTGCTCTCCTGTTTGCCAGTAAGATTCAAATTCCTACAAAATTTGTGTGGGATGGGGACTACTGAGTTTGCTTGCAACTGAGTGATTCCAGGATGGCAATTCAGGCATTATGGAACAGCTGTTGCAAATCTTAAAAACAGCTTAAGGGTGTCAGACCATTAATTCCATAGACTGTTTTTGAGTTCCTTAGTTCAGTGAACTAGGTAATACTCACAATGCCTATTTCTGATGAACTCTGTCTTTGGCATTACAAGCTAACCTACTCTTCCTGGACTTCTGTACCATTTCGAGAACTAATTAGACACTCCATCTCAGTAATGCGATTACACTGGCTCATCATCATCATCATCATGGCTTGGCTTCGCGGACGAAGATTTGGGAAGGGCTTTGCCCACGCTTATTGCAAGCGCGTTGATGGCTGAAAAGGCCAATGCGGGATAGGCAAGACCGGTTGCAAAGAGCACACCGGAGGGTCTCCTTGGGTGGTATAGTCGAGGCACGGTTCTTTCTGCGCTGTCTTTTCTCCTCGAGCTTGATTCTACGCGTGCTCTCAAAGGAGACAGCAGCATTATGTATGGTGTGTCTCCAAATCTCCCGATTGGAGGCCAGGGTGGACCACTGATGGTGGTCAATATGGCCTAGGCTGAGGTGTTGTTTCAGGGAGTCCTTATATCTCCTCTTTGGAGCTCTTCTCTTGCGGCAGCCAGTGGCAAGTTCACCATAGAACACGATCTTAGGGAGGCTGTCCTTGAACAGGCAGATGTCACCAGTATTGAGGCCATGTTGCTGAAAACGCAACTGCGTTGGGCACTGGCTCAGGATTAAGGGAAGAAGCATAGCTGAATCCCTATCAAAAAGTCAGCCATGACACACAACACCCTGGGATGACTGGAAGATGAGTTCAGCTGACTTTGAAGTTGTGGCTTAGATGCCTTACCCCCAGTGATCTTTTCAAAGAAAACCGTTCTCTGATGGTCACCCAGTAACAGTCTTCAAATATGAACAGCAGTCCAGCTTACTCAAAGTATAGCTTGATGTCATTGTGGATATACTGGGTACTTAAAGACTGTTCATTTCAGCAAGCATAAATGGATGTAAGAAGCACTTAGAGAGATAAATTGGAGTTATATTTCAACAGAGTGGGGATAATTAAGGTGTAGCTGTATTTATGCATATAAAGTTTTTTAAAAGCAATGTATTATTCAGTCTACCAGGCTTTCAGCCTGCACTGCTAGTGTTAGCTAGTCTTCAACTGCCTGGAGCCTGGCATTGCTTAGTCTGGTGGTCTCTATTTGTGTAACATAAACCAAAATAGAATTGCTGTGCTGGGTAACTTTTATAATAGATTTGTGTGAGAAATAGGAAGGAACAAAATCTCTGCTTAACAAAAACCCCCTTGCTTAATTGCATAAACACAAGAGACAAAGTACTGTATTTCATGCAAAAAATACTGTGGCTGGTAGTGAGTTATTTGAAGTATACATCCCAGAAATTGAAAATAAGCTAAGATGTGGTATTTCAGACTGGAAACGTATCTTAAATGGTTAAAAAAGGGCACAAAATGATACAAGGTAGTAAAAATTTTGTACTCTCATGAGAAGAGAATAAAAAATTATTGTGGACTCTCTTTCTTGTAGGCAGCTGTTAAACAGCTGAGTTCTTAAATGCTTCTAAAAAATTTTATCTAGCAAACCAACACATTAGTAATGAGTTGCAATGTCAACCTTATGCATGAATAAATGTATAGGTGTGTTTTAATGGTATTTCTGAGGGCAGTGTTGTACTAACTGCCTTCAATAAGGATCTTTCAAAGCAATGGGAAGGCACTATTACAGAAGTTAAATAATTCTCTAAACAGCACAAAGGTACAAAGAAAGAGTTTTCATTTTAGGGGGTTTTATATTGGTGGTGGATTTGAAAGGCTGCTTTGTAAAGTGCACCAAAGTGCAAGTTCTTGGATGTGGTTGTGAAATCTCTGTAGACTTAAAAGCTTGTTTCTGCTGTGTCTGACAGCTTTCCAAGCAAGCATAAATATCATTTTGTAATCAACCTTGTTGGAAGCAGGAGGCTTAAAGTTATTGGTGGAATTAATTCTGTAAAATTTGTTTAGTGTATTAGTGCTCCTGAGAAAGAAAATAATAACTAGAGAAAGTGACTCAAATCTATCTCCTGTGAAAACTTTTTAGTTTCCAGAATGAAAGCTTCAAGTAGCTTTTGATTGTTTGGATTTTTCCTTCCCCTTCTTTGTTGGTTTTGGTTTTTTTTTAAGATCTGTTATGTAAAGTGAGAGAGCTCTATGTCCTCCACTGCCTTTGGCTGAAGTATAGCACCAGCAATTTATGTGGATGGCCTTTGGCCTATTCTTAGCGTGTTGAGACATGAAGTACTTCAAGTGGAAGAAACTACTGATGTGCCTGGTAGCACGGCCATATAATACTGCATGGAGGAAATGTTAGCCCCTCACCTTGCAAAGCAACTGCAGTTTAACCAAGTCAGGACAAGGCATGAAGAGGGCCCATGACACACCCCCAGGTGTACCTTCTGATACCAATCTCTGTCTCGCTTCCGCTAAATGTACACAGAAATCCTGAATATGAAACATCTGTGATAGCTGCAGTGCCACTAATAGCATCAAGCTATTAAACAGGGAGAGGCCTTTTTTTTCCTTCTGTATTAGCTATTGTATTTAATTGTAATTTAGGGGATAGATCAGGATAGTTGTCTGACATCCCGTAAACTTACATGAATTTAGTGAGGGAACATGCTTCTTGAGCCATTGAATTAATTGCTCCATAGACAACATCTCTGATTTTGCAAAGTAATTTAGCCCTCCTCTTTGACTGTGGTTTATCAAAGGGACTGAATCCACAAATTACACATTTCTGCTTTTTAACAAGCATACTCTTCGGGCTGTGTTTGAGAGAAATACTGAGGAAAAGGTAAATTTGAAAGTATGATAATGTTGGTCACTATTTAATTAAACTATTTTAAAGTTTATGTTGAAATTAATAAAAGCAAAGTTATTATTTTTAAGAACATACTTCATTTCAATGAGAATAGGTACTCTGTTATTCTTGTTTTCAGTGGCATAGAAATGTATTTCTGTTTAATAGGAAATGCAAAGCTGTTGGAATATATATGCTATGACTCAAATCCCCTGTGTTTTCAGTGAATGAAACCTGGGCAAATTTCCTGAACAACTTCAAGAGGGACATTAAGCCTTGTTGAAAGAAATTATGTTTGTAAATGTTGAAATTGTGAAGTGCCCTAGCAGTGGACGTCTGCAATTTGTTGTTTTTCAAGTAAAAAATTGCCATTGAAATACAATAATTGCACATTCTTAATTATAGAGTTAGTCCTGTAGTTTAGCTAATACTGCAGATACTTTCTAATGGGCTTAGTGCACATAATTAAATCTCCTCAGGCAGAATTAAATGACAGCACATGATGTTAAAGACTTACAGCAGGCTGTAGAAGTCTCTGGGATGAGGTTTTGGTGTTTGTGCATCTGAGGAACTTAAAAGCTGGTCATAAGTTATACACTTGATATCGTATCTAGATATTGTTAGTGACATTGGAAGACTGAGGCCTTGATCTGTCAGTGTAGTGACTTTCATACCACAAGAGCTTTATTTTGATGTCAGGTTTCTGAATGTATTAATTCATATGAGTCTTGTAACTCTGTTAATTTTGAGTCTTTGAGATCTAGGAAAAGCTTGAAGGGATTACATGCTGCTGTGTGCATCTTCAAGTGATCATAAACTACTACAGTAATAAGAAAGTGTTTTTATACATGTCTGTCAGAGTAGTCATAGTTCTAATGCGGTCCATGGAGTGTGGATTCCTTTTGATTCTTCTCTGTTGGTTCCAGAACAAGGAAATGGCAGTGTGAGATGCTGCAGTGTGAATTGAATTGTCAGGCCTGCTGTTCATAGGGTATTCTTGGTGTGTTTTATTTTCCTTTTCTGAAACAAAGTTATCTCAAGCTGTGTGTTTTTGTGCTGATTCTCATTCCTGGTGGATCTCATTATCAGCCATCAAACCTGTGGCTGGGAAAGCATTCTGTGTGTCTGATGCATCTGAGAATAAATAAAAATAAAATTGTGTTTTGCCTCTCCATTCCCTTCCCCCACCAGTTTGATTTTCATTCTGAAGATAATTCATAAATTGAAGAGTAGCTGGAACAAAATGTATTTTGGATGGAAAGGAGTTTTCAAAGTAGCACATTCAGAGATGTAGTGTTTTTACGAGTACTACTATAAAATGAGTATGAGCAAATACTATGAAGATTTTTCCTGTATCATAGCGACACACATTCTCAGTAAATACCAGGTAGGAGAGCACTGCCAGGTTAAACTACTATGCCGAGGTTCACAGTAGGCACTTAGGTTCTGCTTTAATTATGGAGAGAGTGTCAGTTGTGTCATGGTTTAACCCCAGCCAGCAACTAAGCCCCACACAGCTGCTCACTCACTTCCTGCTGTGGGATGGCGGAGAGAATTGGAAGAGTAAAAGTGAGAAAACTCGTGGGTTGAGTTAAAGACAGTTTGGTAGGTAAAGCAAAAGCTGCACGTGCAAGCAAAGCAAAACAAGGAATTCATTCACCACTTCCCATTGGCAGGCAGCTGTTCAGCCGTCTCCAGGAAAGCCAGGCTGCATCACATGTAACAGTCGGGAAGACAAATGCCGTCACTCAGAATGTCTCCCCTTTCTTCTTCTTCTCCCAGCTTTGTACTGCAGAGTATGATGTCATATGGTCTGCAATATCCCTTTGGTCAGTTGGGATCAGCTGTCCCAGCTGTGTCCCCTCCAAACCTCTTGTTGCACCCCCAGCCTCCTCACTGGTGGGGTGGGATGAGGAGCAGAAGAGGCCTTGACTCTGTAAGCGCTGCTCGGCAATAAAGAAAAACACTCCTGAGTTATCAACACTGATTCCAGCACAAATCTAAAACATAACCCCGTGGTCGCTACTGTGAAGAAAATTAACTCTATCAAGCCAAAACCAGTACAAGTTGTAAAGGTGATTTTCAGATTTTCCTAGATGCTTTTATGTATATGGAATAATCTTGTCTGCTTGAAATAGCATTGTTAAATAATGACTCTGTAATAATACAAATTCATCATGGTTTTAAATTTAAGAATCTTGAAGAGCAAATGTCTCTGATTTAAAGAAGAGCAGACTCCATGTAGAGCATTTAGTTTGCAAAGAATTCAGCATCAGAATTTAGTATTGCTCTTGAGTGCAGTTATCTGAGAGTGAAATGTGTGAAAACAATAAATACAAATACAACACATTTTTATGGAGAACTCACTCCGTTTAAGAAAACTGGAGATCTTTTAATTAATCTTTTTTTTTTTTTTGCAAAACTCTTCATTAAAATTTGTAAGTGCTTAACTAAACGAGACCTTAATTGAAAGTGTCAGAAATGATCCATGGCTGCATTACAATTGTGGTGTTCATGCATCTTTTCCTTTACCATTTAGTTGGATAACAACCGCTACTTCTCCGACCTACTCAGTTTGGACATTAAATGTTCACCCTGGTTTCCTTGTGCTCTTCAAGAAGAATTAGTATAGACTTGGATTGAAAAAGATGGAGTTTATTGGCTATTTTTTTTCAAAACCAAAATCAGTGTTCTGAACAGGTGGCCCCAGGATGGTTCCATGGAGGCAAAAGGCTTTATTCCATGTGTACTCTTCTTATGTATGAATCTGATTTATTAGTAAAATATTTCCTGCAAAAGGTGAGAGAAAGGGATTTTAACTCCTTTAACTCCATCATCATCATGGCTTGGCTTCGCGGACGAAGATTTGGGAAGGGCTTTGCCCACGCTTATTGCAAGCGCGTTGATGGCTGAAAACTCCTTTAACTACAGCTTTGTTAAATGCATATGACTGTAATAAAATGGGTAATACAAAAATCCTTAAGTGGCGTAGATAAAGATAGCAATCTAATCGACCAGTATTGTTTCTAATTAATTTTAGCCAGGATATCTTGCTATTCTCACATAGACTTTTGTGTACAGCATAAATGTATCTCAAGAGAAATGCTAATGGATACATACTTCTGAGTGTGCTACTCACTTTGAGTTTTTGAAGCAAGAGATAGTTATAAAGCTCACTTTGAATAAATACATATAAAGCCTTTATATACTGTACTATACTGTGAGTTATTTACTATGTATTTAACAGAGTAGGGTATCATCAGGCTCTCTGTGTATTTTTACAGAATTTGGTGGAATGATTCGGCTTTATGCCAGCTAAGAATCTAGACACATCACAGTGTAGCAGTCACACAGTTCAGAGAAGGATTTTTTCCTCAGGAATACCAGCCTCTGAGACTGACCTTGTCTCCTGCTCTGCTTGTCGAGAAACCACGAGTTGAAATATAAGAAGTTGTTAAATAATCCAGGTTATTGAATACACTCTTGTGACTTTCCAGACCTCGATGCCTTCCTCTGAATTATAGGCATGTCTTAGAAATGTCCTGTTAGCCTCTGTGGCAATACCAGGTCAAACTTGTGTTCAGCAGTTTCTGATGGAATGAAAGGTTTTGTGTCAGGTGAGTTTGCCCTGCGCTCACCTGAGCTACTTTGCTCTGTGTTGGTTAAAATCATGGCTGAAAAGTTCTTTCTTTGAGATGTCAGCAGGCAAGACAACCCCTCATAACCCAGGAGAGGAGATTTATCTGTTGTATCCTCACCCTGCTCTGCTTATCAAAATGTTTTCAAAGACTCATTCAGACATATTTTAAAGGAAAATCACGTGAGTCTTGGCCCCTAATAGTCTTCCTTGGCAATAGAGTATTTATCTGTCTTTTGAAGTTGACAGTTCTATCAATTTACGTCGTCTGTTTTACAGTTGTTTTATATTTTAAAGAAGAAAATTTATTATCATCTTTCACAGAAAAAAGCTTTCTGGTTGTCTGTGCAGTGAGAGATAAAGAATGGGTTTTGAAAGTTATAATAATGGGAAATTAGGCTAGCAGGAAAGGTTCCGCTAAGATTTTTTTTTTTCTGGAAAGTGTGGAAATGGAAAATGTGAACCTGAATGAAATAGGCATGAATTCCAACTGGTTTAACAGTGTTCTTCAGGTGTCTCTTCTCACAGATTAATATAATTATTGTGTTCTCAATAGATAGTTTCATTAAAATACTGTTAAGGCTTAATACAGTGGAAAATATCGAGGTTTTGTTGGCCAATAAATGCGATGCCTTTGTTTCTGAAGCAATTCTGCATTGTCTCCAGGAATAGTCCTGTACCAAGCGTGTTCCTGAACTGTAAGCTTTACTGAGAAATGAATGCTAGCTAAAGTAAACACTAGATCCAGGTCTCTTTGCATACTCTAACTCTTGGAACAAATGTCATCTGGACTAAAAATAAATCCTAGCTGGGTCACGGGATCCAAGGAACTTGGACCCTAGAAAAAACTAAATATGGAAAAGCATTATATAGTTGGATCTGTTTCAGATGGAGGTTGGTGAAAGCAGGAAAAGTAAAATCTCAGATCAGTAATTTCACATTCTGGCATGAAGATGCATGTAATAAAGTCCCTGGGTTATAAAGAGTTTTGGCATGTGGAGTTCCATGAAGAAACAGGTACTCATCGCTCTGTTTGCCTAAGAGGAGAAAACCTTTTATGTATAAACCAAGCTTAAACTGGGAATTGAAGCACACTGCAGGAATATTAAGTGTTTTTTATAACTATTTTTAATAGTACTTAATGGAAAGCTATTTATACAAATCATATAGGACATTTGTGTGACTGCCCCCACTGCAGCTTTTTGACTGTGTGTATTTCTTTGTTCATTGAGGCAAGGGAAGGTTTACTGACACACCGCCTCTGAAAGGTGCTTGCTGTTCATTCAGCAAGGGCCTTGGGATTTCCACAACCAAATTTATTAATGAAAGTGGTTCAGTGGGCCTCTATTCAAGAAGGAGGTGAGAGGTCCTGTTGAAAACAAGAGGTATTTTACATTTGCATCCTTAAGAGTTTGTTACTAAACCTGTCTTTAGAACCACAGCATATCCTACACAGAAAGGCATAAAAGCAAGTTGCTGTTGGCTTGTGTTTGAATGTAAGCATACCCAAGTGACATATAAATTCAGTAAGATGTACTTTGCTTGGAAATCTATCTTATTTATGCTGTCAGTTCCACTTCTTATAAGGTGGTGGTTGTGCTGAGTGCCTCTCCTCCTGCCTTTTGTGAAAGCATTAATCTTCAGGAACTTGAAGACGTCTTCTTGTGACTCCCAGTGCTGACTGTTTTCAGTGTCACATGGTAGGAGTCACTGCGGGCAGCTCACACGGATTAATGTAATCTGTGTTGATCTGGAGCACCACAGTGCATACTGCAGATTAGTCCCTCGCTTGCTGATTACAGCTGACCTCTTTTTCTGACATGCCTTTACATTTACCTTACAAAGAACATAAGGCACAACCAAGCATTGTATTAATTACTCTCTGTAATACCTGTCATACTTTGACCTTTTGGTACAGCCTCTTAAGAAAGTACAGTGCAGAGATTCAGAACTATGTCTTGTGCAAAACTGGAAAGAGATCATGTGGTGCTCTGCTTATTTTGCCTCCTAACTAAGGTTCTCATCAATGAATATCTCACTATTATGAATAGCTAATACCTTCCTCCTCACTAAAGTCCGGAGTAACAGAAATACAACTAAATTATAACTCACTACTGTAACAAAACACACTAACAGCTCTCCCGTTTAAGATAAAGGGAACCATATGGATTTTTATTTAGCCTCTTTCAGGCCTGTACACAAGACTAGAATGTTATTTCTCTGAATTAACTGTCTGAGCTATATATATAAAAACCGATACGTTATATACAACTGATGTGTTATGTGCATTTAGTTGGTGCATGACCAGCATTGCATGAGAAACAAAGAGGCTTGTGTTTCTCTGACCAGGTCTTCTCCTGATGAAAATACGATTCTGGGACTACAGCTACAGCTTTTGCATGTCTGGCACTTGGTGTCAAAAAAATGTTGATTGCCAAGCAGAAGCAGATTGAGCTTCTATTCCCAATTTTCTTTTTAATTTGTTACTTTTTAAAATGCCTAATTACATGTATTTCACAGGACCAGAATGTGCTGCATGGATTTTGGTTGATAAGTTACGTTGCATAGTTACCTGCTTCTAAAATTGTCAGCATGTTATATAAAGTATGCATTGTGTAATGAGCACTGCATTGTAGAGTGCATAATACAAGGTATAATGTATGCATTATGTAATGAGTGTAAAGCTAATCATAAGAAGGTGTTTCTAGTCTGTTGCCCTGTCTCTGGCAGGAGCCAATGCATATGAGGCAAGAAAAAACATGTTGAGCAGTAGTTTCCCTCAGATATTCTTCTGGCTTTCAGCAATTAGTACTTTAGGGAATTGCTGACTTGGTACCACACACAGTGAAAATAACCACTTAGTGAACCTGAAATTATCTGATCTGCTTGTGAATTCATGTATACTATTTGTCTAAAACAGCCTGTGAGAATGAGCTGCATGACATGGGTTATGTTCTTCCAGTACTGACACAGTTAAGTGGGTGCTAAAGTACCAATAAGTAGCTAAAGCAGAGAAGTACTCGTTTCTTTATAGAGTGACCCCACAGGGCAATGTTACCATGTCATATTTTCATTGTGTACTTTATATCACATGGAGTATTGTAATCAGCATCATGAAGAATCTTAAGCTCACACCTGTTGATTTCTTCAAAATTACAGAGAAAAAGGGAAGAAAGTTTGAAAGATTTCTCATCCTTGCCAGATTTTGAGGTTTAGATTTGAAATAGAAATGAATAAGCTTTAATGTAGATTGTGCTACTGCACCAATACTAGTAAGTATATTTGCATGTGACATGCATCCTAACTGTTATAGTACCTTACAATCTTTCTCAAATAGAGTTTGATGGTGGCCAGAAATATGTTATGTGAAAAGGAATCAGAGTATTACCTAGAGGAGAAAAAAGTATGGATTTCACCATTAAGTTTGATGTATAAGTATTCCAGTCAAAAAGAGAGAGCTTTAGAGACCTCAGGCTACTTAGATCCTCCCAGTTCCTCGCAGAAAACAAAACCAAGACTTGATGTGTTTTATTTAAAATTTGGCAGACTACTTTCATTGGATTACTGCAGCAGTAAACAAAGGAAAATGTACAATTTCAAGCTTTTTCAATTGGCAATATCGATTATCTACTGAGGTTATATGAAAAGAAAATGAAATAACCATGTTTTAATTTAGCTGTAGTGTTTTCCTTCTGTTTCAGCTCACAGATACTCTTCTCTTGCTTTTTACCATTTTATCTGGAAAACTGTCAAAGAAAATCTAAAAGTTTAATATATGTTGTTAGGGGTTTGTTCCAATATATTCTCCTTTTCAAATGTGAGAGAATGCTTTCCCTTTTTGTTTTGAAAGCTCTGGCCTACACACTTTGTGAAAAGAGAGAAGAAAAGATGCAACATGAGAAAAGAAGAAACACTAATGAAACAAATATTTGTTTTCGCAGAGAAACAAAAGCTATAGAAAAGAAAGTAACATGAAAATACCTGTATCTCCAGAAATAGCTACTTTATCACAGAATTGGTTTTGAAAATCTGTTTGCCACCTCTTGTTCTATAGATATTTTCAGTTTAATCTGTATGAATGTATCTGTACTGTTTGGACCAAAAAGAAAAAGAGGTTGATTTTTTTTTTTTTTTTTTTTTTTTTTTTTTGGTTTGGAAGATTTTATAAACTACTTTCTATTCCAATGCCCTAAGGTTACGGATCCCTTTGAAACAAAGCAGTCAGGTATCAGAACTCAATCCAAACTATTTACTTGAACATTCACTACAAATTTCTTCCTTTTTTCCCATCTTGCTAGTTAGGATTTAAGGTCTAGCTAGTTCCTGTGATATGGCACAGCCCGTGTAAGTTTCTGCAATGCAAGTGAAATTCTATTCATTCTCAGCCGCTGTCTTCTAGAAGATTAATTTTGGTTCTGTCTGGAAATATTCTATCAGACTGCAGACTATGGGTTTGGTATATAACCCTGTGCAATTGAATTTTGCCTTGGTAAAATAGCGTATCGGGTGAGAGGGAACCTCTTGTGATCTTGCTTATGACTGCGAGATTGAAATATTGCCCTACCGTTAAAAAGACTGTACTCATTGTGGCTCTGAATAATGGCAACATGGTCTAGATTAATTTCATTGATCATACAACTGTGAAGCTGCTGGAAGAAAAAGAGTGTGTACATTCATAAAGTGGAAGAAGAGCTGTTGTATTAAGCCAGTCAGTAAAGGCAGCAGTAGGGCTGCCTGAATGCTAATGCATTTCTCAAACTGGAATAGAGCTGATGTGGAATGGAACCTTACATTTCAAAGTGCTGGTTCTCAGTTGTACTGCAAGCTGCAACTCAAAATTTGCCTGAGGAGCCTAGCTTTGTAGTGCTTGACTGTGATAATAAGTGCAGTTCATTCTTCCTGGAAGTGTCAGCAAGATGTTAGCTGGTAATTCAGAGCATCCAAACATGCTACGTAACTTCAGTCATTGCCCCATGTGGTGGGTTTTTATTTTCAGAGAGCTTAAGCATTCACATCTTGCATTGCTTTCAGTACTCACTGCCTCCAAAGAATTTTTCTGTTACTGTCAGTGGGATTTGCATCCAGTCATTGCTTGATTTATTGCAGTAATGTTCAGAATGGGGACTTTCAGAAATCTGCGACCTCGTAGTAAGAAAAAAGAATAAACCAGTACCTATCCAATACACGAATTTTGAACAAAGTCATCCATGGAAATACATCATTTTCAGAGTTTTATTACAAAGAATAAACCTGTAGTAGTATGCCTGTATAAACATTTGTATACCTTTCAAGGGGGAGTATGTATTTCAAATTATATAATCAATACATTCTGTATTGTGTACACGGATTCTGGTGCTAACATTAATTGGCAGGTGCTGGCCTGCCACCCAGCAGTAACCTGGAAATTTGCAAATTGCTCTTCCATTACTGCTGTTATGTGTGAGATTTCATGATTTAATTTGAGCCAGAGGATGGGACATTAAGTGTTTTCTCAGTAACTGAGAAATACATGTCATCCAAGTCTCAAAAATCATATCTGTTTTGCATATCTTGTTCGATTTGTTTCCTTAGCAGTTGGTTGCATTTATGAAAAGCAGACATGTTTGGTTAATAAAAAGGATTATTTTCCTTGAGCTTCATTACCTTGAAAAAACTCTGAAATAGGGAAGTTGGATCTTCAAAATAACATACATAAAAGTACAGAGCATTGCTGCTTCTCTTGGGTAGTAGGAAAGATGCTGCTGTTTAACAGACTTTCTGAACTGATTTATGCTACTCATGCATAAATCTGTAAATCATAAATACTCATGCAAAACTCTGTAGCGGAGTTTTCAATGCTTTGAAAATGTATAATAATTTCAAAATTAAGACATTCTATCAGATCTGATGTGGTGGGATCAAATTCTGTGTGTTCTAAAATTTATATGAATTCTGCTTAACTTTAAAATGAGAAGAAAAGCAGGCTCTGAACAAGAGCTTTGTGAAACTACTGTGATTTGTGTTTTGTAACTATCTCGTGAAGTTAGACAGTTCCCTCTCCTCAAGCAATAATAACTTAATTTCTTTATATTAACTTTAATTCTTATTCAAAGAGTTTTATCTCTTCTAGCTGTAATTTAGCTTTTAAGGCATTACTGACTAAGAAGAGATTTATTTCACTGAGTTCAATGTTATTTTAAAATGGTTATAGAGGCATCTGCTAGCATGTCTCCCTCTTAATATTTTTTACTGTATGAGTAGAGCTCTGCAGAAGTCAATTTTTTCATTACCAGAAGCTTTCAGGGATTGTAAAAAAATTGATTTAATGACTTTCAAGAGTTTTTACTATTTATCATTAAAAAGAGACTTGAGAATAGTTTGATTCTTCATGTAGTAACCAACCAGTAGTCATAGTGTCATGTAGGATGTGATTTTGGATATCTGATCTATCTATCTTTTCTTCTTTCAGTTTAGTGTTTAAACATCTTTTTGGCATTGATGAAAATTTAGCTTCTAGAGCTCAGAAATTATTCTTGATGGAGTATTGTGACTGAATATATTTCAGCAAGTTTTAGTTCTTTCTGGTGACTCATTGTCTTACAACAAATATTTTGTTGAAAATTTTCTGATAGACTATAGCTACAGGTAAAATAACAGCTTAAATATTTGTTAGACTGCTTTAAATATTTCATGAAGAAAGAAACTCCACAGATGTGGCTTTCACTTTAGGAATTTTAATGGTTCCTCTTTTTTTTTTTTTGTGATGCATGAAAGAGTCTTTTTGTTCCATGTTCACATTTTGGATAGAATCAAATTAATCAAAGATGTTTTCCTTTTCTAAATGCCAAGTAGTAATGTATATGTAGCCTGAAGGATTGTTTCGTTTATGTAGTCCTTGGGAAAATATAGTTGAATCAGAAAAATCAATCCAAACTATAGTCTGTAACAATTTATAAAATTAATAGGAGAAATATTAACAAATAGAGGAATTCTGTATCTCCATATGGAGTCTGCCTTGGAAAAGTGGGTATGCGATATGAAATCCATCACTTGACTCGAGAGCAAAAAAAAAACTGAGATCAAAAGTGAGTTAAAATGAAATCTGAACTGCCTAGGTATGTGGCTGGAAATTCAGTGCTAGACTTTTATAGGGAAACTTTTTGATTACTTAAATATACCCTGTATCTTACTCTTTTGATTAAATGTCATATTTTAGCACTAAGAAATCTACTTGAATGATAGCAAGATGAGTCAGTAAAATAAGCAGTTTTATATATCCATGTGTCAATAAGCATCCATTTGTATGCTTCATCTCCATTATTAGCATGCTTCAAAGTAAATATCTAGCACAATGCCTTTGTTATGTGTACTGGAAAAAAAAAATCCATGTAATACTTTTTAATTAAAAATTGTTTCGTCTTGCTGAAAGATATATCTGCAGGTTATTTCTGATGTGAAATTAAAGATAATAAAAATTAATACTTCACTTTATTCGTAGTATGCCATCATACTAGTTTAGCATCTTGTGTCTTAGGATCAGTTCTGTCTTTGAACATGAACAAAGTGCTGGCTTTTTACCGTGTCTTGTGCTTTGTGTTTGAAGTTGTGTAATGGTAGCTGATGCTGAGTGAATCATGCAGTGACCACTTTGTTTTTCCCATGTATCTATTCCAGAATAAAAGCACATTGTGTAGAAAAGTAGAGAAAAATCTTAAGGCGTTGATTACACACATGAATGTGAGTAACAAAAAGTCCAAGGTGGAATATTGTATTATCTGCAGACTTGGGGTCCCTAGTGGGAATATTTTCAGTACTGCTGTCAAAAACATGTCATTAAAGGTTTAGGTAGCCTTTAATGTTGCATTCTGTATCTTGGTCCAGGTGCTTACTTGCTGACATTGTTCGGATTGGAATGCTATGAAATGGCCTTCTGTTTTGTTGCAGCCATTTGAATTTGTGAAGAGGGTATAAAGGGCCAGCAGACATGCGTTTTCCAGTTATAGCCACTGGCGACAGTATATCACATCACATTACACAAGTGCAAATAACTGTTTGAAGCAGGAAGCTGTAGAGAATCAGGCAGGTGCAAAGCTAAAATCAGGCATCAGATCTTTGTTTTACTTGCCAAGATACTGTATGAGCCACTAATAGAATGTTACCTCCTTAAAGACAGTCTGTCCTTCTGTTTTAATCAAGAACATGTTAATTATAAAATCGCTATTGGCACTGATATTTTGTTGACCAATAATTTTGCTATTTATACCACTGGAGAGTAGGGGGCCACAGGTAGATACCTGGTGTGTGCTACAGATGATTGTTACGAATAGTGTAGGACAATGCAATTATTAGTACAGGACAGAACTACTGCAAATAGAACAGACCCCACAACTTTCAGGTTATTCTTATTGTAAAATGCTTTTTCTGGTTGGAAGTTTGAGAAGGTTTTATTTAATGAATTTGCTGGTGACTGTGGCATGACAACTTGTTTACTCACAATATCATTTTTTTCTTTTACACAGTCATGTAAATCACATCGTAATCATATTCCTTATATATTAGACAGATGATCTCTGTATTTTAAGTGTTGCTAAGTACAGAGATAGTACAGTTGTGTTTGTCAGGTGTTTATGAAATCGGATAGAATGAAATGAGCGAACACGTTTAGAGCAGCAGCACAAAGATGGTGAAACAGCCGGTGAATGTGCCTCTGGGCATGCTGGGGCAAATCTAATTTCAAATGTGAACAGTACTGAGTGTTTGCTGTGGAAGAGGGTGATCTGGGTGAGAGCAGAGCCAGCAAGGGTACTGCTGGTGGTAGGAGCAGGGAAGAATGATGCAATTATGGAGACATACTGAAGTTGAGAACCTTTCTATGAAGTAAATTGGCATAGGCAAATGAGTAAATAGTCAACATGACAACATAACAGAGAAGTTTTACATACTGGGATGTTCATGCTCTTGTTTCAGAAAATGAATTAGAGTCTCTCAGAGGAAGAAAAGGACTGCTTCACATCTTGGTAATGGCATATTAATGCTGTGTACTCTGCTAAAAGCTAAAAATGGTTTCTGGAGGGAGTATAGTTAAATTTTATTTCTTTACAACCTAGAGTCAAATTTGGTCATAAATGTGCTGAAATATTGTGATTAAGAAGTATAGCATTATCAAACCTAAGCTTTTTTAAGTCAAATACATGAGTCACAGGTTTGACCAAAAAAGGTATGATTTAAAAATACTGAGTTTCCACGATGCATTTCAATTTGTGAGCTCTCTCTGATACGCATTTTAGGACTTGCAGGTTAACTCTTCAGTCAGTGTGCTAGAAATTTTCTTTTCTTGAGGAAAGATGGAGTTGTCATGAATTTAAGTGTTTGAGGCTAAACGAAACATGACTAAGGAATATAAAGCTCAAGATAAAACAAGAATTTGTTTTCCTGCATATCATACATTGCATGCGTGTGAAGCACTGCATATGCTTCTTTTCTGACTTGGTGTGGAAGCTAACCCCAAGGAATACATTGTCTGTCACATTTCACTCTTCTTTCACTGTCATCCTCTATGTGAAGAGGTCACATCAGCCGTAGTCTTGTCGGGGAAGTTACAAACTGTAGCAGAATGGAATGGTGCACAGTTCAATTTTGTGTGTTGAGAGAAAATCAACTGTGAAATGTAAAAGGTGCCTAGGACCACTTTTTATTTTTTTAATTTTTTTTTAACCTTTCTTCTTGATTCATCTTGCCAACGGGAAGGAGTGTATATAAGTGGCTTGCATGAGAATTAAGTGCCAGATACGGAACCAACTCCAGGTCACTGGAAAACCTCAAGTATAGAAGGAAAATGAGAAACTGGCGTTTAACTGTAAGGTAGAGCTCCACAGAAGGGCTGCAGATTTGTTGGATGTGAATGTCAGTACCAATGTACTAAAGATGGTACACAGTAGGTAATGAGCACTTTTCTGAATAACAACTATTTTCAATAAGTTGTCAATCTGTCTGGAGTTGTGAATTGTTTTTTAATAACAAGATGACAAAACCCAAAAGGCAGGTGGGGGAGAGAATGAAAGCACCTTCTGAGCTGCTCAGCTTTCAGATGCATTTCTGCAAGCTTAGTTCTGTATCTGTTACTATGGAGCGTTGATCTGTTTTGGTGATCTGGTTTGGGAATGGGTTTATCTTAAATCTAGCATGTTTCACCGGTGTTTCTTTTCTTGACCAGAAAAGCACAGGTAAAGCACAGCTGGAGTAGAATACGAGGTTGTCTATACTGTGTGGTTTTTATTAAACAAAACTGCCTTGTCTGAAGTGTGCTGAAAACACTACTGCCATGATAGTCTAAAAAGAACACAGCAGAAAATTCTATGTGCAGTCCTGTGGATGGGAAGTTATTTTGTTCTCTAAGGTTATGCATTAGATACTGAAAAGTTTAAAAAAAAAAAAATTATATAATCACTAGGAATGTAGAAGTGAGAATGGGGAGTACACAGCTGTGCTGTGAGTAGGATTGGAATCCCACTCCAGTCGGTCAAATACCACGGTGCTGTCTCTGTGAGGCTGACTGAATATAGATTTTCAGTGGTCTAGGACCTAGCTCAGTATTTGTTGGTTGAGGTAGGGGAATTTGGAACAGGATGGAGCTGGCAGATGCCATGGCCAGGTCATAGAATCACTAGAGGAATCCATTTGTAGAAAGGCTTGCTGAGATGAGGCTGTCCATTAACATCTGTGGATGTCAAGAAGCAGAGCCAGAGTTTCTGGCAGGCAAGGAATCTGATTGAGGTTATTCTTCAGCATGAAATAAAAAAAAAAGACTGTATAATTTATAACCTTCTCTACTCACAACTCGCTTCCTGTTTTGTCAACTTTGTGGGCTGATGGTAATCTTTCATGAGTTTTTTGTTATTCTATTTGATCTTCTGAAAACTGCAGATGCAATGCTTTAAACAAACCTAGCATTTACAAAAAATATATAAATATCCATATTGGCTCAGCTAAAAATTTGATTTCCAAGTATGGAGGGAACTCTTGGATTTTTCTTAATGGATCTAAATTTTGATTTGACAGCCTTGCAGAGTCTAACAGCTGCATTATGCTTGAGGTTCGTTCATTTCTGTTGCTGTATCTCATTGACTCTTTCAGCATTTCTTCTCTGTTTCTGGTCCCAGGGTAGTTTTTCAACATAAATGTAGGTAGCAAGAAAAGCTAAATTTAAGAAAATCTCTTTCCTAGACCACATTAAAGACATTATTTATTTAAAGTGTTTAAGTTTACTGCCTTATCAATGCCAGTATCATGTGCTAATTATTAGTTAGTAGGGTAGCAACTGCAGGCTTCATTTTTGGAAGGCTTTGTCTACTGTTTGAGGCTGAAGACATTTCTGTGTTTTGATCACTCACGGTATGTGAACCACATGCCAAACATACTTGTAGTTTTAGAAAATAGATCTTGAACAGAAGAGCTCTTTGCTTTATCTGAGCACCCGATAGATGATATTTTACCACTAAAGAACAACAAGCTAAGTATTAGAGAAATAACAGAGCTTTCTATTAAAGAGGAAAAAGAAAGTCACATTTAATGTCATGGGTTGATGAGGGAGTGATGAACGTTTTGCTGAAGATGAAACTGGTCAGGATACTGAGGCAACCTGCTGCTATTGCTTGAACTGGAAAATCACTGTCTTTATTTTGCTGTAGGGAATACTGGCTGAGGCTGTGCATTTCCAGCTCCCAGTGGGTGTCATTAGGAGCACAAGTACTGCTGAGCTGTGCAGAGGTAGCTAGCATGTATGTTTGATGAAGAGAAACTAAGAACGTCTGTTCTGATACTTGAGACTAGAAGAGAGCATTAGAATCTGTTCCTTAGAGCATTTGCCAAAATGCATTCCTAACCGAGTCACTGAACAGTGAGGATTTAATAATGCTGCAATTAATGGGCGAATTCAGCTTTGTATGTGGAAGTGGAAATGTTTTGGTATAGCACTAGACTTGTATTTATTATTATGGATGGATTGTGGATTGAAAGGGTCAAAACTGAATCCAACCCAGCAAATTTGACTTACACAAGTTGCACTCATGTCCATTAGTGTTCTCTGGAAACAAGGTTGCTTATTAAATGCTTGTGTCAAGACCTGACGCTGCCGTGGTCGCTGCTGTTGCTCCCTGTAGGATTACCTAGCTATCAAAACACTTCAAAATTGCTGTGACCTTCAAGATGTTTTGGAAGAGTTAATAGGTTATCTGTCTGCATCAACTGCTTCTTCCACCCACCTGCCAGGTTGATGTGTATTTGGGGCACAGCTTCACAAGCCAGGTGTATCTTGTGGAAGATAACTTCATTCTGCTGTCACTTTTTCTCAGGTTGTCAGTCTTTTTTAGTTGGCCAGTTTTTTGAAAGCTATTTGTTACAGGCTTTGTTTGCTAGCAGGAGTAATGGCTATGCAAAAATTTAAGCAGATAATAAAATATGAATCATTTCCCATCTTCTTAATCAGTAGAAGTAATAAATTAAGAAAATATGCAAGTAAGCATAATTGATTGCTGATCCTATAAAAGCATCCCAGAGCTCTTAACACTGCTTTTTATTGTTCAGCATGTCTTGTGGGACCCAGCTGAGTATTTTAACAAGCTGCAGTGAGTTTTCAGAATGGTACCCTGAAAGTTCTGTCCATGGGTGAAGACAAGGTATTCTGGTAAATTGAACAGAACTGGTATCCTGGTATCACATTGCACCTGTCCTTGTCCACGTGGTACGGTGGAAATTAAGGCACATTTGTTCATGGAAGGAGAAACTGCAGATGGCAGGAATCTGCACAGGAGCTGAAAAAAACTCCAGAGCTCTTTTCTCTGGTGGTTCCTTTAGGAGATAGAGCAGTTGCAGAAGATAGCCTGAAGGGAAAGAAAAGCCACTGTGAATCTCTCCCTTAATTTATGCACCAAGTCTGGACTTCTCTCTGATCTGAAATAACTTTTTTATGCTGGAGTAGTCTGAGGAGCCCTTTGTACTGGGAGCAAAGGGTTTATAATCTTCATGGTTTTGGGCTACTGGAAATCTTCTCTGACCCTTTCCAGGTGTATTATAGCCACTATGTTTTTGAATGGTGTATGAAGCAAGTACGTGTACCAAAATAAGGTCCTGATCTCTTCAGTGGAGAACAGGCATCATGCCAAAGGAGGCTGGAAACCTGACAAGAGAGTCAAAGAACAGAACCCTGAGAAAGCCAGCCTAACCATGGTGGTATGTGCTCCAGAGGAGACTATTGCGGGGAGCAATGTTTGTGGAGAGAGAAGCTTCAGGTAGAGGACAGAAGGTCACATGAGAGGATAAGGAAGTTTATAAACAAATATTGTGACACTAAAGTATATATGCAAACTGAAGAGTAGCTTGGAGAACAGTGTGATGATGGTTCTGTAGTGCTTGTAGAAGATTAGACATTCTAGTAATGTATTCAGAGCTGGGCAGAAAAAAGAGACAACTTTTCACTAAAACATCTGAAGGACAATGAGAGCAGCTTTTCTGCTTTTGGGAGGGAAACTTATTTGTTTCAAATTCAACATACCTTGCTTAGTGGAGCTTTGTTTACTTATTACCATGTCAAACATTTAAATTGGTATGAAATTTTTCTCAATAGTTATCAACTTTACAAATTTAATGTCCGTCAAGTAAAATTTTCAAGTCAGAGCTGGGTTTGAGTAATACAAATACGTAGTAGTACTCTTTGGAAAGACTCTTGTCATGAATTGTCTTTGGGATAGTTAATAAATATGATAAATATGATAAAGGTTTTAACTGCATAGCAAGAACATCACAGAGCTATAGAGATATTTACGTTGTACAGACATTTAAAAAGCAGCAAAGTGTAATTGCAACTGCAGAGTAGGTGCAAATTAGTAAGCTGATGCATCAGCATCATGTCCAAGTTGCTCAGTATGGGAGACCGGTTTCACAAGTTGCTTTATGGGCTTTAAAGAGGCCTAAATAGCATCATCAAACCCTTCTTTTACTACTTCGTTTTTTTATATAGATCACTTCAATTTTTGCAAGGTACAGAATAGATAATTGCTCAATAACCACTAAAATCAAGTAATCTTTTCCTTTGTATTCTGGGCAGTACTCTGTATATCTGTTAGTTTGACCTTGCAGATAAAAATCTCTGGATTTTGCATCTTTTGCATCTCTCATACCCATTGACATAAAAATCATCATCAGTAGTGTGTCACCAGAGAGCATTCTTGACTCAAAAGCTATTTCTTCTGAGCTGCCAGTTGGTTTCACTGGCTAGATTGCCCTCGTTAAGTAATGAGCTTGATAGTGCTGGTGGCTGTTCGGAATGCAAATGGCTTTCCTAACTTGAAGATGGAACTCTCAAACCTAATCTAAATTCTTATTCCATAGTTTTTCATTGGCTTTTCATGAAGGCTTTCATTTATTAAGAAAACGATCTGATATTTCATTTCACAGAAAGAGTAATGATCTTTCTAAAAGTTTTTGAATTTTCATCCAAATAATTAATCCCATCTATGCATAAGCTAAACACTTGCATCAGTGTATTTGCTTCAGTGAATTTTATCTGATTAGAAAAATGTTTTCATTGTAGAAATCGTAGAAATGTTCCAGTTATACCTACCCTTTATTATTCCAAATTACATTTTTTAAATGTAAGTAACAAAATTTTCTTGAATATTAGAATATCCTAATGGATTATTGGCATATACTAGACCTCCAATATCTGTAGCTTTAAAAATGGAGAATTTTTTTTAGCAATAAACCTCAATATTTTCTTGTGGCTCTCATCCAAAATTTTTTTTCCCCAGTGTCTTTGGTTACAGTAGTTTCTTTGCTTAGAACAAGTTCTCTGATCTTTCTACGTCTTTTTTGCCTTTTTTCTTTGTATGTCCTCTTTTTTCACATGTTCAGAAGTAGCTGCATTTCAGTGTTGATGGAAACATACATCACCAAGAAACTAACAAGGTTGTAGGTCATGACAGCCTGTAGGATGTAGTAAAGACAACCTGACAGTCACATTTTCCAACGTATTACGGATCCAGACATATGTACAATTACAAGTTGCATTTTTGCAAAGTCACTTTCTATAAGGTAAATATAGGTATGGTTGATCACTGGAACAGGCTCCCCAGGGAAGTGGTCATGACACCAAGCCTGCCAAAGTTCATGGATCGTCTGGATGGTCCTCTTAGTCATATGGTTTAGTGTTAGGTAGTCTGCAAGGAGTTGGACTTGATTTTTATGGGTCTCTTCCAACTCGAGATATTCTATGAAACAGTGTTTAATGAAAAAATTATTCTAGGACTGCAATAGGAAAGCACATCCAAGTCAATTTTGTATTAAATACTGAGTATAAAATAAGCTGTGAAAAGGGCAAGTTTGGTTATCAAAGAATATTTTTGTGAATGGAAACTGGAGACACACCAGGCCCTGACACATAATTTTGGTTTTTGCTGTTCAGATGAAGACTGGGGGTCAGGTTGGACTTTGTGATAACAAAGAAATTGTGGACAGTTGTGGGGGTTTTATCAGCTATAGAGTCATTAGCTTTCTTGATCTGAGGGAATAAATTCCTAGATATGACTTTGTGTAAATAGACATTAATCTTTAAATAATAATATTGGTCTCCCTGACCTTGGAAGGAATTCTGAGTTTGCCTGGATATATCACGGAGAATCAACAGCAATTACGATGAAATTGTGAACGTCCTTGTGGGGCATTCAGAGTCCTCTGGAGTTAGCTTTCCGCAAAGTGAAATAGGAGAAATATTTGAGGTCATTACCGTGACTTGTATGGAAGTTACTCTGAGGAAGAAGAGGGGAAAAAATGAGATGGGGCACAGAAAATTCAGCTTGGATGCCTGGCTGAGGAATCTGTATGTGTTTTCAGGCTCGATTAACTGTGCTTATGCTCTTGACTTTGGTTGAAGACTGTTTTTATTTAATAGGCAGAGTACAATTTGGGCAGCATCTGAGATAAAAGAAATACTAATGATTTTAGATCTAAATGTACAGCTAATTCCCTTAAAGGGAAAGGCGTTCTTTTAAATATTTGAAAAGATGAAAAGAAAGAAGCCCCAACAGCTTAACCTATATGTTTTGTTTTTTGTTTTTAAATAAGACACATAGAGTCTAATCTAAAGTATTACTAAAAGCTGCTCAGAAACCTGTTTAGGATGGTTGGAAACATCCACCTGAACATTTGGAACATTGGATGACAATACAATTTTTCTACCCTGCTTTTTTAATACTATTAATACATTTCCCCTCCACTGATCAGCTGAAAGGGGCTCAGATGGAAGGTGGGAAGAACCAGGCTGTAGCAAGTGGATGCTGACAGGTTCTGAAATATGACCATTACCAGCTATTTGAGATTCAGTGGCTCTAATATGATAAAGAACTATTAAATTATGCAGATAGAAATCACTGAAAGAGGAATGATGAAAAATAAAATTATATGACAAATACATCAAAAACTCATTCCTCGTTTTCCTGTTCTCCTCCAGTGAGGAAGTAAGAAATCTGAATTCCATGTTTACAAATAGAAATACTGTGAAGAAGCTAGCATAAATCCAAACTACTTAATTTTATTTGTCAAGTACGACTGAAACACAAACAACTGACCATGTGAAAAGGTAGACCTTGGAAATCCAGTTAAGCATCTGGAAGACACACAATCATCCAATAGTCAGTCACAAGTGAAACAAAGTTTTGGGTTATACTGTAGTTTCCAGCACTGTTTTCTTCTGTCAGTATGTCTTGTTGCCACTTGTGAAGATACATGATATCTTGTACTTGTACTCTGACTATATTTCATGTAAAGCTGTTCATTTAACTGATGGTCATGAAAGAATAGCACCTTTTTCTTAAATGCTACACAATGTAGGAATTACTGTACCAATATTCCTTTATGTTTTATCTTCGCCATTAAGGACTGTTTGCCTCAAAGGTGTGGTTTAGAAATTAGTGCTTATTTAAATTAAAAATTAGCAAGGGCTAAGTTGGTCCCGGTAGGAATATCTGAGTAGTCATTGCTGAAAACTTGAGAAGAAACAACATTTTGGCATGTGGAGTGTCCTTTTACTTCAAGAGAAAAGAGATTTATATTGACTTTTTCCCCTGCATAATTTACTACTTCCCATGCTGTAGCTCTGCTTTGCTGGTTAATGTATTGGAAGGAATGTAATGAAAGCGCTTTCTCTTGCTCTTACCTGTTGTCGTCTTCTACACCAGCAGGAATATATTGTAAGAGATATATTAAGAGATAGCCAGAAACTTAAAGTTAAGCTGAAATTAATGTTATTAATAGGATATGCAAGTTCAAAAGAAGTTAGCATCATTTTTTATAGAACATGACTTTTCCTAAGGGTTGGAAACTGTGGGCATTAATGTGTGAGTGCTGGCAGATGAAAATACCTTTAATAAGAAGCTCCTCTGAGTCTGTTCAGTCTATTTAAATTAGATTTTTTTTTTTTTTCTCTCCCCAAACATGGAAAAAAGGGCTTTTTTTATGAGACAAGTTTTAGCTCTGGTCAAAAGTATGTGTTTGCTTCAGTTGCAGCACTTGTACTTTGTTGTAAATCTACAAGTCTTCTTTATACAAGTAATACTCAAAGTAAGATTATGTCAGTGTTTCTCTTGTAGTGAGAATAATCTTGTTTACTAAAGAGAGTTTCTGGCTGGTGGTATGACTGTGTAAGTAACATCTCACTTTAGGTATAGCATTTGTACATTTACTCATCTAATTTAAAAAATAGCATGAAGAATTTAATGTAAAACTCTAAACCATATTTGCAAAATATAATCTAAGAGAAAACAATGTAGAAAGACAAATGAAGACAGACACTATCAGAGGCTGTATAAACATGCTTTGGTTTTTTTTATGGGCAAAGGATGTATTCTTTCTGACCCTGGAGGCTTCTTCTTCAGAGATGGAGAATGTAAATCCCCTGAAGTTTCTTTAATTATCCTAACCACTTAAGTCTTCTTTAAAAAGCAATAAAAACAAGCAGATGTTTCTATATTATGCAAGTGTCATGAGAATAAAATCTAAGTATCTTTTCAGTAAAAGTTCAGGGAAGTTTTTAGTGGTCTAGCATTATAAGAACAAATCATGGCATTTCTATTAGCCTTTTTTGAGACACAGATTTTTTTGTCAATAAAGAAAAATATTTTCTTAAAAAGTATCAGATATTAACAAAGTGCAGCATATATGGAAAATACATACTGGGCAGTATGTGGAGAATAAGTGCCAGTGTTTCCATGTAAAATAGATTTTATTGAAGTCACTGGAAGAAACTGTTCTTCAGAATTTGTCTCAAATATGGGTCTGATGTTTACTGGACAATGTCTCTCAAAGAAATTATAGATATGAAACTGTTAACTATTAGAATTACGGGCATTTAAACCCAAATACTGTTTTCTGGTATTATAAAAGTAAAAAGATGGGCAAGTATGTTTTACCCAAGCAGAAGTATTGGAACCATGGAACCTCACAGTAATTTCATATATTGTCTGTGTAGAAGGACAAGGAGCGAGCAAATCAGAGAGACCTGGTGATGTGCAGGCCTGCGCTCCTGCAAGCAGCTGGTACTATTTGGCCTTCCAGCTTGGGTACTGTCACTTTCAGGGAAATAGATTTGCCGATAGTTATTAGCCCATGTTATCTGCACAGATGGTTTGCATACCTCTGAGCAAGAAAAAACAAAAAGGGGGGTATGGGAAAAGAGAGAGGGTAAAGCAGGCTGTGTAATTAAGCGAAGAAGTGCGCATTTTGTTAGGGCTAAAAAGTATAACTTAAAGAAAGGATTTTGCCTGAATAAAATTATTGGAGTGCAATATATTCTAACTTGAAAATCAGCATTTTTGCTTCTTTACATGCTGTACAATCAGTCACTTGGTAATGGATACCCTCTTGGTAACAATTCGACATTTGTTGTTACTAAGTTTTTATCAGGCTGTAGACAATGAATATCTGAGTCCGCGTGACTCTTTGTGGGGAAGATAGTTCTTCTGAAATATTAATTCTTCCCCACAATACAAACTCCAAGGAGGTTTGAAAATCTAGTCAATCTCCTTATGCACAAAGCAAATCTGCTATTACTGGTTAAGGAAATGGAATTGTGGTAAACATCTGCTCCTTGTAATAGAGAGTGTTAGAGGCAGCTGGCTTGGAAAGGGACTAACTGATATTTTCAGTATTAACTTCTTGTGGGACAAGGTCAACAAGTAATTGAAGATTGTTGGTGATGCAAACTGTCTGCTAATGCAGAGGAATTTGGGGAAAATGGCTGCTCTTAACATCTTTGCTAGTGAGAGGAAAGAGTATTTTTATTAGTTTTATTATTTTTATAGGCATTTCAGTGATGGCTGGTACTGAGTAGCTCGGAAGCGTAGTTCTATTTTAATACTCCTGCAAGGCAGGGGAAGTCGTGCTATTCCTATTTCATAATGGCCAGCTAAGATCCATGGGGAGGATATCCAGACTTTTCTGTAAGTGCTCATTTGTTCAAAGCTAATTAAGGAATTATTTTATGCAGAAAATTAAATCCTCTTTTTCCTTTACCACTGTTGAAAGATACTACGAGCAGCAACAGGAAAAACTACCCTTAATGTAAGTTTCCAGTGCAACCATCATCCTCCTCAGGTTGCCAAAGGATGTACTTGCAGTTGTGGACAGTCTAGCTCTTAAGTTTCAGCATTTTCTCCTTTTTGTACTGGTCTGAGGAAAGAGGCTATCTTGGGAATAGCTCTTTACTTTGAAAGCTGGGCACTGTTATTTAAGGCAGAGATGTTTTGATATCAAGTAACTTAGTGTTACGCAGCATTGCGCACTCTAGGTACGCAAAGGTTGTGACTTCTTGCAGCAGTCAGAAAGCAAGCCAAAGTCAGGAAGTAAAGGTGTCAGGAGAAACAGGCAAAAAATACTGAGAACACATGAACATCATGAACACAAATAGACAGTTCTGCTTATGAAAATGGGAAAATAACAATGGCAAATCTTCCATTGACTGTAGGTGAAGCTGAAGAGCTCAATTACTGGAAGTCTGATATCCGTGGTCCCATTTCTGAGAGCACGGGGGAACTGGAGAACCTTGTGGTAGATGAAGCCAAAAGAGTGGCCAGACATCTGTTCCTCCACAACATGATAGGTATTTGTCAGGAAAGTACATGAACAGGAAGAGTTATCAGAGCAAATGTCTGAAGGGAAAGACCCTTCCATAACAACAGTCACTGAGAAGAAACCTTATGAGATTGTACTCGGTTCTCTGGTTATGATTAACCTACTCTTATGTAAATTATTTGAGATGAGAAATGTCTCATCAGTATTTCCTTGCATATATTTTTTAACTCCTGCACTGGCATAGGCACAGCTGCAGAGACACACTAATGGTCAGAAGCACTCCTTCACTGAACCTTTTACCAGGCCACTAATCTGAAAATAGGATGAAGTGTAACTAGTGTAGGAGTTTTCTTGGTGGCAGTTTCTACTTCTTTTCAGCAGTGTTTGGGTAAGCACTGGCAAGCTTGCTTTTTGGTACCATACAAAAAACTTGCTATCTGGAAGCATAAAGTTCTTAAAAAGGAAAAATATTTTTCTGGTAAATTACCTTAAAATGCAAATATGACCTTGGAGTTAAATCTCCAGCTCTCTTGTGCACCTGCTGACACCTTTCAGACAAAGACCGTTGAGTAAACATCAGTACAGGGCAGAAAAGCAACCTTGACAGAACTTTTGATGCAAGATCACACTGAGAAAATCTGAGTCAACAGTATGGACAGATGGATTCCATGTGTGCATTTTAGTCAGATGGAAAGAGAACCAGATTCATTACAAAGTTCCCAGCCAAATTGTGGCACTGCTCATGGAGAAAGCCACGCCCCCTCAGCAGTCTTACCGAATCCCTCTTCCCCAGTGATGCAGTGAAACACTGTGTGGGGCTTCTTTAGGAAACTTTTCTGGCTAAGGTTTGGAGAGGATGATAGGACTAACGCAATGAGCTTTAGTTCTCCTGCCAGGGAAATTGCCTCCCGCTTTCTAATTGGCTTCAATTTCTCTCATAATTATTCCTTTTTCCGACATGGCACTTAGAAAACAACTCAGATAAAACAAAGCATTGGATTAATATATCCCAGATTTCATTTTCCAGGGAAGAAATTTAATTCTCTGGTGCTGCCTGAAGCCAAGATTTGTTTACAATATTCCTGGAGCATTTACTGATTTTTGTCCATCTATGCCAACTGTGATTAAGCCTCAAAGTATTAAAGGGTAGCGTTTCTCCAGGAGTGAATATTAGTTGGAAAAAAACTGTTAAGAATCTTCATTTTCTGTTAGTTCCACTGTGGGTGTAGAAAATCTTTGGTTTCACTGATGAATAGCTGTTCCAAGGTAATACCAGTCTTCTCTTCAGAGCTGGCTGCTTCTAGAATTTCTTCCTTTAATAATGCTCTGGAGATAATATCCAACTCTTTTGGTAGAATGAGTCTTTTCTTCTCCAAATAGAGTCTAATTAGCCCATCCCACCTTCGTGACTCAGTGGTAATTAACTTGCAAGCCCTGCAGATTTCAGACACCTGCTGGGCAGGTGGAGCGAATGACAAACTCACCATGTTTCATTTTGGAGGTAACCTCAGGATTAATGAAATCTGTTATGCATAACAATTCCTAAAAGCATTATGTAAATTCAAAACTGAATGGCTCACAATTCTCTGGTGTTTTATCAGAGTAAATTTTTCTGCTATCTATCCTAATAGTCTCTGGTAAAAGTAATGTTAATAAATAGTGTGAGAGCAAAGTCTCTGGTCCTCTATTATTAACGGTATTCCACAAAATTGGTGAAAGTCTGTTGCCATTACCCACTTTTTTTTAGGCATTTTGCTGATGCTTGCTAACAATCCTGGATATTTCTGTTTCTATTTAGAGCAGGTAGGATTAGTAGCCACCTGTCTGGGATTATATGTAGATGAAATATCTTCTCAGAGTGCTTCTAATTTGTCATTCATGTTTTTCTGCAAAGAGGAAAAGCTCTGTTATGCTTAGTTTTCTTTTTCTATTGCAGTGTAGTTTGCAAATCTTTAAAATGTACTTACTCTCTGCTACTGCATTGGGGTATGTCTTGTGCTTTAGACACGAAAAGAGCAATAGCAAATGGGGATGGAGGATGATTTACAGAAGTGCACGTGAGCTCTTCTTCAGAACTGCCCTGTTATTCTTCAGATTTCCTCAGGTTTCATTTAAAATTGAAGCTCATCTCTGTCTCTTGGGGTACCTTAGGAAAAATCTTGAAAGCGTGAAGTAGTTCCAAGCTTGTACAATTACATCTGCAAATGTTTGAAAAGTACTTTTGAAGTAGGACCCCTGTCGAGCACAAGCCCTCTTACCAAAATGGCTGTTTACTGAGATGCCAGTGTCATACTTTGGTGGAAGTGGTGAAACAGCTTACAACACTGCACTTTTCAGAAATGCTTTCAACATTATGGTAAAAGGCTGTCTTGAGTCGGGGAGCTGCTGCTCTCTAAAATTTTTGTGTTTGTAAAAAAGGGGCCTAAACAAAATTCCTCAGAGGACTGAATGGAAATGGGTAAAGGAGAACTAATCTGAGGAAGCTCAGTACAGCCTGGTAGGCAGAGAAAATCTCATTTTATGTGATTACTGAAAGAGGAAGGTTGGTGCTTTGAATTGGGTGAGTGTACAATAGAGCTAGTTTCTGTTTCTTCATGTGGACTACTTTTGATGTGACTACTCAGTTTTTTATAAAAGCTGTACATATGACTGATTAGCATCACAGCCTGACAGCTCTTGGCAAAATCAAGTTTTCAAAATAAGTGCTTTTGTGATTACTTCAGGTGACATAGATTTGAGTTTATGATATAAAACACACTGATCCTCTCAGCTGCAAAGATACAAACTCCACTAATCCCAAAGAAAAATGTGGTCTGCTATTCATTAAATGCAGATGAGATTCCATTTTTAGTAAGCACATCAGCAGATGCCTAAATTTAGGAACACGTGCAGTTACAATCAGTGGAATATTCTGAATCTTTTCACCTCCTTTCCTGCACTGGAACTCACTGTGCTGTGTCTTTGAGAGGTCTCAGACCCTAAGCCTTACTGTGGAACCTGGTTTATTCTGTTGCCTTAGTTACAGTTTCATCTCCTTAAACTATGGTAATTAAACAAACAAAAAGAAACACCAAAAGTTATTTGTTTATCATCTAAACTTTATGTTCTAAATATAAAATAAGCTGATTTTAAAACAACCTTTACACTTGTTAACCATTCTACCAGTAATAATAAAATTCCCTGTTGGTAAAATGCAATTCTTTCATTTGGTGGAATGCAAGTTCCACAGTATGCAAGAACGAAACAGAGCAAGTTGGGAAAACATGAAATGGCGTTCAATGCCAGTTGCAGGAGGACTTTTGGCGTGGAGAGTTTTTGTTGTGCTGGAATTTGCTCAGGGCATTACACGACCAATGTGTCAGCTCCTCAACAAAGAATAGAAGTAGTAGTTATGGATTTTAATGGGCATGGAAATGGAGGTTCTAAATAATATAGCAGGCCTCAACATTGATCATTTGACCCAAACGTCTTTTAGAAAGTCTCAAAATTTGAAACTTGGTTCTCCTTAGTCTGTAATATTCTTATAGCATACTTTTTGAAAATCAGCCTTTTACCCATTTGAGAAGACAAAACTGATCTCTGTCAAAGTACTGCTGTCAATGGATACAGAAAGCCTTAACAGTGCAGTATTGGTACCTGTCAGAGAGCTTTATGTCTTCATCTGGTAAATAATACCAGAGGAAATGGAATGTACTTGGAAATAGATGTTTCCTTTGATAATCTCTTTCCAGTAAGTTAGAAGCTTTTATCCTAGTTTCAGGTTATCCAGACTTTTGTAGTAACTTTATATTAACTTTGGGTGGTGAGTGGACCCTGGCTGGACACCAGGTGCCCACCAAAGCCGCTCTGTCACTTGACTAGCAGTGGATCCATCTTGGAGCCTGCTGGCACTGGTTCTGTTGGACATGGAGGAAGCTTCTAGTATCTTCTCACAGAAGCCACCCCTGTAGCCTCCTGCTACCAAAACTTTGCCTTTCAAACCCAATACGCTTTGTCAGAATGATGCAGGGACCTGTCTAACCTGATTCATATCCACAGGACAGTTATGCCTAGAGGGGAATTTAATAGGCTAGTAGTGAGAAGATAACTACTAGAAACAACAATGGCCAGGATTAGTAGTGTTTTCAGATCAGAATAGGTGAGTTCTAGTGTATAAGGAGAAATATAGAACCCTTACCAATACCTTGTTCCTATAAAGTGTTATGTTTATGCACACACACAACAGGGTTTAGCGTTTGCTTGATGACATAATAATTTTTCTCCTACGTGTTTTCTTACCCTTAGGAAATAACCACTGTAATAGAATTTTCTGGTTAATTAGCAGTTTGCTACTTGCAGTTCTGAGAGCTTTTTAAGTTCTTAAGACGCCTTAAAAACTTCAGATTTCTCTTAGAAGACAAATTTTCCTGTTTCTTACACTGCCCTCTAGCGCTGAGCACATTTTGAGAGTCATCTTCAAAAATCTTTCTTCATTGTAAAGTAACTTTTGTGCAATGGCCCCTCCTCCAATCTACAATCCAATAAAATGAAGTTCAGGACACATACTTCAGGTAAGTAGGAGGTCTTGCAGTACTCAGTACCAGTGACCTGCAGCCTCCTTTTCAGCTTTTCAGGAGAGGATCACCTTTTTTTTTTCCCCATTCCCTGTCTGTCTGATCTGTCCAGTGTTGACACTAACTAGTGAGTGTGCTGGAATATGCGAAGACTGAATATTGAGTTGAACCCTCTCAGGATGGTTGTGTGTTTTGTATGTAGTTTGGATCAGATTTTTTTTTTTTAAGATTAGAGCTTCTCTGCTCATCGTACTCTGTACAGACAGACTCTGATAGGCTCTGTCAGTCTCTGTGAGGAATCCTAGCAACTTCAGTATGACTTACTGAACTGTAAGTAAGCAGTAGTAGCAGAATTTAACCCACTTTAATTCATTTTTTCTTAGGTGCAATTCCATTAAAGTCAGTTCTTTGGGAACAAACTAGACCGTGACAAGGGAAATTAACTTAACTTGAATACTCAAAACAGTAAAATTCACATTTCAGCACAGAACAATATTATGTTGACACCTTGTCAGCAGTATTGTGATTTTTTTGGGGGGTGAGAGAATACATAAAATAACCTTTCTGAGGGAAGCTCTGTCACTGTTACTGTAACTTTAGATTTTTGTTTTCTGAGTATATTTTTCTCCATGGCTGCTGCAGTGTTGTCACTTCTGCCAGTGCTTGTCAGTGTTTCATCACACAGTACAAACAAGGAGGTAATGTTTTCATTTCAGAGGTTCATTCACCTGATAGAGGATTTATAGCAGTGTCCTGCTTGTGATCAGCCTTCCAAGACAAGAATTGTCAGACTGTAATTAATTACAATAGGCTTTGAAGGTGGGATCTTCCTCTGAGACTAAATATAGGTAAAGTTTTCACACTTCTGAAAACTATATCAAGGCCCTATGACCCAATGCAAGTTCTTGTTTTTTTACCTGTTGTATAGAATAGCCTCTGGCAAGAGGGTATAGAGGGTATAGATTGGCTAACAGATGAAGAGCACATGTAGAGAAAAAGGATGAAAGGATCCTTCCTTCTACAGAAAGTTGAAATGCTGTTGCCTGCAGGAAATCAAATACAGATTTTTTGAGTGCTGGGAGACAAGAGTCTGAGGCCATTAGGCTTATGAAAATGTTGGTTACTTAAAATGCTGGAACAATTCCCAAAATACCAGCAGAGACAATCTAACAGGTAAAGTTGCTATAAGCTGCTTCATGATTGTCTCAAGAACCTGAAGGCTGCTGAGGTTGTGTGAGAAAGTCAGTTCCTTAAGTTTCTTTAAACTGTGGTACTCCTTCATAAAAGCATTTTCTAGATTATCTTGATTTCCCAAAATCTGCTGAACATCAAAAGGGAGCTGTGGTTTATTTTGCCTTTAATGAGAGTCTACTTGGATTAGCATCATGAATCCACCTTGTAAGGTAAGGCATGGTTACTGAATTATCTCTTTAATCATTGCCTGCTCCTTCCTTTCTGGGCCGGTAAATCAAAGTGTCAAGCACTGAAGAACTTGGAAGAGCATGTGATCAAAGCTTTTCTGCCTACATCCTGCCTTCATTTCTAACTCATTTTTCTTTTGTGAGCAACATGCTACACCTGAGCATGTGTAGTTTTGCTCAATTATTGATGTCTTCTGCGTGTCTTTAGCTAACATAGGGGTATTTTTGCAGATTTTGTAAAACACTTCTGATACTGTGGAAGGCATTTTCACAAAGGAAACGCTTTGGTATGAAGCACTGCTGCTTTTCTAAGTAGGCCTGCAGTCAAAGGGAGAGTAGGACCAAAACCAATCTTACGATAAACAGCATGTCTACCGCTGTCTCTACGACTTTCTGCCACCCTTTTCTGGCTCAATCCTTTCTCTTAACTGTAAACCTGCTCATGGTAACCTTTCTTAGGAAGAAAAGTTGAAATCTGAATGCAGCTGAAAAAAATTAGTATTTCTTAATGAGCTTGAAAGGTTTTTATGGAGGTAGAGCTAGTGATGTCAGCGTGCTTTTCTGTTGAAGCTGGCTATTTTGTTATCCCATTATTGCCAGTAGTATTGGTCTGAAGAGAGTTTTCTTTTTGAGGTACACAATACACGTGTGAGTTTTTTACGAAAAAACCCTGGTATAAATATGTCACCAGAATTTTCCAGTTGTCATGAGGAATGGGCCTTTCTTCTGCCATTTTCTGTTGCATATTTTGATCCATGTTCTTTCCTTCCTTTGATAATTTAGGAATGCTGTTTTAAATTAAGTGGTTGTCCTGTACTACCCTGGAAATAATTTTGGTTTTGTGGTGGACAGAATGATTTCTGTGCCATTACTAGCTCTTATCAAATGATACTATAAACATGCTTGGTGGCAATCAAGAAAATCCTTCCCTGAATTCCTGTCTGATCAGGTTTTTTATCATGTTCTTTGAGTACCAGTTGTATGAGTTGCCTTATGAGAACTGGCAAAGACAAATGTAAGCATTTGATTATAAATAGGTAACGAAGGAAGGGAGGGGAAGGAAAGGGATACACTGGTATACTACAGCAGTTGAGATCAGTAAAGGTAAACTTCTGAGAGGATAGTGACTGTCTTGTCTTTTCTTGTTGCTTTGAACATGTTGCTTGTCTGCAGTCCCTTACTAGTAGTAAGGGATAGACATTTTGTTGACTGTTTGCTGCTTGGTTGTACAACCTCTGAAGAAGCAAGTATTTAATTTATTACCAATTAACTCAAACATTTGATTACTAACTTGGGTATTAGGAAACAAAGACAACATGGGGCACCTCCTACTCTCCAGACCTTCTCTCATTTCATTGTTTCCTCTGTTTTTCTCTTTGCTGCTCTCTTGTTCCCTCTTCCTCATAATTTGCTGCCCTTTCTTAATTATTTTTTCACAAAAGTGCCACCAGTTTCACTGATGGGCTCAGCTTTGGCCAGCAGTGAGTCTGTTGGGGAAGTGCCAATGTGTGGCGCAGGGCAGCACCTGATCTTTTCTTCCACAGAAGCCACTCCTGCAGTCCCTCTGCTACCCAAATCTCGTTATTTGTACTCAATACACTAGAAAAAACTATTGAAACCTCTGTGTGTTTCATTACAAGGACGTTGTTAATGCAAGTTCATTCAAGTTTTAATTACTAATACAAATATCTTCTATTATTAGAAGAGAATTCTTTTCATGTCATGCACAACTTGAATTTCAGAGGTGTCTTCTTGACTTACTCTATATAATGAGCCATAAAAGAGGAGAGTGAATTTCTGTCTTGGAGGCTGGTCAGTGAGATCAGATGAAGCAATAGATTTTATATTAAGTTTAATTGCATAACTGATAAATGTGATCCAGAAAGCATGAGCTAAAGACGCACAGATGCTTTTGGAAAACAAATTGTGAGATTTTTTTGACTCAGGTAAGCAGGCTGTGACCAACTCCATGCTGCTGCCAGAACAGCCAGGCTTCTGGAAGGAGACCTCCTCATCCCAGGTGTACAGCTGGGTGATATCTGTGTGATTTATCTCCAGTACCGATTAATTTAATGGCAAAGTGTCATTCTGCTAATAGTTAATACCAGGCTCATGTCTGTGTATAGTGCGGCTCTGTGCATGGTGTGAGAAGTCAGTGCAGAGAAGACCGCAAGTTAACATTTGCAGCAATGTGCTGGGGATGGTAATCTTTCTTCCCGCAGGAGAAATGGAACTGATCTTTCCTTTTTAGTAATAACTGAGCGCATAAATGTGCCTACCTTTGTATCGCTTCAGGCAGTACTACTCTAGTGGTTCACCTTTGAGCCTTAGCTTCCCGTGATCATTCTGTGATTGTCGAAGTAGGTGGTAAGAACTGGCTGTGAGACTTCAGGCCAAGACCTGTTTACAGAGACTAAGGCATCAAATACACTTGTTGACTAGTTGAAAGGCAGTTGATGGTCTTACAGTAATTGTTACTATTTCTTGCGAGAGACTGTCTGAATAAAGTCACTTCCTCCACGGGTTTTCTGGCAAATAAAGGGAAGAATGACTTCGTCATCAGAGATGCGTGCTTAATTCCATTGACTGGAATTGTAATGGAACTTCTTGCTAATGCTTTTTTCCTGTAGAATTATGTACTGAAATGACATGTTTGTTTAGTATACAAAATTGGCTGCAATTGGTAAGTGGTAAACTAAATTTACAGATATCCATTGCTGGAAAATCCTAGTCTTGCAGATACAACCTGAATTACTGCGTGCTTTTTAAATCTGAAAACAGCAAGAGATTCATAAATCACTTTAGGATGTACTCTCACCCACAAAACTGTTAAATAAAAAAGATGCCTATATGAGTGTGACTCTGTGAAGGTGATTGTTTCGGGGACGGCTCTTCATCCATGGAAAATGATCCTTGGAACTGCCTGTAGTTACAAATTCATATGCATACGCTATTCTTACTGTGATTCTTATTTTTATTCAAATGTCTTTATGCACTGGTGTGCTGTTTAGATGTGGGTGGAGACTACAGTATTCTGCTATAAGCGTACTAATAAATACGAATGTTAAAACCTTCTGGGAAAGCATGCTTGATTTGGAGAAATCCAGATTAATGTAACACACAACAGGTTGAACAAATACTTGCATAGTTTTCTTGATTAGCATGAATGTACATGTTCTTGACAAGTGCCGAGCAACATTAATTCCTACTGGCCAGGATCAGGAATGTACCTCCTCAAAATACCTTTTATGATGTGAAGACAGTTTGTGAGATTCATTGTGTAAATTCAAGTTGGTCTTGTGGAGATCACACATTTGTCAAATAATAGAGATACCTGTGACTTTCCCTGTTGCTGTGATTTTTGGACTGGTATTTAAAAACTATTCTGTCTTTCTCAAGTTAGCACCTTCTAAAATTATCTGAATTTATCAAACTTTCTTAATTTCTATTGCAGAGTTGTATGTGAACTCACACGCTCCACTCTATCATGTTTATCTGTGTGGTAGCAGGGCTTGTCACAGTCGTTTCCTTGTTTGACTGAGGATTTAACATGTCTGTCATCTTTGAAGAACTGGAGCTGATTCCCAGATTCAGGCTGGGAGCAGTTCTTTGACATGTAAAGAAACATCACGTATTTACAGAGGTTGTAATGTAATGCAAGGAAGCAATTGTCATTAGTTTCCTGTCAGTATTGTCAGAGGAAAAAGGAAAACATCTTGAACAAATCAAACAACTTAATCTTCTCGATTTATGTTTATGCATTTGGGGTTTTTTTTAGTAAGAGATCAAAGAATGTGCTTCCTGGTATTCTTTGGTAGTCAGGATTCTGGTGGTATATACTGCTAGTACATAAGCTGTGTTCTTTAGGTGTTTGCATGCAGCTAGCTTAAGCCAGCTGTCAGGTCTGTGTGGGTGCTGAGGTCTTTGGACACAGCTGATGTTTCTGCATGTTGGACACATTTGAAGACTTTAGAAAGATTTGCTTTTATTTTCAGAAGTCTCTGTGTGACAGAACAGTTATGGTTTGTAAGTACAGCTCTTCAGAAATGACAGTTTTTATTTAGTTGGTTAGTTGTTAATGGCTATAGAGACTATTCATAATTAGAACTTCCAAAAAATGAAGACATTTTTTCTTTGTGAGTTTCTAGTTCATAAGGACAAATCTGGGTCAAGTAAGGCATTTGATTTTTCTTTATTAGTGTACTCTTTATCATAAAGCATTCACGAAGATGAGGGGTTCTCTGGGCTAGATTGTATAGTCAGTGGCATAAAGACTGAAGGGCTGGCTGGAGGGGTGAGATGGTCCTGTTACAGAGAGCTTTAGAAGTCACCCTGAACAGACTTTCTGAGAACAAATGCTGTGATTTCATTGTAGTGGAGCTCTTCTTAAAATAAGTTCTAGCTGTATCGTTTCCCATCTTCTCTGTTTGTTGTAGCAGGCAGAGATGTGTCCTTGTGGAACAAAAGCTTTCTATAATGACCCAAATATTACGAAGTGATAATCTCAGCAGCATCATTGCACACACCTAAATACAGACTAAAAATTCAAATAGGCTGGATAGGTAAACTGGACCATAAGATTTTGTGTGACTGAAACTCGTTTACTATTGAAACATGGCTACCAAGTGCAGTGATTTTTTTCTCTCTGTTGAATCTGTGGTTTCAAATAACTTATTTTTTATGCAGACTGCAGCAGGCATTTTGTAAGTTCTGTACAGACTCTCTTCTCTATCTTTGTTTTTACCTTTCAAAACTTTCATCTTTTTCTGGCAAGGTAATTCAGGCTGAAATTAAATACTTAATCTTTGTATATAAAACCAAAATAACATTCTTGTTGTTTGATAAGAATCCTTTTGAAATTCAACTCATTTAGATTTATCAGTCCCAGCCTTTAGTGCGATTGTCATGAGAAAGAATTGCTTTTAACTAACTGTATTTTGAGCATTAACTTTTGAGCCTTAGGTGCTTATAGTTACACTGCCACAAAAGGTATGTGAGGGCATGTTATGTGAAGCCTTACAGGCTACTGTAAGCTGGCAGCATGTGTGGTGTTCTCCCTAAAGTTTTGCTTTTTAAAGTAATCTACCCTAGAGCCTGTTGGAATGAAAGTCTAAAATTGTTTCTTTTTTCTTTATCTTTTGTAGAAGCTCCACCAAAACTGGAAGAAAATCCTGCTGAAGCGTTCACTGACTCATCTCTCTTTGCTCACTGGGGCCAGGATCTCAGTCCTGAAAACAGACGCATCGCACTTAAACAATTCCAGTATTACGGCTACAACGCTTACCTGAGTGATCGCCTGCCACTGGACAGGCCCTTGCCTGACCTTAGGCCTAACGGGTGAGTGCTGTAGTTCAGCCTGGCATTGTAGGTCCTGAATTGTAGAGTCTGTTAGCTCTTTTTCACCTGGATGTGCTACGTTGTGTGATCATGTAGAAAGCAGGTTACATACAATGGCCAGAATGAGTAATTTCTATCAAATATATGAAGGTTGGAAGTTTCAAATGTCTCCTGAAACACTGGAGTGCCCAAATTGTCGTGTTAAAGTCTCACTAAGTATCCATGAAAAGTTCATCGAGATCCTTTGAAATCTTAATCTCACCTACAATTTACATTAGCTAGTGTTTTATGGCTGAAAGAATAACCTTTTTATGTTAAATTTCAGTTTTATCACAAGATCTGACTAAGACAGAAAGAAGATAAGAACTGTTCTTTTTGAAAGTCCAGAACTGTCTGATAAAGACCAGTAAGCAGTTGAAACTGTTGTGTGTTTCACCATTAGAGCTCAATTTAGTCAAGCAGCACGTACCAGCTGAAAGCCCACGGAGCACCTTCACTGGGCTGTTCTCTGCTAGAAGCATGCATGTCAGGCAGGGTAAATAGCTCCATTTATTCCACAGTGGCTTGGTGTGATGGAGGGGACCAAGGCAGTGGACAACCTTTCCTTCAGTTCATTTGAGGCCTGTTCTGGTAGGACCATTCACAGAGACAGTTGATGCTCAAGTTTTTTTCAGCCTTGGTGATACATTTGATCCTTGGAAGAAAGAGCTGCTCTGGGGATAGGAAAACGGGTGGAGGGAAAGCTACTTTTTTGCAGCTCATTAAAAAAAAAAAAAAATCATTAAAATAAAAATCATGGGCATTAAACATGTGATCTTATTCACTTACCAAATGTTTTTATAACTAAAGCATAAGCACTGCATTTTGCTGAATATTAAGTTGTCTGATATTAATGAAAAGATATGAACGCCATCCCAGGCAGCACTTTAGCAATTTTAAATATAGCTATGCAATGTATTATTAAATATTACACTTTAGACATATTTACATAGTGGATTTGCTGAAATAAAAATTTTAAGGAAATCAAAGTGTATGCAATTATATTTGTATTTTGGTTAAATGAGTTTAGCACTATCTGTAGGGACAATTTTTTTTTTTTAATTGTAAACTAATTTAGAGTAAAAATAAATCTTCACTAACAAGACATCTATGGCAGAAATGTTTCTCTTAGATCTCTTTTGAAATTACTCTTCTAAGTTATTTCATTCTAAAGTTTTTATAACTATGGGTTTTAAAAATTGAAAAGACAGAGGAAATTAATGTTACTGTAGCTTAAAGAAATAAATTAAGGTTGGGATTTTAAAAGTAACTCCAGTTAGAAATGAATCATGGTCCTAATATCTGTGAAATTTTTGATCCTTAGTTAACTATCTGCCAGAAACATGTTAGACATTACAATATGTTTATGGACGGATGCATACAAAATAATGGCTTAGTAATGGTAGTGCAGGAAGACTCCTCCCCCCCCCCCCCCCTTATTATTATTCAGGAGCACACAGGTAATCTGACACTGAAATGTAGTAAATTCTGATACTGAAGGAAATGAAGTGTGTTGTCAGGAGGTACGGAAACTGCTGTCTCTAAGGCACCCTGTGGAGTACAGCACTACAGAGTATTCTGAAAGTCACGTTGCTGAAAAAGAATTCCCACTCCTGATATGCAAATTCTTATTTGTGTGAGAGCACATGCATGGCCGTTGGGGAAAAAGCCTACTCTATGAGGGTGTATTTTGCACTATAATAATAAATTTTTATGATTTATAGCACCTGTTTTTAAAGCCAATTACATTAGTCACTTCCAGGGTCTATATAAATGTATTTAAATTATCCACGGGCACATACTAGGCTCAAGCAGTATAGCATGAAAGCCAAGGACAGCTTGGTCTGAAGAGAGCACACACACAGCAAGTGGCATAGAGACTGAGTTAATCAGCGTTGCTGGATTTTAGCCAGTTACGTTATTCCTGTTCTGACTAGAAATACACAAAAGCACAGGTATGACAGAGGTGCCACAGCAGCTCTGGACGGAGTTAGCCTAGGGCTAATCAAGCTCATTAGCCTGGATTTAGCAATGGTTCTGCAAGAGTCAACGTGACATTGGAAGCCCAGCAAAGGCTTGTGGGCAGGTAGCCAAAGGAATGGAATTCATATAGATAGGTCTGGGCTCAGTTGTGATCTATCATCTGTATTTGTAACGTATCATAAGAAGTATAGGAGGTTGGGAAGACAACAGGAAAACATGTATAACGGGAGTCTAATGTAATTCATATGTGATTCACCCCAGTTGAGACTGGAAGAATTAATCTGCCAAGAATGTTTGGTGTTAGTAGCCCCTTTTATATCACGCTGCCATGACACAGCCCTTCTTTCTACCTGTGGTGCTCTGAGAATTTACATCAAAATAACTTAGCAGAGGAGCTCAGCATTCCTTTGCAAGGATCAGCAGTGAGAAAGGCCACTCCACATATGTAATAACTCTGTGTTACAATGTAGAGGATTTTCTAGGGTTGATATTGTCAACATTTAATGCCGTGAGAGAACCAGCAGACAATTGGAGATTGCTGGACCACAAGACATGTGGAGGAGAGGGCAAATATTCAACCTTGCCCAGTCCTGCCATATGGGTGGCATACAAAGGTGGGAGACCACACTTAGTGGTTAGGGCAATGCACTCTGCCCAAGCTCCTGAATTCTGGCTTCTCTGGAAAAAATGACTGTCGATCAGATAGAAGCATCCAGCAGATTGCTATTGGGTCAGGCTGTGGCAGTTGTCACACCTTGCAGTGGAACTTTCTCATGTTTTAGGTACTGCAGAGTGGTTTTTAACCCTCTGTACAGCCACGAGCCTTGTGTCCTGTGATAAAATGTTCAGAATTTATTACTTTTCACTGTAAATATTTGTGCTAGCACAGTGGAGTCCCCAGCACAGTCCAAAATAATCTGTTATAATACAGATTGTAATAGATAGCTCGCTGGATATCCCAGCCTTCTGAAGGAAGTGTCACATCCTGAAGCAGGCTCTGGTTTTGCAGTACTTAATACAAGCGGTATTGTGCAGTATTGCTTATACTGTCTCTCCCAAGGCCTCTGTTTACTTTCTGCTCCTGAAATTGGGTGCTCTGCTGCTTACCACCCTTATGTGCATCTGTTAGCCCATAATATATCTACATTGCAGACCAACAACTACTGGCTCTAATGAGCTTGGAAGCATTGAGGAAGGTGATATTGCCCTTACTGTGTGCAGGAACAGGATAATACTTCTGTGTTAGTTATAATTTTGTTGTGCTCATTACTCTAAGTATAGCGGGCAGTACCCAAAAAGCTTGAGTGAAATGTTGAACAAGATCACACAGAAATACCTGATTAAAACTTGGGGTTTTTAGGGATCCTAAACCTGTGTACCAGATCTCCTTTTGAGTGGATGCACTTAGGATTCTGCTTTGTTAGCTTGTAAATTTTTGTGCCTGATCTAGTATGCCCGGGCACATGTGGGAAAGAAAGGTAACAGTATTCTTTGCTTATGTGATGAGAGAGTGAGGGGTGGTGGGAAAAGAGGTGTGCAGCAGGACCCCAGCAGAGAAACTCTTTTGTAGAGTTTTGCTCCTGCATAGCCTGTATGGTAAGAAAGAGCTGACCAGTAGGTATAAAGGAACTTTTTCAGTCAGTGTAATGCAGTCAGCCAAACTTCTTTTGCATTGGTAAAAACAGTGTTTTATGAAAAAGTAAAGGCAGGAAGGGTGGAGGGGGAAAAGAAGCATTTAAAGCTCAAATGTTTTTTCTTCTTTGGAGATTGCTAAATAGTATGGTACAGTATTTGGCTTGCGGCAGGTTTGCCCTTTTCCTAGCTGAGTCAGTGCTGTTTGGCGTCTGGACAAGTGCAAAGGAGATGTCATTTTTCCTGTGCAGAGAAAGGCTTTGGCCATTTTATAAGTACTTCTTGTTTCAAACAGTTCACCAGTCCCAAATTGTATTATTTTGAGGCTCAATTTGGCAAGAGACAAAGGCAGAAGCCTTGAAGAGCAGCAGAATTTAGGTTTGTGATACAGTGGGCATAAAGAGAGCAGGCAGGAAATCCACTAAATGCAAATATGACAAGGGAGAAAAGTGAAGCATTGGCTGGTTGAGAGGGATGTGTTTTAGGACAAAAGCTACTTATGTGTGTACATCTGGCCAAAACATCCATCAATGTTATGGTTGTGTATGCAGTCCTGGATGTAGTGTGCAAGACATCAGACTTGTATAAACCTGTGCATTTTCCTTTCTTAAAACTGATTTAAGAAAAACACGTGATCTCAGATTGTGAGGTTTAGGCTTAGCATTTGCATGTTAGCTCTACTTCGCCCCAAAAGCCAATTCCTACAGTCTTGCATTCCTGAAGTGTTTGCTTCCACAAGTGTCTGTGAAACAATTCTGTTTTGCTGGGCTTATGTTAGTAATGGATATCCTCCCATGTTCATTTCTGACTGAGTTCTTTTGTTTCTACTGGTAAAAGACAGCATAAATATTGCATGTTGCATCTGATGTTTCAAAGAAATCCTTTGAAAAAAGCACAAAAGCCTGCTACTTTACCTGTTGTATTGTTTTGCACAGAAGTCCTACAATTACCAAAGTGTTCAGCATTCTTGTTAACTACCTAGTGTTTAATTCTGTAATATTTCCTGCTCTCTTCTACTCAGCTCTCTGCCTTTGATTCTACATTTTGTCTCACTTTTTTCTGCCTTCAAACTGACTCATAGCAGTGATGTATACTGCTTGAGTAGCCACCCTCTGTGACGCTGATCCGTGCTTCAGTTTGTCCTGTCTGAATGTATCTCCTCAAATGGCTGCTCTAGAAGTATTTAGTATCACTAGCAGATATCAAATCAGCTGCAGTCTCCAAGCTGCTATAATGACCTGAGGTAATAATGATGTACACTTCTTGGTTTTGATCTTTCCCATTGTCTCCTTTAACTGAAAGAATATGTGATGCAGTAATCTGCACTTTCTCACTCTCATTTTCTCTCTCGCATTTTCATCTTAATGTGTCATAACATAGAATGTTCTTTCTCTTGGCATACATTTACATTAAAACATACCCAGAAGAATCCCTGGCATATAGTACTCTGAGAGGCTAACAGGTTTTGGCCAAATAGCTATACAGAATTCTTCATCCAAAAATGAGTTTTACTGAGATAATCAACTCTCCAGTTACTGTTCTTACCACTTTATTCAAAGAAAGATCTTTGTTTTAAGTACCAAGAAAAAAATAGACGTTATTGTATAATTTTATCAATGTGAATATCTTTTATTAAAAGGAGTGGGGAATCAATCTGTTACAATTAAATCTATGCTGTAAGATGCTTAGGAGACCAAGAACTAATCACTCATCTTACAATCTTGGAACTTATCTGCGTATTTATCAAGTTCCCTGCCTATTATCTAATCTTTCCTTATTACAGATTGATTGTTTTTAGGGATTGGTGCCAGGAGAAAAGAAAAGTTAGCCATCATTGCTTATAGTTATGTGGTTATTCTGTATTCAAATTCCTCACATGATTGTATACCTGCCTTTGCTCCCTTGTAATAGAAGATGATAACCACAATCAAAGATTTCTAGATTTGTAGCAGAAGGTACTGTCTTACTGGCTGTGGTTCTGTAATAATAGATTGTAGTCCCCATAGCTCAGGAAAAAAGCCCTTTTTATACGTTGTTCAATGCTAATGTTAGCATAGTGTGAGTTAACACTTAAAATACTGACAATAGCAAAAGAAAAATGAAGTGATCGCAAAATGAAATTATAAACATAAGTTATTGAGCTGGAATTCTTACAAGACTTAGTTCTTTTGCAAGAGTTTTAGTGCTGTTTATTTCATTTATAGCAGAATGGGTTGGGTTTTTTTCACCCATACATCTAGAACTTCCATTTGCAATTTTGGCCAATGACAAAATGCTACCAGATCTTGAAGAAAGTACAATTCCATTTCTGCTTGTGCTTCTTACTCCATTGGAACTAAAGCTCCCTCCCACATATGTTCTTAAAACAATAATTTAACCCCAAATGTTTTAGTAATATGCTTTATCGCATCCTGTGTTTAAAAAAAAAAACAAAAACAAAACAAAAACCCACCATGGAATAGATGACATCATTTAGTGATTAAAACAGATGATGTGTTTTGTTGCAATTGTTGGCTGCTATACACATGTAACTCTTGGTGAAAAGTTCTCAAAACCTGCAGAAACAAAATCTTTTTCATAATTTATATACATATTTGTAGAAGGCCTCAAAGATAAGTTATTATTACAGGAAATCAGACTTGCTCTGTTATTCTTACTGCGTAGTTATGCTAAACTAATTTTAATGCAACTGGCTAGATTATCACAATGCATGTATTCTAAAGGAATGTAATTTTCTTGTGGGCAAATATTTGAAAGAAGATTCATAATGTATGCTGTCCTCCATTTCCCTGAGTTGTGCTTGAAATAGAACACCAGGAGTTTCTCTAAATTTCTAGTAACCATGACAACTGTTACTTTAGTGTTATTAGCCCAATGTAATTTAGCAGAGTAGGTTGCTAGAGGTAATTTTTCAGCTACATTGGACTGATACTCATTATATTTAAAAATCACTTAGTCATAATACTGAAATATGTCCTATACTTTGTGGATTTGATTTTTAGCAAGAGCCTCACTTTGCGGAGGGGCAGGTTAGGGGTCTTGTCTAAGGCCCCCGGATGAGTCCAAGGCAGAGCTGTCACTGAACCTTGTACGTTGGTGGTTGCCACGCAACTGTTCAATTCTTAGGGCTTAATGGATCTAAGATTTTGATCCATACAATTTTCTCCCTTCAGAATGTTTTATACACATATATGCACACTCTTTCTCTGTAGCTATTTCTTGTTCATTCCTAGAATTATGAAATTTTATTCCTCATAGAACTTGGTATAAAGACAACAGACATACTTGTGAAATTGCACAGTGCTCTGCATTCTGTGCTTGATCTGAGGTGTGGGGGTTTAATTCTGATTTATTGTAATTTTTTTGTTGTTTGTAATTTTTATTGTCATCATCTGATACGAGAAACATGTAGGCAGGAAAATGCATTTTTAAAAAACTCTACACACATTGAGAAAGAAGTGAATTCATCAAGTAAAGATGATAAATGATTCTGAATGGAAAAATGAAAACATTAATTCAATTTAGGAATGTACCCTCATTGAAAATTAATCTATTTGAAAAGACTTAAAAGAAATTAGACACCACGGGAGCCTAATTCTACTCTCTTATAGTAGAATTATATATAGTTAACTTTTAGTGTATGGTGGAGTCAAATGACATTCACAGCATTAAACACTTTGCTTTTGTCTGCACAAGGTGCAGACAACGGAAAATGATCTATTTTGAATGCATGTAAATGAATGGAGCTGGATATTTTACCATGTTATTAAGTTGAGAAAGAAGCCTCTGCTTTTGGCTGAGATAGGCAGTAGATTCTGTAGCAAAAATAATTAACACGGCTATTAAGAAGACACTTTTTAAAGTAAAGGGCTGATTCTGTTTATTCCTGTCTACATTGTGAGCAGTTGCTGTTGGAAGCTGCATTTAAACAAGGGTTTGTATCTGGTTTGCAGTGTTTCGGGCCTGAGTGGAAAAGTGAGCTCACACCAGGCCTCGGCTGCACTGGCACGTTCAGGAGATTGTTTTCAGGGATTCCTTTTTTTAGGCACTAATTGCTCTGGTTCTTGTCTGTATGTGCTCTGAACAAGTATGGGGACCTTCTGATCCATGCCTACGGAAGCTCTCATCATTCTTATGGCTGGGGATAGATTTCTCTGAAACAGTATGTGTTGATATTGTGACTTCCAACAGCTCACGCCTTTCTTTCTTTTTTTACCTTTTTCTTCAGGTGCAGAAACCTTACATTTCCTGACAGACTTCCTGAGGTCAGCATTGTATTCATATTTGTTAATGAAGCTCTCTCGGTGATTCTGCGCTCCATTCATTCAGCCATTGACCGGACTCCTGCTCACCTGCTCAAAGAGATTATTCTAGTTGATGATAACAGTAATAATGGTAAGTAGTTTTGGTTCTTTTGTTTTCCTTCTTTGTTTTTTCCTTCTTCCCACCCTGGGGTTGTATTATACATGAGAACCCTTGAATTCTTTGCTTCCGTTGGCATTCCAGATGTCGTCAGTGTATTTTCTACCTTCCTCATCCCACAGTCTTGCTGGACTGTCTTCAAATATGCATAAGTGGGGCATATTTTAAAAAGTATGTACAACTGTTTCTATATGTTTAAGTTGTCTGGTAAGCAGAATTTTGAGTGTAACAATACATTAGAGACCTAAGAAGTTTTACTCTTGGTATTTAAGAGGGCTTTCAAAATTATATGCTTTCTGTGTTCTTCCTGTTTCAGTTGTATGATTGCATGTGCATACTCATGTTTTCTATTGTGTTTCTTAGACATCTCCTTTAGATTTCCAGTTCTGCTCTCCTCATTGGCAGCATTTACCTTGCTGCTCTTCTACTGTATGTACTCAGATTTTTCTCTCCATGATCTGAAGGACTGGACTTACCATATCTGATTGTTCAGTACTTGCCTAGGTGTTTGTCAGTGAGGCTGTGCTGGATGTTATTTACTAGTCATGTTTTCTGGCGACTTTAGCAATGAAATTTTAATAAGCACAGGATGCTGCACTTAAAAATTTTGCTGTGCTGAGGAGTTAGTTCTGAACTCCTAAAATATAAGAAGGATCTGAATTTATCCTGTTGGAGGCTGAACAAAGGGCTTCTCTTATTCTTGCCATCATTACAGCTGTTATGTGATTCCTGTAGATGGATCCTGTGACTCACTGTTGATTATTAATGTATCTCAGATTTGTAAGGAAAAGAAACTGGGAAACAAGTAAGTTCCCCACCACAGGCTATACGCTTCATCATGTCCTCTTCTGCTGACTATCTGTGAAGCAAAAAGTAAAATCCTGACATTTTAAAGTACACACAAAATGCAACAACTTGATGGAGGCTTCTGTCAAATCTAATTCCAGTCCCAGTGAATACTATGTTTAGAGTTACCCTAGGTTGACCAAGCCTTTCTTGAAACACCTACTCAGGGAACAGTGTGGGTAAATCAGCATGCAGGATTTATGAGTTGGTATTCTTAGTTTATGGTACAATTTATGATGTAGCAATGCAATGAAGTAAATGAAAATTCACATGAAACAGTGAACTATGAGCAAAGTAAAGAAAAAATCAACACGTGTGGACTTGCATACACGTGATTCAGAAATACCCTGTCAGCTGAGGTAGACTTTTGATTTGCTTCATTGTGTAATTTGGTCATCTGACACCCATGTTTGCCTTAATTTTTGCCCACTCCCTCATGCAATACATGTCAGTTTGATGGAAAAAAAATAAAATTGAAATACAGCTTTGTCTGGTGGACTTGGGCTCTGGAACGTGTTTGTAAAAATTCAATCCTGCATCTTTCAAACAGGTACAGTTGACATGATGGCAGGACCTCAATGAATGTGAATGGCTATTGGTGCTGCAGGGCCTGAGGCCTCTGGGCCTGGAGGAACTGGTCACAAAGCAGCCACAAAAGAGGAAAAGTAATCTGGCTGAAAAAAGTGGTTTCTAGAGTTTGAGTCTGATTTTCCATAATTTCCAGGCAGTTATTCCAGTGGGCACATTGCAGAGCAATGTCAGAAACGTCAGTATTTCTGAGAGCCTGTCATCACTGTGATGAGCTCACTAACAAATACACTTTGCACTGTGCTCTACGGGCTTATCAGAATTACTCATTTTTATTATTTCTTACCTGGAATACGTGAGAAATAACAGGAACCACTTGGTCTCTCAAAGACCTATTCAGCCACATTTTTTTTTGTAAGTACCAGTACTGGTATTGTACAGTACCATGATTTTATGGTTGGCTGTGCCTTTTATTCTGTGCTTTTCTTACCCTCCCAGTGCCTTAATCCTTAGGTTCCTGGCCTCCAACAGGAGGATAGAAATTGAGAGGTTTGTAACCTTTGGTTTGGCTGTCTTGGCTTGGTGTTACCTGTCATTCTGTACCAAATCATACCATGCAGAGTGATACGCAGTCTCCTAGGGAAATTCAACTCTCTCCAGGATTTTCTGCTGCTCTAACTCTTCCCCTGGCATCTCTTCCCTGCAGTTGTAAACTGGATTCCTACAGTCCTCTTTACCCCATAAGGTATGCTGAAGATCTGGTAATAGGCATCCGTTTGGAGAGGGTGGATTGGTAGGAAAGGGAGCAATTGTAAAGATGATTTAAGGGCTTTTCTATTATTAGTTTAAATCCTGAAATATTTATTTTACAATTTACTTTTGCTTTTACAATATTCTATTTTCAATTTTTTTGTTCTCCCTTCTAGCTTTGCTGAATTGAATCCTTTATATTTAGTGTCATTCTATGCTTTTGTTAGTAGCTCTTTAACTTGCAAGTATTGCTGCTTGTAAGATAAGTGGGTTACTGTGGGTTTCCCTGTAATGTTACCTGAGGCGGCAAAAGCTCACTTTGCACTTGCATCTTGCTGCAGACTCTGCTTCTCGCAGTGACCTGTCAGAATCCTAATTATAAGCAGTATTTTTACTCTCAGGCTTTTCCTGGGGCTGGCAACTTTTATAACTATGTAAGATTTTTTTTTTTGTGTGTGATGCCACAGCCATGGATTTCACAGACAAGAGACATCATGCTATGGGAAGTGATTACAAAGAAAAAGTGAGAACAGAAATCAGGCAGAGTGCAAATGAACATGTTTCTTATTCTGAGTCTCTTGACTCTCAGCTGGATTCACATAGCATAGTCGTTTAAAATAAAAGCAGATACGATGACTGGTGCTAGAGGAGGGCACTAGAAATTCCTGCTTCTGAGGGGAAGCGATGTACTGGTAAACTGGTAGAAATTCTTGCTGTGGGCCAAATTCTGAATTTAGTAATGAACAACTGGATTCATCCCTAATTTCAGTAGATCTGTTTCAGAAAAAACCAGTGGAAGGACTAGTTGAATTTTAAAATTCCAGAAGACTAATTTCAGAAATGATATATTCAAGTGTATCACCAAAGCCTGTACATTTGTCTTGAACAATATAAGCTACAGTATTTTATTTCATGCACTTCAGGGTATGTAAAGCAAATTATTTATGACTTTAAACTGCAGTGCAGTTTTTCAAGCTCCCAATTATGTTTCAGGAGACCTTAATTAATCTCTTTGTGAAGTTTCCCTTTTAAAATAAATGTTCCAAATTAGGAAATTGCAAAAATACCAGTGTGTGCCATTTAAAAGCAGAAAATAGATTTAACAGGTCCCAAAATCTTAATCCTTTATTTTAATAAAGCCGATTGCATAGCTTAATGTGTCTATTTCACCATACCAGCTTTTCCAGTAGAATTCTGATAAGCATAACTCTGAAATGCTTCATATATGCTGTTAGGTATATTAGTATTAAAACTGAATTTAATTGAATGTTAAAAAAAAAGTATTTCAGTCACTGCTTGTACTGTATAATGAGAACAAAAGATTTATTAAAAAAACAAACCAAATATCAATGTTACTCATTTGGATCCCAGTCATATTGGTGTGAAATAGAGCAACTGCTCAGGTTTCAGCTGTTTTACTGTAGTTTTAAGTGCTGTCTGTCAGATCAGAATCTTGCCCATTCTCCTCAGGAGCACTGTTTGCTTTTTGGAGATAATATACTCATTAGTTTATAACTTGGCAATAAAATAATTTATTCATTTTTGCCTTCAGAAGTAGCAGAGTTGTCCAAATCTCTCAGTGCATTTGAGGAGGATTTGCAGTGAATGCCTGCAAATTTTAAAAATTTTAAAATTTAAGAATAAGTTTTTGTTTTTGTTTTTTTTTTTTTACTTTAAGTGACTATGCCCATGACTGCTGGTACTTAATTAGACCTCAGAAATGTATTTAGAAGCAGCATTGCCAGAGCTGGAGCCTACTGGAACAGTGTTTTATTCACTCTGGGTTGTTGCATCCTGCCCTCTGGGGACAGGGCGGTGACGTATGCTGCTGGAGTCCTGTCTTGGCTTTTGAGTGTTTTTGGTGGCATTGAGCCCTGCTGCATTGTGAAGCACCTCTTCAAGATTTTTTAAGATTATTTAAAATCTCTCTAAAAAACCTCACTGTGAGCCATGATGTGTTGAGCTTCATGGGGAGGCAGTGTGCATTAATGTGTCTAGAATATGCCTATACAAAATTTTATACGATAGCAAATAATTATCATCCTCTATGACATTTTTTCATATTAAAGTTAATAAATGTTGCAACAGAGGCTCAGATTTCATAGGGTTTCTTCCTTTTTCTTTGAATCACTACTTATGAATGCAATATTCTAGCATGTTCAATTTAATGATTATCATTTTGTCCTGAGATTTCCATGAATACAGCTATTGAATTGCAGTTAATAATGCTGGATATCACAGGATGCTAATTTTATGACTTGCGGAGTTGAAGAGAATTACCACAGAGTGGTAGAAAGTGGGTCAGATGCAACTGTATCACCTTTGAGAGATTTGCAACATTGTCCTCAAAACACTGAATAAAGAAACATTTCAAAAAGCATCCAGAGCTTTTTATTAGAAAGCTACGTTTCTTCTTTGGTTATTTTTAAGAGATAATTGGGGATAGAAAATTGTCTGGTGGTTTGTTTTTTTTTTTTTCCTTACAAAAGCAGTGATGAGTAAACTTTAAAAGTACTGTTGAAATGCATGCTAAATTTCATATTACAGCATAATTTGAAGATGGCTTACATGTAGACCAGCCAACTATGAATGTTGATTTGAAAAACCTATTAATAACAATCTCCTAGGGAAAACTTTATGACTTGCTGTCCTTCTGTTTGGCTTCTTGTTCTTCCCTTACCTTAATGCCAGCAAAATTCAAATACAAAAACATTTAAAATCAGGGAAAAGCCAAACTTTATTCAAATCTGCCTTCACTTTTGGGATGTGGTTTATGCATTGTGAAGGTTTTGCTTTATTGGCCGAGATTAATTCCCCCCCATTAGTTAAAGGTCTTAATGCCAAAATCCTTATTATTGCACTGTCTTTACACAAGCAAGCTTTCAGTACTGTTGGCAGGGATTGACATGAAAGAGGGCTGTGTAATGCTAGTTAGGAACCAGATGCTAAAAAGCATATCTTTGCGTATAGACTGGAAAACGTGTCTCCACCGTAGAATTGAGAACAACGTTAGCTGATGTTACAAACTGAGCGTTTTACTTGTGTAGTAACATTTAGCACTGCAACTTGAATAAATGAAGATAATTCTTTGAGCATATGTTTACTGCTACATGTTCCATGCTGATACTAGGACTCCAGTGCGGTCTGTTGTCGCTTGTGTTTCAGCTACTGTGTGGATGCACCTGAAATTATATAAGAATAAAATAACCAGAAGCAAAACATAGTCTTCTGGCCATTTGTTTCAGCAGTCAGCAGAATGAGGAATGTTGTTCTTATTCTGAGATGTGAGTGGAATATGTGAACACTTTGGATCGTGTCCCAATGACGCCTGGCCATGTAACTCAAAACTCTTGTGGAAAAAATGAAGAACCACTAATGTAAATGGACTGTGAGATTTTTATAAGGACAGTAGGTCCTGAAGATTATATCCTGGAGTCACTGCAGACTATTCCTTCCTTACTTGTCAGTCCTTATGAGAATGAATTTGATTCCTGCTTTAAAGAGGTTATAGGGTAGGATATCAAAAGGAAGTAAGCAACAGAGCAGAAAAGAAAGGGACACTGCCAATGAAGAAGGCCATCTGTCCCAACTATTTATATTCCTCTTTTGCTTTGATTTATCACTCTTCACACCTTTTTCTTGTACTGTGTTCCTTCTTTTTTCATCCAGGGGTGGTCTATATTCTTGGTCTTCATTCCCTCAGTCCACTTTCCTTTTCCTCCTTCTACCCTGGCAGTCTCCACTTTTCAGATGTTCACTTCTTCAAACCCATTCCATACACTTCATCCTTCTATATATGAGCTTGTGTCCTTCAGTTGGGGTCTCCATTTTCCGTGGTTTCAAATTCCAGTGTACTCCTGCCTCTTATCTTCTCCCTATCTCCTCCACCCTCATATTTGCTGCTCTTTCTCTCAAACTGCACGTCTCCATTTTTTACCATCTCATCATTCAGCTCCCCCTTGTCTTTAGCCACAGTAATTAAACTCCTGCCTGACCTCTCCATCCCCGCCGACTCTCACAGCAGTATTCTGCTCCTTCCTTTTGGCCTTTTTTTGTAATTCTCCCGTTTTCCTCTTTTTCTTTCTTCCTCCCTGACACCTTTACAGGTGTTTTTTTCCATTTTCTTTAGCTTTCATTTTAAAATAATTGCATTGTATTCTCTTAAATCAGCGTTTCTAGCACTCCCATAGCTGAACTCCATACTGCGTCAGACTCAAACGTTGTCTTACATGCAGTCATACATGGGACAGGGACAGCTTCCCTTGCTGGAGACAAGACTCTGATTTTCGTAGCATTGTAATTATAGTTGTACAAAAGCTGTTTGATAATGAGTATGCAGCTTGATTTGTTTTATAATGGCAACTGTCGCATTCTCCATTCTTTACAACTGATGCTGAAGGCCCTCAGCCTTTGTTTCCTGGAAGGATGAGAAAGCTCCAGTGCTCTGAGGGTGAGGTGGGGCTGCAGCTGAATGAGGCTCTTCCAGTGCATCCCAGAGAACTCACACATCTGTTGGACCATGTGCCTTTGTGGAAGTGCGTGCTCAGCAGGTGTTTGCAGTGACTTTCAATAGAACAGTTATTTTAATCATCTGCGACATAGTATAGTTCAGTCTGTGTGGTTGGAAAAGCAGAATGTCCATGTGTGTGCAAGCTGAGCGATAGCATAACCTCTGTCCACATCAGGGGTCAGCAGTGGGCAGCAGAGCTTTTATTACAGTCTCCTGACATCAGAGGTTGTGATTCAAATGTTATGTAATACTGTGAACTGAATCTTCCCTAGCCAGCAGTTGTTGAAAATTAATATATGGCCAGCTTTTATTTCATCCGTGAGGTAATTTAACTCATTCAGTTCTTATACACTTGCAGTGTTGCACTGTAATAAATCACTTTACCATGTCAGATCCAGTACAAGTCCAAGACAACAGAGCAGCCACTTTAAAAACAGCATTTTCCATACTTGCAGTTGAATGTAGGCAGCAGAATAGAGAAAAAGGTATCTTATGCAACTGCAAACCTTATCACTAGATAATTCTTTTTTGTTGTTGTTGTTTTCTAAGACAAGCCCATTGCCATTGAACTAAGCTTTAAGATGGGAATAACATACCTGATTTCAGTGTGGGAGTAACTAATTTAAGTGTCATGAGTGGTATCTACATTCGATATTTAGTTACTTGTGGGGCTGTTGCTCAAATGGTGGTCTTTCCTTTTGCACTGGAAAAGTAACATGTTTTAAGTAGTGTGCTTCAAGTAGCAGCCTGGGAAGCTTTTGGGGAAGCTCTATTTAAAACTTTATGGAAACTCTCAGGAAACTAGACATAAAAGCTACTATTTCCATTTGTGATGATGGAATTAACATGGGAAAAATGAAGGCTTAGAGGTTAGGCTGTGAGAGAGTGAAAATTTCTGCTTGCTTTCCCTCACTCAGTTTATTTGTAAAAGTTGTTTTGTTTTTCTTGGGCCTCCGTAACCAGAGTCCTTGTTAACACCACTTACTGGATAGAGAGAAATACAGATGCAAGTCCATACAGAAGGAAATACAGATTATATACTAAAAGCTCACCCTTCATGTTCTTTATGATCTTTACAGATGTCCAAATGTCTATTAGTTTTTTGAGTGAGTTCTGCAACCTACTTCCTTCAGGACAGGGCAAATCTTGCTGCTGCTAGTCCTATGGCGAAGACTTCTGACGGGAGCTGTATTCCTCGTTAGCCTCCTGCCACGTCTCTATGGCGTTTTGTAATGGAATTTGTGAATAAACTGATGATTTTTTTTCTTTAACATTAGTTTCCCTTCAAGCGTAGTCTGAGAGGAGTGGTAGATGCTCCAAAGCTTTCTCACAGATATTTTTGATGCCAACTCAAAGGACAATTTGCCTTTCGTTAAATTTAACAGGGTTTGTCTGCTCTGCAGTGTAAACTCTCCAATAAATGATTTAAAATCATGATGAATGCTAAATAATATGGCAGCATGAATCACTGTTGTTTTCATTTGGCAGCAGATAAAATCTTGATGGAAATGCTAAGTGCTCTCAGTTCTCTCAAGATAGCTTACTGTTAGCTGCTGCGTTGTTCCTTTGCTCCTGACTGACACACTCCTTTGGCCCAATGCCTGTCTAATCATTGTTTAATGTTTCAAAAGCTGCCGTCTTCTATTTGAGGCAATCTTTTCAAGCAGTACAAATACAAGCAGATTTGGATACAGTAGAAATGATTGGAAAAACTAACTTAAAAAAACCCCACAAGAACAAGAAAATGAGATGCAAACAGCATTAATGTTTTATAAAGCTGAAAAAATAGCATATACCTAATTGAATTATGGTGAAATTTTAGGAAGCTTAAAGATATTTCTATGGCTAAACACATGGTCTATGAGTTTTACATGCTGTGCACTGATTGTTCCGCCTGACCTATTGCCCCCAATCTCAATCCTTGCTCATGTGCACAAGGTGGAAAGAGAACAACAAGGTCTTTGAAAATGGAAAACAAGCTGACAACTCCTGCGCCAGCACAAAAACAATGAATTCTATTTTTTATTACCATGAACAAGTGCTATGTCAGTACCTGAAAAATGTACTTACATCCACACATCAAATAGGTGACTATGTCTCCCTGCTTTGTAGTAGTAGTACTGTATGAGCAACAAGTTTAAAACATGCTGCTTATATTAAATGTCTAGGATTGCTTTCTGGTGATATTTGTGCCCTTGAAACTTCTTTGTGCCTTTGACAATCAGTTTTGAACTTGCAAGTGAAACTATGTAGCACTGGGTCTGTTTTTGTGTTCTCTCATTAGATATCTCTCAGTTTCAAAAGGAATGTTTCGTCTCTTTACCCATTTCTCACACATACAAATGGCTAAACCTTAAGGAACACTGTGGCAAAATTTGCATGACTGTGTGTTTGGTTTTTATCTCACATGCAGGGTTTTATGTACTGAGACTAGCCCTGGTGTAAGACAAGACATATTCCACAAATAGCATTAATTTTTATTAATGCTATTTGTGCTGGACAGCATTGTATAGAAGGGCAAGAACTGAATGCGGATGTGCCATGACAACTTCTGAAATGCCTCATATCCAAGATGGATTCTTGCTGAGACCATCAAACTGTCCTCTCTGGGAACACTGTTTCTTAAGATGTGGGCAGCAGGAGAACTGCTAGACACTGAAGGTTCCGGTTTGGCTAAGAATAAATCTTATGGCTCAGCTCAACTTAAGCATTAGTCCGGTGTTAGAAAAGATACTTGAGAAAAGCTTTTATATCAGAAATTGAGCAGAGAGGTTAAGAATTTATAGTTGTTGTTTACCAGCATCTCTAGCAAACTGGCAAGATTGAGAGAGACAAGGCAGGCAGAAGCAATGCAACATGCTTCAATATCAGAGGGGAATGACTTAGCTGTAGTATAGCCAAAAAAAAGGTAGGCTATGTAAAAGAAAGGGAGATTTTATGACTGAGAAACTAGCCTTGTCCAGAATTCCCATCTCTTGGGGAACCCAAAGACTACCTAAGGGCAAGAAAAACGCTGTCAAATTTATTTTGCTCCCCCCCCGCCCCTTTTTTTTCTTCTAGATCTGCACATTTCTAGAGCTGTCTGAAGTAAGCAGTGTCTGACTTTTGAAATTTTCATCTAGTCTGTCTCTTTGCATCAGCAATTTTGTCTTCCAGAAAAGAACAGCAGAAAATACTGAAGTTCCAGGAAACCTCAGTGGCTTGGTGAAAAGAGCATCATCACATGTGGCCATAGATGGCGTTCCAAGAAAATGATCACACAGATCATAGGAAGAGAAACGTGTCAGATGACATAAGAGAATTTATACTTCAGTTCTGTCCTACAAGCCTGAAAAGATCAGTTGCTACACAGTGATATAGCAGTTACTTCTCAGGTTGCTTAATATTCAGTTGACTCTGAAATGTAGCAGTATCTTATGCAACTCTGACTAAACTTTCACTGATCTGCTCTTCTCTTGACTTCACATATGAAATGTGAATAAGTGGCTCTATTATTGTATGCCCCAGTAGGAGCTCTGGAAAGAATCTGATGGCTGGAAATGTTGGTAGGTCATATACTTGAAAATACATTAGGCATGTGAGGTACTCTGTGTTTCTTCTCTCTTAGATGGTCCTACAACAGCCTGGAATACTCTGCATTCAGACATCATGCAGGCATAAGCACTTCAGCAGACAGATCAGTAAACCCAGATTAAGGCAGTCAAAACTATTGTTTTACTGCATGCTGTAGAATTGTATTTTCTGTTGGTTTTGCAGATGTACATTCTTAGTCCCTGAGGTGAGAATGGTACAATAATTGTTGTGTTCAAGCTTCCGTCACAAACAGCTCTTTTTAATTTGTAATGTGCTGCCTTTCTCATGATGCTGAATTAAACTAGGCATGATATCAAATCTAAAGAACAAGATTAGATATGCAAAGCTCTCAGTTGAAAATTAAAGGGGGAAAATGAGGATATTCTCTTACTTTAAAAGTTTTGGTGTTTATTTTCCATTTTTATGAAAGAGCTCTTATCCTTTGCTTATGTCTGCACTACACCTTTACCAAATGTCTAAAGCTTTTGGGGTTTGTTTTTAGTTTAAGGACTGATCTTGAAAGGTGTTGACTGCCTCCTAGGACTTCCTTTTTCAATAGTAGGTTGCGTTCTACAGTGTTACATACAAAAATATTATCCCTAAAGGCATATAATTAGTCCAGAGAGTCTTACCTTGAAATGAAGGAAATCCAGTCCTTTAGTGATGTTAGGTCAGTACAGAAGATCACATATCCCACCTCCTTAAATTCGAAATGGTTCTTCATTAAAAGAAAGAGTTGTCTTCCTAAATGGATGTAATTGGAACCTCTGTGATCCTGTCAGTTCTTACCAGAAGTTTCAGCTCCTTGGAGCTCTCGTCTGAGGGACTGGCCTACAGAGACTACCAGGAAGATGAATGCAAAATTAAGCCTCTGTTACTTTCAGAGCTGTGTAATTCTGGCTGTGTGTTCAGTATAGGTTAGCCATGCCCAATATTTGTTTCTTTTAGCATTCTTTTAATCAGGCACAAATATTAGGAAATCAGGGATCTTTAAAATATCTAAAAAGAAGAAACTCAGTGGAGGTGAGTTATTAAAATGGTCTATTAAACTAACTTTCATTTTATGGCCCTAAAACAAAGACTGGAACGACTGAAAGAGATGACGTAGTTACAGAAAAATGTAAAAAGGGGTCTAATCAGCTTTCCATATAATGGAAATTGCCCTAGAGAAGTACACCTCTTGCATCAGAATATATCAAACTGAGTTTAATCAACTGTGGATTACTGCACAATAGCTCAATCAACTTTAGGTCAGGAAGAAAAAAGAGAGGAATTATTTAATAGAATTGTAAAAGGAGATGTATGTTCAATACTTCATTTGGCTTCCTGGGATTGGATTATCAAAGTTATCAAAGTAACATGAACACTAGCAGTGTGTGATTTCTCTCTCACGCAGGGTCTTTCATACTGAGACTTAGCCCTGATATATGACAAAACATATTGCACAAATTGCATTGTCATGATACTACACCGTGTATTATACAGCCTTGGTTTAGAGGTCATATAGGGTATTTTCATGAAAAATGCAAAGGTCTCTGGATGAACTATTCTCTGCCACACTGCTACTCTGGCTGACTTTTCCTCTTTTTATTAGAGCAGTAATGGGGGTGATTCATTTAATCCAGAACAGTGATCACTTCACTTATGCCAGATATAGCCTGAGTTAGCAAATCTATATGCCGGAGATAGATTTTATTTCAAATAAATTTCAGTCCACACTCAGAAACACTTAATTGCAGCAGTTTACTTTAGTTATCAGAGCCAAGTTTTCTGCTGGCTTTACTTCCCCTACCTACCCATCTCCAGTTGAACTAAGTGGATTTCTGATTCTGTCGACTTTTTTAAAGGTTCCTATCAGCGTGAAAATTGCATTTCTGTCTGTGCCATATGTACCCATTACAGGGTAAATACCTGTGATTTATATAACTGGCTGTGATAGGGGGAAAGTGTTTTCTCTGCTTTTGTATTATATTTTTGAAGTTTGATGCCACTTTTAGTATCATGTAGTTACCTGTGTAATCAGTTACCTGTTCAGTAGCTTCCTGACTAAAAAAGGCCAATAAAAACATCAGTAAGTATAACAGAAATATATTCCTATTTTTAAGAGTTTCTTTTAGAAATGGAAGGGCATTCTTTGAGTTTTGCATAATTATTTTTGAAATTGAGGGGTAAACTCTGCCTGCATTATCCTATTAACAGCAGAACCCTTGTTGACATAAGCTTCAGCCCAAGGGCTCAGTAGCATCCCAAAAGGGCTTGACTAGTGACAGCTGAGAAATATACAAATTCTATAGAGTAAATAGCCAGTTTTGAAGGGAGTACTGAACGGATTCTTGGCCTGGCACTCAATTTCTAAAAATTCCACTCTGGTACTGTACATTAATCCTGAGAGTACCTACATAGCTGCCTAATAGTTCTGTGATTCTTAGGTAGTGTGAGGCACCACCTATGCTCTGTCTGGTATTCTTTTGGAAAAAATGAGTCAGATTTCTCTGTAAATATTCTGGAACGTGTACTTCAATACAATTCTGATTCCCCAGGAGAAAAAAATTTACGTTATTTCTGTGGGTGAACTGCCTAGTGAGTGAAGGGCATGCACAGGAGTATGCAGGACGTGCCTCCAAAGCAGGAGGACCAGGAGTTCTAGGGGGATGGATCTACACCACGCACCCTGCTTGGAATAGATGAGCCTTCCCAGGGCAGGGAGGAGTGATGATAGCTGTTGTGGCCAGGCAGGATATTCCTTCCTTTCTCTCTAAGAAGTAAATGTCTCTAATATGTGCCAAATCACAGCTCTGCTGAAGAAGGCTTGATGACTTACACTGCTTGCTCAGGTTTGTCCCTGGAGTCACGTTCTGGGTTCCTCAATGTGTTTATTTGGCATTTCTGTCAGTAAACTCATTTGCTGTTGTGCTGTTCCTGGCACAGATGCAAAAATGGGAACAAGTCTGCTCAAGACAATATCACATAAAGTTTAGTCTCCTTTTGAAAAGTGTGTAACCCTTTTAACTGTCCTGTTTTGTTCATCATGGACCGAACACTGTCTCTCCCTAATCGTAAAGCCTAATTAATTGCTCACAGCCAATTGTGTACATTTTTAATAGATTGTAAGCCTGATTTATTTGTGTGATTTGTATTATTTTGTGAGATATCACATGGGTGAGGTACTCCTTCAGTTAAGGTGCTGTTTAGCAGTTAGACTCATAATGTTTCCCATCCTCCATAATGCCATTACATTCAGTGAAAATATGTACATCATATGGTACCATAAGGCAGTAATAGGAGCATCAATGTCTTGGCTTCCATAAGCACAGTGCTAGTTTACCACAGATTTGGTATACACGTGAAAAAAAATCCAAGGGACTGTAGGTTACAACTGCCTGGAATATTTACTAGACAGCCTACAGATTCTTGTCACCCTATTCTTTTTAACATAATTGAGAATAATTGAAATAACCAAATTATTTTTTATCTGAAAGGGAAATCAATGCACAAAACAGCTGTAGACTTTTTGGCTGAGGCAGTAGATCAGTTTCATTCTTGGTCAGCTGATTTCAGAAGATTGGGTTTTTTTTTTTATGGGCTGTAAAATTCCTTAACCTGAATCAGTTATGTCTGCAGTATGATTTGATGTATTTAATTTTTTTATGGTTTAGCTACTAAGTCTGAGATTATTTTTTCCCCTGTTTTTATTGAAATTGATAGCTTTGTATCTTAACACCTTCCTTGTGTTTTCCCTGCAGTTCAGTATTTGGAGTGTTTTTTCTCAAACTAGGTCTTTGCTTTTTTTTTTTTTTGGTTGTGTTCAAGTGATTTGGCAGTGAGCAAATTTGGACAGTATTTCTGTGTTCTGTATAAAAGCTGGTTTTTAAATGTTACTGATGACTGTGTAGTGTTCAGAGCCAGCTATCCATCTTGCCAAATTGTTAAAGCTATCGCTCCCCCACAGGCTGCTGGTGTGACTATTCAGTACTGCTCGTGGGAGGGTACTGCATTTTCCAGTGAACTTCTGCTCAAAAAAAGATCTTCCAGCTTGGCGATGGGAGATACTGCTATCTGTCATTCCATTTCCCCTGTCAAAGGGTGATCCTGGAATATCAGCTGTAAAAGCAAAGTTGCTACAATGAATTTCCCATCTGAAATATGTTCATATTTATGAATATTCAAAAGGGCTTGTTACTGGGGAGGTCCTCTTGGTCTTCAGTTTTATGAGGAAAAAATATTCTTGTCAGTGAAGAGTTGCAGAAGGAGTTTTAGATCTTTTATTGCAGTTCTTTTGTTATATGGCTCATGGTTCTGTAAGTAGTTATTTTGAAACAAGTTATTGTTATGGTTTCAAAGACAAATACCTAGATTTAATCACTGTAGGTTTGGGGTATTGTGATTTTTAACTGTGCCAGACAACAAACTAATGCGGAATGGTAAAATATTGCTGTATGCTTCATTTCATCCATCTGTAAAGAGCATGGGACAATATTTGCTGAGTAAACCTAAAAAGAAGTGAGATGAGCTTCTGTCAGGATTAATTGAAACATAGTTCCCTTTGTGTTAGGACAAGAAGAAGGACCAGATGATCTCTCAAAGTCCTTTCAGTGTTGCAGTCTGTGATTCTCTATTTGTCAAACTATTTTTTGGTCTTTAAATGGAAGAGCTCTAAGGTGCAATGTATAAACACTCAGTGATTAGTCAGCATGTGGATTTTCAGGGCAGGGATTTCATATGCAAAGAAACCTGTTATAGTTTCTGACCGTCATGGAAATATTTCAGGAGCTGTACTTCATGTTGAAGGGAAGGTGTAAAAGTTGCAACCAGTCATAGAAAGTCCTGTCTGTGTTTGGTGGATTTATTTTTATTCTACTATAAGTTATTTCTGACCTCAAAAATTTCTGAGGCTTAGACAAATATGGGAAAATTAGATCATCTGAAAGCCCTTAAGAGTCCTGTGAATGTTCTGGTGCCAATAGGCAGAACTAGAGATATCTTTAGTATCCTGTGTTGTAATATTCAAAGGACTTGGTAAACATTGACTATGTCCACACTACCAAATTTTTTTTGAGATGTGCTTCTCAATAGAGATCGCTGTATGTGAAAGAAAAACGATCAGTCAGGCTCTGCAATCCATTTGAATTGTATAAGGAGCATACATGTAGAAAGGTATACAGCGTGTTATTTGGGTAACAGCCTCTGGTGCATAAAATCACCATATTCATTTGCATTAATGTTTTCTCATTTACCATCTGCAAAGAAGTAATTGTGAAGCTCAATTTCTTTAGCAAACTGTTGCTGTTGGAAGACTGGTGATACAAAACAACTTCATCTTGGTTTATATTTATTAACTGATTGATGTATATAGTTTTAAAGTGGAAGGGTTTTATAATCTCACCTAGTTGCTGAAATGCAGTTTCACAAATATTGGTGAAACAGACCCACTCCCATTATCGCACTACTGGTAAACCTGTTCATTCAGCCGAATGCCGTAGCATTTAGTCTCTGTGCAGATATACAAAAATCAGAAAATTTCTATTCAATCACCTAAACACGGGCTTAAGAGTCAAGCTTCAGATATGTATTTCTAGAACATGACTCTACAGCCTCAGAAATGTGCACTTTATCTTGGGAAGGTTTTACATTGTCTATGAAATTGAACACATAATATTATTATCAGGTTTGGTGACATTATGACTGGATGTTGCAATCTCGCAGAAGTGTTCAAGGGCTAAATCATATACATCCTAATTCCTTTATTGTTCTCAGACCACCTACTCAATGTTGTCATTTGTTTGATGGCTGCTTTTTTATTTTGTCAGAAGATGGGTGTGCATCAAAAGAAATGAATGCATTCTCTCCAAGGCAGATGTGAACTCCATCACGGAGTCACAGGATAGTTGAGGTAGGAAGCAACCTCTGAAGATCATCTAGTCCCATCTCTCTGCTCAAAGCTGGGTCACATAGAGCAAGTTGCCCAAGACCATGTCCAGTTAGGATTTCAAAATCTCCCAACATCAGTAATAGCTTTGTAACACTAGTTAAAAAGTTTTAAAGTGATTGGAAAATTAAGCTAGAAATACAAAGTTAAAACATAAAAAAATTTGACTGCATTTTTGCATTCGGACATAGCCTCTTTTGATCCATGAGTCTAGCTGAGCCTTACTGACTATTTGCTTGATTCAGACACTGGATAGTTATTTCCAAAGCTGCTCTTGTCATCTTAATTCACAGAAGTATTTCTGATGGCCAGATGCTAAGGTGTTGTAGAAGTGCCTTCTTTTCAACGATTAAAGGCACAAAGCTTCAGAGCAATGTCTCTTATGACTAAAATGTTGTTACTGAAAATGCAGATGCAAAGAGAATGGTTAGTTGTGTTTTAAGAATGGCATATCAGTATGAAAAATTAAAACTAAACTGCCCTTTTCGGGGAAATGGACCTGAGATAGCTGTGCATGAACCATCTCGGGTAGTTTTATACCATGCCTCAGGGTCTGGGTAAGTAAAGTCAGGCTGAAGGGTGTGCCCAGCCACAGACACAACTGCGGTCAGTCACTCCTTGGCCGGACAGCTGTAATGTCAGATAGATAGAGTTGACGTCTAAGGGAACAGCCACTAATTCAGAGCACTGCAAGCTGTTTCTTCAGCCACAGAACTATGTTAGTTATACTGTGCATAGCAGCCCCTCTCATGCTCTGCATGAGCTTTTTTTAACAATTTGAAATGTGTCTAAAGTCTCAGCCTTTATCTATAAGGCGTGCTGCATGGACTGGGTCCAGGATAGCTAAATATTTGTTCAGCATTCTAGGCAGAAGACAATAGCTGTCAGGTCCTTTCCTCTGGCATTACAGAGGAAAGTTAGAGCTCTCTGCCAGCGCTCTAATGCGTCTGGCTGGAATACAATCTTCCAGGGGAAATGCAGTCAAACCTCTGGGGTGGACATCCCTGTGAGCTGCTATTACAAATGTTACTGTTCTCTTATACTAGAAAGACCATTTCTTTGTCATTAACAAACATAAACATCTAGAATCTCTCCTCCCAATCCTGTACTGTAGGCTCTGTCTTGCCAGTGACTCAGTCAAGCTGCTCCCAGACCTGGAGGCGGTACATCCGCACAGTGCTCCATATGCAGACATCGCAATTCATTAGTGCCAGCTCAGGTGGCTGTGTGCGCTGTGAACTGCACAGCATAGCTGTGTCCTTGGATGCTGTGGTGCCCTCTCCTTACAGCGTAATGGTAAATCCCCATCGCGTATGCTTGGTAACACTGTGCTAGTGGATATTTTAGGCTTTCAAACAGAGGTTTTAATGGTGATTTGTCATGTAGAAGTGACATACAAAGTATTTATGAACAGAGTGAAATGACTTGTGTTTTAATGAGAGAATACTGAAGAACCTTTAAGAGGTATGCCCTGATACTGCTGCTGGTTTTGTTCAGTACAGTGTAAATCAAACCAAAGGGATCAATGAGTTCCAAAACTAAGTAAAAGGGTGGAGAAAAATAAGCATTGTTTGGTAAGTGTAGATGTTACGTGTGGATGTAGACAAGAGGAAACAGAGATGTAACTCATCCAGCTTCTCATAAATTTTAGGTATGTTTGATGTCAGCTAATTTCAGAGGGATTTGTGAGTGCTAGCTTATATCAGATATCAGGTCCATTTCACATCATTAGGGAAGGACAGTCTTGATGAGGGTCAAAGGAGAGGGAGGACTAGTTTATTAGGTAATGGTCACATGGGTTAGTATTGGAAGACTACACAAAACAGTTTTGTTTTGAGATGAGGAGCAAAAGTTTACGTCAGTGGAGTATTTCAGAACCTGCCAGCTATGTTCAAGGTAGCAACAGCTCATTTCCAAACTATAACCAACCTACTTTTGTGGCTTCTGGCATGCGCCAATGCCTTTCCAAAAGCCGTGTGCATGACCATCTTCCCCAGGAATATGCTTTCCCAATGCTTGTCTTGACATCCTTTTGTTTAAGAGTTGTATGTATCTGGAGATAACTTGTGCCAAGGTCCCTAATTAATGACTTTAGATTTAACTTTTCTAAAGAAAGTGCTTTGATTAGAAATGCCACCTCCTCTCTTTGTTAAGATACAACTCATATGTTCTTTGTTTATCTACCTGAAGGGATTAAACAAAGCATGTATGAGACAAATGAATCTTTATTAGGATTTGATACAAAACCCCTTTTCTGAAGCATGATTCCAGTGTAGCAATTTTAATTAGTTCTCACAAATGCTTCCAATTACCACTGACAGTGTTTACTTTTTAGTGACAGAGATTTCGCTTACATAGGAAATAAAAAAGAGGAACTCTGACTTAAGTTTTCACATGCAGCTTAGCAAAAAATCTGAGAGTAACTTCTTGTGGGTTGGTCTTCTTGCATTTCAGAAGGCTATTTGCTTTTGCTGTGGAGTAGGTTTGAATTTTTTTATTCTTCTGGATGGTCTGACAGAGAGAAAAATATCTGCCATGTTTTTCAAAGAGATGTTAGGAAACTTACTAGCTCACTGTGTTTTGTTTTTATCGCCCTGATTTGTGTGGTGAAAGACGGGAACATTGACTAGTCTCCAGTTCATAGTGTTTGAACTGTGACCGCTTCTTGTTTACCTCTTCAAGCATTTTATTTTTCTACATTTATGGCATTTACTGGAATTTCTTGTTTTCCTGATTTGAGTTCCCTAATTGGAATTGCAGCATGTGGTTCAGGTTCTTCTTGTGAGCTGTAAATGTAACCCTGCCAGTTCCTTTGACAACAGCTGTGGAGATATCTCTTCTGAGGAGTGCATAAACTTCTTCAGTGGAAATATTGTGCAGAATGCAAGTCACCGAGGACTGTATAAAGCTGGGTCACTTTGCAATCCAAAGGGAAATATTTGCATGGTAATAAATTAGATGTAACTATTCCCTAACTTCAGTAAGCTGATGTATTATTCTATAGACCTTTCTTTGTGCTTTATAGATTGAAGTAGCAGCTAGCCAGTGCTAGCAGGACAGTGAACATCAAGACGGCATCTCCTTTGCTTTGATCAGATGAAATGTAACCTGCTGATTCATGTCATGGATTAGGAGACAGTCTTGGGATTGACACAGAGTCCAAAATGTCCATACTATTTTGATCCATCTTGCCTTCTCCCAGTGTGGCACAGTGGCTATAATTGTAATCTCCAGTGCTGGTGACAAAGAGTGAGAACTTAGAAAAGTGCCTAAGGCAGGCTGGCTGTGTGACGTCCATATGCATTTATTAGTCTGACTCACAAAACATCACAGAAGTTTTGTGTTAACTTGCAGTTTGTTTAGGCTGTTTAACTCTTTCCCACATAGGTAGCACAGCTGTGTTTGCTATGTACAATTTACACATTTTTAACTTCTCATATCAGAACAGATTTAGAAAGGTGGGTGATGTGTGGCCCTTGAAGACGGAAGAGTCATGTGCCTTGAGGAGCTTTTTGCTATTCAGCTTTCTGAGACACCCATGTCAGGCCTTTTGAGCTTTGGAAAGATCACCAAAATTTCTAAGGATTAAACACTGCTCAGGATTTTAAAGATTTGGATATTAATTATAATTCAGAGTTTGCTACCTTCTGGAGCAATCTCCTCCTGCAACACAGTAAGAATATAGCTGTATCATAACCATCTGAGGTTAACTAAGATGAATGCCATATAGGAAAGTGAGATCATTACCCAGTCTGAAGTTGTCAAGTGGTCTTCAATACAACATATTGCAATAGGCAGACAAGGTTTAGTGCTCGTAGCTAGAGAGAATTTAATCATGGAATTTCATTATGAAATTTAGCTGTGTGAGAAGCATTCTTTAGAAGATGCTAAAAGGTTTAAATCTGAGAAGTCAGGCAGTAACTATTCTGAAAAATGTGGATATACTGCAAATCAAATTGCAAATTAAAATCCAGTCCAAGGAAATTAGCCTCTCTCTGTGCAAAATCATTATGCACAATGAAAGGTCAAACAGTATGCTGGAAGAATTGGATAGGAGATGATAGGTTCAAGCCTTTGAATCTCTGTAATAAATGAAGTCTGGTAGGTTTACAGTGCTGTGAACCACATCACAGCTCGGTAAGTGAGATATGGACAGTACTTAATGCCAACAGTCATTCATAAAAAGATCTCCTGGAAGAAACCTTAAAATTCCCAAGCAATATTTCATATAAATGTCAGGAATCAGAAGTATAATGTATAAAAGAAAGAATAGTGTCAGTAAAAATTAGGCTGGGAGGTCTTCATGAAGTCATTAAAACTTGCTACATTTATTGAGAAAATAAAGCTATCTGAAAAATGTGCCAGCGGAGGGCCTGGATACAAATGCCTGTGTGTGTAGTTTTCCACATGAACAGTAAGCTTGACAGATCCTGAGTACTTAAAGGGCAGTGGCTGATGGGTCCCTAGAGTCTCTCTGCTTTGTCCAGAGGTGTTAAAGTGTTGCTTTAGAAGATAAGTTTTGAAGTAAAGAGCTAAAATTAAAAGACAAAAAATAATGAAAAAGGAAGTGAACTAAAATTAATGTAATCTTCACCAGCACACAAACGTTGTAATAAACAATGTAAAATGGTGCAGTCCCAGCACTGTGTTACTCCTAAGGAGTAATCAAATATGCTGGGAAAGAAGCAAGGCAGACTTTGTTGCTTTAATTAGAAAATGTACATAGTTGATTATTCCTAAAAAACAGTTTCTATCTTTAGATAGAAGCAAATCCTGCAGCTCTTATGGTATTCAAACCAAATGATTTCTGGTTTGAATGGGTGCTCTACAGGAATAAGAACTAGTTGGATTTTTTCCATATTTTTAGGAAGTTTCAAAAAGCAGAAGTTGTAACTTCCAAGTTATTCATATGATGTGAATTTGTAGAGTGAGAACTCAAAAAGAGAGATAGTGTTATTGCTGTCTTAACCCTCAAAGATGCTCTCTCAGTATCATCAGGTTTGGTGCATGCTAGCTACTGTTTTGCTCCCAAGGAAGGAATTCTATGGAATGAGTATAAAGTTGGATTATAATTTATGATACAAAGTCATCATGGCTTGGCTTCGTGGACAAAGATTTGGGAAGGGCTTTGCCCACGCTTATTGCAAGCACGTTGATGGCTGAATAGGCCAATGCGGGATAGGCAAGACCAGTTGCAAAGAGCACACCGGAGGGTCTCCTTGGGTGGTATAGTCGAGGCACGGTTCTTTCTGCGCTGTCTTTTCTCCTCGAGACTGATTCTACGCGTGCTCTCAAAGGAGACAGCAGCGTTATGTATGGTGTGTCTCCAAATCTCCCGATTGGAGGCCAGGGTGGACCACTGATGGTGGTCAATATGGCCTAGGCTGAGGTGTTGTTTCAGGGAGTCCTTATATCTCCTCTTTGGAGCTCTTCTCTTGCGGCAGCCGGTGGCAAGTTCACCATAGAACACGATCTTAGGGAGGCGGTGATCCGCCATCCTGGAGACGTGCTCTGCCCAACGCAGTTGCGTTTTCAGCAACATGGCCTCAATACTGGTGACGTCTGCCTGTTCAAGGACAGCAACGTTAGTCACGTAGTCAGTCCAGTGGATGTTTAGGAGTGTGCGGAGGCAGCGCTGATGGAAGCATTCGAGGAGTCGCAGATGGTGGCGGTAGATGACCCATGATTCAGACCCGTACAGAAGAGTAGGCAGTACCATGGCTCTGTAGACACTGATCTTTGTACTTTTCTTCAGGTGTTTATTGCACCAGACTCTTTTATGGAGTTTTCCGAAAGCTCTGTTTGCCTTTGCTATTCTGTTGTCTATCTCTTTGTCGATCGTGGCATCTGAGGAGATGATGCTACCCAGATAGCTGAACTGCTGGACTGACTGAAGCTCTGACTCGCCAATGGTGATGTGGGGATGATGGTAATCATCTTGTGGTGCTGGTTGGTAGAGAACTACTGTCTTCTTCAAGCTGACTTCCAGCCCAAAAAGCTCAGCTGCCTCTGCAAAGCAGGATGTTAAGCGCTGCAGAGCTGCTTCTGTGTGGGCAACAAGGGCGGCATTGTCAGCAAAAAGCAGCTCGCGGACAAGGTGATTCAGGGTCTTGGTGTGGGCCTTCAGTCGCCTTAGGTTGAAAAGGCTCCCATCGGTACGATATCGGATATAAATGCCGTCTTGTTCGTCGAGGTCTGCTGTGGCCCTTTGGAGCATCATGCTGAAGAAAACTGTGAATAAAGTTGGTGCGAGAACGCAACCTTGTTTCACACCATTGGCTATTGGGAAGGGCTCAGAGAGTGCATCGCCATATCTGACTTGGCCGCGCTGCTCCTCATGTAACAGGATAATCATTTTGAGGAACTTGGGGGGACATCCTAAAGTAAGATTGTTATAAAAAACAATGTGGCATGCAAGGCTAAGTCCTATTTATTGAAACCAAAATGAAACTCTGTCTTTTAATGCTCTCTAGCATTATTTTAAATAACTCTTCAATAGTGAATATTACTTATATTGTTTAATTTGACCTGCTTTGAGTTTCCCCTTCTTTTGTAGTCCTGTTCTCAGCTTCCTTGCTGTTAGAGAGAGGTTTGATCCAGAGGGGAATTTTAGCAGCTCTGTTCCATATGTTTCTGACTGCATATTTGCATATTCCATTTTTACTGCAACTTACGTGACTGATTTCATCTGAATCCATTCCAGAAATTAAGTAGTTAACTTAGACTATTGTCTTTTAATTGGCAGTTTCCTTTTCCTATGAATCTGTTATTGTAACATGCACTGCCACACTGTTTCCTGGAGTCATGATTATTTATCAGGTTTATGGTACAGCAAGCGGCTTGCTGCGTCTTATGGTTTAAGGAACTACAGAGTATTTCTAATGTGCTCTTTAGATTGTATTATTCTAGATTTATACAGTCTGCTCTGGCTCTGTTCAGGCATTTAGTTCCTTTTTCTGAATAGTGATTTTTCTTTTCCAAACATGTCCAAGAAATAGATTAAAATAAATACTGTATATTGAAAAAAATAAGCCGATTACTGGAAACAGCTGCTATCCAACTGGGACTAGAATGCATTTCTCAGGGACTTCTCAAACATTTAATTGTCATTTTACAAATGAGTTCACAAACATTTCATTTCACAAGAAGTGAAATGAAGAACTCAAAATTTAGATAGTGGTTATTTCAGCAGTGTATTGTATTCACTGTGTCAGCTCTAATGCATGGTCTTGGTGCTTGTGTACTTCTCACTTTGTGGCCCCCTTCTAAAACTATTGTATTCAAACAAACATCAGCAGTCATTCTTGTGTCAGATGTGATATGAATATCTGAGTTACATACACAGTAAACCAGAGTGGAATAGTGCTCCTGCTGAGGTGAATTCAAGCATCCAGCAATCTGAAAGTTGAGTGGAACAATTAAGATTGTATAATTACAGGTCTGTGTTTAAGGATATTTTGAAGATTTAAACATCTTTCTGTTAAGGTTCTAGGTGTTGCCATGAAGGCATACATGGCAGACTCTACGCCCTTGCTTTGTTGATTGTATAGCAGTTGGTAACTATTGTCTGCTTGGGAAGTCCCTGTTCTACTTTTAGCTTGTGTTTGCATGTTTGCTGGTATAAGCACATACATGCCCAACTGGCTTTTATTGCCAGTTGTGAACTTTCTAATGTAGGAATTTTGTGATCTAAGAAAACACACTTTGTGCTTTTTTTTATTAGTCCTGCCTTGCCGCATACACTTAAATTCATTAAAGAGCTGGAAGGAATGTTCACCTGAGAGCAGATTGATTTTCTTTTCCTTTCTTGATTAACACTTGCCTGTAGCAAGCTCCCCTCTGTACTCAGAGGTAGGCACGTAAGTCTCTCCCATTGTTAGGGGAATGGAAGGGCCTGTTTAATTCCTCTGTTGCAGTGCATTTCTGTTGACATTTAGAAGAGCTCTGGATATCAGCTACCTCTTAATCCTGACCGAGTGATGTGGAGGAGCTTTTGCATCTGCATGGAGTTAGTTCTCTGGGCTCCATATGGACGATGGCTCAAACCGCAGAATCACAGCCTCAGAGAAATCATGCCCTGTTGATGTGCTGCCCTGGGATTTGGGAGACCTAGGTTCTAGTCCTCCCCTTCTGCAACTTCTGGCGTGACCTTGCAGATTCATCTGGCATCTCAGTTCATCTCCCTGTCTTGCTAAGTGTTGCAAGACACTCTGCTACTAGAATGTGGACTTGATACTTTTGACAGGATGCACCTTAGGACAGAAATTGAGTAGTCAGTAAACAACAGATAATAAAAGGAATTTACAGCCTTATTATAAAGACATTAGTACAAGAAAATAGTACTAACAAAAAATAACAGATGTAGTATCTCTTTCTCCAGTATCCCCCTTCTCCATAACATGGTGTTCAGCTGTCACAGTTTCCCAAAGATTCTTTTCATTGTTCTTCCCATCTTATTGGGATTTAAGCGCAGTGTCTGTCCACCTAAGCTCCTTCCATGCATAGATACGATGTCTGTGAGAGGACCTGAGAACGGATCACAGCAGCACCCATCAAACCCTTTGAAAGCAATGTGCACTTCCCAGTCCTCTCTACCAGATTTTCCTGTGCAATTGAAAGAGCGTGTGCTTGTGTGGAGCAGCTGAGGAGAACTGTGTATATTTTCTGCCTTTATTGTGGGAGAAGAGTGCTGTTCACGTGCTAGACTAAAGAAATCCTTGGCTTGTAGTCGGAGGTGTGAGCTGGAGTGAATTGTTGTAGGCCTTATTTATCCTGATAGACCTGGGGAGCTTTGACAGCAGCTGAGACTTTGGATTGCTGAATGCAAAGGTTGTGTCTGTGAAAGTTCATTATGCTATCTGGCTTTACATATGGATAGCCTGAACTTGTGAGATTAGATTATGCATCTCTGTCAACAATACCAGTTAGGTATAGTAATGGGGGAAAAGGACTATACTGCTTTTTTGTTTCTGAGGTCTGTCCAAATCAATTCCTTGTATCATGCTGGTAATTTCCCTTGGGTGGTTTATCTATTACCAGATAACATGAGGTTATTAAATACGTGTGCACAGCAGGCCCTCGTTATCTGTTTGCACATTGTTGCCCTCTGTTGCAAACATTCTATATACACATGTGCATTACAAATGACATGCCTCTATCTGGTTATAAATATTTTTCATTTGGAATTATCAGCTTCTGCTACAGAGATGAGAGGTGATCACTTGAGCATGAAAGATAAGGGACCAGAGGAAAGGAAAATAAAAGTTATGAAGCACCGAGCTGCATACAAAATAAGTAGCATAATCCAGTGTACAAGCCTGTTAGATAAAGTGCAGCAAACAGTTTTTCTTACATGCCTAGCTGCTGCCATGAATTCAAGTTGCTACATGAATTCAGGTTGTACGCCTACAGAGTGACTGAGAGGGAAGAGAGGGGTTTTTTTTGCAGCAAACCTTGTATAACAAGCTTTCTTTGCTTGCCAGCAAGTTAGCTATGTTAATATATTCTGTTTTTCTAAAGGCTATAAATAGTTATTGGAAGAGTGAAAAAGTATCTCTTCCTGTTTCTAAGACTTTGGGCCACAAATGATGAGGTAAAGAAGATGTGAAGATCTTGTTTTAAAATCAATTGGTTTGGCAAATTCTTTTTGCCAATTTACTTGCCTTTTATGCAGAAGCAAGAAGAACCTGATGAGATGCTCCTAGTATGGCAGCAGCTTTTATGGTTTGCTGATGTCTTGTGCTCTGCCAGTTTACTGTTTTGTCTTGGTGCAAGGCAGTGGGTCCCATTCTGTCCTACTGCACAGGGCGTTCAGGAAGGCCCTGGAATATTTGCCAGTGGAAAACTGACCAGCTACTGTCTGAGACAGGCAGTAGCTCCACTGTATTCCTGCAGCTGATGTAATGATTTGCCTTTGAAAGTGTCCTTTGTGATCCAAGAATATATCCAGGGGACCAGAGTGTGTCTTCTAAGCAGCTCAATGAACGCACAAAGGTAGAGCATAAAAATAATGAATTGGCAGGATTTTGCTCCTTTCATATAATGTGTCAATCCACAATTTCTAACACAGGAAGGACAATTGTTACATTAAATCCTATTCTGTACTGAAGATTAATTTCTCTCCCTTCACAGTAAAAGAACCCATGTTTGTGCCAAGTGCTAAGGTTAAAGAGGGACATGGTAATTCCTGGGCTTTTGACATGGAAATTATTTTCTCCCTAAAGGTAAAAGCACAAGGCTTGCAGAGATGGCAATAACATCCAGTGTGCATTCTGCTGCACCAAAGTCAGCAGGGACTTCTAGGCTTTAGAAAATGCATAAAGTTATGAGAGAGCTTTTATTTATCTATTTATTATTTTAATTCCGTTGGCAAACTTACAGCTAAGAAGAAGAGTTTTAAGAAGTCAGTAAAATGCATCTGTCTCAGCAAAGCATGAATATCAGACTTTACCCATGTAATTGTTCTGAGAGATGTGAGGACTGATTTAAGCACTCACTCAGAATGGGAGTACATTAAAGCATGAAAGTTACTGAAAGCAAGGCTTAATTGACTGTTCTTTAAGCTACTTCTCTATGAATGTGAGGCACTAATTTATTATTTATGACAACACTCTTTGTATCAATAACTTATTTGAAGTCTGGGGACAGATCCACAGCTGCACACTGATGTAAGGGGCTAAAGCACCTTACATCATCGAGCATTGAGCCTGGTAACTTCCCAGCTTAGGGAGGGTAGAGGCATACAAAGTGTGGGCCACTTGCATGCGAGTGGATGAAGGGCATGATCTGTAGATGGTTTTTCTTCTGAGAAACTCCCTGGGGCATACGTGAGAAATCTTTTCCATATGGCCTGCAACAACCCTCCAGGGTTCAAAGACGAGGCAGGACTGTGGTCCAGATTGCCCCTCTGAGCTAGGACTGGCCACATGCACAAGCCAAGCAAGCTGCAGTTCTGCAAGGAGAGCAGTTGCATTGCCAGGGCCTCTGTCAAAGTACTGTTCTCTCCAACCAAATCTTGAAGATAGCTTATGAAAGGATTTTATTGAATGCAGTGATTCCTTCACATACAGTCTCTGTAGCTGTGGGATGGCTTACATCTTCTGACTCCTTATGCTCCCTGTGTCCAACCTGCTCTGTTTCTGCCCCTTCCAAGGAAGGCAAAGTTGCATGAATTCTTTAGCACTGCTTTGGCATGCTGAATAGGAAACTTAACAGACAAAAAATCTCTGTGGATTTGTTAAAAACAAATCAAAAAATGTCTTAGAAGTATTAGAACTTAATACTGAACATAATTATGGCACATCAGTTAGGTTTTCTACATTTATGAGCAGAGTTGTGCTGTGCTCTTTAGACATCCGTACCATATAGAGACAGGTGGCAGAGTACAGCATTGCCAAGCACCAGACCGGCACTGTTTTCCTATTCCATATATGGCTGCTCTTTCTCTCCAATTGCAGATATTCATTCAGCTTAGTTAAATTGAGTCCTTATTAGACAGATTCCACGCTGAAAGGCAAACGCATCTTATCTTTATAAGCCTGTTTCTTTCCATAATTAGAAACCGAATCAACGGTGTACTGAAGATGACATATTTGCTCATTCCCTTTCTTCTCCCTATAGTGGCATAAAGCAGTGAAGCACAATAATTAATGAAAAAGACTGTTTATTTTTCAGGCAATGTATCTGAAGTGGAAAAAAGCAGAGCACAGGTTAAAAACATATTGCTGAAGACCATCAGTGCCATCACAAAGTGTATGATTAGTTCTAGAGGGAGAGTCCTGTCAGTCAGTCCAGTTGAGCAGGATGCTCTAAAACTGTCAAAGACAACTGGACTCAGATTTCTCATGTAAAACTCAGGAAAATGTGGAATGCATGAAAAAACCTGACTTAAGTGTTCTGCTAGGGCATCTTTTATGTTCCTTCCAAAACAGTGACTTTCTAGCTTGGTTTACGTATCTGCTGTGTCCTGTAGCTGAATGAAAATGATACATTTTTTTAGTAGACTTATCTTTTCTTCTGGGAGAATCTGCACCAATAGGATTTTTCAGACAAAGGGTGCCCATAGTGCTGCAGACCAGGTCACTGCTTGTGAGCCAGTACTGAAGATTAGGTAAAATGCACCATTTTCCTCCGCCTGCTGTGGCTGATGCTGAAATCCCGGGAAGGATTCCTCCATACTGACTCACCATGGGTAAGGCTCCAAGGTTCCCCTGAGATTCTCTCAGGCCATTCACTTCATTTGCAAAAAGCTGCAGTGTAACGAGAAAATGAGCAGTGTGTACTGCCTAGTAAATGTCACAGCTATAATGCGCAGCCAAAGCCGTGCTGGTGACAAGCCAAGATTTGGGTTCTGTTCCATTTCCACCTATTTCCACTCTACACCTAGCTATAAAAAAGATTTTGTGTTTACTCAAGCTTATAAAGTTAGTCCATATTAGGAAAAGTATGTGACAGGAGTAAGAATAGCCCACTTGCTAAAAAGGAAGGTGACTGAGGTAACAATGACTCTATTAAGGGTGCTGATTTTCTGGATTAGAGCCTGCTTTCCTTTTACTTATTTTATACACAGTGGTGGTGCTGTATTGTTGTGGCAAACAAAGCTTCGTGGTATTGCAAAACTATGAACAGCCACCTACACCGAGAGCAAAGCTTTGATCTTCATGTTTTGATTTTTGCCCTCCACAATGTTACATTTTGGGAATAGAGAACTGGTTTGCACTAGTTTTAGGTGGGCACAATTTCAGTAACATGAACGTCATCTTCTGAATTTAAAGTGCTGTTAGCTAGTGGTTGGTGTGACAGTTTAGTGCTTGCTACAAATCTCTGAGTGTTAGGGGTTGAACAATGAAAACGTGGCTTTGCACAAGCGTGATAGAAAATCTGAATATGTTTTTTTTGAATTTATAAAGGAAAAAAGTGTATTGGTCAATATGGGGTAAATCTAATACAAGTAGAATAATGCTCTATGCCATGTGTAAGTTCCTCATTTTGTTTATTCAAGGTGATGCAGTCATAGATACAATATTTGAATAGATGTTGGCAATATAATGTGGAAAGGTCTAGGAATATATTGAGTCCATTCCTAAAATACAGCTGCAGTTTAAGTACTGTGATGGACATGGATATCTGATTATTTTTTTTAATGCCCGTTCTTTAAAAAGAAATTAAAAACTCTAAGTATCAGCTCTTTTCTTTGGCATTGTCTCACTGCACACAGAGAGTTCATTTACGCAAAGGCGTGTGTCACACACAGTCCTGCAATGCCAGTGGAACCAGCTGCAAGATCATCATGCCTGGCAACTGTCTGAGAGTCTTTACAAAGCGGAGTGAATTTAAGGAGTCTATGTACTTGACCATCTTGACCTTTTCTCCATATCTTCAGAGGAGTAGGTCCCCTAAGGCCCTATGGGTTGTAACAATCTCTAGCTTAGAGGACCCCTTGTGAAACATTCTGTTCATCTTTGTTAGCCTGAGAGAGGACACATTCACCTCTTTCCAAGGATGAACATTTAATGTGACTAATAGTGTGCTTGCTTTTAATTTCCTGTTGCATTAACCATGCTCGTGTGCATGTTGTCCAGATCTGTTTGAGGTGACTAGTTCCCAGATTGGCTGGCTTATTGTGTTGAGAAGCTACTTGGGCTCAATACAGAAATGCCAGCACGTAGCTAGGAGCATATTGCACTGCTAATGCCAGCAAAACAATAGAACAGCAAGTCTCCCTGGTTAGGCTAAAAAGAAAAGCCCTGTTGTATGTTATCAGGAAGCTATTTGGGTCAGCCAACATGACAGCAGTTGCACACCCTCCCACACTGCTGACTAGTGGGTGCTGCTCCGTCCTCTGCTGATGCCATCCTTGGTCTGATGCAGCCTCCCCTCAGCTTGGCGGCCAGGGCGCTAGGTAGTGGCCAAACGCAGGGGAAAGAAAACTGGTGTTCTGTAGAGTTTGAGGTCTAAATAGACTGAAAAGAAGAAACAAATGAGGTGATCCCATTTCGCAGATGGGGAATTGATTATGGAGAAGTTAAATGGCTTGCTTAGACTTTTATAGAAAGAGTGAGGCAGCATTGAGCTTTTAATGCAGATTTGATTATATCTAGTTTAACACTGTAACCACAGGAGCATTATTCTGCAGCACAGCAGAGACATTTCTAGATTTGTGGAGAGATTTGGAAGAAAGGAAACTTAATAACACCAAGGGAATTCTGAGTGGTACCATCACATAAATAGAACATAGCAATGCTAATAAGGAATAGTAGTGAACAGTGTGTTCAGTTAATAACAGTGAGCAGCATATTTCAACTCTGTATATTGGATTTTCTCATGCAGTGATCTTTAAACCAGAGATACGATAACTGTTGATTAAAAAGTTAACATATTTGAATCAGGAATGAATCTCCTCCAGTACTTTTACTGGTCTTTGCTCTGCTGAGAAAAGAGCAGAAGTTATGGAACTTTTTAGTAGAGATAGAAAAGAACTCGATGTTTAGAAAGAAAAATGGAAAAAGGATAAATACTTCATTTTATTCATACTTTTTCTCCCTGAAATATTGGTAAAGTTTATGGAAAGTTTATGGACAATTTGTTTATGGACAATACTTAGGCATATTTTTCTGGAAATAGAAGATAGTTATCTTGTTTGTTGCTACAGTTACATAATATGCACTTAGGTAGCTATGGTATTGTATGGCTGAGCGTTTTCGTTTGCGGCATGTTAATGTTAAACAGTGGCAGGATTCTGATGTCAGTCAGGTAGGCTGAATAGTTACACCTGGACTTTTTTATTACTATATAATTTATGGTCCTTCTACTTTTTGTTAGCCTCCACTTAGACTTATTAGAGAATTCTTAGTAGATAAATCCAAAGTGAGTATTTCCATGTGTGAAGATTCCTGTTTTGCTGAAAGAACAGATAGTTACATCTTTTACATCTTTACATTCTTGTTAACATCTAATTCTTTCCTTTCCATAGAAGAACTCAAGGAGAAACTACAGAAGTATGTCGATGAAGTGAATGCCCATAAGCCTGGTTTCATCAAGGTTATTCGACACAGCAAACAAGAGGGGCTGATTCGATCTCGAGTTAGTGGATGGAGAGTAGCCACAGCACCAGTAGTCGCTCTCTTTGATGCCCATGTGGAATTCAATGTGGGATGGTATGTGTCTCCTTGAATTTCTCTGACCAAGGGACCTTTTCCAAGCACTGTTCATAATCTACTGAATGGCGTTTCTCTTGCATATAGAGGGTGAGTTAGCATTCTGATCTTTTTAATGAAGATTCGGACACAACCATGGACACAAGCATGAAAAATCTATTTGTGCCATGTAACATAATCTAGATCCATTTTTATGATGTGAGCTATCTGCTAGCCTAACTACAATGTATTTAAACTATATTGGAAAACTACATGTTAAAATCTCCTCTGGTAGTGTTGCCCTTTGCCCATAAGGGCAAATTTATCTTAATTAAAAATACTATGTTTCTTCTATGTCCTATAGTGTAAACAAAGAAGTTTCATTTTGGCACTGGGCTTGCTCCTCTGTGCAAAAGTAGCACATAACTAAACCCATGTATTTTAACTTGCTCAGTCTGGATTTAATACCTCTGTTGCTAAAAAAGATGGTAAAAAGGCAGGAGCCTCTGTCCCTAGGATAGATCTATTATTAACTCTGATCTTGATGTCCTTGATAGTATTGAGAGCCTGAAGTTATCATTATTTGGTAGCAAGGGTGTGATATGCAGATACTAATTTCTTCCATTCACCAGCCAACATCAAGGTTAATAATAGAGCATCCTAGATAAAATATTGCAGTGTGTTATTTTGGGGCAGATCCTGCTCTGTCAAAACTCCATCTCAAAGCTAAGGGAGCTCTGAATGGATAACAGCTGTAGACTCTTCCCCTTCTGAAATACACAGCATAAGCTGCTGTTTATGTGGAGGGTTAGACTAGATGACCTTAAATATGGTCCCTTCCCACCCTAAACTATGCTATGTTTCTATGATTTCCATCAGTGCTATGCTTCTATAGATGTAATCTTAAAATATTTTTTTTTTCTTTTTTCAGGGCTGAACCAGTGCTTACTAGGATAAAAGAAAACAGAAAAAGAGTAATTTCTCCATCATTTGATAACATTAAGTATGATAATTTTGAAATAGAGGAATATCCCCTCTCAGCACAGGGGTTCGACTGGGAGCTGTGGTGCCGATACCTGAACCCTCCTAAGTCATGGTGGAAACTGGATAACACAACTGCTCCAATAAGGTAACATGCAACTGTGACTACATTAGTGTGTCATTGGCACTGCTCATCTAGGTGTGACAGATTGTGATTGGTCTCGGCTGTGTAACAGGTTTTACTGACTCTAATATTATATTAGTTAACTGTCCTTGAGCTGTCCTCTTCAGCTTTTGTCCTTGACCCCTACAACAGCCATCAAGAAAACTGTCGTTTTCAGTAGATTTAAAGATGTTTCTTGTTACTAGCATGGGACAAAACACATAGCTGAAGTGAAATGGTAGACCTGAATGCTCAGCAGCACTGCTTTCTCCAAACATCTCGTCTGTTAATTCAGTGGTAACGGGCCAAAACCAGAATTTTCTTTACAAATTCATTATACAAACAGAACTGATCTGATAGGTGTATTATTTATTATACTGTCTCATAGCTTTATGGCCGTGTTATGTCGCAGGAGTTAATGCTGGTCCACTGACAGTGTGTGAGCAAAGACTGTATTAGATCCTTGCTTTGGTACAATCTAGCTCTGTACTTTATTATCATGTCTAGAGTATGTTAGGCTGGTATAGAACAATACCTTTATCTCAGTGAGGGGAGCAGGTGCCTCCAAATCCCCTCAGCAGCTCTGCTGAGATTCCAGGCTTTTCTTCTACCTCTATTTTCATACCAAAGAGATCACTGGTACCCTGTATTCTAGTTCTCTGCAGAAAAAAAGTGTGAAGACTGTTACCACCAGCTGCAAAGCAGAACCTTAAATAGCTGTGGCAGCATGAGGGGGTCATCACTACCAGTCAGTTTCCATGCAGTCAGTGCAAGGGGTATCTCTCATCCAGTAGTTCTGTCTTTTGAGGCAAACATCTTTTTTCAGGAGTTGTCTGCTTAAACACTCTGAACTGCACTGACCCATACGCTGGTCATTAGAACAGGACCTAGAATTGAAATGTGAGAGAGAAAAATTCACAGGTTTGCCACAGACATACATAAGAAGAGATGGCGGTTTCCATGTCATTAGAAATGGTTCTTAGTGATAACGAACTCTGTTAACATTATGAAAATGCTTTGAAATACTCTGTTAAGCCCTGGAGGGGCAAACCTTCTAAATTATGGTGACTTTTTAATGTTAAAAGTATCTAAACTCAGATTAAAGAGCAAATGTCCGTTTCCATTTTACCACAAAACTCAGTTCTGTGTGAGGATTGTGGCGTGAATGACCTTTATGAATATTGAATGTGTAGGTTTTGTTCCCTAGCCCTTTCCCTGATGCCTTTTATTCAGTGCAATACACTGCATGTGTGTGCTGGATAATTAAAACAAACAAAAAGCCACATGTATTGATTGATGTTGTCTACCATGCCCCCAATATGCTTCTAGAATTATAACAAAGGGAAGCAGGTACTCTGAAAACTCTAAAACTGACACCGAAAGCCAGTGTACTTTGTCTCAAAAGAAGTGTAAGTTTTGAAGTGACGTTAACTGGTATTCTCTCCGTTAATAAATACATCAAACCAGTCTTTCATTGTTATAAAGTGAGTTCTATAACACTTCAAGTTAAAGGAATAAATGTATAGTCTTCTGTGAAATTGTACAATTTGTGATTAAGACATCCTATAATCTGTTTGAAAGCATGTCTACACTTACTGCAGCTTGGGTGTTCCCAGTAAATGCAGGATGAGTTCCCCCATACTGCTAATTAATATCCTGTTGTTACCAGAGTTCCTGATACCAGCATAATAATCAGAAAATACATTTTTATTTCTTGCCTTTGTGGATTATAAGGTAGGAGAAACATGAAAAGGCTAAATTACTCTGTATTCTCCTCCACTGCATCTCATAAAGGTAAAATTGTACTGTCTGTGCCTGAACTCTTACCTTCTTAAGACTGGCTCTGCATAATAAAAGTTGGTTAATTCAGGTCATGACATAAATAGAGCTTACTGATACGGTAAAGATATGTCACTTGTTTAAATCTGGTTCAGGACACGGGACTAATGTTAACAGTATTCTGGTAAGGGCAGACATTTCTTGATTCTATATTGCAAAAGCTTATCTGGATGTTCCTATTCAAGAAATAATCTCTTATTTTACATAAATTACGGACACAAGTTTTCTTAGCTGTAGATGAACCTAGCTCCTGGCTAAACAGACAAAACTGTACATCATTTGGTATCCTTGTTAATTATCGCAGACAAGAAACCTCAGGACTTAGCAGGGAAGAGACTAGAATGGCTGGTGCCTCGGAAACAAAGTTGGGGCTCCTGGGTCTAGTATTGTTAGCCCTGAATTCCTGCCTGTTCTGGTTAATGTATGACCAATAATTTTAGTCTGTTTTTCTTCAATGGTGCTTATTTCACCACAGAATCAAGAACATTAGAAGACAAAGTGGAATAAATCTGTTTGAGAAACACTTGCCTAAGAATCTGTCTTGATGCACCGTTTGACCCAGCAATTATAAATACAATCTCTTTCTGAGTAATAAAATTGTTCATATTCTATGCTAATTTTGGTTGCTACTGGTTTATTCTTCCAGAAGTCCTGCATTGATTGGATGCTTCATAGTAGATAGAGAATATTTCCAAGAGATTGGCTTACTGGATGAAGGCATGGAAGTATACGGAGGAGAGAATGTGGAGCTTGGAATCAGGGTAAGGAATATAACCAATAACATTGGTGGCTTACATTTAAAATACAGCTTGCTTCTTACTGTGAGATTAAAAAACAGTCAAAAATGTATGGGTGATGGCATGCAAAGCAGATCCACAGCTCTGAAGTAGTATGAACTGTTGTATTTGAGGAGGGAGGGCAAAAAGAGAAGAGCAAAACCTCCTATAGGGACAAGGATAGAAATAACAGAATTTGGTATTTATTTGTTCATTCAAGTAACAATGCTCAAATTCTGCAGAGATGATACTTAAAACTCCCTGCTTAACTGTGATCCCAGACTTGGTAAGGGGGATAGTTTCTCAGAGGCGTAATGGGAAAAGCCTTTCTAGATTACTTGGTTTATTTAAATTAGGAAAATCACTATAGAGCAACTTGGAATATATAAGCATTTATGCTGCCTTCCCTGGAGGGGAATTAAGATATTCCTAAAGTGCATAAGTGCACATATTTTCTTCTTTCATCATACACTCTTCATCTGTTTGCCATATGCAGTGGGGCGTGTGATTTGTGTATTTCTTTCTATATCTCTTCACAGCTAAATACCATTCTCCAAATACAGTGCTGTTCTCTTTGAGAATCTTTCAGGCTTTGATACAAGAGGAATTCTTAGCTAGATGGGTGGTAATGAAAAATGGTAAGATGTGTGTTATACTCCACTGTGAGATGTCAGTGGTAGCTTGTATTTTGTGCTTTTGGGTTGCCAGAATAAAAGTATACTCTTATATATTAGCAAAAAAGGAATTTCTTTAAAAATACAGAATTCTCTGCTGAGACTGTGAGATATAACAAAAAATACTCATCTTTACTTTCTGGGTTCCTGAAATTTGTCTTCTCTTACCTGTCAGAGATAAAGTGTTACTGCAGCAAGACTGAAGTGCAGCTGGTCATCCACGCTCCTTCCTCCCCCCACCCCCCCCCATTACATTAGAGCACAGTTTTAAGGAAAGGGAGACAAATGCAAGGCTGCTTCCTTTAATAACACCATTCTCCTCACTGTGAGGGCCAGAGAGCTGCCTTCTGTTGCCAAAACCTGGTTTTGCACATCAGTGTTGTGATGAGTTGAAAATTAGTGTAACTTTGATTTTTCTCTTCTTTTTTCAACTGACAAAACTATTGTCTTCTTGTGAGCGCAAGTTTTATCTAGTTTTGCATCATGCGATCTACGCTGACCAGTCAGCTATACTTAGCCTTGCAGAAGTTGATTGGGAGAGCGCTTTGATCGACAAGTCCAGAAAGATGTACATCTCTGCATAACTGAAACTCTGGAGCAGACTGGATCACTGGAGTAAAGCCCAGCACTCCTGATTTCCTTACTGCTTTTTGTCTGTCTCCAGGGAAATCGTGTCTGACCTACATGAAGTACTTTCATCTGTAACAGATTGTAGTGTGCAAGGGAGCATAAAGTATGCTGCCTCGTCTAACTTTATCCTGACCTGGATCTGTGTTCCTGGCTATATCCAAACAAGTTACTGAGCTGTAATGAGGAGATTTTTCAGCAGTTTATTACCAACTCTTCTCACAAGTCTCAGCATGTCCCAGATAAAACCAGGATGAATATAAATGTATAGTGCAATATTAGAGCTTCTGGGAAGCACAGTAGTAGTTCTTCACATGTTAAGTTCCTTCCCTCAGCCACCTGCTTCTGGTGCACACCTGGAGCCATACACCATGTCTTGGCAAAATACAGGTGGCTGCTTCAGATGTGCTCTCGTGTTATGGTGGCAGCCATGTCATTCAAGTGCATCCTAAGCACTTGTCCCTAGAGGTGCAGATCCCAGGGGCAGACAATTACCAGACATTATTGTCCTACAAAAACTATATTATAAATACAGTATTGGTGCAGTACTTAATATTGCCATTTTAAAATGGTGCTCTCCAGTCCATGAGTACAGATTGCTCACTGTGCTTCCTCTTTCATTGCCATTTTCCTCTTTTAAGAAGTGTCTTGCTTCATCTAGTATTCTGCTGTGTGATATCCATTATCAGGTAGGGCTGGAGAAGCTGCCACCAGGTGCCCTAACTGCCCTGGTATCCAGGCTAGCCAAGAAGTGTTGTGTTGTGTATCACATTCTCTGATATGATGGATTTGGTGTCTAGTGAAATTTCCTTAATATTTTTCATAGCTTGAATTTCTAAGCAAATTTCTGTTCCCATTCTTTGCAGTATTTAGGCACTGAAAGTCAATTCTTTCACTGGTAAATTTTATGCATAAGCGTGTAAAAGCAAACATGTACAGGAGAAGTTACTTTCAACTACAGAAATAACAGCTAGAGTTAGGATTGTTTGAGATACCTGTTTATCTTAAACACGTTAAGTAGAGCATGGTCCCATGTCCTTATAGTACTAATTTTGTTCCAAAGGATGTAAAACTACAATGAGCTAAAGTCATATGCAGAGCAGCTGCAGCACCATGTGATAACAGGGCTGGGTAAATCGCTATCTGTGCCTATGCAGAGTTGAAGCTTTATTCTTTATTTGCTTTGTTAGCAGCTGCATTTTCAGTGATGTGAGATAAGATTTAATCTGCCAGCTGAGATGCTTCTGAGAAGCAAAGTCTACCTAGTTAAGATTTCCTTTCATTATAAAGGAGAAGCCATTACTGTGTCTTCTAAAACCTTGAAATGGTTTGTTTTCAGCTGAACTGATGGGGTTTTCACTGTGCAGGGACAGGAATTAGACCCTGACAAAACAGAGACTTATCCCAGTATCCTCTCCCAGGAGGTATTTTCATCATCTCATCATCTGCACAAATATCTAGTAATTTTTGTTACATGAGTGCAAGAAAATCCCCTACTGTTAGAAACCGTATCTGAAGCATCCGTTGTCGGTAAACCGTAACAAGCCACAGAAAACAGGTCTTGGATTGGAGGATATTCTCTTGACTCTGACGAATTACTATCTCTACTCCTTTTAACTTCTAAGATTTTTACCTATGTCTGTGGCTTTGTAATATCATTTGTAAAATATTAACTATATATTATTAAATATTAATAGAGTTCTGTTGCCTTGAGCTAAAAGCTGACAGACAAATTCAAAATGTGAATGGATTTTGAATCTTAGAAACAATGCTGTATACTTTTCCTCCAGCAAAATGGTTTCTTGCAAAGCTATTTATTTGCCCCACAAGAAAATAAGGCAAGACTTGACAGTGTCATTTTTAAGCAGCTCGTTCACTTAATCTGGGATTTTTGTAAGATTTATTTACTGTGCCTCAGAATCACATTCTTAAATTCACATTAGGATGAGTAATGCTTCTTTTTGGTTTATGTTCAATCATTCCCAACTGAATGGACTTAATTGTGGTTTTTAGGGACCAGATTGCATTTGGAGGGCAATCTGAAATCATATTGCTCATCTAAGAGACCAGACAGGAACTGTGTTGGTAATTGCCTTATAGCAAAAACAGAATTTTTGAATGCAAGACTGGCATTTCTCACGGTTATTTGGGCTCTGCTTCTGGGTTGTGCTTGCACAAGTAATATTAGTAATTACAGAAGCCCCTACAAATCTATTGCAATCAATCAGATGCAATCAATCAGATCCTGCATTAGATGGTTCAAGTCTAGTTTTCAGTAGGCTTCTTAAAGGCCTATTCCAATTCCTACTCAGGTCAGCAGATGAATTTCTATCAAGATCAAGCCTATAGCAATTATTTTGTCATTTAAAGCAGCCTATGTGTTCGAGAAAGTTTCCAAATATCTGTTACAACAAAGTTGCTTGCACCAATTTTAGGGATGCCTGAACAACTGTTCAGTGATTTGCCTCAGGGCACAGACTTAAGTCATCATCAGAGTCAAGGGAATGTTAAACCCAGGCTTTGATTTAGAGTAATTATGTATGTCACAAAGGCACTGTGCTTGCAGATGAATTCATGTTCACAGGGATATAATGGCCCTGTTAAATGGGTAAGACGAAATTTTGTTAGAAGGTAATAGTTCTATAAGGGAAAGGAATGGATCTTACTTCCACTAAATGATATATCAAGACTTTACATCAGCTGACCCAGGAGAAAAATTGCATTTATAGTTCAGACTGAGTCTGGCACACTACTTTTATACAGCATATTGCCATAGTGAAATTACTAGTATTTGCAGTAAAATAACATTATAATAGATGTATCTGCTTCATTTATTATTAGTCTGGCAGTTTGTCTATAGAACTTAGGTGAAGTTGATCCTGATGCTTTTTCTGTTGTTGGAGAACTAGAGGAATGCAGTTTATAAAGAGAGATGCTGAAATGAGTTTGACCAGACAACAGTCCCCTTGTGCTTTGGGGTATTGTCCATACGACAGGGTCCCTCTGCTGCAGAGCAAGCAGATGTAAAGCCTGTCATGCCTCTCCCTGATCAAATTCTCATATTCCAAAGGTGACTTCCATTTTTTTTGGTTGGTTGTTTTGGTGGTGGGGCGGTTTTCTTAAGATGCTTTTGGCTCTAAGTATCTTTTTTTTTTTTTTTTTTTTTTTTTTTTTATCCTGCCGCCCCCCAGCTTCTGGGATGATGATTCTTCACTGGCTAGTTAACCGTCTCCCTCATAAGGAGCAGAGAAGCCTATTGCTGGGTCATGTGTCCAGTCATTTCCAATCCAAAGTGTTTGTGTATCCCAATTGTTTCTCACTTGAGATCCTTTCTTATAATAAGCCCTTGCAAGAGCATTATTTTTGATAACCATGAGCAAGTGCAGATACTTACATTTGGCCCCAAATCTCTGTATTTATCTGAAAACATTTTGGACTTTTTCCTCTTTCGCTGGAAGCTTCCAGCAATTTTACCTGTCAGTGTTTCTAAGAGAGGCCATGAATTATATGAAATGGTGAATGTATTACATGTAAACAGACATCTGCTTTTATTTAGGAAAGCCTTTGCACAGTGCACAAGCTAGGGTGTAGTTTCGCACACATAGGTTTAAACAGCTACGCTGGTTTCCATGTTCTCCTTCTCCTTGCCATGCTCTTGTTCTCACTGCTGCAGCACACCAGTGCTTTGGCTGTGCCAGCACAGTCGTCTGAATCCCTGCCCCTTCCCACTGCCTCTGAACACCTCAGTTCAGAATAAACATTTACAGTGTGAGTTTTTTATAAACTGCAGGGTTAATCACTTTCTGATTTACCATGCCACCTCACAAACTGTCATGTTAGGAAAATTGAGAGGCCAGTGTGTCAAGAGATAGAAATGACTGGGAGGGAACAAAGAAAGTGAGGGGTTTTTCAGTGACCTGCTGTATTGTGGAACTGTGTGTCAGAGAGTAAGCGGTGGGATGTGTCATGTGTGCATAGCGCCACTTTTTGTCCTTGCTGCTGGGTCCCCTTTCATGGCACTCCACTGAGCAATGTAGATCTTCTCTGAACTCCCTTCAGGAAAATGAATCTAGATGTCCCCCTTTCTTGCACTTAAAGCTACCGTCACTTGCTGTGGTCTTAAAGCTGTATTTTTAACTTGATTTTAATAAGTAGGCCACAGCCATTCCCACTAGGGAATGGTTTGCTGTACAGAAAAAAGTCCTTAGTGTATGATCGCAGGTGCTGTTCAACAGTATTAGGTTGATGATGTGCGACTGGAAAAGACTGAGAAGAATAAGAATATTCTTAGTTGCTAATTTTACATAGCGTTTAAATACTGCTTTTTAAGCTAGCAATTTCTGTTTTCTCTTTTAAGTTTTAAATACAGAGATGTCTATTTTATTTTAATCCCTTCTGTGAATTAAGAGATCATTTCTAGACTGAACTCTTCCAAAAAAAATTTTAAAGATTGATCAAATGTTACTGCTTAGAAGGTGTAGCCAATGCTTTTCATAGAGCACACTTTCACCAAGATAAAAATAATTCCTTGGCAGTACAAGTATAGCGTAAGTACTTGCATAGCACCCTGTGTAACCAGTAGTGGCTTCTCACTCTGGCCAGAATTATTCCTAAGGTTAATTTTGTTTTGGAAGGTACCTCACTGTGTTAACAACCTGAATCCCAAGGTGACAAAGACTAAAATTCTCTATTTACAGGGTTGTAATTCCAACAGGAAAAAAACCCAGCCTCTACTGAGAATAAAATAAGGAATCATCATGCCTCCAAAAGGGAGTCATGACATCAACAGAAACCAACTTTCTGGTTTTCTGTGAAACCTACAGTGGAATAATTGGGGGTTTTCCTGTTTTGCCCATGAATGCCTCAGCAGGTAACCTGCAGCTACAGCACATGTAATTATACATCCAGACACCACTATCAGTGAATCGCTTTTGTGAAAAGGAGGCTGAGGGCTGTCCTCATCACTATCTACAGCTTCCTGAGGAAGGGACATGGAGAGGGATATGCTGATCTCTTCTCCAGTGATGGGACACGTGGGAATGGTTCAGAGCTGTGACAGAGGAGGTTTAGACTGGACATTAGGAAGCCTTTCTTTACCGAGACGGTCGTCAAACACTGGAACAGTCTTCCTAGAGAATTGGTGGATGCCCCAAGCCTGTCAGTGTTTGAGGATATTTGGACAATGCCCTTAACAACATGCTGTAATTTTTGGTCAGCCCTGAATTGGTCAGGCAGTGGGACTAGGTGATCGAGTGTAGGTCTCTTCCAACTGAAAATACTCTTCTCCTATTCTTCTATTTAATTCTATTTTATTCTTATCTTGGTATCCTGGTACTGATCAAGTTTTTAGGATTACTGCAAGATTAACAAGACTGATCAAGCTAAGTGCAGCTGTGTTAAGGGAGAGAAAGGTAAAAACATAGAAAATGGACAGGGCAGGAAGTTGCTCCATGAACACTAAACCAGTGGTGATCTGGCTAGTCAGTTTGCTGCTTTTTTGCCTTTTAAGATGAAAAGTGATTTCTTTTACTTCCTATTCATGACTTAAACTTGGCAATGTAGTGATTTTTGTGTGAGTTATTTGCTCTGCCTAACAATGAGATAGACACATTTGAAAGAGAACTGAATGAAGCCGTATGCCTTCAGGGACCTTTGAAGCATGTTATCTCCTAGTAACACAAGGCATAGAGTAGTTCCTGCAATTGTAAACCAGCAACACAACATACATAGTTTAACAATGCATTGTGAAAGTTTCACAGCTCGTGAAAATATGTGCAAAATTAATCCCTGCAGAACAAAACAATTTAAAAAGTACATAATAAAGCAATTAGCTAAAAGAGGAAGGAAACTACTGACAATTTAACATAGGAAGAATCTTAACATGTATTACTTTTTCAATGGGAGTGCTCTGTAAAGGCACAGTTAATGTAAAATAATGCCTATGAGGTAATCGATGACTTTAAAAGTAAGATTTAAGGGATAATTTACATTTTAAAAATTTAGAGCAGCTCTAGTTATGTTAAAGCTTTTTATTTTCTTTTAAAAAGTTTTTTAGATCATGAGGATGTTTTTGCAGGTGGCCTACAGTTTCACATTAAGGTTACCAGCTTGCATATGGAAAAAAGCACAAATTCTCACACACAGGTAAGTTTACCTGAAAGTATGAAAGGCTTGTATGATGATGATAAGTAAAATAGTCTTCAAAAACCTCACAGGGCTTCAGTAAAACAGATGAAGTAATTTTAAAAATCTCTCTCTCCAGTCTCTGATTTCTCTATGCGTATTGTTCTGAGCTGTGACTACAGGCAGTCACCTCTTGAAATTAAATTACATCCTAATTTCCCCCTCTGCAGGGATATGACATATTTTCCAGCCCATTCAGCATGTAAAAGAAGGGAGTAAACCAGAGCCATAGCTTCATTAATAGTGTATTTTCTTTCTCTTCCTGTCCAACTATATTCTCTTTTTCCTAATCCTGAGTTTATGTGACTCTGTGTTTAATTCTGTTTGGTCAGACTTCTTCAATGAGACCAGTGGCATAAGCAAAGCTGTCCACGGCTTCTTGCTGAATTTGAGGAACGTTAGCCAAATCCATCACTACTTATTGTCACTACTGCAATTATTTAGTGGAGATTATCTGACTTCAGTGGTGATATGACCTAAATAAAGATTAGTGTATTTCATCCAGTAAGTATAATTTCTAGGTTTACAGAGACAGATACCCAAATGTATGTGACAATCCAAAACTCATTGATCCAAACACCATTGACTGCTGCTGAAAACACAAACATTGATTTCAGTGATCTTTGTATCTGTCCATTCTCTCTGTCCTTTCTGCAGTCACCTGTCAAGATAACAAAATAAAAATGCAGACCTAAAATGATCCCAGACTTAGCTCATGGTATTGAATAAAAATAGTTTATTCGTTCTTGCCTCTAAAGTATCAGGTTTGTTATTGGTTATCAGTAAACAATGGTAATGACAAAGGTTAACAAGAGTCACAAATATTTTTTACATTAAATTGTTCCCCAAAATAAATTTTAAAGATATTGGTGACTGTTTGTATCCACAGTAGTAATTAACTCACACTGACAATTTTTTTAATTTTCAGGGCATCTTTAATGAGGTCTTGTAATTTTATCATTTGCAGTCTTCAGAGAAGCTAGAAATTGCTTCAGCTTTTTGAGAAATCACTTTATTATTAAAAAGTTTTGTTTGCAGTCCAAATGAAACGATGGTTTCAAACAAGGTCACATCAGCTTTTGGAGAAACTTCATGATCTGTGTAAATTTAATGAATGCAGTGCATGCTAATAAACTGCTCAGCATCAGGTAGGGTTTATTTTTTTATTAGAATAAGGTTTCACAACATGAAAAGAACACTCAGTGATTAAAGAGATAAAAAGCAACGCTTTTAATGAAGATGCATTACATCATTTTATAATGAAGTATAAATTAAATATTCGAGAGGGATCGGCTTCAGAACTTTAATTGTTTTTATTAAATATGCAAATTCAAATATGTTTAAATACAATTGAAAAGGATTTACTAAAGGATGTGGATTTGAAAATAAAACTGAATAGAAATGGATACCCTTTGTCTAGTGAAACAGATTTTCCAGATGTGAATGGAAATTGCTCAAAAAAAATTGTAACCAGATTGGTTTAGACATTGCTAAGAATGTGAGTCACCTGTCTCTGACGCACTCTGAAGGCTGTGCACATGCTGTCCCTACTGCCCTCGTTTTGGTGGGAGTGGGTGAGGGCTGATAGCACAGCGGTGTTAGGGCTTACGCCTTTGCCGAATGCTTAAGGAAGCTATTTGGTGTGTTACTGCTTCTGTAGCTGCCTCGCTTGTGCCATCCCACTAGACTGCCCAGTACTCTGGTCCTTTACTCCTTTAACAGAGTGGAAGTCTTGCCACCACTTATGTTCTCTCTGCAGTTTTATGGGTCCTCTCCTTTCCTGGCTCTTCCAATGTGAAGAATGTGTTTCCTGTTTGCTTTGTGGGGTACTTTAACCTTGGTGAACATAAATTAACACAGATGTAGGGTCACAATTATAGCTGATGTGTAAATGTACCTTCAGTAAATTAACAGTAAGAAATGCTTAGACCTTGGACGAGTTCTCCACATAAGTTGTAACAACGGAAGATTTAAAAGGGAGATTCCACCATGCACACCCCCCCTTTTTTTTTTTCAAATAGATTCTCTGTATTAATTTAATATTCCTATTGTCTCTCGCTGCCTTTGCTTAGTTTGGGTAGTAGACTTTGACAACCTTAGTCTTTCAGCTTTTTAAGTATTACAAGTCGCCTTGGCCCTGTTACTGTCCCCTCACACCTTGAATTCTTTTATGGAACTTTACTACCTTTTGCTAGTGATGAAGGAATCCTTTTAAGAAGAGGAAGCTGTCTAAGCCTTCTTGGGGCTATACAAAATATATGAACTTCCTCAGGAAATTCAATAATAAAGAGCCCTTTATAAGGTCCTCTTGGAAGGGCGCACTGAAAGCACACTGAGGAATCTGAGAGCTCTTTGGAAGGGAAATGCCAGTTGGTATGTTCTTTTTCTAAAAGATTGCTTCTGCAAAGTGAACCAGCAGGGCCAGAACCTCAAGAAATTCCTCTGAAGAAAAGTAAACTGTCTGCGTTGCTGGGGCTCCATCAATTGTGCTAACTACTCCCAAAGATATGCAGTCCCCCACACTTGAAAACTTCCTAAGATCTTTGCCTTAAGGCAAAGCCCGAGATCCATTGGTACTGTTTTGCAATTGATGTTTTTAGAGAATGGGATGTGAGTTGCTATTATATCACAACGATGGAAACGTTATTTCGACAAGCATGTACGTATGTTTAGGGATCTTGCAGGAAATTGAGACTGTTGCTAGGAATTGCCACCACTTGCTACCATAGGTAAAACATATTCATGGGCAACAGGAAAAGGTGCTGTATTTCCTTTTAACCATAGCATAGGAAATTCATCAAGTTTCTTCACTGCAATTTGTGCAAGCAGGTTTGTCATTATTACTGATGGCAGTGACAGTATGATCGGAGATACAACATTATACCTCAAACCATTCCATGTGGTTAAAAAAAGTCTTTGAAGCTGTTTTATCTTTAGACTTCCTGCTGAAGTCATGGGTGATAATTTGGAAAAGCTTCACTGATTTTAAACCTTTGTATTTGTTAATAGCCATCACATAAAATAATAGTGCTGGAGAACTAGAAAGGTGCCATTCAGTATGGATAAAGATTACTAATGACAGGGGAAAAATACCTGTGAAAGTCACAGGGGAGATGTGTAAAGTCATGAGGAACTGACCCCTCAACTGCTATTCCTGTCTTTAACTATAAAGACAATCTTTTGTCTAGAAAAATTCTACTAGATGAAGAGCAGACCACTCTAAAAGGCTTAGCAACTTCCCTCTGAGTTGTTTTTAAGAAAATATATTTTCTAGTATTAAAATACTACTTAAACCACTAAAAATTGTCTTTGACCAAAAGGTGTTGGTTCAGAGTAATTAATGAGTCTCTCCTATGCAGTTTTGATGTGAGATTTATACCTTTTCAAGATGTCTTGGAAAACTATCCAGCCATCCACACTGGCTCCAACACCATGGTTGGAGTACTATGGATTTGTTTACACAAGTAAAGGAGATAGCAGGAGCTAGGAGTGGTCAGACTCAGACTAACTGTTCATTTGAGAAGGAAAGAAAGAAAGAGTGGATGGGTGTTCTTGACCTCGCTGCGAGAAATTCCCTTATTTCAAATATAATCAGGGAAGAATGAAAAAACCTAACACTTTCTGTAGCAGTCAGTTATTGTTATATTGTTTAGTATTCATATGTCCTGACCAGTATAGTGTGTAGTATTTAGGGTCTGACTAGCAAAGCCCTTCATTCCTTGGCTGGAGATTTTGCATGTTTTGGGGAATTGGGAATCCAGAATCCCTTGAGATTCCAGGAGAGTTTCATGCCGTTTGAAAATCCCACTTTAATGCCTACCTACATTTTTCTTCTTTGCAACTGACCTTTCCCAAAGTGCAATGAAATGTTTGGAGAAAAGAGCTTTCTCACTGTACTACAGTCACTGGCAAAGAACGCTCAGGGGAGACAAAGGTAGTAGGGCTTGTCCTAGCTGTGACCAGCTGAGAAGTCAGAATTGTGCTTTTTGCCCCTATAAAGCATTGCATCTGCTTTCATTCTGCCAGTGCTCTGCAAGGCTTCATAGCTACATCTCGGGTAGTGCTGCTTGTGTAGAGCTGTAACTGCAAACGCTGCACACGTAGTGTCTTGGGATTCCTGCATCTTCAGATCGCGTGTGCTTCTCATGTCTTCCTCTTTAAAAAGTCATTAATTTAAGGACTTTTATTCATCTTCATATATGGAAACTATTAGCACATATCTCTAGTCCATTTTTGGCACATGTAATCATTTTCATGGATTGCAGGAGATTTTTGCTTTTTTTAAGCTGTTTAATACAACCTGCCTGTTCCATCAGCATCTGTATTGACAGCTCCCTCTTAGCATTGAGTTTTTAAGTGAATCCATAGTTCTTGAAGAGTAATTAATTAGTCTTTGGAAACAGAACAAAGACTGACAGTGTCTGAGAGAAAGGAGTGGCCCCAGATTTGATTAATTGGCTAGTTGTTATTTACAAACTATATTAACGACTTTATCATCTCAGGATGTTTTTTGAAAACACATATGACTTCATTATAAAGTCAGATTAGATTTTACTGGTTACTGAATCAGTACTAAAATTATAGATGAGTCCGCTCTTCAGATTTTCAGATCCCAGAAATTTACTTGGAAATTCAGCTTATTACAGACAGTGAATTTTTGGCTCAGCTTGTTGTCAAGATGGCATTCAGACCTAACACTGAAAACCCCACAAAAGATTTGGTGTTCACACATCGGGCTCGGACTGAGGCCATCCTCAGTTAAAATGAGCAAAGGCTGGGCAGAGTAGGCAGCACATGCAGTATGTGAACTGCCTTGTCCTAAGCTGTTATGACCATCTTTACATCTTTCTTGTCTTTTATGATACTAATTTAAACAGCATACACTGAGTAACTCTGAAACAATTTATAGGTGGATGTCAATGCCGTTCTGAGAAATGGCTTGGACTGAAAGCAGGCATTGTGTGAGCAAAGCCTGATGATCACATTTAATCTTTATTAGGAAATGTAGCTGAACCATGTAGAATTAAATGTTTGACAAACTATTATTTTTATTAGATCATTAAACTTGATTGCACATTTATAAGATACTTAGAAAGACAGGACACAAATGTTGTTTCCAGGTTATTTATTCTTGTGACAGATCAACTGGCCATTTTTTAAAATATTAATGATCATCTCAGTTTTGCTTTGATGCTGGTAATGGTTATGTTTATTTACTCTTACAGTTTTCCAAGTTCTGGGCGCAGAGACATGCTGAAATCTTTTCAGCTCCTTTCTCCACTGTACAGTAGGTTCGTGGGATAGCTCATCTTCCAGAGAGCTCTGAAAACCAAGGCTCTATCTCTTCTCCCAGCATATGCTGAATGCAATTAGGCACCAGTTCAGAAAAGGCTTTGTAAACATTCTGAATCCATGCCACATTCTCTGGTCTCAGGAGCTGCCAAATGCTTAAATGCTGTATTCAAGCCAGACGTCTAAATATATGAAATGAGTGATTGAACAAAGTGCCTCCTTGGTGGAGCATATGCATATAGGATGGACAGACCTGAAGGGTCTGAGGTCAGCTCCAGAACATGGTGTTCTGCCAGCCCACATCTCTGGCTGCTAGTAGGGAGACTAGAATATACTCTCTCCTGGATGAGCTGGATGAGGAAGGAGCACCCTCACTTTCATCTTCTGCTCTCTTGGAACGGGATACCAAGCCTCAGGAATCTCTGATAGCAGTATCATAAGGCAAACTCCGTTACTTTGCAGTGAGTACACCTGCCTCTGGGACACTGAGGGCTTGTTCAGCAGGATCAAACAGTTTGAGTACATCTGCATTTTCACCTGAGCGGCATCTACTCAATCATTATGAATGAGCTGCCTTGATTGTGTTAGGAAGTTTACATAATACAAGATCCACAGAAAAGAGCCTCTGTAAAATAATTCAAGTACTTCACTTACTGTTGAGGCTGTCAAAGTGTTTTTTCTTGAAAGCAGAGGGAGAAAACCAGAAATAAATGCAATACATATGATTAACGTTATAGATGTTAGCTGAACTGTGGTAGTGGGCAAAACTAAAACACACATGAGCAGGTACAACAATAACCTACATTACAAATATACTGTAATTTATGAGAGTAGTGTGTGTTGAAATTGTTCATAGAACATTTTCACTAGGCACTCTTAGTCTTTGCCAGTCCTTCTCAAAAGAAATAAACCTGATCCTTCTGAGCTATGTTTAAAGCAAAGCATAAGATGCATTTATATTGCTGGCTTCCCTAGAACCTGAAACTTCAGTGACCTTAAAAAGTTGGTTGGCTTAGATTCCCTTGTTTGTAAAGCTGCCTATGTCAAGATCTTGAATAGTGCACGTATGCACTGACATGACTGTACTCAATCTTAGAGGAACGCCTGCAAGGCATGAAAACTTGAACCGAGGCACTATTGTTTTGGATACCCTACAAATATTTTAATCAATAATCTTGATAATATCTGTCAGAATAGCTATGTGATGAGCGGCTACTGGAAAGGTAGTAATTCTGTATGTAGTAAGGTTAAGTAGTAGTAATAATTTATGGTAAGGCAAGGTAATAACCCTCCTCTCACAACTGTCTAAAAAAAAATTCTCCATCAAGTCAGGTAAGTCTTCAGTAGTTTTTCTCCTTTGTAACAATGACAAGCATAGAAATAAAATAATTTCAGTGTATTCACTAAAGGTCAGTAGTGGTGTAGGGAGCTCTCACTAGCAGCATGTCTTGTTTCCTCCTAGGTATGGCAGTGTGGAGGAAGTGTTGAGGTTCTACCTTGCTCCAGGATTGCCCACATTGAAAGAGCGCATAAACCCTACACAGAAGATCTAACTGCTCATGTCCGGAGAAATGCACTAAGGGTGGCTGAAGTCTGGATGGATGAATTTAAGAGCCATGTCTATATGGCCTGGAACATACCCCAGGAGGTGAGTCACAGACTGGTGTTTGCAGGCTTTGGCTTTCAATCCTTTCGGGTTTGGTTCCTCCTGAATTTTTATTCTTCTGCTAGGATTTTGTTATTTGTATGCACATGTGTATGTATGTGTCTCGCATGCAGGCATAAGATACGCCTACACATACACACATATATAAAAATAGATAGGTAGTTGTGTCTTATTCTAGAATCATTTCTTTGCCTTCAGGTTCCTTACAAATTAATTTCTTGTCAAGTTCATCATCCTCACTGATGACTTTTCATGAAGATATTAATCTAGTAGTTGCAGAAATGTGGAAAAAAGAAGCATCAAATCTCTATTACACATCTTATTCTGAATTCAATTCTCTTCTTTACCATCACAGAGAGCTGTAATTCCACCAGATTTGTGAGGGGAGTTCTGCCAAGGGGCAATGGGTGTTAACATCTGTTGATTCAAGTGAGGGTGTGTCACTCTTGAGTAATTTCACATCAGAGTAAGGGCGGCTGGTGGGTGTCATGACATATTGCAGAATCTAGCTGCAACTACCTTGTAGCCTGCTGGTCCAGAGTTCCCCTCCGTAGATGAGCAATGGTAGGTCCAGTGGATTGAAAAGAATTCTGTGTGACATCTGATTTTAGTTGTTCATTTCTGTAGTCAACAGTATTTAACTTGTGAACTGTTAAGAGCTGTAGGGCTCTGAGAAAGGCGATTGTGTCTATTCGGGAAAATATTCAGGATCCATGTAGAATAGAGGTTGGAAACCATGGTTGAATTTGAGGTTTGACTTACTGTGTACTGAAAAATCTCTCTGATTTTGCAACTGTTCAGAGGAACTGGTTTTGCTGTGATTTCTGGTTCAAGAAACAAAATGCTTTACTTCTCCTTTAGTTTAATAGGGCAAAAAGGTTAGAGACTAAAAAACTAGCTAGATGTATGAATGCTGATGTTGATTCAGCTTCTGGCCTTCTAAAGGGAAGAAGAAAACATTAGAAAATTACACCTCCAAGCACTGTAATTGAGTCAGTCAGTGTAAAGAAAACCTACGTCATTAGCGAGAGTCCTCTTTTATACATTAAAAGGTTAGGAGCAGCACAGTCTCTGGTTGGTATAGAAACATCAGGAGAAGGAGGGAGTATTCAGTGTAAAGAAGGAACTTAAAAAACAACTTAAAGCTTGTGGGACACTTTTAATACAGACTTCCAGTAGGTCGGGAGCAAGGAGGTGGATTAGGCCAAATGTAGCCAGCAGACTGGATGGCAGTATTTCTGTTTCATCTTTGCTTACCTCAAAATTAAATTAAAGGTGAAATACCAAAGAGAGACAATTTTCAAATCAAACCTAGCTTCAGCTTAGGCAAAAAAGATGTCGAGACATCATGGTAAGAGACATGCAGAGAGGACAGAGAGCCAGCGTAGTCAAGTAGTGTTACACAAGTGGGTAACTACAGGAGTAACTCTGTATCTGGAAGCTGATGAAATAGTGCATTGGTAATGGCCTGTGTAGGTGATAGGAATTTATTCACTTACAACAGTTGGGACTTTCCATGAAATATGTTATTGCAAAATGTTAACCACAGGACCTGTTTTTGCCATGGAAGAGTTCCCAGATCTCTGAGAAGCCCCACACTCAGAAGTTTCCAAAGGCTTTAGTCTTTGAGAGCTAATAATAAAAAAAAAGGAGTTAATTTGGCAGTGTGCTACGACTGCCCTCTTGGGATCTCTGGAGGTGGCTCTGAAGTGCTGAGGGCTTCAAATGGGGATCTCGGATACCATGGTGATTTGTGCATCGTAACTACTTACATAAATAGATTCAGAAAAGCACTTAAAACCCAAAGGAAAGATTTTTCAAGTCCCAGAAGCAAGAGCTGTGCTCTCCATGTGTCCTCCCCTATGTTTTTGCATTTGTTTTTTTCTCTTTTCTTCCTCCCATCATATTCTCAGCTTTGGGTACACACTGAATTGTTGCTGGTGATAAAGCCAGTATGCTACATGTAAGCTATTTTCCTTCTCCAGCTGCATGGGAGAGTGCGATTACCGAGGCCCCAGATGCCCTTTCTTGCCTTATACAACAAACTGTGAGGAAACAAGCACTGGTGCCTGCAGGGTTGCATGAGAAAGTTCGGATGCACTGGACCAATTTGGTACCTGATCTCAGGAAGCCTCATTAGTGCTGGAAGTCACATGTCTGTGTGCTGGCATCTTCCTTCACACAAGTGGCAGATGCACTGGCAAGTGCAAGTGCAGCCAGAGTAGTGCATGAGTGGGATTTGTCCATGTGGTCAGCTGATTGTCTTACAGCACCCTACAGCCTATTCCTCTATCAAGTCACTTGCTAGAAAAGTCAGGGAAAAATGATCACTTAAGGAGTAGTTCCACATAAAGTTTTATGAATGATGTAGGGCTTGAAAAGGAGTCATCATTTTTAAGGATTGAGTTATGCCTGTTCATTCCAGACCTCAGTTTCCTACTTTTTCGTATACTTTGCTAATGTTGAAGTCAATTTTACTGTAGTTAGAAAATGCTTCCTTAATAAAATATACTTGGTCCAGATTAACATTAATTCAGTGCTTTGGGATGTAAGAAGCAGTCATTGCTTCAGCAGCTCAGAAATCTAGATTCTTATGAAGATACCTTTTGGATGTGTAACTAAGAGAATTCAATGCTTCCAATGTTATTTTAAAATAATATCTGGTGGCTGACAAAATCTTTGGGGTGTTTATGGCCTAGTAAAGGCTGTTGTTTAAATAGATATAGGATTTCCCTATGAAAATTTATTTATCCTGCATTTTGTTCTGAAGCAGAAGTGTTAGAGCACAGTGTGGAGCAAAATGTCTCTTTTTACTTCCTGACATATAGCAGCCATGGATTGACACTTGGATCCCTCTCTAAAAATTTCTGCTCTGTGATTTTCATGTGATAAATTACTGATTTTTATATACAGGGACTTGATGAAACTTATGCTTTATGATCTGCTCTTATGGTAAGTAGAAACTAGGTTAGGCAGAAATGTAAAGGAGAATAAAAATTAGGGGAGAGAATACTCTGCAATTGCTTTTAACAAGAATAGCAACTTCTCTTTTTACATAACAAGAAAAAATTTAGTAAGTGGCATTTCAGAAAGATGAGCAGAACTTCTGCTCTTTGCAGAGAAGCAGTAAACCCAGACTTCAGAAATGGCCAGAAAGTGTCGTATACTACTAAGCAGGCCACAGTGGGACACAAGCAGTAAGACTGTTTCTAGGGAAACTTGCTACTTCTTGCCAATTACTTTTGGGCTTAGGAAGTGCCAGGAAATTAGAGAACAGTAATATTCATTGGAAGTGAGATCTACACCCCATGGAAGACAACAGGAGTGGTTTGATTGTCCAAAGCAGGCTTTGAAATAGACCCCACCATGGTCAACTGTATCGTATTTAATTGGGGCACTTAGGGAGTGTGTGTGGGTAACAGACTCACTGCACAATCAAAAGCTGCTAATTATCGTACACCATAATAATCATTGCAATGAGGGAGACTCTGGATATTAGTTTACACAGAAGAGTATCACTGATGTCTTTTCTGCTTTTTCTGTCCGTTGTTTTATGTGCAGGACTCCGGAATTGATATTGGTGATATTTCTGAGAGGAAGGCCTTGAGGAAAAAGCTCCAGTGCAAGACCTTTAGGTGGTATCTCGTCAGTGTGTATCCAGAAATGAGAATGTATTCAGATACTGTTGCCTATGGGGTGGTAAGGATCTTGTTTACGTTTCCATTCTAAAAAGGTGGGGGAGAAAGGTGTGATAGTGGAAGTAACTTAGAAAGACAATGCCTGGCTCTAAGTAGAAGACTCAGATAAACTTGACGTCACTAAGTAATTTGCTGGACTGGATAGTTGACAGAGACAGCTGTTTTGCTGTAGTTTATGCTGAGGTATGCTGAATGTTATCCTCCTCCCTGATTTTTTGTTTGTTTCTTTGTTTCATGGCTTGCATTCCATTCAGAGATACTCAAGGCATGATTCTGTAGACATGTTGGAGCTGTCAGTTGGAAGGTTTGTGGCAGCAGGTGAATTCACAAAAAGGGCTCAGTATTTCAACTGCAAGCTTCTTGATATTGTAGCCAGATCTTAATTTAGAACCTCAAATGCCTGTATTTTGGGATCTTCATGATCGTTACTTGCGTGACAGTAGCACCCTTATCTATGATGAAATCTTGACTCATACTGTGCTAATTAAAACAGAGAAGATTCATGCCCCTAGAAAACCGGCAGGTGTGCATGACATAGAAGATGAGTGTAGTAAGTTAACAGGGACCCAAAATAAGCTTACCAGAGCTCAGATGTCCTTTTCACATTCTCTGTCCAGTGTCACAGTAACACAAATTGATTCCTGTGAATTAAATTTGCCCTTCTTTGCAAGTCCCAATTAGGAAATGTAACTAGTAAGAGCAGATCATACAAGTGAAAGATTTGTTTTGAGACACTCCTCCTCAAAAAAGAAGTCTGAGTTGTGCAGTTTGCCAGTATGGCTCTAAGAAGACCCTTGAGGGTGCCATAAAAGAGCTGCTCTGTTTTGGCAAATAAAGTGAATTTCTACCCCACAAAGTTCCATGACCCCTTGAATGATCAATAGAAATGATCATGCTGGCTTTTCATACAATCAAAAAGAGAAGAAAACCCCTTCTGCAAAGGTTTAGGTTGTTGTTAAATCCATGAGATAATGGTTACTCTCCAAAATCGTTCAGAACAATGCCAAAATCACATTGGTATGCGGGAGCCTTTTCCACAGACTGTGGAATTGCCATGCCATGACCTCATCAGGTGTAGCTCCTGAGGAGAAGGAGGCATAGCAGCTAACAGGTGCATATATCTGCTTGTAGGTACTTCTGACTAAAAAAATCTTGAATTGCAGGTGGAAGTGATACTAGGCACAAGATAAAAAAAAGAGCAGCAGTGGAACAGCTAAGGTACTTGTGTAGTCTCAGGATTAGCTCCACATCATGTCAGTCAAAATGAAAATCAGTGAACAGGCACCCTATGGTTTTATATTCTGCTCAGACTTTTCCATCAGCCTTTTTGGTTTTTTATCAGTTCCTTGCTAGCAATACACAAACAAAAAAGAATCAGAAGATTTTGTTACAGAAATACTGAACTCACTGGTCAGCAGAATATGCATATTTAGCTACTGTATAATAATGCACCCGATGAAGTCTTGTGTCTGCAGTGTCAGAGTAGCCTCATCAGCCAAGAAATATATGAGGAATGGGCCTTGTTTCGTTATTTAACGTTATTTAACGTTATTTAATGTTTTCTATACAAAAGAAGTAGTGGACAGCTATGGGAATATACCCATACAGGTAAAGGAGAGTGTTTTATGAAATTCACCCCTTACTGTTTTATGAAATACTGTCACATGAAACAAGAAGATGAAGTGCCCCACTCTTATTTAGAAACAGAATTGCTTGGATCTCTAATCTTCCTTTGTGTCCACTTTCCCGTTCACTTGCATGTCTTACAGTGGAGAAAGGTATGATATTTCAAAGCGAGTCAACTGTTTGCTGATTTTCTAAGTGCTTCTATTCATCAACTGTCTTCATTTTTTGTTGAAAATAGATTGCTACTATAGCATTAAAAAAATTATTATTTTAAAAAATTTAACTCAGCATTTAAAAAATACTGAGTTATTACAAGAGTTATCTGAACAGGGGTGAGGGTTGGGATATAGGCATCTGCAGTGTCACCACCATATTTATTTCCTGAATCCTAAATTTCCTCCTCTACTGTAAGAGTTGGGAAAAGAGTTGAGTCATTCATGTCTGCTTTGTAATGTTGCATATAGCTGGGTTTGGGGTTGGTAGCAGAGTAAAGGTTTGGGAACCAAATGTCCTCCTGAATTCTGCGGGTACCCTTAGAGTTAGGCCAAAGTGATGTCAGTGGGCCAAAAGCTGATGTACTGAGTGTAGCGACTGGCTCTCTGATTTCAGCGTGATGTTTGAGATAATTTTGCAATTTTAAAATTTCAGCAGTCTAGTTTACCTTTGTATTCTGTAAGGCTCTAAGTTTGAAAGGGAGCAAATGGCATCACTGACTAATTACTTCCGTTTTGGATTGGCGACCTGGTTATATTTTGCGTTGTAAATACAATTAAGTCTTGGTAGTCTAAAACTGCACTACCCAAGTTAATTGCTGGTTGCCACAAAGCCACTAGATTTTGGAAAGGGATGGTTCCTAAGAGACTGGGCTCAGAGCGTGAAACAGCATTATCAGTTAACAGGCCAGTGGCTTTTTTTGTTTTCCTGTTTTCTGCAGGGATCATTTCTCTACAGATATTCTAAATTAATTTAAGCATTGTGATTGGGGTAATAAGAGTTTGGGAAATTAAATCTGAAGAGCTCTTTTTTTTTCTTTTCTGTTTTCAAGGATCATAAGAGGACTGGAGTTAAAAGGAATATATAGTGTTTTGTCTCTCTCTTGTAGCTCCTGATCACTGGACAGCTGCTGTTAGAGTTATGGTCATGTTTCTTTTTAGAGCTTGGGACACTAAAGTCTCTGAATCTGTTTTACGGCTGGGCCTGCTCTCAACTAAGTTGCATGCTGATGTTGGTCAAGGCAGGTTTTTTTGCTTCCTTTATTATGAGGATTGTTATAGAAAAGGTTGTAACATTAGGGCTAGGACAAGCATTAGAATTTGAGTTGTGGAAGAGGTTTTGAACAGCTGAAGGTAGTGATGGATCCAGGCATGAGTTAATAAGGCTGATATTTATCACTGGTTTGGATAGAGGGTGGTGCCTAACATCTGATTACAATTAGAGTCATGGTGAATACTGAATTCTCAAGCCTTGCAGCTAAGAATAAGGCCAGTATTGATACCTAATGCATATTTTCTCTTTAATTTTGAGATTTGTCCTGTCTATTATTGATTTAGAGTTAAGTTTGGAGTTGGAAATCTTATAGAGATGAGTTTGTGGTTGTCCTGGGTTCAGCTGAGATAGGGTTAATTTTAACCAGAAGCTGGGAGGGGGCACAGCCAGGACAGCTGACCTGAACTAGCCACGGGGATATTGAATACCCTGTGACGTCATGCTCAGTATATAACTGGGAGACTGTGGCTTTGAATGGGCTAAGCATCTTGTTCCGCGTGGTGAGCAGTTGCACTGTGTGTGACTTGCTTTACCTATTCTTTCATTACTTTGATGGTTATTGTTGTTTCTTCTTTCCTGTGTTGTCCTGTTGAACTGTCCTTATCTCATGAGCTCCCTAAACCTATTAGTCTTTACCTTTTTCTTGGAATTTTTCACCTCATCCCACTGGGGTGACCAGTCGTGTGGTTCTTTGTTGCTGGCTGGGCTTAAACCATGACAATGATTTTGGTTTTGTTCACTGCCTGGCTTCAGTCTCTGGCTTGTCCACACTTCTTGCATACTAGCGCACTTCCAGACTTCCTTCCTAAGCTTATTGGTTTATTTTCCTCAAAGGAGGCCCCTGTACACCACTGACAGGACCGCTCGGTTAATCACAGAAGGTTGCAAACCACATCACCTCTCCACTCCCTCCATCAGCCAATTTTTTCATGTTCTCTGGACTGATCTTATACCACTGAACACCTTCACACATGCCTACGGGTATGCAATCCACATCTTTGGCCTCACACTCTAAAAAGACCTTCCAGCTCTCTGTGCTCATTAATTTAACACTTCTTTCAGAAAATTCTGTCTCAGCTTTGCACAGGTAATATATAAGGGCGTTGTGATGAACAGAGCCAAGTCCTTTGCAGTCTGCTCGTAGCTAGATTGCTTTGCGTTGGTTAGCCTGGAATAATGCAAGGAAGAGCCAGTGCATACCAATTGGTCACAAGTCTCCAAGTGCCAGCAGAGAGGATTTTTTTTTAAAGTATTTCCAGAAATCAGAAGACTCACTTCAGTGATTCTGAATAGATGTTTAATTACAGGGCTCTCTCCTCTGTTTGAAACTCCATCCATACTGCTCAGCTAGCTGCTCTGGTTGGGAAAAAAAAAAAAAAAAAGTCTTTTGGATATAGTGTGTACCAGAGACTCATTAATATTTTTAAAACGTTTAACAAAAACTCTTGCTATCTCTGAAGGTTTTTTGAAATCTACCCTCGGTGAAACCTTGTGCAACATTATTGAAATCAGAAATTATCTACAAGGACAAATGTAGTCCAGATGCTTTCTCCTCAGTATCTTCACTGCAACAAGTACTTTTAAATTCTGTATATTTCCTAGCTCATCTACATACAATTTTTTCCCAAAGATAAGAAAGTAGTCACACCATCTTTTTCTCATGTAAGACTTGCTTGATTTCTTTTTCTTTCTGTTTATTTTAGCTGCAGAATTCCCTGAAAAGTGATTTGTGCCTTGATCAAGGGCCAGACACGGAGAATATCCCCATCATGTATATCTGCCATGGAATGACTCCACAGGTTAGTTTGTCTAATGATTTCTGATACTGCTGCTGCTCTTAGTAGACTGTGTAGGAGGAACCACCTTCTACCTGCCATTGTTTTCCTGCAACAATACCTCCGTGAGCTCGTCAGCATCTCGTTTATAGAAAGCTAGAACATTATTTCTACCATAAATTGAGAATCACTGGTGTATTTGTGGTTTGACAGTGAAGTTTGTTTATTCATTTTGGAAGAGTTTAAGGAATGCGAGAGTCAGCACTGACCTAGATTTGTTAATAAAATCTTCCATTTCTTATCTTTAACTGTGCATGTTGTAGGAATGAAACTGCATTTTAAAACATTTTACATATGTACCCATGTATACTCACAGCTTATTTATACATAATCTGAAGCAACATCTTTTTTATTTGATATATTTACTGTCTCATTTTCACAAACCTGAAATGCACGGCCACCTTCACACTGTACAACTGTGTCAAATTCCAAACCCTGTTCTTGTGAAAGCCCTCTTCTAAAGCTCCTTTTTTGCTTTCTTTGCTGTTGTCCTGTGCTGCTCTACTATGTGCCAAAGACTAAAATTATCTTACTCAAAAACCTTTTCATTTTCTTACACAACAGCTGGACTTATTAACTTGGCAAACAAGAGGGTGAAGGCATTTTATCTCCCCAAGTGGCTAAGTATAGGGGCATAGGTGAAAGCATTTCTAGGCAAATCTTGACAGTAAAAACAACCTTACATGGTCTAGAACATGTTTGTCAGACAGATGTGCAGATTAGCTAACTCTGAAAAGTAAGATAAGCAAAAAATGACATAAAGGAAATGGATGTATATGTGGGAGTCATTGAAGAAACTGAAAAATCCCTCCAGTTTAAATCTTTTTTTTTTCCCTCTGACAACCTTTTATATTTGTTTTCTGAAAAGGTCCCTGTTATGCACCACTTAAGATGTGGAATGTGGTTTTACCCACGGACTTGTCCATTACATAATTTGACTATACAGCAAAAGAATCCTCCTCATATATCAGAAATAAACACAGAGCAGCAAGGCAGTCTTGTCTTCTGTACCTGGATCTTGTACTGAGCTGGAAACATGAGTTTGGTGAGATGCAGATATGATTCTGTACTCTCTTGCCATGTTACAACTGCTGCAACTGTGTTCTGTGCTGTTTTTTCTTCACTGAGGGCCTTTAATATTGATCACTAGCGGCATCAGCTTGAGTGAATTATGAATGATGAAGACAAAAACGTCTCAAAATCCTGTCCACCACACTTGCTCACTGCGTTGGCTGTGGCTTCTTCAGGTTTCAGACCTGGGATAGTCTTTTGTGCGTTCCACTTCACTGATTAAAAGCAAAAGCAAATAAAAAAAATCTGTAGAACTGCATTATTCTAGATCAGAGAAAGTATGTTTTACATCTGTCAATTTGGAAACAATGGAATGGATATTGCTGCTTACTTATTTTTGTGTTTAAAACCATGTAGTGTAAGAACATCTTGTATGCCTGTGAGAATTGAGAGAACTGACTGCTTGGAATGGAAACTGACCATAGTGAAATGAAATAGTTGCAAAGGAATATTTTTTTTTCCTAGGAGTAACATTGATTTTCTCATTTGGGAGCATATAGCATTTATGTACTCTTGGAGAAATGAGTTTGTTTCAAATAACTTCTTTCGATAACATGGCCTAGAAGTAAAAGATTTACAAATGTCTGAGATGCTTTTGAAATCTGTATTTGTGCCTAGTGTACAGCGTCACTGCAGAAGTTGAGCGTGAATAAAGAAAAAGGAAAATACTACTTACTGTAAGAAGCTGAAACCTGTGATGTGGCTAAAGTTCAGGTTCCAGGAAAAGTTAAAATGCAAGAGTTCAAAAAGTGGTTCAATTCTTTTGAGTGCTAAGAATTTTTAGGACCAGAAGGAAGAACATTAAGAACTTGAATTACTTGAAAACTTAGAACCAAGAAGGCTCTAAGAAAACAAAGGTCTTTTTACATTAATATTGGCTAATCAATAAGCATTTTTCTGACTGTGAAATGACCGCTTGTTTCATGCGGGTAGATGCAGCAGAAGTAACTTGGCCACAGATGATGTGTTTTTGAAAAAGTATATAAAGCCCCTAACCATAAAGTATAACAGGAATAAAAGCAGCTGTCAGTAATATGCCCTATCTGTTCAATCATCCATTCTTCTAAATAAAAGGGAAATGCTCGGCGTAGAGAATGGGTAAGGGTTCTTTTAAGGTAGCTGCACTATTTAATATTTTACAGTAGAGGTACTGGTGCAATTTTACGTACAAGATGTGCTGAAAAGATACAGAAGTGTAAGATGACCTTTAAAGGGAGGGAAGATTGCAAATGCTGATCAGAAGTAGTGTCAGAAGGGTACTCAGTGCTGTCAAAGAAGTTCAGTTAGAAAGCTTTTGCCTACTAAAGCAGGATTTGCATAGAGATAATAAAAACTTCAACTGGCAAAAACTCTGATGTAATTTACCTAGACAGGATAAACTTTGCTTTCATCACATTGCTGCAGGAAAGACTAATGCCTCGTGTCAGCAAAAAATAGCAGTAAGCAAACTTCTGGGGTGCACAGAGAAGTGTGCTGGGGCCCACAAAGAATGCTCGTGCACAGAAACAACTCGATTAATAAACGAACACCTCTGTTCTCCTCTGTTGTACCATACTGCTCACAGAGCTGGGGCTCTTTCAGTTTGTTGGGTTTCTCTTGTTTTGGGGTTTTCTTTAAGAAAAAAACTGGTTAGTTGATAATGCCGCACATTACAGAAGGTTCTTCCCAGAATTTTAAAAAATAATTTATGAAGTATTTCCACTTCATGTTTTGTATATCATGTTATCATTACCTTGCATGTTTTCTGCATCGCTTTAATTTTTGTACCTGCCTCCCAGCCCTTCAGTTTTCCTCTTCATCTTGAATTCCATTGCACTCTGTATGACTAAATCCTACTTGAGCATCATTATCATCTCGGTTATCTTGTCTACTGTTGGTATGTTTCTTGTCAATATAGGAGGAGAGGGACATATATCTGCTGTCTCTATAGTCTGACTGCAAACTATTTATTCAGCATTTTGTTAAGTAGGGGAGGCTGATGCAGGAAAAGAAGGTAAGTGGAATATCAGAGGAGTTGGTTTTCAGGCTATTTAAAATTAATGTTTTCTGATTTCTTTGCATTTTATAAGATTCAAATCACAATTACTGAGCTTGTGATGGACACTGTAAGAACATTCCTCCCTAGTTCAGATTTTTAAGTCAATTTGCCCAGAATATCTGTAGTAAAAAAACTGCATTCAGAATGTAATTGAAACAAACTGTTGTGAACAAGTGCAGTGCCCAAGCATTTAAAATTATCAGAGCATTTCAAGTTCTCATGTAGTGTTCTACTTTAGAAGAGATCAGAGGTGTTAGACTGAATATTATACCATAGTTCAAAACTGTTCTCATCTGGGAAATAAAAATGCACATACATTTTCAGGCATTTTTTTTTTCTTTTGTTAAAGGGTATGGAACTTTTTCTATGGATAGTTTTGGCCAAAGGGATTTCAACAAGTATCAAAATATTTGAAAACATGAAGGTCAGATATTGCTGAGCTGCTGGTTTTGGATTCAGATCCTGTGCTTTTCGTATTGGACACTAATCCCATTGAAGGTTACACTACGCTGCTTTTCGTACTTGGTTCAGTTCAGGGGAATAGGTTTTCAACACCAGTGAGCTGCTGCCAGTGGGCTTTGGAGCTGACAACCCTAAAACGTACTGGCTGTTGTGTTCTTGAAATGGCTTCTGACTGATCTACACTGATCCAGGAGCCTAAAGCTGGCCTACTCAGAGATCTCACTTAAGTACTTTGCAAATGAGCACTATGAGTATGGAGTAATGAGTGGTGTTCCTCACCATAGGTACTAGACCCGCTGAAAGTCAAGAAGGACTGCCGCAGAGGGACCAAGTATCTTCAGAAAGGAATACGGCTGGTAGCTCAGCATCAGTGAAGTGGTATTGACTTGCTTGAGGCCATCAGCCATGTGGCTAGCAAGGCTGTAAACCCCTCATGATCTCTTCAACAGAGAAGTGAAGGCCTTGGGACAGCACACCTGTGCTACGCTGAATGGTGGCTGAACTCGCAGCCAGTGGGGCGCTGCAGAGCACCCCAGCGCTAGGAGCTTGTTAGTGGGCCATAGGTACGGCAGGTTCTGCCTTGCTCAGGGTGGAGCCATCTTTCCTCCACCTCAAGGTGTGCGTTCAGTCCGGCTTGTACTAGAGCGTGGTCATCAGCAGCACAGCAGGTGAGGACTGCTGGGAGGCAAACTTCCTGTGCACTTGTGAAAGTGGTAGCTGTCTCTGCCCTTGGCCGTGGTGTGACTGGTGAAGTGTGCTCCACCTTACTGGGTAGTATCTTAATCGTTTCACTGGTACTTCACAAGTCTCCATGTATTTTTTTTTCTCTTAACGAAAATGTATTTAAGTGGCTGTCCTGAGGCCACACACTCACAGTACCCTGATATTCCAGACGCTACTTTAAGATTGAGTTGAAGTATTTTTTACAAGTGAAATTAACTTCCCATTTTCTATTAACAATCCTTCTCTGCCAGGTGGAATAGGTGTAAAAATTTCCATACTTTGGCTGATTTTAGAATCAAAAATATACAGTACAATCAAAAAAGGACAGAGCTTTCCCTTGCTAAGTTGAAAATGTTTTTAATTAATGCTTTTGGAGAAATAAAGCAGCTGTGCTGGGTACCTGCAGTGTGTCATAATCTAATACTATTCCTAAGTGCATTAATTTGAAATAGATCAGAGCTGCGTATTATGTAGCAATTACTCGAGTTATCCATATTTTTAAGATGTCTCTTCTCATTGCAAATGGGCATGTCAATCAGCAGTTTTTAAAACCCTTTGTCGCTTAGAATATAAATTTGCCATAAAACCAACATAGTTATTGGAACACACATGTGGCACGTGGAGATTAATGTTGTACTAATTGTCAGATCGTTGTCAATTTGCACATTCTTTTGACGGATGCCATACTATCTCATTTGTTACTTCATCACAGTTACGAGTTCTGAAGGTCAAATTTTTGTTTCTTAAGTTCTCAAGAGTATGGGAGTAACTGTTAGAGAAGGTAGTTAATACCGTAGATGGAAGATTTACTTTAGAATTTCTTTCATTTTATTGATAATTTTATTATGTCATTCCATTAATTGAAGTCATCCACTGGCTCATTTAGAATTCATGGACCAAATTCAGTTCCCATGAAAGCACATTTAGCTCCCTCTGTAACTACACAAGCCATATTACTTTCCTAGCATTCATTCAAATTCTGATCAGCAGTTCAGTTTCAGCTTAGTTTCCCTCCAGTATTGTTCTCCATTTGCAGAGTAGGGCTTTTTGCAGGAATGTTTATGGAATGCTTGTATCCACACTGTGTTTCTCTGAACAAGGGATTTTTTTTCCCCCTCCTGTGCATTAACCATCATTTTTCCAATCATAAAGCAGAGAGAATATCAGAAATTATTTGTTCACATAAAATCTTCGTTGAATATTTGAGTACTGAAAAAAAAATCTGCTTTGATTTGTAAGCCAAGCAAAGAGCTGTTAGGTAATTTATTTGAAATCAGCAATCAAACTAGCTCTTAGTGAGAGCTGAGTTCAGTCTAAACCTGGTTGCGTTTACAGAGTAGAAGTATTTTCCCCAAAAGAAGATATGGGATACTAGTGACTTTTAATAATTTAGCATTGTTTCACGAACCGATGTCTAGAAATTAAAGCCCACTGGATACAAACAAGGACTAAGGTGCATATTCCTCTCAGAGCAGACGACTAGCCATCATAAGAAGCAGTGACAGTAACTGCTGAAGTTATCAAAGCTAATACAGTTCTATAATTTAATGTGATACAAGTTAGTGGACTTAGAGGTAAGCAGATGGAAGTGCATAGCCTGTGGCAGATGGAAGATCAAAGGAAAAATCTAATGGGCCTCTTTGGCTCTTAAATCTACTAATATGTCAACTAAGTGGCAATCACAGCTAGCACTTCCTTGAATTCCGATTCCATTTAGACTGTATAGAAATAACACAGTAGAACAACAATGGTGTGTCTTTAAAGAAACTGGGTGGTTTATGTGGTTTTGTAAGGTAAAAAGAACCTTATAGCTTTAAAAACAGTTGGTGAATTGCTTGCATCATTTGCTGCCTTTTTCTTTTTTTCTCTTTTCTCTTAAAGTGGGATTAAACAAATGACACAGGTCTGCTATGCCAAGCCTGTGTGTTCAGCTGGCTGTCCATAAAGGCTGGAGCAATCAAGTGAAAAAGCTGATGAATGCATTTAAGTTAGTCAGATGTTACACCAATATTAACTTTGTGTTTGTTTAGCAGGGAACTGCACTGACCGTGAACTTTGGAGCTTTGTTGCTCTTGCTATATTAAAAATATAGTGATTTATTCAGCATGCATATTCCATTTTATTTTTAGTGCTTTCAAACTCTGAAATTAGCCTTAAAATTGTGAGGTCTGCATTGACTGACTCACTAATGAGTTTGCATCAGTTTGGGAAGTTAAAAATAGCAGTACAGTTTGTGAACTCGCAGGTTTCACTGAAATAACATGAAGTTTCAATAAAAAACTGGAGAAAACTGAGATAGCTTCTCACATTAAACCTGGAACTTTTTTATAGATTATTTATAATGCAGTTGCATTTAGTGTGGAGGCCTGTGACCAACGGGTGGAGACAGAACTTGGAGTGTAAGAAGGAGATCATGCCGATGATGGTAAAACAGAGCTGTGGATTTCAGGTTGGCTTGGGGTTTTAGTCAGATCTTCTATTTTACACTAACACAGAACCAAATCCTTGGTATTTTTCATTTGTGAACTAGCTCAGATTTTAATTTGGCCAGAAGGGGTCAGCTCTGGTTTAAAGGATGGACCAGTGCATCAGCATATGGGGGCAATGGCTGAGTTTTTGTGCAGGTCAATATGTGTTGAAGGAGAAGAGAACAGGGTAAGAACAACATGGGATTCTGTAGGAATCCACAAAGGAAAGTGTGATGGGTAAAGAGTGATTGGTGGGAGAGGGAAAAAGAAAATTCAGATAGGACAAAGTCACCAGAGCCGTAAGACAGCCTGCTTTTTAAAAAACAAAGGACACCATTGTCTACGGAACCAGAATGGTTCTGATTTCTTTTTTTTACCGCCTTTTATTTTTTTCCCCCATGGAAGAGTTATAGAGATCTTGTGCAGAGGTAAAGGGGAAAACCAGGAGAAGCTTTAGGAAGTGAATCAAGTAAAATTTTTAATTTATTCTAGTCTTGTTAATTCTGTAGTTACCAGCATTATGAAAACTATGGCACTAAGTACTGAAAGCATATATAAAAACAATTGACAGTTCTATTCAATTTAAAAAGTGAAGCTTAAGTAAGAGGATTTTTGTTTGCTTGTTTATATAAAACCAAAGCAGAATACCTAAGTAGGCAACAGCAGAATTGAGTATTCCACTGCAATACAGGTTCATGAATTTAAATTAAAAAGCCTGGCATTGAGTTCCTCTCTGTTTTCTATTAAAATAATGTTAACATTTGTGTCTTTAATCCTGTATTTATAGCATCATACTATATTAGTTAACGTTTCTGAGCACCTTGGCTTTAGTGCTATCAAATACTGCTGCTTAGAATTCAGAAGATAAGTGCACGGGCATGAAGAAGAGCAAGTAGGTCAGGTAATCAGTATGCTGGTGGGTTAATTCGGTAGATACAAATCTAAACACTGAAGTGACATAGTGAGTGCTTTCTTTCTTACACACTTTACAATTTCAGTCTAACTTATGGTGTTGCTACACTTGTTATACTAGCTGTTTGTCAGCTCATCAGTAAGACGAAGTCCATAATGAATAGATCCTCAACATCGATAAAACATGATTATAATTGTTTTAAAGTTGTATCATCAAGCTGCACCAGCTGAAAACCTACCTCAGAAAAATAACATGAATCTTCCAAGGGTTGACCTATGGCTTAGGGGTAACTTTCTGTAGTTCTCAGCCTGTGTTCTTATCCTTGTACTTCTTCAGCAATAAGCCTTGTAGGGCAGCACAAGATGCAATGATGCTGCTGACTGTGGCTACAGGACAACAAGCTTCTCTCTCCTGTCACTTCCTACAGGAACAGAAAATGGGAAACACTTGATTTTTATCTTAGTGATGTATTTGTCTGTGTTATTCACAATGAACTTAGATTCTGTCAAGACGTTTCTTATCAGGGTTAGAAAGTTCTTTTGTTCAGATGTGTAACAAGAAATGCTGAAATAAAAGTCAGGAACAATACAAATGGGCAAGTAACAGCAATGTTAGCTAAGTCTGGATTTACTGGAATCCACCACACTGTTCTTTAGCTGGAGTTGTAGTCAAGTATGCATCTGCTGTGAGACTTTGGACCGCATATGATAATATATTACTCCTGACAATATACATCTTCATGGATTCATTTGAAGAAAATATGGTTCAAAGAAGGAAAAAAGTAGTGGTGAGTAAGGCTTTTTATCCCTCATAGTTATTATGTCAAAAGCAGGGTAGCAAATAAAGACTGCTGGTGGCGAGCATTAAGTTTGCTCATTATAAATGCAGTCATGTAGCAGTCTCCAGCATGATTTCACCTGGGAACATTGCCATCAGGATTACAAACGGCTTTCAGCCTGAAAATTGGTGTGTATTGCTTTAAACTTCCAGTGGGGAGTTGGTCATTTATCCTTCAGATAATCATCTTGTGTTAAGTTGCACATCTTACTGCAACTTTCTGCTACATGGTAAACCAGCTTCTATGAATAATTTACTGCAACTGGTAACCTACTTCAACTCTGAAGTCTTTATCAACTCTGGTGGCTTTTCAAAGTTTAACAATAAACTTGGAACTAAAAATCTCATTGTGCTTCAAATCAGTCAAATTTCAGTCTTAACTGCAATGAGAATCACAATTTCACCTTTTAGGGCAAACTTCTCATGAATGAAAACTCTCCATCACATCACTGTGAGGACAAAGCCGTGTATTTGTGTCCAAGTAAGCAGAGCTCATTTACCTTAACCTTGTACTCTGCAGCATCATGGGGGTTTGTGCAGATTTTTATTTCATATAGGGTTTGAAATATTTTCACTGGGCAAAAAAGTTGGCTGAATTACCTGGGCCTTCAGTGCTCTCATGGCAGACTTAGGATGTGTTCTGTACTGCACTGCTGCAACACAGCACATAAAATGTGAATATCCCACCAAAATTACCGTTCCAGCCCTACAGGAAACCTGCCATGCCAATCGAGTTGGTAATTTTCTGGAAAGAACATCAACGCCTTTCAGTTTGCCAGGCCCTGACTGACTGGATGAGCTGTACCAGTGACATCTGTCCCAAGCTTTTGGTTCGCTCAGTCTGGCTAGGCTGAGCCTTGCAGACACCGTGAAGGATCTGAAATGCTAACTGGGGATTCTGCGAATTGTGCTTAGTATGATTCCCCACCGTGTAAACAGAGAGAGCCAAATCTTGTCAGATGAGCTGTAACACCAGGCAAGAAGCATCTGCCTCACGTATAGGCTAGATTCACTGTGCCTTATCTCAGCTCTAACTTTTTATAAATCACAAACTCTTTTTTTTTTTTTCCCCCTGATTTCAAGTTTTCTTATACAGATTTGCTTTTTGCTATGCCCGCTTTATGGCCCGAGCACTTGCATGTGCTGTGCACGTTTTTCCCCAGTGAGCCCTGGCTTAGCAGAGGATGAGCTCTTTGGCAGTTAGATGGCTGCCTGTACAAGTGGTATTTCAAGATTAGAGCTGAAAGCAGAGTTTGTCTAAGAGGAGAGAGGTGGAATAGAAGGGCAAAAGGACCCTTTGTTCTGAATGTAACAATTGAGATTCAGGGGAGACTGTGACTCCAAGCGTGAACTCTCCTTTGTCTCTTCCAGGTGGATTTGCTATGTGAGATTGCATCCAGAGGGAGGGGAGGTACCTGAATTCCCTAAAAATGAGCAAGGGTATGGCTTGGTTCAATAGCAAATAAGGAGTGAAGCTGCTTCTCCTTTATTTGGAAGTTTGACTGAATAGCAGTTCTGTATATAGCATTTGTTTTCATTGCAGTCTTGTAAGTTTTCCTGATATTCAAGCAAATTTTCAGAAAAACTTAGGCTTAGAATAATAAATAGTAAAAGTAACATACAGCAAATTAATTCACCTGAAATGGAGATGGGGAAAATACTTAGGACACCAAATTTTCTCTGGTAGTTCCTAGTCATTATGAAGATTTCTTAAGACTCCTCTTGACAAATTACCAGTTGTCCAATGTTTTCAATTCTAAGATATAGTAGTATTGGATAAGATACTAGAATATGTATAGTAATTAATAGAGAGAGTAATTGAATAATATTGATATTACTGGATAAGCAAAGCAAAATCCTGTTAGAGCCTGCTTAGAGGGACTAACTGCCACTGTCCCGCAGTTTGAGCTTATTTTCACATGCCACTTAAGCGCTCAAAGGTGCCTTTCCCAATACTAGGTGAGAATTCAAGATTTCACACCTCTTTTTCTAAATTGGTCCAAAACAAAAAATTAAGTGATATTAGCAGGTAGAGTGAGCTCTCTAAAGATAAGCAACAATGTGCTAATTATCTCTATTAAGCATAATTGCATTTGATTGTTCTATTTCTGTACAGTTTTGTCAACATACAGAATTGGGTAATTCCCCCAGCTGGAGCCATCATTCTCCTTCTGCCCAGAAAATGCTCAGACTGAACCACTGCTGATTTGACATCAAAAAAGCTGGTGGAGTTGCACTATGAATTGGGTTTGCTTTATCCATCAAGATGAAATGCTTACTGTTAGGCCACCCTGTGAAAGGCTGAGGAGAATGAGCTAATAAAACCAGCTCAGCCCTGAGGGTTTGCAGGTACATCACTTTTTCTTTTTTTTTCCTTTCAAAAGCATCCCTAAGCTACAGTGTGCACTTCTCAGAGTTACAGACAAACCTGCTCATTTGTTTTCAGTGACTGACGTATTTTTAAGAGAAGAAATGAAAAAAAATTGCACCCCCACCCCCCAATTTTCTTCCACCACATTCTCTATTGTGACAGTGTGCTGAAAAAATAGAATTAACAAATCACTTCCTATTAGTTAAAATATAAGTGATGGTCTCCCTCTCATTTTTCTAGCAGTAATGTTAGGTAAGAGGCAAACAAGCTGCAATGACATGTTCAGGTGTAGAGTCAATGTGTCCTAACAATCTCCTTTAAAGATCATCTTGATCTTCCTGCCTTGCTATATTTGCTATCTCAGTCTCTCTCCACAAAAAGCATCTGGATAGATCTTAAACATATCTAAAATAGTTGCTGTTGGTCTGTCTAGAAAGGGCATTCTAAATGTTTATTGCTCTTCTAAAGCATTTGTTTTGTTTGCAGGAATGTTAATTATCCAATTTACGGATGGAGTCTGTTGGGGTGTGGTCTTGTTAGTCCTGCGGTCCTTACAGTTCAGTCACTGATAACCAACCGTTTTGGAAATGTGCTCTCTAAGTCCTTTTATTTACCCTTCTCTTCTCCCCTAAAGCATGACTGAACTATTCAACTCTTCTCTAGTCAGACTCTTAAACCTAGACTCACCTCGGTTCAGCCAGCTCAGACTTCTGTTACCATTTCTATGGGGAGAAAACAATGAAACTTGATTCACAGAGTCAGACCTTTGATCAGTGTAAAACATTAATGGCTACTTCATTAACTTTTCTGCAACTATGTCAGTTTACATTTGCTGCAGATCAACCTGGAAGTGTTCCAGGAAGGTAAACAGAGGACATAGTCTTGCACTGAAATGCCACCATTTGTTTTGATCTGTTTTTAATCCCTGCGTTGACTGATTTCAGTATTCAAAGTTGGCTTTTTACATTAAACTACCACATCTCTCCTCTGTCTTGGTTTGTTCTCTTTCTCTGCTTTCTCTCCTATTTGCAATTAATATTTTATCAGAGTTTTCACAAGTAACAATACACACATATAAAACAAGGTACAACATCAACCAGAAGATGTTGTTCTATTCTGAGAACAGAAAAGATTCCCAAAGAGACATGGCGTAATTTCCAGCTCCCTTTTTGTTACAGACACATAGAATGGATACAGTAGTAAGGTGCTGGGGACATGAGTTTGGTGCTTCTGTCCAGCTTCTGTCTGTTAGACCCTGATACCACTAGAATTGTTGAAAGCCTTACACCTACCCTTACTGGATAAGGCTGCTAAAGTATGATGTTGCCATTTCATCTTTCTCATGGTACTCTCAAGAAAACAGTCTGAATTTAGCAAAATAAATTCTACTTGTGATTAGCAAACAGACAATCCTGGTGTAGTCCTGCATTACCCTTCTGGGCTTATACGTAACCTGTTACCTTCAAGAGGACACATTATCGATTCTAGGAAGCTCACCTTCCTTCCCCTTCTTTTCTACAGAAACCTCCCACATACATACCTGTTTGTAGTCTATCACAGTGGAAAGAATTTGTGTGATATAATAATCTCATGCCTTTGATCCTAAGTATAATCACTGAGGTCTATGAGAGCGCTCCTTTGCTACAAATCCAGAGAGGCCAGTGTCTGGTCCCTTCTTCCAGTCTCTTGTGTCTGTCTGTATTGATATACACAAAATAAAATGAGAATAGCCTGAAACATGGCCATTCTATTCTCTCTCCTGCCATATGTCTGTCTGTCACCAACTGCTAATAACTTTTTATACTGGATTCTGATTAGCTGCCTCAAATTTATTTTTAGCACTTTTTCATAGAAAACCTTCATTCATCTTTCCCTCTGTCGTACAAAAGATTGAGATCCGAACTACTGAACTGCTGTGCTGCTCTTCTCTTACTGTACCTCTCCAGTTAGGTTTTAGCCTCAGATGAAATCATCTAATCAGAGTTAATGGCAATACTCAAACTAACCCCACTTCCTACTAGAGGGTGTACATCTTACTCTTTGAAGACCCACAGTGCATAACCATAGGAAACAGAAGTAAAAAGGCACATGAGACAACAGTCAGTTTTGTTTGCGTATTTCCTCTTAAGTAAGTAGTTAACCAACATTTACTTCTTGGTAACAATTAACAATTAACTGTTAATTTAAAACAGCTTTTAAAATATTGTCTTCCCTCCTGCATGAAGGGAAATAGTTTAAAAGCCACTATGGGGTCAGCCTACCGCTAATTCATCATATTTAGCTTTGCCATTAGCTTTTTGGTAAAAGTGCTGCATCTGTCTAGAGACCACAAATCTTGTTTGTGCTTCCTGTTGCAGAATGTTTATTACACAAGCAATCAGCAGCTCCATGTGGGTGTTCTCAGTCCCACTATCGACGATGATGACAACAGATGCCTGGTGGATGTGAACAGCAGGCCCAGGCTCATTGAATGCAATTATGCCAAAGCCAAGAGAATGAAGCTTTACTGGCAGTTTACTCAGGTAATTCTTACTCGGCAAACATTTCAGAAAGTTCAAAAGCTCTGTATCTGTATCCGAAGTGTGAGTATCTGTTTACTAACAGAACAGAACCAGATTTATCCTTGCTTTCTTTGCACAGATCCAGGAAGCTGTGTTTACATTTCATCCCAATGATGTCAGCTACCTCAGGAGGTTATAAAACTTGTATTATATTTTGAGTTCACTATAAATTATTTGTTTCTAAGGCAGAGTGTCTGCTACAGAATTATCTCAAAAAAAAAAAAAAAGTTGGTAGTCAAATGCAAAGTAACCTATTGAGGAACAAGAAACAGAAAGCTGATTTATTGTTTCTTTTTTCAGAAGTAGCAACTCAGAAAAGGGGGTAGTGGGTCATTGATGATAACAGCCTCATCATGAGCTACTTTTGCAGTTCCTTACTTTAAAAGGCTAAAGCCCTTATGTGTGTGAGAGAGAGATACAAAGAAGTGCAAGTAAAGGCTGAGAAGTGATTTCACAGCGGTGAGAATGCTGACAGGACACCGAGTCCAGGCCTGGTAGCCACACTTCATAACTGATAGAGAAATACAAGGGAGACCGATAAAGAAGCCACGCAAGTTCTGGGGCTAGAAAACACGCTCTGTGATATAATGCTTATGGAGATCACTGTGCAGTTCAGCTAAGAGAAAGAGGCAAGGTGACTCAAAGCCTATCAGTGTTTCCACTGAGGGACATAAGTTCCAGCGGTTGGAAGCTAAAGAAAGTCAAATTTGGTCTGCCAAAGGAAGGTAAGATTTTCCTAAGGTAAGAATTAAAACATTGGAAGTTTACCATGTCAGGTCCTGACATGTCGGTTGCCTAGGATAAATGAAATGAGATTACAATACTTTGTAAAACAAGTACCCGATTGAACTTCTGTGAAAAATCTAATGGCTAGTGCAAGTTTTACTGGTCACAGTTGCTCCTCTGCAGTTCCAAGGCTACACACCTAGTTGTGTACTCCAACCCACGGGCGGAGTCACAGTTAAGGAAATTTTATTCCTGCATTTAATTTTTGTATCATCAATGTGGGTTTGCAAATATCTTTTCTGCCAACTCAGGTGTGGGTTTTTTTTTATTTCTCCTTTGACTTCAACAGGCATGATCAGAGTATTTTAGGACATTGGTATTATAATTTAGCATCTGCTGTAGCACAGAGAGCAGCAGGACGGTAGTCAGTCAGTAAAGCATACTAGTAACATAATTTGTATTTATACTCAAAAGTACGCCAGATCTTTGTCTTTAAAGGCTAGCTCTCAAGCAGCAGACCATAAATCCCTAACCTGGAAAGACATCCCAGCTTTCACTTTCAGTCTCCTCAAGGGCAGAGTTTTAATTACGTCCTCTCCCAAATTGTAACAATAGTCTTGTCATGATGGGGGTCTCACTGTGGCCACTTGATTTTTGGTACCATTTTTTAAAAGTATAACATTCTTTATTTAAATAGTTTCAGCAACATTTTAGCACTGTCCCCTATTCAGCGATTGCTCTGTATAACCTAACCCTTTGGTGACAACTAACAGTGTTGACTCCAGAATACTGCTGCTGTTTTGTAGTACTAATTATGTTTAAACTGATTTGGGGGTCAGCAGTAGAATGCATTGGTAATTTTTGTCTGTTTTTCCATTCCATGTCCTAAATACAAACTCCCAATGAAGTGCTGTTAAACTAGACTCTATGGACTGTACTTAAGTTTTCTACAAAGAACCTTCTGCCCAGGAGAAGTGAAAACTAATTAGTTATTTCCTTCTGATAAATTGAGAGACAAATAATGAAAAACTTCATTCAAAAAAGGTTTTTGTTAATACCCAGTGCAATTAAAATGCCATTATTTCTCAACATACAGCATGGTACACAGCCCCTTGTACATTCTGTAAGTCAGAAGAAAGCTAATGAGAGTGATCAAGGCTCACCAAGATCAACTGATGAACTCCAGTTGAAATGCTCACATTTAGGGTGGTGAGAGGAGGTGTTTCTGTGAATACACTGGATGCTATCTGAAAAGAGTCTGTTTTCTGATGTCTTTAAAGCTCTAGTATTTATTTTCCATATTATGAAGTGAGCAGAACTACTGAAATTAAGCAGGACTCTAAGTATTGCGGCTTATGTAGTCTTGAAGTTTGTGAAATATGAATTGAAATGTAGATGCTGGCCATAGCTGCTTACTTTTTTTAGTAGCATCTTCCTTTAGCTGCATGCTTCCTTAGGGGTCATCCTCAGCAAGTTAGTCATCTTGCTTCTGTAGATCTATTACAGAATTATTTAATTCTTAATTATGTGTGTGCATATATATATATGTAAAACTTGATTTATTTTTTTAGAATTTATCTTTGGTTTTCAAATCTTACATTGTCTGGCTACATTCAGTTGTAGGCAGCTGAGGTCAGACACTCAGATGTCCACAGCTACCTTGAGGACAAAAGAATGGTTTAATGGGCATTCATATGGAGGAAACCACCACCCATTCCTCAAACTGTTTTCATGACACAACATGCTGGCTGACTGGACAGAGACCTTGGGAGCCTTTGTGGCAGCTTTCTGTACAGGATAAACTTGCACTGAACATTCAAAGCTTCTATTATGTGTTTGTATAATCAGGATCCATCTGAGCAAATTTCCATGCTCCGCAGTTTTGTACAGCTGCCAAATGCAACAAGACCCAATAAAACAGAAGCTTCAGTGACATTCTTCCTTCCAAGGCTTCTTCAAGTGTTTATAACTGTAATTATGTCACATTATGTAAAACAGCCCTGAAAAGACTCCCGTCAGCTGGTTAGTGTTCAAGATTTTATTGTTCAGGTTATTTGTCAAGGCTTCTGTTAGGGGAGTGTCTTGTAGGTGTTTTGACAGTTACCTAGTTCAGTCTGTCTCACCACTTTTTCATTTAATCAGAACAAAAGTAGATCTTACAACAAAATAGTAAGTAATCACAAGGCAGAGAGGATAGAATTACAAGAATTATTACATGGTAGTAAAATGGTCAGAATTTTAATAAAAATATTAATTTAAACAAACAGGATATGAAAAAAGCAGCTCTGGCATCATGAACCATTAGGAAAGGAAAAAAAAAAACAAAACCCGCAAAACCTCAGTTGCCAGTTAGTGCCCCTTATGTAGTACGAAACAATTAATCCTGCTTGCAGCCCATGAGCTCTTTATGGGAAGGAGCAGGTGCACATGCGCTGTGCTGGAGCATCAGTCTGCTCCCCACCTGTAACCCAGCGCTTGCAGGAAGCGTCAGGTCAGCAGCATGTGTGCATGACTGTCACTGTCTGCTGGTGTCCCTAGCACTGCCGAAGGGATTGTGTTACAGGGGATGGTGTGTGACAGAGAGGGGCTCTGAGGTGTGGGAGATGGAGGCCAGGGCACCAGGACAGGTAACACCTTGCTACATTGTTCAGTAGAAACTGCTTATGACCAAAACCATGGTGTTCTGAACTGACTGATAGTATTATGTTTGTTCTGAGTGCTAAGAAATAGCATTTTCTAAATGCTACAGTCAGGAGCATTGGAGGGGATGTAGTGTTCTGGTTTTTTTAAGAAGCTTCTCAGGCTTCAGTCTGATTTCTCAGGTTTTCGGCTGATAGAAAGGCAGTTGTGATGTAACAACTGCCCTATGACTGAAATTCATCTCTATGTACATGACCTGGATTACAGCAGGACTCTAGAAAATCTACTTAGAGCATGTTAGGACTTCTCCAGCAGTTTAACAAAGACAAAAGGAGGATTTTTTCTGTAATTACTTTTTATCTTGAAGTGTCTTCATAGGGATGTGGCTGTTTCTTGCACTTCTGACCAGACTAGCTGTGCTGTCAGTACTTGCTGTTGTGAGAAGTGTGACTAAAGAGTTATAAGAAAGGACATGAGACAGAGATAAAAACCTAAGAGATTAATCCTTTTAAGGCTGTTCCATGTTGCATTCTTTTCAGTACAGCAAGCTCTGTTAAGCAATTCAGCTTCTGCTGTGGTTGCCATCAAAAGGTAAGAGTATGCACCTATAGGGATGGACACTCACCCCAGACCTCATGGAGGGAGACGCTGCGCAGAGCCTGTGCTCAGCACTGTGGTGGACCTGTATCCAGTAGCAGTTGCATCTGCCTGTGATGTGAACATTGTTTTTATGAGTTAGGGAGAACTGTGATGCTAGTCAGTGCTGGAGGTTTCCACAGTGTGCAGAGGGGGTGGTTTATGCTATCAGGAGAAACCGTAAATAAACTTGTTGCTGACAGCTGTAGTTACCATATGTATAATTTCCCAAGTATCATAAGTAGGAGTTGCTTTGGAAGGAAAACAGAAGACAGACAAGAGCAAATGAATTACTCAGTTGTTACAGTATTCTGCAGATCAACATGATGATTCTGATCTCATTTAACTAGGTATTAGATTAAATAGCTATTCTATGTAGCTATATAAAGAAAGAATAGACCTTAAAATTACTGAAAGCATTTACATCTTGTTCCTCCTACAGATTTTTGGCCTTTGCCAGACAGTCATTCTGAATTATTCTTACCTGCCTTTTTTATTTTATGGAATTAGACATGCGATACTGCTGCTAGCTAGAACCATTACCCACTACCACATCCCAAACAAGAAAGGGAATGCAGGGTGCAGACTGCACACCAGCATTAAACTGGAGGCCAGTGAGGCAAGCAGAGAATCCCTGTACCAGTTTCATATGCCTCCTTGCTGAGCACACACAGGACGAAGTGGAGGCTAACACCATTAAACAGCAGATAGGTTCTTTCTAGGGTCCATTTGAGTTTTCAACCCTTACGTTAGCCAAGAACTTCTGTGTGCAAGAGATTAATTTCAGTAGAGCTGTGCCCAAGGGAACAATGGTCCCCATGAACTACTTCAGATTCTGCCATTATGAAAGACTTGGAGTAGACAAACAGCATCATTTAATTTATCAAGAGGTTGAATTTATGCCATACTTCTAACCCCAAAAGATACCAATACGCTCAATATGTATTTGCAGGAGAAGACATGCTTTACTGCTGTACAGCTATAGCATCATGCAGTGCTATCTGCCTGGCAGCTCAGAAGATAAAGTGATTGTGATCCTCTGAAAAGAAAATACAGATTTTGGTCCTGCAGGAAAAATATAAAGAAAAGCAGAACCTAATTTTTCAATTAATTGAGCCAACAGACTAGGTTAAGCCCCATATTTTCAGAGAGGCTACCTGATTTTCAAATAACCAATGCTGCCAAATGTTTTAAACCTCAACCACAAAAGGACACTTTCACAAGCCCCAGGGGTCCCAGTGCAGTGTTGGTGTATGGGTCCAGTACATCAGCAGCACTTTTTTCTATACTTAGCTAGTCTTTGCCTGTCTTTGATCCAATATTACCCTAGCTTGCCTGTACTTAATATTTTAACTAACTGGATAACTGCACAAGAAGGACAAGGAACCTGAACCATTGTTCTGCTTAGACATAAGAAAGTGATAGTTAATGCTTTCATTTTCGTTTTGCTCTAGTAAATTTGTCCCTAATACATATGACAAGAATGTTGCTTAAGTTGCACATTAAATTCTTTTTAAATACAGGTATATTCGAGTATTTGGCTTTTATACTCCTTGAACTGTCTTAATGTAACAAACTCTTTAGTCCCATGTATCCAGAATGGAATTTAAAAGTACAAAAATCTGAAAGCATTTTTTCCACTGTGAATACTTGACTTCAACTTAATTATGAAAATGTGTATGCAAAACATGCAGCAAAATATTAAATACAAGTATTACTGTATAATACTGTGTTTTAACAACTGGTGTTAAATTTGCCTGCAGTTATTGCTGTAGTTAGTTAGCGGTAACCAAAATTTCCTTGTATAGTTTTTATCTTCTATTTGGAGTAATATTCTAGTAGCAGGTTTTCATCTTTGCAAATTAGGTGTAGAACTTGCCAGCTGTAAGGTTCGTGTGTGAATACAGCAGTAAAATGAGCTTTTAGTGGGTGCATTTCAAGTCTTTTCCAGCATACCACATTATGCAGTATTTACTCTCCTGAGAGCTGCATTTAAGTTCCAAAGACACTTGTGCTGAATTAATTTTGAAGAAAGTTACCACATACCCATGTTTTTCCTTCAAAACAGATACCTGATTTGCATATTTTAGCATATAATTTTAAACACCACATTTATTTACAAAGAAACTATTTGTTCTAGTTCCACCTGATTTTTCCTAGTTTCAGATGTCCAGATAGGCTCCATCCAAAAATCGCAGATGACAGCTACTGCTGACAAGGTACTGCATGGCATTGTAATGACAGAGATGCAAAAGAATGGCCAAATCCAGAACATTTTCTACAACTTAACCAACACTTACCAAATGAAGTGGTTGGGTTCCAGGAGACCTGAGCTCTGTTCTTGGTCCCTCCTTTGCATTACTGGACCAGTCACTTCTCGAGTTCTGCATGCCTCGCCTGTGAGATAGACAGAGGCATTTTTACCTTCAGCATACACCTTTTATTATTTCTAACTCCCCAGACTGTGGTTTAACCCCAGCTGGCAACCTCCCCACCTGCCCCAGTGGGATAGGGAGGAGAATCAAAAACAAGTAAATCTCGTGGGTTAAGAACAGTTTAATAACTGAAATAAAATATAATAACAGTAATAATAACAATTGTAATGAAAGGGAGGATCACAAAAAGAGTAAAATAAAACCCAAGAAAGACAAGTGTGCAATTGCTCACCACCTGATGCCTGAGCAGTGATCCACCCCTCCTGGCCAACTCCCCCCAGTTTATATACTGGGCATGATGTCACATGGTATGGAATATCCCTTTGGTCAGTTTGGGTCAGCTGGTCCCAGCTGTGTCCCCTCCCAACTTCTTGTGCCCCTCCAGCCTACCTGTTGTCAGAGCATGAGAAGCTGGAAAGTCCTTGAGTGAATATAAACACTGCTGAGTAACAGCTAAAGCATCAGTGTGTTACCAACATTATTCTCGCACTAAATCTCAAACACAGCACCGCACTAGCTACTGGAAGAAAATTAACTATCTCCCAGCTGAAACCAGGACACAGATAAAAAAAAAAACAACTCAGTCCTGATCAAGTCAGTAGAAGTTGCATCTTTAATTCTAATGGAGACGAGAACAGTATGTGTAAGCAAAGTTTGGATACCAAGTAAGAGCCTACAATGCAAGATGCAAATATTTGAGAAAAAATGTTCACTTGGAAGAGTGAGATGATTAGGTCATCAAGTCTGGTATCCTGAACCCAACTGTGACAATACCAGTATAATAGACAAAAAAATAGATTATTTCCATTATTGTCTGAGTAAACTGTGCAAGGTTCGTGCTGCAGCTGCAAGGACATTCCTTTCCCAATATCAATTATAATCAACCAACAGATTTGTGGGGTTACTAGAGAAAAAGCCATTTTCCATAACTAGATACTGAGACCAAAGAAGTCCCCAAGGGCCCAGCCTAAATTCCCATGTTATAATATGCAGATTGATTGAAATACTAGTGCAAATTCATTTCTTGATTTTCTCCAGTTGACACTTAATTTATTTCTTGGTTTAATCATAAGCATATAATGACAATGGAAGCAGTTCAGTTGGCAAGCCTTCATAGTGAGCACTCAGATTAGAAAACCCAGACTAACTGAATACACCACATGAAAAACAAAATTTGTCATCCAATATTGTTGTTTTCCATAGGAGTTACATTTTAGTGAGAGTTATGCCTCACAAAGAAATAGGAATTTCTATCTTCTCTCATCTAAAACCCATAAATCTTTGGGAATCTGTTGTCTAGGGAAAACATCTCATCTTTCATATGGAAAAAGTAAAAATCTTAGGTTTTCTAATTGTGTGGAAAGGAGTTTCTTATTTGGCTGAAGATGAATAACTAGGTATCCCCTATGCTACGGTTGGTAAATAACAAAGTAAACTTTTCTTCTCTGCATTAGTTTTCTAGGTCTGCTATCTTAGAACAATATTTTCATTGATAAGGAGAAACAGAGAAAGATTAAGGCAGTAAGATGCTCTTAGGCAGGTGCATGCTGTGGATGGATTTTCATTAGTATTGCATCTTGGGCGTTAACAAGAGTTTTGCACAGAAAATCAATGCAGAATGAGCCTTAGAAAGAAATATATAGAGAAGTGATGATTGCTTCAACATCAGACAAAAAGGCAAAACATAGCAATATACGATTTGCTGCATCACAGGTCAGAAAATTCTTGATCCTTGACATGTGCTCTTCATGAAGACCAAGATCTGATTTGTCTGAATGATCACCTCAGCATGCCTGTAAAAAGTTTTTTTATCAATGCTCTTGAAATTAACCCACTAAAAACATCTAGTCAGTGACTGAACATTGATGCCTGCGACAACAAATTCAACAGGTTTCCTGTACCCACATAAATCACAGTAGTTGTTACAAACTTCCTTTTTTTCCCTTAGAAAATTCATTTCCCAGTTTCACACTGATATCTACAGTTTTCCACTAATTTTCATTTACATGCCAAGCAAAGTTCTATTTTTATTTCAGTTTAGTGTATTTTGTAATTCCCCACCATCTGAATGTTCCACCACACTTCAAAGTGTTTGTTGCCTTTCTCTCTCTTCTACTTTAGATATCTTGAAGGTCAAGGCAGATAAATCAAGCCTGACTTGTTTGCAGCCATCATTTATATGTAATCTCAGAATGAAAGAGAAAAGGTAACTTTTCTAAACTTTTCGCACAATATATTTGTAAAACATGCAAATAAAGCCAAGGTATCCAGCAATTCCATCTTTTTTCTAGAAAAAAATATTTTTTTTTAGTTCGAGCAAAATTACCCTGCAGAAAACACTGGTGCAGAGCATTAATTCTGAATTCTTTTCTCTAGGCCAAGCTCCCCTCAAGACTCCAGAGATGTTTAGAAACACAGGATTTACCTATATCTAACACTCCTGCTAGCAGAAGGAGGTATAAAATGTATCATTTGTAGCATAACACAACCTTGGCACTCTGACTTCAGAGTCACAAACAACAGAAAATTACTTGAGTCTTGCTGAAGAAAATGAGAGAATAAATACAATGGTAAATTTCTACTACATGCAGTCAGAAATTTAAATATGTAAATATTTTTAAAAAATCAAAATGCAACCAGTAAAATGACAGGCCTTTGAATCAGATGACATTTAGCACAAAAGATAAGTAACCATAAGGTGAGATTTTTGGCAAGAAAACCCCTGAGCTGTTCAGAACTTTCTGGTTAGGGGGTGTGTTTACAGAAACTTCTTAATGCATCTTTCCCCATGTAATCAGAACATGCTTTGTTTTGAAGAGGGTTTATCTGAGGAGCATAACACGGTATATAACCCCAGTTCTGCAGCAGCAATGGTATGGAGGGGCAGGAGTTCCTACATGGTGTGCCTACGCTGTACATATTTCTTTACCAAAAAAAAATTGTATTTATTATGTCTGGTATTTGCAAAGAAAGCTGTACCTATTTTCTGTCCCATTTGTAGCCCTCTGGATAGGAAGCCTTCTAGACATTAAAGAAACTCTGACAGCTTTCAACTAAGCCGGGTTCTGCAAGGACCAATATTCCAGAGAGGACCCATCCCACTTTACTACCCTGCAGAACAAATACAGGAAGGGGGAGGTTTGCAAACTACGTGTCCATCACCCCCCAATAAACCGAAACAAAACCCACAGAACAGTGTAGCAAGGACTGTCCAAGACCTTTGCACTACTTATTGGCGCTCCAGCTCCAGCCTAGACTATACAAGTATATACTTGCAGCATCCTGAGCTTTCCGTAAGAAAGTTGGTTCTTAACTACAGCAGTCTCACCTACCAAACACGTCGGACCATCCTCACACTGCAATGGTTTGCAGGCAATTCAAATGGTATTCTTAGATGCCATATTACTGGATAAATTCCACTTTAGTGAAAGACTTGAAATGAAACCTCTTCCATGTGGCAGATATGCAGAAAGCACAATAATTCTAAAGGGAAGCCAAAGCATTGCTTTCCACCATGTGTGTTGTGTCACCCTCCAACAGCTACTGGTCACAATGGGATGTGTGACTTGGGATAGTGTTATCATTAAAGGGATGCTTATGAAGCACTCAGTCAGCAACCAGCAGGATTTGAGAGCATTTGTGCTTCTCACAGGAACTGCTTGAATTTGTGTTGCAAAACCCATCAAGTTTTCAGTCAAACTTGTTAGTGCTGTCTAGTTCAGTCTATTTTTATAGAACAGGTGACCTGGATATTTATTTAGCCTCTTGAGACTTCTACTGCCATTGAGCTGCCTCTCATCATCAATGATTTTAACCCTTATTCTGTTCAACTAGGCAGAATTCCTCTTTAACTTTTTTCAGCCTACAGAATTATATTTTATGGCTCATGATTGAAGATGTTGCCCAAGGCTATAATTTTTTTCCTTTAAATTGGAAAGTAGAGGTCTTACCTAGGATGGAGAAGGGAGCCAGACAGGCAACTTGTCTTTCACTTAGCCTGAAGCGCAGCATTACAATAAACCATTTTGCTGAGCAAGCAGTAAACATGACTGTCAGAATTTTATACACATTTTACTAAATGGTTATAAAAAAAAAGAATTAACTAAAAGGACACCTTTGCCTGTATTTGGCTCCAAATGCTAATGATTACAACAGACTGCAGAAACCAGTCAGAGCAGCAAAATGAAGTGTTAGCTTTCAGTGTGTCAGTCCTGCTCGTTCGCTTCTTTCAGTTATTTGGGTCGTGTGCTTTAATGGTTAAACATCTCACTAGTTCAGGCCTTACAACAGGAAATTTTAAGTAAGCACTGTACGAACCCTTCTCGCTGTACTTCAGAGCAATTCTTTCATTTATATGCGTACTGAAAGGACCGACAGCTGTGCAGACTGCATCCTCTCTGAGGGATTAAGCCATAGTTCTGCACAGGCCTCACATCTCTTAGGAGCTAAGCTGTTCTGTTTCTAACAGGACTCGAACCTTTACATTTCTCTTTTGGGGTGGGGGGGTGGTGTAATCATCCTGCTAAAAGCACCTGAGCTCTCTCCAACACTCAATTCACACATATTAGCCACTACTTCACTTTGGCGTCTCTTTTATGCTCCATACAGCAGCTCCAATGTACTCAGCAGGGTGATTCTCAGTAGCCACTGCAGAGCGCTTTGTAGCACATCAAAAAGAGCTTCCTCAGCTTTTTATCTCCCAAGTCACTTGTTTCTGTTAAATAGAAGCCAGATTTCAAACAAGGGCACATCAGGAAAAGAGAGGGAGGCTTCTTTGTGTGGTTTTTTTTGGTCGCTTGTTTTCTTTTTCCTTAAGAGTGGTTTACACTTTGTTTAGGTAGCTGCCTGTATTTTGCACAAATACCAAAGCCCTTAGGGCTTTCAAACCTAATTCTGTATTACATTAACCATGTCCAAAAAATGGGTTTAGAAGTCAATTCTTGGAGGAAGTACTTATTAAGTATTACTGGTAGGATAGGAAAGCCCCAGTCACCTGTCAGAACAAAGAAGAACCGGTACTGAATGGCATAAGCTACCCTTGCCTGAGGAACAGCCTTCTCTGAAAAAGCAAACTCAGCATTTCTACGGGATTTATGTCAATATCCTTGTGGTTATAATAGAAATCTATCACAGTTATTACTTTCTAATGCACTGTATATCACAGACTTGAACAAAACTGATGAGACTGGGGTTTTCTATGGGATTGGGTGGTTGGTGGGGTTTTTTTACAGCAACTATTTTTTTCCCCCCCATTGTACAAATAATTTTAATGTGGCTGCTCTTTTCATACTTCAGCTGCACTAATCTGTACTGATTTATATTGCATTCTTTGATTTGCAGATTTAAGTCAGTAATTCTTTACTACACAAATCCAAGATAATCTAGAGAAAGTCAGACTTTCAGACTTCTGTGTGAATTACTCTATCTTGGAAGAAACTTCCCAGACACTAATTATCTATTATCTTTAGTAAACAGGATAGTGGGTGAAAGAACCAATTGAAACCAGAAAAGGAAAAAAAAAAAAAGTAATTTATGGTTTAAATATGATGCTTTAATTGTAATTTAGGCCTACAGTTAACTGTGTGATAGCCCCTGTGATTTAAGATTTGCTGCAACTGAACAGTCAGTTCAGTTGAGAATTAATACTTAACTCTCAGTATTAAGCTGAGAATTGCAGAGAGTCAATACTGAGAATTAGCAACATAAGATTATAAGACAGTTCACTTCAGAATTCAAAGAATAAACAATTTTTTGCATTTTATCCTAAATGCAGGACACTCCTGGGCAAGGCACTGGGTCTCTTTTGCCTTTTCTTGATGTTTCAGAGGTGCAGCAGAGCCACTACACTAGGTTCACTGAAGCAAACAGGAAAGCTTTTGGCTTATGGTTAAAAGCATAACTAGAAACACGGCTTGATTCTAGAAACCCCATTTGCTAAATGGTGACCAGGATATTGAGGCTATTCTAAACTGCATCAGAAATAAAAACCAGCCTGTGACAAAGGGAACCTTCACTCCCAATCAAACCTAGTGCTTATCTTGTCTCTGAAACATTTTTCACAGTAGCAGTGGACTTTAGTAGGTGGACATTGCAATGTACTCTAATCTGTATTACCACACAGTAGCAATGCAATGAGTTCACAGTGTTTAATCTGAACGCCTTTTTTTCTCCCCCCCCATCTTTAAAGGGAGGTCCAATCCAGAACCGAAAATCCAAGCGTTGCCTGGAATTGCAAGAAAACAATGAAAATGAATTTGGATTTCAACTTGTCCTTCAGAAATGCACTGGACAACGCTGGTCTATAACAAATGTCCTGAAAAGCTTGTCATCATAGCAGACTAAATTTTTTACCCATTTCTTTTGCTACTGTGTAGCAAACACTGCATTGTTGCCTGCTGTACTGTACTCCTCTCGCTCCCCCAACCCCCTCGTTCCTTCTCTCTTCTGTCCCTTTGATTTTATTTTGTGAGTGTGTGGAAATTGGTTTGTGGGCTGAAAATGAGATGTTTTTATTTCATAATGATGTTTTCATGACATTTATAGAGACATTGAATGACAGGTGATGGGTAGGCTACCCTAAAATATTTTACAACTGTAAATAGGAAACAAATGGAGAATATTTATAACTGAAACTTTTATTGAATAAAAAAAGTCCAAACACTATTACTGCCTAGCTGTCTCCATGGAAATCCATTTGGAAGTGAAGTGGTGATTTCATTGTTTTCATTAACCCAAGCCTGATCAAAGCAAGTTGTTGGTGAGTATCACTATTCTCCAGACTCATGGTAGAGAGTCCTACACCCGCACGCTTGTAGCTACCGTGAGGGAGGATTTTGTCCATTCCCCCTCTAGGGATACTTGTCTAGGTCACTGTAGGTACTTGTGTGCAAATGTGGGGGAGAAGTATATAGCTGTGTAATATGCACACAAGTATTTTTCCTCACCAGTAGTACTAAATTAAAACACAGGGGTCAAGTGAGGCAGAGAAGAGAATTAATTAAGAATAGAAAAAGAAAAAAAAAAAAATCTACAAAAGAAAAGCAGCAGCTACTGGGGAAAAAATCTACAAAAAGCCCACAACAACAAAAAACAAAAACAGCAAATAACCCTGGGTTAGCCTCCATTTCAATGACTGCACTTTCCTTCCAGTTGTTCACAATACTTACAACTTTTTTTCTTGTTTTTTAAATGCACTGTTCCCTGGCTACCACAGACTTGGATAAAAATGGCTCCGTCCCAAAGCAACAGCAAGAAGTATGAACTCACTCTGCCTTTCTTCCTACCTTTAAGGTGATGTGAATGCAATGCCATATCACTTCCTGTCAGCTAAGACTAGGATGAGGAGAGGAAGAAACAGTCTGATGAGATAAACCAGAACACTAGGATTACTGGCCTCTCCTTCCACATGCTTTTATCTGCCTGTTGATTCCCTCTATTACTCTATTTGTTCTTTTTATTGTGTTGTTTGTCTTCTTACATAACAGTCATAACCTCTTTTGGAGCTGGTTTTGTGCCAAACTGTCTTCTACAGAATGACTTCACATTCAGGACCAGCTAGCAGTATTGTGTCTTATGACTCTTTGATAAGTTACATGTCACTTTAATTATATGCATTCACCCTGCTGCTATATATAGTTACCATACATCTGCTTCTCAGAGAAGGAAATGCTGAGCCAACAACAGGAAAACAGTAACAGCCAACAGAGATGGGCTTAACACTTGCACTTTGACCAGCTTCAGAGGTCACTCAGGTCTGTTTTGAGTGAAAACTCCCATAAAAGTGAGAACCCTGAAAGAGCATCAACAAATAACCCCGGTGTCAGGGTACCACAGCTAGACAAGATAACATTGCTTTAATTACGCCCTGCAGAGAAAACTTGCTACACAAGTGAGCCAAGCCTCCTGCGCACTGGAACGTGTGCAGTGTCCTGACAGGAGAAGGTTCAGTACGCGGCACGCAGAGCCATTTTGAGCATCCAAGGTCCACCACTGACCAACTGGACTTACTTTTCACAGTCATCCCCCCATGAATGGGGAAAAAACCCTCCAGGTTCAGAGAAAAAGCACAGAATTTGTACAGAGTAGCAGGAGATAAACTAAGCTTCCTTTCAGCAGAGATACCAAGACTTCAGACCATGGACATGCAGCCATAAGGTAAAAACAAGTAGTATGGATCAAACCAGGCTCCTCTTGATTCTTACAGTCCTATTGCACCCTGAGCAGTCACTTTCCAGTTTGTTTTGGGGTGGCTTTTATGAGCACTTAAAGGGAGATATCTGGCAAAGACCTGACTAGAGTGAAAGCAGGTGAAAGGAAATGGAATTTCATACCAAATGAATATTGTATGCGTATCATTTGCCCAAAGAAGATTGTTGCTATTCCCAATTACACTGCAGCGGCGTGCTGATGTTCACTGCTAAGTGAAAAAAGCTACTGAACTCTGAAGTGAGCCACGTAGCCTCACCAAGCCATGTTCAGTGCTATCCAGCCATACCTCCCTGCTACACACCAGTTCTAGGCTGCTGCTCCCCTTGAATCCTTCAGGGCTGCACTGAGGAACGGTTTTGTTCAGCTTCTCTAAAACAGAACGTTACCGGGAATTCTTCAGAGTTAACTGTAGGTTTAAACTGCACTGCAATTCTAGTAACTATACTGCAATTACCAAAATAAACATTGAGAGGGGAAAAAACCCCACCATAAATCCAGACTTAAAACATTACTTAATAGAACAGCAATTCAGCCTTATGTAAAATACATGCTTGTACCTGTTTTGTATCATGGAGTAAACATTTTTCTGTGGCAACTTATAGAAAAAGGGAAATGGCTTTAAATCTGTGGCTAAGCCTACTAAAATGGTATACTAGAAATTACGAAGTAAGTAGTGCCATTATTGTGCACTTCATGAGACCTACAGTCTCAGAACAGCTTTTCTTTGACATGCCTCTTCTCTTGCAAGACAGAAAAACAGAGCAGAACAAGCACAACTGAAGGCCATAGCCACCTTTTGCTAGATGTGTGCTCAGTCATGAACTGCCTCATCACCACTTTCCTTTTCAGATACACAGGAATTACAGATATAGCTGCAGTGCCTCACACTGTAAAAGACAAATAATCACCATACTAAGTGAAAAATAAAACTCATCTTCACTTTCTGGAATATTATAGAATATTATTCAATCATCAGTTACCTCAAAATTATCAAAAACATTCCCAAATCTGCCTTTGCAATAGTTGTTCATTTGTTTTGTGGGGTTTTTTTAAATTGTTTTCAAGAAGGAAAGCTAGCACTTCAAGGGCAAAAAAGAACGCTGTTCCAGAAGTCATATATCTCCTCACCTGAGTACAGTCAGAGATGAATATGACCAGAAAGATCCAGTCAGTTCCCTCTCCCCCTGCTGCTACAGAACTTCTCCCAATATATTTTGATGAGTTTTTCTTGACAAGTAAGAACAATGTATCTACTAGCTAATACGGACATCCTGACAATCAAATAAGAAAGAAAATGTCAAGCATCCCTAAGTCTTACTCCTACTGTATTTCTTCAAATGTTTATGGACAACATATGCTTGTTTTCCTCTATCTATCTCCTCAGTGATCATTCAGCCAAATTGATCATACCAGGATGTCACCTACAGTAGTTTCTCAAGGCTGTAAGAATTCCACTTTGTGCCTTCTCACAACATCTGCATGTGCAGCAAGGCAACAGCAACAAGGAGGAAAGGAGCTGTGCTGAGAATATGAGCACAACATGCAGAAAACAACACTTTTACATCCTTGGGGAGAAGATATTAGGGTTTGGCTTGTATCAGAGAACCCTAGATAATACTTCTGGAGATGGACTAAGAAGAGATCCAAGAATTTATTCCAAGAATTCTAGATTCTAAGATTTTATTAATTTATTTGTTTATATAGTTGTTATTATTACAAAGATAAGAAGCACAGAGTACCAAGGCCATATCCATTCATTCCCAGCTAGAACTCGGACAAGCATTCAAGAGTGCCATCACAAGCCTGGTCTCTCCAGGCTTGCTAACATCTCTTGGGAGTGACTGTGTAGAACGGGGCTTAGCATTGTCCTCTTCTGCTATGGAAGAGGCAGCTGCTTTTGATTCATCTTTTTGAAAGACCAAATTTTACCCATTAACATCAAGCCTTAGCTGTACTCATTCTGTGTCTTTGCTAAGAGGAATTTCATCAGTCAACACCCATCACTGAGCCATTTTATATACATCGATCAAGAGGCAGTTGCAAAAGTGATAATTAAGCAAGTAGCTGTCACATGTCATTCTATATCAGGTAGCACTGAATACTCGGAGATAAAGTGAAACACTGAGATTTCAAGGTCACACATCAAGAGAATGCACCACAATTTTGTTTACACCCTAAATTATGTGTATTTCTGTGTGTGTGCTTACCTCTTCACCACCGAATATATACATATATATAAAATTATATATAAAACATAGGCATGCACATACACACTCAGATACCGACTGTTTACTCACCCTCCCTCAAAAAAAAAAAAAAAAAAAAAACCAAAACCCAATAACATTAAAGTATACTTCATCCAACCACAGTCTTAAAGACATGGAAACAAGACACCAAAATGAAAGGTCTGGATAACAATTTTAATCACTGTGCTACCCAGAATACCTTCAGCACTTCTGTTTTTAACACAATCAAAAAAGCAGAACATAACACCATTATTTCCATTTTGTTAAAGGTTTCCCACAGAATAATTTCTCAAAACCAGATTACAAAATAGTTGTGCCAATACAAAGGCTCAGGAGGGATCATTAAGGCTTCTGAATAACAGTGTGTTCTCTACTGATTCGCTGTGCTATTTCTTAAAATTCCCCCTTGCTACACGCCTTGCTTTTATCATGAAAATATTTAACAGTGCAGAACATGATGCTCAGGAATGTCATTCACATCTATAGTCTGAAAACAGCAAAGCAATGTATTTTTGTTTACTAACATTAACTTTGTGTTATCAGGTGGAAGTGACTATTTTACCTGAATTCAGACTTCTTATGCATAGTCTCAGAAGGGAACCTTTGTGATAAACCATCTGAAAACTTCTTGTAACACCACAGAAGTACACTTTTCATCATAATACACTATTTCCAGTCAAGTAGCCTGATTTGAAGTGCCCCTTCCCAAATCTTCGTCCGCGAAGCCAAGCCATGATGATGATGATGATATGATAGGACAGAATTTTCCAATTAAAAGAATGAATTTCCATCTTACGGTATGAAAACTACAAATGTGTATTATTTGCAAAAAGGCCAGAGGTAAATGCAACTTTCATTCAGCTTTTAGAAGGAAGAGTAATTCTAAGGAAACTCTGAAAGCAGCAGTCCCTGACTATCCAGCAATCTCTTGCTCACTGATTTATCCAAAAAAAGGTAAGTCAGATTACCCACGTAAATCCAGGGGGCTTTCAAGCCTCAGCTTTTAGCGACACAAAAATCCATCTCCTTGGCCAAAGGCAGCAACCTGGTAAATCTGCAGAGGAGAGAATCTAGTCCCCAAACATCAAGCACAGCACAGAGCACACTGGCTGCAGAGGTTTGCCACCTCTCAGCTAGGCCAGAGAATGACGAGAAAGCACTTGTCAGCAACACCAAGAACACAGTAAACCTCAGCTTGTCATTTTGACTGATACAGTTCCCTTAACTTCTCTGTTAAAATCACTTGTATCTCAGTGTTTTATTTCCCCATCTTTAACATTTGCTCTAGAACTGGCATACTAAGAGTTAACCTCAGGAAGAGCTGTTCATTTTCTGAAAACACAGACAGGAAATTAAATACCTGTACTGAACGTGCCCATAGGTGACAGTGATTCTCATACCAGTTGTGAATATTTTGTTGCAGATGATATTGACAAGAGAGTGTTCATTTCACTTCAAAACAATTCTTCAGCCTCCACTGAAAAGGGTTTTCTGTGCATCGTGGTTTTGTTATTTACTGTTATTTTATAATTTTCTATATTCTCCTAGACTTTGTTCAGCTATATAGTGAAAAGTAAGTCTTCTATCCCTCAAGTTCCAAATGCTCTGGAAATGCTTACAATTAAAGATGAGATACTAAAAATATGTCCCAAACATCTGTCCTAAATATGTCTACAGATCATCTTGAATAACCAGTGGCAATTTGCAAAGTGAAAGCTCTTGCTGCTTCCCACAGTCTGAAGATCACTGAGCAGTTCTTACTCAAATTCAGAGCCAAACGTTAGCAAGAAAATAATGAAATGCTGTGCCACTGGCTGCACCAATACCTGCATGAATGCTCACATAGTTTAGGTTAGCACACAGACATCCAACTTTAGGGAATAGCATCGATTCCATATTATGAGGAATTTGCCTGAATCCCCAAAGTACGCCTCAAGCAAGACTCATGCTAAATTCCACGAATAACCCCTGTTTACACATGCATGTAAGTGGTGCTCAGAACTCACACATGCACCATAAACCTATACAAGAAAATGATCTTACTAGCCAAAGCAGATGCTGAAAATACCTTTCTAAACAGTTGGATAAGTACAGCACAAGCACTGGAAAGACAAGAATTAAAAGTTACCCTGTGAACAGCAACTTTCCAAAACAGATCTTGTGCTCTTAAGTATTTATGCCAAACATACCTAGTCAGATGTGGCAGCCATTTGGAGAGAGCTTGTTGTATTAAGAGATGAAGAAAGGTTATCATTCTAGAGAAGTGAATCACCTGAATTTTTACTGTTCCTCACATGCTTTGTGATTGAGCACATTTTACCTGGGTACACTAACACAAGAGAAAAACCCAAACCACAAAACCAGTATCAGTAGTAACATTAAATTTCTGGCAGGTATCACCTTTCCAATCTGTCTTACTTCCCTATTCTAAAAAAGAGCAGTCCAAACTTAAAGTGAATTACTTTGAAGCCACATTGGCTAGCCATATATAAGATACCTACCCCTTCTGCCTGCAGCTGAATGCAATGCACGCCACCTCCATTTTTCCAATCTGCATATTGTGCCTATGCATCATGATTTCTGTGTATTCAGTAGTCAACGAAGTTAAAGAAAAAGCCTCTCTGCTCTCAGATTTGAGATTTTCTCAGCAGAGAGAGAACTATTCCATATGACATTTTAGACTTAAAATGGTTTGTATTTAAATGACTGTATTGTTCCATAGCATGACTTTGTCTGTTTGGTCTCACAATCAGTAACTGCTGTCAAGGATGGCAAATTTAAATAATTCTACTTCTTAAAAGGTATGCTTTCAGGTACTAAATCCTTGACTGAAGTTTCCTAGGAGAGATTAAATCACATGGAGCTTTCATTATCTGAGGTGGTCTGAAAAGAACGTTGCGTATCATATCTAAGCTCACGCAAGTCAGGGTTTACTGATGTACTTTCAGAAGCCTGTCTATTCACTTAAGACTTTAGATTGTCTGCAGAAGCCCTCATTTACTTTATGGAAAACATTCTCAAGCCCTTTCATGAAAGATAAGTATCATCAGATAAACAAATTAGCTAGAGAGCTATCATCTTTTCTTGTACAGCAGTTTCTGTGGGACCACATGAAGAGTCATATGCTTTCCAGGAGGAACATGGTTATTAAAACCTGACTCTTGATTACTAATGGAATTATGGCCTATTGATCCAAACCTTTCTTTGACCTCAATACAATGTCTGGCACTGTCAAGGGCACTGTAGAATCAACAGACTATTAAAGATTACTACACGTGAGTCAGAGGTACAGGAAAATTGCATTTTACAACAGATTTGCTGACAACTCACACTTCACACTTCCCCACAGAACACACTCTGATACATATATATCACTGCAAGTTTTTTAAAAAGATCAGCCGTGTCAGAATTCAATAGTCTCATAAAGTCATGGCCGCTAATTTGCCTTTTTCATAGTGATACTGCTGGAAGGAAATTGCAGGAGTGTAAGCTGCCAGCAATTCCCTCTGTATCCAGGCATAGCTGGAACTGCATGAAGAGGGAACAGGACAGGATATGGGGACAGACTCAGGTTGCTTCATGGTGCAACTCATAGGAATCCTGCTGTACTCCTGATGCTAAAGCTAGAAATCCATCACAGTGCAGATGCTGACCCTGGCTGGTTTTCTACATTGCACCTTACAAGTGTCCAGTGTTTAACTCAGAACTACCATCTGTATTATCCTTCCTTTTAAAAACTGAACAGAAAACCCTCTGGCATAGTATGTGCCAACAGTTGCCTGTGAAATGACAATGGTTTATACAACACCTTTCAGACCTCTGCAGGTGCTCTATTGTTACAGTAATATCCCCCACAGAAATGGTGTAAAACAAATTTGAAAACTATAAAAAGAAACAACCAACTGAAACAAAAATTGAGGGGAAAAAAAAATAGTCCAAGTCAAACCTTAAAGCCAAACAAGCACTCATGTTTGCAGGTAAACTGCAGACAAATGTCCAAATACAAACCTAATGTCGCAACTGGAAGGTGTTGCACTGGCAGGACAATCCACAGAGGTAATACAAACATAGCTGCAGAGTATTCTTAGATTACCCATTAAGCACACAGGCAACAGTTTCTGCCTGACTCTTGTCAGTTATTTGGAGAGGACCTCTAGACACTCACAAATCACACACATCACACTTCCCTGGGAGCAGTACATAGAGATTTGGCTACCAAGACTGACATACGAAACCATCTGGCTGTACTTTCAGTTCAGCCTTCTGGGTACCGAGAGGTTTGGAAATAGTGTTCTGATCCTGTGTTTACTGTGTGCAATCTGTCTGCATTTATGGGCAGCCCTTGCTTCCCTATCCCCTAGGGAAGGGGGAGGTTAACTTAAAACACCTTACCAGAATCCAAACTTGGCAACGGGGAGCATCTCAGTCTCCCATTCTGTCAGTCGCATGCAGTTGAGAAAAAGAGATTTTTGCCTCTCCCAAACAGTACAGCAGAAATACCGACAAAGATACTGCAATAGTTGCCATAACAACTGCTTTTAACTGCAACTGTAGTAAGGAATACAATCTCTTTTTTGTCCACAGACTAACAATATCTTTATTATTCTAAGTAGACCTTTGTAAAGAGATGAATTCTTTTAATGCTGTTACACTTGAGCATGTATTTTAGATCTGTAAGAATAAAATGAGGTTGCCTTTTACTGTTCAGAAAAATAACAATTCTTATTAATACCTGAGGTCCTGGTATATGGTTCTCCAACTTCCAGCCCACATATATACATAAAACCCAAGAACTTTCCAGCTAATGAAATCTGGCTCTACTAAAACAAGAGTTAACATCCATCAGCTTGTTGGTTGGAAAACACTGTACTTCATGGGTAGCTTAAGTCCATTTTTGTCTTCTATATAAGTTCCAGTGATCAGTGACAGCACAAGGTGACACAGACCATCACAGAGACCACAATATCTTCCCCTCTCTCTTTATCCACCAGACTGTAAAAAGGGGGCAGGGGCTGAATTTTGCTTTATGTTGTCATTTTTGAAGACTGCACTTTTCAGTGATTCAGTTGTTCCCAATCCCCCCTATCCAAACAGGGAATGCTACCAAGGCAGCTGGTTTGGCCTGAAACAGTTGTTACAGACCAGGAAGGGAGAACCATGTACAATTATGGCTGCAGAGATTCCTACTTGGCAAAGTTCAGAGAGAGCACTGAGAAGAGGAGCAGGTTTGGCAAAGGGCGAGAGACACATGCAATAACAAATCCGTCCTCCTAAGTGCAACATCTTGAAGAGGAAACATGGAGTGACAACTTCACAGATCACAAAACAAAATTATTCACATTTCTTACTGGCAGGATGGATTCTCAGATTGTTCAGCCTTACCTCCTCCCACACATAAGACAGGGTGCTGAGGGTGAAGTGTTAGGTGTAAGCAGTGGATACAAATTGCATGAGATACGAAGTCAAATTTAAGGTGAGTGAAAAACCTTGCAGTATGTGGTTATGTGATGGTGGAGAGAGGGACTGCACACAGATTTTTGCAACTCTTTGAAGAATATAACAAATTTACTAGCTGGTCACTGAGAAAACTAGCTAGCACAGCCTTCTGGTTATTTATTATTTTGTTTAAAGTCCCCAAGATAATTTTCTGTAATTATCTTGCAGATTCTTTTAAGTACTGCTGTCTACTTATAGCACCTTAGAAACAAGTACTTCCATATCCCTTAGAAGTGGCAAGCACCACAGCCACTGGCTATGCACAGTGGGGATCCAGCTGGATTTTACAGCTGTTACTCAAGTAGCTAACATCGCAGTTCTGCAAATAACCGTCCTGACAACTTGGAAATTCAGGGCGAGCCCTGCTTTCCTCACTCCCACAGGTACTCACAGAATCACAGGATCGTTTAGGTTGGAAAAGCCCTTTAAGATCAAGTCCAACCGTAAACCCACCATTGTCAGTTCATCACTAAACCATGTCCCTCAGCACTACATCTACACATCTTTTAAACCCCTCCAGGGATGGGAACTCCACCACTGCCCTGGGCAGCCTGTTCCAATGCTTTACAATCCTTTCAGAGAAGAAATTGTTCCTCTGAAATTCAGACGATTGATAAACAGCAGTATTATATGACATTATATGGGTTAAAATATTTCCTGGAGAAGTACTAAACAGGCCTCACAGTTCAAAAATCAGCCAAAGTACATCTGAATATCAAGCTGCATTATTTTGAATTCCTTCTCAGACACTGGCAAATACAGGTACTCAAACCTGAGTGAAATATTTTCTCACTTTTAGTCACTGTTGTCTATTAGCCAATTTTGCTTGCAGGCTTTGTGCGAAACCAAACTTAGAACTACTGCAGGTTTTGGTATGTGGAAGTTGTTAGTCTACAAGGACTTTCAGGGAAATTTGTAAAGAAAAACTCAGTGAAATTTTATGTTAAAACATTAGGAAAATAACATTTTGGACTAGTTCAAAGGAAATATAGTACTTAATTTTAGTAATTAGTAGATTAAACACTGAGCCAGGTTCTGCATAGTAGTACATGGTCACCTTGGTTCCCTTTTCAAGCTTCAGATTCACCAAAAATTTATCAGGTACAGAACTATAGATGTAATTCCGGCAGATGTGCCCAGGTGTGTTCTCTGAACCCTCATAAAGGTATAGCCACTACTCAAAATAGCTGTAGGAGAAGAATGTGCATCTGTTTTGCCTTTTTAGCAGCAGTTTAGACCATTCACACTGAAGTGGCAGTTATATTTAATAGTCTTCTTTCCAGAAGAATAAAAGCCTATTATCCCCAACTTTCATGGGAATGACTTTGATGACAACATCTTTTTAAAATAGTCTTGCAAGGGTCTTCTCCAATGTATTTTATCACACTGTTTCTAAGTTATTGAAGGGGAACCATAATTCATGAAGAAAAATTAAAACTACTGCTGTCACCATCTCTGCTAACCCTCAAATACGTGGTGCAGCACTTTATCATGAGCCAAAGGTTTCAGGGGACCTACTTTTTAAGGAATACTGGCAGTATGTTCCTATTGTCACCATGCCAAAACATCTCTTCATCAACATTATTGATATTCTTTGGATAACACTGATAGCTAACTGGTACCACGGAGGTAGCAGGTGGAGTGCTGTGCTAGAGATATGGAAAGTTCTCTGATCATCTCTTTTCAAAGTCTAACTACAGCCAGAGAAACAAAAATCCATGCTGAGGCAAGTTGTTCTCTTTATTACACTACTGCTAGTTTGGCCCCTCTCTGCTGACTCCAAGTGGACGTCTTCTAAGGCCTTTGGAACAACTGACCTCAGAGTGTTTGTTAGCCTTCACAGTTAACTTTAATCCTGGTTGGCAGCCAGTCAACACTTAAGTGAGAATGCTTGGCAGAGAAGCTAAGTAGCCTCTCCCACGTCACATGACATAGCAAATCACTACCACCAATAGCCAGGGGAAAATTTTCAGAAGCAGAAATGGCTGTTAAGTGTCCAAATGCCATTTGTGCATCTGAGTATCTTCACCATTAATACTCATCACCTACTTATAGCGGCGCTTTAAAGTGCTTCCTAAATAATTTATTAGTCTTTATAACATCCCCATGAGATAGGCAACTGATTTATCTGTACTGTACAACAAGTTAAAATGAGGCAGAGAGAAGTTAAGTAATTTGTCCAGACCATTCAGCAATCCATGAACTAATCCAGAGTAAGACATTAGTAGACCATGATTTTTGAAGTGTATCTTCAGTTTACATCACCTTTTAAAGACCCTACTATTTTAATATCCCTTCCAAACATATAGATGCTGAGTTTCATCTACAGCAGTAGATGAATAAAAGCAGTGAATGAGAATTTCAAGAAAAAACTTGTCAGATACTGCAACTTACCACTGAAATGCATGCTGTATTATGCAGATAGAAATGTAAGTAAAATTACACTTTGCTAGGGTAAGAGACAGACAAGCTCATCCAAATATATTTCATTGGAACAAAAGTAAGTGAAGCAGTACAGAATGATTTTATACTTCACTATTAACAGGAATTAGAATCACACAGGAGTACAGCACTGACATTTGGCAAGTTCCTCCTTGAGAACATAAAAATATCTGCCCTGAACTTGTAAGTGACTTTGAAAATAAACCCAGGGGGAAAAAGCAATTGTTTCTCAACCCTGACACATCAGCAGGCAGTTGCAATTTTACATCAAAAAAAACCAAACTTTTTTTTTTTTTGAGGGGTCAGAAAAGGCAGGCCTAGGAGTGGGGTATTAGAAAGAAGAAAGATGCAAGGGTACAGGGTTATCTCTTTCTTGTGTGGCCCTTTTGTTTTTCCTCTCCTACAGCTAACATCATAGATTAAAACTTTTATGATTATGTAAGAAGTGCATGGAAAGTTGTACTGGATTTTTATTGCAGATAGCTCGAATTCTGTGAAGCTCGTACGCTCATCCAAGTGCATCCATGGCACTATAAACCAGTGCTGCTTTGTTACAGAGCAACTGCATATAACTGCACAGGTCTGTTGGGTAAGGGCTGCCAGTGGTATTTCAGCAAGAAATCCGGAACTGAAGAGTTCTGGTTCCAGGGATGACAACAGTGCATTATTTAATGAATTGCCTCTTCTCAGGGCATTCGGTCCGAGGAGAAATACTTCTACGATATATTACTGCAATAGCACTTACAGAATGCTAACTGCTCTACAAATATATAAGGAGTCATTATCCTTGCTCTGAAGAATTCACAATCTGAAAGATAAAAGCAGAGGGAAAGAACACCACGTACGCAAAGAATGAAGGGCACTGGTCTCGGATGTTCTTTGCATGCAGGCAGACACACACATACACAGGCACAAACCATCCCTACATTTTTATAGAAGTGTTATCATTTGAGCAATGAAATAAACACAGAAGAATATATCCAGCCAATATGCATTGTTGGTTCCAAAGAACAAGCTCGGCAGAAAGACAAGGTGAGGGATCAGACACAGAAAGCAGTGAAAGAATAGAGCTGAGGGTCTTCAACTGTGGGAAATGAACAAGGCTCTGAGGGAGAGAATAGCTGTCCTGGGTACAGGGAACATTTCAAATAAGACTTCAAAGTGCTCTTAAGAAAATAATTAACTAAAAATATGATACGATAAGACCAAACGCGAAAACAAAGCAAAAGTAAAACCAGATTGCCACGGTCCACTCGTCCTTATTTTTCCATAGTCAGTAAGTCAGTATCAAAAAAACCAAAGCATACAGAATTTGAAAACCTACTGGTCTACAATCTTAAATGTTACACTTTACTCTGTCATGAAGGCACTTGCTTGTTATCATACGAAATAATAAAACATGCAGAGCTTATCAGGCAACAGTACATTTTGACACCTAAGAGTAGCATGGCATAATACAATGTCCTAGGCACCATCAAAAGTCTGCTGAGGTAAAAACTACAATTTTCCTTATATCATACATTATCATTAGGAATCTGATGAGAACTAGTACAAACAACATAGTCATTTTTTTCCTGGTGGATTTTGTTTCCCTAGTTGTTTCAAATAACATTGAGTGGGGTGCATAGTCTGAACTCTGTGATAAAAAAAACAAACAGTTTTCATGCAGTTTAATTTCCATAAGCTAAATATTGAATCCCAACACTAATAATTAGAAAATACAAAGCTAAAATGGGTTTCAATATTCTTTTTCACAAAATCTGTTGCTGCCTACCCAGGAAGTCCAAGAAGCAGACTTTACAAGTACCACACATTCTCATTTGTTATGCTGCTCTGCACAGCCACCAAACAGCTACAAGATAGGGATTCCACATTAAAATTACACTGTCAGTCAATTGCCTTTGCACTTCCTTTTGGAAAAGTCTGCCAAGCCCTCTGGGGTCAGAAATGGGTACCATTAGAAGATGGAAGGTACAGTATGGAGAAATAAACAAAATTCCATCATTTCTCAGACTGGTCTAGCATAGGCAGGAAGGTTGATAGACATCTGCCAAAACGTTTTATTGCTTATATCCCACCATTACAAAACCGTAGAGCACGCCTAGCATGCCTTATTACTACAGCGGTAGTGCAGTTGCCATCTTATGCCAAGAGCAGAAGAAAGTATCTTGCCAAAATTTCTGCCAAAGACTGTATGTGACCTCAAGCAAGGTACATGGCTTATCTTACCCTCAGTTCCCACATCTTAAAAAGAGATGAAAAAGATTTCCCTCATGATGACTGAAAACTAATTGATTAAAATTCATATAGGGTTAGTGGATGACTGATTGCCTCTATTTTGAACACCTCCAGGGATCAATTAGGAATTAGAGGGCCTTCAGAAGAGAATGTGAGTGTACTGACTGAACTAAGGGACATTTTCTATTGCTAGGATCTTCAATAGATCTATAATCCACCACTGAACTCGATGTATCAATACAAACTGCACAGGTTCTTATGCTTCATTCTGACTAGTAATTACAGAAGGATATAAATAAGGCAGGGACAGAAAAAACAACAGCAAATGTACACTGTCTGTCTGAATTTTTTACTCATTGTTATGGGATGATGAAAATCTCCCTCTGAAATTTAATTTTGCCTTCTGCTGTGTGTGCTATCCCCTAAGTAGCATGAACTTCCAGCTACCACTGCTACTAGCTACTTCAAAGTGTTCTTTTTATGTGTAGAAATACACATTCCCCTCTATCTGTAAAATCTAAAGTCTTCAAAGAATCATTGTTATCAGCACTTGTCAGTCTGACTCCGTCTATTCAAACGCAAGGTAGTCTGTCTGGATTTACAAGAAACTTTTTGCAAAGAAATTATTTACTCTTGCTGTTCTCCACTGCTGAGGGAAATGGGAATCTCATTCATAATTAGAGCTACTGATCTTTGAACTGCACCTTTTCACAGCTCCCTGGACTCAGAAGATAAGCCAAATGTTTTTCCTCCCCTGAAGAACAAGTTTTGTCACTCAATGCAATCCTAAATAGGACAAGCGTCAACAACACAGACTTAATGCAAACCTGTAAAGTATTACAAACTTCCAAAGAAAACAATATGTATGAGTTACAGATAGGATGAGGGAATGGTTGTGTTTTAATCTAAGACTGTTCATAAACAACTTTGTCCAGCACTTAAACATCCTGCTACCCCACCTCTTAGTGCTGCCAAAATGCCTCCTCCATCTGTGATGTCTTGATAAGGTAAGCATCTAGAACAGTAGTGTTCCAACTAGTGTTCTAGGCATAATACAACAGAACAGAGTAAATAATTATAAGTATTTCCAGTGGTTCTTTATGCTAAAGAAGCAAGCAGTCAAAACAAAGAACAGGGATTGAGTCTGTTCAAAGATCTGCCAGCTAGAACAGGTAAGTAACAGTAAGGAGCACAAAGCATAAACAGCAACTTTTGAGAAATCCATCCACATCTTTCCCCAGCTTACAACAGCTCAAGAACTATTAGCTTGTCAGTAGGGCACAAATGGAGATTGTTGCCCAGCAGTTTCTTTAGCTTGGATACCAGAACAGAAGCTCACTCGGCAAGCTCAGTGTGTTGGATCATGCTCACTTAACAGAATTGCCCCTCTAACGCAGTTTGGCCAAAAGGAATTCCAAATTAAACACAGAAAGGTTGGAGAGCAAGCTTCCCCTCTCAGCTTTTGTACAGAGAATAATTTGGCATTAGGCATCTATCGTTCGGCTTAGGAATGTTAACTGCGGGAATGGATACAGAACAGAACCTGAAGATACACAGTCAAGCAGTAACTTCAAAGAAAAAAATCCCTTAGTCTATTTAGGCAAACACAAACTTGAAAGTGGAATGCAAGTTTTACTTAAATACTGACCCCTGTAGATGTACTTAGAGCAGCCGTACATAAAGTCTTGACTTGCTGAGCTATATAAAAATTGATACAGTTAGAGACCACAGTAGCCATGAAAGCTTCCGACTAAAAGGGATCAAAGATGAACATCTCTGAACTACAGTGCAGTATATGGACAATGCATATGACCAAATAAAGACAAAGCTTAACGATAAACCTGACAAATTGCGTATTTTTTTCAAAAAAAACCACCAAACAACAAATCCCCAAACACACATACAAACAAAAACCTTAAAAGTGAATGCTCTATTGTTATCTCAGCAACAGTTTCCTATTTGTAGTCAGACCCTTTGAGGATATAAACCAAGGACACCTGATTTAATGTTCAATGCAAAAAAGGGCAGAATTAAGGTTAAGAAATGGAGCGCTTAAACCCCAGGAACTTACTATATTAAAATGCCCATTGGACACATCAGCTATGTCACAGCACAGAGAGATTTATACATTCTGAGGAAAGAGGATTTATTCAACAAATTTTGACACAGGTAGACCTTATTTAATCCCTTTACGTAATCCCAGATAAAGAATGCCCGTGTGAACAAAGATTTTACAGCTGCCTCACTTAAAATGTTGAAGTTCAAATATGAACCAGGAACCAAAATGAATATTGAAAGCTCCTTAAGAAAGTGTGGTGCTGTGGATGCCAGCTGTCATATTTTGATGAGGCAAGAATAAAGCATCCCAAAGTTCATCCAAGTGTCCTGAACTGGCTTATTCTGTTCAGACTTTTTTCCTCAGGACATACAAGTTTTTTTACATGTGCCTTTTACCATGGCCCTTTCACCTTCGAGGAGCTGCTGTTTTTTGTGAAATCTAGGACACATGTTCGTGGGGTAAGAGGACAAATACAAAACACAACTGCAGTTTAATAGTAACTATCACGCTCATCTAAAAGAAAAAGCGTCTTAAAATTTCATTGTCATTTTATGTATCAATGAAATCCATGGAAATAGTCTGCTTTAGATAAGCAGTTACAGCAAATCACATGTTTATGAACTTTGTGTTTTATTTCATTTCACTGAAACGGCTACTTCCAATACAAAGCAACCAGAAGTCTTCTGCCATCTGTCCTACTGTGCCTGCACTTGCCAAGGGTTCTAGCAAGACAGTTTCTCTGAGAATTCATTTATTAATTATATGCAGGGAAATCTGGCACACTACAGCCAAGAAACACCCATGGAATTTCAGAATCAAGACCTCTGATGTCTACAGGATTATTCATTTAAGTACAAAAGCTTGGGATCCACACACCGTAGCTGTATTGGCTCTCTGTCAATCTTGCTTACATTACCGGCTAGGTACAATCTTTAAAAATGCAGGTTTACGTCATCACTTTTTTGCCCTAAGAGTCATCCTATTTTTCTCCTCTTCAGAAAGCCTCATTCTTCACACAACATATTTAGTGCTGTGGACTAGAAATGCTGTAGAACTCCATAAGCATATTTCAGAGTTCACAAGCAGTCATTTCAATATTCTAGAGCTGAGAAAACGCAGGTACAGGATACAAGGCGTCAGTTCTGGGGCTCCCATTGTAATCAGATCATAAAGGACTTCTATCTGAAGCAACTACAGAAAACCATCCTTCAAAGCTAGTTTCTCCATTTATAGCTGTGCACTTGGAGCATAATCTCCAGTAGCACTTTTATCTGCTTTTTAAACACAAATACTAGTGATTGATTGTCTTTTTTTTTTTCCTCCCCCCTTTAAATGAAGTTTCAGATAGGAAAGATTTGGGTGTGATAAATGCTTGATGAACTCACCAGCATTAACAGTTCTTTTGAAAGCTATTCCATATATGGAGGAAAGTAATGAGATTTCCCTCTGAGATGCACTGTCAGTGGAACAATGTAGACTACAGCTCTGTAGCATGAAATAATGAATTTCCTAATTCCACTTCAGAAATAGGCTTCAGTGTTAATATGCACTATTTGGGTAATTTTGCTAACAAGAAAAATCATAAAACATGGCACAATAGAAACCTAATCAACTTGATTGCCTAAATGAAAAACAAACCTCATTATAAAACAATAGCAGCTTGGTTTGGGGAGAAAATATTATAGATTGCCTTAACTTTCCTTGTGTTAGGGAAACTGTTGGCAACATGACACACACAGATATGGATGAGCTACTTAGCTGACATCAAAATTAAGTTCAAACTCACAGCCAGTCTGAGCACGGCCAGGTAACATGAAAGTTGGGGCTGCTGTTGAACGCTTGACATATTCAAAGTCCTTTCAAAATCCCAATCTAAAAACATTAACTTAGTGGCTTCAAGGAGAATCCATGTAATGTTAGCCATACAATTACTGAAAAATTGCCAAGCTGCTTAAGAACTTGACATAAATCCTCCTGGCATAAAGTTTTCTAAATACTCAAGCTTTAGCATCTGAAAAATTAGGTGCACAAACAGAATCAGCTAGGTATTCTCATGACGTTCACCAAAGAAATTAACAGATAAAGTCCATCAAATCAGGGTCTCAGAAAAGCTGCTCTGGAATCAGTCTTGAGGACTCAACTTTGAATGCTTAGTCAATCAATAGAAGAGACAATTCAGAATTAATATAAAGCAGTTAAGTATTTTCCTAACAATCTCCATTTCATTACAATGACCAACAGCAAAATGCACTAATAAAATGTTTACATGGAAACTGGCTAAACAATTGCTGGAACACTTTGTTCTTAAAATTTCCAGATGTTTCTTTTAATACTTTATGTGCATAAACATCTGCTAAATACAGTTCTGTCCTCTACAGCTTTTTGAATGAAAAACAAAGAGGAAACCGATTGGTCAATGTGAAGCTTCCTGTCATTAGACAGGATTTCCTTCACCACAAGTAACAGCTGTATTACTAAAGAATTGAAACATGTCCTAGGGTCTTTAATGTAGTGAGATTATTCAAGACATACTTATTTTTTAATATTTTCAATGGGTTTGTATTTCGTTCAGACACGAGGAATGTGATAGGGAAGGTTTTAAAGTAAATTGCAGCCATGTATTATTTCCTTGTCTTAGAGCTAATTCTCAAAAAAAAGTTTTTTAGTTCAGATTTACAGTACAGTGGTGGAACACAGGATAAAGTAAAAAGCACACTGTCCCATTTTGGAGTAATTTGTCAAATGTGATGCGCTGATAGGGGACCTGCAAAGGGAATTGTCAAAGCTCCCTGGCCTTCATCCACATGCTCTGAGTATCTCAAGTTTCCAGACTTACAAGTTGCTTTTAAAAAGAACAGAGAGGAGGGAAGCAAAACCAGTACTTTTCCATCATGCAAGATTTCGTTCTTATGTAGGTTGTAAATTGAAGACTGGATGACAGTAGTTAATTAAGGTCCATGCAGTAGAAGTGTCCCAAGTTAGGTAAACAGAGTAAGAGAAACACAAGCATTTTAAATACTAACAGATAAAACCATGAAGAATTAATAACAGAAGCTTTGACCTGACCCAAATACTGCCCACCTTGTCATAGCTGAACTGGCAAATCCTATTACAAGCTCAGTTTTAGCAGAATTGACTTTGATTTCACAATGTGTTTTACTTGAGGGGGCCACATATTCCTCCTTTCACGCTGTGGGAGTCACTGCAATGACTTCCAGAGCAGTTATTAAGCCTGGAACATTTCACCGCGGGTGAAACGCGCACTTACATAAAAAGCGTTCCTTGGTATCAGGAAGTCCGGGCAGCCTTTAAAGTCCTAGTCATCGCCAGGTGAGAGGCAATTTCAGCAATTTCAAAAACAGGCTTCTAACTTTGATTTCTCAAGCAAAAGGGTAGATTTCCCTGATTTTTAGGCTCTCATCTCCTATCTGGACTTTTTTATTTTTTAATTTTTCTGAGGAAAACAAAGGTTACATTAATCGTAAGGTAAAAAGGTAACATCTTGACTAAATGATATCATAGTCAAGAATGGATGAATGCTCAGACATGCAAGACCCTCACCAGGTTTCTTTGAGATATGTTTGAAAGGCGAGACAATAAAAAAGTTAAAAACATGAGAACAAAAATGACAAAAAGAGTAATGAAAACAAGTTATAGCTCTTGCAAATGTAGAAAAAAAAAATCACTACTAGCTGCTTCATCCTATTGCACATTAAACTTGGTTCATGAACCGAGAAGAACCAAAGTCTGACATTTCAACCAGTGAAGAGCAGAGCATTTCTCTCATCAGAAATAAAGTTCTGGACTCTGCTGGAGGAAGAGAGAAAAGCATCACACAGCAGAGAAGTTAGCTCATTGCTGGAGCTGCTTTTAGAAGCTGATAGAGAATCAGGCCATTTCTTGGCCTTTTCCAAAAAAGAACTGAGTACGTACTCTTGTAGAGGGTAATCCACGTTGCATGTCCTACTTGAGGCATTTCCCTTCCTCTCTCAGAGGAGAGAAAAATCAAAAGGTGAACATATTTCTCCTGCTATTTAGCAGAGCTTAAAGCAGAACTCTTCATCATAGACTCTATAGGTTATATCCCACTTCAGCCAGGAATTCTGACACCATTATTACTATTGTTTGCAAAATTCCCCTCTCTCTTTTTTCCATTTAACTCTTGATTCTCTCGAGTCACCTATAAATCAGATACTAAAACCTGCCTTTTATCCTTTGCAAAATATGGCTCACTTGCAAAGCTGTTTGAAGCCCCAGAATACAAAGATCCCAATTCACACACTGATGTTCTGTGCCCTTAGTACTGAAGAAGGACTTTCTCAGATCAGCGTAGTTTTCAGCTTCCTATTTTTACATGCTCAAAACCCTGCAGCTGGACTAATGACAGTTACAAATCAATGGATTAATCTCAGCAAGGTCTCCTACCTCTCTTCCGCTATACCATACCACTTTCTCGGCTCTGCAGTTAGCATAAATCTGGCAGCAATTAGCCACTTTCATCCATAACCGGACGCACTAATTTCAATATCAGAGTAAACAATAATTCTGCATAGATACATAAAAAATTAGGTTATCAGGTGTGTTCTCCATTTTTCAGATAAAGAATAGCAGGTATAATGCCATAAACTAATATGTCAGGATTCATCAATAGCAACATTATTTCATACAGAGCATACATAGCTTTTTGAGGGGGGGTGTCCCCTAGAAATGATCAATTTAAAAGAAATATATCAAATAGGACAGCCCCAGACTTGATTTACATTTTACTAGGGGAATCTTAAGGAACACAATATTTTTGTAATAGTGCATAGGTACTGCTGCTCCATATAGAGAATACAGCTCCAGTCTCCATCTTTGATATCTCAGGCCTTTCTTTCAGGTAATCTCTATAAAAATAGCCAATTTAGATAGTGCTTATTTCCAATCAAGTAAAAAGTTGTGAATATGAGAGTACACACAGGACTTAAGCACACACTCTGCTGTACCTCACTGAAAGTTATATGGTGTATTTAAGCATGCATCCATTGGGGTCTAAGAATTACCTAGCCTTAAAACATCAGTTAATCATCTTTTATGCAGAAAAAAATCAGGGTTAGGACTTTATCCACAGAGCTACACATAGCTTAGGAAAAAACAAATGACAATGTAATTGACCTGGTTCCAGAACTTTTCAGAAGCACTCATAATCCAATGAATGTCAGAATTGTAGGGTTTTCATCATACTTATCTGTTCTCATGACAGATGATTGCACACGTGCAGTAATTTAAGAGAAATCCCTTTTTCTGTCTATACCTCAAGACAGTGTGTCTTGGCAAAAGTGTTTTCTAGAGCGTCTATTAAGTTTACAAAAGGGAAAAATCTCTTCCATCATGTACCGATGTCTGCCAAAAATCCTACTACCTATAGTGGAAGTAGGATATCATCCCAGCATCCATTACACTGGCTTACTGCATGCTTGTATATTGTGTATATTTACAGTCATCCTTTGAAATTAAATGCCACTGAATAGAAATGTACTGAGCTTACTCAAAAAGCAGCAAACAAAAATAAGCAACCATGAGATACGCTGTAGAGTTAGAAATCTGTGGTGCTGCAGCTCTGGGCTTTATGTTGCTCTAGAGACTATGATACCAGAGAATAATACTGTGGTGTAGATTCAGGGAACAGAACACAGATAGATTAGACCCAGTAAAGAAGAGACAGATGATACTGCCATCCCCATCGGAAAGCTTTCTAAACCACGACATCAGTTTTAAACATGATCTGGAAAGCTTGTATAAATTCTCTGGCTGCTATACATTCAGATGAGATTTTTCAAGGTAAAATTTTTAATTTATAATAAACATAAAAATAAGATAATATTCTTATGCAAGTTTGACACTTCAGAGCTGAGACTAAAACAAAACCTTTCTTACCAGAGGAAATTATGATATCTGAAACATTAAGGAAAACCTACAAAGTAGAAAGCTTTCAGGATTTCTGTTCTGCCTTCTCCATGCTTTAGCAACAGCTACCTGCACTCAAAGGTAATAGAAGATAGCATGAGAAAGAAGTAGTGGATGCATGGGAAGGTAGCAAAGCCAAAAGAACATCTAGTCATCCAGAAAAATTTGAAGGTAAGAAATCAATATTAATTTTCATTATACTGTCTCAGTGTATATGTGTGTACGTATACATACACGTTTCCAGTTTGTATTTCCAAATGAACTGGGGAAGAAAGAAGGCGGCATGAAATACATTTAATCTTAAAACTTTGCTTATGTAATGTAACAAGATGTCAAGGGCTATTTACTGAAGTTTCTTTCACTGACATTGTTAATGTTTGCTTCTTAAACTTTAAAATTATGTGCCTTGTTTCTATTCATTCTTCAGTCTGGTCTTCCTAAAATGACCAAGCTGATACCGTGATTAATGAGCCAATTATTTTCATCTGAGACATGAACAAAACAAACAGCCTACTCCCCTCCAATTTACTCTTTTAATAAATATTTCTTCTCCCCCCCCCCTTTTTTTTTTTAATCACTGTGTTCATACCTGACAGTTTATGATGGATTTCCTGTGGAATTCATTCACTAAATTAAAAGGATCTGATGAGAGCAGGTAAGAAATGTCGGCTTTTACTTGCCTTTTGTAGCAAAGCAAGACATAAATACAACTTTATTATTCTTAACTGAGAAGAGCTCAGAAGGGAGACTGACAGGAGTGCAAAAAGAAAGAAAAAAAAAAAGCACTTGAAGACAGTCACCCTACAACATTCCAAGTTATGAAAGTGTCAGCTTTCTTCCCCGTGTTCCTGATACGTATTTTCACAATTTATCCCAAGAAGTGTCCTTAACGGTACAATTACAACAAAAGAATTTGAAAATTCTTTCTTACAAATGAATTTGAAAAATGAATTCTAAGCCACATGCGTGGAGACTGTACATTTAAAGAAGAAAGGAGAAAAGGGAAAGAAAAAACACAAACCTGCAGTAAAAGCTTTCTTCATCAAAGCAGCACCAGAGTTAAACAAATAAATATGCTGGAGTCGCAACAAGGAAAATGCATTGTATTATACTCCTGGGAGATGATTTAGTAGCAGTAATGCAAACTGCAAGCTTGAAGTTTGGAACTTCATACAGCAACCAGTAGAAGACTCATCTTAATGGAAAGCTGCTCTTCAGGATGATTCTGTGCTCTAAATTAACACTGACTTTTGAAGAGTCCTGAAGAAATCTATGCCACTTCAGCAAGCACTCATCAGTATCTACAGAGTGCTGCTGGGTGGGGTTATGTCCCATTTTAAACAGCTCCAAATGTCTGACAGATAAATCACAAGATGAGGAAGCCTTCTCTCAGTAGCTCTTTCTTGAGGTAAGGAAAGTTAAGGCTCTGAATGGCTTAATTTTAAGAACTACAAAACTAAGAGATACTGAGAAAATTTTGTAACATTCTTGTTGCAAACTATCCTTGTCAATCCTATCACACGAGTTAAAGGAAAGGATCCCAAAGCCAGCAAATAAAAATAAGTTGGGGTGATGGGTCTTTAAAAGCAATACAAGGACATCAGATCAACAAACTGGGTTTGATAACTATTCCCTTTTAACCTGGTGACCCTGCTCCCACAATGCCGCAGGAGGTTTAAACGAGACATACCAAGACTGAAAGATAGGAAAGCACATTTTCCTAATACTGAGAAGTTTTCAGGAAGAAAAGCCTTAACAGTTTGACATAACATCTCTACTCTTGTATTAACAACAAAAAAATACATACACACACACACAACCTAAAGCTCATACTGTGATTCCATATAGAATTTTCTTCCAGATCTGCCTTTTTCTAGAAGTAGAAAACAGTGAGAACTTGAATGTATGGCAGAGAGCTGACAGGCAGAGGCAAAAGACATAAAACGCGTATTTTGAAACACAAAACCACAGAAATTAATTCTGCTGTGAGGTAGTATGGAGTATTTAATTTGTTATAAAACAGGGTCTTTGCCATGATGGCTTATTATCTGAGATGCTGTACCCATCACTGCAGCCTGGTTCTCCCAGGGATTTGAGCTACAAGCTCAGATCTTCAGAACCTGCTATATTCCTTATTTATGAATTGATACACTTTGATCAGCCATGCCAGTCACTCTTTTCTCCTCCCCATTTTAATTTTTAATCAGTCCCTTGACGTAATTCCATTTCAGAGAAACGTATAGAGCAACGTTTTATTCAGGGCAGCTCGCTGAAGATTATTTTCTACGTAAATGTTCCTGACAGCCCATTCCTTCTTACAAAAAAGCCTAACCACACCCTATAAAGATTAAACTAAAACCATACACCCTCGCACCCACTTGGGGAAAATATTCCTCATCTCTGAACAGACTAGACAAATGACATAAGCAAATTCAATAGACACTATAAGGAGATGAATTTAGCTGCGCTTAACTTCTTAACAAAAGTGGTAAAAGGCTTTTGTAAGCAGTTAGCAGATTTTCTGTTTAATTTACTGTTTCAGTGGTGATGGGGTTAACTAACAGCGTGACCTGAGGCTTTGATGAGATGGCAATCAATATTGCAATCAAAACCAAAATATACAGAACACAGAAAGTGTATGCAGTGTAAAGCCAAATGCAATCATTCCAACTTCACAGCATAGCCCTCTACGTTTCACCTGATGGAAACAGGGCACCATGTAAGGCTCCAGGGATCTTTTGGTTTGTATTATAATACTGCAAGTTCCTTAGACAAAGAAAACAAGAAACTATGGAATCGAGTATATTTCAGAGGCAAGAGGCTGACAGAAATTTCTCATTTCCTAAAACTTTCCCCAGTTAGGGACATCAAGCGTGATATCCTTGTCTTAAAGGCTGAACACAGGTATTTTCTTTTTTTTGTGGTCACTCTTTTCTGAATAACAGTAGTACAAAAAGTCCAGTTTTAATGCAACCATAACAAGAGTCTGCTCATTTATTCTACTTGTCTTCAGAGATGAGTTGATTCTGTCTGTTGTTGCTGAGCTCAGGTCAGCTTTTTAGTGTCCGACAGAAATTATTTACAAAAAAGAAAAAAGCCTTTCAATTTTGAGAAGAAATACTGTGGATGTCAGCTGTGAATTTTCAAGCTTCCAGCATTTTGTCACTGTTTAAAAAAAAAAAAAAAAAAATGGAGGGAGGGAAACCGGCTCATTTTTCTCTCCTGAAATGGGAAGACTGTTTCCTTCCCAGCAACATGTACAAAGGGATAAGTAAGTTACAGATGTTTTGTGATCTTCATCTCTGCACGGCTTCTGGGAGAGTAGGCAATTGCCCCAAGAAAGGTCAACGTAAGACCATCTCCACGTCTTACATACAGAAAGACCTTCTTACCTGCCTCATTTTGTATTGTCACAAAATTAAAAGACACCCATAGCTCCATAAGAAAACTAGACCTAAACTACCACAGACATGGATTTGAGTGCCACAGAATGTGAATGCTCTTGCAATATTGAGAGGGCATGACCCTCTTCATTACTTAAATTGGTAGTTTTATTATACTGCCATGATTTAAAGTGTGTCCATTTTACTCTTACAGATGATGGGCCTGTCAAAATCTTCAATCAAGTTTCCGTTGTTATAGTCCTACCAGAGCTTCAGCAGCATGAGAGAGAGGATAATGAGACCATTGCTCAGCTGCTTTATTCTACCCTGAAGCATGATTCTAGATCCAATTTCCATGACATAGCCATCAGATAATGGGACAATCAGTGTGACACTGATGGGGGAAATCAGCCAAATCAGTGGCCACTACCATGTTTTAGAGTAAACAATTCTACCACATTCCTACATTCGTGACTCTTTTGCCTTGTTCACACACAGTTATCACAATTAAAATCTTTTTTTTTTTTGCATCATAACTAACAAATGTCAGAGACATCGAGGATGTGGGGGATCCCTTCTATCTCACTGTGAGAATAGCTGGAAAACACTGACAGAAAAAGTAGATATTCACAATGAAAATATAATACAAAGTTTCCATGTGACAAATTACGCTGCTAGGACTCTTCCTCATTAATGGACAGACCCTCTTTTGGTTTAAAAACCAAACCAAGACCCCAAACACACAAAAAACCTTACACAAAATAACCCAAACAAAACCCCCTCATAATTCAAAGTATAGGGTCAGCTCCTTGTGGAAGTGTCAGAGTTGGAGAGTAGGCAAGAGTGTGGCTGCTTATCACTGCAAGATTTCAGCGACAGCCAGCTCACAGAGGAATAGTCTCTCACCTCCAAATACAAATCCTCACATTTATCACAGTAGATTATAATCCCACATCTAAGATATCCTTTAAAATCTTTTTCAATGTGTCATTGAGATGTTGTTTGCCCAGATGTGTGTAGTGTCTAGTAAAGCTTTCCAAGAACTGAAAATGCAATACCCATGTTTATTTAGATAAACATTTCAACCACAGCCTACAGGGACCTCAGTGTACAACACAATTACTTGGAGAGAAATGGGCACATCCACACCTGCAATAAATCATAACAGTTACTCTTGGCCTTAAAATATGAGCTATAGTTTGCAAGAGTTTTTGACACTGCAGTAGTAGGGAAGAAAGCATCACTGCTGTTTTTCTGGTAAAGAATCTTCTTGGTTTAAAATTGTATTTGTTCAGATAAGGTATTTGCTAGATCAAGGGAGCATTACATCTGTCTAGAATAGTTGGCACTGCTTATTTGCACAATATATAAGTATTAGAAGAGGGATGTGGTACAAATCCAAACAGATGAAGACTCTCCAAAAAATCCTTGAAGTATCAAATATATAGATACAGTTATATTGGTCTATCTGCTTCTATTTTCCAATAAATAAAAATAAGCTCTTAAGAATAAATGTCTTTTGTGCTTTATATAAAAATAGAAAACATATATGGTTTTTTGTTTTTTTTAACAACCCTACAAATAACAGCTTTAGCTGCCTGGAGTTACTCCAAGTATGAAAAGTGAAATTCATTACTGATGTGCCACAGAGGAATAAGTCAATGCACCATCCACTTCAGTATCTCATCTGCTTATTTCTGATGCTCCACAGAAATAGAGCTTCCTTTCTGTCACACCCAGAGAAGTGTACATATTGCATTGGAATGCGTCCCTTAGGCTGACTAGGTGTACTAATGCTCAGTGGTTAACAGTCCCTGCAAATAAGATCCTAAGAAAAGATTCTGCAATGGTATTACTACACCTCTTCCAAACGTTGCTAGCTTGCTTCACTGAAGTCTCATGCCAGTGGTTAATTCTAAATGTCTCAAAGCAGTAAAAAGAAATATTAATACAATGTTATTCCAACTTGGGTAGTGTTTTCTCTGAACTGGTCATTAAAATGAGTTCTAGTTGCATGGCTTCCATCTATTAAACTACCTAAACTTCTTGAGAAAGCAAGCCACAACTCTGATTTCTGAGAAAAGAGAAACACAGAACAACCGATACAAAACTGAACAGTTGGTCCAGAGAAAAAAATTAAAGCCATTTCCTGCTGCAATGAAGTAGGATACTCTCCCAAGAAATACGTCAACATTAGCAATGCCAAAGTTTACATACTATCAGAAGCATGTATTCTTCATGTATAGAAATGAAGTCAGACTGCAGAATCCACAGACTGTATTCTAAATATACCTGTGCCAAGCCTGCACCCATCTTTTGATGTTTGACCTCATTTTTAGCCTTACGGGATATGAAATCTATTAGTCCATTAAAATGAATAAATAAACCAAACTATTCACTTGAGTAGAAATCTCTGGATTCAAACTCCAAGGTTGCTTAGAAGCAACCTGCTCAGAAAACTCAGTATCATAAAATAGAGTCTTTTCCATCATGTGGAAGTAGCCACTGTCAAGCATGGATGTGAGAATGCAGAGGGATACCTGCTTTAATAAATCTAACATACCTGGTTCATGTTTTAAAAAAATAATTTCTCATACTCTATTAAGTCATGAAGTGGCAGGACATCACTTCTGCTGTATCAAGGAATAAATCCTATTTTAGTGTATTTATTGAAATTGTTCCTGTGCTTCAGAAAAACCAGTCCTTTGCCATATATGTAAGTGATATTTCTCCTCTGATAATTCCCACCGGAGCTGTTTCAATCTTTTTAATTTTTGAAGTGTTTAGACAATTTCACAATTTCAGTTCTAAGATACCACCACAGGATATCTAAACAGTGCTTTGTCATATTAAAACCAGAGGTTGCATTAGTATAGGGAGTCAAACTAAAAGTATCTCCAGAATATTTTGTAATGTATCATCAGGAGGACTTGAAAAAAAACACCTAAACAAAACAATACAAAACAAAAAAACCTAAGCATACACTGCCATGTAAACCAAGACAGCGTTTCAAAGCTGTAGAAATAGAACAGGCACCAAGCTGTTTTCACAAACTGTAACTGAAAGCCAGCTTGGCAGGTGGCTGTGTTCTACTGGAATATGACAACCCACACAACTTGTTTAATCTTTGCCATCACCAATACAACTCTGCAACACAAAGCTGGGGACTTCAGGAGGGATCTTTGGGACTTCTGCCACTGGATGTGCCTTATACCATCAAGATCACAGAAGGAAAACAGCAATTTTCTTGTAGCATGCAATACTAGTATCTTCAAACAAAAATGTGTTGATTTGGTTGGTGGCGGTGGGTGGTTTTGAATTTTTTTTAATCCTTCAGGAATTGTTACTCATAGGCATATGGCAAGAGTCAAATAAAATCAGGACTCCAACTTGCTAACCAATTATCTTAATAAACCAAGCTGCTGCAATACTGGAGTCACTCCTCTATATTGCATGCTGCCATACTAAAAATATCCACCCATGACAGCACTAAAATCGATAATGTACTTAAACAAGAATAAGAAAGATAAAGATGGGTAAATGAAATCGCTAGAAATGCCTCACGCTCACAGAAGGTGAACAGATTCACTGTCAAAGCAGGAAGAACACCGCTTCCCAGTCGTTGGCTGTTGATTACTTCACTAGTAATACATTAAGTGCCAAATACTATTGCAGCACAGGATTAGAAGCGGGAATAACAGAATGAACATGTTAAGTTCAAGCTCTCTCCTGGGATACTTACTATTGCATGTCTTTAAGGAATCTTTCAGATTCCTTAAATCTCAATAGGATCTAACCAAATATCACTAAAAGCAGCTAAGATCTGGACACTTGCTTTTATGAGTTGATAATGCTTCCAATAAAGAAAAACAAAACACTGCACTTGACAGCTATGTTTAACAAGAAGAAAATGTTCCCTGGCCAAGATGAAAACAAGGTGTATTTTAACAATTTATAAACAAGATATTAATAATCTCACTTAGTTTTCTACATGCACTTCCAGAGGAAACCCACCTGCTTTATTTTAGAAGTGCACCTTAGAGTGAAATGAATTGCCCTTCCCTGTCAATAAAGTAGATATTGCAAGGGAGTCAAGAAAACTAAGTGACTACATGTGACCCAGGAAAGGCCATTCATGAGGACTTCACAGTAGCCCGTAGCTCAAGAATAGCTCTTCCTTTATTAACTCTGCATAGTACAAGAAAAGACCAGATACAAATACAATGAAATAATCTAGAGTTTCACTCCAAAAAACAAACAAGTAACAGATTTTGGTTTCATTGATGGTTTAATTTTCCTCTCTTTCAGCCTGAGGGAATCATAATTTAAACCTCTCAGACCACATCTGAGCTTTTTGACCTTGCAAGGACTCCTGCCATTCTTTTGGAAATCTAAAATGAAATAAAATGAGTCACATGCAAGAGAGCTATTCAGATCAGTATAAGTTAAGTTTGATGTGTCCCAAATAAAGTAATAGTACTCCAATATAATAATAGTGATCTCTACTACATAAACCAAGATTTCACAAATTAAGTTAGTTCCCAGGGCACGCTGAGCATGGATGCCTCTTGTGAGTGCCTTATAAAGTTCTGCCCTCAGTTTTGTACTGCTGATGCATGATTAATTAAACCAATTTCTCATATAAGCTGAATTGACAAAGGTTCTGAGAAATCAGTTCCACGTACTGATCCATCACTGCAACAGCTGAGCCCAAAACTCTGCAGTTATAGGTAGGGGACCCTGAAGCAAAGACATCACTGGAGAAAAGGGAGTCTAATCCCAGTTATATGCCACTCTAAAGAGAGGATAACTCAATTATCAATGCATATATAATTAGCCTAAAGTTTACCACCACAGCTCAAAAAGGTATTTGAATTAATGTGACATTTGAGAAGTGAATATTTTTGGGGAGTTTTATGGGGTTTGTTTTGGTTTTAAATTTATTTAAGTTCAAAAACACTGACATTATAGATCTTCCTAATTCAGGGCACATCAGAATGAAAGGTTGTCCACACAGTAATGGCATTTTCTTGGCCCCCTCAGGAGTTCCATGAGTCCTGTTGACGCTGCTTTCCCTTTATTGAATTACAGTTCTGAAGCACCCCAGACTAAGGTGACCTACATGCAAATCCTTACTCCTCAATTACCTCTCTGTCCAGTCAGCTACCTCCCACTGGAGATTAAGACCTTACTGACAAGAAAGATGTTCTCACTGCACTTGGGTATGTACTTCCCTGTATTGTATAGAGGGTAAAGATCTTCACAGAGCAAATCACAAACTGAACTTCTGGCAAGAGCCTACAAGCCTACAGTAAAGAAAGAACAGAATGGGATGTATGCACTCTTGTGGTACTGTACAAACACAGGTGTTGGCTTTTTTTTTTTTAACATATATTCATGGAATGCACAGGCTCTGCCTTGCTAAGACCCAGGAAAGTAAGGTAGCAACTAGCTATCCCCTCCATAGCTGCTACAGGACGATTACAAGGATGCACAGTTGCAATTCTTTCAAGTGTGAAAGAATATGATTAGTCATCAAAGGAGATGTCAGAGACCTTTGTAATTTCAGCAATACAACAGACATTACATTCATTCACCAATACAGAATTTAAGCTTAAGTGTATCAGAGTGGAAGAAGTTCCTGAAGGAATAGCTGCTGAAGATATTTCAGTCTTTCCACTCTAAGCTAACAATTCACTAGCACTGACAAGTGGGTCCTTCCAGGATTATGGTGGCACCTACATCATCATAATGTAGCATCTTTGCTGCATTAGTATTAGCTAGAAGGGAAAGTACATGAAAGTCATCCTGTCAAAATACCCATACCTGTCAAATTACCTGAACCATTTAGTAATTTTTGAGTCTAAAGTGTTTTTCTCGATGCTTTTTACCTTCACTTTTCTCCCAGCTATTTAAATAGAAGTAAACAAGAGTAAAACACAAAACCAAAACAAATAAACCCTTAAAACTACAAATGCACGCACCTCCACCAACCACTTCTGCACACAAAACTAGACTGGAAGTATTAACAGTGAAGCATGTCAGTTTAATTTGGATTGCAGACTCTAAGAGGCAAGAATAGTATCTTTCATCAGTCTTGTAAGCATCATACTCTTACACTATTCATCCATCCAGTATCATTGCTCATAAAATTTTACAACTTCAAGACTTAAAAGGAGAGAAAGATCTGAAATTACACATTCAAGGGAATTTGGCACTGAATGCTCATTTTCCCACTGAAACAACTAAGTCATTCTCCAAATTTAGATCCAAAGCTTAATTCAGCTAAAAGACATACTTTTTATTAAGAGTTCTTGGGTGTCCCTTTCATTGCCACTTACTGATATTAACAGGTGCATTCTATCCAACTATTTCACAGCTTCACACTTGCACATACAAACAGAGATTTGCTGATCTGTACAAGAATGGGGGTGTGTCATTTCTGAGAGTGAGAGGTCTAATGAGTTATATCAACAATACACTTCTTTTGCAATACTTTTCTCTTTCTCGAGGAGTGAAACACAGCACTTTTCCATATTCCCTTCATAGCTCTGAATGGGTCCTTTTTTTTTTTTCTTACTCTTCTAGGACTAATCTCATTTCCTCATCCACGTTAATTCCTATTACTTCTCTATCACTGTGCTACTGCAGAACTATTTCCATTTGCAGTTACATACCATGGCTAATGACATTCTTCATGCTCTACGATACAGAACTTCTAAAGAAGTAACTAAAAGTTATTTTAAATTGATGCATCACTATTTCTTCTTTTGAGATGTTGTTTTCCCCCCAGAAAGATTTAATTCTCTTCACAGCAATGCAAATTCAGACTCTGAAGCCAGGAAGGGCCTAAGTAGATGTTCTGCTGAACAGGATACAGACTACAGTTTCTCCAGGTGATTCTCACATTCAATCTGTAACTTCTAGGCAAACAAAAGCATGTATTCTAGATAACTGCATATTTCTAATGCTTAAGAAAAAACACAATGCCTATCTGTAGTGAATTACTGGCTTACATGAGTGTCTTCCTACTTCACCCACTTCACTTTAAAACCAAGCAAAAAATACATCCCTCAAGGGAAGCAGATTTTGCATCTCAATTATTTTTCCAGGCACATAAAAAGACAAATCCAAGAATTTAAAAGAAACCAAGTCAGCATATTTTCCAAGCAGTGTGCTTGAACTCTGGTCTGCAGATTTATGTAACTATTTACTTTCAGATGCAAGGATCATGAGAAATCCTGTAAAGGAAGTCCCTTGAGAATACCCCAGATATTGTTATCCAGGGAAGGAGAACTGAAGTCATGAGATATAATTACTGAAGTTTTCTTGCAATTACAAAGAGAACCATAACTTACACTCAGTAAAGTGAGTTTGGCAAAGCCTCTGAAGTAGTGCATGATCTGTAATACTTCCAACAGTGAGAGTCACCCCAGTGATTAGCCATAGTCTTTGTTTTAGAAAATACTTTCCAGGTATAGTAGAAATGTTTTGCATTCACAGGGAAAATTATACAGTTTTCAGCCCGGAAATTAATCTCATAATTTTAAACTTGAAGTGAGATGCCTTATGGTGTCTCAGTGAGGCTTTGAAAGACTCTTTTGAAATAACAATGAACTAAAAAGGACACCAGTATCATCCGACATTGGAAGAGTGGAATTGTTTTAAATTAACCTAAAGGATTTGTGAATCTGGAAGAGTGCTCATGGTTATGTTGATATGTTTAATGACTCTATGGAGAATTCATTTTAAGTGTTACCATTAAATATGAGTTAATATTTAAAAAAAAAACAACAAAAAACCATATTCACTATCAGAACATTATACAGTTTCTGACAGAGAAAGGTCAAAAAAAATACATGAAGTGACTCCAGTTTTCAAAACTGGAGCACATAAACCTTTCTTAGCTGCTCAGCTTTTAGAATTATGACAATCAGATTTAACAATTTTACACACAAAAATCTGTAACCAAAACAAGAGGCAGGAGAAAAATTCAATACACTTAATAATGAGTTTTTACTTGAGGTTTATAAAATCTGAGAAGATAGTATAAGGCCACCAAGACCAGAATTTTACATCTGCTCCTTGTATTCCTAGGCCAAGTCCTGCATTACTTGGTCAGGCAAAACTTCTCCCCAGAAACTGGCAGACAAACAAGTATCTCACAGCTGTTCAGCATTACAGTTAAGAAATGGATTTGTGCCTTAAATAACACAAGGGCATCTCTCTCACAGGACTCACATACTACTCAGTGTAGAATAATGCTGTCATGTCATGAACCACTTCACATTACAGGATTCATGTGTCTTTTCTATGGGGAAAAAAGACATTTTTCCCATGCCAAAGTTACATAACATCATAGTTTAGGATGCAAACTATTCAAGAGTCATAAAATTACAAAGGTATCACCCCTTGTTCAAGAGTAATGCTGTGTGCATCTCTTAGGTGTGCTCTCATAGGTCCCCAAACTCCTTAGTTTCACAGGCCAGACCACGCACGAGGCAGTGACTCTGCAGGCCACTTCTCCGGGTCCATTACCACCTTCTGCCTTAGCTAGCATCTGTAAAATATGAACAGTCCTCCACATGAGAACTGCAGTCTACTACAATGAGCTGTGTAGAGGACTCGGTCTTAATGAACCTCACAGTATTCCTCAAATAATCCCCAAATTGTTGCAGCTGGTCATTGAACTTATTATTGCAGTTCATTATTTGATACTGTAACTCTGTCCTGGTGAAACCTAGATGTCTAGAGAAATGTTTGTACATTATTTAACTGATACACATAAAATTAGAAACCCTAACTCAGCATGCAGGATGTTTTACTGTAACTTCATCTTTCAATTCTTTAGAGCAAGTAAGCTTTTAGGTTCATGTTGAAAGAAGTACTCAAGAATGAAATGAAAGTTCTCATACAACTCGGTATTAATTCATTGCACACCTACGTACTTTGTGTTACCCAGAAAATACAGAAAAGTGTACATAGTTTAGTGTAGAAAAGACAAGGGAAGCCTGCGAAAGAAAAGAAAGAAGGAAGTAGAAGGGACATTCTGAAACCATCAGTGAAGAGAGAATCAGACATCTTGTAACAACTACCTACAGAAAGGCTGCCAATTCCACAGTCATTGTCTCCATAAAGCAATGGCTGCCTGATTAGAAAAAAAATTACTACTGAAACCTGCACCAAGGTCACTGAGAGGCCAAGGAATAGCTTCATGAGCTATGACATCATAAGACTGTAGCATAAGGCATGTGGCCAAATCATGCCTGTTTTCACTGGTATCTCTGTGCTTCTGGTATCAGATCCATTATACCACACTAAAACACCGTGGTTTTACCAAGGCCAGAAGTTTTGAAAATTTTATATGCTTGTTTTGTCCAGATATTGATGCCAGGTTATTTCAAACAAACACTGTTTCTAATACCTCCTGGCTTTCACAAAACTCTAAATTTCAAATAAGTAACTGCTGTATAGTTCCCATATACTAATTATTATAAATTGAAACAAGAATAATTTTATGAGGCTTTCCTCATAGGCTAAGAAGTCAGACTAGTTATGTTTGGGGTTTTCAGAGAAATCTACTCCGGTGATTTCTTAACCCATCTCCAGAGCAGCTTAAAAAATATTGTTCCTTCACACGTTTTCATGGCCATGTACGCGACTGTTATTTAGCTGAGATAAAATGTAGAATAAAGGAGTTATACGTCACTACCAGATGAATTGTGAACTAGGAAAAAAAAAACACCAAAATATGGTAGTGATATGTTTAACTCCTTTCTTCTACATTTGGATTCAGCAGATTAAGCCACCAATGACCGTTATGGGTCCCTTCCAACTCAAGATATTCTATGATTCTGTTTACATGTCCATGAAAACACAGGTTGAGATAATCTTCACTTTCTTTTTTATCACTTGAAAACCTGAAACAGACACCCTGGGGCAAGTTAGTAAATGGTTAATTTAACATACGGCCGAAGTATTAAGTCACTATCTCCAAAAAAGGTTCCTATCTTATTTATTTCACCTGAATAATGGCTCTGATTTCACAATTTGTTATATTATAAAGGCACCAAAGCAGAAGCAGCAGTATAGAATTGTGACACTATTTTATACGCATATTAAATTTTATACAGCTTAAAACTCTATGTTGCACTGAACTGGTATTTCTAAATTAATTGTCCAACCACAAAGTCATAAATCCTAAACTAAGCTTTCACGAAAGGTACAAATAACAGCATGAAGACTACAAGTCCACTAGTGACAAGCAGCTGTACATCTGCAAAGATTAAAGAAATTTTGCCCTCCTTGAGCCTTTTCCTTGCAAGAAGTCATAACCACAGACCTTGAAGACAAAAACAATGACTTCAGAGAGCTTAAATAAAGAAAGAGAGAGAAAGAGAGAGAGAGAGAAAGCCTTCTGGAAAAAAAAAGGCAGAAAAATTAAGTTCTCTCTCACAATAGGGTAACAAATTGGATGTACTTAATCATCTTGAAGTACTTAAATTAATCTTGTACTTCTGTACTCATCAGAAACTCAGGAAGAAGTCTGAATGGCTGTGGGCCAATATCTCTTTCTCTTACCTATGATGAGACAACTAGAGCTACAAATAAGGGGGTTATCACCCTATTAAGATCAGCAGCACAGCTCTGTACAGCTTGCTGTTAGGGCAGTAATTCAGTTGATTAGAGTTTCAAAAGTTTACCACATGTAAAGGAATGAGAATTTAAAAAAAGTGGACATTTGTGATAATTTTGTCTTTTTGTGCACATGACAGATAGGCAAGTTTTTGAAAGTTTGATAAAATGTTTACTTTATCCAGTATTCACTGGTTTTCTAAATTACCTCAGCATATTTTTTGAAAATATCAATTGTAACATTAGTTAAGAAACAAACTTAAGTCATTGCGCACTCTGAAACTCCCAGAATTATAAAGGCAATGCCTGAAAACACACAGTCAAATATAAGCGAAAAACAGATATTGAGCAAAGTCACTAACCTTATTATCTCTCTCCAATCTCCTCACAACAGCTTGCCTTCTCAGTAACTTTTGCAGGTCTCAACTTGCAAGAATGGAAAAAACCCCAATGCAACCGACAGCTCCTAAAAACAAAATGGTCATCGGTCAGTACTTGGGGAAAGTACCACTTTTAAAAGCCAGACCAAGGAGAGTGAGAAAGTAGAAACAGAAGTGGAAGAGTACACACAATCATAAGACACGTAAAGACTCCTGCATAATAACTAGCCCATCTCCCTAAAAAAACCTTACCTTTTATCTATGTCTCAGAGCAGGCTGAACTGGACAGGTTTTATGATTCAGGCAATTCTGCTGCCTGGTTCCCAGAGCAGGAGGGCTTTGTTATAGCCAGTAGCACCAGAACTGAGAGTGACTCAGTCTTCTTTCCAGGACGGCTAGGATTTAGAATAATGCCAGACTAGAAGATAACCTGCTACTATGTCACACTAGCAGTGACAATGACAAATGAGTCATTTGACAAACACTGGTCAATGCTTTATTTTTCCCTCTCACAGTACACCTTTTCCTTTAAAGCTCTACCACACCAGCACTGTTCTCTAGCACCCAGGGGAGTGCACTGGCTCCTGCAGCCCTGACTGCCGAGAGCCTCACCCCAGCTGTGTGCCCTCACCTCTAACTCCTTACAGCTGGGGCACTCCTAAGTCCCCTCCTTCCCCCCTGCTCCATAACTAACTTCTGGAGGTCTCTGCAGTTTGCAACCTGTGCTGTTGATCAGTTTACTCTAACAAGAGAGGTGCATAGGGCAAGTTTTCCAGCGTTCAGATAGCAGCGTGAGCTACCTTACAAACCACTTTCTTTGAGGAGACTGAGGACTGAAAGTTGGTTTTTGCTTCTGCTCTAAGAAAGAGAGTGCTGCTTTTAAGAACCTTGCTACTTCGGAATTTAAGTGGGTAGGTCAGTACAAGAAACTCACTAGTGATTTATGCTCACTTTTGCTTGACTTTACAGAAAGGCTGTCCTGGTTTGAGTTAGTACAGAACTCGTTCTGTTCAGTGACTTTATCCAACTAACTGCACTTTCTGAAGTTAACAGCGTATTTTTGCAGACAGTGTCTACTTCTAGAAGTGACAGCAGTTCATGTTTACAGTCACTGCCAGGGACTGGGATGCAGAAAGGCTCTTGCTTATACTTTCTGCTGTGAAGACCAAGGTCACGGTTAAATCCTGTGTGTCCCGCTGGGGGTGCAGTCAGTCAGAGGCTGCACCTGTGGGGAAGAGCAGACAGGACAGGTGACCCTACACTGACCAAATAGGTGTTCCATCCCATAGACGTCATATTTGGTATAAAGCTGAGCCCAGCAGCGTCAGTGGTGATGGCAATGTTGTTGCTAACAGGAAGGTTGGGTTGCTTTTGTATATATTTGTATATATTTAATTTTATTATTTTTATTCTCAGTAAAGCAGTTTTAATTTTCTTTTCCAGTGTTCACACTGAAACTGAATTTGTCCTCCCTCATACGATTTCTTAAAAAGCTTATGTAAAATACACCTGGTAAATTGCACTGTTTGGTCACAGACTACTTAAAGATCCACAGTGACCAAAAGAAATGTCTTTTTATAAGCTGTTTTACCCAGCTTTAACCTTCTATCTATACAGCAGGCAATTTTTCAGGCTGAGCTGCAAAAGTATGCAAGTTTACTCATAAGGATATCCCACTAACATGCACAGACGTTTTCTAAAGTGATTGGTGTTACAGATACATTTCCAAGACCGTAGGTTTAGGATTCTAACTTAGAAGTACTTGGCTGAGGAAAGAACATGGACTTACATGTTTAACACTCTCTGCAACTACTTGAAAGGAGGTTGTAGCGAGGTGGAGGTTGGTCTTTTCTTCCAACTAACAAATGATAGGACAAGAGGAAACGGCCTCAAGTTGTGCCAGGGAAGGTTTGGATTGGAAGTTTAGAAAAATTTTTTCACCATAAGGATTGTGAAGCCCTAGAACAGGCTGCCCAGGGAAGTGGTTGAGTCACCATCCCTGGAGGTATTTGAAAGGTGTGCAGATGTGGCACTTAGGGATGTGGTTTAGCTGTGACCTGGCAAAGTCAGGTTTGCAGTTGGACACAGTGATCTTAAAGGTCTTTTCCAACCTGAATGTTTCTACGGTTCTGTGATTCTACAGCCCTACTTACATAACTTCACTATAAAAATCATTCAGTACCAGTTTGGGAAAGTGAAGTTGATGCTAATTAGTTGATTAATTTCATTTCCACTGTCAGAATGTTTTTGAGTGGTTATATATCAATACCCTGTGATTGCAGCAATAAAGTATCTGTAACTGTTACGCATATACAGCTATATCCACCACTTGTTTATCTCCATTGGCAGCGTCATATAAATAAGAATCATGCATTACTGCTCCAGTATATATTCAGCTTCTCTATGACTCTTAATATTAATGTTCCCCATTGAACTTGCTTCACGATTTGTTTATTTAGGTATAAGTGATGTCAGACATTAGGCTTTGCTTAAATATAGCTGCAATGACAATCAACTCCAAAGATGAGAAGTAACTTGAGCTTTCAGACCTCGGAATAACCTGCTCAGCAAGTTATCTCTATGCCTGACGTGATGAACACTAAAATGTGTAGTATCTCAGAATTGATACACTTAACTAAATTAAATCCTGGCCATTAGCTATAATGATGCTGTGTGTTTTTAATTGTCAATTGGTTGATCTTTGTGCTTAAGAACCAGAGGACGGATTGCTACACCAACACGCAATCCCTAGAATAAAAGTAGGATAGAAGAAATTCTCAACATCTGGTGAAATCTCTTACTTCAGAAACCAAAGCAAGCAAGATCTTACTATCAGACATGTGGAGAAGAGACAATGTGAGACCTCACATTCATTTGCGTGCAGCTGCACAGTGGTTCCAGGTGCACCTTCCTAGTTTTGCTATCTTAATGGAAATAAAACTCCCTCCCTGTTAACTAACTTTCAGAAGAAAGAGCACAGGATTTTGCTTCTACCAGATTCAGTCTTCAAGTTATTGAGGGACACAGCAAAGTGGTGTGACACTTGTCCACAGCTTAATGTTGAAAACACCGTCTTTGTGGGTTACTGGATTGAGGATGAATAAATGAAATTTCTTCTTAAGCCTTTTGCACAGCTGTGCAAGGCCTCTGATCACAGTCTATTCACTAACTGCACTCCCGAGAATAAAATTACTTTCTCCTTCCGCCTGTTGCCTTTTCCACACAGCGAAAACCTAAACAGAGGTAAAGACACAAAGCAGCCTCTCAGTTAGCACAGGGGCACAACAGGATGTTCTGATCAGAGAGACAGTGTACCCTCAAGGTGTTACTTAAGGGACAATCCTGGAAGATGATGCGTGTTTCACCCTTAGATTTCCTTCAGGTTGCTGTGAGCTGCTGAATTACTGCAAAGAGGCTGGCGAAAAACATCAGAGAAGTCCTCTCAGGTGAAGTGAGATACTGAAGACAGATGGAAAAGAAGATAAAAAATATGGCCTAAAACCTGTCCTCTGCTCCATCATGAGTGTGAGGCTATGAAGTGTGAGACTGTTCTCCAAGAGCTACTGAGCATAGATGGCTTCTGAATGCCTAGAATGGCTAAAACTTCAGCTGGGGACATGCAACAATAGTCACAGTCCTTAACATAGTTCTGAGTAAGAAAACTGAGTACTTAGAGGGATATTAAGCATAGGAACCATCTGAATGGAAGACTTCCTTGGTCTAAGTAAGGTATAGCACAGTTCTCTTCCATTTTTTAATTTCTTGCCACATGTCTGTGAAGCTTTACATTCCAGGTATTCCCAGGTCTACGAACAGAGATGCTTTCACCTCTGTGATTCACTGCAGTTTCGTCAGACCCTTCCCATAAACTCCAGTGAGCTAGATCTGATCTTACTCATACATATTTATACCTGGGCTTCTTCACTCAAAAGATTTTGTTTAAAAATTATGTCCAACACCGCCTGGTTTAGTTCATAATGCTTAAAAAACCCAAGAGCCTAGTCACCAAAAAATCTCAGTCTTTCCAGTAAGCAGTGTTAACTGGGCTTCTTTTAGATGCAAATGACCTGATGTTCAAAACTGCTGATTATGAACAAAACACTTCAAAATCAGTAGGATTTGCAGCACTATCACCTTTGAAAAATTCAGGCCAAAATTAAGTTTATAAGTGTGCAAACTCTGCAATCTGCCTGCAACCTAGACACCAATAACAAAATGTATTTCAAGACAGCAATAAAGCCACATTCATCTCTATATTGTTATATCATGCCTTTTTCCATCTATGAAGAGCAATGGAACAGTAATCTTCCTAGTTTCTATCCTGATTCCCGCCCCTCTGCCCCCCAGTTCCAGTATTTCTAGCATTCAGGATAATATTGTCATCAGTGATTTATTTCACTTAATTATTTTACATTAGCATTTAACAGTTATCATCACTGTGAACTGTAAAGTTTAAATCATTAACTAGACAGTGGTCCTTGAAGACAATTAAAAGTACTAATCATGACAAGGAGTAACTCAGAATGCTTGAGGTGATGTAACAAACCTCAGGTTATTGGTAAATTGAGATAAAGGTGGGGAAAACATATTTCTAGTATAGATAAGGCATCAAGAAAGCAGTAATTCACTTTTCTGAAATGTCTGCTTTTTTGCAGCTGCACAATGAAAGACCACTTCGTTGCTCGCTTTGAGATAAAAGAGAAATACTTGCCTAATGAACAAATTATAAATCCCTCCAACCTACACATTCAAATGCAAGAGCCATTTTTCACACTTTTACGACCAAGATCTCCTCTTCTTTTCTCGTTTTCAGCATTTGATAGGATGAGTTATTTCACAAATACAATACCCCACCTTGTCTTTAATTACATAATAATGTCAGAACGTGCACAGGCAAGATAAATCTAAGTATTTCTCCTCCATTTGAGTATGGTGAGATTTCAGAGATTTTCTTTACTATGCAGCAAGCATATTTTGTGCTACAAAGTTTTATAGCCTTGGAACAGTTTTCTGCAACAGTTTTTAAAAGATACTAATACTGTGCAAGTTAATATTTAAAGTAGACTTAAAGGAGCATAAAACTAATAATTGCCACATCTACATAGTGCTGTCAGACATGAATAGTGATCACTGTGGTATTAGTATCAGTAATTCTTCCTGGAAGCATTTAAACTTGGCATTGCTATCATTACCAAATGTGTTTTTATCAGCTACTGTAATACTTTCTCTCTAATGCCGTAAATTTCTTCAGTTATTTATAAACAAATTGGCATACATAATTAGTAGGCCCCACTAATAATCTATTATCTCAGATGTGTGGATGGTAGACAGTTACTAGCAGTGATGCAGCTGAATTAATGATGCCAAGGACTATAACCTTGTTAATACTAAAAAGCACACCAGTATTCCTAGAAAAGAAAATTAGGTGTCTTCAATATAGAAACAAAGCAAGAGTGCACTGAGTTGAGGGTGAAATGATGCTGTCATGTTAATTTTAAGTAACTCTGAACTTACGCAGTAACAGAGAAAAACCTTGCCTAATACTTCTCACAGAATAAACAAAATATATATTGACTGAAACAAAGTGTGGTGTTGCTTGTTAGCTCAATCAGAAATGAGCAGCTAGAACTTTCTTCTTGTGCAGAACAAAGAAATGTAGGGAAAACCAGGCATATGACATTCCTTAAGTCCTTTTAGCAGACCTCTGTTTATCAGAACTGATGAACAATCTGTTTCTCAAGCTATTCGGACACAGTTTCACAGGAACATTTAAACTTTCTGTCTACACAAGGTAGAACTTAAGGTTACGCAGGTGGCTTCATGGGAGACAGAGGTATCACAGGGCCTTGTTCTTTGGTGTGGTTTGGTAGCCAGGCTTTGCTAACAGTAGGATTTCTAACTGTCACGGGATACTCCTGTTTTTCATGCACACCAGTGCAAAGAAAAGGGTGTCAACTACTAGGTCACTAAAACTACCAGGCTGAGGCAGGTGTGTTTAACTGTACCAACTCGTTATTTTTCATTAAATTCAAGTCAATTTATTGCTGTAATGAGTAATGAACAGAAAGTATGAAATGTCACAGTTTTGTAGCAAAAATCATCAAATTTCAGCTACTTTCCCCAGAAATAATAACCGGAACTTTACAAACTGCCCAGAATGAAACACTACAAGACAAAAATACACTTTGGTTTTTTGCATTTTCTGTTAGCCATAGAAACTGTTCCTGTGACCTTTATGCTTACATAGCATAATTGTTTATACCCAAGTGCTTTGGGTTACCTACACTATCATTTAATCCTATACATATCTGAGAAGTATCTAGCACATTTCTGAGTGCTATAAAAATTAACACTTGAAGGAGCATAATAAATGCCAGAGTTAGCAAAGAAAAATTACGCTTTCATCAGTGCAGCCAATCTATAATGGTATGTGACTATTACAGTGTAGCGTAGGCTGCTACTTGGATGGCCGAAAACTACTTTGCTTGATAACACAGTTCCATTACTTGTTTTCCTTCCTGGAGAGTGGAAGAGCAGTAGAAAGAAAGAGGAGGAACAAAAAAGATGGAGAGAAAATCCAGCTTTGTTCTGGAAACACAAATCAAAACCCTTTAGGACAATCAACCATCAAAACTGACATGTTTTGGTATGTCCTTCAAACTTCATTAATTGACAGGGAAAGGCCCACTGGAGATAGAACATATCTGAATGAGTTCTTGGTCCTAGAGAACATGCCAAGCTACAGCAGTAGCCCTACTCTAGCAGGCCTTTGGCCAGGACCATCTTCAGACAGCTAAATGATTTTTTTCTCTCCGCTTGCAGTTTATTAAGAAAAGCACAGTATTTTCAAACAGTACTGGACTGGTATTGTTGAAGGGCTAGCTGTGCGTTGACATATATGTCTAGTAATAAATTAGCAACAGTCAGCAATTTGCATGCAGGAAAATGAAATCATGTTACTCTTTGCAGGCCACCCAGCCTGAAGTGTACCATCTCTCTGTATTTACACAGCAATAAAGATCGATGGCTTTCTTGTGCATCAGGTGTCACATAACCCCACTGTGTACTGAAGCTCTTAGCTTGGAAGGCATCATTTGAGAAAATGTAACAATGTGCAGCAGAAAATACAGTGAAACCATTCTTGCACATCTCCATTCTGGCACTGAACTCACATCTAGATGAGTACCATGCTCTTCTGCCAGCACGTGTGTGAAATTACCGTCCCCTATTGCGAATGGGAGCCTCAGAAATAACGTAAACTGTTTAGAGCTGCTTTGCACAGGGCATCCTACTGAACATATCTTGCTCTGCTGACAAATGCTGCTACAAAGTCAAAATGGTTTTACACCACTAATAACATATTTTCTGTCTTGAGAAAGCTGAATATATGACCTAGCAGGTATTTTCCACCTTTAATTTCTGTATTTATTCTCCCACTGGAACTATCAAAACACAACTGCTATGGGCTAGGACCACCTTGAATATTTCTGTCACCACACAGAGGTGTTTTCTAAAATGTCTGGATCTACGCTGGAGTGACAAAGGTAACGTATTTAGAGGCTTAAGAGCCAGTGGGTTCTGATATCTAACAGCCCTTCCAATTTTTTTTTTTAACTTGCTTAAAAAGCATTTGGCATTTTCTCCACTCAGAACTGGTAGAGCAATTTCACCCTGTCTCAGCATTCTTAAAACAGTCAAGTTCATTATCAGGCTGAGATTTTCTGTCAAAGGTGGACATGAGCCACGCACACATTCATCCTTATTCTCACCTGTTTTCAGTTTAGAAAATGTCAAGTTTTTTTGGCAGAAGGAACTCTGTCAACCTTTCTCTGCCTTCCACTATTGATTATCAAGCTAACAGTTCTCACAGATAGATATCTACACTTTAGTTTTTGAGTGCTGAGGTCTAGAACTAGAGTCCCAATGTGCTGATTTATTTCACTGTGTGTTACAGATTAGATAGTGCTGTTGTCATTTATTAATGAAGTCCACATGCAAAATAGCCGCTTTCCCCACCTTTTTAAATCACAGACTTGACCTAGAACATCTCTTACTTTTATCCTGAGAATAGAGAACTTTTTCACTCTGAAAGTACTGAAAAAGACAAAGCATTGGCCACAACGTACCCATAAACAACATTTTCTTTATTACCATATTTGAATCTAATTTAAGCTCTAGGTCTAGTCATGTCAAAAAGGTACATAATATGAAATCCCTTGAAACAGACACTGTTCTCCCACCTCCTTTTACCATGCACTGAGTCCAGGTTGCTCTTCCCTGACCTACTTCACAGCAAGATTTACTTTGCTTCTCATGAGTCATGCTTTTCTCTGTCTTCTCATGGGATTCACCAGAACCACAAGAACCGTTACATGACAGAATTGCTAATAAATAAGGAAGCTCTGTATCAAATGAAGTACAAAATATCTCAGTAATGCTGTAAGGATTCAACAGAGGTACGACCTTGATAAGAAGGTCCTTTGTTTTCTTCACTTAAACAGAAGGAGTAATTTGGGCTGAGTGAGAATTCCCCCAAGTTTATGAATAGCTACATCTCTCACTTCCTACAGCAACAATTAGGTAACATTTTACATCGTTTAAAAAAAAATTAGGCACTTTTTAAGATAAAACACTAAATCTTCAACAAAGTATCTTCACTAAAATAGATGCATAAACATTTCAGCACGTAAGTAAAACATGCTTACTCTAACATGCTTACTGCCTTGTACCATCAAAACTGCCAGCAGCATGTATCTGTGAGCCACCAATACATATTTATTCGATCATTTTTCATCCTCCCTCTTCTTTTCTGCTTAACAATGCAAGAAACCTGCTGGTAAAAACATTACACAGCTTTAAATCGCTTGGTTTGCCACAGCAAATAATTCATGAGAACAGTGACCTTCCTATAACTTGTTTATATATGTACCGAGGGGGAAATTCTTCCTGGCATGAAAGCAGACAGCAAGAAAGGTGCTTGACATAAGGTGAAGATTTAAACAAGAATCAAGATTCAGTTCACTATGTATGCATAATTTCAAATTTAGGGATTCAAGAATACCACCAGATCTGGTTTATGAGTACTGCAGACCATCCAATGACTCTCCTCAGCTCTGGTGCATTGCACAGTACTAGAACTTCATCAGTGATGCCAAAGACTATTCAAGGCGTCATTTAAAATAGGTACTGTTGCAATGTCATATCCCTTTACATATTTTGATCAAAGCCAGAAGAGCATCCTGCAGAACTTCTTGCATAGTATCAGTCTACAATATAACCTGTTTACTAAGAAGTTTTTTGAGTCATGAAATTCTACACTTAGTGTAATTTATGGCTGCACTTACTACTAAAGAAAAACATTGGATGACCACGATCATTACAGGCCTGCACAGAGCAGTTCAATTACAATTTAGGCAGCACAAAATGCTGGTTTTCAATGAGCAACCAAGACGCAGATCCTACAACTGGAAAATCTTCCAGAGCTTAGTTAGTAGCTGGTCATACAGCTGTCTAATTTGCCTTCTGCGTAGCAACATCAACAGAGAAAGTAGCTGAAGAAGATTCATATTTACATTTCTCACCAGGGTAAATAAGAGCAGGCACTGTGAATTGCATGTTTAGGGAACTGTATTGGTGGCTGCAGCGCTACGATAGCTGTTTTACTAATCCTACAAGTATTGCCCTGAAAAGACCAGCTATATTCTGTTCATATGTGTACAATGGAAGGATTTAGAATGCAAGTTCAAAATGTTTAAGACAATATAATGCTTGTTAGCTCCTTAGGCAGCACAAAGACCAAAATGTGTGAAATACTGAGACACTGGATTGTAACTCCACTAGGTCATCTGATCTAAGGTTTTTCAAGAAGGGCTATCGTTCTATGGTCATCGGCAAAAATCTTAAATGTCAGAGGCTGCCAAATTTATACTGATCTAAACCTGGTGAAGTAAGGGATGAATCACTAGAAGATGTTAAAAAATTAACAAATGAAAATACTTAGAAATTACTTCGTGTCAATGAAAAGGTAACAATGAAAAGGTAACAATGCAGATTAAATGTACACCTTAAAAAACTCTTTATCAACAATTAAAGTCTTTGCTGTGTGAATAACATCCAAAAGAAAACTGTTGCTAACAAATGTGATCTTTTGGAATCTAGTCATGTAAGTTGATCTGTTCAAAGAGGATTTTAATCACCTTTGCAAACAAAGAATATCAGTCATTCACTTGTCCTTCATCTACTTTTTGTCTCATGACACCATCAGTTCACACATTTCTAGCATCTCAGCTGTGTCTGAAGCTTGGAGTCCAGCAACAGGAGAGACATCAGAGTAGTCTGCCTCCTGGACTACAGTCTTTTTTTGTGGCCCCTCATCATCATGTGGTTCTACAGAGCAGAGATGTGTGACGGCCTCAGGATCACACACACACATGTAGCTGAAGTCTGTCTTCAATCAAGGAAAACTGTTTCCATCATCAAAAACACAGTAAAGGAAGACCTACCAAATGACAGATTCTAGTCTCATCTCACCAAGTGTTTCTAAGGAAGGAAGGGTCTCAAAGAAAATCTTTTATGTAACTACTGTACTGGTGACTCAAAGGGATGAGGTAAGATTCAATCTAAGCCTGCACTAACACTGTCTCTCTCATGTCTACTTCTGGTTAGACGCTTGCACAGTTCACAGCCTGGCATTGTGCCACAGCACTTCTCACAAAACAGCAATACCTCCAGTGTCTGAACAATGTCATACAATGGTCAAGAAATTTCCAAGGCCTGTACACAATTACTTATTTACCCTTATAAAAGACAATTTTCAGTTAATAGACACATCCATGCCACTCTACCTTAACCATGCTTAAACTTAGGTTTCCTCCCTCACACAGTTTCACTTATTTCAATTACTGTAACATAGAGAATGTGACACCAGGCTATGATGAAAAAGGAGAGCACAGCTATACCATAGAACATGGTGTAGAATAACAATAGCCAGAAGCTCAAAACCCCTCCAGTAAGAGTATTAAAAGATTGTTTTAGAGAAAGATGTAAATAACATGAAGTCAAGACACATATTAACACCAATTCATGTTGCAGAACTGAATGATGAACAGTACTCTCTTGTGAGTCAGAGGTACTTGCAAGCATTGGGAAAAAATTTCATGAGAAATAGCACACCTACTGATATATGTGATCTCTCCCAAAAGGACCACCACCTATGATTAGCCCAGTTTTTTCTTCTATCACCAATCTCCTAGAAATTTCAAAACTGTTAATAAATGACAGTTTGAAAAATTTTGCTTTAGAAACACTAAAGAGTTTTATTTCAATGAAAATTAAACTTTCAGCAAGGAATCCACTTACTTGATTTCAATCCAGTTAACCATTAAGCTGCCTTTTCTAGATGCAGTATGGCACAACTGAATACATACTTGGGAAACCTTTTTCCTACATAGGCCAGGCTCCACAGACAGCTTACCTATCTTATGATTAAAACACGCTATGACAGGCTGCTGAACATAAAGACAAAGAGAAATTCACAAAAGATCCTTAAGAGAGTTGAGGTTTGAGGAATGTAAACTTAAATTCCCCAACCGGGAAATTCTGATTCATGCTATTTAGTGGATTTGAAATGAAACATTTCCAGGTATTTTTACAAAACTTAGGATTTAGATTTGCCAGTAGGAAAAAAAAATTAAATATCTGGTTTGTTTTGTTAAAAATCCCAACTGTCACAGAGAACACTGGGACTATGAGACACAAAATCTCACAGTTAACTCTCAGAGTACTCACTGGCATTCTGTTGCCTTTAAGCAGAGTGTTTCCTTTTCCTCTTTAGTTTTTAGTTACTCACAGGTAGAGTCCACTTCTCTGGTCATAGAGTGCTGTCTGAATAGGGGCACCCACCATATCTTCTCCCAAGTGAGGAATATCAGCCTTAGTAAAAAAACTGTAGAAACATATTGTAAATGACTGTCCCTTCTATTAAGAGTTTGCCACATCAACAAACAGAGTATTGCTATCTTCCTTTACAAATGGGGTAATCAGAGGGAGAGAGCATAGGAGTTCCCTTTTTCTTACAGAAAATCTTTTAACAGCTGGGAAAGGTAGCCATGTAGCCCAGCCTGGGGTCTGAACAGCATCACTATATTTCCTTGCTGGCAAATATGGTTTACACTAGAAGTACACTTTGAATTCACAGTAAAGAAACAAACAGGTAAGTGGAAAACTTCTAGCAGTGAACGACTCTCTCTTACTTCAGTCAATCAGAACAAATGCACACACCTATTTTGCTATATTATCACCTACACATTAACATTTTAAGAGCCTCTTCAAAGAGATTGTTCTTCCCTCAACCCAATTAGTTCGTTTCTTTTACTGGACAGTCAACAAACTTCCCTTTACTTATTATCTAAGTCAAGATTTCAACTCAGATCACAAGATAATAAATACTAGCACATATGGCATGATCCAGATCCAAGAAACAATTTCCACATAGCAAGATAATGAAAAGCTATCTTTCACAGCATAAGATTTCTGTGGGATAAGCATGGCAAAAAGAAAAAAAAAAAGATTCAGGAAGTAGGGGTTTTTTTCTAACTAGCTTTCCATTTAACAAAAAAAAATTGTTCTAGAGTATGGCAAAGAAATATATTTTATCCCTTCATTGTCTTTCATATGTATACTCTTCCATATACAAAAACCTGGTACGTTTCTTGTGCATAATTTAGAAATATAAAATATTTACAAAGAAATATATACAACATAAAGGCATCTATAGTGTGGAAAGAATTCGAAGTGTAACTGGTTTTAAAGAGTACAGACTCAGGCAAATGCAGGATGCTTTTGCAAAACCTCATTGTACTTCCACATAAAATGCTGGGAACTGCCTGACATGACAAATGTCAAGTACAAGTGTTGAATTACTCCCCCTCATTATCACCAAGTGTATCATTTGACACATAAAGATAAGCCTAATGACTCAGATGACACTAAGAAAATGAACAAAAGAAGGCTTCAGTAAGAACAGCTTGCAAAACAAAACACATAGAGGGCTGCCTCTGTAAGAACCTAAACAGAACACATAAACACTGTCAGGATAAGCAGGCAAAAATAAGATAAAATCTCCAGAGCAAAATCAAAACAAGTCTATTGCTGGATTTTTCTCAAAATTTTCTGGGACCGACCATTTCCAAACAGGTCACTTAAGAAATTTCTATTTGGATTCCAATCCAAAACCATGTACACTTCATGTGAGTTTAAATACAGCACTCAGGCCTTTCCCAATGATATTCCAGAACTTTTTAGAATATTATAGCTTACTGAAGCAACAAGACATATACCTTTTAGGATAGTAATGTGTTAGGGTTAGTTTGCAAGCCAACTGGCTACCAAAGACAAGTCTTCGGTGATGTACATGGCTTGGTAGCTCATTCAATACCCATCAGAATTTGAATCCATCACAGTCAGCCATGAAAGCTACTTCTTTCAACTATGCTGCCTTTTTTAAAGGAGGAGAGAAAGGGTTTTGTTTTGAAAATATTACCATCTTTTCTCTCTACACATTATAGTTGGCAGGATAGCCTGTGCTGTCCTAATAATACCATACAAAAGGCATCTTGAGGAGACAAAAGTACAAAGTGAAGTGAGAACAAATAGCTTTCTGCTCTTCTGTCTGGCAGGAGTTATCTAAATAGAGACAAAACTGGAGTCCATACGCTGCCGTTAGTAACACCGGCTAACTGATACAACCAGCTCATCGGGAGAAGATCCTATACCAAAGGTCACTAGCAGTAATGAAGAGGAGCAGTAATTACCAGTGAACACCTACATTTTCTACACTGCTGGTTCAGCACATGTGGTTTGTTTTTCCTCAATTTTGTAGAGTGTGTCTCTGACCGGAAAATTTCCATTTACTTCAAGGGCAGCAAACTCAGGCTGATACTGTGCACTTCAGAAAGGTTCATTTCTGTGTCAGATGACTGACACAGAAACCATACATAGAGGGCTGAACCTCGTCATCTCAGTGTAAATGATTGTGAAAACTACATACACAATTATTTGAATAATTGCTTGAGTTACTGTTGTTAGAGAAGGTTAATTCAGCTTCAACTCTTTTCTGAGGATAATCTGAGCCTAAATAGTAAAATAACATAAATTAAAAACAATTAGAGTAGCTCGATTTCAAGACCTATTGCTTCATTCCCAGCCTAGAATTGCTAAAGCTTCCCATTATTTGGAACAAGTAAACAAAGGAACGTCTGTGCATCTTTGCAACAAAAACCTTTAATTTTAACCTATGTCAGATGTGATGTCTCTTCTATATGAATATAACAGAGATAATAGCCCAGTGAACTTGCTGCACTGTAACAACAACTGAATGCATCAACAACACTAACGTTTCTGATCCAAGATTCACTATTCCACTCCTGAGGAAAGGCAATGTTTATTTCATTGCACCAAGAGCACTGCACTATCTGATGTCAGGACTGTGTGAACAGAAGAAAAATCCTCCAAAACATTAACAGAGGCACTTCACAGTGGCCAAATTCTATGGAAGATTTAATGAAAACATTTGGGTAAAATTCACCAGGGACAATTCACAGATAATAACAAATAACAGTAACACATCAGTAAATCTCAGAACTCTTTACAAGACAGGTATCATTCATGCTGGCAGCTAGAGAAACAAAGAAAGCACAATAGTAAGAGCTAGTGTCAAAGCAGTGAGAGTTCTTCCAGCATGTCAGAGGAATGGGTCAGAATTAAACCTGCATCCTATTTATCTGTATTTGCAGTACTTGTCCCAGACACTAAATGAGCCTAACACAAAGATCATTGAAATAAACTGCAATATCTCACAGAGAGCCAAAGGAGCTTCACAGCAAATCTTATGCACAGATCTTTGACTCAAGCAAGCAACTAAGCACACACTCAAGAGAAACCACTCCTTGAATAAACCCCAAACAAGAAAAGAGATAACACCAGAAATAAAGTTGTCTACTCTTACAGAGAATCCTAACATCCTTTGATGACTGAATTACCTATCTAGAAGATTTTATTGCCTGTGAATGCCATAATTCAGGCAGTTGTGAAACACAAACTGTGAGCTTTATGGAGTAGAGTTACTTAGTTCCAGCAAAGGTAACTAAGTGAAACATTATTAATTCTACCATAGCTTCATCTATTCACATGACACCTGCATGCAGTCTCTGGTCTCTCTACAGACTTCCCTCACGTGTTCCATCCCTGTTAAGGTGCAACAGGATTGAGAGTGTTTGTGCTCTCCCATGAACATATCCTGTATGATTTCCAAAAGCTGTGTATCCTTTAAATAATAAAGGATGCATGCACTGCTGGTCTATTAGCAATATATTCCCAATAATACGGTATAGTAATTTAATTGTAACAACAGAATACAAAAAGGAACTAGAGATAATAATTCTCATTTCTTAGCTTGCTACCTTGCCCTACAATGCCTCCTCTACATGCAATCAAATAACCTAAATATTTAACTAAACAAGAACCAGAGCAATGATTTGGAAACTGCTGACATCAGTGACTTTAGACTATGAGCCACAGCTTGTGACTTTTTTCCCTTAAACACTCTTGTTCAGTAAAATGAAATTACAAACAAGGGACACAGAAGTTTCCTTTCTCCTTGTTTTCTACTATAAAACAACAAGGTTAATACAGAAAATACCAATACTACATTAACTCCTTGACAAGAACACCAGGAAGAACGGATGTGGTGCAAGTCTTGAAAATGCCTTATCTTGCAGAACACATGCTTCATTCCATTTTGGACTTAGTTATCAATGACCCTCCAGCCACCACCTCTTACTCCACTGCTGATGACTGACTGTGAATGTCATTTGAATATGTGCTAAATCACGCAGCTGAATGTGCCGGGTCTGGTTAGGCTAGCTGTACTGTTGAGCCATACTTGCATAGCATCAGGGCTTTCTCTTTTTCTCACCCCCTGCTCCTCCTCAGTGAGTAGGCTGGAAGTGGACAAGAAGTTAAGAGAGGACACAACCTGTACAAGCTGACCCAAACTGACCAAAGGGATACTACACGCTGTACAACATCATGCTCAGCAACAAAAACCAGAGAGGGGGGTTGGGAGAGGTAGACATTGCTCAAATGGCTAGACCTACTAGTCTGCTTGTGGGAGATGGTTAGTAATGGCCTTCACAACATTAGTTTGGGGGTTTTTCTTCCTTTTTCCTTCATTTATTAAACTCTCTATCAACAGGTCTCAGAGCTAGTGAGACTAAGCTAGTTAAAATGTTGCTGTTCATCTCCACTGGAAAAGGCACTGCTCAATTTTTTAGAAGAGAAGATTTTTTACAGAAATTTAAAATCAATTATTCATATATTGAAATGCAAATTGCAGTATGTAACTATTGCTGTCAAGTTACAATAATCTTCTTGAAAGCCTGCAATGCAGATTGCAAATGTTCATTATGCATGCACCAGCTTTGAAGAACCAACTATTTATTAGCACTGGATCTTGTAAGCTGCACTTCAGTTTTTTGCTGTTGAAATTCCTTGAAACGTTTGCAAATATTTGTGATTTCTTGTGGTATTTTACTTATTTCATGAGAAAAAAGGTCTGCTTTTTTTCATTCCCATGATTTAAATACAGAGCAATAAATGAGAAGATCAAATAACAGATCACAGGAAATATTACTGTTCCTATTGCGTTAGCAAGTTCAAAATCACGGGCCCCACACATCAAGGTGCTCTTGAAGCAGGCAGCGTATTTTGCAGTACTAGGGAATGCACTATGCAAGACAGAAAGTACCTAAGGGGGATTGATGGTGAACATGAGAAAAAGGGACGATAGTTAATCACACAGCCTGGTTAATCGAATTAAAAATTTGTTCCACGTATCTTTTAATTTAATTCAGCTTCTTGTTCCTTGGAAAATTGATTTAAAACATCAAGTGCAAAAAGCTCTCAAAAAAGCTCTTAAGTATAAAACTACATCCTTCATTACATTCTTCTTTTAATTTCCCCTAATTTAAAACCCAAATATGAACACACCTCTGGGGAAAAAAAATCACATGGATGGAGGTTTCTTTTTTTCCTTCTGAAACATCAGACTTAGACTTCACCTTTCAGTGAGCATTTTGTTGCAAAGTCAGAGAAACTGGACATTTCCCTCCTGAAGCTACTCAGCTATTCCCTTCCTCGGTGATTCTCTACTGGTTTTTCATGTTGTGGAGCCCTGAACAAAGCCATGCCGTGCATCGACACATAGCAAGTATGTTTCACAGCTGGATGATTTCACAGTTCAGAGAAGCAGACAACTAGGTAACAGATCTAAGTGACACGCCAGGCTGTCACAGGGTGACTCTGAAAAGCCCACTGGACAAGACAGTTAATCTTTAATACTCATTGCAAGCAACTTGCCTAGGTAGTTCCAGAGACATCACTGAGACTTAATAATCTAAACAAAGTGCTGATTATTTTTCCATTTGTGTTTCTTTTCTAAAATAGAAATACTAATTAATCCCTTTTCTCAACTTGAATTTGTCTTGTATATCTATATGATAACCTCTTCTGGGTAAAGACTATGCGTGTATCAAATATGTGTGCAGTCACTGATATAAATTGGTTTTGATCCTACTGTTTTCAAGTATGAGTAAAGCAAATACATAAAAAAAGAGAACTGTTAGTTTTGTTGCAAAAAATACTGTTGCAAAAAAAACATTTAAACATTCCAGACTTCTGTTCACAGATCTTGGAGAAAGATAATTTCAGTTATAATAAATGGCTGCTATTCAATTCTTTCAACATGAACATTTGCTACACATTTATTAATAAAGTGTTTAATTAATAATGCTGTTAATCGGTTAAATACTGTGACTTCTCAGCCTTCGAGGGTTTTTGTGTGCATTCTTTAGGCTCTAGACTAATCCTCATGCTCATCCTGTTTATTTGTTTACTCCTCTTGAAGTAAACTGGTCGATACTGCAACTGCTAGCTACCCCAGCAGAAGTAATGAGTGTCATTCTAAGAAAATCAGAACAACGAGATGCCAACCTCTGCCATATAAAAACAATAGCAGAAAAAGTTACCTACTGCATGCCCAGAAAGCTAAAAAGTGTTCTGTGGAGTTCAAAGGAGATTCCTGATGGGCAGCACTGATGACTGAATCCATTCTCCACTGAACAGACACAGCAAGAGCAGCAGCACTGTAAGCATTCCCTGATGGCTCTTCTAAGGGATCTCTGCTCTGAGCTACTGAATATAGACTAGTGCACGAGGCAGCTTTAGGACTGCTTACCTCCAGATTTGTCTACACTGCAACTTAGAGGTGAGTCTGCAGCTCCTGCAAACATACCCATTACCTCGTAGAACTATCTAGATTAAGTGATTATAAAAGAACCACTGCGGCAGCAAAATCTTCCACATGGAAGAAATAAAACCTTTATGTAGGCACTGCAAGTTTTTAAAAATACTTGAAAAAGATCAAAACCTGCACTATTAGTGATCCAGTGAAATTTGCAGTATTAGATACATCTTCACAAGTAGCAGTGTGAATTTTGGTGTATATGTGCCCACAATAAGGCAACTTAATATAATTGTGTGCCCACAATTATTTAATTCAGATCAGCAGCACACTTTTGAAGTTAATATGCCGATTGTTGCCAGTTATAATGTTTTAGTTTGAATCATGGAACTGTCCTTGAAGATTGTAAAATGGATTTTTTTTTTTTTCCTCCAGATTAAAATAAACCGGGAGATGCGCTTCAGAAGGTCACCTAATTTACTATAGAAGGAAACAGCCACTTACCCACTAGAACCAGACTGAAGGTATTGGATGTAAAAGAACTCTGCAATTTGTATGGTAGTATGTCAGGTCCTCAGCTGTTTTGCTCTAAACACCTGCTGCTTTTGGTTGAAATGGCAGCTAATGCACACCAATACACACAATGGAGGACAGGCATTCAGTTGCCCTCAGGATTTTGCTCATTAAGTGACTAGCATTTACGAGTCACCATTTTTTCCACATATTCTTCTCTAGGCTCATTCTTTAAGAAGAAAGTCCACAAATTCAAGTCCAAAAGCTATACAAATTGAGAATGGAAATAAAAATAGCTCAAGATTTGTCACTTATTCTCTTATAGTATAGTAAGAACATTGCAGGGCTGCAAGCAAAGGCAGTCCACAAGCACTCAGAAATCAAAGTAAGTTACGCTAACACAATATATTTACAATATCTAAGCTCATGAAACAAAAGGACAAAATAATTAATAGCATCTTGGCAAGGGAGAGCAATCAGTAGACTATAATGGGCCGTAACACAAATACGTCTGTTGCTGTCCTGTTTTTCTATTAAGCAGGAGTTACAGGTTTTACTTCCTAGATTTCAAAAGCACTTTGCAGATCTCCCTTGAAGACTGAGGTTTAGTTTGAGAAACAGGAGGTCTGAGATTCCATATATGTGAGAAAATGTTCTCTCTGACAGGGAATTCTCTATCCTTTCCTGATTATCTGCATAACTATCATTCCTGCAGGCTGAATTGAAATAAACTCTGATTAATTAAAAAAAAAAAAAAAGGGCAAAGTAAAATTAACTTTTAACGTGAATACTGTTATTAAGCCAGCAACATAAGGTAAGAATACTGTAGTGTTCAGACCTCGTGAGACCTGTTCGAGATCTTTCTATAATGCCGACCCAAAAATGTCTGAAGAAATCTTCCATGTGGTATACATTACCTTTTGCTCTGCACATCGAAGTATTTAAAAGTTTTCATACTTTAAGTAAGGAATGAGATTCTATTTGATATCATACTCCACTGGGGTTCCTCTAAATCATGAAAAGTAAGCCTGTTCCTGCACTCATATAAACCTATGAGCAATTACTAAGATATTTCTTAGATATTAAATATGGCCCCTTCAAGAGTCATATTGATTTACAGAAAACCTAGAGATTGGGAAAATATTAAGAATGAATCAATATTTTAATTTTTTTCAGGCCCTGTAACATTTAACCTATCTCAATACTGCTAGAAGTTAAATGTAACCTATGAAATATGAACAAGTGCCAGAGAGAACTCTTGATGAATGTTACCATTCGGTATCAACTGCACTTTGAACACAGTGTAGTTTAATACGATTTTGTACTTAAGATCAGAAAGTCAAAGTCTGAAAATGCTGTAGTACATCAAGACATCAACATGATACCGAAAGAAATGTGCTAAAATTTGAATGGCTGACAACCCATCAACTCTTAGAACTACACAACAAGTAACTGGATGCCTGCTCTGGAAATTTCATGAAATACGTTTTATTCCAATCTAGTGTTCACAATGTTACCTTTATTTATGTGACTTTTGGGTGTTTCTAGTTAAAATGAACCTCTGTCTTCTCTTTCTGCTATGCAGAAATAGAAACTACTAGGAGTAGCTCCTGGGAAAGTGCTGGGATATCTGGGATTTAAATGTGTAGGTGCCGAATAAGTTAAATAAAACACAATAAAACACAATAAAAGACAATAAAACACAATAAAACCTTGTTTTGTGTCCTTAGCAGCAAAGATTCATGATTTTGGATGACTACTTTGAAATACCCTAAAGAAGGCTTGATTTCCAAAGGTAGGTGCTTAACACTTTTCTCTCATGTTTTTTAGTATGAACAATCACACACTGGAAAAAGCAAATTTCTGGAAATTGAAGTCTTAAACGAACTGTAAAGATGTGGGCCTCAAAAACATGCTGTTTAAAATTTGTCGCTGTCTTTTCTAGCAAATGACCACTCTGTAGAGAAGCTTCATTTACATAACACTTATGGGGAGATTCCTATGTCATAACTTCAGGAATCACAGTCACCCCTGAGTGACAGGTAAATTGGGAGGTCAATCCACCCCACAGATCCAGAATTTTCTTAGGATACAGCACATTGTTCTCTCTGGGCACCTCTCCGCTAGCTGAACTATACAAATAACTTCAGAGAGAGAAGTGATGGATATGGAAAAACCAGGTATCTTCCATCAAGCTAACTAATACAGCTGGAAAAAAAGATTTCAGGCACAATCAATTTCATCATAAGTAAACAAAATCACCATAGAATAAAGAACGTACCTATTTGGTGGTCAGATCTCATTCAAATTTCACTCAAGCAATGTTTCCTTAGTTGAATACCATTGATTAACACATATTATAGAAGTGGTGGGGGGTTGGGGGCTTGTGGTTTTTTTTTTGTTTAGGGGTTTTTCATTTGGTTGGTTGGGAATTTTTTGGCTTTTTTCAATATAAAAGTCCTGAAAAATCATAAATCACCTCATCAACGCACAATCTATTTCAGTTGCTCAGTTTTCAAAAGATGTATTAGCTTTCATTACTCAAGAGTCATTAAAAAAAACTCCACCCCCTTCACTGATCATTAAAAGCTGCCTTGATTCCTTCAAGAAAGTGTCATCTCATGAATGTCTGTGATTGTTTCACCTGAGTGTATCTGGCATCAATTTACGCTTGAAAAGACTTGCTCTATAAGACAAAGCTTTTTCAGGATTATCTCCTTGAAGCTGGCATAGATAAGTGTAAGAAATATATTTAAAAAACAATACAACATCAGACAGTCACCTGCTTCACTTTGATGTTAATGCAGAGAAGAAATAAAGAGAAAAAATACCTTAAAGACATGCAAGACAAGGAGAAAAATTCAGTACCGCAGTTCCTCTGGCCCCTCTCCTACCGGCTAGAAAGAAAAGACCAGTTCTAGCTGCCCCTTGGGCCTTCATGGCTTTAGGCAGGAATATGTGGAGAAGCAATTGCGCTCTCTGGCCTGAATTCAGCCAGCTGCTCTTTACAGCTAATACTGCAGCCCCAGTTTCTACAGTGAAAAGATCTCCTCTAAGAACCTGTTCCCAAGATGGTTGATTAGCATAAAATTCATCCCTTTAAAGGTCATTTGGAAAGAGTAGATATATGTTGTATGTGTTTCAGAGTTACTGTAAAGATGACTAAGGAATATTGTCTGAGATAGCTATTTAGTCACAAAATGAACTGCAATAGTTTGAAGAGATATCAATTCACACCAAGCAAACTGTACTGCTAACTGCAGCACGGACCCAATTCACATTATTTTTTTACTGTGATGGCATTAATAGCTTCTTTAGCTGCCTTGGTAAGCAGGCTACCGCTGAGACAATACTACTAATAGGACTTTAGTGTTGAGTGAGCTTGAATGCCACAACATGAAACGCAAAAACCTTGATACCAATCTGTTACTGGAAAAAGTAGGAGGGGAGAAGGGGGAGGAATAAGTGAGGTGCTTTCATGTATCCTTGAATTACTGCACAGTTTATCATGTTTCCTGATAATGCATTCCTAGGATTTTGCACCTTCAGAAAGGCAATAAAACTGCAGCATTAAAGATGGACAAAACATGCAACTGGGATGGCTCTTGGCTTAGAAGAATGAACAAAGTTGAGAGGAAACTTAACAAGCATCGGCGGGGGGCGG